>CM042997.1:26630063-28128643 GCA_023678885.1 Pogostemon cablin | reverse complement strand
TGATTACATATTTTGAAGAATTTTGATATTAATTAACAGTATCATGTGTTTATACATATTATTGATATAATATGAATTTATTATACCATGTATAATTAATTGTGATAAATTGATGTTGTATGACAAAAATAATAACTGCCCTATTTAGTTTTTTTTTTGGACTGAACTATTAAAAATTGATTATGGTAGTTAATTATGTCAGCATGAGATTTTAAATATAAAGTTACGTGACTCCCTTTAATTATGGAAGTTAATTATGTCATGAGATTTTAATGAGATTTTTAATATAAAATTACGTAACTCCCTTTAATTTTGGGAGTGGCTGATTAAGAATAATGACAATCAATTACAGTCAATAAAGCAATCTGCCTAATTCATATGACTTGAGTGTCATATTTTAATGCCCAATTATTAACATAATTGTAACTTTCCAACTAAAGTGATTTAATAATGATAATGAAATCAATCCATTACTAATATTTATGACTTATATTATTTTGATAATAATTAAAGTTATTTTGGGATATATAATATTAGAATATCTCACTTATGTTAGGTATGTTTGACTGCTTATGACATATTTATTATGGTAATGTCCCAAATATATTAAGATGCAAATTATACATGATATCTTTATTAATGTGATATATATGGATATATTATGTATATATATGATGACAGTCTTAAGATTTTAATTAATGATATTGACTGTGATTTATGAATATTTATGAAATAATGATTTGATTATTACTCACTTTCCTATTGAGTATAATCTAAGAGCCTTTGATAAGATTAATAATAATTTGATTATTACTCACTTTCCTATTGAGTATAATCTATTATGATAATCTTTGATAAGATTATAATGAATGGTTTTATGATTTAAATTTATTTAATATTAGTCTGTTAATCACCAAAGTGGTCTGATCTGAAAGAATAATAAAAATAAATCGTATAATTAAATTTTAATTTTCCATATTTAAGTGATGCTTGAATAAAGAGAATTATTATATGGGTTATTAAAAATTTCACAATTATAAGACTTTAAATTCACCCAAAGGTGATTGCTAGTCTTTATAATTCATGAATATGAAGATAAATTGATAATTAATATATTATGACAAACTGTTTTGTATGTCCAAAGATGACAAAATAGTTTTAATGAAAATATTTAATTATCAAATTATGTTATATTTGAAAGCATCATTATGATTATGATTGTATATTGTTGTATCACCCAAAGGAGAACTTCAATATACATTTATTGCTTTCGATCCTGAATCTATTATTAAATTACTCAAGGTATTTATAGGAATAAATTATATTATTCTTATTCTTAAAATTACTTATATTATTTAGTCTCTATTCGCATGATGCATCTGTTCCATTACAAAATGGATTAAAGTAATTTAAATAGTGTGAATAAATCTAATTTCACCAAAGTGTTTTGGATTTTATTTGTCACTTTAAGATAAATTGCTTCTTTGTTTGTACTAGCAATAAAGCTTAGTAATCTGACTATAATGCTTGAGTTAGTCAAACAGACTTAGCCTAATGTTTATGCGAATGAACGTGACCAAGTATTAAGTTTATAATACCTAAATTACTAATAAATCTCTTGACGAAATATTAATGACTATCTTTAACCACCATAAAGTTTGATGGTTCTCATGGCGTACATGAACTTATCATTAAAGATAATAAATATTGCAACAAGATTAAAGCCTTCCATAATGAACGTAGTTTACAAATTCACTACCTTCTAAGTATGACCTATTCCTAATAAACTATAACACCATGAAAGACAAATGGAATGTGAATTAAATTCACGTAATGCTTAAATTAATGATGGTTCAAAAGGAAAGAAGGTTTAAGAAATAATTTAAAATTTAAACATTATGTTCGTTTAAAAGTAATGAAGTTTGAACTAAACGTGACTTTAATGTTTGGGGTAACTTTCCAAAAGAATTATTCCAAAAAGATTAATTAAGAATAAAGCCTTTCATGAGATAGGCTTTTACTGATCTTGATATTTGTGTGAATTGCATTAAAGAAAAGCAAATAAAACACACAAAGAATAGAGTCACGATAACTACACAACTTCTTATAATAGTTTACACCGCTAAATATGAATCTTATGATAATACCCTTCTTAAAGGAATAATAATATTCCATCATTTTTAATTTTAATTTTAATTTTTTACATTATGATTATATTTATCTTTGCAAGAAAATTCTCATTCTATAAATGCTCGATAAGCATTTATTAATGATGTTGAGAAAATTAGATAGAAAAGTGAAAATTACAAAGATTGGAAGAAGTGATGAATTTTATGGAAAGTGTGATGGATTATCATGCCCAATCACTTAATTACACGAAAAACTGACATTTATACTAAATGTTGCACACCATAATAAATTGGTGTAGCAGAATGACATAATCGTACTTTATTAAATATGGTTATAAGCATGTTGAATGATTAATCTATACCCATATTTTGTGGATTTATGCACTTAAAACTGCCACTTACGTGATGATCGAGTTTCTAGTAAAGAAGTTTTCAAAACACCTTATGAACTGTGAATTGGTAGAAAATTTGATCTTAGGCAGTTGCATGTTTTAAATTTTCCCGGGAGGGACTATGTTTTACAACCACATGAAAAGAAATTGGATATAAGAAACTTATGTTATTTCTTTATAAATTATCCAAGTGTAAAGGGTATGGATTTTATGGTCTTAACCATAGTACGAAAATTTTAAAACTGGAATGTCAAATTCATTAAGAACTGTAAAATTAGTGGGAGTATGAAACCATTAAATGTGGTTATTGAAGAAGTTGGGTGGAGAATTTGAAAATACATTTATCTAAACTTCTTCTAAAGTTGTTATATAGTTGTTGAATAGTCAAACAACTTTTAAGGACAACATATAAGTTATTCTACTCTCTTAAGGATTCTATTTTACTAAATCAATTATCAATGAGCTTTCATTTGATATATCACATCAAATAGCATTAAGAATGTCTGAAGGACAATATATCCGCTATTTATAACGATTGCATATGTGGTATAATAAAATGAGCTAAAATTTGACATTATAATAAATGCTACAATTTTAAAATTAGAATTATCATGACTTTGGTAACTCATTATGACTTAGAGTTGTACCAAATAAATGTTATGCCTGTTTTTTTTATAAGAATTTAAATGGATCAACTCAAAAGTTTTTCCATTGAAGGAAGATATCACATGGCGTGTAAACTTAAAGAATCAACATACAAACTTAAGCATGCTTTCCTTTTAAGATATCTTTTGGATTTAAGAAAAATATCGTAAATCGGTGTATATATCTAAAAGTCAGTGGGAGCACATTAATTTTCTACGTTAATGATAAACTTGCTTGCAACTGATGATCTTGTTTTATTATGTGAAACTAATAAATTATTTCTCTCAAAGAACTTTGAAATGAAATATATGATGAGACAACTTATGTGATTGAGATAAAAATATTTCAGTACATATCACAAAGATTACGATGTCTCAGTAAGTATATGTTATTAAAGTTCAATTAAGATTATGGATGGAAAGGTGTTTGTAAAGAACGTTCCAATCCGGAAGGGAGATAAGTTTAATCTTATGCAACTTCCAATAATGAATTGGAATGTACTACAATATTCCTTATGTGTATATTATTGGTAGCTTAAGATATACAAGATTGTATAAAGACCAAATATCAGCCTTACTGTTAGAATGCTTGGTCATTATTGAAGTGATTTATAAATGAATGACCAGAATGTTGCATAAGGAAATATTATAAGGTATTTTAATGAACTAAAGCACCCGTGCTTACTTATCGAAAATTTAATTACTTAGATGTAATTAAATACATATTCAGATTAAGATGATTATATGATGCAAGAAAGTTCACTTTGACTTTTACGTTTCTTAGTCGGGGATATTGTGTCATGCAAAATTGTGAAGAAGTTTCTAAAAACTACATTCACTATTAAAGTTAACTTGTGGCATGATTTGAAGCTACAATTTAAGTAAATTGAATGTGGAGTTTAATTTCAGGACTTGAAATAAGTTGACAATAATGTCAAGTCGCTGAAAACTTATTATGATTATTCCGCTGCATTGTTCTTCTTTAAAACGATGGATATTCCAAAGTTGCTAAAACATATGGAATAAAAGTATTTATCGTTAAGAAGAACTTTAGAAACAAATATGTCAATTGAGCATAATGGCATCCAATGGCACCAATCTTATGGTTTTGGATCCGTTACGCAAATGATCTTCTCTAAAGATATTCATTGAATGTACATGAATATGAGATCATTGAAAAGTTGTAACAAACTTATGATGAACAATTGACATTAAGAGCTCATTATGTTTTATTTCTAATTGATATATCTTGTTTTGTCATTTTAGTATACATGAATGTTGACATTAATCAAACAAGATTTTATCTCGAATTGAGATACTTATGTGGACCATTATTGATCTTTATGTTTATATGTCAAGTTGAGTAGAAAGCTAATATCATAGTATATGGAAGGAACTATGTCGAGTAAATGATATAGAACCGCCATGACTTATGTTAGTCTATACTTAATATTGACATTAATGAGTTGACCAATTACTTTATCTTATATCGCGCACATTATACAAATTATTTAAACCCTTACGTTTAAAGTTTAATTCTGTCACTCCTCGGCCAAGTGGAGAATGTAAGATTATTATGGCCTAGTGCCATTAATAATTAATAATTACATATATAAGATATTTATTATGATCAAATATCTTAAATAAAGATATGGTTTAAATAAATAATATATATGAGATAAATAAGGTCATATATATTTATGGATAACAATCACATTGATAGAATGTGATTTGATAAAGATTTAATATCCCGATCTGGTCCTCCCTCCACCTATTAAAGAGACACAATTTTATTAATTCTCAATCACATTAAGTCTTACGTACTGTGCAATAAAGAAAGGGGTGAGGAGAGAGAAACCAGTTCCCCGCGTAATTGACAGGAACGTATCATTGGAGGACCGCCATTAGTGGCGTCTCAAGGTAAGTCTTCTAATCGTGTTTATGTGGTGTGAAAATCATGAAGATCTAAGATCCATGTCAATTAATAAATTAATTGTTTATGAAATTATGCTTACAAACGCTTCATCAAATCCCACCTCCTCAAAAAACGCAACCCTCCTCCATCCTTATAAACACAGAATCGCCTCTCAATTTGTCCAATACAGAGCTCACGCAATGTTTCTTGGCCCTCAATATTAGATAGACCAACCATGGAATCGTTCGCGTTTGGTGATTCTATAAAATCTCAAAGGAAGTCGGTAAGCATGTTGGGTTGCTGTAATGGTCTGGTTTTCATAGTCTTGGATTATAAAGCTTTTGTCTTGTGGAACCCTTTTACAATTCCAAAAAATTGCCGCATATGAGAATTGATTTGAGGTTACTGTAACTGCATGATATGTTTGACCAAATTCCATTTGAATTAGTTTGGACCTTTTGGATGTCAATATTTTCCCTTGTCTGGTTATTATTTTCCTGTGATGGATTTGAGGAAGTGTGAGTGTTCTTTAATGTATTCTTTCTTATTTGAATTGTTTCTATATTCTGTTACAATATATCACTTTTTTTTAAATCAAAATTTTAAAATAAAAGTAACTTAATTTATTATAAAAAGTAACCTAGTTAACAAAGAAAGAATAACATAAAAGATTAACAAATACTCCCTCCGTCCCGGAAGTATTGACACATTTTTTTTGGGCACGGAGATTAAGGAGTATAATAATTTAATATAAAGTGAAGTGAGAGAAATAATATTTAATATGTAGTGGGTAGTTGTATTAGTGGTGAGTTTGATGGGTGTGTGGGTCCATGTAAATAAATAAATTGTTTTTGTGTGGGTCCCATGTTCTTAAAAAGGAAATATGTCAATTTCTGTGGGACAACCCAAAAAGGAAAGTGTGTCAATATCTTTGGGACGGAGGGAGTAAGACAAATTTTATTTTTTCTCTAATCCGAATATAAAATTTAAGAGTAACCCAATTAACAAAAACAAAAAACAGTAACATAAAAGATGTTAACTAAATAAAATAATATTTTATTTTTTAAAATTATAATATATGAAATTAAAGAGTAAACCAAATTAATACGAGGGATATCCCAACTAATAAAAAAGAGGAACAACCAGATAAAACTATATTATACTCCCTCCGTCCCATAATACCTTTCATACTTTCCTAATTTATTTGTCCCGCAAAATCTTTCACACCCCAAAAGAGAAAACATCACTTTATCTAACAACCTCTAAAGTTACTTTAATTTAAACTTTGTCATTCATTTTTCACACACATATCATTACTTTATACTCCCTCCGTCCCGTTTCAATGTTTACGTTTCTGTTTTGCGCGTCTCATTTCAATGCTTACGTTTATCTTTTTAGGAATATGAGACCAACCTAAAAAAATTAATATATCATCCAACGCTAATACACCTATCCACTTCACATCAAATATTATATTTTTCCATCCACTATCTATTAAAATATAATACTTTTCAATCAACGTGCAAAAAGTAAACGTAAACATTGAAACGGGACAGATGGAGTACTTTTTTATTATCTAAAAAATACTACAATACCCTCTAAAGTCAATAAAATTAGTCAAAAAGTGTAACTTTTCTTAAACAATGTGGAACAGTAAACGTGAAAAGTATTATGGGACGGAGGGAGTATTTTCTAAAATCCGAATATATGAAATTAAAAATTAACTCAAATTATTAAAAAGAGTAACTCGATTAATAGAAAAGAGTAACCTACAAAATGTTAATGAAAATAGAAAATGTTTAGAGGATATGTAATATTTTGGGTTGGATACATCAATTTAAAAAACTCAATGCTATTGCTACAAGAAGAAAAACTTAATTCCAAATAATAACAAAGGGTAATCCAGAAATATTATCCAGAAATTTGTTTATATTAACTCAATTTATTAAATAAAGTAACCTAATTAATAGAAAAAGTAACCTAAAAATAATTTTGACAAAAATATAAACAAATCAACGAGTAATCAAAACATTTGTTTAAAGTAAATTAAAAAGAGTAACATAGTTAAAAGAAAAGAGACTTCCCCAATGTTTTTCACACTATGCCTATGGTCATACTCCTCTTCACCATTGTTTACATTTACAAGAAAACGAACCGAAGGGGCTCGTGTAGATTCTTTCTTTCACATTTTGGTCATCCATGATTTGATTTCCATAAAATTCCCTATTTGGGATGCATTCTGTACTGAATGTTAAGGAGTTTCTTTATGGTGGTACCAATGAAAGCACTATTAAGATAAATCAACACTTGTACACAACTATTTAGCAATCTAAAAATGATTTTGAAACCTTGCTAATGATCATTGCTGGGAGTTGTTTCTCATCACCAACAATACAACATAGTGGACCCAGGAAGCTGCAAAATTAGTTCTGATAACAAAATATATGAATCATTTTCGTATTTAGTCTCATCGTAAAAGTGGGGAAATGCTTCATTTTGGCTTTCTTTGAAGGGACAGGAATGGCATAGAGAATGCATTCCTTTTTGTCTCTTTTGGCAAGTTTGGTATCTATTTAGCAATTCATAGAGAGAGACGACAGCGCGCGCTCCAGGTAGCAACAGGGCCAACTGCCCAAGTCTGAAACGGCCAAAAGTCGCACGACGCATGGAACAACAGGGAGCCACGAAACAGGGGTGGCAGAATAAGGCCACCCGTGGGCCTGAGTGAAGTCGACACGGCAGCTGTTAGAGTAGTATGCCCAGCGCACCAATTAGATTGGATATTTGTACTCTTTATATTTTGAATATAAACAATCTCATTGGAAATATTATTATTAAAGGCTGTTTTAATTTATCTATTTTATGCATTATAATATATGCTTATTAGATAAAGTCCCTAGACCAATTTAAGCTAAAATGTATGGTTACGCATATGATGGTAATCATGGAATTTATACATAGAGCTTTGGTCTTAAACATGGTTCCGAGTCAAGAATTTTTCTAAATGGGACAAAGAATAATTCAGTAAAGACTCGTACATATGATGAATGCTCGTTGGACGAGAATATTGTATTCCATCAATATTAGTGTTGTGACACAAATTCATATATGTAGATACTTATTAGAGAATAAGTTTATCGAACATGATCCGTAGAAAATTCTTATTGGATATGTCGAAATTAGAATTTTCTAATTACGATAGTACACGATTAGTCTTTAGACTTGAAGCACCATGGTAGTCTTGTGTACTTCATATAATACTTAGACTTATCTTCTGATTGTTTAGCAATCTTAAAGGGGATATGTTGGGTATTATATTGATGTACATGGAGACTTATGTGTGGCTAAGATAGAATCTAACACTTGTCTAGGACAAGAGAATCTCCTGTGTATTTCATTGTTAATGATTCAAAGACCTTGGCCAAGGCAATGAGAATAAAGATTCACAATGAATCATTGTAACATGAAATAGAAACACAGTTATTGAGTTAGTAGAGTTTCGACTAATATTCCTACTCTAGACTCAATCGGGAGATTAATTGTTAGAAAGACTGTACGTGTATGTCACTCGTTAATTTACAGGTTTACTCGCTATTCACCTAACATTAGAAGATCACGCTACTTGCTAGATGTTACCGTGATTAGTAGGTTCTTGAAATTAATTAGTTAATTTCAAGTGAATTAATTAATTGGATTAATTAATATAATAATTGTTATTTATAAGTTACAAGTGTTGTAAGCCTACTACTAGAGTTAGTAGTGAACCTAAAGGATCACACCTTAATTTGAATTAACAACTTTTATCAATTGGAACAATTGTTATATTATTAACTATTTATTATAATTAAATAATTTGATTATTTAATTATAATAATTATGATAATATTGATAATGGGGAGTTAGTGGAGTTAGTGATGTCTATAGCATGCTTTATTGCTATTGTCGGCCCCTATCTAAAGCATGCATTTATTTTTTTGGAGTGTAATGCACTATGGCATGCATTATTGCTATTGTCAACACCTATATTCTAATTTTATATTATACTACTACCTATTTAAGTTGCATTACCCTCTTAACTAAGTGTGTGAGTTTATAAAAGAAGAATTGGTGTCGACTAGATTCTAAAAAAAAAAAAAAAATTTCAAAAAGGTTTTGCCTTCAATTCGCAAGCTCACACTATTGGAATCCAATTTTGTTGTTCCAATTCACAAGTTTAACACTACTAGCGAAGTGTAAAATTTGTGTTGTTTATTCAATTGGTGGATTACTTTAGAGGGGATACACTTGGATCCCTTATTGAGAAGATCGGAGTTTTAGCCACAATCCGGGAATCGATTCCCTCACTCCTTGCATCAATTGGAAGAAAGTCTACGAGGGTAAGAATTATCTTTACGTAGATTTCTTTCAATATATTTTAACACCGGATCTTATAATCGTTTTAGAGCACTCGGGGTGAAACTTTTTCATATATTTAATAAATATGATTTATTAATTATAAAAAAATTTTTAATTCCGCTGCGTTCACCCGGATGGCTATGACGAATCCAACAGTGGTATCAGAGCCTAGGTTCACGGTGTTGAAATATATGCAATACTAAAATTATTTTATTATTATTTAATGGTTAAATAAGAAAACTTGAAACAACGAGAAAAAGTTTCTCGACAATAATAATACTGTTAAAATTTTTCGGTAATTTTAATAAAAATTAACTAAATGTTAGTTTATGATTATATTGGTTTCAAGTGTGAATATGAAATATTAAATAAAAGTTATTTATATTTCTTATTCAATATATTCATTTGGAATGAAGTTTAAGTAATACGTTGTATTTATCAAGAAATTATTTCTTGAAATATCATTGTCTAATAATAATTATTATTGATAATTTGTTATCAATATTTAATATTTAATTTGATATAAGCATTAGATGTTTATTATCAACAATGATATATGATGGCTATTTATAGAAATGGGTTTCTAGGAAATATTTCTAAGTAGAAATAATTAGCTATCATTGAATTGATTTGGCTTTATTAATCTAGAAATTGTTTCTTAATTAATAAAGGCCAACAAAATTCTTAAAGTCAATTCTAAAATTTAGTTTTATAATATTGACTAATTGTTAGTCATAATTCTTAACTAGTATTATTTTAAAATGAGAAATATGAGTAATTGTTATTCTTATATCTCGTTACGGTATTATTCATTGTGAATGGATATAAATAAATTTAATATGTTAAATACATATTTATTTATTTAGGGATGATCATGAGCCTTGGACTTTATGTGATGGTTGTAATTTATTTGGGTTTTATGGGGACTGCGAGCCTCTTTAATTTACATTTGTAAGTTCTTTAAATTTATGCAATGAGAGTAGATTAGTCCGTGAGGATTTAATTTATTCATTGTAAATTGGAGGACTTGAAGGAAGCCCAAAAGAAGACCCAATTGTTGATGGGTAATTAAATGTAATAGAATAGATGCTCAAGGCCCATAAGTGTATGGGTTTTACATTATGATGTAAAAGTTCTCATTATCCCTTAGATTGACCATAGACCCGTTTTGGCTCAAACGGGTCGCATAGGTTGGCCATGATCATTCCACCGCTTTATGTATGTATAGGATATATGCATGTTAGAATTTATTTAATGCACTCATTTGATGAACATTAAATAATTTACCTTAATGGAATGATGAGGTCTTGGAAATAAAAATAATCCCTAAGTTTTTTAAACTTATACAAAAATTTTATTTCAAACAAATATGGATATGATGAGTATGACCCATCAATCCATGCCTACTATCAAAAGATAGAGACATGATGATGCTACTACACTTAACCACTGGCCATGAGTCGTGGGGTGGGTTTGTGGAAGAAAGCTGTGTTCTTTATCTATCATAATGAAGCTCATGAATTAAATGCATCACTGCATCGGCCATGAGTCGTGGGGTGTTTTGATGTTTTAATTGCATGAATGTTTGATAGGTATTGTTTGACATTAAGTAACGTATGGGCTCATAAAATTGAGGTATACGTGAAAGGTGAGGTAAAACAAATTGAGGGTTGTATAGTGATACAATTGTAAAACGTTTTACTACCGAAGAGAATTTTTCATGGGCTCATAAAATTGGTGTGTGAGGAATTCTATTTGGGCCTCAAACCTACTAGAAAATTATGATTTTCCGATTTTCATTGGGATTATGAAATTCGAATAAAATAGTGGGAGACATTTAATATTGAAGACCTTATATTAAATTAATATTAATTTTCATAGTTTTCTCATTTTCTGCTTCATCATTTTGTAGATTCATCTACTGAAATGGCAAACAATCCTATAACTGCTTTAATTGGGCAAAACAAGTTAACTGGACCAAACTTTAATGATTGGCTGAGAAATTTCAAAATTCTCTTAAAATCTGAAAGAAGTGAATATGTTCTTGACAAACCAATCCCTGACGCACCTGGTGCTAATGCTACGACTGAGGAACTTGAGAAGTTCAAACGTCATCAAGATGATGATCTGAAAGCTCGGTGCTACATGTTAGCATCTATGTCAAATGAGCTGCAGAGACAAAATGAGGATCAAACCTCTGCTTATGCTATTCTTAAACGACTTGAGAACTTGTTTGGTGAGAATAGCAGGCAACAAAGATATGAGATATCTAAAGAGCTCTTCCGCAGTCATATGGCTGAGGGCTCTTCAGTCCAGGAACATGGATTGAAGATGATAGCCCTAACGGAACGACTCGCGTCATTGAAAGTTGAGGTTCCACCTGAGCTTTGCACTGACTTATTGTTGCAGTCTCTGCCCCCTTCATTTGACACATTTGTTGTCAATTATAACATGCATAACATGACGAAAAGTCTCACTGAGCTTGTTAGCATGTTAAAGACAACTGAGTCCACGATGAAAAGGGACAAATCAGTCATGTTTGTTGGGTCCACTTCTGGATCTAAGGCTGCAAAGCCAAAGAAAAAGAAGGGAAATAGAAAGGGTTCTAACAATCCCAACAAACTGAAAGCAAATGGAGGTGTCAAGAAAAAGAAAACTTCTCAGTCCAATGATAAGTGTCACCACTGCAATCAAACTGGACACTGGAAGAGGAACTGCAAGGATTACCTTGCAACCCTGAAAAGTTCAGGTATTTATTATGTTGAAGTTAACTTATCAGTTAATGATACTTCTTGGGTATTAGATACCGGTTGTGCCTCACACATTTGCAATGATTTGCAGATAATGGAAAGAAGTAGAAAGCTAGAAACAGGAGAAATGGTTCTAAGGCTGGGGAATGGAGCAAAGGTTGCTGCATTAGCCATAGGAACTATTCATCTAGCTTTAAATAATGATTTAGTTTTGGTATTGAACAATTGTCTTTATGTTCCTGAGATTATTAAGAACATTATCTCTATTCCTATTTTGGATAGAGAAGGTTATTGTTTTAAATTTGAACATGGAAGTTGTTCCATTTCTAAATGTTCTTCTTTAATCACTACTTGCATATTGACGAATGGTTTATATACCTTAACTCCCCAAAATTTCATTCTTAATCTTCAACAGAATAAAAGAAAATTAGATAACCGTAGTTCTATCACATTATGGCATGCAAGATTAGGTCATATTTCTAAGAAAAGGATAAATAAGTTGGCAAAATTGCTTGACCTAAAGGACGAGCAAGAACTACCAACATGTGAGTCCTGTCTCAAGGGAAAGATGACCAAATCTCCATTTGTTGGACAAGTGGAGCAAGCTACACATCTATTGGAATTAATTCATACAGATGTATGTGGGCCATTAAATGTTAATGCTCGTGGGAACTACAGCTACTTCTTAACCTTTACCGATGACTTCTCTAGGTATGGTTATGTGTACCTATTAAGGTACAAATCTGAAGTTTTTGAAAAGTTCAAAGAATTCAGAACTGAAGTAGAGAAACAAACTAGCTTAAGTATAAAAACACTTCGATCAGATCGAGGGGGTGAATACTTAAAGTGCAGAGTTTTTAGATTATCTAAAAGAGAATGGGATTCTCTCACAGTGGACTCCTCCTGGCACTCCCCAACTCAATGGAGTTTCGGAACGCAGGAATCGAACCTTGATGGACATGGTTCGATCTATGATGAGTTTCACATCATTACCTCTTTCTTTTTGGGGCTATGCTTTAGAAACGGCAGCTCACCTATTAAATAGGGTGCCTTCTAAGGCCGTTCCTACTACACCTTATGAGATGTGGTGTGGTAAAGCACCCTCATACAAATACCTTCGGGTATGGGGGTGTGATGCTTATGTAAAGCAACAAATGGGAGATAAATTGGATATGAGATCCAAAATATGTAAGTTTGTTGGATATCCAAAGGAATCAATTGGATATTACTTCTACGATACCTCGGAACAAAAAGTGTTTGTTTCAAGGAATGCAACGTTTCTTGAAGAAGAATTTCTATCTGATAGAAATGGCAAACTCGTAGAACTTGAAGAAGTTCAAGAAACAACAAACCTTCCAATTGCAGTGAGTGAACAACCAGTAGAAACTGGGACATCTGATACACAACCTCTTAGGAGATCAGAAAGGATACCTAAAATACCTAGTAGGTACACTTTGTTATTAGAAAATAAAGAAGAGGGACTCCTTTTGGATAATGATCCAAGAAGCTATGGAGAGGCAATGTCAGACATTGACTCAAAGAAATGGCAAGAAGCAATGCAATCCGAGATGGACTCCATGTACTCTAACAAAGTATGGACTTTGGTAGACCCACCAGAAGGAACAGTTCCTATTGGATGCAAATGGGTTTACAAGCGAAAGCTTGGAGCTGATGGGGAGGTAGCAACCTATAAGGCAAAACTGGTTGCTAAAGGTTATTCTCAAAAACAAGGAATTGACTATGAGGAAACCTTTTCACCAGTAGCAATGCTAAAATCCATTCGAATTTTATTAGCTATATCTGCATATTATGACTATGAGATATGGCAAATGGATGTAAAGACTGCTTTTCTTAATGGTAACGTTAAGGAAGAGATCTATATGAAGCAACCTGAGGGCTTTATATCCAGTGGGAGTGAGCAAAAGGTTTGCAAGCTCCAAAGATCCATTTATGGGCTTAAACAAGCTTCGAGGAGTTGGAACATTCGATTCGATGAAACAATCAAATCGTTTGATTTTCAAAAGAATCCGGATGAACCATGTGTATACAAGAAAGTTAATGGAAGTGCAGTTACTTTTATTGTGCTCTATGTTGATGACATCCTACTTATCGGAAACGATATAGGTATGTTGCAGTCAACAAGAACTTGGTTGTCTAAACAATTCTCCATGAAGGACTTGGGAGAAGCATCATTTATTCTAGGAATAAAGATCTATAGAGATAGATCTAGAAGAATGATCGGACTATCCCAATCCATGTACATAGATAAGATACTAAAGAGATTTAGTATGGAAGAATCCAAACGAGGATTCTTGCCAATGAGTCATGGGGTTTCACTTTCTAAGGCTATGTCTCCTAAGACGCCTGAAGAAAGAGAAAGAATGACTCGCGTGCCTTATGCTTCAGCAATTGAAGCATAATGTATGCAATGCTATGTACAAGGCCTGATGTCGCACATGCTCTAAGTGTCACGAGCAGATATCAGTCAAATCCAGGTGAAGAACACTGGAAGGTCGTCAAGATGATCCTTAAGTACTTAAGAAGGACTAAGGATATCTTTTTGATATATGGCCCTGGAGAGCTGAAACTAGAAGGATATACTGATTCTAGTTTTCAGTCTGATGTGGATGACTCTAAGTCAATGTCAGGTTATATATTCACTTTGAACGGTGGTGCAGTAAGTTGGAAGAGTTCCAAACAAGAAACTACTGCAGACTCCACCACTGAAGCTGAATATATAGCTGCATCAGATGCAGCGAAGGAAGCTGTTTGGATCAAGAACTTTATCCAAGGGTTGGGTATAGTTCCATCTATTGTTGATCCAGTAATGATATACTGTGATAACAATGGAGCCATTGCGCAAGCAAAGGAACCAAGATCTCATCAAAGATCCAAGCATATCTTGAGAAGATACCACTTGATTAGAGAAATCATGGGAGAGGCGATGTCGTTATGGATCGAGTCGCTTCAGCAGAAAATGTAGCAGACCCACTGACTAAGCCTTTGGCTCAAAAGGTATTTGAGAAACATCTTGAGAAGATGGGACTTAAATATATGGGCAATTGGAGCTAGGGCAAGTGGGAGATTGTTAGAGTAGTATGCCCAGCGCACCAATTAGATTGGATATTTGTACTCTTTATATTTTGAATATAAACAATCTCATTGGAAATATTATTATTAAAGGCTGTTTTAATTTATCTATTTTATGCATTATAATATATGCTTATTAGATAAAGTCCCTAGACCAATTTAAGCTAAAATGTATGGTTACGCATATGATGGTAATCATGGAATTTATACATAGAGCTTTGGTCTTAAACATGGTTCCGAGTCAAGAATTTTTCTAAATGGGACAAAGAATAATTCAGTAAAGACTCGTACATATGATGAATGCTCGTTGGACGAGAATATTGTATTCCATCAATATTAGTGTTGTGACACAAATTCATATATGTAGATACTTATTAGAGAATAAGTTTATCGAACATGATCCGTAGAAAATTCTTATTGGATATGTCGAAATTAGAATTTTCTAATTACGATAGTACACGATTAGTCTTTAGACTTGAAGCACCATGGTAGTCTTGTGTACTTCATATAATACTTAGACTTATCTTCTGATTGTTTAGCAATCTTAAAGGGGATATGTTGGGTATTATATTGATGTACATGGAGACTTATGTGTGGCTAAGATAGAATCTAACACTTGTCTAGGACAAGAGAATCTCCTGTGTATTTCATTGTTAATGATTCAAAGACCTTGGCCAAGGCAATGAGAATAAAGATTCACAATGAATCATTGTAACATGAAATAGAAACACAGTTATTGAGTTAGTAGAGTTTCGACTAATATTCCTACTCTAGACTCAATCGGGAGATTAATTGTTAGAAAGAATGTACGTGTATGTCACTCGTTAATTTACAGGTTTACTCGCTATTCACCTAACATTAGAAGATCACGCTACTTGCTAGATGTTACCGTGATTAGTAGGTTCTTGAAATTAATTAGTTAATTTCAAGTGAATTAATTAATTGGATTAATTAATATAATAATTGTTATTTATAAGTTACAAGTGTTGTAAGCCTACTACTAGAGTTAGTAGTGAACCTAAAGGATCACACCTTAATTTGAATTAACAACTTTTATCAATTGGAACAATTGTTATATTATTAACTATTTATTATAATTAAATAATTTGATTATTTAATTATAATAATTATGATAATATTGATAATGGGGAGTTAGTGGAGTTAGTGATGTCTATAGCATGCTTTATTGCTATTGTCGGCCCCTATCTAAAGCATGCATTTATTTTTTTTGGAGTGTAATGCACTATGGCATGCATTATTGCTATTGTCAACACCTATATTCTAATTTTATATTATACTACTACCTATTTAAGTTGCATTACCCTCTTAACTAAGTGTGTGAGTTTATAAAAGAAGAATTGGTGTCGACTAGATTCTAAAAAAAAAAAAAAAATTTCAAAAAGGTTTTGCCTTCAATTCGCAAGCTCACACTATTGGAATCCAATTTTGTTGTTCCAATTCACAAGTTTAACACTACTAGCGAAGTGTAAAAATTTGTGTTGTTTATTCAATTGGTGGATTACTTTAGAGGGGATACACTTGGATCCCTTATTGAGAAGATTGGAGTTTTAGCCACAATCCGGGAATCGATTCCCTCACTTCCATCACTCCTTGCATCGAAGAAAGTCTACGAGGGTAAGAATTATCTTTACGTAGATTTCTTTCAATATATTTTAACACCGGATCTTATAATCGTTTTAGAGCACTCGGGGTGAAACTTTTTCATATATTTAATAAATATGATTTATTAATTATAAAAATTTTTTAATTCCGCTGCGTTCACCCGGATGGCTATGACGAACCCAACATTCTGTATCACCTGAGCTCGTGTCTCTTGGCTAGTCAACAGCGTCTGGTCCGAAGTGAACAGCCCTCTATTCATCAGCACCCCTCTGTAATAACTCACGTCCGACACCGCCGGAGACGGCGGGTCCATCGCCACCACCGCATTCGGCCCCGTGCACTGCTGCTTCAGCTGGTTCGCGTACGTAGGATCCAGGGTCGGGTCCTGGTTCGCGGACGAGCTGAAGTTGTTGAGCCGGTTGCTGAAAGATGAGCAGTGGGACCGACCTAGTGTGTGCGATCCTGCACACGTATAGTATTTCATTTCGTGTTTCATTGTGTGTTATGGGTCGGTTTTGATTGTGATGTGAGAGCAGTGATGATTTGATTGATTGATTGAATATGGTCTTACCGGATAGGGTTACCATTTGCTCTTGTGTTAAATTCTTGTTTTTAAATGCTCGAGTTAGTTGATCCACGTTGAAGAAAGGGGGTGGGAAGTTTGACAACGCCTCCGAGGATAACGAAACCCTGCCGTCTCTCCTTCCAGCCAGGACGTCGTAGCCGAGACCTCCCGTCTGGAAAAGAGACGGCAAAAGTAATTAATATTGACACAATACCAATATTAATGTACTCCCTCCGTCCCATTTAAGATTGCACCTCTCCTTTGTAAAGATAAGATTGTACAAAGGAGAGGAGGTGCAATCTTATGAGACAGACAATTTTAAATGAGACGGAGGGAGTATTAGATTATCACTGAAAGCATATATAACGAGATAGAGTAGATTCTTACCATCTCAACACTATCCCTAGCTGCAAAAGCTAGAATATCAGCACACGATACGACACCGGAACAAAACGACTCAAGCCGATTCTTTATAGCGTCGATGACTTCAAAACCCCGGAGGCTCGGATTATTCGGCGGAGAATCTTTCTCCGCAGTGTTGCCCGGTGTTGAATCAATCAACACTGAGCCATCACATCCCTTTAAAAAGAATGCATTAAGAATCATAACTTAACTACTTACCACACACTTTTGAGTACATGAAAACCAACAAATAATCATTGATTTGTACAAAAAAAAAAAAGGATCATGTTCTTACCCTAACAAAACAATCATGGAAATGAAGCCTGACAAGGCCAGCAGCCACACCGTTGTCTTTAACAAACGCCATTCGAACTTCCTGCTTGACGACGAACTCTGCAAAGCCACACTTACCTTGATAAAAACCTACTTGAAGCTGAGCTCGAGAAAGCACAACGAAACGACAAAAGACCAACAAAAAGAAAGCTGCAAGAAACTTAGAACTCATCATCATCATTCTTGTTTCTTGAGTTGTCTGAGTGAGTGAGTGAGTGAGTGAGAATCATGCATTAAGCAACTCATTAATATATAGACAAAAGTACACAGCCCCATCATCTCAGTTTTCTAACATATATATTAATATTTTAGTGGCAACTGACTCGGAAACATGCTGTAAACGTCGTTTTAACTTATGAAGCAGAAGCAATAACAAGTGAATATCGACGAAGATGTTAATTAAGTTTGAACGCGTGATTATTGCTAAATGCTAATACTTTATGATAATTAATTGTACATTATCATATCATATCTCTTGAACATAGGTTTGATGTAATAACTGGCTAAAGACAGATCAATCCACTCACGTTGACTTTGTTGCATGAAAATCCAAGATTAGTGGTTAAGATTAGATAACCCCATGATGTAATTTTTGCTATTATGATTGGATCCATGTAAAGCTAAAATGGAACAAGTGGGGTTTGTCTGCAAAAGATTTTCTGGGTTGGCGCCGATTGTCTGATATCAGTACTAGGGTAGCATCATGCATACTTAATTTATGATTATTTTTTTTTATAAAAATAATGGAGTATTATTTAATTGATTAAGCTACTGTGAGGTTTTGACATTCTAACATAAATGAAGATTTGTATATTTGAGGAAAGACAAGTGTGTTTCTTTGCTAAATTATACACTCTTTTAACAGTTGTGGTTGCAGTTGTCTTTCTCCATTAACTTGGTAAAGAGCAAGTAGCTTCGTTTTTCAAGTTGAAACATGCATCTACGTAAAACTAGGAAAATAATGTAGCAGAAAATGCTCATCTCCTTGAAATTGTCATACTTAGGAAGAAAATTATAGTATAATTTTAAAATGGTGAAAATTAGCAGCTGAGCTGACTTAGGGTTTCATAATCAACGAAATTCCTGAATAAAAGCAGGCACCCATGCAGGTTGTTATGGAGATCTCGGGTCTGCAAGTTGTTCAAGAGAAGAAAATTATTGCTGTTATGCAAGTTTTTTTTTTTTTCTAAGTATTCCATTTTGAATTTTGAAAGTGCCTTTGAATTCTGAAAGATATACATTTTGCTATTTTAATTCGTTCTAAATCCACATCAAACAATTAATATATACTCCTTCTGTCCCGCAAAAAGAGTTACACTTCCTTTGTAAATGACAAAGGAAGTGTAACTCTTTTTGTGGAATAAAGGGAGTATATATATATATATATATATATATATATATATATATATATATATATATATATATATATATATAGCCAACACACGACACTAATACAACAATTCATTATACATTAAAATATTAAATGTTGCTACGGTGGCAGAAGAGATAATTATATGTATAAAAAATTGTTGTAATTTAAATGTTGTAATTTCCGACTTAATTTTGGTACATAATGAAAACGAACATGAATTCAATAGCATTATATCACTGCCCTAAATAAAACTAGTTACTTTACGTGGGAAAAATGCACTTATAAAGATGGCAACTTTACTATTTTTAATATTTGAGGAGTGAAATAAATAGTACTCATTTCTTTCTATTGAAAATTCAATCGAGTTGTCGTGTTTTCCGAAACGTATTTCACGATATTCCTTTCTAAGAGAATTCCCTAATTTTGTTAAGAAATAAATAAATAAATGAATAGTGAAAACACCAATCCATATACTTTGTAGATATGCAACTTATTGGTAAAGGTTACTAGGTAATGAAAATGAAAGATATTGATTCTCACTTCTCAAAATACAATAATAAATACAATTAGAATCCAAATTTCTCAATCATTAATCTCATTAATTCAATGACTATTCCACCCCATTCAATTAACTATACCATATATTCCGAAATTTAAACGAAGCAGCTACTTAAAACATATTGGCAAAACAACTAAAGAGGACCCCTTCCCTCATGATATGAAGAATACATGCACATAATAGACTTACACAAGAGTGGAACTAGAGGTGAAAGCAAAGCAAGAAATACACATCAAATATCCATCTATACAGCAATATACAAAGTTATGATTCAACTGAAATAGTCATTAGAACAATTATCCATAACTGTGGCAACCCCAGTTTTGTAGACTTCCATTTTTACAAGCTTATATTACAATGTTCATAATATCTACTTAATAGTCAATATTCTTCATACCTGAAGAGAGCCTCATAATCGCCATCACAGATTTTTCCATAAGTAATCCTCTTTCAGAACATGCTCCCACTCGGAAGAAGTACTATCATGCGATCCAGATTTATTTTCATCAGCAATCGCGCTGGTTGTGAAAGAACGGATAGTTGAGTCTTTCACAGCAGAGAGATGATACTCATTCAGGGTGTCATATCCAGCAACAACTCCATTTGAATCAAATTTGCTCTTTAATTTCTCACCAGCAAAATCACAATTGATCATCTTAGGTTGTTTTTCTTCATCCATACCAATCAATTGCGAGTTCTCTCGTGATTTAAGGATATTGAATCTGGCCATAATAGAACCTGCATCATCATCAGCGAGCCTATTCTGGGGTTGTTTTTCATCACGTTTACCCTTGGTTTTGAGTTTTCCTCCCGTGATTTCAGGATATCGAATCTGGCCATAACCGAATCTGTGTCGCCATTCACAGTCTTGGGCTTCTGCTCCTCTGTATCAATTGGTTTCATGTTGACCTCACGAGATTTCAGGATACTAAATCTAGACAGGACGGAAGCTTCAACATCATCAGCATGGATGCTGTTGCTAGATTTAGAAACGTTCAGCGATGTGTGGTTTGGTGATCGGATATCACAAGCATTTTGGGCCAGCACAGGAAAGGTGGCATGGTCAGGTGAAACATAAACCCGAGATGTCATTTCTGAAATATGCTCGCTTTCTTAGAAAAATGAGATCAAAGATAAAATTAGTCATTCCTAAAAGTGAGATAAATATTCAAGGAATATGTAATGAACCAAGCTTCTATTGCATACAAACCAGTTTATTGGAGTAACAAATCATAAACCTAACCTTGTGATGACTTTTGTTCAATTTCCTCCATATGAATCTTCATTCTGTCAAAGCGAGCTTTGTACCTGACAGAACATAGTTTAGCCTCGGCCTCGAGCCACAAATTCTTGAAGAGAAGAGCTTGTGGTTGCAATTTTTCACTCATGAGGAAATTCTCCTCAAGGACTTTCTTTATAGCCTGCAAGCATGGCTAAAAGTGTATGAAGGGCTAGACTACATCTATATATCTACAAAAAGACATCATTATTTTCTTTCGCTCTCTACTCACAATTTTCTCAGAGAACACTACAAATAATAGATAAAACACACATACCTTGGTCATATCATCATTTTCTGTGAAGTCTATGTCAATCCCCAAGGGTGAATAGATTGGAGATTTCTCAGCTTTCTTACCAGGAAAACTGTGGTTTCTCTGCTTTGCACGCATATTTAGATAATTAGAATTGATTTTAGAAAATTAAATATCCTGACAAAATTGAAATATTAACCATATTTCATGCAGCAGAGGAGATCTCATTAAAATTGAAAATGAAGTAACATAACGGTTCTCTGCATGGTTATACATGTTCATAAATGAAGCGTACCACATTAAGAGACTCCCCAAGGATCTCACAAGCGACTCCCAGGTGATTGCTATTTAGTTCCGGGTTACTAGTAACATGAACTTTCTTACTCAAACAAGAACCAAGGTTGGTTATTACATGCTGGAGAGTTTCCATTTCATGTTCCTCCAGAGAGCATGCATCATTTGAAAGGTGAAATTGGAGCAACTCAGAGAGACTATGGGCAGCCTTAATCATGGCTGCTATATTCAATTTTGGATCTGGTACTACAGCATGCTCAGTGGCATCTTCTTGCGAGGCAGGTGAAGCTAGAACCTTCTCTGCCGCGTGAACAGCAACAGCAGCACCTTCAGAGACATCATTCACAGTCATCCCCACACCTTCTTCACCAATTAAATGCTTGGTATCAGAAGAATTAATGTCAAAAACACTCATTAAGTTGTTCAAGAGGTTCGACTCTTTATTTGGCATATCTTGACCATCACTCAACTCAGTCCCCTTACTTTTGGTCAAAGGTGAAACCCAAACATGGTCTTTTGCACCATCCAACATATTATGTCCTTTGTTTGAACAAATTGTATCGAGGGTCCTCTCCAAAGCAAGTGCTGCACCATTTCTTGCACACTCCTTTTCTTTTCCCACATTGCCTTCAATTCTTTCAGAGAAAACTAGATCAGAATCAACCATTGAGCCGACATTTCTATGCTCTTCACAACCAAATCTGTAGTGTTCATCCAAATTCATCTTGAAAGGACTAGTGTTGCCAGCTTCAACATCAGATGCTGAAAACAGAGAAGATGGAGCTCCTTTCCAACAGGGTGAATCCACTGCAGTGTTGTGATGATCTATGATATCTGATGAATCCCCGACGGAATTAATAACTGGAACATCATTTGCCATGGGAAATCTATGGGGGACATTAATATCTGGTAACTGAGAACCAAATCTCGCTTTTACCTTGCGATCAGAAGAATCCTTAACATGCAGTGGACTTGACAGTTCTTTCACTGAAGTTGATGAAATGAGACCATTCCCTTGCTTGGAGAAGTTGAAAACGTTCATGTCAAAGGAATTTTCTCCAAATTTGGAGCTCAGCTGGAACCTAAGATCCTTGGCCTTTGGGGGATTTGTATAATCAAAAGCTACACCCTGGACACCATCAGTATTCTCACTACAAGCAGGTTTACGAGAAGCAACACTTTTTTTGAAATTGCCATTGGTAGCAGGTGGTGGCCTAATCACAACAGAAGGGGAAGTTCTGACTACTGATGCACGACCAGGTAAAGTTGTATCAACAGGCTTAAAGCATTTTGCATATTGACTGAATGAGCTCCCATAATTCAGAAAATTGTTCTGCATTTCACAAGACATCGCCGAAGGATGAGATTCTGGGTAGGAGGAACTGGATGCTGCAACAAATTTCTTTGAATTATGTGCAGCGAAGCTAAAGTGTTTCTCAAGGGATGACTTATCTTCCATAAGTTCAGTACATGGTGGTCCAGTGTGGCTTACTCCGTCAGAAACCTTACTGAACGGTTGATATGCAACATTATAATCTTCTCTTAATTTGTTCCACTTTTCAGGGACACTCCGTTCTGAGTTACAGCAGATCAAATAATTCAAAATCCTCAAGGGCAAGCAAGTTAACATGCTAAGATGGTAAGTCGATAAAGAAGGGGCAATATGCATAGTGTGTGATGTGTTGTGAACAAGAAAACACCCAGAGAAGACAAACTATGAATAAAAGGAAAAGAAGAAGGAGAGGGAGAGGGTAATCATACAATTTAGAAGCTTTACCAAACAGAGATATTATTATGTACATGCTATACCAAACTGTGTCATAAGAATCTATACAATCTTAGGCTGATAATCAGAGTCCTTAAACTTCTCGGGGTATAAGCAGGATCCCTCACAGTGTGCCATTAATCATCAAACTCCTCAAACAAGAAAATGTTTTATATTTCCCACATTAATAAAATTTTATTCTCAAGTGTTAAAAGATTTAAGGCATCAAATGGAATCAAATTCTAACATGTCAACCTAAAACAGAGAACGCATGTTACAACAGAAAAACAGCTCTTGAAAATATATAAGTCATGCCTAAGATACCTTCGCACAGTTGATTTATGTAGTAACTCAAGCCACCAACATTTTCTTGTTCGGATGTGTAACTTCCACCAACATCTGATCTCTTAGCCCGCTTTCCATCATCAAACCCCAAACCATCAGCCCATCGAGGTCCACACTCCACGTCAAACAAACTCTGAGTATAATTATACTGAGGTGCTGCACTCAGTCCAGAAGTATGCCCCACACCGTAACGAGACCCCTCATCCTCGATCAACAGACTACCTTCTCCAACCAAAGGAGGAACATAAGGGGAATAATAAGGCTTAACTTCACCACCATAAGCAAACACACTGCTCGTAGCTTGAGGAGCAGAATTAAGAAAAGTCCATGAAACACTAGATGGATTAGCAGATACAGGAGCTGAAAATCGATAATCAATAGATGGGGGCACACCATTTATGGCCGTGGAATCGACCTCAATTTCAGGCCCAGGGGCAGAAGGGCGAGCATATTGCCATTGGTGGTGGTTAATTGATTCAACCGGATAGGGTGAGTCCGAGTAATTCGAAAACGGGTTCGAATTGGGTTTAGGGTTTAATCTATCCACTGTAAATGGAGGGGCTAAAGCAGATAAATTCGAGGTTGATGATGATGAATTTCCTCCGGCTCCACTACCCATAGTGCCAAAACCCATCATTGTTGCTCAAAGATCAAAATTTGGCTGAACAATCAAACCCCAAAATTAATTTACACGAGTCTTCGATTCAAACCTATTGATCTCAGCAATCACAACAAAAGAAGGATGGGAAAACATTCATCAACAAAATCATCGAAATCAGTGCAGTAAGAAGAATGAATTTCAAAAAACGAGAAATCGTACCTGAGTTTGAAACCCTCAAAAGTCTGCTCCCCCCTCTGACTATGCTTCTCCTTGAAGCTTCAGCGCACTGTGCAGCGTCGCTTTCTATCTGATGAAATTTCTCTTCTCCAACCAAAAACACGTTTTTCGTTTCCCAAGTTTTTCAACTGCATCAAAAGCGCTAATTAATTGATATCAGTAGTCCTACTACCCCTAATTAATTATTATTAAATTTGAGTACGATAATAGGGATGTATTAATGTTATTTCTTTTAAAATTTTCATTAGAGGATCCTATATTATTTCTGTATATAGCTGTAATATTAATTTCCACCATCTATTTTTTCCACTAATTAATAGGACCATATAGTAGTTTATTTTTCTCAAATATAATAAATTATGTATTAAAATATAAAATTATAATAATATTTTTTTAAAAAAATAATATTTTTAAGAAAAAATTACAATTAATCATGAAATGTAAAATAGTCTCACCATAAAACGAGTTGCTTTTCATTTGGATATTCAAGCATCTCCTTATGTTTGAATTTTATTTTTTTAGTTTTTTTAAATTAAATTGAAATTTCTAATAGGAAAGTCTAGAACTTTTTAAGTATTAAATTAAATATTTTTCTGGTTTAGCCTATCCAATTTCTAATACATTTGCAAAATCTTTTAAAATAAATTAAAAGTTAATATTGAAAATGACATAGCTTTTCATTTGATCTATGAATGGAAGCCCATTAAAAAGCCCATTTGATCTTTGAAAAGGTTTTAAGGATTACAAATTATAATTGATAGAGAAATGGAAACAACACTTTGTATTATTTTTCTATTTTTCATGATCATGATTTTCATAATGAAGTTCATTCTTATATTTTTCAATGAAAAAAAATTCTGTAAGAAATGTTAAATTATAATTGTTATTATATAGAGAAAGTATACTACTCATTGATCATTAAAGTATATTTTTTTGTAGTAAAGCATACTATGATCCCTTTTAACACATGCATGTTCAGGCAAAAGTTTACTCATATAACATATTTGAAACAGTCACATTTATTGTTTGAATGAAATAATAAGACTAAAACTCAAAATCTAAACTCTTGAACTAAGGTCCAAAACCAGCTATGCTTAATAATACTTATTTGTATTAATTAATTTTAAATTTAAGGATGTGACATAATTCGAACAGAAAAAGCGTAGGAAAAAGAATTTCGAAATGATTTGTTTAAAGAATTTATTCGGCAAAATAAAAAAGATTGAAACTTTATAAAGTTGATCCACTTAAAATGGTTTCCTTTTGTGTTTCAATCACTTGTTTGGACTTTGGCCCAAATGGGCATGGCTGTATAAAGGTCAACACACAACATAATTACACTCTAATTATCGTGAAATAACATGGAAATAATCATATGACGTCCACATAAAATAATTGAGAATTAATATTCTCAAGTTTAATTCTGTTAAGGGAAATAATCTTTTCACCCAAATTCGTTAACCCCACATCAAGAATTTATATGCTCATAAATAAAAATGTACACAATGAATTAAAATTTATATATTTTATTAGTGAATTTTCGATTAGTTTTAATAAAAAATTGAATATAAAAAATTTATATATTAAATAAAAACTAATATATATATGGATGCCACCCAAATGTAAAAGATATAAACTATTAAATCACTAAACAAGTTCAACATTTTTTATTTTATTTTTTTTACGAGAAAAGTTCAACAAAATTAAGACAGCAAAAAGAAGCTATTTTTTTTTTATATAACTATCAAGTAATATAGAAAATTTAAAATGGAGTGTAAAATTGATACTCACCCACCTTAAAAAATAATGAAAATATAACTATATATATGTATCCAATATTTTAATTGGATTACAATGAGATAATTGCTACTTATAATATATATAGTGTAACCCTAACACTAACCAAGTAGATCGAGATTTCCTGTCTACTTCACTCTGTATTTAACAATGATCAAGCAGAAAGTTGGTGAAACGTAAATGAAGTGATCATAGTTTAATATAAAATTACGTTCAATTGATGAAAATTGATAATAATACAGTAAATTATAGTATAAATAAAAAGTTCAAATATTTTTAAGAAAAATTTAAGAAAAATGATAATATACTTAATAAAAAAATAATAACTACTTTTTTTATTTTAAAATGGTCTTGAGACATTTTTACCAAAATCTGTCGACTCTAAATAACGTTATTTATTTATTTATTTGGCTTCAATTATTTAGAATAGCAACAACATCCATGTGATAATTAATAACAAAATACAAGGGAAGAAAAAGTTATGCTAACTAAAAAAATTGAATGGAAATTATAACTCAACAATTATGAGATTGTTGGAAATTTTATAATTTCCAATACAATCTAACTGGGCAATATATTATTATGTAATTATATTAGCTATTTAATTATTTTATGGACTTAATTAAGTGGTCCAATTAAGGTTAAAAGTCCATGGGCTATAATAATAATTAATATGGGCCAAATGAGTAGATACCCAATACTACGTGATTAGGTGATTATGGGTGGTCTAGTCAAGTAGTATATAAAGGTTACCCGGTTATGGTCCCCAATATACTAAGCCGCACATGGTCTTCCCTTCTCCCCCATCGGGTGGGATTACTACGGTCCCCATAAAGGAATTATGAGGGCTTAGTTGAGGAAGGTCATATAACCACTGATCCTGAGTTCGTGTTCCGCCTAGAGACTCATTGGATCAGGTACGCTTCCGCTTTACAGTTTAAATCTCGTTAATCATAATAAGGTATTAGGATTTATTAATTTATTTCCTACAAGTGGTATCAGAGCCACCTATTTATAGTTCTCTGAGATCTGAAAGTATTGTGATAAGATTCAAAATTTGTGTTTAATCTATCTGCGAAATCATAATTTTATATTTAGAGATTAAAATTTATCCATAATTTACAAATTTTGGTTTAGGTTAGGTTGACTATGGATTTGTGAATTTTTTATTTATGGGACCTATTTTTTTTTTCATGGTCTAATGATTTTGCCTCTTCATTGAGAATATATGATGGGATTCTAAATTATCTAAGAGTTGGAATCGTTATTGGGTACATGTGTACACTGTACAAGACATACTCGTGCGTATTTCTGCAATAGATATGCTTTGCAGTTATTATTTCTTATCAGTGTTGTTCAGAAAATTTAGGCTATTAATTATTTCTTATCAATTGGGTTGTTCATGAAATCTGGGTTGTTATTGAATCATAGTAGCAATCTATAATGATAATTTAATAATTTGCATTAAAGGAATTTCTGTAATTTGATAATGGAGTAAGAACCTTAGGGATCGTTAACTCCTATAAGACCAACTCATGTTTCTCGTGATTAACGTTTGTGGGTATGCTCCATTAACAGCGTTCCTGAAGATTAGTTGTACGTATTCAATTATCACTGTACTAATCTGTTCTGATTAATTAGTGGCATCATGTCTATTTGTTGAAATTTTACACCTGTATGTGTAAGCTTTTGAGCCGTAATGCTTGGCCATTAATACTTGAGTTGACTGTATTAAAATTATTGAATGATATTTTAGATTGATTAATTTTGATACATGAATTCAATTTATTATGTTATTTTACCAATATTAATGGAGAAATTCACTTTCAATTTTAATGGAGTTGACATGGGGATTTGAAATTCACATATGAATTGTGGAAATTTGACAGTTGAGCATCTACCACCTGATAATTTAGATTAAAGAATTGTAATTATATCAATTTCTTATGGTGTTTTATTTGCTCATATATTTATCACAAATTTTGATTCTGGACAATGGACATACACGACTCACGTGACATCATAATGGACAGGATTTGGTCACTGTAGTCGTTATAGCTTCTTGTATTGCATACATATTTCAGTAAAGGATTTAGTGGTAAATAATTAAGTAAAGGATAATTACCTAATCTAGTTTATTCAAATTAGAATTTGAAATTCTTAATTAAGTTAAGAAATTATTTATTACTTTTAAGTACGAGGTAATCATCTAAAATTCCTATTTGGTTGAGGAATTTAATTAAATTAAATTGGGGAGATAGTTAAATGTCGTTTAATTAAATTAAATATTTTAATATTTATTTAATTAGTCTAGTAAACCTTCAATCTAGTCAATCGAAGCACCATGCTGCCACAGTAATATCGTGTGTGGAGAAAAGCTTTATTGAAATTACATAGATGGGTGTGGTATTATTTATGTGTTCTGTGTTTGGCCCACAGGTAGGCACAGTTTGACAGAATAATAACATACATATGATAATAAGTATGTGATAATTATTTGGATTATTCATGTGAACATGAGTCGGTGATCGGTGTCATTTTCACCTAGATTTTAGTGTCTTTTTATTATGTATTTTGTGTGTTTTTATTCATTTTGTATGTCATTTGGTGGTGTTATATGAAGATATGGAGATGTGTGCCTTGAAATGATAAATGTGTGATTTTCATGATTAAGTGCCTTAAATTGTGCTACATTTGTGAATATTTAGAGAATTGGTAAATTGGTGTAATTTGTGTGATTATCAGGTAAAAATGGATTCTAGACATGATAAAGAAGATGTGGGAAAAAAACAGAGCTCGATTTGGAGTTGAAACGAGGGAGAATGAGTCAATGCAAAATGCTGAAAAACGCACGTCCAACTTGTGTAATTTTTCTGTACTCTTTTGGAGCTCAAATCTAGAAGTGTCATATATGGTTGGAAAGCCATAGAAAAGAGGATCGTTTTGGTATAAGGAACACTTCAACTGGAGCCCAAACGAGAAAGTTATGATTAAAATGGTGACGTCGCGCAAGCAGTTCTTACTCAGCACGGTTGTGCTACTTTGCATGACTTGTTATACCCTCAAATATTAGAAGTTTTGTCAGATCTATATATGGTTGGAAAGCCACGGAAGAGAGGATCGTGTGAGCGCAAGAATCACTAAAAACGAAGATCGGATGTGGAAGTTATGCACGAAACGGTGAGACTGCGCAGCACGCGATACGCTACACGGCCCGTGTACCGAGCACGGCCCTGTAAGGCATGGGCGTGCTCGGACACCAGAAAATGCTACACGGCCACCTCCGTGGCCGTGTGACTCTGCACGGCCCGTGTAGGTTCCAAAGGCAGTTTTATGATCTCTAAATGTTCTAGAAGCTTCCATGGGGGTATAAATACATATTTTGACCACAAAATTCGGGAGGAATCATTTTGGATCAGTTTCCACACACACTAAATACCTAAATCAATTACATTCATCTTCATCTCTTCCATCCTTCACTTCATCCATCCAAACCACTTGATCTCCTCAAATCCATCCATTAATCCATCCATCCACCAATCTAAGAAGAGGAATTCATCAAGGAGTGAAGATTTGAGCATGTTGAAGGAGAAGAAGGCCTACATTGCAAGGGAAGCCAACTTACCTTTAATTTGTGATTTTCTTCATTATTTAGCTAGATTAGAGCATGCCATGGATTGTAATGAATTATTCATGATTTGTTGTGGCTAGTCCTCATGTGAGGCTAGCAATGTAATTGGTAAAGGATAATGTAGATTTTGCACACCACATGTTTGATGAAATGATTGTTATGAATATTTTCTATCATGAATGCTTATTCTCATTTGATGCATGATTTGTGTGGTTAAATTTTCTATGCATAGTGTTAGGATGGCCATTCCAATATTATGTATGGTGGTTTAATTGAATCATTGATTGTATGAGGTGACTTAGTTAGTATGAGGGGAGGAAAGCCATTCCCTCCAAGTGCTTAGAACCTCATGATAGGACATTAGTGATGAACCAGTGAGGGGACCCAACTTATGATCATAGTACCCATGAGGGAATTGTGAGTAAGACAATCTTAGGAGATTTAAACTTGTAAAAGAGTTGAGAACCTAATCACCTTGGCCATAGGGGGTAGGGGTACAATTGTGATTGCCCTTAATATCATAACTTGAAAGTCATCAATGCATGTGTGTGTGTGAGTCTATATATATCTTATCCATGAATGTTGCTTGCCTTACATACTTCTTAGATTGTTCTACCTTCATCCATCTTCCATGTCCATTGTATCCATCTATCTTTAATTGCTTTCTTAGTGTTAGTTTTTAGTGTTAATCATCCCCTCATTCTTCTATTCGTCCTATTAGAGTAAAACATTTCTCAAATACGGCTACCCACTTTCGCCCTTGGGTTCGATATCTTATAAATTTTGCACTTGGTCGCTTACGTGCTACACACGATAGAGTACACTTGCTCTTATCAATTATCAAAATTGAAACCAAGTTCATGGCGCCGTTGCCGGGGTGAAAGCCTTCGGTGTAACGTGTTTGAATTTGTTAGCTCTACTTAGGACATTTTTTTTATTTTTGCATCTATATTTATTTTGGAAAATCTTGTTCTTACTTGTTCTTCTTAATAGGTACATCAACCTTGAAAGAAGGGGAGAAGGAGCAAAACCAAAAATAGTAAGTGAAGGAAAGTTGTAGCAAGCCTTGAAAAGAAGAGTATGAACATGGATGGGTGGAACCAATACATGGGAGGAAATTATGGAAATCTAATTGGTTTGGTTCCACCACAACAATCAAATGGCAATAAGAATGAGAGCAACTATGGGTATAGTAGTCAAATGAGTCAAGCAAGCTCTCAAAGCTACAACAATGGGAGTTATGAGGAATGGCAAGGAGCTTACAATGTGAATACATTCCAACTGTATCAAGGAAATACTTATTCCGTTCCAAGTTCTTACAACAATCAAGTTTCTATGGATACTCTTCTATCCAAAAATGATGCCTTGATAGAAAAGCTTAAAAGATATGTTTATGGAAATGATACAAGGCAAGGCTTTCAACCAAGTCTTTCAAGCTATGAGCCTCAAAATACCTACTCCATGCCTACTTCCAACTTTAATGGGGGACAAGTGTGGAACATGCCCAATTACCAAATGGGGAATGTAACAAGTATGCAAAACGGGTATGTCCAAGGGAACTTCCAAGAAGAGTGTCCATCATATGGTGAAGAAAAGTCCACATTGTCCACATTGGAGGATCAAATGACAAAGATGTTTGACTTTATGAAGCAAGAGAAAGAGGAGAATGAAAGAAGGTTTGAATATAGGAAGCAAAGAGAAGAAGAAGATGATAGGAGATTTGAGGCCTTGGAACGTCAAATGAGTCAAATGATAAGTGAACGGAACACTCTCTACAACATGGAGAATTTTGATGAAGAGAATGAAGAAGAATTAGAGGTAGAAGAGCGTTCGGGGGATAAAGAAGAAGACTCAAGAGATGTGGAGCTTAATGAGGAGAAGGAAGACAAGGTAAAAGAAAGTTTCGAGGAGGAAAGTGAGAGGAGTAAAGAGCTTGAGGAAGAAAAGAGCTTTGAAGATAAAGAGATTATCCAAGATTTCTTGTCTCATGTTGAGAAGGAAAATTCAAGTGAAGATGAAGAATCAAGAGAGGAGTATGAATTTGATGAAGTGGAACAAGGTCTAGAAGCACTTGATGATGAGTTCGGGAGTGAAATGATCATTTCTACATCTTTTAACTCTTCAAGTTGCATTAATTTTCAAAATATTGTTTATATTGACTTTGTCTTACCTATTGATTCTTCTCAAAGCTTTAGGTACAAGAAAGAGCTTGAAGAAGTGTTGGGCACTTACTTGATAAAAAGGAATAAGTGGTGGTCTCGAAAGGAGCGGTTAATGGAGTGTAAACTCAAACGAGTTGAATTCTTAAAGCCAATCGCGAAAGATGCTACCGAGGTCGTTACTTGCCACAAATGCCTAATAGAGGAAGAAGCACAAAGATTAAAATTTGATGGCAAGAACGAACGATATCCTTGGCCATTCCGATGAGTTCTCCATAATCCGTCCGGCTTGAAGACGTTAAACTTAGCGCTAGATGGGAGGCAACCCATCGTTTATTTTAATGCTTTCATTTAATTGCTTTGATTTAGTTTTCTTGCATTTTTTTGTGTATAGGTGGATTGTGCTCATGAAGGAAAACACATAAAGATGAGACAAGATGTCCTAGATTTGGAATGAAGATGTATGTCACACCACTCTTTACAAACTTAAATTTAACACTTGTGTTAATTTAAGTTTGGGGGGAGAGTGCGTGGTGGCCATACTTGAATGTTAGAATGCACATACGTCGTCACAAGGTACGTTTAAGATGATCAATGGTGGAAACTACAAGGGTAAGTCTCACCACTTTTTGCAAACTTAATTCTCAACTTGTTTCGATTTAAGTTTGGGGGGATAGTGTGTGGTGTGCCTTACCACTTGTGTATGCTTGATGTATCATGTTGATAGAGTGATTATCTTGATTGTCTTGTGAAAAATTGGGTCAATTTTAAAATTTTTCTCATGAGTATTGGTATGATTTTGGATTGTTTGGTTGTGTTGAAGTGTATGCTAGTTCATTATTTGATAATAATTATTGTGCTAATGGTTTTGATGAGCTGTTGAGCATAAATGAAGTGTAGTGGAAGCACGAAGTGAGCCCAGAAATCAATGTCGAGATTCGTTGAGCATGCAATCCAGAAGCTCGTGCCAACCATTTCCATTACCAAATGCCTTTTCAGGGAGTTTACTTTACTACTCATCATTTCCATTTTCTTAGCATATACATGATTTTGAATTGAACTTGATTGAATTGGTATGCTACTTCATTTGTTATGTATCTTGGGAGGTTTACTTGCTTTATTTAGGTAGTTTGCTTGCTTTATTTTTATTTTTGAATAAGGTGGCAAAATCTTGAGCTTAAATGTTAGTGGATAATTGAGGATATGTTCTTGATTTTCTTTTGATGGGTGAATTGTTGTCTTTGCATGTTTTGTGTTTTTGTGTTGTTGCTTGCTTGGAGAGTCTTTTCTCATGTGTTTTGTTTGTATTTTTATTCTTGTATAGGGTTGTTTGGTGGTATGTTTCGGGATGTTGTGAGTCATTTTTGAATGTAAGTAATGGCATGTTGTTTGTGATAAGTGATGGCAAACTATGTTGAGAATCTCTACTCTTTAGAATTGTGACATGTTCTATTTAACTTGTTCAATTTTTAGATGAATTGACGCGTAATGAGTTCCTTAAGGTCCGAGCAAAAGCTTGTGAGCGTTTGAGCCTCAACCGTGCATCCATGGTTAATTTCTTAATGAGTGGATCGATTGAACCTTGATAAACTAGAACTTGTTCATGGACTACGGGAATGAGCCCGATTGGTGGAGGTTAGTGAGATGATCTTAGGCCATCCTTGTTACTTTAAAGTCATTGTCATATATTTCCTTACCTTATACATCATCCCTAGTTAACCACTTTGAGCCTTAAAGCCTATTTTTGTGATATTAGCACATTACAAGCCTTGAATACCCACTTGAGCCTTATATATATAACCTTTGTGTGGGTGATTGAGGAGATGATGGTTTACAAGGTTGATGTGATAATTGTACTAGAGAAGAAAGGAAATGGTAAACAAGCAAGAAAAGGATGAAAAGAGCTCATGCAAAATGAACATGCAACCTCAACATAAGAAAAAAGAGCAAATCAACAAAAATATGCTCAAGGAATTCAAAAGTCGAAAGAAAGGAAGCATGCAAATTAAAAGAAGCTCAAGAAATCCAAGGAATGATAATGATTAGTGCTTGAGATTAGAAAAGAAAAGAAAGGAAGATAGAAACGTGAAGAAGTTGAAGAAGCTGATCATCTCTTCGATTACTTACACTCGATAAGTCACTCTTATCCATAATCTCCCTACCCTTACCAAAAAGCCTAACATTACATCCAAAAGTAAAGTCCTTTTTGATCATTAGTTGAAGCTTTGGTGGCTTGTGAATGTAGTCCGTGAGCAAGCCTATGGTGCGTCGGGTTCAATCGGTTGATGAGTGTTGAATTACCCTACTTCATAGAGTGTTGAGTGCATTTTGATATCCGACGTAAGGTTTGGACCGGAAGGGTCTTTATTACTCTTAATTTTCTTAGACTTGAACTTGTTATTTTTTTTTATGTCATGATTTTAATGTTGTAGTGTGATTTGATATGATTTGTAGTCCTTGTTACTTATAATGTGTTGTTGCTTATGTTCTTTAGGTCTTTCTCTAGGCGAAAATTCTCCCTCTCGTTTTCTCATTTTCGTTGCTCGAGGACGAGCAACACTTTAAGTTTGGGGGGTTGATCGGTGTCATTTTCACCTAGATTTTAGTGTCTTTTTATTATGTATTTTGTGTGTTTTTATTCATTTTGTATATCATTTGGTGGTGTTATATGAAGATATGGAGATGTGTGCCTTGAAATGATAAATGTGTGATTTTCATGATTAAGTGCCTTAAATTGTGCTACATTTGTGAATATTTAGAGAATTGGTAAATTGGTGTAATTTGTGTGATTATCAGGTAAAAATGGATTCTAGACATGATAAAGAAGATGTGGGAAAAAAACAGAGCTCGATTTGGAGTTGAAACGAGGGAGAATGAGTCAATGCAAAATGCTGAAAAACGCACGTCCAACTTGTGTAATTTTTCTGTACTCTTTTGGAGCTCAAATCTAGAATTGTCATATATGGTTGGAAAGCCATAGAAAAGAGGATCGTTTTGGTATAAGGAACACTTCAGCCGGAGCCCAAACGAGAAAGTTATGATTAAAATGGTGACGTCGTGCAAGCAGTTCTTACTCAGCACGGTTGTGCTACTTTGCATGACTTGTTATACCCTCAAATATTAGAAGTTTTGTCAGATCTATATATGGTTGGAAAGCCACGGAAGAGAGGATCGCGTGAGCGCAAGAATCACTAAAAACGAAGATCGGATGTGGAAGTTATGCACGAAACGGTGAGACTGCGCAGCACGCGATACGCTACACGGCCCGTGTACCGAGCACGGCCCTGTAAGGCATGGGCGTGCTCGGACACCAGAAAATGCTACACGGCCACCTCCGTGGCCGTGTGACTCTGCACGGCCCGTGTAGGTTCCAAAGGCAGTTTTATGATCTCTAAATGTTCTAGAAGCTTCCATGGGGGTATAAATACATATTTTGACCACAAAATTCGGGAGGAATCATTTTGGATCAGTTTCCACACACACTAAATACCTAAATCAATTACATTCATCTCCATCTCTTCCATCCTTCACTTCATCCATCCAAACCACTTGATCTCCTCAAATCCATCCATTAATCCATCCATCCACCAATCTAAGAAGAGGAATTCATCAAGGAGTGAAGATTTGAGCATGTTGAAGGAGAAGAAGGCCTACATTGCAAGGGAAGCCAACTTACCTTTAATTTGTGATTTTCTTCATTATTTAGCTAGATTAGAGCATGCCATGGATTGTAATGAATTATTCATGATTTGTTGTGGCTAGTCCTCATGTGAGGCTAGCAATGTAATTGGTAAAGGATAATGTAGATTTTGCACACCACATGTTTGATGAAATGATTGTTATGAATATTTTCTATCATGAATGCTTATTCTCATTTGATGCATGATTTGTGTGGTTAAATTTTCTATGCATAGTGTTAGGATGGCCATTCCAATATTATGTATGGTGGTTTAATTGAATCATTGATTGTATGAGGTGACTTAGTTAGTATGAGGGGAGGAAAGCCATTCCCTCCAAGTGCTTAGAACCTCATGATAGGACATTAGTGATGAACCAGTGAGGGGACCCAACTTATGATCATAGTACCCATGAGGGAATTGTGAGTAAGACAATCTTAGGAGATTTAAACTTGTAAAAGAGTTGAGAACCTAATCACCTTGGCCATAGGGGGTAGGGGTACAATTGTGATTGCCCTTAATATCATAACTTGAAAGTCATCAATGCATGTGTGTGTGTGAGTCTATATATATCTTATCCATGAATGTTGCTTGCCTTACATACTTCTTAGATTGTTCTACCTTCATCCATCTTCCATGTCCATTGTATCCATCTATCTTTAATTGCTTTCTTAGTGTTAGTTTTTAGTGTTAATCATCCCCTCATTCTTCTATTCGTCCTATTAGAGTAAAACATTTCTCAAATACGGCTACCCACTTTCGCCCTTGGGTTCGATATCTTATAAATTTTGCACTTGGTCGCTTACGTGCTACACACGATAGAGTACACTTGCTCTTATCAATTATCAAAATTGAAACCAAGTTCATGGCGCCGTTGCCGGGGTGAAAGCCTTCGGTGTAACGTGTTTGAATTTGTTAGCTCTACTTAGGACATTTTTTTTTATTTTTGCATCTATATTTATTTTGGAAAATCTTGTTCTTACTTGTTCTTCTTAATAGGTACATCAACCTTGAAAGAAGGGGAGAAGGAGCAAAACCAAAAATAGTAAGTGAAGGAAAGTTGTAGCAAGCCTTGAAAAGAAGAGTATGAACATGGATGGGTGGAACCAATACATGGGAGGAAATTATGGAAATCTAATTGGTTTGGTTCCACCACAACAATCAAATGGCAATAAGAATGAGAGCAACTATGGGTATAGTAGTCAAATGAGTCAAGCAAGCTCTCAAAGCTACAACAATGGGAGTTATGAGGAATGGCAAGGAGCTTACAATGTGAATACATTCCAACTGTATCAAGGAAATACTTATTCCGTTCCAAGTTCTTACAACAATCAAGTTTCTATGGATACTCTTCTATCCAAAAATGATGCCTTGATAGAAAAGCTTAAAAGATATGTTTATGGAAATGATACAAGGCAAGGCTTTCAACCAAGTCTTTCAAGCTATGAGCCTCAAAATACCTACTCCATGCCTACTTCCAACTTTAATGGGGGACAAGTGTGGAACATGCCCAATTACCAAATGGGGAATGTAACAAGTATGCAAAACGGGTATGTCCAAGGGAACTTCCAAGAAGAGTGTCCATCATATGGTGAAGAAAAGTCCACATTGTCCACATTGGAGGATCAAATGACAAAGATGTTTGACTTTATGAAGCAAGAGAAAGAGGAGAATGAAAGAAGGTTTGAATATAGGAAGCAAAGAGAAGAAGAAGATGATAGGAGATTTGAGGCCTTGGAACGTCAAATGAGTCAAATGATAAGTGAACGGAACACTCTCTACAACATGGAGAATTTTGATGAAGAGAATGAAGAAGAATTAGAGGTAGAAGAGCGTTCGGGGGATAAAGAAGAAGACTCAAGAGATGTGGAGCTTAATGAGGAGAAGGAAGACAAGGTAAAAGAAAGTTTCGAGGAGGAAAGTGAGAGGAGTAAAGAGCTTGAGGAAGAAAAGAGCTTTGAAGATAAAGAGATTATCCAAGATTTCTTGTCTCATGTTGAGAAGGAAAATTCAAGTGAAGATGAAGAATCAAGAGAGGAGTATGAATTTGATGAAGTGGAACAAGGTCTAGAAGCACTTGATGATGAGTTCGGGAGTGAAATGAGCATTTCTACATCTTTTAACTCTTCAAGTTGCATTAATTTTCAAAATATTGTTTATATTGACTTTGTCTTACCTATTGATTCTTCTCAAAGCTTTAGGTACAAGAAAGAGCTTGAAGAAGTGTTGGGCACTTACTTGATAAAAAGGAATAAGTGGTGGTCTCGAAAGGAGCGGTTAATGGAGTGTAAACTCAAACGAGTTGAATTCTTAAAGCCAATCGCGAAAGATGCTACCGAGGTCGTTACTTGCCACAAATGCCTAATAGAGGAAGAAGCACAAAGATTAAAATTTGATGGCAAGAACGAACGATATCCTTGGCCATTCCGATGAGTTCTCCATAAACCGTTCGGCTTGAAGACGTTAAACTTAGCGCTAGATGGGAGGCAACCCATCGTTTATTTTAATGCTTTCATTTAATTGCTTTGATTTAGTTTTCTTGCATTTTTTTTGTGTATAGGTGGATTGTGCTCATGAAGGAAAACACATAAAGAGGAGACAAGATGTCCTAGATTTGGAATGAAGATGTATGTCACACCACTCTTTACAAACTTAAATTTAACACTTGTGTTAATTTAAGTTTGGGGGGAGAGTGCGTGGTGGCCATACTTGAATGTTAGAATGCACATACGTCGTCACAAGGTACGTTTAAGATGATCAATGGTGGAAACTACAAGGGTAAGTCTCACCACTTTTTGCAAACTTAATTCTCAACTTGTTTCGATTTAAGTTTGGGGGGATAGTGCGTGGTGTGCCTTACCACTTGTGTATGCTTGATGTATCATGTTGATAGAGTGATTATCTTGATTGTCTTGTGAAAAATTGGGTCAATTTTAAAATTTTTCTCATGAGTATTGGTATGATTTTGGATTGTTTGGTTGTGTTGAAGTGTATGCTAGTTCATTATTTGATAATAATTATTGTGCTAATGGTTTTGATGAGCTGTTGAGCATAAATGAAGTGTAGTGGAAGCACGAAGTGAGCCCAGAAATCAATGTCGAGATTCGTTGAGCATGCAATCCAGAAGCTCGTGCCAACCATTTCCATTACCAAATGCCTTTTCAGGGAGTTTACTTTACTACTCATCATTTCCATTTTCTTAGCATATACATGATTTTGAATTGAACTTGATTGAATTGGTATGTTACTTCATTTGTTATGTATCTTGGGAGGTTTACTTGCTTTATTTAGGTAGTTTGCTTGCTTTATTTTTATTTTTGAATAAGGTGGCAACAAAGAAAAACCCGTTTGGAAAGCTGTTAAAAAGAAACTAAAGTATAACCTTTCGTTTTCTCCTAAAGGCTTGTGGAATTATTTTATAATACACCACATTAAGATTACTTAGTATGAATGGTGTTGTGGTGTAGTTAAAAGACAAAAATAGTACTCCACAATATATGGTTACTAATTGGAGAAATACTAAAGATTGCAGCTTATGGTCTCAATAAAGTTCCAACCAAAGTAGTTGTGAGAACTCTTTGAGTTTCACATATGGGGATATCCAACTAAGGTTAGATCATTGGGATCTACTAAAGAAAATTGGATTCAAATAGATACAAGCTACTTTATTGGTATTAAATAAAGATAATAAGTTTATGATCCAATTGATCGGATCATATTTGAGACGGGTAATACGGTATTATGTGAGGATGTTGATTTTGGGGGAAGAATAATATTAGAGACATTGTCCTTAAGGGGGAGTCGATTCGATTCCCACTTATGCTTTAAAGAATTTGTGCAAATTCAGAATAACGATATGACAATGTCAATAATATTTAAGGAATAACAAATTCAACAACCTCAAGAATTAATGTCACTAAGAAAACCACTAGAGTTGGGTGAAAGACAATTCGAATGATTATGTAGTTTTTCTCTTAAATAATGAGGACACTATAGAATTAATGGTAGAACATTCAAACAATGTTCATCAAACCATGAAAGGTCCAATTACTCCAAAATGTGTTAATGCTATAAGTTATGAGTTTAAATCAATACAAGATGATTAGGTCCGCATCTTGGTAAAGGATTATACTCAAAAGGAAAGGAAGACATTATTTTAAGGAAGTTTCTATCCGATTACTTAGAAAAATTCTTTTAAATCGTAACATTAATAGCACATTTTGATCTTGAATTGGATTAAATGGATATAAAGATAATGTTTCTTAAGAGTAACGTTGATTAAATGATCTCAACGGTCTAAGAACTAAAAGAAAATCCATATATCAATTCAAGTTTATCTTTCACATATAGGAATCACAAGTATCATCATAAGGTAGTTGTCTCATTTGGTTTTGAGATAAGTGTAGATGATTATGTGATTCAGTGGGAGAATGTTTAAGTTAAACTAAGGGAGACAAGTGCAGTGTCAATCAGGTGCCCTAAAGTTAAACTAAAGATTTAAGAAATGTAGAAACATTCCATATTCATTGGTTGTTGGAAGTTGTTGTATGATGAGGTCTCTACAAGACCTAATTTGGCTTATGTTGTTGGTATATTAAGTAGACATTTAAGTAACTCTAGTATGGATCTTTATAAAGTATGTATAGAGAACTAAGAATAATATGTCTGTACATCAGGGATCAGAATTGTTAGAGATCATGAGGAATTCTGATTATGAGTTTGTTGGATGTCAATACAGTATAAGATCCACTTCAGGCTATATTTTCTGTTGGTCAGAGAGCTATACAAGTAAAACTATTAAGCAAACACTTTAGCTCATTAACCATGACAACAGAATTAGTAGCACACTAAGGGCATTCAAACATGAAATAAAGGTTGCGAAAATTTGTCACATAAAGTTCATTATGACAGTTAGTTCGCAGTAAAGTATTAACAACAAAAGTACTTACAAGTCAAGCATATTGACATAGAATTCGTGGTTGTTAAAGAAAGTATTTTGTGTGCATAAAATTTTAGTAAAGCATATTATGATAGACTCTAAATTCGGATCCGCTATTTATGTATTCAACGCCCTGTAATTTTTATGCGCTAGCTACTCATATGGGTGTTATATGGTTTTAGAATACATTGATTTAATGAGAGTCTATATTTATTGCTCTTTAAAGTTTCAAGACACTTTGATTTGGATAATTCAGTTTTCTGCAGAATAAAGTTCTTGGCTTTGAATTCATTGTGAATTCACTTAAGTAATTTCATTTTGTAATATTTTACATTATGGATTGATCTCACTAAAGTTTAAAGTTGGACCAGTTGGAAATAGACATGATATTGATCACGTTGCATGTAATTTTCATGCTACTCACCATATTTGATCTATGTCATTGAGTATATTGATATGGTGATTGTCGGGGTTTAATCACGATTTATAATGTGGTGAATGCCGCGGTAGTTCCATATTAGTATATGAGATGGACCAGATTGTTAAGTATATCCTGAAGAGGAATAGCATAAAGTTGCGCAACTAAGGACTCTTGATATAATTGCTTTGGGAAAATATATAGCCCAAGTGGGAGATTGTTGGAAATTTTATAATTTCCAATATAATCTAACTGTGGGCAATATATTATTATGCAATTATATTAGCTATTCAATTATTTTATGGACTTAATTAAGTGATCCAATTAAGGTTAAAAGTCCATGGGCTATAATAATAATTAATATGGGTCAAATGAGTAGATACCCAATACTACGTGATTAGGTGATTATGGGTGGTCTAGTCAAGTAGTATATAAAGGTTACCCGGTTATGGTCCCCAATATACTAAGCCGCACATGGTCTTCCCTTCTCCCCATCGGGAGGGATTACTACGGTCCCCATAAAGGAATTAGGAGGGCTTAGTTGAGGAAGACCATATAACCACTGATCCTGAGTTCGTGTTCCGCCTAGAGACTCATTGGATCAGGTACGCTTCCGCTTTACAATTTAAATCTCGTTAATCATAATAGGATTAAGGTTTCATGGATTAATTTCCAACAGAAATGTCCTACAAAGAAGATAGTGTGTGTGAAATTCAGGAGGATAACTTTAATTAATATTATATTCTATCTTTTATAGTTCGTTTAATTAATCATGAAAAGTAAAGGGAATATATATATGCCACCCCTCAAACACATGATTGGCGATTTGGAAATAACTTTTAGATGATAAATAAAATAATTAATTAACTTAGAATTATTAGAATTAATTCATAAAATAAGTGGCTGAAAATGAAGGATTACAAGTGTGGATTATATTTGAAAATTTGCTTATCAATAAAAATTTCCATGATATTAATTGATTTATCAAAAACAAATAAAAAATCTTGCATGTCTTCCGGAACAAGACCCTCTACCTAATTTGACTTCTTTTCACGTCTTCAAATTAAAATTATAAAATTTAAATTATATGAATAAAATTGATACGAGTTACGATAATATAATATATAAACAAAAACATTAATTTATAATTATACCTTAAAAAATAATATAAATATAAATTTGTGCACAAGGCAATAAGGAATCATTTACCCAAATAAATTCAAATGTCGAATAAATAGCTGAAGGTTATTAAAGAAAAGGTGTAGGGCCGTGGGGGCCCAAATCTGAGAGAGTAGAGACATGGCGCCATTCTGTGTGGGCCATAATAATGGTAGAAAGATGGGCCAGCCCATTTAAAAATATGATCCACAAGGTCCACATAGTCTTGGCGGCCATAGGTAAACGTGGATGTCAAATCTTCCTGGCCCAAAACATATGAGTGGTTCTTAATCAAAACGTACATAGAAAAAACTCAGCCTCATAGATCCTTTTAAGCTAATATACTTCAAACAAAAAATCATTATCCTTATCCTTTATATAACTTTTTCCTTTTTTCTTTTTTATCAATTTTATACAAATCTCTGCCCTCGTCCATTATACAAAATTGTTTTTTCATTGAGTTTAAAAAAATATACATTTTCACAAATTCGGTGAAATATACATGTTATGGGTACTTCATACTCTCTGGATCGATCCTAAACTAGGCCCACCTAGGGTCGGTCGAGGCCCAAAAGAACAAAGTAAATCACATGTCCACTCTGGGCACACAATGTTGTCTGGTAAGTTAGCCAGCCCAAGACTGATAGCTAAAATCGATAACCTCGAATTAAGACTTCCATCGGCATAACATAATTAAGCAGATGTCTGACCCATCTAATACAAGCCCACTCGATTCATCTACCAGTAAGAGGCCCAGCCGGCCCAATCACCAGAAGATCACGTGAACGCGGCATGATGGGAATGTTACTCTCATACTCCAATCAAATGATCGCATGCTCAACACATTCACATGCTCTCTCAACCAATAGAAAATTTCATTATAAATTGATACTAAATAAGGAGAATTCATAATTGTAAGTCATCATCTTTTACCACTTTATTCTTTTTCATTTCCAATACAGAGAGTTTTGTACGCATTATTTTGGAATGGACAAAAAAAAAATTATACTCCATATTGTAATTGGGACGATAGAAATTATTTTTAAATTAATTTTATAGGAATTTTATTTATATATTAAAGTAAGAACACAAAAGATAGAGGGCAATTGATAAGGTATGGCAATTTATGACCTTTCATGTTAGAATTGATTTGTGGGATACAATTGAACATGTTGTGTTGCAAGATTTAGGGGATTTTTCAAATCATTGCCATCAACAAACAAATACTATAAACTTCAACTTAAAATGCTGCATTTAATGCACCAACAAACAACATGATCAAATTGCATTTATGGCCCCCCTCTATGGAATGCTTGATTTGAGTTAGGTTTGAAAATTCATCCAATGGAAAATTAAGTTGTAAATTTAAATAAAACATTTTTTTTCTTACTAGATAGTCTCATCAAATTATTACATCAATCAATTAATATTAATATTAAGAAGAAAAAAAAGTGTGTAACAAATTTAAATTAAAAGTAACTTAACTCAAAATTTCATTTTTTTCCCTAATTAGTTAATAAATTATATATATATATTTATTTATTTATTTAAAATAATATAAGAGAACTTGGCTTTCACAATTAGATATTCTTACAACATAGTCTTTAATATGACATGCTCTTAATTTATTTATTTATAAACGACAAGAATTGTCAGTTTACTCTTATACCCTCATCGTATATATCTAGTACTACATCTTTGTGCATTTTACATTTATGATCATTATTTGTAATGGATTGATTATTCACCCTAATCAGATTAATTAATCATCCATGATTATACAATTATTGTATCACATCCTCCATTTCTTATTCGTCATTGTACTTTATTTCACAATTATAATATTACTAATAATAATGACATTTTTGTACACTTCTGACATTATAAAATAAAAAATAAAAAATGAGTATTTGACTTGTACGCATTGTTTCAGTAAATTCGACTGATTTAACTTACAAGAAATGAATTGCTAAGATTTACAAGAAATAAAGTTGCTTACAATTAAATAATTTACATAAAATTATTTAAAAAAAAAAACCCAGAAAGAAGAGGAGATTTGACTCATACATTACATCCCAGCAGATATATGATATTTATTTAAAATAAAAGTAAAAGGTATGTAATTGTGTATCATTTACAAGAACATACACAAAAAGAACATAGATATATTACAAAAAAATAAAAATAAAAATAAAAATAAAAAATTCTAAAAATACATGAGAAAAGAAGAAGATTCAGCAGAAGTTGAAGAAGCAGCAGCAGAATGTAAAGACCTGAGGAATTGGAATTCCACGCGCCTGATTGGGAGAAAATGAAGGTGTTGTCTCATTCTGTCCATTATGAAGCTGTATTCTTCCATCAATTCCACCATTTTTCCTACTTTTATCATCTCTCTCTCCTCTTTCTTTCTCTCTCACAAATGCATACAAATATTTGCTGTGGAGATGAAATTGCAGGGGAGAGTATATATAGCAAGGAGGGTTGGGGTGGGGTGGGGTGGGGGTGGGGTGGGAGAGTTTATTGAAATTTGGAAAGTTTTAGTATGAATTTGAAGCCAAATTTTATCCGGCTTTCACAAGTTTATAATGATTTTGTCTTACCGTTGTATTATTAAATATTTTCAATTAAGGTCCAAAAATAATAACTTATCAATTTGCTTGAAATATTAAAATTATTAATGTAAGATTTAAATTTATCATATATTATCTCTAATTTTATCGATTAAAAACTTAAATTTATTATAGTATTATTTTCTATTTTACCAATTTAGGGTTTGAATTGATAGTTTTGTATATTTTAAACCCTTAATTAATACATAAATTATTTGAGTGAGGTTTGCGTGCGCCCGGTGCACACCGTGTACCTTTAAAATTTAGTATTATGGATAAGGGTATATTATTTTGTTCTAAAGGGTATATTATACCTTAATTAGTAAGGGTACACCATTTTGTTATAAAGGGTATACACATTTTATTAATTTTTTATTTTTCTTCAGAAAATAAAGGGTACACATCTTTATACTAAAGGATATACAATTTAACACAAAATTCTAAAGGCGCACAAAATGTGCCCGTACACCCGGGTGCACACAAGTTTTTGCTAAATAATTTAGGCATCGAATTAATAATTTACCCATTTTTATTTCTTGGATTGGAAAAATTCCTAAAAGTTGATGGTGCTTATGTGAGACGTATTAAAGTATAATTTGTTATATAAATAAAATATATCTATTATTAATAAAAAAGATCACTTACTATTGAGTACATAAAATAATGCATAATTACTATAAACTACATGACTCAAAACACTATTACTCATAACTACACAATTATAATTGTGATACAATAAATACCCTTATATATTTGCACAATTTGTTTGCACAAATTATTTTTGCACATTTTAAATTCCGGCGGCGGCGGTCTGGCGACCGACGGCAGTTTGTTTTGCACAATTTTATTTTACACAATTTGTGTTGCACTTTTTTATTTTTGCACATTTTTGTTTTGCACATTTTATTTTTGCACAATTTGCTTTGCAAATTTTGTTTTGCACATTTTATTTTACACTTTTTTTCTACCCATTTTATTTTGTACTTTTTTTTCAATTTTTTTTCTACACATGTATCTTACACAAGAATATTATGAACAGAGATTTGCAGTGTAGAATAAGATTATAAAGAAGTTATAATGAATTAATAAAATAAAAGTGGCCGAGGTGGCCTTGAACACAGTAACACATTTATTCAAACTGTGAGTTAATGGAAGAGGAGATCTTAAATCAGATGCATCAACTACCCAACTTAATACTGAAAACATCGCAAGAGGAAAATCGTCAGAAAAGGTGAGTCGTCTTTCACCCTTCTTTAGCTCCTCTCAACCTGAACACTGCTCAATTTCAAATGAACTAATTGATTACCAGCCTAGTTGGCCTTCTTCAAGGAGCAATAAAAACATTACCTGTGGTGAATCATTTAATAAATCACAATTTCAGCACCCTGTGGGAGATCACAATCAATCTGATAATATCACCCAAATATCAAGAAGAGCTAGCGGAAAAAATGAGAGAACCGTTTCTATTCAACAGCAGATAAGTGAGCAAAGGCATACCAGTGCACTGAAAGATGTGCAAGGTTCTCTCTCCTCTACCGTTCAAGTATCTACCCTACCTATGAGTTCAAGCCATCACTGTCCAGACCAAGCTGATGTGCTTCCATCACAACAAGACAACAGCCTCAAGGCTGACACCATAAGGAATGATATTGCTAATCTGATGGATTCAATTGCTTCTGTAGAAAATGAACTTTTCAAGGTATCTACACGAAAGGATTACTTGGGGCAAGATTCTAATGGCAGAGTTTATTGAGCCTTCTACTCTCCTGGTGCTCAGCCTTGGATAATGGCTTGTGGAGACTTGACCTCCAAGAAGAGGGGTCCTGAAGATTTTATCAGTATCCCTGGTTCTGATAAGTGGATATATTACGAATCTGGTGATGATATTGAGAAATTGATGGGATGGCTGAGCGAGACTAACGTGAGGGAGAATGAATCAAGAGAGTCTATTTTACAGTTATAGAGTAACAAACTTAGAGACGTCAAATATACTGAAACTCAAATTCTAAACAAAGTAGAAAAGAATGATATTGGCAGAAAGAATCTAAACAGAGTAACAAACTGTATGTTCTTACTGCTGTTTTAAGAAATGGTAGAACAGAACCAAAGCTCAACCAAAAACCAATCCAATCCAGTTCGATTTCTCCTCCACTCTCCCTTCCACTGCCGCCCCCTCCCCGGAATCCATGACCTCTACCGACGTGTTGTTCTTCAACGGCCAGATCTGACCAATGAAGCTCTCCACTTACCTCCAGCGCCATCAGCTTCTCGACCCTCTAATCAAGTCCAACGACGTCGTTGACGAGGACCAATCGTTCACCCGCGGTAGGGATTTGAAGTTCCGCGAGGGATTCCTTCGTTGGAGGATCAGATCCATGTCACCGATGTGGAACCTGCGCTGCCGTGTCCGTGGGAAACCAACGACCGTATTGGCTGAGACAATAGATATCCTGCCGCGATCGACGAGAAAAGGTCGAATGAAATGACGCCGTGCGCGTAGAGGTCTTCGTCGGCAGGAAGGAGTTCGAAGAGATGGGTAATTTTGAAAGAATTTCTGTACAAAAGCAAGAGCGAGGGAAGAAACGAGGGTCAGATATTCAGGTCATTCTCGCCGGTGAAGGAGAAGGTGGCGGCAGAAGAGGAGGGCAAAAGGACGACGACGGCGGTCACTAAGAAGGAGGGCAGAAAAAGGAGGGGTGTCGGCGCATGAATTGGGAATAAGAAATGCGTGGTTGGTGGCGGAGTCGATTAATGTGTAGCTTTTGAATTGAATGGGGAGGGTAATTTTGTCTCTTTATTCACTAATTGTGTATCTGATATTATTTTTTATTTTTCAATGTATTTCATAGTAAATAAGCTTAAAAGTGTGTATTGGAGAGTAATAAATCCATAAAAAATATATTTTTCCTAAAATATAATGAATTATGTATTAAAATATAATTATAAATGTTATAATATAATTCATATAAACATATTTTTTTACATACATATAGTCAATATACTTTAATTCAGTGTTAAATTTGCCTTACAACTCATTTCACAAATACTAGTCACAAAAGAAAATGGCGTTATTATTATTTTTGTTGTTATTATCTCGTGGAACTCTCTGATTTTTTTTTTTTTTTTAATTTATACCCGGACATGTGAGTGACAACAACTATACTACAAATAATTACGTAGATTAATTATTTGTTTAATTCCAAATGATATATTTTGACCTTTTCTACCGCGTAATTAGTCATACCTCCAAGCGTGTTCTGCATTTTAATATTATTTAATAATATTTTCTGTAAAATGGTGTACCGGGGCCAAATCCATGCCAAAGGCAGGATCTATAAGCTCACTGTTAAACTTGTGCTTGCAAGGGGCCAAATCCATGCCAAATGCAGGATTCGAACTCCTACCCTGCAGCAACCAAGCTCAGTTGGAAGACCTTTCCACCATCCCCTCTACCACTTGAGCTATGTCCTAGGGGCATTTAATAATATTTTCTGTTTGTAATAATAGATACATTACACCCCCACGTATTCACATTTATTTTTACGTTGTTTAAAAAAATGATTTCATTGAGACTATAACTAATTTGTGAGGATACTGTAATTCTCACTGATAATTAATACTATTATTACTAAACTCATAATTTAGGATTAAGAATTTAGTCACGTGAATTAAAATATTTAAATTAAATTTTTTTCTGGGGTATGTCTAATAATTTAGGGGTGCGAATAGCTGCCCCTATTCATAATTTAGAGGTTATATATTCTGTATAATTGTGACACGATGAAATTTCCTTAATTATGAGTTTATATGATATTTATACTCTAATATTTAGCATTACATTTTAAAAGGTCAATTCTAAATTTAGGGAGTAAAACGAACAATAATCTACAAGTATAATATTATATAGAGTGTATATTAGGTGCACCCGGGTGCACCCTTGCACCCATATTTGTATAATTTTTTATTCTATTTTGTATACATGTTATTCTCTTTTGTATACGTGTTTTGTAATAATTGTATACTTTTTTCACACTAAGTTTTTCATTAAAAATACAAGCATTCATATGTATATAACTTTTTATTCAATAGTGTATACATGTATTTTAATAATTGTACATTTTTTTACACTCAATTTTTTATTAAAAAATTAACAATTAAATTGTATACATTTTTACTCATAATTGTATATGTTTTTGCTTATATTTGTACGTGGGTGCACACGAAGCTTCGTGTGCACCCGGGTGCACACTATATTTAGCCTATTATATAAGAATTGTAAAGGTAAATTATAACATTAAAACTAGAATTAAAATTTATGCATAAAATAGTACATGAACAATAAAATTCCATGAATTAAAAAGAGAAATTAAATTATAAATTATCAAGTAAATGTTAAATGAACCACAATATAAAATTTTAGGTACTAATATATAATAAAAATTAGTAGTATTAAATACTAAGAATAAACATCAAATTATATATGAATAATATGAAAAAAAAATTAACCTTATCATGATTTTACTGGAAACATTGTGTTTAAGGGTGTAATTGTAACTAAAATATCATCTTTAGCACATTAACACATTTTAAAAAATATATACATATATTATTATTTAGGGTTGATAAAAGTTTCATTTCAATTGCAATTCACGGTGCCATTTTAATAAAGTGAAAGACTGAAAGAACGTAGACCAAAGATGTCTTTTGGTCTTTTATATTATTAATATATTTTTACAAGTTTTTAACTATAATTACTCGTGATAAACATTTATTTACAAGTTTTTAACTATAATTACTTAAATAAAAGTATAAATTACAAAAATATTTTACTCATACAAAGCACTTGTCCTGAAAGTTTAATTAAACACCTTTTAATACAAATCCTAAGAAATAGTCACTACACAAGATAAATAGAAACTCTTTTATCACTTTGGGAGAAAGAAATTATAAAAGTGAACTAAATTACTCCCTCAATCCTCCATATCTAAGGGAATCTAAAAATTGTAAATATTATAAATTCAAAATTAATTGTTGCTCATTCTATTAATACAATTATGTATTACTATATATTATAAAATAATAATACCCTTTTGGACAAACGGAAAGAGTAAAATTAGTAAATACTCCTAATAACTATCTATTCGAAATTTAAAGATTCGGGGCATAAAATCTAGTATCAGTTATAGACCCATATATTTTTTTAAAAAAATTATTTATATATATAATTAAGTTTATTAAGTTATACTATTTATATATTCGTGTTAACTTTCATCTTTATTACTAAAAACAATACTAGAGCATATATTAAGAATAAAAATACAAACCAAATTATTTCGTGAAGAATTTTGCTCTTTAGTGGTGAAGTACTCCTCCTCAAAATAATTAAATATTGTAATTCTTTTAAATAAAAGATATTAATTCGGTTAAAATTTTATTGTGTTTGTGAATTATTAAATTTTATTTCTATTTATTTCATGTGTAATAGTTTGTGACTTGAAAGAACAATAAATCATAAGTTTAAGACGCAATATTTCATTCTCCAAAGAGTAAAATTCAGTTGTATCGGACAAAGGGTTCCTCCAAGATCAAACAAACTACTCACCCATGAATGATCTTAAGATCTTAGAATGGTTTATACTCCCATCTTTTAAACTTTAAAATTAAAATTAGAATATAAAATGCTAAACATAACAACTAAATTCCTTGAATTTAAATTTGAATTACAACCCTAAATCAGTATTTTGGGCAACATTTGTGTAAAATAGTCTAACATGAAATATTTTTTTACGTTTAATATCACTTTTTATCAAATATGTTATCACTTTTTTAAAAAATATTATCATTTGTAATTTATACCACGAATTGTTTATAAAATAATACTACACTATTACTTTTTATTAATTTAAGTATCACTTTTTATTAAATATTAGCACTTTTTATACGTCTTACGAAAATGTTCTCATGAAACGATATCACACGTGTATTTGCCCTGGATCATAATCCCTTTGAACGAATTTGACAAAAGAAATTGATGGTATACTATATCATATATATACACGACAAATTTCTTTAGATTTTGGATGATCAGATTTAGAAAAGAAAAGAGTAGAAATTTTGCCGACAAATACCTGAAATTCAAAGATCAAAGCACATATATTTGAATTTTATGAAATACCAACTTTATGAAGTTACATTCTTTGTATCCAATTATCCTTAGTCCAAAAACGACGCGTTTAATTCCTCCCATCTTAATCCACACTCTCCACACACGCATTATTGTGGACGCCCCTCAGTTTTTTACACGTCATGTTTTTGAAACATACTGTTTGAATCGGATTACGTGTATCATTTTTGTGTATGAGTTTTTTTTTTTAATAATACGATGTATGAATTATAGGTCCGTATTTTCCAATCAACCAATCTAAATAGAAAACGTAATACCAAACATAAAAATTTAGAATAATATATATCTTAAATCATAAGGCTAAAATACTAATAATATTTGGATTGACTTAATTTAATCAAGGATAAAATAGAGAATTAAATGATATATTCTAAATCATAATGATAAATTGTAATAATGCTTTCTGGAATAATGTAAGTTCAGATAAAGTTAGTCTCTTATAAATCGAGTTTACATCATACACCCTGCAAGCTCGTTTACACAAGTGTTTATGGTTCGGATAATGTATTTGCGCAAGCATTAACTATCGATGTTAGACGTGTTTAATGATAATTTCATTTTATAGATTTGATGCCAAACATTTTAAAGTTAAATTATGATTTTAGTATTTTTTTTAGCGTTTTGTATATAATTAATTCCATTTAATTGAATTTATAATCAATTCAAGATCAACATCATATTACATCATCTCACACGATGATGTTAATTATTTATTACAACTCCAACTTCATTAAACTTTGAAATCAAAATGAGTAGGATCTGTTGAATGCTTTCTTTAAAGCCTTCCAATTTAAAGATGGACTCTTAATCATACTTAATTTTAAATTCAAAGATCGACCTTTAATGATGGCCAAATAACGTGCAGTGGATTGCGAATGCGACTCTTGTGGTTGAATGACGTCTTCTGTATCCCAAAAACGCGACTTTTTCCTCTTTTTCTGTACAATGGACAGTACATCATCTTTGTCGCAAATTCCCCAAACGATCACCTTTTGTAGCTCGAAATCTACATTTACCGAATATATACCTACAAAATAAGTATATGACTTATTAATATAGTATAATAAGAAGTAATAATAATAATAAATAGCATAAATTTATAATTATTTTGTAGAAATAATTTTTTTAAAATGATAGTATTAGGGATACAAATTTTATTTTTGAGAATAAAGCCCAGATTCTTAATTGTTGCCACAAAACTATAAGAGTTGGCCCAATATGACAATTATAAAAGTAGGATTAAATTTTTTATGAGAAACCAAAAACCAATATAATATAGCCCAGTTTCTTAGTAATTGGGCTACGTAACTATAAAAGCCCAATATTATTGGCTTATAGCGAAATAAAGCCCACTTTTATAATAACCTCTAACTATAATGAAGTTTGCCCAATATCTGATATTATCTGGGCCTTCTCATACATATATGATAAAATAATTATAATAAATAATAAGACGATATAAATGTTCCCCAAAAAAGTCCACAAGGGTAATAAGAATACATTAAGAAAGAGGGAGAGAGTATTTAATAAATAATAAATATTCATATAATTTCTCTACATTGGAGATCCCATATTTCATGACTCATGATTTAGACCTATCTAAAAAAATTACATGTGGAATTTTGATGATAAAAAGTATATGGACATGAATTTCTCATTAAATTGTATTAAGCAAGTGTATTAAATTAAAGATAATTTTAATTAAAAGGGGTGGATGGGTGGGGGGTTACCTTTGAGATTGGCTAAAGCTTTCCTAATTTTTCTCTCACATCCCCAAGAGTACAAAGGCACCATCATTTCCACATACTGTGCTTCCACATTCTTGCCTGCTGGAACTATTTGGAGATGCTCTGCCATTATCACAACTTACTTCTTCTTGCTTCTACTTAATATCATACTCATACCTACATGCTTATATATATACATGCAACAATTAATTTATAATATATAGCATCTTAGGTCATGTTTGGATCATCATAATGTTTATCCTAATTATTGAAAAGCTAGCAGACATAAATCCATGCACATTCCTCTTTAAACATGGATTATACGCCCTTTACCTTTTCATTTACCTCATCTATTAAAGTTCCTTTTGTGTTGTCACTTTGTTCATTTATTATTATTGATTTTTTTTTAATAAAAAAATGTATATATCACTACAAAAAAGTATTTTTTAGCAACCAAATTTACCAACGGGATTCAATCCGTTGGTAATTACCAATGAATTAGCAACAAAAATGACATTTTTGTTTTAACAACGGAATGCCAACGGATTTATTCTCTATTTTAGCAATGGAATTCAATCCATTGGTAATTACCAACGGATTACCAATGGAATCATTATATAAATTACCAACAGAATTACCAACGGAATTATTTACCAACGGAATTGATTTTTCGTTGCTAAAAATTTAGCAACCACCACTTTACCAACGGAATTTTACCAACGGATTCCTTTGCTAATCCCTTTGTAAGTCAATTTAACAATAGAATTAAGGCTTTTAGCAACGGAATATTCTGTTGCTAAAAAATACATGAATGAAGAAAGGGATGGTTTACAATTTTTTTTTTTAGTGTATATGTAATATGTTTGTATAGATAATGCCATATCGATTTTGGATGACTTTTTCAAACTTAGTATTGATTTTTCTCTTAATTTCTTCACAATTTTCAATAAATTTAGCATAATTTTATTATATGTAGAAAGAACCTCGTAATTAATTATAGTGTATCAATTAATTTAGAATTGTGGATTCATTTGGAATTGTATCAATTATTTTCATATTAAATTACTTTATAAAGGATAAACGTGGATTTGTTAGTTTGGATTGAGAAAAGTTAAAGAGTGAGTCATACAAATTTAAATATGAGTCACAATTATGTAATAGTCAATAAAATAGATTTGAAGAATTAGGGATTGTGTGAGCATGTGGGGTGTTTTTCTTAGCAAAGAAGTTGAGGTTGTAGTATTATTAATGAAGAATGTTTGGTTTTATTTAATTATTCGTTATGTGTATTTTGAATGCATGCACATGGTGGCCAATATGTCTAATCAACTCAAAGTTAACACTCCATTTATATTTTATTTTGGGGTTGTATTGAATTATTTCATTTTAAATAAATTAAATTTTAAAAAGATGAACAAATACTAAAAGTAAAATATAATTTCAAAAATTAAATATAATGTAAAATAATGATATTATCATATTACCTCTCTATGAATTCGAGTTAAATTATTTATTTTTTAAAAAATTATCCATGAAAACGGTAAAAGGATAACGTATTAACACGACGACTAAAAAATAAAAAGATTCAACATTGTTCATTTAGACTTAAGAGACCAAAACAAAAAATTTCAATTAAAAAAAAGGATATATATATATATATATATATATATATATATATATATATATATATATATATATATATATATATATATATATATATATATATCACATGTATTAACTAATATTGTCTTCATATATAATTACAATGTTCATGTAGAATAATGTATACCATCCTTAAATAGTCATTTAAATAATCTTTATATTAATAAAAGAAATGCATGCATGTTAGTTGTTACCATGCATACTACATATGAGTGTGGCTTTTGTATATAATTGTAAACAGAAGAAGTTATAACAACTTTATTCTTAGTTATATAGCACGAGAATATTCTCATACAGGATTATAGAATTACTTAATTTATTCTCCTAATTGTTTAATTAGCGTTTAATATTCTTAATCCCATTATTAACACTGACACAATTAATCACCTGATCCCAACATTAGTTTTGGCCTTTTCTGATTTTGAGCATGTATCCCACATGATTAAAGAACCAAACCCCTCCCATGAGAGAGGGGGAAAAAATGAAATAAAAAAAACTTAAATTTATTTTAATATTTCAACAAGAACTCTCGTTATCTCATAATAATAATAATAATAATAATAATAATAATAATAATAATAATAATAATAATAACTCAAATATACTAGAAATGACTTAATTAACTAGCTAGCTAGTCGAATTTTATTTCTTTTTTAATTTTATTAACATATTTTTTAAATTCTTTAATTGTAGTATTAGATTCTAGCTTGAGTATCGATCATAATTGACGAATTACGGGTACACAAATTAAAATTTCTAATTTTAAATCTCAAACTTCACAAAGAAATAATAATAATAATCTCTGTCACTTTGTTTTTTTCGAATTTATTTATCCAAATACCAAATGTTTGTAGTAAAGAATTTCTAAATTTAGAGATGCTGAATATTGTAAATTTCTATATGTATTTAATCAAATATATTTTAGTAATATATAAATGAATTATATAAGAGTAAATTAGATGATGAGTCGGATCCTGGAAAGAGGGCGGGTCCTACCACGTTGGATCCATTTAGGATATCTGGATCCGGAGGAATCTCCCTCACTAACTCCAAAAACTCACTGCGTCATTTTCTTCTTCTTTTCGTACTCTCCCATGTGACATGCATCAAACATTCCCATTATATTAAATTTAAAAATTAAGAAAGAGAAAATAGTTCTTATATATTTTCCGATTTCATGATTAGTTGATTGAATTTTTTTAATAAAAATAATCTGCAATAAGTGATTAATGAGATTAGAGAAGAGAACGGCAAAGTGAAATTAAACTATGTATAAAGTTAATTGGAGTAATAAACATTGCAATTTGCAAAGTACAATAATAGCATATGTTAAAATGTTATGGGATAGGATGATTTTCCCTTAGAAAAAGTGTTATATACACTCAACCGGTTATATGTAAATATGCTCTTATATATTCTTTACATTTTAGAACTAAATTTATATTATTAGATTATTATTGGTCAATTTTTAGAGTATAATTGTATTTTATTAGGATTGAATGGATCTTAAAATATAATTATACCTTCATGTGAATCAGAATTTATGTAAACTTTTATGTTTATGAATCGAAAAGATAATTATATACTTAAATATATTAAATTTATTAACATTAAATATAATTAGACAAAAAAGTTTCAAGTGATTTAGGTCGTTGTAAATTCTCCTTGTTTATAATTATAAGTCAATTATACTCTAAAATATTCTAATTTTTATAAAAAAAATATTAAATTTTAGAGTTCAATTAAAGTGCACCTGAACGATCTTAACCGTTAAATTAAGTTTTAATTTAATTTTTATCGTTAAATAAAATAATATTATTAATTTTTTAAAAATTAAAACCACCCACTACTCTCACATTAAACCTATATATTAGGGGTGGCCCTAGGTGCACCCATAATCACCCTAAATTTTAAAGTGTATGATAAAAATATAAAACATACTAAAACATTAGAGTACAGAGTGAAGCAACCCGTTGTAATGAATATTTTACCGATTCCTTTATCATTTCTTTTTGGTTTTGTTAATGTTGTAGTAATTTATTTTCCTACATTTAATTCGCAAGTAATCAAGAATTAAAGTTTTATAAAAAAAAATGCCCTACAGGCTACTATCTAACAAGTACTACTAACCATCGGGATAACGTCAATTCCAATTTGCACATGTAAATTATGTACTATGTGTATATATAGTTCATAAATTGATGTTCTTGATTTTTATTTTTATTTTCATAATTCTATTTTTTACACCAAAAAATAATTTAAATTAGACAATGAAACACCAAATAATCATGTGGACGATTTAAGTTATATATAACTAACCGAAACTTCATAAAATACAGAAATATAACTAGATAATATATAGTAAAATGATATATATTCTGCATTAATATCTCATTATAATAAAAATACAAATAAGACATCATTACAGAATCATTATATAACAAATTGAGATAAAAATAATAAAATACTTTTTATAATATGACATTTCATTATTACATAATAAAACAAGCATTAGGATTTTCATCAGAGAAAAGCTGTGGAGCTGGAATTCTTTCCATCACATAAACTGGTTGGTATAACTGATACATCATTCTGTGCATTGATTCCTCCACACTACTCTTCACCTCCATCTCCACCTCCACCTCCTTCCCTTCCTCCGCCGCCTCGCCGCCGCCACCCTCCTCCTTCTTTTCCTCCTCTGCCTCTTTCTTCTCCCCCTCCTCTGCTGGTTTCTCTTCTTTCTTCTCCTCCGCCTTCGGGCTCTCCTCTGGAGGCTTCTCGGGCTCAGGCTGCGGTACGATCTTCGCCTGCTTCTTCGTCCGCCGGTAGACGTAGTCGACGAGCTTGCCGGCGTCCATTGTTCCCGTTACCGTTACTTTGCCGGAGCTTAGCTCTGTTTCTGCGGTTCTCACCCCTGCAGTTATGTGTGTCATTAAAAAATAATAAAATATTGGAGTACTAATTATAAATTAATTAGTGTTAATTAATTAATTAATTACCTTTCATTTTGAGTATCTTTTTCTTGAGCTGTTCAGCGCAGGCCTCACAATGCATATTTACATTTAGTTCAACCGTAGTCAATCCACTGACCTGTATTTAAATTTAGAAAAATAATTAATGTATATTATAGTTTTTATTTGGTGTTACATTATAAAAAAACGTGACATGCATTGATAAAATAATTAATTTAGTATACCTGAGATGCAACAACTTCAGGAATTGGATCACCTTCAACTTCAGGCAATGGAGATAAAACCTTGGCTCTTCTCTTTGCTTTCTTCATGATTCTATTACACACAGCTTGAGGCTCTACTACTCCTTTTATAGTAACCTCATTCTTGGTCATGTCGATCGACACCCCCTCCACACCTGTATGTGAGACGAGTTATGAGACAGATTCAATTTGAATTTTTTTCCCATCTCACAAGAGAATATCTCTGTCGTAAATAAAAAGTACGAGAAATGGGAGAGAATGAAAAAACCTCTAATCTTGTAAATAGACTTCTCAATCTTCTTAGCACATCCAACACAATGCAAGTCTACAAACAACACGAAAGGCGACGGTGGTTTCGCCTCTTCTTCCTTCTTCTCCTCGCTTGGTTTCTCTTCTTTCTTCTCCTCGTTTGCTTTCTCTTCTTTCTTCTCCTCGTCTTGCTTCTCCTCTTTCTTCTCTTCGGGTTTAGTTTCCTCCTTTTTCTCCTCCTCCTGATGATTACAAGAAATTAACTTTAACATTCAAGAATTCAGCATTTTTCATGCATTCTTTATTAATGAAGGAATGGCATTATCATGCATTACACGTACCTTTTTGGCTTCTTCACCCATTATGATCACTAAAAATGAGTTTAATAATTGTACTAAAAAAGATTAGCAGAAATTCTGACAAGAAAAAAGATGGGCTCTAAAAGAGAGAGGGGGGAGTGTTATGGAGAGATATCAACCAACACTTATATTATGGGAAAATGATTTGAGATTAGAATGGACGGTCAGGATTATTGTGATTAAAGTAGGAGTATGTGATGGCAGAGCACATGCAGGGTTACAAACTGTAGAGAGATCCTTTCTCACTCTTCTTTCTCTCTCTCTGTGAATGTGTTAATAATTAGATGATTAATTAGTGCAAGTAAAAGCTGTAGTTTTACAAAGTAAGTTTGTGTGATTTATATATAAGATTGAAACGTGAATAAATGAGTGGCATAGGTTTCAAGATTGTTTGGTGGGAGTCACCCTTGCAACCTACTAATCATGCACCTAAAATAGGAGTGATAACATTATGTAACATTAATTTGGTAATTATAATTTTACTTAATCACTAATTAAGTAAATGGTCGGTTCCCTATCTCTAACATTAACCAGTGTTTTTAATTTAAATTTAGTCTCTAGTGAATCGGATATACGGTATAAATTCTATAATTCCTCTTTAATTTAGATTCTACCAATACATATGATATAATAGAATGAATGAAGGGTTTACGCCGTGAATTCGAATTACACAATAGTTTGCATTTATCTCTAATGACTTATAATTATGATTTTTGTTTTAAAAAATGTAACTTCATCAAATTACTCTCTCTAGTTAACTTTGTGAGAGTAGAGTTGTTTTATTTGGTCATATGTTATGCATTATAATGCAGAATTAGGTTATAAAAATGATATTTTTAAAAGTAAAATGTGTTCATGAGTATTTTTATTATTTTAGAGTGTTGATAATTACCCTTAAATTAAAATAAATTAAATTAAAACAATTTGTGGAGTTCAATCATACTGAATCCATTTATCTTGGTTGGGTTGGGCAGTTTGGGTCCAGTTTTCATGAAGGGGATGGATCACCAATTTGGTCAAACTCATTCTCAACCCGTTTCTTTATTTATACTACTAAATATATATTTCCTACAATTTTTAAATTTAATTGTCTTTATATGTAAATACACATTTCTTCCATTGATCGACTTCAAAGTTTCCACAATTTCTTATCAAAAATTTCCTTTTTCGCTTGACTTACACATCATATTTATATAAAGAAAAAATTACACACAATAAACAATGAGTTCTTTTCCACGTGACAAGAATTTACTCGATTCATTTAAAATATGACATATAATTAAATTTATCTCAGAATTTATTTAATTAATTTAAAATATGAAATATAATACTCCATAATTTATCTCAAACCTCCCAAATCTGGCTCATAAGAAATCCACCATTAAATTCCATATTAAAATTATATAATAATATAATATTATTGATAATGATTTCTGTTGAGATGGATAAATTATTTTATTAACAATTTATAATATAAATAAAAATTGATAATATTTTAAAATAAAAATATAACATCTTTAATAAAAATATTAATAACTAATAAAAACATAAAATTTCCTATGCATTGGTCACACAAATCTGCCCAATATTATTTAAGTTTGCTTAAAAAAGGTAATTAAGTTGCAAAAAAATTGTAACGAGTATGAATTAGGTTGATGTCCTTTTGTATAAAGTGGACACAATTTTCATGAGTAGATCAGGCGGTGTAAGAATGAATTAATTTGTACTTTTTTAATATCTTTGGAAATTGAAAAAATTAAAATTAATCTATGGGGGATGCCAAAGTGCTAATGATTTGCGTGTAACCAAGTAGTTGATAATAAGTTGGTGTCACATGGGTTGTTTCACCTCACATCTCACTAATTCTAATTTAATTTCTTTTACTCTTTTTTAATCAATTCCAAACTATTTTTAGAATGAAAAACGGGTTTAAATTTATACACACAACATCTCTTTAAATATTCAAAACCATATAACATCAATTCAAGAATCATTAATCACCAACAAATTTGGTGACGCCTCTATGATTTCTTTTATTTAATTTTTTTTTGTTAACTTTGTTCAAATTAGTGAGTAAAAAGATTTTGAGTAATTTTTACTCCCTCCGTCCATATTAGTTTACACGATTTTTTATAAACTTAAGGAGTGGTGCAAACAGGATAAAAAGAGTATATACTCCCTCCATCCCATCACAGTTTTCACTAGACATGCACCCCAGTTCGGAATCGGCGGTTCCGGTTCCAAGATAGGGGAACCGGAACCGAACCGGGGTACGAAGGTTTCGGTTCCGGAACCGACGGTTCCGAACCGGAACCGCCGGTTTCGGTTTTTTTTTTTTTTTTGGATTTTAAGCGTAAAAATAAAAAAAATGAAAAACCGGCGGTTCGAACCGGAACCGCCGGTTTTTTTTCCCAAATATGAGGAACCGGAACCGAACCTTCCTTAGCCGGTTTCGGTTTTTTTTGGCCGGTTCCGGTTAAAATCGACGGTTCCTCGGTTCGAACCGCCGGTTTCGATTTTTTTGTGCATGTCTAGTTTTCACACCTCCTTTATAAATTATACATGTGGTGTGAAAATTGTGGTGGGACGGAGGGAGTAATTATTATAAGAATAATATAGATTAAAAATTCTAAAATTTAATACGAAATGTTGTGGCAAAACTTAAAATTTATGAATTCTATGATAGATTCCCTTTTGTAGAATAGATTAAATGCAAATTATTCAATGATCATTTTGGTTGTATAAAAAAAATTCTAAAAGTTATATATTTGGAGAAGACAAAATAGAACCTAGTTTATGCAAGTCATCGTGTGATACGTACACCTAGATTAATGGAATTACCTACAAATGATATTCTAAGTGGAGTAAATATTTATGGGTACCCTTCAACAAAAACTCCCACCAACCTCATACCAAATGGCATGAAGTTTTAAGAAAGGAAATTACTTATATACCCTTGGGAGTGAAGATAAGATGTGAATTTGGTGAGAGAGATATTGGAATGGTTGTTCCCAATTCATGATGTTTCCATCTCACATCAAAATCAAAACACGATTTTAGTGAAAAGATGAATTTTCAAAATTTGTGATTTTTTAGTCTTAGTTAGAAAGCTTTCCAATCTCGAACCCAATTAATGCTGACAAGGGTTTGACACTTTATCACCCATTCTGTGTTTTTTCTTGCGTGGAAATGAGTCACCATGGAGATTACCAGCAAACATTTCCACCTCCCTACCAACCTTTCTCTATAAAATTTTCAAGATTGCAAGATTGACCCTCCATTTGCTTAAAATGAATATTACATACTCCTTTTATCCCGTCATAAGAGTTCCGGACTGTTTGCATAAAGATTAAGGAATATAATATTTTAATATACAGTGAGTTGATAGATATAATATTTTAATGTATGTGAACAGTTATAGTAGTGTTGTGTGGGAGTCCCATAAAGATATATTAATTGTTTTTTGTGTGGGTTTCATCTACCAAAAAGATAAATGTAACTCTTTTAATTGGACGTCTTAATTGGTAAAAATGTAACCTTGTGACAAGACGGAGAGAGTATTTTAATTGGGGGGAGGGGGGTGTTGGGTTTGATTTTCAAGAATCAAGTAATTAGTTAGGTTAAGTGAGAAGCTTGTTGTATTGATCAAGATTTTGATGCTTTTAAGAATCCATTAAATGGTTCTTGATCTTGTTAGGAGGGAGGGATGGCAACTGTCATTACAAGCAACCTGATTAGCATCACCTAGACAATGCACATACTCCTTTATGTCTGTTGCTAGCTATTATTGTACCAATCAACAAGCCCTTTTTGATCAACTCTTTGCTTCATACAAGATTTATACATAAGGAAAACACTGCTTTTTTTTTTCGACATTTTTTCGTGTAAAATGGATGTGAACAGTGTAACATTGGATAAGATGTGAAACACATCTAAAGTAAAAGTATCATACTCAACAAAAAACTTGCGTGTGAGACTGAGTGTTACTTTTTTCTTTATAGAGTTCTATTTTTCTATTTTAGAGTGTAGCTGACGTTCATTAGTGTATTGAAAACACGTCATGTTTACCTCTCTCACGGAGGGTTCCATGGAACGACCTCACCCAAAACTTGTTATCATATCCTCATATGTGTAATTTGTGAATCTTTCATCTCATTTTTATGGGGTTTGAGTTTGATCATCAAAGCTGACTTTACATTCTTTGTTCTATAAAATGTCGCATTTAATTATAATGTTCTTTTGAACAGGAAAAAACTAGCAGCAAAAAGTAGTGTTGGCATTTCATTTGGCTTAAAAGTGATTAGAATTGGATCAGGTGAATTCTTTCCAGCTGGAAACATGAACTCTGGTCTTTGGACAACCTACATGTGTGTCCTAAAGTGAAAGTGAGAGAGAGAGAACATGGTTTTCCATAAGCCCATTTGGATTTTGCAGTGGAGTTAAGCCCCATATGAACTGGTCTCTCTTTAAATCTTTGACATCATAAAAAACAATATATGGTTCTTCAAGTTTCGTAATATAATGAATATAATTCCTTCATCTTCATCTAATGTATAAGCTAAAGATCAGTCAAGAAACATCATTTCACACACGTAAACTACACGAGATCAGAATGACCTCGATCTTCCAGATAAGACTCTGCGAGAGCAGCGTGCAGCGCTGCTCCGATTGGCAGCACGTCCTCATCAAGAAAGAAATGCGGAGAGTGAGGGGAGTGAACAGAACCTATGTCCTCGTTTCTGATGCCGATATTGAAAATGGCTCCCGGAATGACCTCTTGGTAGAAGGCGAAGTCCTCACCAGCCATCACCTTCTTCCCCTCCCTTACATTCTCCGGACCAAGAAGGAGGCCCCCGACTCTCTCCACGTGTCGATGCAATCTTTCATCGTTCACACAAGCTGGATATGAAGGATAATCCTCTTGTTTCATATCTACATAAGCTTCACATCTGTGAACACTTGCCTGCCCTTCAATGACCTATATGCTCAATCATACAGAAATCAAACGAATAGTCTACGTAGAAATGATTGTATAGACAGAAATGGTGGGATTAAAGCTACCTCTTTTACCCTCTTCTGGAGTTGAAGTAACCCTTCAGTTGTAAGACTCCTTAGAGTACCTCCGAATTCAACAGAGGTCGGTATAACATTTGAAGCATCCCCACCTCGGACATACGTAACAGAAAGCACCTGCATTCGTAAACTTTTTCATGAGGCTTGTTTCGAATTCTCAACGAGCTTCAAGGTGTTATCAAGAACTATATGAAGACTAATGTGTCTTCTTTGTAAAAATGCTTAGTCAAGCAAAATATAACATAACTATGGCATACTTGACTGTGGAGAGGATCTACTTCTCTTGAGATGAGATGTTGCAGCGCCAATATTGCGAAAGATGCAGCAAGAATCGGATCGATGCTGTTGTGGGGTAATGCAGCATGCCCACCTTTTCCTACGATTTTGGCTTCAAAGAAGCATACTGCAGCTAGAAATGGTCCGTTCATACTCGCTATACTTCCTGTTGGTGATTTGAAATCTACATGCATGCCAAATATCGCCTCTGAGTCGCCAAGAGCGCCTTCTTTGATCATAAGGGACGCACCCGCGCCTCCTTCTTCCGCCGGTTGAAAAAGAAGTCTCACAGTTCCCTTCAATTGTCCAATACAGGGAAGAGAAAAAAGCAAAATCAAGATAAGTTCATTGTTTCCAATAGCCTTCTTAAGTGTATGACTACCTCAAGATTAAGTGAGAGAAAACTTATAAGGAAAAGTTTAAGCATAAGTAAGTACTAATGTTCAACTCAAACACACAGCAAGTAGTGTAACCTCACCCCATCTCCACCCCTACCTCCACCCCCACCAAAACTCTAACAAACAACATTGCTTATAGGCTCACAATTGCAAAAATAACAGACAAAACTAACCTTAAGCTTATCCTTCCTTTCATTGAGTAACTTAGCAGCACCAAGAAGCATTGTAGTATGAGCATCATGACCACATCCATGCATTAGACCCTGCACTTTGCTCTTGTGCTTCCACTCCACTAGTTCCTATTACACACACACACAATATCTAATCAACTAACACAACAAACAACACAAGTATTGCCAATAAAAGCAACCATACAAAGCTAAAATAACAATTACAACCAATCTTCACAAAAAAAAAAGAAGGAAACAATTCATACTTATAATACACAAATCACACCATCATCATCAATGAGTTATGATGCAATTGTTGGCTAGTAATCAATGGTTACATAGCACAAGAATCAAAATTCAAACACCCATCTTGTATTAAATCAAGAAACATAAAATTCCCAAGTGCAGAAGTTGACCTGCAAGGGCAGAGCATCCATATCAGCACGCAGAGCAACAACGGGTGGGGAACCCGACCCAATTTGAGCAACCAAACCCGTTTTAGCAAAAGGGTAGTCATAATATATGCCAAGATCGTCGAGATGACTACGAATCAGGGCACTTGTGTTGAATTCATTGAAGGCAAGTTCTGGGTTTTCGTGAATCTTCCTTCTAATGGAAACCAACTCATCTTTTGCTATTCGAGCTGAATCAAGAATCTGTTTTGCAGATTCTTGATCAAAACTATTCACTTGGATTGGATTATATGCAAAGTGAACGATGAGAATCAGTGAAATAGCTAAGAATTTGGAATCTAGGAACATGATTGGGGGGGTTGGTTGGAAGGTCTACTCCGGAAGTATACCCTTCAATAGGATAATCTATGTTCTGTGTTGACTAAACGTCATTTAAAAAAAAAAAAAAAAACTTTTTGCTTGAATATAAAACTTAGAAAAATGTATGTTTAATTATTTAGAGAAAGATCATTAGTTTATGGTTGATTGTTAGTTAACAATACTCCCTCCGTCCGTCCGTTCATATTTTGCTATTTTGAACGTCCGCACCAAAGGTCCACATTTCCCTTTTCAAACACCTGGGATCCACACACATCACTTATACAATAAATTTATGAGACTCATACACCCCACTAATACAACTAACTTTTTGCTTGAATATAAAACTTAGAAAAATGTATGTTTAATTATTTAGAGAAAGATCATTAGTTTATGGTTGATTGTTAGTTAACAATACTCCCTCCGTCCGTCCGTTCATATTTTGCTATTTTGAACGTCCGCACCAAAGGTCCACATTTCCCTTTTCAAACACCTGGGATCCACACACATCACTTATACAATAAATTTATGAGACTCATACACCCCACTAATACAACTAACTTTTTGCTTGAATATAAAACTTAGAAAAATGTATGTTTAATTATTTAGAGAAAGATCATTAGTTTATGGTTGATTGTTAGTTAACAATACTCCCTCCGTCCGTCCGTTCATATTTTGCTATTTTGAACGTCCGCACCAAAGGTCTACATTTCCCTTTTCAAACACCTGGGATCCACACACATCACTTATACAATAAATTTATGAGACTCATATACCCCACTAATACAACTAACTTTTTGCTTGAATATAAAACTTAGAAAAATGTATGTTTAATTATTTAGAGAAAGATCATTAGTTTATGGTTGATTGTTAGTTAACAATACTCCCTCCGTCCGTCCGTTCATATTTTGCTATTTTGAACGTCCGCACCAAAGGTCCACATTTCCCTTTTCAAACACATGGGATCCACATACATCACTTATACAATAAATTTATGAGACTCATACACCCCACTAATACAACTATCAACTACACTTTAAACAATAATACTCCTTAATCCACATGCAAAAAATAAATGTCCACCTTTGTGGCGGACGGAGGGAATACATTTGAGTATCACTAAATATAAATTTTATATGACAATGACTTGTATACAATCTCCATTTTGATACAGCTCTCAGTATAACCTCCTTTCTTCACTTTTAGTGTGTTTTCCTTCTTCTTTTTTAACTGTTGTTGTTACTGTTTTTTTTAATTTAATTTTAGGGATATAATTGCAATTTTACCCTTGTAGTTTAGGGTATAATTTATCCCCTAGGGTTTAGGGTTTATGGCATAATTATAATTTTACCCTTGTGGTTTAGAGTATAATTTATCCCTAGGGTTTAGGGTATAATTATAATTTTACCCTTGTGGTTTATGGTATAATTATAATTTTACCCTTGTGGTTTAGGGTATAATTTATCCATAGGGTTTAGGTTATAATAGTCATTTAAATAAAATAAATTTAAAAATAAAATAAAATAAAAAATAATGTTAATGAGGGAGGGGGAATTAATTAAAAAGGGTGGGAACAAGTTGTACCCTAGTCCCTCTCATTTCATACCGATTTCTTACATTATAGAATATTTATTGTTATAAATATGACTCTCATTCAAAAAGGGGTGGTGGCGCAGTTGGCTAGCGCGTAGGTCTCATAGCTTCTGAGTTATCCTGAGGTCGAGAGTTCGAGCCTCTCTCACCCCATTAATTTTTTTTCCAACCCTCCTACCTTTTTTAATTTCTTCTTTTTAACCCACTATTTCCTCTTTATCAACCCCATTTCCAACCCTCCTACTTTTTTAATTTCTTCTTTTTAACCCACTATTTTCTCTTTATCACCCCCATTTCTCATTAGCCATTCTTCACTTTCAAACATTATTATTTTACACTTTCAAGCCTCCTACTTTTTTATTTTCTTCTTTTTAATCTACTATTTTTTATTTTCTTCATTTTTTTTACTTACCAGTCCACGCCTCCTACCTTTTCATTTTCTTCTTTATAACCCATTATTCTTCTCTTTCAAGTTTCAACCATTATTATTATTTTATAAATTTAACTACCTATTAGTACTCTGATTATTCGACCTTTTATTTTTCATATTTACCGTAATATAAATTATTAAAAATTAATTAATTAGATTAGCGAAATGAAATCGGATTGGTGAAAGTTGAACTGAAATTCGAAGATAATTGGAGCTAATTTAATTTCCTTCACAAAAAACTACTAATATAAAAAAAAAAGTTCAAATTCATCAGTCAAAAAAATATACATCACACCCCATCCGACTCTCTAGTAGAGCTAGCTACATCCACCATCCAAGAAACTATCTACAACGCCAACAGCATATACACCTACCAAGCACAAAAACAAAAATAAAAGAAAATAATGAATAAATAAATAAAATTGGTACCCTTTAATTCTCTATAAAGTCATAAATGTCACTATATTTGAATACCAAATGAGATCCAAAAGATTCTCAATATACATAACCAAAAAGTACCCAAATGATTTTGCTGATAAATCCAATATACATATCCAAAGCATCCTGGCGTAATTTAAAATTAAAAAAAAAAATTAGTGCTCACCATTGTTAACCTATTGATCTAGAGAGGCTGTATAAACACATCTAACTCTATACAAAATGTTTAATTTAAACTATACGACCAACCACACGGCAAGAAGTACGATAACGACGCCAATGGCCAAGAGTACCTTAGGAATGTAGCGGCGGGACAATGATACTTTGCGTCGACACGCAGAGCCAACTGAGACTGCTTTCTCAGGTCCATCATACGGTGGATCTGCAGCCTTCGAATCTGCGATCGAGTCATGTGATTTTCCATTGACCTTTGATTCTTCAGAAGTTGATAATGATGCTTTTGGTTCATCCGGAGTGAGCAAATTTGTTGCCTTGTCATCCTGCGTAAACCAAGACTACATCAAAACATGCCAAAAATACGGGGATCGTATTGATCAAACTCGGGTAAACAAAGATATTTCACCTCGGTTGGTTCCTCTTTGGGGATTACTTTGCTGTCAGTTGACTCCTTAGGAAGACTGCATTGAACTGGCCCAACTTGAAATTTCTTCTGTAGACGAATTCTTCTTGGTGCAGTCCCCTGTGGTGCAGATCCTTGCCCATTACTTGGGGTCGGCATTGGACGACTTCTTATTTTGACTCCAGTTGCAGAAGAGGCGTCTTTAACAGCAGGGTTATGACCAGCAGCTCCATAAATATTTGACTGGTATGCGAAATCATTAGGTGCTCCATAAGAGTTGAACACAACTCCCATGTTTCTTTGATCGTAGTCGCTGCTAAAAGTAGAACTATCACAACTTTGGTGGACAACTGCCACACCAGAAGTAACCTCACTCTGAAGAGGAGACAGTTGTGTGACATCTTTCTTGATAAAATCATCTTTGAAAATACTCTGTGGAATCTAAAAAAAAAAATAGAAAATATGAAATGATTAAGTTATAGCATAGAGCTAATTGAGATACAAGTACCAGGAAAATATGAACAAACTTTTATACCTGATTCTGAGTCACCTCGCCCTCTGATTCACTACACGAGTTACTTTGTTTGATCAATAGCACCGGTTTACATGTGGGACTGTCAACAAGGGATGAGACATCATAAATACCACCAAAACTCTGCTCCTCTGGTTCGACAAGAACTGTCTTCAGGAAATCATAATTATCATCTGCATTCGTTCCATATTGAAAAGAGATATCCTGTTGGTTATTGTTGATATCACCAGCAAACAGGAATGAATCTCCAAACTCCAATTGCATTTGCGAGTGCAAGGGGGAAAACATCTTCCAATCTGATGTTTGTGGCCCAGGAGGACAAAATTCATCCAGTAACTTTTCTAGCTCCGGGTTAGGCTGAAAAAGAGACCTTACAAGATTAAACGAGTAAATGAATATACAAAATATACTAGAGCTCAAAACACTGCAGGAAAAATAGAAATTTAGTTTTCTCACTTACTGGAATTGAAGATATGTCTAATAAGATGTCATCATTCCCATCAGGAATGCAGAGATTGGTCTGCCAATCTATAGGTAGAATATCGAGCATAGGTTTCTCAGAACTAAATGTAGGATAGTTTTTAACACTAGAAAGTTGCATATCAATAGGGCCACCAGCAGTGGGGGTAACTGATTCCGATTGTTCATCTTCAGCAGAAGACTTAACTTCAGTAGTAGGCGAAAAGACGATCTCTTCAGCCTCATTCATATTTGAAGATTCAGTATTCTCATCTTGTTTCAACTCAGCCTTTCTAAACAGGCGGCAAAGCACATAAGCACCCTACCAAATGAAAAATCTTGTATCAGCAAAATCTCAAGCATACTGATAAATTCATAAATTCAAAGTTAATGCACCCAACATAAAAGAGTAATCCAAGTCAAGATACAATTCACAATAACAAATCCAAGGCTGATGACGAACTAAGATTCCATCACAAACATTCAAAAATCTATATTATGAAATGCCACATATTGAAAACATTTAAGCTTGCTCAAAGTAAAATGAGGTCATAAAACAGTTGAATACATTAATTTGGTAGGCAAAGTAAACAATAGAACAGAGGTTTTATGGAAGGTTTTATGGAAAAATCCAGCTGCTCGCTGCTGATTTTCAAACACAGATTCACATACACTAGGTTACTAAGTTCCAAAACTAATCAATGATCAACCGAATGCAACAGAATTAATACTTAGCTTCTTAAGAGACATATCAAAAAGTCCATTAAGAACACATAAACAAGTAACTTCAAGCAGCCACAATCTATTAAAATCACTGAAATTGATATTATGAACAAAGATGAAAATAGATTCTTTGTAATGAAATCCCAACCTGACCAGGATGGGTGCCATCCAGAGACTTATCAATAGCACGGTACTCATGAATCACCCAATTAGTCCTCTTTCCATCGGGTGCTCTACCAGTGTAGAACACTAGAGTCTTTTTCATCCCAATCTTTGCTCCCTTCCTAGTAGTTATATTCCTATCTTTACCAGTTGCTTTCCAGTAACCCTTTTCTGTAGCACGGTTCAATCTCTGGCCATTTTGATATTTTCGATCCTTAGGGCAGAAGAAGAACCATTCATTGTCAGTTGACTCTATCACAGACATATCTGCAAAAGAATGGATGAAACAGAATATATTAGAGAAGAAAATAAGAACACATATAGATTCATCCCATCATAGCCATCAAGAGCCACTAATGAGAAGTAACATCTAGAAAAAAAAATTACAGTATTTGATTGTGAATCCAAACATGCTAACATCTAAATTTAGAAACTTTACAAGTGAAACAGAAGAAAACCCCTAAATTGGGAGTTCAGATCAACCAAATCTCAATAACCTACAATCCCACACTCAAAATTAAGTAAAAATCAATGCACATTACACATAACCCATACAAAATTTTTCTTTTTTCCCCCAGAAAAAAATAAAATTATAAACAAAGCGAAACACATACACATAACAAAAAAAAGGAGCGGAAAAAAAAAAAAAAAAAATAATATAAAAAAATTACCCGGCAAATCCCAGGGCTCCCATTTGCAAACATCGATTTCACGAATTACACTGACTTCTTTGTCACGGCGGTTGATTTTTAGCCTGAGATAGTGATCAATCAGCTCCTCATCCGTCGGGCGAAACCTATATCCCACCGGCAAAGCTTTGGCCGGAAGCACAGCCATGGATATCACTTTTTCTTTTCAGAAACTAAAGTAAAAGTAGGGTAAAAATAGAGAGAGGGGCAAAGTTAAAGTGAATTTATAAGAGAAGAAACAGAATTGCAAAGGTAGGGATTCCGATTGGGGGTTTTTGGACATGCGAGATCTTTTAGAGAGATGAAGTGAAGAGAGAGAGAGGGGTGGAATTTTCTGAGAAGGTGCTGTGTAGAGGATGAGCGCGTCCATAATCAGCGTATATACCGTGTGAGCTATGAAATGACCATTTTGCCGTTTTTAGGAGGTAAAAATCATTTATTTTTTCTTTTCCCTTTTTTGTCCACTTACTTTTTTTGGTATTTAAATAAGGTGAACGAAATATATATAAATTTCGTTTAAATTAAACTTAGTAAATTTTATGATCTTATGGAACTCTTTCAAGTTAATGAAAATGGCAAAAACTCTTGCACGTTCGGGACACGCCGTGTCTTCATGTGAATACAACTTCCTTTATATTCTATTTAAACTTATGTATTGTTAGGAGTTTAAATTATAAAGAAGCACGAAAATTATAAAAGAGTACGATGTCCTCAGAATACAAGAGCCTCATTCAATGAAAATATGTCTTTTTTCAATTTGGACATAACAAGTGACCAATTTAATCAATTGAATAATTACGTTGTACAGTATATATGCAAATTTCGGGTGATTTTAGATTTATATTGAGTAGTTATTATATTTATTTTTAATTGTTTTATTTTATTTAATAATTATATTTAAATAAAAATTTAATTGAATGATTTAAAGGTACCTCAGTTACACTACAAGTCGTAAAGTTAAACATTGACGGGTGGTATTATGGTCAAAGACTCAAAGTGTATTCAAACATTAATTATCTAGGAATTATTTTTAAAATATTTTATTTAAGTCTCATTTTCGAAATCATAATTTTCTGTTTTTTACACAAAAAAAAAGACTATAAATATTTCCCTTTATTAGAAATAAAATCAAAGACCAACTAGAACTCGACCAGGGGCAGTATGGGAATTAGGTGAATCGTAACGAGGAAGCTAAAAAACAACAGTGATTATAGTCACTCTACCAATGCGAAATCGCCACGTGGATTTGTCAATAGCTTTACAAGTGGGGCCCCACTGATGTGTCGTTCTTGTAGATTATTACATCATGCGAGTGGCCACATCACTCTATCCTTTATTTAAAAAATAAAAATATTTGTCTATTTTTCAAAAAAATTACTTCTACTACGTAGAAATTTAACGTTTATTAAATTTAAAATTATTATACTAATATTTATTGCATTTGAAAATAATAATTTTTAAGCAAGAAAATAATAACAAAACTGTGTGTAACACATCATTTAATTCTTGTAACTTGTGAATTATGGATTCTAATTCGAATATTCATTTAAAAGAAATTGAGTTTATTTTAAAGTTTAAAATTACATAATTCTTACTTGAGCACCATGATATATATTCTCACAACATTTCTAAAATATTAAGAAAAATTTCAGGGGAGATATAGGAAAAAGAAAAGGCAATTAATAGTAGTATTTTGGTATTTTGAGGGAATATACCCCCACAATTTTAATATGAGATAATTCATTGAAAGTTCGATATTTAGTTTTTGATTTTATATTTAGAGATTTTAAATTTTGTAATTTTACATTTTAATTTTTTTAATAATACTTTCTATCTATAATTATAATCAACTTACACTAACGATTGTTATGCGGCGATTTTAACAATGTAATTAGGATTGTGATTTGATACGTACTATGTCTAGAAGTATACTACTCCATTAATTTTTTTTTTTTTTTTTTTTTGTGTATACATGTAATAGCCAAAGTAACAAATATAATTCTAGGTTAAACATTAATTATTGGGGTTATACCAATTAATTTACTAAATCATTAAATTCTTTTCTGTAACAAATAAAAAAGTAAAAAAGAAAAGGGATAATTTCATATTTAGTCCTGTAAAAATTGTTCAATGCCAAAAAGGTCTCAAAACTGACAGATTTAGTCTCATAAGAATTTTTCATCTAAATTGTTAATAGTTGACGAAATATTCTGAACCATTAACAAGACCAAAACGGACTATATCTATTTTGAAACACAGAAAATAATATAAATTTGGTAGTTTAAAATAATATAAATTAATTTGAAATTAAAATTTTTGATTATAATATTCTTATGGGGCCAAAATTGCTAATTATGAGATCAGTATATTCTTACGGAATTACAATTGAATTGAAGAAATTGTTATGAGACCAAAGTGAAATTTTCCCAAAAAAGAAATGGCAAAGTCCGACAGGTTCCATCAAATGTGAAAGCAATGAAAAAAGATGGAGACCAAGTCAATAGCTTTTAGACTAATGATTTAAAGCCAATAGTCATTCTGTACGGTTTCCCACTTTTAATACAACATTACTATAATATACTCCCTCCGTCCCGGAAGTATTGACACATTTTTTTTGGGCACGGAGATTAAGGAGTATAATAATTTAATGTAAAGTGAAGTGAGAGAAATAATATTTAATGTGTAGTGGGTAGTTGTATTAGTGGTGAGTGTGATGGGTGGGTGTGTGGGTCAAAGTAAATAAATTGTTTTTGTGTGGGTCCCATGTTCTTAAAAAGGAAATATGTCAATTTCTGTGGGACAACCCAAAAAGGAAAGTGTGTCAATATCTTTGGGACGGAGGGAGTAGGAGTTTTTGTTCTTTGAAAATAGATAATTATAAAATTTGAATTTTGAAAAATATAAAACCATTGAATTAAGTTCGAAAATCATAAAAACTGATTAAAATAAGTTTACAGAACTGAGTATTATACTCCTGTGACTTGTTTTTTTTCTCTATTTTCTCTTATATTAATTTGGTATTTTTGAAAAAAATCTCCTTCACTTAAATAGGAGTTTTATCTCTTAATCACGTAAATTATCTTGAATTAGTTTTCTTTGGTACTCATTCACAGTTAGTTCGGTAACTTTACATGATTGCATATAGGTGTGTGGGGCAAGATTCTTGATCTTGCATTTGCTGCTAAAGGAAATCCACTTATGTTAAATTACTTTTAGTAACTTTGTTACTCCCTCCGTCACGGAAGTATTGACACATTTTTTTTGGGCACGGAGATTAAGGAGTATAATAATTTAATGTAAAGTGAAGTGAGAGAAATAATATTTAATGTGTAGTGGGTAGTTGTATTAGTGGTGAGTGTGATGGGTGGGTGTGTGGGTCAAAGTAAATAAATTGTTTTTGTGTGGGTCCCATGTTCTTAAAAAGGAAATATGTCAATTTCTGTGGGACAACCCAAAAAGGAAAGTGTGTCAATATCTTTGGGACGGAGGGAGTATTTCAGATTTTGAATAGATAATTTTACATCTTTAGACTCAAATTTATTGAAAAAAAAAATGAAAAATTAAACATCTATTAATACTTAATCTATCATTTAGATCATGATGTGTTAGAAGAAAGAAAGTATATATATGGTTTTATTTAATTTCAACACTGCTTATAAACATAATATATTATTCATACAGTAATGATTGTGTCTATTTTATTTCAACAATTCAATCTCATCCATTATGATTAAGTGTTAATTTATAAATAGTAAATTAAATATCATTACTCGTGGCTCATGTATATTTCACCAATATAATTCATATCTTAGTTTATCTTCTAAAATTTAACACTCACCCGTATATGATTTAATGTTAATTTTTTTATGGTACAATTATTTTATCAATTCAATTACAGTAAACTAGCTACGAAACATACATGGTAGGTCGTGAGACTATTTTACGCTCTTTAAAATAATTATCACTTTCGATATAAAACATTATCACTTTCACTATAATATATTATAACTTTTTATTTAATTATAAATTGTTCATGAAATAATATTGTCACTTTTCATTAATTTAGTAGTATCACATTTTCTTAAGTTATCACTTTCTGTTCGTCTCATGTAAGTCCTTCACGTAAGACCATTTTACACTCTTTAAAATAATTATCACTTTTGCTATGAAACGTTATCATTTTTTATTTATATTATAAATTTTTCATGAAATAGTATTGTCATTTTTCATTAATTTAATATCATATTTTCTTAAGTTATCACTTTCTGTTCGTCCCACGTAAGCGTGGGACGCTCTCACACAAGTTTTTGCCAACATGCATGCATATTAACGTTGTTTTAAATATTTGTGGTGAGAAATCAATTATTAATTTTACAAATTTATTACATTTGCACACAGAGAAATACTTATGAGTATATATATAGTTTACATTAACTACACAAAAAGGAATATTCGTAAAAAAGAGAATATAATAAAGTGGGAAATACTCTATTTACTAGGAATAACGAAACCCTTTTTCAACTATTTGGTCAATTTGTACGTACAACACACTATAGTGATGTTATTTAAAAAAAAGATAAGGGCGGTGGGATAGATCTATAAAGTGCTTCATAGCTCTACTTTTTTCACTCCTTTTAAAATCTTATGATATACTGTATACAATTACATAATTATTATCATTAAAACATTGGATAAAAAAATTATAAAAATCGAAGGATCAGATCGGGATGGTAAAAATTAAATAAAATTAAACTTGTGTTTTTTTATTATGAATATTCGATGTAAAAATGCTACTCTAAATTAGTGGGGTTTTAATTGATTGAATTTGAAAAAAAAATAATAATAATAATAATACAGTTTGTCATCTTCTTTAATGGAAAGGGATGTCCACTTTGATACCTATCACGAAAAAGAATTTGTTGGGCAGAATAATTCCTTGTTCTTTCATTTAATTTATTCTAATTAACTTAAATCCATTATGGATTTTTTAAAATCATTTTAAGGTTTGATATATGTCTGCAATGTTTCTTTTATAATGTAACTGAATTAACTAATGTTCTTTAACTTTTCTGAAAATGTTTATGTCACACTTGCCTCAAAAGTAAATAAAAAGCAGAAAAAGTTCAAAATGTATAATTATAAAACCAGTGGAATTCAAAATACGGCAGATTAAGCACACAATTACAAAACCTTAATACAGGCTAATAATAAATAGAGTTGAAAATACTAGTAATAAAAAATGACAATCTCATAGACCTACAAAATGAGACTGCTCACTATAATTATAATTATACAAACTATGCACTTCCTACAATCACATCTTCTATCAATCCAGTCTGCTGTTATTACAACATTTATCTATACAAAGAGCACCAAAAAGGGACATTGGACGACGTCGCATCGCCCTAGTGTTGAGTATCTGAGCAATGAACCTCCATTTTCACACAAATCCTTCAGCATCTCAAGTGTTTGTCGTCCGAATGCACAGCAGACTTTACGACCTCAGCAGCGTTCCAACCGCTCGTCATCTGATCTCCGTACCCAGTCTCAAGCGACGAGGGACGGGCATCATGATGTCACTCGAGAGCATGGCATTCTCAAGGGTGATAAAACGACAGTAAGACGAGCATGGTCGGAAAGACAGTAATCATCGGGCCACATTCCCTTCTCCACTTCTGTGGGGAAGAGAACTGCATTCTTGACACTGAATCCAATTGTTTCCTCTGTGCCATTGACAACATCGTTCAATGGCTCATCGTTCCTTTCTCCTCCTTGCTCGGACCGGGTGGCCTTCCATATCCGTTGCTGCAACAAATAACATGAGTATAAAACCGTTGCCCCCAGCGCAATGACACTGAGTGAGAGTATACGGTAGAGTCTAGTACCTTAAATTCTTTATAGTCCAGAACACCATTTCCATCAATGTCTGCCTGTACCCACAATTCCTCTATCTCCTCATCACTCAATCCATTGCAATGGCCGATCAAATTAAGCTGCACGAACGAAGAAGAATGTGGATCAAACAAGACATTCGAGAAACATGCAGAATAACGTTGTTAAAATAAAAAAACTGCTTCAAACCTGACGCAATGCTTCACAAAATCCCTCGTAGGTGATGAAATCGCCTTGGCTATCAGCCTTTAGAAATGCAAAGGCATCATCTTCTGTCAGCGAAGCTCGTCTAAGTTGATACTGCAGAAAAAAAGAGTCGAACTTAGAATAATTTGCAACGTACTGCAGATATAAATATTTTAATCGGGATAGATGACCATCGCCCAGAACAAAAACAATAAATATGAGGAAAAACATGTGCTATAACGAAAGGATAGTCGACGTAAAAGGCCTCCTCGTATAGACTCCAAAGATTGTTTTAACCTAACAAGAAGAATAAAAAATTCAAATATCGAACCTTGAACATTCCAAACACTGCCTTGCTCCAACTAGTTTTGAGCAATTTCCTGTATCTGTTTGGGTTGAGCAGCCATATAAAGTCAACTCCACATATGTTTCCACGGTGGTTGCGGTGGCTAACCCACTACACAACAGCAAATGGCGTCAGGAACAGGCACTTAAAGAGTAAATAAAATTGCTGTAAAATAGTTCGAACATAGAGGAAATATTTACCTTGTGTGCATCTGCATCAGCGTACTTATGAGCAGTATCGTATGATGAGACGAATCCCTGAGATCTAAGAAACTTGTAAACATGACCCCTCTTGCTCCCGTTCCAATCACTGTAAAAGTTAAGTAAATAAACAAAGCAAACGCTTGAGTTTCACGTCGTATTAGCCAAGAAGTAGCTTCACATATAAAACCGAAAGACGAGGAGTGAGTAGGCAAGCATACCCACAAAGCAAGATAGGCAAGGGATTAAGTTTATTATCCTTTTGGTATGCTTCCACATATTGCAATATCTTGTAAACCTATCAAATGAACATGACACAACACAATTGAGTGACGTGATAAAAATTCTAATAAAATTGTATCCATGGTATGAGACTCTCAGCGTACCTGTCGCAATCGCTCCAAGCACATACTTGAATTATGTGGAAAAAGCAAGTGTGTATTCACTATAAGAATTTCTTGACGAACATTACAGTTCCGGTTTTGCGTAAAAGGCATGATCAGTTCAACATGCAACAGCTGTGCAACACGGTCGCCAAAGTCGTTAAAAAGCAACTCTTGGTGGCCGATGACCCTAAAATAGTCCTTGTGCACCGCTGTTAGAAGACCTGTGAAATTTAAAGAAAGAAAAATTTTCAAAACTCCAACTACAGTCTCAAAGAAGACATACAGTATAACAGATGCAAATTCTGCATCCACTCGAAAACAAAAGAAAGAACAAACAAAAAATTCTTGAAACGCTAAAAGGGTTGAGTCTAGAACATTCAAAGAAAACCTTCAACCAAAACTTCTGTTTTTTATTGAAGAATAGAACTTTCATTTGACCATTACAAAAATATACATGCTTTTATATTGATTTCTAAATGATTCTTCAAGAAAGATGTAACTACCAACAATATTCTAATTACATCCACTACCTAGTAATTCCCATCTTGTCCTCTTCTATACCAACCAAGAATTCGAATGAACGAGCAAAAAATTGCAAGTAAAATAGGCAATTAGCAACACACAACAATGCAGGGAGATTCTAAAGACAACTATAAGTATCCAAATGAGATTGCCTAATTTGACATTATCAGGATAGATACACAAATGGGTTATATCCTAAACTAAAAATAACAAAAAACTCCATTTAGATCAAAAAGCTAATGATTCATAAAGAAGTTTCTAATGGCATATAGGGATCTATTGGCATACCATCACCACGATTATTGGTTCGAGCAAGCTTGAAATTTATATAACCAGCATCACCAAGCCTCTTATCATAAATACTCACCAACTCTTCATTCCCAACCCAGAATTCCTGCAATAGACCACACACAAAACATTCTCATTATCATCAAATCAAATATATCCCTTTTCTAAGAAGAACATTATGAATTTAACATGAAGAAGAGCAGAACCTGAAGACAGATGATGGAAGATCTTTCACATAATAACCAATTCAAAATCCTCTGGTTTCTCTCCAGCCAATAACCTTTAACTTCACTTTCCCTGTAGCTGGAGTCCTGCCACCACCCCCACTATGTGCATTAGAGAAGAGACAGAGAAGAGAGAGAGAGATTTTTCAAACATATCAATCCAATAAACATAATTGGTGTAAAAACCTAAAAACTGCATAGCAAGAACAGAGTTTGCAAATAAACCATTCCAAAAGGATATTGCAAACATTAGAATTATGAAATCGATGCAAGGATCTTCAACCGTAACGAATTTCAAGAACAACAAAACATGAAGAAAAAAGGCTTCCATTTATTTTACATTCCACACATATATCATCCAAATAACTCACCTCCTGATTGATTCTTTTGTAAATTGGTGCAAGAATATTGAACGTCGTGCAAGAAATACAAGTGGGGTCTTTAATGGACGAAGCTATTGCATAGCTGCCAATTCTCGACACCCTCAATTTGTTTATTCTTCTGTTCTTCCTCCCCATTTGCATACCAAATGCAAGCAGATTGATGAACCTAATCTTGTAGCACGGAATTCAATAATCAAAGAAATTAGAACACCCAGAAACGGTTTCTTCGATTCTTTAAATTAACGGAGAAGGAACAGAACGAAACAGCTATTGATTGATTGATTATGAAAAATGGCAATGGTTCGTATAATTGGTGGCGATTAACTCAACAAGCAACGACAATTGGCCTTCTCCCACAACGCGAAGAGATATATATAATGAAGGAGGAGAGAGAATGGAATAGTGAGAGAATCGTTGTGTGTATTTATGTGTGTATGAAGTGTGTATGTTATTTTTTTTTTAGAAATTAGTGGGTATAATTAATTGCAAGTTGTAATTTAGAATTATATACAGAACAACTCTTTTTTTTTTTTTGGCGGTTAATATAAAATTTATTTTAAATTAAAGAATAAAATAGAAATTTGTGGCAAGTGCACTACCATTTTAAATTATATATGCTGAAATTTTTTAATTTTTAATTAATACAAACACGACGCTACCACTCGTTGAGATTCTACATATTATCAATTTATTTTATATCAAAAAAGTAACTTATTTGTTTAATTTAATTTTCAGAAATATCTTCTAAGAACAATACTACTATTTAAAAATACATTGGGACCGGTAAAGAAATATCTAATGAATTCTCGAAATTTCTTGCAAATGAAATATTTTATGGAGTATTTCATTTGCAAAATAATACTTATTTTTCTTTAGAGATAAAAAATTTTATTCACATGAGATTTAAATCTAAAAAAGTGGTACTCTAACCATAGATACGATGAGTCATACCATTATCAAGATATGGTTATTGTATAAGTGTGTTATATAATTTATTTATTAAAGTATGATTTTAAAGTATTATAATGTTATTTATTGATTAATAATTATATTTTAATGAATATACTAAAAGTATATTTTAAACATTATTCATTGTGTATTTTAGTAAATCATACTTTACGTAAGTAATTAGTTGCCTCTTATCACAACCTATTTTACATAGGTGCCCTCTCACAAAGACTTTTCTTAAAATAAATGCTCAAATTCTATTTAAGAAATCATAACGTTTCTTTATTCGAGTTTTCGCTTGAATGGTAGACATAAAACTTTTCTAATAAAGTGTAGAATTAATATTTTCTTTTCCTTCGTATAACTACTCCCTTAATAATAATGTGCAACAATTTAATAAACGTATTATTAATTGTGTATGATTTTGCATTAATACATATATGTAATATAGTGTTGTTCTCTTCTGATTACTTATATTTTTAATCACTTCTCATAAGGAAATACTATACTCTGAGTATGTAAGTCATGAAATATTCTTTCCTTTTTCAAGAAGAAAAGAAATATCATGCATATCATAAACCAACTATTATAAGAATATTATCGGAATATTTTCAATAACATAAGAATTTAAAGGGAAAGATTTGTAATCTTATCCGCCTAAAATACCACTTTCAATAGCAATCATTTGCACGGAACTCATTCAAAAAAAAATATATAATATAATAAAAAATTGAAAATTAATGATTTTTAGGCTTTACAAGAATATTATCGGAATATTTAGATTTTCAAGAACATAAGAATTTTGCGGGAAAGATTAGATTTATAATCTTATCTGTCTAAAATACCATTTTCAATAACAAATATTTGTCTATGGATTTTAATAAAAAATGGAGTAATTAATTTATAAAAATAATAATTACTCAATAAACTATTTTATAAACAAATAAACTATTCAAATAATATTATCAACAAATAATTATTCAAAAAAATTAGTGTATAAACAAATAATATTATAAATAAAAAATAAAAAAATCTAATTACAGGATTATCTCACTCAGCAATTGGTTTTTTTCAATAAAACTATCTGTCAGACTGTCACTCACAGAAGAAATTTAAAAATAAATTAAAAACGAATAAATACAACCTAACAATGATTACTCGGTTCCACGTGTCACCGACATTCCAGTAGAGAGGAACCGCGTGGCAACTTCAGGAGATATGGTGGAAATTAGATCTTTAAAAAATGAACCCCATAATTTAGTTAAATTGGAGTTTAGGTCCTCTGATTATTCTTTTCACACCAAATTACCAAATTAGTGAGCCCTATGATTATATTTTTGAGGCCCTAAAAAGAATTACTCATATTAAAGCTATTTTTCTTTCTCATGTATAAAACCACCCAATCTGCTTCTTCTATGACACGTGTGCAATATATGTATATATTAATGAATTGAAACTAGAAGAATTTATGGAGAAGAAAGAATTTAGTGATGCAAAAGCGCTACTTTCGGTTGACGCTTTCCACCCTCTACTCTTCGGAAGCTAAGAAGTCGTTTTTAGTTGCATGTAGTTCTAGACTTTGCCACTACTCCACGTAATGACTTTATTAGATCGACTTTAGAATACTAGTGTGATACGAATAAAAAATGATAATATTTTACTCAGTTAAAAAATTGAGAATATTTTATCAATTGAGTGATAGATGATGTATCTTACAAGTTATATACAAATTTAGGTACGTTGTCTATTTAATATAGATGATGTCACTTACAAGTTATAAAAAAAAATTAATTATTTATTATATTTAATAACATTTTCAGAGAATTATATTATGCACGTGAATATAATTACCACATATCCTTTTCACAAGATGGTTTAATTACAAACATCCATCAATTAATATTCAAGTAAATTCAAAATATGATAGATTTTTCGTCCATATATATTTCCAAAGGACAATTGATTGAACAAAAGACATACATCACTTTGGCCCTAAAGTAATAGTTACGTTTGATTTTTTCATGGGAGTAATATTTTAATATGTAATGAGGTGACAGAAATAATATTTTAATGTTATAAAGTGAATAATTATACTAGAGTTGTGTGTGGCCCCATAAAAATATATTAATTATTTTATGAGTACTATTTATCAAAAAGGGAAACTTAATTATTGAAGTGAGAAGCTCAAAATATAAATGCGTAACTATTATTATGGACAAGAGAATATACAATATGTTAATATATAATAGGTAACTGTGTTAGTGTTGTGTGTGAATCCCATAAATATATATATTAATTATTTTGTGTGGATCATATCTACAAGAAAGTGAAATGTTAACATTTAAGTAAGACGTTCAAGTTGAATATTGAAATAAGGCGGATGGAATATAAAGTTAGAAAAAATAAGAATATTTTAAGTAATTAATGAAAAATGTATGTAAATTTATTGAAATTTGTAAAAAGTAGTAAATATTATGTTGGAATATTTATATAAAGTGTAAATATTGTTGAGACGGAATTTTGCAATTTTTAGGAAAGAAAAAAACATGATATATTTTGAGGGATAAAATATTTTTAACAGTGTGAAGTTTGTTTGGAGCCTTTTGAGGTGAGGTGGGTAAAGGGTTAGAGAGTGATGTTTGGTTGGAAGGTATTATAGGATTACAGTATTTTTCATTCCTACAAAGTTAGGAATCCTTCCTTCCTCCCAAATTTCACCTCTATTACTATCACTCCTTACTTGGAAAGCTCAAACCTAATTAATTAAAATCTCATTAAAATTAAAAATTAAACAATTTTCTTTTAATAATAATAATTACAATAAAATAAAAAATTAATAGTAAAAAAAATAGGAATCCATTACTAAAGAATTCAATTACACCAAACAACATCAATAGTAATGATACTCATTTTCTATTATTATCAACCGAATAATACAAGTGCAAAAGATAAACTCATTACCATTCCTAACTACTATTATTATAATTCTTATTCCGATTCCTTCTGATAAATTAAATGCCCCTGAGACTCTAGTATGAGATAAAAATGGTATTCTATCCGTTCTACTGAAAGTTCTTCATTTTAATATATTGGTTGTCTCCTTCAAATGTCCCTATTTATCTTTTTAAGTAAAAGTGTTCCACATATGACCCACCACTCACTACTAATATAATTACGCATTACACATAAAATAATACTCTCTCCGTCAGGTTCTAAGGTGTATGTTTGTTTTTTGCACGTGGATTAAGGAGTATTATTATTATATATAAAATGGGTAGTTGTATTAGATGGAAGTGGTGTGTCATATTGTGTACTTTTTTACTAAATAGGGGAAATGGATACATTTGAACCGCATGCCAAAAATAGTAAAATGGACACCTTAGAAGGGGAGGGAGTAATACTTTTTAATTTACGCGCAAAAAAGTAAATGAGGACCTTTGTCCGGGGGGAGTAGTACTAACTAAATACTCCCTCGTCCGCCACAAACGTATACATTTAATTTTTGCACTTGAATTAAGGAGTATTATTATTTAATGTGTAGTAGGTGGTTGTATTAGTGGATTGTGTGGGTCCCATATATTAAATATATTAGTGATGTGTGTGGATCCCATGTGTTTAAAAAGGGAAATATATACTCCCTCCGTCCACTGTTTATCTATCAATTTTATCATTTTAGGTCGTTCATCCTTAATCTATCAATTTCTCTTTTGGATTATGGGACCACACCCTCTATTAATACAAATAAAATATCGGACCCACACTCTCCATTAATACAACTACCTACTACACATAAAATAATAATACTCCTTAATTTATGTGTAAAAAATAAATGGATAAATTGAGGATGAACGAGAGAATATTTTTAGTATGGATGCTTAAAATTGCAAAAAAATGTACTCCCTCCGTCCCAAATTCAAATTCACGTTTACTGTAGATACGGAGTTTAAGAAAAGTCACTTTTTGACTTACTTTTGAGGGTAGTATGGTATTTTTGGGTAATAAATAAATGATAAAGTATGTTATGTGTGTTAAAAAGGTGATGACAAATTTGAAATTAAAGTATGTTAGAGGGATATTAGTTTGTTGCTTTTTCCTTTTATGGAAGTGTGAAGTTGAATTTGGGACGGACCAAAACGGAAAGTGTGAAGTTGAAGTTGGGACGGAGGGAGTATATTTTTTGACGAATGGATGAAGTACTATGGATGCATGTAGTCATGACCACTAAGGCAATTAGATGTGACATGATTAATTTGAGTGACTTGATTCATGGTAATTATGTGGTCGATGGCCCATTGATTTCTTAATCTACCCTTTTCCAATGCTCGATAAAGATTCCCTTCAAATGTACTTATCACTTCTATTATTATTATATTTAATTTAATTATAGCTAGTAGTAAGTAGTACTGTAGTAGGCTACACTTGCTTAGTGCCTACGAATGTCGGCTTGGCCATCGGATTGTTCAAGAGTAGAAAAAAGTTTTGTTTTAGGAGTATTTTAGAATAGAACCGTCCGTCCAAGAAATTCTTTATCTTTATTACGGAATTTGAAAAAAAATATTTTTTTATTAATTTTAATAATTTCTAGAGTGAAATTGTATCTTAAATGATTAATAAATGATATAGTAATTAATATATTAGGTAAGAATAATAATTTTTAAAATATGATGTTTTGAGAGGTTATGTGTTTTTGACACTTAACTAAAAAAATTTTAAAAGTAAAAAATATAATGAGATAGAAAAATGAAAAAAGATTAAAATATTTATTGTAACGAAGGAAGAAATACTAGCTCCTTTTATCTAGTAACCCTTACTTTTTTTTCTTTTTATATTTTCGCTTTAAACCAAAACATTCACTCACTCCCTCACGAATATGTTCACCTTTACTAGTTTTTCTATGTTATTTAAAAAACAAAAATTATTTCTTAACCAACTTTCTTAACTTTTGAGGATAATATGATATTTTTAAATAATAAATAGTACTCCCTCCGTCCCATAGTTAAGTTCACCGACACTATAAATACAGAGTTTAAGAAAAGTTAATTTTTGATCAATTTTATTGACTTTTTAGGGATATTGTGGTATTTTTAGGTAATAAATAAATTATAAAGTATATTATGTGTGTTAGGTGGGAGTGATATTTTTTAAATTAAGATAACTTTTGAGCTTTTTGGTTAATGTGAAGTTTCTTTTTTTTGTTGTGAACATAAGGAAACAGAAAGTGTGAACATAAGTATGAGACGGAGGGAGTAATTTATAAAGTATGTTGTGTGAGTTAAAAAGTTATAATAATTTGAGTGAAGCTTACGTGCGCCTTTAGAATTTAGTATTATGGATAAGGGTATATTATTTTGTTCTAAAGGGTATACGCTTTAATTAATAAGGGTACATAATTTTGTTCTAAAGGTATACACTTTTCATTATATTTTTTTATTTTTCTTCAGAAAATAAAGGGTACACATCTTTTATCTTTATACTAAAGGGTATACAATTTAACACAAAATTCTAAAGGCACACGGAGTCTGCTTCCGTACGCCCGGGCGCACACAAGTTTTTGTCTTGTAAAATAAAGAGTACACATCTTTATACTAAAAGGTATACAATTTAACACAAATTTTTAAAGACACACGGAATGTGCTCCCGTGTGCTCGGGCACACACAAGTTTTTGTCTAATAATTTTGAAATTAAATTGTACTTTTGAGGTTTTAAATAGAGATGATATTTTCTTTTCTGAATTTTACTGTTGAATGAACTAATGAGAAAAAAGGTGAACTTAATCTTGAATGGAGGGGGTATGTATTACTCTCACTCTTACATGATAAGGTTATTCCATCCACATATATTCTTGTGCATGGAGATTAAAGGGTACAACATCTAATAACGGATATAACTTTATGAAATTGTCGAATAGTTTATGGTGCGTCTTGGGTATACAAATTTTATCCTTAAGGTTCAGAACATTACAAATAAAAATATTCTTAAAATTTATACTATATATATTAAAATATTATTATTTTTTCTCAGTTCTCGTGAGATGAGATGGTATAACACATTCTTTCCCTTTACTACTTCTAAAAGGTTCCCATGTGACTTTTAGTCACTTATACATTTCATTATTATGCATTTTTAAATAAATAAATAATCAAATATAATGAAGATATAAGTGTTTTGAAGATAGGGAACACATTTTATAAAAATAATGAATGGTAGTTACTAGTTATGATGTTTTATCATATTTAAATCGATATAAAATATTGTATCAAATTAGTATTCCGTAAATAACTCGAGATGCGAAAGTAATAATCATTTCGCTTAAAATATATTCACTTCAAAATTATTTATGACGTAGAATGATGTCATGAGACTGTCATGGTACACATAAATATTGCATTGTATTTAATGAGTCGTGTAGGCTATCACTAAGTTAATTAAATTTAATTTACTTAATTAACTAACAATTATTTCAATTAAATTATTCCAAAAAATTACATAATATTACTAATTAAATGAATTTTTAAAATGTTAGTTTTCTATCGTATTAAATATATCTTATAATGAGTACATACGATTTTACAGTATAATTTAAATGGTCTTTAACTATATAGTGTCCAACTTGAGCTTTGATTTACTTTAATTTATTTTAAATTTCTAATTACAATATTTTTCTCGCAAAAAATAATAAATAACTCTAAAGTTTTTATTATTATTTATTTCGAAATTATTACTAATAAAATTCTAACTTTGCATCATTAGTACTTATTTATGATTATATATATATATATATATATATATATATATATATATATATATATATATAGCTGGAAATTGGGAAATATAATTTGATCTAAAAAAGTTGTCTCCAGCAGAAGCTTTGTGGGGCCACCCGTTACGCGGGGGTCGGTGATTCTATCATGCCAACACCTACATTGAATTTAATAATTAATTCAATTATTATTAAATAAATAATTCCAAGAATTCCACTTATATTTATTCTTTATTTAAATTATGGAATAGTTTGAATTCAAGATTATAAAATACAATTGATTAATTATAAATTCAATACCTAAATTCAGTACAACTCGAGTAAGACATGTAATATTCGATTGTGGGTTGATATGTTATGTATCTAATTGGTTATGATAATTTATGTTTTAAAAATAATATATATATATATATATATATATATATATATATATATATATATATATATATATATATATATATATATATATATATATATATATACCATACGAAATCTTCAAATTTTCTAATTTCAACTTAGAGAAACATTTATGCTCATGTCCGCTCTAAATTAATTACTATTACAAATATTTTTTTGAAAAATATCCACAGAAAAAAATAAATAAATCAATGGTCAAGATGAGATTAATTAGTTTAATCAATACGAACGAGTTTGACATTAAATAAAAAAAAAACATATACACGTACTTTAAAGACTTTGGTTAGAAATAATATAAAATTTTCGTTCTATTATTAAAAATAAAGGCTAAAAACATATAGCTCGATTGAGTTATGCTGAAATAAATTTTAAATTTGACAAATATATGGAGTATAATCTTTGTCTATGTACAAATTAAAAATAAAATCAATATTCTAATTAAATGACGATGGTTGTTGAACATTATTAATATTAATATATATAATTAAACAAGCTAGTTAATTATTTGACTATAAAGAGTATAACATTAATTACTCGATCAACCTCGTTTACTTTTTAGAGTAATGTTACTTTCAATCACATGCACTACCTAATTAAATATTGGGTGAAAATGACGTTGGGATCATCATATCTATTTTCTTTTTAAGGTTTTAGTTTAATTGAATGTTTTTAGGCTCTTAATGATATCAAATGGTGAATAGGATTAACAACATAATCCTCCATACAAGCTAATGATAGAGTTCTGTCACACACGATTCGATTAAAATAATTTATAATTTTTATATAAATAAAATTATTGGTTATTGCACGAGAACATAGTTTACGTAATGTTAATTTTCATTTAATAATTGTGATTTTTTTTAAGGTAAAAAGGAAAAAAAAAGAATGCAACTTAATAGTATTTTATTTATCATACTAGGCCTATTACTCTATAAAATTTTTATTTTTTGTAAGAAAAAAACACTCACAGACAAATAGAACGTGGGCTCTGAAAAATTAAGTTGAACTTATTGGTTCCAGATCTAGAGAAACATTAATGGGCCTTTACAAATGGACTTAGTTATTTGGACGGTGGGCCCAATAACCAATACGAACAAATTTTCAAACTTAAAAAGTTGTGCAACATTTGTTATTTTCATATTATTGTTGTGTTCTTAAATAAAAAGGTTCTAGTGTTAATTCTCAAATTCATTAATAATGAGTATTTCTTGTATAAAGATCTTGAATATGGAGCATATGGGCATTTCAACCTATAAATATGGGTGACAACTTCCTCACATACTAAGACTCAAATTTCACTACTTAGTGAGAGCAATCTTTCACCTTATTTGCATAGATAATAGTCGAGCTTTTATTAACCAGTTAAGTCACAAATAATTTAACCTCCACCATTGGTTTTGGGACATTCCACCTTTTTCTAAAGATGAGATACAATTTTGATTTGAATTTTCTATACTATTTTGATACATCATTTCTTATGTTAAACCCTAGGAACAATGATTGATTTTTTTTTCTTCTAATGTGTCAATGATATAATGTATGACACAAAAAATGATGTACAAAAATACGCAATGCAATTCAAACAAATGAAACCCCATGGGCCTGACACGTGGCAATGACAGATTAAAATTCCAAATTATTTGAAATGAAACATAGAATGGGCATTGGCCCACATGAACATGATTTCCATTCTTCCCTCTCATGATGTGATCCCCCAACACACCTCCAATCACATGCCTTCATTTACACCCCACCCCGCTCCATGCACCCACATTCATGCACACACATTTACTCTAAACTTAATATCACCACACAAACCCCCCAACATACACTATATAAACATCTGATGTTCATAAACATTCCTCACAACAATCAACTTTTCCCTACAATCCATGGCGATTAAAGATCAAGAAACCACCTTAAAACAAACGAAGAAGTACTTAGAGAGGAGAAGTTCAAGAATCATTAGCTTTTCGGCCAAGTTGCCGGACGACGTGTGTGAGTCGTTTCAAGAGTACTGCGTGTGCGCGGTCAAGTACTCGACTGATCCATCGGGCGAGATCCGAGAATCGATAGTCGAGATGATTGAGATGATGGGGATTCGAAGCTGGGAAGAGATGGAGGAGCTCATCTATTGTTATATTGCTCTTAATTCTGCTGATGTTCATCATCACATTTTACGTGCTTTCCTCACCCTCTAGATGATCTCCAATTACGTCACCTAAACGTCTCTTTAGGTGAGTGACACATACAAGAGTTTTGAACCTTAGGGTATATATAGTTATGAATTGAAATTTATTCTTGTATGAATCATTCATTCAATGATGAAACAAAAAATATAGCGGTAATGTAAGATATATATTTTTTTTTATTAGAATCACTATAAAGTTTTTTTTTTTCCAAATATATATTTTTAATTTTCTTGAACTAGCCCTATCCTTCTCATAATAATTATACTTACAAGTAATTTGTGTTGAATAGGGCTAAAAAAAAGACTCAATTTTAACTCTATAGAGACGAGAGATGTCTAATTAATATTTTTTTTAATCTTGATTAATTAATTTCATAAAAGTGTATAATTGGGATAATGATTTTTTTTAAGTACAATCGTTAGTTATTTTTTAAAAAAGTTTTAATTATTAAATTTAATTTAATTGGTAGAGAAGATTAAATTAAAATTTAATCTAATAATTAAGATTGTTAGATTTGCAATGCCCCAATTGCACCTTAGTTGGACTATTCTTTTTTATATATTATTATAAAGATATATATTTTTCATAAAATTTAACTTATTTAAATATATGAAATTATATATTTATCTTAAAATTGAAATATATCATCATATTATTCTATTAATATAGAATAATATGATTATATTAGTAACTGTTTAGTGGTATATTTATTTAAAAAAAATTAATATTTTATTATTAGACAAACTAAAATAGTAATTCAAATACATTATTAAATCAAAATAGAGAGAAATTATAGATCAAAAGTTAAATCACTTGCATGGTGCATAGATCTAAATTTTACACTTAAAAGAAAAAATTATATTAAATTATAAAAATAAATATATTACATTTAAATTATTTATTTTAAAATTATAATTTTACATTTAATGAAGACTTTATATATTTTAATAATTATAGAAAAATATTAAATTAAAAATAAAATAAAATATTAATATTTTTAAAATATAAATAAAATTTAAAATACAAATAAAAAAATTTATATATATTAAAAATATTAAACTATGTATAAAAATTATATTTATATTTATATTACATATATATATATATTCAATTTAATTAATAATATTAATTTTTAAATATAATTTGCTAATTTTTATTTTGAATAAATATTAAAATAATTATATACATTTATATTTAAAAAATTTAAGAATTTAATTTAATTATATATATTTTTACCGTATATAAAAATATTTAAATTTTCATTATATATATGGGTATGTGAGAGAGAGATAGATAGAGGGGGTGGGGGAGTGGAACGGACAATACTATGGGGTGGGAGGAATGCTCATTTCCACAAATAAGATAATACACATTTCTTTGGAATCGAGATTCCTATGACTAAAAACATACCATTCGCGAGAATGGAAATAGAATTAGGAATGACGATATTATTCCCAGTCCATTTCATCATACCAATCATGCTATAAGCTTACCCAATTAGCCATTAAGGCTCCACCTAATAAAATTTGACTTTAAAAATACTCTTTTCTCGATTTTTTAATTGGACCCTATTCTAACAACCAATAATCCTCATATAATCATTCAATATTGATAGCTAGCTAGTCGTTATGATTTTCAAATAAAATTTAGATTCATTTAATTAATGAAATATTTTCCAAATACTTCAATAAATACACGTGATTAATATTGCATAATTTTGCGCCATAATATAGGCCAACGTTCGGATAAACGTTAACTGAATGAAACCAACTTAAGATTTTTTTAGATCAGAATTAATAGTTGTCATCATTTTTTCATGAGAAAGCTGTCGTACACCTCCAATTCTCCATTATAAACTGATTCATCTAAAAAAATAAGTTATTATTATTATTTTAATTATTATTAGTACTGAAGACTAATCATTTATTACTATAAAAAAGAATGACATATCTTAACATGTTGCATGACAAAAAATCAATTCCATATTATAATATTATAACTTTAGCTAAACACACAACATTAAATTTATCTGTCATGTTTTGATGATTAATATTTTTATTATAATTAAAACCTAATTATTTATCCTTAGTTTTATTTTATAAAATCCTAGGAAATTTTCAACATGCGTTTCATCAATTCATTATCAGAATTTATAACTAGTTACACAAAATATAATTAACAGCTCGTTTGGTTCATTTTTTCATTTGAAAAAAAAAATATAATATATTGTCACATAGAAAATTTTTGGAAAAAGATAATTGACATTTTTCTATGAAATAAGAAAAACATCAATTAGTTTGTTCATCATGAAAATCAGGGGCGGATCCAAAAAACCGCAGTGGGATGGGATAAGTTTATTAAAGAAAATAAAAAAATTAAAAAATAATAAAATATATATATACACACACATGAATCACCTTCTCAAAAGTGAAGGGAGAATGGGCTAAATTTTAATATTTATTGTAATGGGCTCATAGAATATATATAATTTGAGAAAATATATTTATTTTTTAATATTTATTTTAATGGGCTCATATAATATATACTATAATTTGAGAAGATATATTTATTTTTTTGACTTCATTTGGGTGGGCTTAAATTTTTTTTGGAGTGGGCTAAACTTAAAAATACAAATTATTTACATATAATATACTCCCTCCGTCCTATTTCAATGTTTACATTTGCTTTTTACACGTTGATTAAAGAGTATAATATTTTAATAGATAGTGGGTGGAAATATATAATATTTAATGTAAAGTGGGTATGTATATTAGTGTTGGATGTGGGGACCATGGTGATATATTAATTGTTTTAGGTGGGCCCCATATTCCAAAAAAGGAAATTTAAACACTGAAATGGAACGCCCAAAATAAAAATATGTAAACATTAAAATAGAACGGAGAGAGTAATGGACTTTTGGTGCGCAGCCCTGGGCTTGAGCCCCGGGGCTGCCCTCTCACAAGCTCGGGCTGCCCTCATAGATACGCCCCCGATGAAAATTTTATATATGTCTTCTAATAAAAATAAATACAATAATAAAAAAGAAAAAGAGCAGTTTAACTCTTTACCCAGTAAATGCTACCATGAACAGCCAGAAAAATGCTGCAAGTGTCAACTTCCTCACAACACCCCTGAACATTAAAATATAAAAAAATAATAATAAAACTAAAAATAACATACATATGTTTCATAAAAATCACAATACATAAATTTTAAAAAAGAATATATAAATAAATATGATAATAATTATAGATTAGAACCTTTCTAAATATAGAGCGAAGGGTAAGAGAGAAAAGGCTGCAATGATATTGCGATATGTCAAGAATGCAAAGACGAAAGTGCCCTCGCTGAGTATAACCCTAGAAAGTATTTGCAATCCTGTTGCGATCACTTGTACCACCAGCATCCCCAGTGGTACTCTTGCCTCCATCACCCACTTCTTCACCACCATAGCTTAGATCTCTCTATTCTATGTATATAAGAATATTAGTTCAGTGTTTGTGTTAACCTAATTTTTACACATGCTAAAAATTAATTTATAGCAAGAAAACTAACAGTTTATAGTTAATAAATGACTCTGCTGACTCTATACGAAATTAGTTACTAACCTCTATAATAATTGTTGAATTATATATTTAATTTGCTTAATGTAAATAAAAGCATAAACAAATTAAATAAATCATTTAAATTGATTTCCACTGCCATGCACATTCATCATGAATATTTTAATAATAAACATGTCGAATTATATATGGTGTAACATCTCTTTGTATCATATTATTGAATGAATAATATGTACAATAGAAGAAAAAAAAAATATCAACACGCTAGGGGAGAACAAGAAACTATAAAATAAAATAAAAAGAAAATTATAAAATTATAAGGGTAATAATTGAGTTTCCTTAATCTTTTAAATATCAATCATATAACAAGTAAAATAAAAAAAATTTATACTACGTGTTTCGCTCTTACGTACAGTACATTGTGCGTGGATGTGGAGAAATACATCTAATTAATACATATAATTAAAAAGTAGTTTCCTAAAATATTTTTTGTAAAAATACACTTTCATAAATGTAAAAGAGAATTCAACTTGCACCTTCATAATCAAAATGAATTGCAATTTTTAAAACATATATGTTGTTCTATTATTGGTTGACTCCTATTTATTGTAATTAAATGTTTAAAGATATTAATTAAAATATGTATAAATAATCCTTAAATGATATATCTTGAATATTGTTTATTTGATTTTTTTAATTGGTTATAAGAAAATATTTTTATATTTTTAATATGAACGATAGTTATTTGAAATTTAATTAATATAATAATAAATAATACAAATACTAAGAGAAAATTTGTTATAAGTATTAGAAATTGAATTAATTTTTATATTTTATAATATTTTATTTATATAAAAATAAAATATATACATAATTTAATTTTTATTCATATTAACTTTATACCATCAAAGTAAAAAAAATATCTTGCATGGACCAATATTTATATACTTAAATTTAATACGAAACGACTATTAATAAATATATACTAATAAATTAGTGAATTATAATTAATACAATTCATTATATTTATATACTTAGATTTAATTCGACTACGTTTATTAATAAATATATGTACATATTAGTGAATTATAGAGTTGAAACTGATGAATTTGTCATGAATAATTGAATATGCATAGTAAACTTTAACAAAAAAATTTATGTTGAAAATTAATGGTACAATTGAATAAAAAAAAAGCAATACATTCATTAAAAAAAACTTAAGATAATAACTCATTTAAATTAGAAGACAATAATAATAATAATAATAACTAATCTTTTATATATAAAAATAAACCTACAATATAATTATAATATTTAATTTTTTATTTCTTTTAATATTAAAGATGTTATGTATAGTTAATATTATTTGTATTTATTAAATAAAAAATTATTATACGCTTAACACGGGGGTACCTACACTAGTAGTGTACATATACAATACACGTTTTTTTATTTTAAATTACAGAATGTTAAATTATATGCACGTTTCTTAATTTATAAAACTTGTATAAGCTATATACATAGGGGCGGCAAAGTCGCATATGCATAACGTATACACTATACATTAGAAAAAGTCATATTAATTACTCCTATATTGAAATTTCGTTTACTAACATATTGAAATTTGTATATTAAAATTCTACTGATACCATATTAAATTTTTAGTATTTGTCATTTAAACGGCCAGAAATTTTTTTTATTTAAAATTCTCAATACCTTCAAAGATTTACAATGTAAACTTCGGATCGAGAATATAATATGCCCCTAAGAATATCATCGGATTAGTGAACCATTCATGGAATAATGTTTTATTTGCCGCACACTTTTCATCTCTAGCCAACTCCAAATTCTCGCTTTTAATTCTTCCACGATGTTTTTCACAGATTGCTCTCCGCCCTTAAAAATCTTATCATTTCTTACTTTTCACATTAGCCAAACTGCACACTTACAAATGCATCCCAATCTTACCATGAAATAGCACGTGGAAATGAGGATCAGGAGACCTAATATTTAATCTTGTAGGCCCAATACATGTAACCCATTAAAGGGCAGCCCACTTAACACATTCCAGTATAAACAGCAATCCGGCCCATTATACTATTTAATCTTGTAGGCCCAATACATATTGTAATCCACTAAAGCGGCCCACTGCCCACCTAATTAGGGTTTCATCTCTCTGCATCATCGATCTCTAATATAAACAGCAATCTCTGTAAAACCCTCCCTCTTGCGCTCTCACACTTCACACACTTCGCACGCCCAAAAAAACACGCAGAGATGAAGACTATTCTGTCCTCCGACACCATGGATATCCCCGACGACGTCAAGATCAAGGTGAAGGCGAAAATCATTGAAGTGGAAGGACCCAGGGGTAAGCTTTCTCGGAATTTCAAGCATTTGAACCTTGATTTTCAACTGATTACCGAGGAAGGCGGAAATAAGAAGCTCAAGATAGATGCTTGGTTCGGTAGCCGGAAAACCACCGCCGCCATCCGCACGGCGCTCAGCCACGTGCAGAATCTGATCAATGGCGTTACCAAGGGTTACCGCTACAAGATGCGTTTCGTCTACGCTCACTTTCCGATCAACGCCTCCATCACCAACAACGGAAAGGCTATTGAGATTCGAAATTTCCTTGGAGAGAAGAAGGTATGAGATCTATGATGTAAATCATTTTTAGGTTTTTTTTAGTATTGATTTTTTTTTCATTTATTAGATTATTTTTTAAAAAAGTATACTGTTTCAATTAATGCTTATGTGAATGAGATAATCTGCTTACCAGTTCAAATTTAACTATATATTGATGTTATTGAATCTTCATTTTTTTGTAAAATTTGTCAATTTAGTGTAATTGCGGCCCTTTTGATTTTATGGCTATTTTATACATTGTCTTAGAATGTTAAAATATCTGTTGATATATGCTTGTCCAGTAGTTTGTGAGATAGGAAAAGAATAGTAGTGTGATTATAGTATCAACACTAACAAACTGTAAACTGTGATTCGGTTATATTTGAATATTGATGCAAAGTTGTTGAGATGATTTAGCTCATTGTAGCTAGTTCTTGTTAGTAAACAAATAGTTGTTTTTTATGATTACCATTTACACTTCTGGTTTTCAAAACCAGGTGAGGAAAGTCGATATGCTTGAAGGGGTGTCGATTGTTCGATCAGAGAAGGTGAAAGATGAACTGATCTTGGATGGGAACGATATTGAGCTTGTTTCTCGTTCATGCGCGTTGATCAACCAGGTAACGCTTTGAGCTCTCTGCTCTCTACATTTACATCATCCTTGTTGGTTTTAAAATTTTATTTTCCGTTGCTTGATTTTTGCACGCTAAGTTTTACTTTCGGATCCATTTGACAGAAATGCCATGTCAAGAACAAGGATATTAGGAAGTTTCTTGATGGTATTTATGTTAGCGAGAAGGGGAAGATCTCTGCTGATGAAGAGTAATTAAGGTGTAGGATTGTTCTACTATGATTTCGTTTTTTGCTCGGTTTCTCGTCTCGTTTTCGTTGTTAGACTCATCTTTGATTCCTTACAAGACTTATTTAAATATGAATTCACAAGTTTTGTGTTGCAAGAACTGTACTGCTGATCTTTGCCTATTTGTTAGTGTTCAAGTGATCATCTATATATTTGATTTTAATTTTGCCTAATACCCAGTTGAATAGTGAGCTTATGTTGATGTGCTTTTTAATTGACCCCTTTAACCTAATATGCTCAGCAATTTACTGTGATTTGTTTATGAACTATCCATGACTATTTCTAAATTTCTTGGATTTTGGGAGTGCTAATTGTATTTATACGTAAGAATATATGGTATTTTAAGTTTATAACAATCATATGAAGTGTAAAAATGCCCCTCTACAAAATTAGTATATTGGATTTTCTATTATATTTTGGTTATAAGTATTAGATGAGTGGCATGTATAAGGAAGGAAACTCTCAACTTTTTTTTAGTCGATATTCTCTCTTTAGGATATAGATTTCGCTTATCATGTCATTAGGATTAGACTAAATATCAAATTGTAACCTGAGATTTTAACAGTATAAAATGTGTTGTCACGTTTAATAGCAATTAAGGAGTATGACATTCTCATTCTCGATAATTTTATTCTCAGTTTGCAAGTTGTGCAAATCGGAACTTAAGAAAAAGTTTTTACTAAAATAATAGCAGATTCCAAACCCAAAAAAAAAAATGATCCGAGAGGTGAATTTGCGTTGATAATTGATGGTAAAATATCTTTTTTATTTTTAACATCTGAAAGTCACAAATTTCGTATTCATTGTTTAAAATTTTGATTATTAGGAAAATTTAAAATTTTAAGCTTGTTTAATTACGTTTCTTTCATTGAGGCAGGTGGAATGAATTTAGACGGGTTTTTTAAACCTCAAATTTCTTAACAAAAAATCTCTGTATTATTGAGCTTAATCATGTGGATTCCAATTTAGGAAAGCAATAATTAACAAAAATATCACGTGACCAATGACCGTCAATATAACTAGTATCGATATTTTATACGTAACTAATTGTTGGGCCCGTTATTCATGAAAAATCGAATAATTATTGTCCTTCAATATTAGTATTACTTTTGGAATTTAGACCAAACAAATGGGTCCATTTATCATAATCATCATTAAATCTAAATAATATTATCACAAACATTATTAAATCTGAATAATGTGATGAATGCCATTCCAACATTTTTTTTTGCAAACTCTTGTTCTGGTCTAGTCTTTATTCATTGGCTACTTTTAGTTGATGAAATGTTTTGTAGGACTTGATTACTAGAATTATTAATAAGATAGAACATATGGTAAAATTGAGTTATTAAGCAAATAAATGAAAATTACAGGGTACATTAACCTCCCCACATGAGAATTTGTTCATAAAAAATTACTATGTGAAAAAAAAAACTGAATATACTAGAATCTGACCTAATTATTTTGCTATGATTTTGTTAAAAAATATTTCTCTAGTGAAAATGGTGGTAGGCAAGTGATGAGGATTTCAGAAGCAGACAAACTAGATAGATAAATTTGTCTCCCTCTTATTGGATTTGATTTTATCTCCATGATTAATATTAATTTACTAAATTTGATAAGTACAATTTATTAAAATACATTATCTATTTTTGAAAATGGTTTTCCAAATTTATCAAAATTTGTTCTTTTAGCATATGGATTGGATGATTCTCTATATAGCCCATAAATTTACATTATCAATTCCTTAAAAAAAATAAAAACTATATGAATCTAAATTAAAATAAGGACAAGAATTTTTATTTTTTTTAAAAAAAAACGTTAAATATACTTTACCCATTTACACTATCCGCTAATTTTCCAAATTAAATTCATGATAAAAAACAAAAAGAAAAAAGAAGATACAACACATTGATGTCATAATATATAGACAAACATTGATTGAAAGGACCACATGAACTAAATGCCATAATCTTGTCCTTCACATGATCTTTTAAACTGCAAGAATTCACACAATTAATCCAACAACAACAGAATCAATTGAGTTCATCTCCTTTCTCAATCATGTTTCTCCTCATAATATTCATCATCTTCACCACCACAAATACATCCCCAGTGGAATCATCAAACAAGCAACACAATCACGGGCCCGAAATCAACATCACCAAACGCCTCATCTTCCCCAATTTCGGCCCGAACAATCCAAGAATCATCACTCAAGATATCACCCTTTTAGGCAGTGCAGTCATCTCCAACGACGGTTGTATCCAAACCCCACAAAACAATCTCCAACACTCCGCCGGACGAGCCATCTACGGCTCCCGATCCGTTTACTCGACCCGAATACCTGCTCCCCTGCTTCCTTCAACACCACCTTCTCCTTCCGTTTCCAGGGCCCGCCAAACGCCTAGTCTGGCGGGCTCAGCTTCATCATCGTCCCGGACGAGTTCACCGTCGGCAGGCCCGGCCCGTGGCTCGGCATGCTGAACAATGCATGCGAGGATGAGTACAAGCTTGTGGCAGTCGAATTCGATACCCGAATGAACCCGGAATTCGGCGACCCGAATGATAACCATGTGGGTATAAATCTTGGCAGCATAGTTTCCACCACTGCCATTAATGCATCCAGCTTTGGTATTGATCTCAATGATGGCAGGGCCCATCGGGCCTGGTCCTGGATTGCTTACGATGGAAATAGGAAGTTCTTGGAGATTTATCTCGGGCCTGATGGGATTATCCGCCCTGATAAAGCTGCTTACTCTGGTAATCTTGATCTTTCACCTTATTTAAATGATTACATGTTTGTTGGATTTTCGGGCTCTACAGGAGATTCTTCATCACAGATTCACAGTATCTGTTCATGGAATTTCACCTCTGTTAGTCGGGCTTTTCTTCGGGTTCCCTCTTCAGACAGCTGTGAAAGTAAGATTATAATTGGTGATGGTGAAAGTGAGCATAAAATTCCAGGGAAGGCCCCTGGAAGTTTCTACATTTTTTTGGCTGTAGTCCTAATTTTTGTTGTAATGATTAATCTCTGCTTTAATCGCAAGCCAAAGAAGAGTGAAGATAGTGATGAGACTGCAATAGTTTCAATGGATATGCATCGGCCAGCCCGCCAAACAGGGCCCGAAAGTTTAGCTGAAATCACTTCTTGCACAAAGGGTTTTAGTGAGTTGCAAGTGTTGGGAAGTGATGATAAGAGTGTCACTTATAAGGGTACTTTCTTGAATGGTTGTAATGTGGCCGTGAAGCGTTTCGAGGGCGAGTGTTTCGCCTCGCGAAACAGAGTTTCGTCGTCTTATGAATGTGTTTGAAATCTAACTTCTATTTGATCTCTCTCTCGCACTCTATCTCCCTCACTATCACTTATGGTTTGAATCAACACAAATATGATAATGAAAACTTGAAAAACACAAGGAAATATAGTGGTTCGATCTTAAAGATCTACATCCACTTTGGAGAAATGAATCACTATGATGATGAGAGGGTTACAAGCTTAAAGGATGATGAAGACTGAATCTTAAACTTCTATGAAAACCTAAACTGATATGAAGAGATGATGATTGATGTGAGTTGCTGTTTTCTTTTATCACTAATATGTATGCATAACTACCAGCAAGCTTTCCACGTGTTATTGCTAGTTGTATGCGGTTAAAACTAACTTAACAACAGCTCAAGAAACTTGCCAAGTTATCAATCCATCAACCGTTCTTCAAACTGATTCAAACTGGCATGCAGCATATTGATTCGACCTGACGCCAGATCGAATCCCGATCGAATCCTGATCAAATTGCAATTCTGTTAATCAGTTTCATAATTGATTTGACCACGACACTTTTGATTCGACCACAACTTCTGATCGAATCAAGGTCGAATCAGTATTTGGTTATAACTGCTCATCGATTCGACCACGACACTAATGATTCGACCACACCTCTTGATCGAATCTTGGTCGAATCGAAGTCTGTTTCAATTCTGCTTGATTCGACCACGACACTTATGGTTCGACCTTATCTTCTGGTCGAACCTTGGTCGAATCATTACCATATTCTGAATTATCATTGGTTCGACCACGCCACTCATGGTTCGACTCTAACTTCCAGTCGAACCGAGGTCGAACCACTCCAAAACATCCATGCAAGCTTGTACATGCATGATCTATACTTTAACAAATCTCCACCTTAGACCATGCATCACCATAAGCAACACACTTCTCCACCTTGCTGCACTTACAGGCTGCAGCCCACCCTTCTTCAACTTGTTTTAATGGAGACCAATAAGACTCTTACACAGATCAAACTTCTGAACTGGTAGAGCCTTAGTAAAAGCATCAGCAGGATTCTCTGATGTCTTAACCTTCTTGACAGTCACCAACTTTTCTTCAATCAAGTCCCTTATATAGTAAAGCCTTACATCAATGTGTTTAGTCCTCTTATGATACCCCTGATGTTTTGAGAGATGTACAGCACTTTGGTTATCACAAAACACTTCAACAGTGTCTTGCTGAACACCAAACTCTCCCAAAATTCCAACTAACCAAACACCTTCCTTTATTGCTTCTGTAAGAGCAACAAATTCTGCCTCTGTGGTAGAAAGTGCTACAATGTGTTGATGTGTAGCCTTCCAACTTATTGCTGTGCCAAATAAGTTGAACACATAACCTGTCATGGACTTTCTTGTATCAAGATTAGCTGCATAATCTGCATCAACATAACCAACAACAGCCTCATTCCAAACATCTTGTTTCTGGAACTTCAATCCAACTGACATAGTTCCTCTAACATACCTTAATGCCCACTTTACTGCATCCCAATGAACTAGACCAGGATCACTCATAAACCTACTAATCACACTCATCACATAGGCTAAGTCTGGTCTACAGCATACCATAGCATACATCAGACTACCTACTGCACTTGCATATGGTATTTTACTCATTTCAAACCTTTCTTTATCTGTTTGAGGTCCTTGAGCTAATGACAGACTCAATCCTTGCTTAACTGGTACTGAAACATCTTTACAGAGATTCATATTATACCTTTTGAGAACCTTATCTAAGTAAGACTCTTGAAACAATGTTAGATGACCAGCTGATCTGTCCATTTCAATTTGCATACCAAGTATCATTCTTGCTTCACCTAGATCTTTCATGTCAAACTCCTGCCTCAAGGTATCCTTTATTGTATCAACTCCTTTCATATCCTTGCATGCTATCAAAATATCATCTACATATAGTAGTAGATAAGTGTAGCATCAATCTTTGTATCTTATGTATACACAGCTATCATACTTGTTTCTGACAAAACCATTTGATGTAATGTAATCATCAAACCTGAGGTACCACTGCCTTGGACTTTGCTTCAGTCCATATAATGACTTAAGCAGCAAACAAGCCTTTGAATCTGCACCTTTCAAACTAACACCTTCAGGAATCTTCATATAGATCATTTCTTCCAAATTTCCATGTAGAAAAGCTGTTGTTACATCCATCTGATGTAATTCCAAATCAAATTGAGTGACCAATGACAGCAGGATCCTTATTGAGCAATGTTTCACTACTGGTGAGAAGATCTCATTATAATCAACTCCTTCTTGCTGTGAAAAACTTCTTGCTACAAGTCTTGCCTTATACCTTATTCCTCCTTCTTTACTTGTCACTGGTTTCTTCTTGTATATCCACTTACAACTTACAAGCTTCTGATTTGCAGGTTTATCAATAATTACCCAAGTGTTGTTCTTCTTTAATGACAACAGCTCTTCTTCCATTGCATCCAGCCACTTGGCACTGTCCTTTCCAGATATTACCTCTGAATATGTTATTGGCTCATAGATGTCAATGTCTGAAGCTACATAGAGAGCATATGACACAGTGTCAGCCTCTATGTATCTAACATGTGTCCTGATTTGTCTTCTCAGCCTGTCTCTAACTAGTTGATAACTGCTCAAAGTTCTTCTTTCACTTGAGCTAGATCCCTCAGCTCTCTCTTCTTCAGCATTTACTTCATGCTCATCATTAATCTCCTGATTATGATCTTGCTGTACTGTTGTCTGATCATCATGCTCCACCTCAAATTCACACTTATCTGTAATGGTGGATTTCTCAGCACTTCTGTCAAACAATGGCATCTTATCTTTATTGAATGTTACATCTCTGCTAACAATAAACTTGTTAGTTTCATAACACCACAGCCTATAACCTTTTACCTCTTTTGGATAGACAACAAGCACACACTTGACAACCCTTGGATCAAGTTTATCTTGCTTCTGATGTGAGTACACCTGGCAACCTATCACCCTCAAATGACTATAATCAGGTATCCTTCCAGCCCATACTTGTTCAGGTTGTTTGAATTTAAGAGCTGTACATGGAGATAGGTTGATCAGGTAGGCTGCTGTTGATACCAACTCACCCCAGAAGCCTTTTGAGAAACCTCCACTACTCATCATGCATCTAACCCTTACAAGAAGTGTCTGATTCATCCTTTCAGCCACTCCATTCTGTTGTGGAGTTCCTGGTACAGTTTTGTGCCTTTTAATACCCTTTTCTTGACAAAACTTGTTGAATTCATTTAACACAAACTCAAGTCTATTGTCTGTCCTTAAGCACTTAAACTTATCTCCTGTCTGAAGTTCTACCTCTGTCAACCAAACTTTAAAGACTGATAAGGCGTCATCCTTGGTTTTTAAAATTCTTATCCATACCTTTCTTGAATAGTCATCAATGAATGATATAAAATACCTTCCACCTCCCATTGTTAAGGTCTTGGAAGGCCCCCACAGATCAGAATGAATATATTCCAATCTGGCTTTGGTATTATGCTCAGCTGCACCAAATTTCAACTTCTTTGATTTGCCTAATATGCAAGCTTCACACTGATCTAACTTGTAGGTTGAACTGATCTCAAGTAGCTTCTGTCTTGCAAGTTCTTGCAAACCTCTTTCACTTATGTGACCAAGTCTTCCATGCCAAATTCTTACACTACTATCATCCTTTGTTGCATTAATCTGTCCAACCATCACAGAACTATCTAAGAAGTACAGATCAGACTTCTTAAAACCTTTAACAACTATTGACTTTCCTTTTATGATAGTAAGTGTTTCTCCCTTTAAATGGCACTCATGACCTTGAGAAACTAACATTCCAAGAGATATTAGATTTCTTCTCAAACTTGGTACATATCTGACACTTGTTAACAACCTGATTTTCCTATCAAACATTTTAAGTTTGACAGAACCTATACCTTCAATCTTACAGGTGTGATCATCACCTAGCATGACTGATCCTTCATCATGTGATCTTAATTAAGTAAACCAATCCTTTCTAGAAGTCATGTGAAATGTGCATCCTGAATCCAAGACCCATTCTTCTGATACTGAACTAGAACACACTGTCATTGCTTCAATGAAATCAGAATCTGAACCAACTTGATTAGTTGTTACCTGATTTGCATGAGGTCTCTTATTTCCCCCATTTTCAGCTATCTTCTTTGCTACCATTGCTTTCCATTTGAAACACTGCTTCTTGAAGTGTCCAAGCTTATTGCAATGAAAGCAATTCTTGTTCTCATCTTCATCTGATGGAGCACCTTGATTCTTTTCTGGCTTCCTCTTATCAACATGACTGCTCTTGTTATTATTCTTATTCCATTGATTCTGTTTCTTTGCTAGTAAACCTTCTGCAACAGCCTGTTGATCTGGACTCTTCTTATGAAGAACCTTTGCCTTAACTGCCAGCAATACTTGCTCAAGTGTGATTGCTTCAGCATTAGCAAATAAGAGAGTATCTCTTAACCCTTCAAAGGACTTAGGAAGAGCTGACATGAGGATGACAACTTTGTCTTCAGATGACAGAGCCACACCAATGTTTTCAAGATCATCAATGATCTTGTTAAACTCATCTAATTGACCAATGATTGATTTATCTTCAGATACCTTGAAGGAATACAGATTCTGCTTCATGTACAAACGGTTTGCCAAACTTTAACCCATGTATAGCTCCTCCAATTTCCTCCATACTCCTCTGGCAGTTGCTTCCTTTGAGATTTCCCTTAGAGCTTTGTCTCCAAGGCACATAATTAGTGCACTTCTGGCCTTTGATTGTTGTTCTTGATCTGCCGCAAGTGCAACAGCATCAACTGCTGCAGCTTGATTCTCAGGGAGCGGTTTGATTGCATCTGATAGCCCTTGCTGGATCAAGATTGCCTCCATCTTCATCCTCCACTGACTGAAGTCTGCCCTCTCTGAAAACTTCTCAATATCAAACTTAGTAGTCACCATCTGATCTTATTCTCCACTGATCTTCTTCCTTCTTCTTGGCTTCCCACAGACGGCGCCAATTCTTATGAATGTGTTTGAAATCTAACTTCTATTTGATCTCTCTCTCACACTCTATCTCCCTCACTATCACTTATGGTTTGAATCAACACAAATATGATAATGAAAACTTGAAAAACACAAGGAAGTATAGTGGTTCGATCTTAAAGATCTACATCCACTTTGGAGAAATGAATCACTATGATGATGAGAGGGTTACAAGCTTAAAGGATGATGAAGACTGAATCTTAAACTTCTATGAAACCCTAAACTGATATGAAGAGATGATGATTGATGTGAGTTGCTGTTTCCTTTTATCACTAATATGTATGCATAACTACCAGCAAGCTTTCCACGTGTTATTGCTAGTTGTATGCGGTTGAAACTGACTTAACAACAGCTTAAGAAACTTGCCAAGTCATCAATCCATCAACCGTTCTTCAAACTGATTCAAACTGACATGCAGCATATTGATTCGACCTGACGCCAGATCGAATCCCGATCGAATCCTGATCGAATTGCAATTCTGTTAATCAGTTTCATAATTGATTCGACCACGACACTTTTGATTCGACCACAACTTCTGATCGAATCAAGGTCGAATCAGTATTCGGTTATAACTGCTCATCGATTCGACCACGACACTAATGATTCGACCACACCTCTTGATCGAATCTTGGTCGAATCGAAGTCTGTTTCAATTCTGCTTGATTCGACCACGACACTTATGGTTCGACCTTATCTTCTGGTCGAACCTTGGTCGAATCATTACCATATTCTGAATTATCATTGATTCGACCACGCCACTCATGGTTTGACTCTAACTTCCAGTCGAACCGAGGTCGAACCACTCCAAAACATCCATGCAAGCTTGTACATGCATGATCTATACTTTAACACGTCGGATAGACGAGAAGTGATTAAAGAAGTGAAGGCAATTGGCAAGATCCGGCACCCGAATTTGGTCCCTATTAGAGGGTGGTGCTTTGATCATCAAGAAACTATTGTTGTTTATGATTTTGTGCCTAATGGGAGTCTTGAAGAGTGGCTATTCGGGTTCGGAGTCTTGCCGTGGACCCGTCGGGTCAAGGTGGTTCGGAGTCTTGCCGTGAAGCCTAGTAGTGTTTTTCTAGACGTTAGTTTCAGGGCACTCTTAGGTGATTTCGGGTTGGTTTCCTTGTCAATCGGGTCAAGTCAATTCGAGTCGATGGTGAGTCAAAAAGTGGATGTTTTTGAATTTGGCATTATGGTTTTGGAAGTTGTATCGGGTCGGGGTAGAGAGTCCGATCCGGGCCAACTCCACTTGTTGGATCTTGCATGGGCGAAGCACGAAAGCGATGAGAAGGCAAAGCTGGTGGATAAGATAATGGGTGCGGTTGTGAACCCGGATCAGGCGATCCGGGTGTTGGAAATCGGGTTGATGTGCACATTGAATGACAACAAGGGGAGGCCTAGCATGGAGGAAGTGGTGGAGTACTTGAATCTGGAGAGACCCGTGCCCGAACTGCCCGCTAGTCGACCCGTTTCTTTGTTCCCCTACAGCAGCACCACAGGATTATGCAGTGGGTTCAACTGGTGGTGATATAGTGTGCCACGTGGCACGTGCATTGGACCATATTAAAGATCCGTTTAATTATTTGGAGCCCATATTTAAAATGACTTGGATAGTTACAGAAGCGTAACGGAGAGTCGTGAAGCTAGTTGCACGTTTTATCTTTTTATTAGGAAGAAAAATGAAATGGAGTATAATTCTTGTGTAAAGATATTTGTAAAGATATTTGGAAGAGTGGGAATTTATGCAACTGTTATATTATTGTTTTTGTTTATTATATTGGAGAATTTAAAGCCATACATTTTAATGTTATTTCTTCATTCTTATTCTTTTTAAAGAGTGTTATCTTTTCTTATGTAGTATATATTATGTTTTCGTAAAATTATTATTGATGATAGTTCTCGTCTCGATGTTAATGGACTGGATTTGGAGTAGTAGAAATTGAAAATAAGAACAAAGATAATCAAACACAATACAAGAATAGAAGATATGAGATAACTCTCTTGTATTACACCCTTAACCTCATAAATTGCTCTCTAAAAAGTGTATAAGATAAAGTAGTAAAAAGCTTAGATTACCCTTAACCTCATAAATCGCCCTCTAAGAAGTGTATAAGATAAAGTAGTAAAAAGTTAGATTACAAATGCATAAGAATGATTATTTATATGTTATCCGTTTCCTCTCACATATGCTCTCATGCTTGACACATGCTTTAAGTGAATGAGATGAGACATGTGTTCTTGGGAGACCAAATTTGTCAATCATTGGGGACAATTATGCAAAAAGGTTGTTATGTGAATGGTCTCAAATTAGAGAGATTTTCTTTTGGTTGAGAGTTTTCTCATGTCTTTTATGTGTTGTACTTTTGTAAGAGTAATGAAAATGATGTGTTCATTTACATTTTTTGGAGAAGTACTAATTTTTGAAGAGTTAGTCGAGGTTTTCGTCAGTTGAGCCGAACTTATTTAAGATCGGCTTTTGAGGTTATTGTGCTAGGTTTGTGTTAGGTTGGATTTATAGTGATATGCTCAAATGAGATTGGGCTTCTTTTGGACATCATCGGCTATGGGCTTTACTAATTGTTGGTTTAGCCTTCTTTACGTTTTATGTAAATAAAATCTCATTTTCTTTTTTATGAATATGGGTCTCGTGCCCACAATTACTCACTACACATTAAATAATAATATTTTTTAATTTAAATGCCAAAAAATAAGAAATCTTCTTTAAAGAGAATAGTGAGAGTATATAATAATCTTACTTAAACAATAATTTAATCCATCTTATAATTTTATAAAGTTATACTCCCTTCATCCCAACTTCAACTTCACACTTTCCGTTTTATTCGTCCCAAATTCAATTTCACAATTTCATAAAAGGAAAAAAACAACAAACTAATATATCTCTAACATACTTTAATTTCAAATTTGTCATCACCTTTTTAACACGCATAACATACTTTATCATTTATTTATTACCTAAAAATGTCATAATACCCTCAAAAGTAAATCAAAAAATTATTTTTTTTAAACTCCGTATTTACTTAATTGAATTCAAGACGGAGGGAGTAATTAACATTTAATATACATCTCCATCTAGTCAAATATACTCCCTATTTCATCATTTTAGGTGACTAATTTAAAAATATAAAATTTTCATTTTTAATAAAATGACCTACACACATTCACCACTTCCATGTGATACAACTATTTTTTTTCCTCTCTTTTCGTACAAGTCACTATTATATTTTTTCGCTATCCTCTTGTACAAGCCAGTATTCTATTTTATATTATTTTTATATTGGTATCGATTTTATTTGTTTGCTATTGGTGGGCGAGTTTTCGAGTTGGGTTTAACTAGGGCTTTGCCAATTGCCTGTCCAAATTTCCAAATTTCCCAAAGTTCTTCTGCCAATATCCATTCTTTCCCTCAAAAAATTGGGCTGAATCGATTCAAAATTTAGAAATGAACCTCCTCAAATTCAATTCTCTCAATAAGCTGCGTACCGTCAGAAATCTCGTCGCACCTCAATCGGCGGCTACCTGCCGCGCAATTTCCACCGCTCATCCGCCGCTACTCAATCAGGCGTCTGGTTTCAATTCGCCATCTCCGCTCTTCACCGCCGTCCGTCACTTACGCAACCTCCGCGACCCAAGCACTAGGTATTTGCAAGTTCTTATTTATCTCTAGATTCGTATTATGTGTTTATCCCAGTGTGTGTTTATTTTACTGCGTTCATTCATTTGATATGCATTTCTGATTTTCTTCTCACTGCTATAGATTTGCTGTTGCATTACTAGTAGAAGCCATTTATAGTTAAGCTTAGGAGAACTCGCTTTCGCATTGTGGTGTGTGTTTTTGGTAAATGAGAAATTATTAACTCCGTGACATTTATTCGGTTCATCATTTATTTGTCGTTATGATCTTCTTATTTGTTTTTTTGTGTTCCGCATTTGCTGTCTTTTGCCTATTGTTGGTTGCTGCTACGTAATTAAACAATGAATGATTACAATGTATTTTGTATAGGTTTTCTACACAATTTCTGGTATGTCAATAGTTGAACACAATTTATTGTGTTCACTTTTCTGCTATTGCCATCTTACGCAGTTCCTTTCTCTTATCACTAGTTGTTACAGCTAAATGCAAAGGTAATATTCTAAGCTCTAGGAAATGTGCTATCGATTTCATTGTAAAAAAGAATAAAAAATAGTAGTTTGAGTTAATGAATATTGTTATGTTGAAGGATAACTTGGGTATTGAGACTTGAAATGAAATTAATTTGAAGTTTCATCCATAACTGAATCTGTTAGTATAGGAATTGATGTAACTGTTGTCAAAATCTCTAAATGATCTGATAAAATTTATTTAACTTTTGATGAAGGTATGAAACACCTCCACCTATGAATTGGGGAATCCGTATTGTGCCTGAGAAGAAGGCATTTGTTGTTGAGCGGTTTGGAAAATACGTGAAGACTTTGACTCCTGGAATCCACTTGCTGATTCCATTTGTTGATAGAATTGCTTATGTGCATTCACTAAAAGAAGAGGCAATTCCTATTCCTGATCAGTCTGCTATTACCAAGGACAATGTCAGCATTTTAATTGATGGAGTTCTCTATGTCAAGGCATGTACGCATTTTGTTCTCTGGCGTGGGTTGACAACTTGACATTTTTAGACTGATGATAATTGAATCTCTGAAATATTCACAGTTTTCCTTTTTTTTATTTTTTTATATTTTTTTAATTTTTATGAATTCAGATAGTGGACCCAAAGTTGGCATCATACGGAGTTGAAAATCCATTGTATGCTGTAATTCAACTTGCACAGACTACTATGCGAAGTGAGCTAGGTAAGATAACTCTTGACAAGACTTTTGAGGAAAGGGACACTCTCAATGAGAAGATAGTGGTGAGTATTTCATATATATTTCCATTTTCTTATCATTAGCAGGAATATATTGTTTAAACTCTCTGCTAATTTAATTGAAAATTTTCCTGTACATAGTAACTTTTGTTTTGGGTGAATACTGTCATGAGATGCACTGGTTGTCCCTGACTATTTTTACCATATCTTGTCAGAGTTGGCATCTTGTTTGCACAACCAAGAACTCATCCATGGTTGACTGTACTTATAAACCAACTAGACTGAAGTCATTATTGGATTTGAATGCTAGTCACAATCATTGCTTGGAGCATCTGGTGGTTGTGACTATTTCTTTCTAACTGTTAAAAAACAATGAACACGTGTTTGGCTTCTGAAAAGTTGTGGTTTTTTTAAGTTAGCTTCATAAATTTAAATTAATGAATGTCCCTTTTTAAATACACATTAGGTTGACCAGATAAGATGTAATACCTTTCTTCTTAATTCCAAATATTAAAGTGCTTATAATATTAAGGTAGTTGTGTCCTTCCGCATCATATCCTGGTCTTTTTGAAGGCTGCATTTTCTTTTTCTATGTCCCGGATGATTTATTAATGGACGATATAATATTTGCAATTATATGTGATTTACTAATTTATAGTGTATTTCGTTTGATATTTGCATTTGCTGTCTTGTTAACTTTCAACTATGTATGGATTTCAGACTGATTGGTTGCTTGTGTTTGGTGCAGATTTCCATTAATGATGCTGCAAAAGACTGGGGCTTACAATGCCTTCGTTATGAAATAAGTGGGTAATTATTATTAGAAGAAATATCTGTTGGTTTGAATTAACAAAGCCTTCTGGGTTGTTTGCTGCTACTTATTTATTTCTATTATTCTCTGCACCAAATTAGGGGATATAAATCCTCCAAGAGGAGTAAGGGCAGCTATGGAAATGCAAGCTGAAGCAGAGCGCAAAAAGAGAGCTCAAGTTTTAGAATCTGAAGGTAATTGTTAAAGCTCCTGTTCTCTGAACATGTTAATTTACGTTGATCTCTGCCATGAAAGCTAATTCTTGAATGATATACATTATTGAAAATTTGAAATGTAAAGGTCCAATCATCCAAGTGCTTTGTGAACACTTAGGTCTGTAGAAATAGAACTATATGTAAAGACAATCTTTATGTCTGGCAGTGGCGTGATAATTTTGGAGAAAAAATACTCAATTTGTCTCCCATTGTCTTTTGGAATAAGGAATGCTTTCCTAATGACTTTACACAACTTTTAACTCCTTTATTCCTTTTCTTTTACCTGCTGCTGAAGTATATGTGGACACTAATTTCTTCTACCTATTAGTTATTCAAAATGATAATTCGTCAATAATTAAGAAGCTGACTTCGTGCATATTAAATGAAATGATGAAAAGAGAGATTATGACTGCTCTGTCTCCATCACTACAACTGGGAAAACTCTGTGATTTAAAATGCTTTTGAGTTTCCATCTCCAAGTTCCGATTATGTACACTTTTGAGCTGATAAGATTTGTGCTTTCTGTTTATACATCTAATGCGTATATTCTCTGAAAGGGTATAATAGTATTAATATTAGCTGGCAAAAAATCCATACAACATACTACTTCATGATTCTGTGGAGTTCCTCAGAATTTGTATTGAATTTGAGACAATACAAATTCATACCCCTTATTCATAAATCGATGCTGGTCCCATACAGGAGAAAGGCAGGCACATATCAATATTGCCGACGGGAAGAAGAGCTCTGTTATCCTTGCATCAGAAGCTGCAAAGATGGACCAGGTCAACAGAGCTCAAGGTCAGCTGTAACATTCAATTGGTTTTTTGTTTTGTTGCTGCCAGATTGCATTGGTTGTAAGTTTCATAATCTTTATAGGTTGATTAATGTTACATAGCCAACAGTTGAGCAGAGAAAGTTAGTCATCAGACAGCTACTGTGTTTTATGTTCTGATTTTCCTGAATCCTAGAAAATTTAACTTAGTGGCAAATATATTCGGGAGTATGATAATGTTCTCATTTGCACTTTTTACTACATTAGCTTTTAGATCTTTCACTCATGCTCATCTGTTGCTATATCAGGAGAAGCTGAAGCTATCCTTGCAAGAGCACAAGCAACTGCAAAAGGTATAGCTTTGGTATCTAAAGCCCTAGAGGAAAACGGGGGTGTGGAGGTGAGGTTCTTCATTTCTTTTTTCGACCATAACTATACAGAAATCTTGTAAATTTTTATAGCATTCTCTTTCTATTTTTGAACTTATACTCGCAGTAGCTCCATCTTTTATACCCACCTTCATGATTTGGAAGATTAAAAAATAGGGAAAATAAAATTATTCGTCCACTAACTTACACCTATTTTGAAATTAGTCCATTCATTTTCTTAATTTTGAAATCAGTCCGTTAAGTTTATGAAACTCAACTTTTTTGTCCATCTATCAAGTGTAACCGGTACCACAGTCGGTCATCCAAACGTGGCATTTGATTTTTCTTTTGTTTTTAAAAAAATTTATTTGGTCATCCAAACGTGGCATTTGATTTTTTTTCTTTTTTAATTTATTTGTGCCACGTGGGATAACAAAGGCAGAAATAGAAACAGAAACGGGATGCGAGGGGGAAGCCATTGTTTCCGTTCATGTGATCAAATCATCGTCCATGGCTCGGGTTCCACAACAGCTTCTAGAGCTGACTATTATCTCAGCTCAAGAATCTGAAAACTTAGGCCCGTTGCCAAGATCTCCGCCGTCTAGAAAGTTCGAATCTCCGTTGACCAAAAGGATCATTCTAATCCCCACAAGGAATGACAAGTTCGTCTTTCGAATCGGTGATAAGGTTTTGAATTCCGACACCACTTTTGTGGTTATGGAAATTTATGCCGTTAGGTGGCTTCGCGACACCCCTCCATTAATGTGTTGATCAGCAGCCTGGTTCTGCCTTCGGCCGCCACGATTGCCGGTTTTTGGCTCTTCAAATCCGTTTCGAACATGGGATTTTCTATCCTGGATTACACTATGCGCAGCATGCCGATGTGCACTGAGCTCAGTAGATCAACCGAACAAGATTCAATTACTGAGATTCATGAGTGATAAACTGATTTAACGACGAAAAACTGAGAAGGAAAGAAGAAGAAGAACAGTCTCTCTCTCTGCAAGGACGTCGTTTACGATCGAGGCTCGGTGGCGATAGGTGCGGGTCTTGGTTCGGTAATCGATAACAGATTCGGTTTGGTGGCCATTGGGCGCGGCGGTGGCTCAGTTGTGAATGGTGGTTCGATTGTTAATGGATCCTTATGCAACTTGGATCTGGGCCGTTGGCGTCTGTGGTGGCGGCGGCGGTTGCGATGGGGTTGTATCCGATACATCAGGGACTTGCCGAGACCTGGAAGCTCAGTGCTGGAGGATTGGACGGTGGAGGAGCCGCCGGAGGACAGGGTGGCGACGAGGATAGAACGGTGGAGGAGGACCTTCCACTAGTATATGACGGTTAAAGGGATGGGAGAGTTGGAAAAGGCAATTACCAAAAGGAGAAGAAGCGCAAGCACCATCGACGCCAGAGAATGTTAGACGACGGCGAGTCGGCGATAGGAGGGTAATTTTTCTGGTGAATTTAGGATTTTTTTATTTGTGTATCCCGTTTCTGGTTCTGCTTCTAAACGCCACATCATATGGCGTGTCCAAATGGCATAAAATTTTTAAAAGTAAAAAAAAAATCAAATGCCACGTCAAGTCGACTGGTTGTGATACCCGCTGCACCCATGGATGGATGAAAAAGTTGGGTTGCATAAACTTAAGGGACTGATTTCAAAATTGAGTAAATGAGTGAACCAAATTCAAAATAGGTATAAGTTAATGGACAAATAATTTCATTTTCCCTAAAAAATATATGTCTAAAATTGAGGAAGTTATTTTGTTATGCATGAGTATGCATTGAGGACCATGATGCATTGTTTTGTGCAGGCAGCTAGTCTAAGAGTTGCCGAGCAATATATTCACGCCTTCAGTATGATAGCCAAGGAGGTAAAATTGCAGATCAGCTTAACATCATGTTTTAATTCTCTGTTTAACGAACAACCCAAATAAATTCTGATTAATTCTTTTCAATTCTGTTCTTCTAGGGAACAACAGTGCTACTTCCCTCAAATGTTTCTGACCCTGCCAACATGACAGCTCAAATTATGTCTATATACAAGAACTTGGTTGGTAAAAAGTCGGGTAATGAGCTCTTAGAGAGTTCCAAAGCTGGTTCGGTAGATCATAGTAGAATCAATGCTTCTGTGGAATCTGGCGACGAGAGTTCCCCAACACCCGAGCTCGCTGATGAAGTCCGTGGTGTAGGTGAATCTGTTTTCTCCCTTCAAAGCACAAAGGACAAGAAATAAAAGATAAAGATAACAAGTAGATATAGTCCATGCCAAAAAGAGAGGTATTTCTTGTCACATTACAACGTTTGAGAGTTCCATCGCAACGTAAGAATTGACATCTGCGGATAGACATAGCAAGTAAACTAGTGCTAGCCTATTTTTTGTGCATTGAGTCTATTCCAATTCGTTAATACTGGCAAGCACATGAACAATCTGAGAATACACTGAATCCGTAGAAAATAATCTTCAATTTTCAAGATGTGACTAAGATTATGTTCCATCATTCTTGGAAATGCATGCTTGTCTTGTTCTTGTCGAGACAGACCGTTTAGAGTCGACTCTCTCGTGTTCTCTGTTGCAATCGTCCTTGTGTGCGTTACTGATGTGCTTTCGCTAGCTGTAACGTGTCGACAAGATATTTATCACTAAACTAGATTCTCTGCCGGCCGGCCTGCTGTTTCTGTTATGCCTACTGATGACGCCAAGAAGACCACCATAAGTGATTAAATTATCCCATATCGTCCGGCTTTGTTTAAAATAATAGCTGTTGCGTGAGGGATGAGCGTTTTTCTTTTTTCCTTTTGGTGATTTGTGATTGGATGTGGTGTGGTATTTTATCATTCATTGGAGTATTATGTTAAATGGTATTATTGTAATGCTATGAATATACTACATTAGAATGCTCATTGAGAATCCAATCACAAATCCAGCAGAAGATTCAGATGGGTAGAGTATCGAGACAAGTTTCATTTAAAATGAGTCCCTTTCAACTGAGCTTTCGTGGATGACTTTTGGGGAGGCCAAATGCTGTCGATTGATACAAACAATCTATACGTCGTTTTATATGATGAGAAATAATAGACTGCGTTTTTAATCTCTCTCAATATTTAATATTTCTACACGAAATTTTCCACATCGTCCCAGATATTAATATTTCGTCTAATTAGACAACACTAATTTTCTATACACAATATATTTTCCAAGAAATTATGATTGAATTTCTTCTGTATGGACTTCTAATTTTAACTATAAAAATTGCCGATTTACTTTTTATGATATAGTAGCATTTAAAAAAAGATTATTATATGGGCCATGTGCCATAGTAAGTAATTAATTTCATAAATATTACACACACAAGATCAATTATAATGTGTAATATTACATTGTTAACACGGGGTGAGCCTAATCATTAGTAGAACAGACATTTATTATATCCATTTATTAATTCAAAGGGATAGAGACTACCGTGTATGGCATTCCACAACATTGAAAACCATTTTTGTTATTATTGTTATAGAATTCCAATTCAATATACGATGATGGAGTCTAATTCTTTAACATAAATCGCTTTTATTTTCTAGTTGGATTCAATAATAAAAAAATATAATGACCATTATGATTTGTTTAGAAACATAAAAAAAATATAAAAAATATATACTCCCTCCGTACCATAGAAGTTGACACACTTTCCTTTTTGGTTTGTCCCACTAAAGTTGACACATTTCCTTTTTAATACATGGGACCCACACAAAAATAATTAATCTATTCTCATGGGCCCCATATATCACCTCTAATACAACTACACACTACACATTAAATATTATTTCTCTCACTTCACTTTACTCCACTTTACATTAAATTATTATACTCCTTAATCTCCGAGCCAAAAAAAATTATACCAACTTCTATGGGATGGAGGGAGTATTATTTATATATAAAGACCATATAGCAGCTTGTAATTTGTTGCCGTATGTTTCTAAATTCTAACATATTAATTAATTTGATAAATCCAATCTCATCCATTTGGCAGTTATACGAGCAGCTCTTGTTTTCCGACAACAGTATATTCCTCCCTTAAAGTTATACGAGCAGCTCTTGTTTTCCGACAACAGTATATTCCTCCCTTAAATTACCCTCCCAACTCACACTTATCCTCACTCCAAACCCTCACTAATTTCTTTTCAAATTAACCCATCTTTCCAATGGGTTTCGACGGAGATCAAGAATCCGGCAAGGAATGGCCGGAAAATCCAGTCAAACCCTCCCTTTTCCGATACAATTCCCCCTTAGTCCAGATCATCCTCATAGGATTCGTCTGCTTCTGCTGCCCCGGAATGTTCAACGCACTTTCCGGCATGGGCGGCGGCGGCCAAGTCGACGCCGACGCCGCCAACAACGCCAACACCGCCCTCTACACCACCTTCGCCATCTTCGGAATCCTCGGCGGCGGAATCTACAACGTATTAGGCCCTCAATTGACACTCTTCTCCGGCTGCTCCACCTACGTCCTCTACGCCGGCTCCTTCCTCTACTACAACCACTACCACCACCAGCTCTTCGCCATCATCGCCGGCGCCTTCCTCGGCGTCGGCGCCGGCCTCCTCTGGGCATCCCAGGGCGCCATCATGACCTCCTACCCACCCCAAAACAGAAAGGGCGTTTACATCTCTCTGTTTTGGAGCATCTTCAACATGGGGGGTGTAATCGGCGGTTTGATTCCGTTCATAATGAATTACCACCGGTCGGAAGCTGCTTCCGTCAACGATGGAACTTACATTGGTTTCATGGTCTTCATGTCGATTGGAACCTTGCTCTCTGTTTCGATTCTGCACCCGAGTCGAGTGATTCGTGATGATGGATCTAAGTGTACTAACATTAAGTACTCGAGTGTAAGAATCGAGGTTCGTGAGATTCTGAAATTGTTTCTTGATTGGAGGATGTTGTTGATGGTGCCAGCTTCTTGGGCTAGTAACTTCTTTTACAGTTACCAGTTTAATAATGTGAATGGGAAGTTGTTTAATATTAGGACAAGAGGGTTGAATAATATCTTCTATTGGGGGGCTCAGATGATTGGCTCTGTTTTCATAGGTTATGTGATGGACTTCAGTGTGAAGAGTAGGCGAGCGCGTGGGCTAATAGGGCTGGCCGTCGTCTCTGTTTTTAGTATGGCTATATGGGGCGGAGGCCTCGCGAAGCAGCTCGACTACACGCGCGATCGCTTGCCTAGCGTGACGTTGGATTTCAAGGATGGGGATGATTTTGCTGGGCCGTTTGTGTTGTATTTTAGTTATGGATTACTTGATGCTATGTTTCAGAGTATGGTGTATTGGGTGATCGGAGCCCTGGCTGACGATAGTGAGATCCTCAGCAGGTACTTCCGATCTGATACTCTTCTCTACCAGCTTAAGCTTTTAGATAGTATACTGATAATGTGCATGTGCATGGTTGTTTAATTTAGGTACACTGGATTCTACAAGGGAGTGCAGAGTGCAGGGGCGGCGGTGGCGTGGCAAATCGACACGCAGAAGGTTCCGTTTTTGAACGAGCTGATAACAAATTGGGCTCTGATGACGGTGAGCTTCCCGCTGCTGGCTTTGCTGATTGTAAGAGCGGTGAAGGACGACGAGGAGGGCGAAGACCGTCGGGGAGCGATTGCGGGGATCCACTGATGATTTGTGTAGATAGATGTATGTTGTGCATTTGCATTTGTGTTGTTTTTTGTAAACAAGAAAGTTGAATTAGAGATCATGTGTTTCTTAAAATGACAATCATATGCTAGTTGCAATAACTTTCATAGTTTGTCCAAATGTGGATACATTCCACATTTGATGATACTTTGGCCTCACATCAAACAAAACATTTGTTGGTGATTTCTATTTTGTAACTCATTTGTTTATGCTTCTTTCTTAGTTTTCATCTTGGCTCCAAGCACTTATGGAAACTTTTGATTCAAATAAAGAAACACATAATACTTCATGAATCATCATTATTTTAATTACTTGAATTTGTTGCATCCCTCATTTTGTAAGATTGCCTCTTAATATAAAAATTTTAAATCTTTCTTAGGTCATCATGATCATGTTTAGTTCATATAAGGAAATTATACCAATCCATTTATAGATAAAGAACAAAATTTCAAAAGCATGCATGCAATCTTTAGGGAATTCAAGAAAATGGGGGATAGGGAGGGGGTGGGGGATTAATGTTATACCTATATATATTAATCTAGCAAGTACCCAAATTTTTGGATTTATTTTATTTTTCAGAGTAATTACAAGAATTGTGATCAGGGAAAAAAATTTATCCCTCGAGCCTCAATAAAACAAACCCTAATATGAAACTTCATGATCTCACGGAATGCAATACAAAATAAAACCTAACAAGTTATATTTGTAACTAATGGTCCTTCATTTTTGTCAGATTTCTTGCAGCAACGTCTTGCTCGCTTCGGAGGGGTCGCGTAATCAGTTTACGCGACCACTTCTTTCTTCTCGACGTTGACTTCCTCGACAACCTTGGTTTCCGATCCAACGATTTCTTCTTTGGTTTCTTGTGCTACGGGTGCGGGCTCGGACAAGTCTACCAAAGGCTCTTCCTTCTTTGTTTCAACTTCCTCTACCTTCTCCTAGAATCATTTATGAAGTAAAATTAAAAATGATGATATTGAGATTATTATATAATATTATTAGCTAGGCACAAATTATACTTCAAAAAAGAAAGAAAATATCTTAAGGGTTATTATCAATTAATAATTCAGATGACATACCAAATTGGCATAAAAATATTTGTGCATTGCTAGATACCAATATTTAATATAAATAGAAAAAGGAACGTTTCAAATTTTATATAGAAATTTCATTACTTGAGTAGCCTCGGCAACGGCCGGTGCCTCCTCAACAACGGCGGGTACTTCGACCGGGGCGGGTGCTGCCTCGGTATCCAAGTCCTTGGGTCTGCTTGCACAGCCTCCCATGATTATCTCGCGGTTAGTATATGACTTGCTAAACGAGATGAGAGGCTGGGCAACGGAGCGTTGAGAAAGCTTTTCTTGCAAATTACTCTCTTATTTCTTTTCTGATTGAGGCTGATTGAAGAAGAAAAAGAAAAGGAGTTATATAGGAGAGGATGCTCCTATTCTTTGAAATGCATTTGTGGAGAGTTTGTGTTTTCATTTTTTCCATGGGTAAACCGTAATTTCCGTGGGCTTTGTTATATGAAAGTTAGTTATAACGGTTGGAAATCAATGTTTTGTTGGTGAGTTTGTTTAATTTCTTGTAAATCACTACATTATAATATATTTGTATATTTAAAAGAATAATTTTGTAAATAAATTTGTGGTTGTCCTTTATATGGCTTGAAAAATAATTTTTAAAATGAAAGAAAAGAAGAAGCCATTTACTTCTCTGTTTAAATATTAAAAAAAATTAGCATATATTTCATAGAATCTAATCTGAGCACTCGTTGGAAAATCTCTACGTAACAAAAAATAATTATTTTTTAAAGAAAATAATCAATGTATTTGTAGGATGTAAATTATGTAATCCAGGTGATTGTTTAAGATATATATATGACTGTGATGATAAAGGATCTTTGGGCCGAGTTGGCCCATTATATTTAATATAATAAATTGAAGATGGGCTGGGCTGCTCATTTGTTGTATGTGGTTGAATTTTACAAGGCCCAAAAAGTTGATTTTTTTTCTATCAAAATAAATAAAATAAATTATAATTAAAATAGTTAATAAGCATAATTTTAGCAAAAACACTGATTTTTGCTGAAGTATTTTATTTGGGATTGAATTTTTTATTCCACAATTTGTATTTTGTTGGTATATTTCATAATATAAGAAAATTATATCATGCAAATGACTATTAAACCCTTGTAAATATATAAAATTAATCTGAAAAATAATTAATTACTCTCTAAAAAGTGGAGTAGAATATAAGATGAATCACTGTATTAAAATAGATGATCCTTTGTCATTATTATATTCAATCCTAAAAGTCACAATTAAAAGGATTTAACATGAGAGAGAAGAAAGAGAGAGGTTTTATTACATTTTCATATAATAACACCAAATAGCAAAGTTTAGGTACACATTTCTAAATTGAATTCAACTTGGGTTGAATCATTCCCTCACTCTACCAATATTATCAAAAGTCAAAACCAAATAAAACCTGCATGTTGATTAATAAAATCAAACTGCAACCAGATTGAGATGATGAGCCCTAGAATAGCCATGCCCCTCTTGCTGATCATCATCATTATCACCAGTAAGCAAATGCCCCCCCAAATCAGAAGCCATATCCAGAAAATAGAGCAAGAAAACCAACACAACACAAGACATGAACATAGGAATTGGTCCAAAGATCCACAAAAACAGTGGAAATGAGAAGTAAAATGCATGCAACCCTAATGACCAAAAATAACTCCCCCTATTCACAGTTTTACACACATACTCTTCACTATTGTCAACAATATTTGATGATGATCCCATTTTCTTTGGCACATTTATCAGCATGCTTGCATGGCTGTAATACCTTATGGACTGCACATTCAGCAAGAATGCACCCAAGAAACACAGCAGCAGTGAGAATGTCTTTATGGAGAATCCCAATTTGCTGTTGTCGCCGTAGACCTCCCCCACCGGGCGGTGGCTCCCACCGGACATCCAGATGGCGATGATCGAGCTCAGCATGATCGCCGTCGAAGCTAGGACGGTGGAAGCCATGATGTTGTTTCTTAGGGTCTGAACTGCTAGAATTCCAGTACTGGATGTGTTCTGCAATATCATCATGGATCTTCAATTTCAACATTATGGATTTATTTATTTATTTCTATGCATGCATGATTAATATGATTAAATTTATTCAAAGGGATACTTTATAAGAATTTGTACATGTCTAAAGGGTCGTCCTAAGATTTTCTTGAAATAGAAATCACAAAAAAAAATTCTTGATTTTCAGTTTCAAAAACCCTGATATTAATTCTCCCCCAAAAATCTTATAACAAATAACAAAAACAATTTTTATTTCTCTGCATGCATGATTATGATTAAATTAATTGAAAGGGATATTATGTAAAGAATTTTATACTCCTATGTCTAAAGGATCCTAAGATTTTCTTGAAATATGAATCACATAAATTTTTTTCTTGATTTTCAGTTTCAAAAACCCTTATGTTAATTCTCCCCCAAAATCTTATAACAAAAAACAAAAACAAGATTCATGAAACCCTCCCCCCATTTAAAAAATTGATGGAAATTAATTAATAAAAAAGAGAAATGACCTCCATCATGGCATGAACCCAGAGGCGGCGGTTGAAGGAGTTGATGCCGATGACGGTGGTGGTGGGACGGTGGCTGATCTGGCGGAGCAGCCAGAGGTGGTAAGCAACCATCACCAGAAGCCCCAGTGGCACCAATACATAATCAAGAATCTGCTTCTCCATATGATCAATATTAACCTCTGATAGACTTTTTCCAGCTACCTTCCAGAAAAATGAAAAAATGAATATTATTTATGCAAAATCTGGGCTAGATTGAAGCAAGAGAAAGTCAAAATCAGTTGATAAATGGAACGTGAAGTCCGTGTGAAATAATCAGCGGTTTAAATACAGCAAATGAGTATCACTTTTTGCGGGTGAGATTTATGATATTGCGAATTCAATTACCTTACGAATATGCTTCATAAAGTATAATAATTCATTAAAGTCCATTGTTTAAATACGATAAATAATAAATTAAATTGATATAGTAAAACATATTTTAACTACTCATAAACATACTTTGTTTATATAACAACTACATACTTAAATAACATTTCATTTTTCCTCGGGTTTGTGAGACTTATTCATAATTTTAAAAAAAAGGTAAATTAGAATTAAATAACAAGCGTAACCCTTTAGTCATTCATTGTTATCAGACGTTTGCTTATTCCCAAATTTGAGGAATACGTAATTTCAAGAAATGTTGAACAACTCATTAAATGCTTTTCAACTTTTCACAAAAAAACATGAATTATAGGGAAAGAAATCGTGTATTAATTCATTTGAATTAACTTTGTGGACACATGTAATTAGATCATGTTAAACATATCATAATTTAGGTGACTCCACCGCCATGCCCTGGAATTGAAATTGATGGTGGGTGTTTAGAGATGGATGGAGAAAGTAAATTGAAAGATGTATTTTAAATGGAGTTAAAATCATTTTTAGTCTTATAACTATAGAGAATTTTTGATTACGTCCCAAAAAAGATAAAATTTTCAATTTTGTCCCATAACTCCTGAATTAGGTCAATTTTGGTCCCAAAATAGTCGGAAATAGGTTTTTTGACCGGAAATTTGCACGTGCGCCTCACATGATCACTTGTAAACGTAGATGCCTACTTTCCCGCTGGTGGTGGTCGCCATTTCCGTGAATTTTCGGCTACTGAATTTATGCCCCGACGGCTTGATTTCCTCCTCCGAGAAATCGCCCCTGGCGAGAAGGATCAAGCAGTTGGCCATGTCTTCATCTTCTTCGGTGCTCGATGAAATTCCGATGGAAGTAGTCGGAGACAAGTCCGAAGAAGTGTAATTGAAATCGGCGCCGCTGGAGGAGGTGGAGGAGGACGGCCTCAGGCGCTTGGTCCGCTCGCCTTTGACGATGATCTGATCGCCGAATTCCTCCATGATTTCGAAATTCATCGTGTGATGAGTGATATTTTCACCTAGATTTTAGTGTCTTTTTATATGTGTTTTCGTATTATTTTATCCGTATTTTATGTGTTATTTGGTTGTGTTTTGTGTTTTCATGGAAATGTGTGTGAATGAGCTTAAACCTACTATTTTCACTTTTTATTTGATGCTAAATATGATAAGGAAGATGTAGGAAAAAGCGGATCTCAATTTGAAGTTGAAACGAGGGAGAACGAGCCAAAACAGTGAAGGAAACAGGGCAGCAGCAACACGACTGGCCGTGTCGGTGGCACGAGCCGTGTCGCAGTGCACGACTCGTGTAGCTAGCACGGGCCTGTCCAGAATGGCCGTGCGGCAACATCTATTCATCCAACACGACCACCACTTGGCCGTGTTGCGGAGCTCGATTCGTGTTGCAGCACACGACCCGTGTAGCCAACACGGGCCTGTAAGCGATGGCCGTGCGGGAGCATCAGTTCACGCAACACGGGCACCTTATGGCCGTGTTGCGCCACACGACTCGTGTCGTGTCAGGGATCAGAAAAATTCAGAATCCTTCTAGAAGCTTGTCAAGGAGTATAAATACCCCTCCATTCAGATTTTATGAAAAAAAATCCAAAATTCCACCTTCCCCACACACCTCACACACCATTTCTTCCATTTTCCACCATCATCTTCATCCATTCTTCATCCACCCATCTACACTTGATCCCCTCCATCAAATCCACCATCCAAGTGATCAAGGAAGCAAGGGAGCGTGAGATCACAAGAAGAAGAAGGAGATCTCCATTGAAGCACTTCAAAGGGGGAATCTAATTCTAATTTTTGTGCATTTCTTTATAGATTGATCATGTTTTGTAAGGATCTTAATGTCTATGTTAATTTTCTTATGGATATGAGAGGCTAATCTCCTTTGTGAGATTAGCTCCATGATTGGTGTTGGATAATTTAGTTTTTATGCAAATTGATTTTAATCTTGAATGGGCTTTGTGTTATTTCTATCATTGATTGTTGATTGCTTGATGTATATGATGATTTGTGTGATTAATTGTCATGGGCATATGATTAGATTGAGAAATCAATTATGTGTTTAGGATAGTTCATTGAATCATTTCATCATACACTTCATGTGCATTAATTTAGAATGAGATAGAGATATCCTTCTAGATTTAGAACCCTTTGATAGAACATTTTATTAGCTTAATCGAGAGGTTGGTTGATTAAATGAGGAGACCCAAACAATTAGTGAATTCATAGTACCTTAAAAGGGAATATTGCTTATGATTTAGTACCTAATTAGGGAACTCATAGAGTAATTAGTACCTAGTGGGAGGTGTTTGCTATTGTCTCGATCCTATGTGCGTTTGGGAGCCTTGTTAAGGGCCTACATCCTATCCATCTCGAGAGAGAGTTTAGGTGGAATTAGTGATCGCTTCTATACCTTGTCCATGAGAGATTAGAATTAATTGCATGATTACTTAATTATCTATGCCATGATTGTTGTTAATCTCATCCTTGCATCATTTGGAACCCTTTTATTTTTGCATTCATTTTATCTTTATTTCTTGCTTTAGCATAATTGCATTCATTTGCTCCTATCCTCTCTTCCGTCGTCCTTATAAAATCACGATAAACTTGAGATCGCTTAAACTCTAGTACCTTCCTCCCTGTGGTTCGATAATTTCTTTAATTGGTCATGCCCACTATATTATGGCTAATCAAATGGCGCCGTTGCCGGGGAGGTAACGGTCGCTAGTAGTTTGACGAAGGATTGTTTAGAGTGGTCTTAATAAGGATATTTTTTTTTTTTTTGCATCTTATATTTGCTTTGGAAAATTTTGTTCTAATTTTTCTTTCTTTTATAGGTGCATACCTTGAGAAGGAAGAAGAAGGAAAGCAACCCCAAAAATATGAGCTACATGGATACTCTTCGAGATATGGTGAATAGAAGTGTTCATTCCGTTATGAACACACAAGGAAATTTTCAAAGATTTCAAATGCCAAATGGTGAACCTAATTTGCAACCGGATTATGGAGTACAAGATATGCAATTCCTACAACAAGGTTATGGAGATTTTGGAGTTCCTCATCAAATGAGTCATCAAGTATACCCTCAAGGTGTGGAAGATGTTTTTCAAGGAAATTTTTCTAGTCATCAAGAAGGAAATCAACCACATCTATGGGGAAATTTTCAAGACTCCAACACCTCTTATTCCACCCAAAGTGACCACATAGCAATGTTTGGAGAAAAGATGTTTGAAATGGTTATGGATCGCATAGAGAAGGAGAGTAAGTTTAATGAAATGTGGATGGATCGAATCGGAAATTGGTGTGACATGGTGACAAGTGCAATAGTAGCATTCTGTGCTAGATTGGATTCCATTGAGCACCAAGTTAGTCAAGTTGTATCCACCGTTGAGAACAACAAGCCTTCTTCCTCTATTAAAGATCGAAAAGAGGATAGTTTGGGGGTTGATGAGGTTATGAAGGAAAAGAGAGAAAGGGTGCCTAAGTGGGTGAAAGCTACAAAGTTGAAAGAAGAGTTGACGGAGGAATTCGATAAATTTGTCGAGTCTCTTGAAGAGATGGTTGAGAAAGTAAAACATCAAAATCGAGAAGAGATTCATGCCCTTATGGAAGAAAAGAAGTCTCCGGAAACTAAGATCATGGATTTCACTCCCCACAAGCCTAAACCTTCTCATTCTATTGAAATTTCAAATTCTCTTAAGAACTTTCATGATTTTATTGATAAAAATTTGTTTGGTGATTGTAGGAAAAAGGTTGCAAGAGGACAACAACACTTGTCAATGCCCGAATTCTTACCGGGGGATGTGGTTGAAGTTCAAAATGCATATAAAGCCCCATGGAAAAAGTGGAACAAGTGGAAAGGGTCATTCCTTGTGAAGAACGCCTTCGGAGACCAATTACTTGAGTTATTTAACAAGAAGGGAACCGTTCTAGTGGTTGAACGGGAGAGCACACGGCACTACTTCAAGAAGAAACCTATGATAGTGCCTAAGGACTATTCAAGACCACCATGAGCTAAAGACTATCGTCCGGCTTGAAGACGTTAAACTTAGCGCTAGATGGGAGGCAACCCATCATTACCTTTTATTGCTTTATTTAATGCTTTCAATAAGGTTGATGGATTTGTTTTCTTGCATTTTTGGCATGTAGGTTGATTGTGCTTGTGAGGAATACGCGTATTGAAGACACGAAGAGTGCTTGATTTGAAATGTGATAGTAAGTCACACAACTTTTTGCAAACTTACCTCGAAACTCTTGTTTCAATTTAAGTTTGGGGGGATATGGCGTGGTGTGACATACTTTGTCTTGAAAGCATATACTTTTCGTATTTTTGGGCTAATTTTGAATTTTTCTCATGAGCATTGGTTTGATTTTGGTATGATTGGTCGTGTTGAAGTGCATGATAGTCCATATTTTTAATGAAATTGTTGAGCTAATGGTTTTGTTGAGCATGTATGAAGGGTATTGGAAGCACGAATTGAGCTCGGAGCTAACAACTTCCACTATCAAATGCTTATTGAGGGAGTTCATTCTACACCCTACCACTTTTATGTGCTTAGCATAATTTGATTTGATTTGTATTGATGTGATTAGCATGCTACTTCATGTGTTATGTTTTTTTGGGATGTTTATTTTCATTAGTTAGGATTTTCTTTTCAATCAAAGGTTGGGATGATTGTGAGCTTACATTGTTTATGGATGATTTGAATGTGTGCTTCATTGTTTAATGATGGTGATTTTTATTCTTGCATGTTATGTGTTTTTGTTTTGTTTATTGTTTGTTGAGTCTTTATTTTATGTTTTGTGTGTTTTCTTATTTTTGTCTTGGTATGTTTGGTGGTTTGTTTTGGGACATTTTTGAACATGAGTGGTGATATGTTGTGGTAGTAAGTGATGACAAGTTATGATTAAGAATCTCTACACTTTCGAATTGTGACATGTTTTACTTAACTTGTTCAATTTTGAGATGGATGTAGTGTAATAAGTTTCTTAAGGTCCGAGCACAAGCTTGTGAGCGTTTGAGCCTCAACCGTGCATACATGGTATTTTTCTTCATGAGTGGATTGGTTGTGTTTGATAAGCTAGAATTTGCTCAAGGACTATAGGAACGAGCCCAATTTGTGGAGATTAGTGACATGATCTAAGACCATCCTTGTTATTATAGTCATTACCTTATATTTTCCTACCATGAACATCATCCCTAGTCAACCACTTTGAGCCTTAAAGCCTATTTATTGTGATATAAGCACATTACAAGCCATGATTACCCACTTAAGCCTTACATATATACCATTTGTGTGGGTGATTGAGGAGATGGTAGCTAGTAAGGTTTGATGAGATAACAAAAAAAGAAAGGAAAGGAAATGGTAACAAGTAAGAAAAATGATGAAAAGAGCAAAATGAAGAATGCACATGCAACCTCAAAACAATAAATATGAGCAAAGCAACAATAATATGCTCAAGTACTTAAAAATCCAAAGAAGGAAGCATGAATCATAAGAAGCTCAAGAAATCCAAGGAAAGTTGATGAGTAGAGCTTGTGAGTGCCAAAGACAAGAAAGGAAGAAAGAAAAGTGGAGAAGTTGGAGAAATTGGACATCTCTTCGATTACTTACACTTGCTTAGTCACTATTATCCATATCTTCCATACCCTACCAAAGAGCCTATCATTACATCCTTAATGTAAGACCTTTTTGATCATTAATGGAAACCTTGGCGGTTTGTGAATATAGTCCACGAGCAAGCTTATAGCGAGTCGAGCCAATCGATTGATGAGTGTTGATTTACCTACTTTAAAGAGTGTTGAGTGAAATTGATATCTATGTGAGGCTTGGACTAAAAAGGGACTGTATTACACTATCATTCTCTTTAGATTGAACTTATTAATTCTTCATGTCATGAATCTAATGTTGTAGGATGACTTAGCATAAATTGTGATTCTTATTATTATTGATGTGTTGTTACTTATGTTCGTTTAGTCTTTTCCTAGGTGAAAATCACTCTCATTGGTTTATCATTTTCGTTGTGCGGGGACGCACAACACTTTAAGTTTGGGGGTGTGATGAGTGATATTTTCACCTAGATTTTAGTGTCTTTTTATATGTGTTTTCGTATTATTTTATCCGTATTTTATGTGTTATTTGGTTGTGTTTTTAGCTCCATGATTGGTGTTGGATAATTTAGTTTTTATGCAAATTGATTTTAATCTTGAATGGGCTTTGTGTTATTTCTATCATTGATTGTTGATTGCTTGATGTATATGATGATTTGTGTGATTAATTGTCATGGGCATGTGATTAGATTGAGAAATCAATTATGTGTTTAGGATAGTTCATTGAATCATTTCATCATACACTTCATGTGCATTAATTTAGAATGAGATAGAGATATCCTTCTAGATTTAGAACCCTTTGATAGAACATTTTATTAGCTTAATCGAGAGGTTGGTTGATTAAATGAGGAGACCCAAACAATTAGTGAATTCATAGTACCTTAAAAGGGAATATTGCTTATGATTTAGTACCTAATTAGGGAACTCATAGAGTAATTAGTACCTAGTGGGAGGTGTTTGCTATTGTCTCGATCATATGTGCGTTTGGGAGCCTTGTTGAGGGCCTACATCCTATCCATCTCGAGAGAGAGTTTAGGTGGAATTAGTGATCGCTTCTATACCTTGTCCATGAGAGATTAGAATTAATTGCATGATTACTTAATTATCTATGCCATGATTGTTGTTAATCTCATCCTTGCATCATTTGGAACCCTTTTATCTTTGCATTCATTTTATCTTTATTTCTTGCTTTAGCATAATTGCATTCATTTGCTCCTATCCTCTCTTCCGTCGTCCTTATAAAATCACGATAAACTTGAGATCGCTTAAACTCTAGTACCTTCCTCCCTGTGGTTCGATAATTTCTTTAATTGGTCATGCCCACTATATTATGGCTAATCATCGTGGAGAGCAGACTTAATTTGCAGTGAGTGGAAGCGTGAGATGAGAGAAAGTGTGAATTGGTAGCTGATGTACATACACAAATATATATATACATACATATATAAATGTATATATAAAGTGTGAGTATGTGTGTATATATACGACTACTTCCAGCGGAATTTCATCGAGCACCCGAAGAAGACGAAGACATGACCAACTGCTTGATCCTTCTTGCTGCTGTAAATCACGAATCGACGATGCCTTCACCGTTGGAAACTCCCGCGGCACTGCCATAGCCATTCCTATTGCCAGTGTCTCCTGCTCGCTGCCGCCGAAGTCGCGAATTCCACCGGCCAGAAACCACATCACCATCCGCCGAGGAAAAAAAGAAAAAGCAGCCCTTTCGCCGGAAGAAACACTTTTGCTCATCTTCTTGCCAACTGCCATTGGTCGTCATCTCCACGGATTAGCCCATCATCTAGCCACCGTCAACCGCTCAGCCTCGATGACCCACCATTGCACCCACTCATCGACAGTTCGCCGCTGCAGATCCGCCGCCGTCCATCGCTGTTCGTTGCTGTAAATTTTATATATGATGTGGAAAATAGAATTAAATTTTGTGGTAGAGGGTGATGTGTATTTTTCATTGGTCCATGTTAATGTGAATTGCCATGTAGGATTCAGCTGCAGGAATTAGTGATCACGCGCGGTGCACGTAGCGAATTTCGGGCTTGAAATTAGAGTTTCGGCGATTTTGGGACCAAAATTTGTCAATTTCAAGAGTTACGGGACGAAATTTAAAATCTTATCTTTTTTGGGACATAATCAAAAATTCAATATAGTTACGGGACCAAAAATAATTTTAACTCATTTTAAATGAATTGTAGAAAGAATTTAGTGTTTGTCGGCTTAGTTAGCAGATTTTTTCATCATTTTTTTAGCACTTGAACTATGTTGTCACATTCATGCTAAGGATAAGAGATTCAATCTCCTACTTTATAACTTTGCTAGGTCGTTAAATTTATGTTAAAGCAGGATTTGATCCCTTACCTGCAGCTGTCGGTTTAAATAAAAGGTCTTTCCACTCTCTTCTCAACCAACTATAAATTATGCAGTCAAATTCATGTTAAATGAATGATTCAATCTCTAACTCTGTTGCTATCAGTTCAATTGAAATGTTTTCCTTGACCACTTAAACTATGCCCTTAATGTAGAGTGACTCATATTAGATTTGAAGGGCAAATAAAATGTAATAATATTTTTAAGATTAAATTCATCATATATATATCTTTTTTTTTTGTAATTGAAATTTGATCATTTTTTGTTCAGTTTTAGTTTTTTTATCCAATTTTGGTTATTTTTTGTCTACTTTTGATCCAAAATTTATACACTTTCGGATCAATTTTGAACATTTTTTAATATAAAGGATTAAATTTGGACAAAAAAACTATATTTTAAAAAATGACTAAATTTGGACAAAAAGAATTTAAATTGGACAAAAAAACCAAAATTACTTAAATTACAAATAAAAAATGACTAAAATTGGAATATGCTTTAATTATTGGATCAATTTTGATATTTTCTCTTTTAATTAAACGATCTTGTATGTACAAATGCTTATATGTATGTATAATTAATTTTGTAATGAGGATTGGATTGTTATAAAAATTATAATTATAATGCTTTGCTTCCCCAAAAATTCTTGGTCTCACAAATGCATTTTAAAATGACTTTATAAATCATAATAAGACTATACATAAAAATAACAAAATTAATTTTTTTAATCAAGAGCAAACGCGTGACTTTTTTTTTTAATAATACTTTAATAGGTTAAGTTATAATATGTTTTAAATAATTTAATAAAATGATGTATATGTGATATATATATCTGATTTTCACCTAATAAAATGTAAATGGTATTTTTGTGAATTATAAGAGTTTTTTTTTAACGTTATAATTAAGATCACAGACTCACAGTTATCATACTATATATGGATTTTTTTTTAAAAAAAATCGTTATTTGACTTAATTTAAAAAAAAAGGGTCATTTGTCTTCAAGTACATTGTAAACTCCAATATTATTACTAGATACATCTATCTAAGATTATTACTAGTACATACATAATTATAATGTTCAATATCATTTTTATCCCTATAATCTCTAATTAATGCCGCAATAGCAAAAAAATCCTATCCCAATTTATTACAGACTCTGTGTAACTCTATAGTCTATATATTTAGTTGCATATTAAAAAGGAAATCTCAAGACCAGCTATTTATTTATTTATCAAATAAAAATCCCATTTCAAAATGAAATTTTACAAACTCATTCAATTCCATTTCACCCGTGAGGTATTGTGTGTTGTGCTGCACCATGATCATCACTTATTAACAAAAAAAAATATCATGTGCAACAAAAATGGTTATGTGCAGCAAAAAATTTTGTGTGTAGCAAATATATGTAAATTGTAAGTATTTTATGCAGAAGAAAAAAATAAAAAATCACAAGTGCTATATGCAACAAAAAAAATCATAAATGTTATGTACTGCAAAAAAAAACATATTATATGAATAATAAGTGTTATGTACAACAAAAAAATTTGTGTGTAGCAAATATTACGTGAATTGTAAGTGTTTTGTGCAGCAAAAAAAAAAACATTATAAATGTATCAAAAAAATCATAAGTATTATTTGCCAAAAAAAAATACTCTCTCCGTCCCATAGAAGTTGACACACTTTCCTTTTTGGTTTATCCCATTAAAGTTGATATATTTTCTTTTTAATACATGGGACCCACCCAAAACACAATTAATCTATTCTCATGTACCCCACATATCACCTCTAATACAATTACCCACTACACATTAAATATTATTTTTCTCACTTCATTTTACTTCACTTTACATTAAATTATTATACTCTTTAATTTCCGTGCCAAAAAAAATATCAACTTCTCCGGGACGGAGGGAGTATTGTTTGCAGCGTAAATGATATATCATATACTAATAATAGATATTAAGAATAAGAATATTTATGAATATACATGTGACGTAATTTTAAAGTAAAATATATATATATATATATATATATATATATATATTTGAAATTATATATTGTGATATATTGCTATAGTTAGTTGACATATATGAGGTAGATTTAAATATTGAAAAATATATTTTTTAAATTATATTTTGATTCCCAAATTGAAGCTGACGATATATTAGGTATAACAATATATTTATTTGTATCTAGTAGTTATAATTTTCCACGCATGTATGTTATAGTAATTATAGTAGATAGTGTGTATTAATTAGTAATAATTCCTAAAGGTAATTAAAATTTAAGTAAAAAAAGGGTTAATTATGCGAATTATGAGGTGGTGTTAATTTAAAATTATATATTGCAGTTTTTTTTATTTTATTATTTATTATTATTATTTTTAATATGAAGCTAATTTGATACAAACAATGGCTTTTTTTTAAAATTAATTAATTAATTATTAATTTTTTGTAAATTTTGAGGTATTTTAATTTTTAGGAGAAACAACTCGTAGCAACTCTTTTTTGGTTAGATCTAAACCCATCGTCCATCGCCGTCCCTTCCACCTCAACATTTTCTCACTCCCAATTCTTTCCTTCCCCTATCTCAGGTAGTTGGTGATTCACGCGCCGCCGATGAAGGGGAGGAGTAGACGACTGATTTTCACCGGCATCACAATTAGCTTTAGAATGATCTTCTTTTTCTCCAATTTCACCGCATAATATCAATTGTATCCAGCTAGGTTAGGAGTGAGACCACATTTCCTGCGGACACTGAAATAGCAAGGTCGGTTCTCAACTCTGAAGTTCTTGAGAATAAGGATGTTGAATTATCTCATGAGAAATTTGGACTTAGTTTCCATGGTTTTTTTTTTTTTTTTTTTTTGTGTTCAATTGAATTGTGCAAGCTTATTTGGTTATTTAGATAAGAGGCCTAATCATCCTGTAAGCTTCTTCTACTCTTGTGAAAGAAATTTATCGCCTCAAGTTGCAGCAATACTACTTTCACTAAATTAGTTTTTTTCTTTCGAGTGCAGAAATAGTGCCTATTGTGACTGATTGAATAATGGGAAATACATCTGCAAATCCAGATTGGCCTCATTTTGGGCACACGGTGTTAATCAGAATGCAATTTGAAGCAGGGAAAAGGGACAAGCTTTTTGTTTTCCCCCCTATTTGAATCCAAATAATCATAGCCTTGGTTTGTTTATGCAGTTCTTCCTTTGCAGACTCAGTATGAATCGTGTAGTTTTTATTGGTAGTAGCAAATGTTTGAGAGAAAAGCATTTGCGGAGCTACATGAAGAAATCGACATTCATTTTTTCCTCTTGACAGGTTTGTGGTGTGGAGGATGTCCCTTAAGTTATCGACTAGATTGTTAAATATATCCATAGCTTCGTTTTGTAGAACAAAGCAATTGGAGAAAGCTGAAGCTGCTTTAATTGATGGTATTAAACTAGGAGTACTACCAGATGTAGTGACCTACAACATTCTGATAACTGGATATTGTCAATATTTTGGGTTTGATACTGGTTATTCTGTTATCCACAGAATGAGAGAGGCTGGGATAAATCCAAATGTTATTACCTATAATACTTTAATGGCTGGTGCCGCCAAGCAGCATTCTATATCTCTCTGTCTTGATATGCTTGAAGAGATGTTTGAGATTAAAATTAACCCTGATGTATGGAGTTATAATACGTTGATGCACTGCTTTTTCAAAATGGGAAAGCCAGATGAGGCATATAGAGTTTTCCATGACATTATTCTGAGGAATATTTCTCCTTGTAAAGCTACATTCAATATCTTAATTAATGGACTATGCAGGAATGGATACACTGGCAAAGCTTTGAAGTTATTTAGGAGTTTACGATGTAATGAATATATGCCTGAGATAGTGACATATAACATTCTTATGAATGGTCTAAGCAAGTCAGGAAGGTGGAAGGATATGATGAGGCTTTTCGAGGAACTTAGGGAGTCAGGTCTCAAGCTGAATGCTATTACTTATACTGTAATGATTAAATGCTTTTTCAGATGTAAACGCTACAACGAAGGACTTCACATTTTTTCTGAAATGAAGAGGGGAGGATATGCTTATGATTTATTTGCCTGCTGTACTGTTGTTGCTGCTTTACTAAAGTCAGGCAGAAGGCGAGTTGCTGACAGATGCATTGCTCACATGATCAAGATTGGGTATGAGCTTGATATTGTGTCATACAACACCTTAATTAATTGGCATTGCAGAGAAGGTAAACTAGAAAAAGCCTGTGACTTGATCGGTGTCGCAGAAGAGAAAGGATTGAATTCTGATATATATACTCATACAATTTTGATCGATGGGCTTTGCAAGGCTGGGAACTTTAATGTTGCTCAGAGGCATCTGAACCATATAAAAATAATGGGATTTAATTGCTTAGTTGCTAACAATTGCTTTATTGATCGCCTTTGTAAAGCTGGTCATTTAGATTATGCACTGCAAGTTTTTAACTCAATGGATATGAAGGATTCTTTTACTTACTCTTCATTGATAAACAACCTTTGCAAGGAAAGGAGATATCGTATGGCTGCTGAACTCTTGTTATCTTGTGTTAAAGCTGGCATGAAAACATTAAAGTCAGATCGAAAGGCTGTTATCTTTGGTCTTACACGTATAGGCTCCAAGATAGATGCCAAGAAATTCAAGCTGCAAATCCGGATGGCCATGATGTTGTACCATTGATATGCCACTTATACTATGCATTACAATAAAGTTTTGTATATGCTGCTATCAGTGAGTATTAGCGGGATCCTTTATAATGCATTTCTTGCTCTGGAAAGTTCTATTGATAGGTGTAGTTTGCTGAAACTCCAGAGTAGACTATGCGTATTCTTATATGGATCCAAGTGTTCAATTGGTTCATCAAGTAAAATGACTCACTCCCTCCTAAATAGGCACCTAGAGGATTTTATGATCGATAATATCAGCTGAAGGGTTGTATGAAATCATCAGGATATGGATACCCAGTGGCATGCGAAACACTGCGATTTCAGTTACTAAATCCTTCTAAAATCTTGATCAAATCCTCTGGTCTTTGTCATGGATGCCTCTCTTTCTGGCCTATCTTTTAAGACATGCAATGTCTCCTCAAGAGTCCGAGATAGAATGATGGAAGGACCATATTTTGCTGGAGGACAGTGAAATATAGAGATAATGTCGAAAATTTTGCCTAGACAGGATGCCTTATCCACAAGATGGAGAAGTTGATGTGCATGTGAGGTTCAGATCCATAGGTTCATGCTTATAATAATCATGATTATGAATTCTTGTTTCCATCTTCCTTATTCATCATTTAGTGCTTTCATCATTCATCATATATGCACTCACATTGATCTCTTGAACATGATGTTTTGTTTACTTACATCTGTGTATTCAAGGTTACCATAGTAGTACTATTTGACAAAGTCTCTTGTGAGACGGGTTATTTATGAGATGGGTCGACCCATCACTAAAGTATGCTTATTTTATAGATAAAATATGTTTAATGGTTGTTAAAGTATGTTTTCTAAAGTATGTTGGATTATGCATTAAAGTATGATTTTAGTGTGTTATAATATGATTTATTATTAACATACTTTAACTACAAATAAGCATACTTTAGTGATGGGTCGACCCATCTCACAAATAACTCATCTCACAAGAGAGTCTCTCGTACTATTTTAGTTGGTGTAATTCTTGCTCGTATTTTCTAAGACAGCACCTTTAGTTGCTATGAAGTTTTGTATGTCCACCTGAAGCTTTTCCTTCACTACCTTATGAGTTAGCAACTATGCTTTTCTAGGACTCTTCACCCTTGTTTCTCTTATATATCATCTTCATTTTTTCAGATGCAATCATCAAATTTTCATTATCTCAGCTGTGGATTAAAGCAGGAAACGACCTCAGATTCATCTGAGGCCATTGTAAGGTGGCAGAGGAAGAGTTATATGGTTGTGCTTATCTATTTAAATGTGGTGCAGCTGAGTTCGCTGTGTCGTGCAACTTTCATGTATGAGAAGAGGTGTGATTCGTGAAGCCAATATGAGTGCCCCTCGACAGGAAATGCCCCGGGTTATATGGAGAAAATAAACGACGATGTAGGAGCTTCCACAAGGTGCTGTAGGGCGAATACTGCACTTGTATCATGTGATTTCCAAGATCCACAACACAATGTTTTTACTTTGCAGCATTTTGAAGTTATCTTATGACACTGGTGGTTTAGTAAAGGCAGGTCTCAAATGAATGTTCATGTTGAAACTAGGATACATTTTGCCTTGTTATAAGATTCACAATTACATGAAGCAAAGAATTTCTAGCAGGTCTTACATGAGATTGTCGTTGTTGTTGTTTTTTTTTTTTTTTTTTTTTTTTTTTTTTTTAAAATACTTCGTATTTTATCCAACCATAAATTCTTTCATTACCAAATCTATCTTAGAATATTACTTCAATCATTTTTTGAAAAAAAAAAAAAGAAAGAAGAAATTTACATAGCAAATATTCTTAAAAGAGTATTCATTCATATTAGAGTGAGACTTCCATGCGCATAGGAATACATCGTTCGTTTTTAGAATTTAGTGTTATGGGTAATGATAAATTATTTTGTTTTAAAGGGTATACATTTTAATTAATAAGGGTACACCATTTTGTTCTAAAGAGTATACACTTTTCATTAATATTTTTTAATTTTTTTTTAAAAATAAAGAATACACATCTTTATATTAAAGAATATATACATAGTTTAATACAAAATGCTCGTGCGCCCAGGTGCACACAAGTTTTTTTGCCTTCATACTATTAATTAAGAGGTGATATTTTACCATCAATATATTACTCCAATTAAACTATTACTAAAATAATAAATAACTAACTAATTTTTCTTTATTTTTTTAAGCAAACTTTTTTGGAGGGATTATCTATTACAAATCTCATTTTCATTATATTACCTTTTGAATTTTACAAATTTCTTTATACTTCATTTCTAGTTATAAATATTTAATTGCTTAAAATAATGAAAATACTCTTGATTTGATTTGTGATTTGATTTAAATTTTTAATCAAATCATAATATATACAACCAATTTATAAATATATATAATCGAAAATTTTATTTTAATTGAATCAACAATCCAATCAAAATTATTTTTGTTATATTGAAGTATTTTATTAGTTATCCTTAAAAAATGATATAATAAAGAAAATTTATAAACAAAACTGGTACTATTACCCATTTCCCCTTTAATTATTACTCCCTCCGTCCCCCGAAGTACTTCACGTATTGTTGTGCGCGGAGTTTAAGAAAAAATTGTTATTTTATGTATAAAGTAAGAAAGAGAAGAAGTATTTTAATTAATTTAATGGAAAGAGTGTGTAAAGTTATTGGAATGTGTGAAAAAGTGAGTATTATGTTGGGATGTGTGTAAAAAGTAGGTATTGTTATAGTGTATTTTTTACCATTTTTAGTAAAAGTAAATTGTGAAATACTTTGTGGGACGGATGAAAAAGGAAAGTGTGAAATACTTTGGGGGACGGAGGGAGTACTACAATTAAAATGAAGGAAAATAAATGATTTACTCCATTCTATATTTGGAAGAGATTGAACTACTCCTATACTTCAGCAACTCAGCTAAGGGAACTCTCTCTCTCCCCTTTGGTGTGCTCGCTTATTTCTTGCCCTTTTTTAATGCGAAAACGGAAAACCCTTGAGAAGCCTCATCGAAACATCTAATCTAACCTCAAGAAAAATAGAAATCAACAAGGAAAAAAGAGACCCAAAGTCAAAACTGGATAGTAATTTTCTCTCTCCACCTCTTTTCTTCTCATTCTTACTCTTTCTCCAGGAAAGAAGTTATATTTGTCAAAAAGGCTTCGAATTTCTGTGACCCATATGAAAAGAGAGGTAAAGTTGAGTTCTTAGCGTTTGGGGAAAGCTTCTTTCTATTTCAGAACTTCGATTAATGCTTATCCCAGTTCAGTGGGATCATAGATATTGGCAAATGATTTCTAAGTGGGAAAAATGAGTTCCTATAGATTAAGCATGAAACTGATGATTTGGAGGTAATTGTGGGATTGAGTTTGTTAATCAGAGTGAGATCTAGTGTGTATGTATATTGCTTGTAAGCATATTTATGTCTGTTTTATCATCTTTTTTCATGATATTATGTTAACGGTACTGTCTTATTCATAGGGTTGGATAGTATTACTAGCAGTTGTTTCTGTAGTTCTTGATGGATTATAGGCAATTGAATGAATTGATAGTTTGACTGAGAAGGTTAGGTATTCATCTTTAATGGTTTGCCGTAATGATGGACAATCATTTTTATTGGTAAAAGAAATTGGGGGACTACTTGGGCTCAGTTTAAGTACTTGAGGTGATGCTCATTGTTTATCTTCACTTGTGCAATGATATCTATAATTTTGTGAAGTAACTTTCAGTTCTGGATAAGGTTGCCAATCTGTGGATATTGGGTTATCTGTTTTCTTTTAAAAGATTTTATATTTTATTATGCAGAGGAATTTCCTGTAGTTTGGATCCATTTGGAGTGACTGGGTTCTGATTACCCTCTTTCCGAAGAGTGAATGCATGTAACTCTGTAACTTTGAGCATTAGTCTTGAAGGTTGGAAGTGTCCGAAATGGCAGATAACAGTCAAATGACAGATTCTTCGAGTGATGCTGATACAGAAGATAAGAATTTTAGGGTAATGTTTTTTTTTGACGGAATTTGAGGGTAATGTTAACAGTGATATAGTATGCAAATTCTTATCTTTTTATGAAGGTCATTTCTTTTCTTTTTTTTTTTTGTTTCTTCCTTTGGTTTGCATAAAGAATCATGTTTTCTTAATTGACATCATGACATGTAAAGTTTGCTCATATTTTTGAAAAAATTTCTTGGCAAATCTTTCTAGCAGATTAAGCTCTTGTGGTTGCTTCAACTTAATCATGGCATCTGTTTTTTGTGCAGTATCAAAACAATCAATTACAAACTATAGTTGCTTCTGATGGTAGCGATAAGTCCAGAGATCAAAAGGTTTTTGAACTCTTAATTTTATGTGCTTGCATCTTTTGTTTTATAAAGATGCATGATTTCTAGTGCTTCCTGCAGACTCTTCGTAGGCTCGCTCAAAATCGTGAAGCTGCAAGAAAAAGTCGTTTGAGAAAAAAAGTAAGTATTTATTGATGCAACCTTTTCATTTCCTGCTATTGTGTAGTGTCACATTTTGTAAATGTCAATGCACACCGATAGTAAGTTGCATCTCTCTATGCAGAATTACATATTCTTACTCCAAGCAGTGAGGAATTTCACTTTTCTGTTATTTTATAAGTATCCAAGTTTAATAATGAATATCCTGACTCAATAAGCAGATCTAAGATCTGGCCAAATTTTTCATCAGTGGTCTGATGCTAAGTAACTGCCTTTCTTCGAGTGGCTAGGTGGTACAGAATATTTTCTTTTCAATATTTATTTGATTTACTTTGGTAATGAAGATTATAAGTTGGTTTTCTGAGTAGTGGATTTAATTGATACAATTTAGTTAAAAATATAGTGAGGAGAAATATGTTAGCCATCATAAGAGATTCAATGACTACCAGCCTGCATTTAAATGAACTATAATATTCCCTTGACTGCCTAGTACTTCAAATCTTCCAACACAACTGCCACCCTCGCCATCCAGCCTTAATATGGGTGCCAACCCACCATCTATCTCTCATTGCCGACTGCCTGTGCTGCAGCTTCCTGAATACACTCCTTGTTTACCTTAAAAATTGATTTATGAGAAAATAACACTAAGAGCGTGTAGGTATACTTGATAGGCACTGAAGGATATTCTATGAATCTGAAAATAAAAACTGAAATATCTATTTCTTTGTTGCTTTGGTGGGAAGATAAAAAGATGGTCAGATCTTGGAGGGCATCATAAGGCATTTGAATACTAGACTTGCTAGTTACTACATGTTGAATACTTTCTGAACTTTGAATTGGCTGAAACTTTGCAACTATAGGAAGAATTACCTGACATTGGCAATTGAGGTTTAAAGCAGCTGAGGCAACTAAAATAAAGACACTTAAACTTGAAGATTGTAGCATTGTCAAGCATCTTAATTCTTTCCTGTTTACTGCAGTTATGACTTTTACATATATCATATGCCTACGAATTTGAAAATTTCATGTTGACATGCCCCTTATAATTATCTTAAGATTTTCCCCCAGAAATCTATGAGTGTGGTAGCTAAAAATAAACTGAGAAATAAATATAGATTTACTTATCCATAACCTTAAATTTTGTGGTATTACGATAGAAGAACTCAAAGATCTGAAATTTAACAACCATATGCGAACAACTTAAATTACTTATTATGTTAAAATAGGTTGATGAACTAGAGTTGCTATGGTTTTTGTTTATTAAAATCAGACTGATGAACTATTCTCACCTGTATAAACTGCATTGCTTTTCCCCTTTATTGATTATATTTCTATAGGTTTCCCACTTCTTGGAAAATGCTGTTCCAGTCTGAATGATTTATTTCACTTACCAACTTAAGCATCGTATTTTTGTAACTTTTCTCTACATTTGGATTCTAGGCCTATGTTCAACAGCTTGAGAGCAGTAGAATGAAATTGACTCAACTTGAACAAGAGCTTCAACGAGCTAGACAGCAGGTTCTATTTCTGTGTTCTCACTTTAGTTTATTCACAAATACTTGTGTTTCTGTTAAAGTTCTTTTCGTTTTCCAATTTAGTGACTTTATTTTATTTTATTTTTACTGCTGAAGGGGATATTTATTTCAAGTTCAGGAGACCAATCTCAATCAATTGGTGGAAATGGTATGATCACCTTATTTTGTCTGTTTGACTACAGTTTGACATCAGAATTTGGAATTTATGTGTGCGACTGTATGCTTTATTTATTTTTCATTTAGAAATACATAGTTGAGACCTGAGAGTAGGCTATATATAAAATGATTGGAGCCTCACTTCTGTTGTAAATGGAAATGAAATGTCTGAGTTTCTAGATTAAAATTGCGTGCAGATCATTCAAGTTTCTGCCTCTGATCTTTGAACTTCATTTTATGGTGTATGAATTTTAAGTTGAACTATTGAATGTCTGAGGTGAAAGTTATCAAGAGAAAAAAATGAAAACAAGGTATTCATCCAACCAAAAATTGAGTGAGCCGCGAGTTGCTCAGAACCTAGGATTTCATTTTGTAGTTCGTTATCAAGTTAGGAAATAAAACGTATCCGTTCATTCAGTCTTAAAAGACATCAAAGAAAATTATATGGTTTGAGTTGTTGTAGCCCTCTTTTATTTGGTTGTAGAATTTAATATTTTGTTGCTTGGCAGTGGCTTCATGAAATTTTGTTGCATCACTTGCCAATTAGGTAATTATCCATATGTTGAAGTATGCTTTTAGCCGTCTTGAAACTTAAATCTACTTTTTTACTAAAAATTCTGTTTCAGCGACCTTGACTTCCATGAATATCCACTGGTAAATCCCATATTTCTAGGTGCCTTGGCCTTTGACGTTGAATATGCACGGTGGCTAGAGGAGCAAAACAGGCGGATTAATGAGCTTAGAGGTGCTGTCAATTCACATGCAGGTGATGGTGAACTTCGTATAATTGTGGACGGAGTTGTGGCACAGTACGATGAAATTTTTAGGATAAAAGCAGAGGCTGCAAAGGCCGACGTCTTTCACATTCTGTCTGGCATGTGGAAAACACCTGCTGAAAGATGTTTTCTTTGGCTAGGTGGCTTTCGTTCATCTGAACTACTCAAGGCAAGTTTGCTTCTATTGCTTTAATTTTCTTCCAGATTTTCACTACATTCCATCAAAAACAGTAAATTAAACAGGAATTAATGTGGAGGCATACTTTTCTTCTGTTTGTTGGCCTCATGTTAAAGGAAAAATTAGATGAGATGTTCATATCCCGAGTGACGGGCAACCAAGTTTAATTGTTCAGTCGTAATCCTCATTTTCAGTAGTCAGAAATGAATTTATTACGAAATTTCGCTCAGCAGGATTTTGTCCTCAATTCATGTATAATAAAAATTCTTGATTCATTTGGTTGCAGCTTCTTATTAATCAGTTAGAGCCATTGACTGAGCAGCAGGTACTGGCTATTAACAACTTGCAACAGTCATCTCAACAAGCTGAAGATGCATTATCACAAGGGATGGATGCTTTGCAGCAGTCCTTGGCTGAGACGTTAGCTGGTTCTCTCGGTCCATCTGGTTCGTCCGGAAATGTTGCCAACTACATGGGTCAAATGGCAATGGCCATGGGAAAGTTGGGAACTCTTGAAGGCTTCATTCGTCAGGTTATCTACTGCTTATCTCAATACATATATGTTTGTTATCTTGAGAAAGATGATCATCATTATGTAACATAATTCGCATGCAGCCACCCGCATCGTTAAAACTACGCCACTCCACCTTAGCCTGATCCTAAATAGAAAACCTTTCTTTCCACCTACAGTACCCCTCACCTTAAATGATAAGTCTTGAACCACCACGATACTTGTTCGGAGATGGAAACGAGAATCGCTGGTTTATGAGGCTAATTATTGTTTATTGGGGTCTCTGATTATTACATGAGTTGAAAAATGATCCAATATTATCACTTGCTGAAAAGTTGCAAGAATTTTGTGAACTCTGTGATCAACTGCTACTCGTGTTTAATGTGCTCGTTGCAATATCCACCTTTTGATAAACGGAAACTGTTGACTACAGGCGGATAATTTGAGGCAGCAGACCCTCCAACAAATGCACCGGATACTAACGACTCGCCAGTCAGCCCGTGCTCTCCTTGCCATCAGTGACTACTTCTCTCGACTACGAGCCCTGAGCTCTCTTTGGCTCGCTCGTCCTCGAGAGTAACATCTTTTTGTACTTAAGAGGGATGAAATGGATGTGGTTCTTGCCTCATTGATGACATATTTTAACACAGGTGTTCACCATTAAAGTTTGGAGGCAAGCTAAGCTGTTGGTGGTGAGAGTCAATGGGATAAAAACACTTCGTATAATTCATCTCCTCGTTGTATAATTTGTAGCATTTAGTTCTACTTTGTAAGTTATTGTTGACAATTTAGTTTATGTAAATTCGAATATTGGTTGATTGTTGTTGTAGCCTTGTTCAAATCGAAATTTTGGACAGCTTGTATTTGCATTTTGGTACTAATAAACTTATTAATGCTTCTTTGGAACAGTTGAAAATGAAGAAAGTAAAGGTTTTTTTTAGATCATGGAAGTATATATATAATAATATATTCAACAAAATGTAATTTCTTTTTATAAAAAATATTAATTATATTTAAATAATTTATTTCATTATCAATTTGTAATATATATAAATAAAAAGTCTAATATCTTAAATAAGAAAAAGAGGAGTTTTTTCAATTCAGAATTAAGAGATAGCTAAAGTGCTAAACTATCAATAAGGATTTCCAAATTTTTTTCTATCCATTCAAAATCCGAAAAATATGAAATTATTAACTCATAATCTGAAATCATAAAATTATTAAAAATTATATAATTTAGCTGTATAAATTTTTTATCAATTAATACTATATTATTTTAAAAATAATAATTTATAAAATTTCATCTTAAAACATGTTTAATATATGAGATATTAATGTAGCCATTATTAAAGTATTTCAAATGATTTTAGTTTATATATTATTAGGATCTTGAATTGAAAAAAAAAATTAAAAAATCTTAAAAGGTAATAGTAATTAATTAAAAATAAACAAAAACGTTGGAGGTAGTTGATCCTCTTTAAATATCTGATAACCTATTGGATAATATTATTCATCATTACATAAAAAATAAGGGTTATTCTGTGGTGCATGGTGCACCCATGTTAATAGGTAAAATTATGGGTTAATAGGTAGTTTTTTTAAAAATAAATAAATTATTTTATTTAATTTAATGGTTAAGATTAATCTAAAAAGTAATCTAACATTAAGATCTGGACTCAAAAAAAATAATGATTAGTTCCAGACTTAATTTCTTCTAATTTAAGGAAATTGTGAATTCTAAATATTTTATTCACACAAGGGCATATGGGCCGTACTAACTTGGCAGGAACATCTAACTAAAAAAGAAGATGCAGATCCTCTCCGGTAACGAGAGGATTCACTCTCCTAAAAAAATTGGTTTTATATGTAATCAAATAATTTTTCTATTAAATATATCAATCAATTAAATCAATTAAGTTGCAGAAAACAATCACACATCTAACTAAAAATTTTTAGTTGATTTTATATGTAATCAAATATATCAATCAATTAAGTTGCAGAGTTTAGGGAACACGTTCATCATGCAGTTATATATTTAAATAAAATAATAATAATAATATATTAATGTGTACAGTATGCCCTAAATATTGTATATGGTAGGTGATTAAAATTATGAACATAATATGAAATTCTATGTGATGAGTAGTAATAAGGATAGTGAGAAGCTTTTAATTTTAAGTGTGCACTCAGTTATTTAAAAAAGAAATCATATAACCCACATTAAAATTTCTATACTAAATCTCTAAAAAATAAAAATAAAATATATAGTGATCTGATTCGATATAATCTTACAAAGATTATTATCAACAAATCACACAAAGCATTCTGGTATTAAATTTAAATAAAGTATATAAAATAAAACCCTAAATACTCATCAATTTTGGCGGATTCCTTGTTCACAATAATGATGATATATAAGAACTCGATGACAAGAACTCGATGACTTTTATCTCAGTAATTAATTCAATAAAATAAGGCTAGTACATGAAAAAATAATCATAGTTTTATGATTTTGAACCATTCCATTAAAAAATAATTTGGTCAAATATCATCGAATTACCTCACAAAAAATACGATTATTTTCTATGATCTCCCTTTAATTTATCTCAATTATTGGTTAGAGCATGTTAATAATATGTTGTATAGTTTAGGATAAGAACGATAAGAGAAATTGATAAAAATTATAAGAGAAACATAGATAACGTGTTGTATGGTAAATGATAAGAACAATAAGAAAAACATAAATAAGAGAAGAAGAATACAAAAAATTAGAAAAAAAATGAAGATTTTCTCGATCTTTATATAGAAAAAAGAAATGATACTATAGTAAATAAATTCTAATAATATAGTAAGAAGTAATGTACATGTAATAAGCCTATCTCACTTTGAATATCTTTCCATATAAAAACTGTAATAAATAAAACATATCAGAAGCGATCCACGCAATTTATTTTACTTAATTTATTTATACGGAGTATAATTCTAATTAAAATAAAAAATATTAATAAATTACTTAAGGCGCAAGTAGCATTAAATTTCAAAAACAGAAAATTAGAACGTTGGAAGAAAATGGAAAGTTTAATTAAGGAAATAAAAAAGGTAAATACTTGCAATTTACAACCGTAACATCTGGCCTATCCGTTGTACATCTAAAAAGCTATAAATATCGGAAAAATTCAATAGCGATAGAAATTGTTGTTTTTTTGTTGAATGTCTGCAAGAGTAGGTTTGAGTTTAGGGAGATTAGGGTTTTACCGATTTTGTTTCTCCTTTCTTCACCAGATAACATCAATTGTAGTTTCTTGGCCAAGAATTGGTGTAAATTAAGGCAATGGAGGGAAGATGATGACGGTGCGGCAAGGCGGCTGCCACCTGCTGCCGTCACCTCCCGCTCCCGACCAGGTATAATCGCCACCGTCGACGAGGTTATATTTGCTTCTTTCTGATTTTTCAAGAAATCACTTTCTTGTTTTTGAATTTGATTTTTCAAAATTTCAAGAAACCACTTTCTTTTTTTATGTGGTTTCATGTTTTATTTATTTCAAGAAAGCGTTCTTTAAATTTTGAATTTGCTTCTTGCTTCGGTTGCAGTGCATTTTTTTTTTTAATCAAGAAAAAATTGTCTGTTCTTGAATTTAGTTTCTCGGTTGTTTCTTGAATTAATTTATATCCTAAACAGAACGGGCTTTGCAGACATGCACACAAATACAAAATAATGAATTATTCTTATTTCAGGTAGTATTTCTTTGTCCTGCTTATGTGCTTTGTTCCTGAATTATTCAATTTTCCTTAACACCACTCTGAATTCTGCACTCACCTGACAATCTGTGGCAACTTGAAGATTCTTTCACAATTCTCTTCTGTCTCTTATTTGTGCTTATTTGTCTTAGTTGCTTCTACTTTCTAGACAGAATCTGCCACTGCATATTCAGTGGTCCATTTTTAATATTTGTAGTATAGTCACATTGCAATGAATGATGGTGTTCTTGATTTATCACTTAGTCGATTTTGATAAACAGGCATATCGACATGAACTTATGGAGGCATATGAATGCAGGCTTTGTTCGGTTTGCTCTTGTTATATCCCTGATTTGGATCCTTATCCTGGATAAACTCCGCTGCAAATGGAATCAGTGGCTATTGCCTATGAAGTACTCCCTGGAGGGGAGCAAGTATGCCCTGAGAGGCATGTCGACTTAGTTTCTAGTACTTTATCTCATAATGTACCCTTTAAATTAAATGATGCTCATACTTCTGTTACGAACGTTTAATAATTTTTCAGACAAAGTCATGTCATTTCATCTATTGTTCTTTGTGCTTACCTTGAGTACTTTTAAAGAATCTCTATGCTTCTTCCTCCTATAACCCTTTTCCTGACACCCAATTTTTTTTCTTCCTTATCATTGTTCTCAAATGCGTAGGGGCTGTCAAATTTATTTTCCCTCATACATGTATGAATGTCTCCTATTTGTTTTAGTAGGGGGGAGGAAAAAAATGGGTTGTGTCTGGATATGAGATGGTTTTTCACATTATTTTCATTTCATGTGCTCAATCAGATTAGTTTTCAAAAGATAACTTGGTACTCTGCGTTGCTTTTGTGGTTCCAGTTTGGTAGATAACTTGGTACTCTGCGTTGCTTTTGTGGTTCCAGTTTGGTTTCTTGGCTTTTGCATTTGAATTTCATCATATTTTATTGGTTCAGAGTTATCTTGTGATGTCATTCTTTATGATATGTTTTAGGTAGTGAAGATATCGTATATAATTCTGTGGAATATGAAGTTGAATGCTTTGACTTGCGTGAGGTATGCAGCTTTTTTTTATTTTATTTTACGTGTGTATGTCATATATGTTTTTGTGGAATCTGAAGTTGAATGCTTTAGGTCTTTGCTATTGCCATGGCAGCAAAGATGCTCAGCCCTACATGAACACCCTCATTTGATCCTAGGAATTATTCTGATGAGGAAGCAATTTTTCTCCTTGCGAAAGTGTGCTGATGAACGACAAGACAAGGCTGAATTAGGGCCCAAAAGGTTATTCCTTAGTTCTTATTCTATTTTCTTGATTTTATTATTATAATTTTTTAATTTAATGAGGAGTTCAAGAATTTTGTCTTCGTCATGTTATATTTGAGCATCTTAATTGTCTACCAAGTGTTGCTTCAATAGTTCATAAGTATCGAAGTCAAGATTAGTTGTTGGGGATTTTAATTTTTGCTGGTAAAGAAGTATTGCACTCTAGATATGATTATGCGCATTTCTAGACTAGATTTGACCAAATCATCATGTCATTTGTTATTTGAAGTGTGGTGCAGCATGTGTTTTTTTATGAAATAGGAGAAGTATTTTTTGTATTCTCATTCTTTCATTTGAACGGCTTAGGCAGGCAATATATGATGACCGTAACTGCATTTTTATATGTTGTAAGCCCTTTATTTTCTTCTTTAGGTCTTCGCTATTGCCATGGCAGCAAAGATGCTCAGCTCTACATGAACACCCTCATTTGATCATAGAAGTTTTGCTGATGACGAAGCAACTGCGCAGTCTCTCTCTCTCTCTTGCTCTCAGCACTCTTGTTGGATGGAATAAAGATGAAATAAACCAGGTACGAGTTATGACATCTTGAGGATTTTCTGATCTGTGAATTATTTATCTTCTTATGAATTGTTTTATGTTTTATATATTTACCTGATTGATTGGGTAATACATTTGTCTGAATTCCTTAGTCTGAATTCAAGGTCGTGTTGCAGTTTATTTGTGAAGAAAGAAATCTAAGTCGAATCTTTCGGATGGGGAATTTATCAAGAAGATTCTAGAACTTGAAGCCTCGTTAAAGGGTCCCTTGCTAAAGTGCGCTGATGAAAGAGAACACAAGGTTGAATCAGGGCCCAAAAGGTTATTCCTAAGTTCTTATTCTATTTTCTTGAATTTATTATTATTATTTTTTAATTTCATAAGGAGTTCAAGAATTTTGTCTTCATCATGTTATGTTTGAGTATCTTAAGTGTCTACCAAATGTTACTTCAATAGTTCATAAGTATCTAAGTCAAGATTAGTTGTTGGGGATTTTAAAATTTGCTGTTCTGAAGAGCACTCTAGATATGATTATGCATTACAAGAACACTAGATTTGGCCAAAGCATCATGTCATTTGTTATTTGAAGTGCGGTGCAGCATATGTTTTCTTATGATTTAGGAGAAGAATTTTTTGTATTATCATTCTTTTATTGAATGACTTAGGCAGGCAATATATGATGACCATAACTGCATTGTTATACGTTGTACGCACTTTATTTTCTGCTTTAGGTCTTCGCTATTGCCATGGCATTGACCGTCGAAGTTTTTCCGCTGGAATCCACTCCGGCATAGTTTTTTGTTTTGCAGGTTTACGATTGGATTTTAATAGGATTGCTAATTTTCGAAGGTTATTTTCGAATCTAATATGTACTTTTTAAGACATTTTCATTTAGAAATTCTTTTATCGTGTGTAGGTCATGGTTGTCACGAGGAGTAAAGGAAACAAGGGCAAAGGAAGAAGCTATAATGGAGGTATTTTTTTTACTAACTTACTTCGTATTTTTCATTCATTCTTACATGCATACATGCATTCATCTTACATTCTCTCATTAATTCATATACAAATTCTTTTAGAATTCATTACTAACTTGATCGGCGGAGTTTTTTCGCTGGATTCCTCTCCGGCATAGTTTTTTGTTTTGCAGGTTTATTATTGGATTTTAAAAGGATTGTTGATTTTCAAAGGTAATTCCATAAGCCAATATTTAACTTTTAAGGCATTTTCATTTAGAAAATCTCTTTTTTTTTGTTTGTAGGTCATGGTTGCCACGATGAGTAAAGGAAGCAAAGGCAAAGGAAGAAGCTAGAAGGGAGGTATTTTATTTATTAACTTCGTATTTTTTTTCATTCGTTCGTACATGCATACATGCATTCATACTTTCATTCTCTCATTTATTCATGCATAAATTCTTTTAGAATTCTTAACTAACTTGACCGTCTGAGTTTTTCCGCCGGAATTCACTCCTCCGGCATAGTTTTTTATTTTGCAGGTATACGATTGGATTTTAATAGGATTGCTGATTTTCGAAGGTTATTTCCGAATCTAATATGTACTTTTTATAACATTTTCATTTGGAAATTCTTTTTATTGTTTGTAGGTCATGGTTGCCACGAGGAATAAAGGAAACAAGGGCATAGGAACAAGCTATAATGGAGGTATTTTTTTAACTAACTTACTTCGTATTTTTCATGCATTCTTACATGCATACATGCATTCATCTTACATTCTCTCATTAATTCAACATAAATTCTTTTAGAATTCATTACTAACTTGAATGTCGGAGTTTTTTCGCCGGATTCCTCTCCGGCATAGTATTTTGATTTGCAGGTTTACTATTGGATTTTAAAAGGATTGCTGATTTTCAAAGGTAATTACTTAAACCAATATTTACTTTTTAAGACATTTTCATTTAGAAAATCTTTTTTCGTTTGTAGGTCATGGTTGCCACGATAAGTAAAGGGAGCAAAGGCAAAGGAAGAAGCTAGAAAGGAGGCATTTTATTTATTAACTTCGTATTTTTTTCATTCATTCGTACATGCATACATGCATTCATTCATCCATACTTTCATTCTCTCATTTATTCATGCATAAATTCTTTTAGAATTCTTAACTAACTTGACCGTCGAAGTTTTTCCTCTGGAATCCACTCCGGCATAGTTTTTTGTTTTGCAGGTTTACGATTGGATTTTAATAGGATTGCTGATTTTCGAAGGTTATTTCGAAGGTTATTTTTGAATCTAATATGTACTTTTTAAGACATTTTCATTTAGAAATTCTTTTATCGTGTGTAGGTCATGGTTGTCACGAGGAGTAAAGGAAACAAGGGCAAAGGAAGAAGCTATAATGGAGGTATTTTTTTTACTAACTTACTTCGTATTTTTCATTCATTCTTACATGCATACATGCATTCATCTTACATTCTCTCATTAATTCATATACAAATTCTTTTAGAATTCATTACTAACTTGATCGGCGGAGTTTTTTCGCTGGATTCCTCTCCGGCATAGTTTTTTGTTTTGCAGGTTTATTATTGGATTTTAAAAGGATTGTTGATTTTCAAAGGTAATTCCATAAGCCAATATTTAACTTTTAAGGCATTTTCATTTAGAAAATCTCTTTTTTTTTTGTTTGTAGGTCATGGTTGCCACGATGAGTAAAGAGAGCAAAGGCAAAGGAAGAAGGTAGAAGGGAGGTATTTATTAACTTACTTCGTATTTTTTCCATTCGTTCGTACATGCATACATGCATTCATGCTAACATACTTTCATTCTCTCATTTATTCATGCATAAATTCTTTTAGAATTATTAACTAACTTGACCGTCGAAGTTTTCCGCCGGAATCCACTTCGGCATAGTTTTTTGTTTTGCAGGTTTACGATTGGATTTTAATAAGATTGCTGATTTTCGAAGGTTATTTCCGAATCTAATATGTACTTTTTAAACCATTTTAATTTAGAAATTCTTTTTATCGTTTGTAGATCATGTTTGCCAAAAGTAGTAAACGAAACAAGAGCTAAGGAAGAAGCTATAATGGAGGTATTTTTTTTACTTCGTATTTTTCATGCATTCTTACATGCATTTTTTTACTAACTTACTTCGTATTTTTCTTACATTCTTACATGCATACATGCATTAATCTTACATTCTCTCATTAATTCATACATAAATTCTTTTAGAATTTATTACTAACTTTATCGTCGGAGTTTTTTCGCCGGATTCCTCTCAGGCATAGTTTTTTGTTTTGCAGGTTTACTATTGGATTTTAAAAGGATTGCTGATTTTTAAAGGTAATTCTTTAAGCCAATATTTACTTTTTAAGACATTTTCATTTAGAAATTTTTTTTTCGTTTGTAGGTCATGGTCGCCACGATGAGTAAAGGAAGGAAAGGCAAAGGATTAAGGCAGGTATTTTATTTTTTAACTTCGTATTTTTTTCATTCGTTCATACATGCATACATGCATTGTCATGGTCGCTATGATGAGTAAAGGAAGCAAAGGCAAAGGAAAAAGCTAGAAGGGAGGTATTTTATTTTTTTAACTTACTTCGTATTTTTTTCATTCGTTCGTACATGCATACATGCATCCATACTTTCATTCTCTCATTTATTCATGCTTAAATTCTTTTAGAATTCTTAACTAACTTGAACTTCAGAGGTTTTTTTTCCGGAATCCACTCCGGCATAGTTTTTTGTTTTGCAGGTTTACGATTGGATTTTAATAGGATTGTACAATTTCGAAAGTTATTTCCGAGTGTAATATGTACTTTTTTAGACATTTCCATTTAGAAATTCTTTTTATCGTTTTTGGGTTATGGTTGCCACAATTAGTTAAGGAAACAAGGACAAATGAACAATCTATAATTAATGGAGGTATTTTTTTTTACTAACTTTGTACTTTTCATGCCTACATGCATTCATCTTACATTCTCTCAGTAACTCATATATAAATTCTTTTAGAATTCATTACTAACTTGATCGTCGGAGTTTTTTTGCCGGATTCTTCTCCGGCATAGTTTTTTGTTTTGCAGGTTTATTATTGGATTTTAAAAGGATTGCTGATTTTCAAAGGTAATTCCTTAAGCCAATATTTACTTTTTAAGACATTTTCATTTAGAAAATCTTTTTTTCGTTTGTAGGTCATGGTCGCTACGATGAGTAATGGAAGCAAAGGCAAAGGAAAAAGCTAGAAGGGAGGTATTTTATTTTTTTACTTACTTCATATTTTTTTCATTCATTCGTACGTACATACATTCATGCATCCATACTTTCATTCTCTCATTTATTCATGCATAAATTCTTTTAGAATTCTTACCTGAATTGATCGTCGGTGTTTTTTCGCCTGAATCCACTCAGGCATAGTTTTTTTGTTTCGCAGTTCTACGATTGGATTTTAATAGGATTGCTTCTAATGTTATTTCCCAATCTAATATGTACTTTTTAAGACATTTTCATTTAGAAATTCTTTTTATCGTTTGTAGGTCATGGTTGTCACATGAAGTAAAGGAAACAAGGGCAGAGGTAGAAGTTATAACGGAGGTATTTTTTTTACTAACTTCGTATTTTTCATGCATTCTTACATGCATACATGTATTCATCTTACATTCTCTCATTCACTCATACATAAATTCTTTATGAATTCTTAACTAACTTAATCGTTAGAGTTTTTTTGTCGGATTCCTCTTCGGTATAGTTTTTTGTTTTGCAGGTTTACTATTGGATTTTAAAAGGATTGCTGATTTTCAAATGACTATTGGTTTGCAATAGCAAATAAATAGTGAAAAGGATTGCAAGTTTACTAGATTGACTAAACTAGAAGTTCAAATGACTATTGGTTTGCAATAGCAAATAAATTGTCAAACTATTATGATGAAGTGACAAAGTCCCTTATATTTATAATCAATGGACTACTGAAAGTGGAGTTCTTCAGGGACATAATATTTTAAACAATTATTGAATCAATGCTAGAAGCGTAAAAGACTTTATGATATGAAAATTAAATATCCGTAGAAATTAATTTTAAGAATAAATAGTCACTTCTAAAATTATCTGAAAAGTTTGTTTTTTTATAATGAAAATTTTCTTCAATGGATTTGTCCAGAAGACAAATAAAGTTAGGAGAAGAATATGAATTGAAATAGAAAATTGTTGACAACATATTGTCTCTTTGATTGTTTTTACTGTCTTAAATAATGTGGATCCAGAACTTATATTTGATATCAAAGTGTTAGAAGCACGGATATTTTGTAAGACAAAATAAAGCATTGAAATCAAGCTTTAACTCGTTAAATATTTATTTAAATGTCTCTGATGTGATATAAATATTTGTCCTAGAAGGACATATGAATGATAAAGTGGTGATAAGTTAAAGCTCAAAGGGTTATTGTAGAGGCCCAATATATAAATAATACATACTCTCCCATTATACATTACGTTTCGCTACTTAATTTATATGACAGTTTCAATATATTTAGATATGCAGTAAATATACATCATTATATGATTTACATGAAAATCCACGAAGGATTAAATCTTCTCAATTTAGATGAGAATAAAATATCACAACATATAGCTAGAATATTGTTCATTGAAATACCTTGAAACAATTAATATGGATATGCTACATTTTAATTTTTTATTTCTTCCTGAAGAAGAATAAAAATTGTGTGTATATGAATGATTTAAGTTTGGTATGTATAAGAAGTTTATATAAGCTAACTCATGCCAAGACGACGGATTTTCAAAATGAAAGAACTTGAACAAACCAAATAGTTGTCTTAACATGTAGATTGAGAATATTTAAAATTTTAATTAATTTGATGATTTTTTTAGATCAATTTCGATATATCTATGCAACTCGTATGCCAATTGTCGTTGTTATCCCTTGAAATGGAAAACTAATGTCTGTATATATACTTGAAGTATATAATGAGGATATTTTGGGCTAGAAGTCCCTCCATTCAGTGCTTTTAAAGCATATGTTTTCTCATAATTGTATCAGGCCTGATATGCACTTATGATAAAATTGCTAGTAAGATTTAATAACTCTCTAAAAATTGAGAAATTACATGAAATTAAACATATCCTCAATTGCTAGTAAGATTTAATAACTCTCTAAAAATTGAGAAATTACATGAAATTAAACATATCCTCAAGTATAATTGTATCAGGCCTGTTATGCACTTATGATAAAATTGCTAGCAAGATTTAATAACTCTTTAAAAATTGAGAAGTTACATGAAATTAAACATATCCTCAAGTATCTTGTAGATACAAAATATATTGGTTTATTTATAAAAAAACCAACGGGATATTAACATATTGATTTGAATGTTAATTAAATGATTCCCGTAATGTTTAAGTTTCAAACTGGTGTAATAAGATTGTTGATATAATAAATTTATAGTCCATGGGGCATGATGAAAGACGCATTTCCCCAGTCTTTTAAAAGACTATAAATTATGTGTTGCATAGATGAGAAATTAATATATTATGAGAGACATGACAAATTTATTTTATATGCTTCAAAAGAGCAGTGAGTATTACAAATAGCATTTGCTCATATAAATTATTTATTATTATTTTGTTTACTCCCAAATTATATTTTAGTATGTGCTTGTAGTACCATATCACGACCCAAAAGATTGTCGTCTTCAGGGGGAGTGATGATTCCAAGTAATTTTCAAAATTTCGATCTTGAAGATCAACAATTATATTAAAATGTATCCTTATTTTTAAGGGGTCGGTAATTTCTAAACAATCCAGAAGATTAAGTCCTGAAGACTAATAGTTGTACTCTTTTTCCCTTAAATAAGTTTTTCCCTAAGAGGTTTTCTTAATTGAAAGTTTTTAATGAGACAGACAAGTTAAATGTTTTGGGGGAGAAACAACTTTTAAATAATCCTGAAAATTGGGTCCTGAAGACTAAGTTGTATTCTTTTTCATTAATTAAGTTTTTCCTACGAAATTTCCTTAGTTGAAAGTTTTTTTTAATGAGACAGCTAATATGAAATATTAAATTTATAAGACATGTATTCTTTTTCTCGACTGATTTTTTTCATAGGATTTTCTAGTAAGGCTTTTAACGAGGCATGGATATGACGTTATAATGTGAAGGGAAATGTAGTGAAATATTTTATATGGACATTATTCCTTATCTCATAGAATAGGAAGAGAGTATATTTTTAGTATTGTTACCTTTTCTTCTCTATATAAAGAGTGAGATTATTAGAGTTCCATACATATTCATATGGATGAATGGCTTTATTTTCTCTTTTTTCCTATTGTATTCTTCTCTTGTTATTTATATTTCTCTTATTATTCTTATTAACTAATTTAAACAGTTATGAATTCTTTTTTTTTTTAACATATTTGAAAATGATGTTCTCACTTCTCAGTACAGTACTACGGATTTTTCTTCGCGGTTTGACACCGGCCTCAGAAACGTGGTGGCATCTCAAGTCAACGGCGGCGATATTCGCCGGCGACGTCCGCATGTTAGTTGCTACACTTATACATACACTTTATACACGTATATCGAGATCTGTTGTATATCTGTAATTATTATAAATCAGTGGTTAATTTTGGCATCCGAATTCGGTATAATTAGTGTTTGTTTCATGTTTTTCTTATATTTTTGGTGCTCAACAGTACTGATTTGTGCTATTGTCATATTTACAAAGCGATTGCCCTTGATTTCTTTTTTTACCCTGTTTTGCTCACTCGATTTTCTCTTTCCTACCTTTATCACTCTTTTTTTTTCTTCATCCTTTTTTTTATAACTTTTAAATTTCCACTAGCTGTTGGTTTGATGATGTATCTGTTTATGGCAATTGCAGCTGCATTTTGTATTGCCAACTTGTTTATTTTTATGAATTCTTTGAGTTGGAAATGCGTTCACTTGCAATAATTCTTGATTAGAGTACAAGTAGTATGAATTATATGTATTTAATATTGAGTTATATTTTGGGAAGACTAAATCTCAAAACACAAGTGGCTGTTTTTTTCCCCCTTGTGTTTATCTGTAGTGAAGTTCAAGAAACATGCTTGCATATATCCATTCTTCCTTTGTCTTTTGGTTCATCAAATTCTTAGATTATGGCCTACTAATTTTTATTCTGTTGTATTGTGATCATCAGCTCCAGCTGATCTACTTGGAGTAGGATTTCAAAATAGATCCTGCTTTTTTAAGATGAAGATTTTTGACAGTGATGATTTGTTGATGGAGATTCTCCTTTGGGTGCCTTCAAAATCCCTAATCAGATTCAAATTAGTTTGCAGACGGTGGCTTGCTTTGATCTCCAGCCATCAGTTTTCAAATCGGCATTCTCTGCTCCAGCAAACTCGTACGAAATCGGAACCCTCCCTCCTGCTCTGCCTTGCAGAAAAACAGGACTTCTACCTTCAAGGTAGCTTCAATGTCAAGAAGTTGGTGCCATACTATTTCTCACCGACTCTCGTTGGTCCAATAACAATACGAAGCTTTTCCAATGGCTTGTTTTTGCTTCAATGCCGCCATGTTGAGAATCCCATGGAAGTCTGCCACATTTATAATCCAACCACTAAGCAGTCAAGAAAAATTCTACTCGAAAGTAATGACACGTACGTGTGTGTTTTGGTGCTGAACTTAGCATTCGATCCTGCACAATCGCCTCATTACAAGATTATTTGCGCTAGGTCCACTGTCAGGAGATCAGCTCTGCTGTGTCGGAATTGGTGGAGGCATTGCCAAATTGAGATGTACGACTCTGAGACCAGCTCTTGGAAGCTCTGTGGAGAACCATTTTTGGCTCCAAGAAGCTTGCTATTCGACAATGGAATATACTGGAATGGCAACATTCATTGGCATGGGATCTATTTTGATCTTCAAAACCATGTTGTAAGAAATCATCCCCAAGTTGTGGTTCCAGGGGAAACCGGAACAAGAAGATTCCGAGGCTACTACATAGAGTCCAATGGCTGCCTACACAATATAGCACACTTCCCCGGAGATAAATCAGTAATGGTCTTTGAATTGCAAAGCGACTATTCAGAATGGTCGTTGAAGTATCATATTAAGCTCGATGGAGTTTCCGGGCCAATATCCGTGTTGAATTTCATTAGGTCAGACAACGAAGGAGATAGTACATTAGTTCTTCATGAACCAGGGAAAGTGAGAGCTCATAAGTTGCAAGAAAACTGTGTTGAAGAAATGTTTGATTTCACAATGGATTCATATACCAGGAGGATTGTGTTCAATTCACTTCTGACCGCACTTTCCGATTAGTTGAAACTCTAGCTCCTGTATAGAGCTGTCTAGGTAGTTTATTTAGTATGCTTTCACTTGATTGTTATCTGCTTGAAATCACTAGGCATGTTATCATGTGTTCCCCTTGAGTTCATCATCCTTAGCATTTAATATGTTGTATTGTTAAGTTTAAAGCATTACTTTTAAATGTTGTATTGTTAAGTTTAAAGCATTACTAAGACTAAATTTGTCGAAAAACTCCACTTGACCTTATATATACATCATGCAAATTTTGTCCTAATATCAACTGATCCTCAGTGAGTACTATATTTATGTCTCTTCTAACATATCTTGCAGATTGATATTCTTCAACCTGGAGAAAGTCAGACTCCATTATGTTACTTTAATCGTGCACCTCAAAATTTTTCGCAAAATAATAAAAATAAAATTTATTAAACATTAATTTTATTCATATTTTAATTAACTCTTTCAATAAAATATTATACTTTTAAATGTTTGTATGCTTCGATGCGCAATAGACAAATTCTTTTTTTTTTTTTTTGAAAAATGCTCGAATATTTATGTGTATTTTATTTATAAAAAAACATGATTTAGTGATTGATTATGTACTGTATACTTGATCAAAGTAGATCCAAACACGGCCTTAAGTTTGGATAGATATTTTAACATTTTTTTTTCTCCGTCATTTGACTTCAATCATTGCAGCTTCTTCTGAAGGTTGGAGGAATCCATTCTCAACGGCGAACTTTGATCAACTCAACGGCGCCGTTTTCTTCCACGGCGGCCTGAATTGAGGTATTCACACTACATACTTTACATATTTTTATGTCGATTTTCTTCCGAAAACGGCTTTTTCCAGTCTTATATTAGAATCTGCATCATTTTTGTTGATTATAATCATACTTTGTTTTTTCCGCCGACCATCGCAGATTTTTTTTTTCAATGTTAGGTTGTTTATTATGCATGTTTGAGTCTTTGAATCATTTCTGAATTAGATTACAAGTTATTTTCATAAAAAAATTGATGTTATTGGAGAACCCCAATTCATTTTACATGTATTAATCATCTAATTTTGTTTGCACTTACTGAATCAGTTAATGTTCTTCTATTAGGTCAAGCTGCTGTTTTTATGTTCATCTGCTGATTGTCACGGATTACTCTGCACTGTTCTAAAATTACTTCGGCTAATTTTTATCCTGCATTTTGTAGATGGGAAATTTGACTGTATCCGATTGTGATGATTTGTTGATAGAGATATTCCTTTGGTTGCCAGCAAGAACCCTAATCAAATTCAAATTGGTATGCAAAGGGTGGCATAGTTTAATCTCTAGCCATGAATTTTCGAATCAACACACTCTGCACCACATCGGCGATCGAGCTCGCTCCAAACCGCCGCCTCACCTCCTCCTCCGCCTCAAAGAGCCGTCAGACTACTTTTACCTTCGAAGCAGCAGCCATGTCGAAAAATTGGTACCATATAATTTCTCCCCTTCTCTTCCTGGACCTGTATCTGTGCAGAGCTGTTCCAATGGCCTTTTCTTGATTCAATGCAACAACGTAGAGAATCCTTTGGAAGTTTGCCATGTGTACAATCCAACCACTCAGCGATCAAGAAAAATCTTGCTCAAAACAAACAACGAGTACTCGTGTGTTTTGGGGCTAAACTTAGCATTTGATCCTCTGGAATCACCTCATTACAAGATTATTTGTGTTAGGGCCACTAGAAGGAGGTCATCTAATTTGTGGCGAAGTTGGTTGAGGCGATGTCAAATTGAGGTTTACGAGTCTGATATGGACTCTTGGAAGCTTTATGGAAAACCATTTTTGGCTTCCCATAGCTCTGATTTTGGTAGTGGGGTATACTGGAAAGGGGGCATTCATTGGCGAGGGATCTTTCTCGATCTTCAGAACTGTGCTGTTAGAGCTCATCCAGAGGTTCCAGGAGATATCGGAGCAGAAAATTTTTATGAACACCACATGGAGTCCAATGGCTGTCTGCATAGTATTAGATACTTTAAGGAGAGGAAATCTGTAATGATCTTTGAAATGCAAAGTGACAATTCAGAATGGTTGTTAAAGTATCATGTTAATCTTGAAGGAACTTCAGGTCCAGCATCTATGCTGAGTGTGATCAAGGCAGAGAATGAAGAAGATAGTGTGTTAGTGTTTATCGAACCAGGCAAAGTTATGGCTTACTATTTGCATGCGAATTGTGCGAAAGAGCTTGTTGATTTTAGAATGGAGGCATTTTATGAGCAGGGTTGTGTTCAGTTTTCGTCTGATCGTACTGTTCAGTTTATTGAGACACTTGCTCCCGTTTGATTGCTCGTCTTGATGGCTATTTGGTGTGGTGTGAGCTTTGTTTTCTGCATGATCACTCGTTTTACTTGTAATGCTATTTGATCTAGTGATATCTCCATGTACATTAATGAACAGTGTATATATTCGCTTGTCGATCCAAGGAGTCCAATGGTTGTGTACAGCTTTGTCCTGCTCTGAAACGAGTCACGCCTCGTATTAGCTGTAGCGTGGGGGTTCGATTCCTCATTGGTTGTCGAAAGTACAACTATATGTTTGGTTGTGTTTGAAGATGATATGGTTATAGTTCTTGTTGTTATTGATTTCAGAAATGGGGGAAGATGGAGAGACCAGAAGTCTTGTTCATTCATGTCAATGGAAGGATAGCGGTTTACATAGTTTTCTTGTTAAAAGCATGAGGGTGCTATGGTCTGCGATGTCGTCGTCGACTCAGAAATCACTGCTACGTCTACAATTCCGTCACCCAGCAATCGAGAAAGATCAATCTTAGCAGGATCCCCAATTACACTACTGTTCTGGGGCTGAGTTTAGTATTTGATCCACCGCATCACAGGATCCTCTGTTTTAGGGCTGCGAGGACGCCTCCTTCTGATCGTGAAACACCCACACTTTGTCTGATTGAGGTTTACAACTCGAAGAGCCGCGAGTGGAGAACACTCTTGGAGTCTTCTACAGCTACAATAGATGCATATTTCTATGATGAACAAGTACATTGGAACAATGTGATTCACTGGAAAGGTCGATTTCTCAACCACCGTGAGGTAGTGGCTAACACTTATCTTGAGAAGAGTTTTGAGGAGGTTGTTAATATGATGAGAATAAGACCATCTCGTCTCTATAATACACTGCAATATGGAAACAAAAATGTTCATTGTTTTGGTGAAAGTCTTGCTCTTGTTTGATAGGAGCATTCATCATCATCAAACTATACCACTGTCTTTGTTTTAATTTTCATGTAAATGGTGTAAAAATTTAATCTTGGTGATACTTTTGATACTCAACTCTTCAATTTGCAAATGTTCAGATTCTTGTGCTTTTAATTATTTGATTGATTAAAGTTGGTGTGGGTTGTGAATAAAAAGAAAAAGAGGCTCTTTGGGTTTGGGTGGGACTTCTAAAATAAAATAAAAAAAGACACTTTTTTGAAGTAGATAGAGGGAGTATAGTTTTCTTGTTAAAAGCTTTGGGGGTGCTGTTGATTTGAAAACTCAACCATATTATGTGAACTAAGAATAAATTTCTTTATTTTTCTATAAACTCGCAACTTTTTCTATATAAGAGGAGTTTACTGTATCAACTCAATATGCTGCTTATTGAGTATTGATTTCAGAACATGAATTTGAATAATTGGCAGAATTTTGTAGATATTTGTTGGGGATATTTTGAAATTTTGGATTTTAATAAACTTCAAATAGAATAAATCTGCAATTTGAAATCCAAAATCGAAAATAAATCACCCCTAGACGTGGTTTTGTTGAGTTATGTTTAAGGTTGGTTTGAATTTTGATCAATCAAAGGATTTACCTTACAAAAAGATACCTGCTCATGATAAATAATGAAGTATAAGTAATTATTGTTTATTAAGGAGCCACTCTTCATTCAAATTCCGAAGTTGGGAGTAATTGAATAGCCATTGAACTAATGAGCAATACTCTTTACATTTTATTACCCTCCCCATTACCTCTTACCCACCGTCTCGAAGGGAAAAGTCAGCCATGTTACAAGGATTATGAAAGTGAATCATATAATATAATATCTTTATTTTTCATTAATCCCACGTAAAATACAACTTTTTCAATTTTATCTCTTTTATCCTAATAAATCTAGTTTCCAATAATCTAGCTAATAGTATAACTTTTGAATTGATATTAGGTAGATCCATGCACTCCTATTAACTTTTTATTTTATTTTGTATACATGTTGTTCTATTTTGTATTCGCGTTTTTTAATAATGGTTATTTTTTTCATACTAAAATTTTTATTAAAAAAACTAGAAACTATATACTATGTATAATTTTTTATTCAATAGTATATACATATTTTTTAATAATTGTATATTTTTTTACACTCAATTTTTCATTAAAAAACTAACAATTAAATTGTAGTATAAATTTTTGTTTAATCATATATATTTTTGTTTATAAGGTGAACGAGTGCACATATATTTAGCCATAACTTGATTTTGTATAGATTTCTACTATGTGCATAAGTATCTCTAACAAAAATGGTAATTTATTGTGTGCACCCGGGTGCACCCATATACAAATATAAACAATAACATATACAATTAAGAGTAAAAATTTATACAATTTAAGAGTCCAACTGCCATGCACTGGGTGCACCGGTGTACTTGGACGATCTTAACTGTTAGATTATATTGTAATTCAATCTCCACCATCAAATATAATAAAATAATTAATTTATTTTTAACCTATTAACTGCAGGTGCACCAGTGCACCCGGTGCACTACAGAATAACCCACAATTTAATTGTTAATTTTTTAATGAAAAATTGTATGTAATATTTAATAAAATGTTATACACATATAGATATTAGTTTTTTTAATAAAAACTTAATGTGAAAAAAGTATACAATTATTACAAAACATATATACAAAATAAAATAATATGTATACAAAATAGAATAAAAACACATACACATATGGTGCATCATTGCACCCGGATACACCCAATATACACACAACAAAAATATATCTAGACCTATGATATTCCATAGGATTCTACGGTATATTTAGCCTTGATTTTACATAGATTTCTACTATGCGTATAACTTAAGTATCCACACTACACTCAATCTCTAACAAAAATATATCTAGACCTATGATATTCCATAGGATTCTTTTTACTTTCTTTTCTATTTTTATGAGTAATTTTATATAATTAGAACAAAACTTTAACGAAATTTTAAAATTTTAAAATAGGTTTATGAAAATATTAATTAATTCAGAACAAAATTCATTAAAAAAATCCTCAAAAATCTCATACTACTAATATTATTACCAACTTTTTACATAATTTACATCTCTCTCTTTTTCCATAAAAGTATATTCATAAATATATATTTCATAATAATCTTTATTTTTTCCCTTTAAATTTAAAAAATAAAGGGAATAAATATATTTAAGGATAAAAAATCATTAAAATAAATAAAATTACTAATAAATTCTACATCCACAAAATCCAATTTATTTAATTTAATTCCTTAAAAAAACTTTAAGCATCCTCAAAATTAAGAGTCACGTTGCATTGCACCTAAATAATATAAACCATTAGATCATGTCTATATTTATTTAATCTTAATTATTAAATAAAATAAAATCATTAAAAACAAAAATAATTACTACCCACAACTTCCTAACATTTATCCTATTAAAAATTTAGATTTTAAATCCTCAAAACTGTAATATAAATAGATTATTTAGATATTAGATCCTCATAAATCTCATATGTTAATGTCATGATCCCTGATCTAAGTATATATCTTTTCTAAAAAAGAAAAAATAATAACCTAATTAATTTTAAAATTAATTAATATTAACTGGATTAGGATATAAGTGATGCAGCTAGGGATGTAACCAAACCAAACCGTTCGCGAACTATTCGAGTCTCGGTTAGATTAAATGTTCGTTCGAACTCGTTCGTTAACCTTAACGAGTCAAACAAAACTTGAATTTTGGGTTCGTATAGTTTATCAAACCAAACTCAAGCCTAAGGGTATTCGACTCAAAAACTCGCGAACATATTCGTTTATAGGCTCGCTAATGGCTCGCAAACGCGTTCGTAAATTTTATAGTTATTCTTTAGAATTATATATTATTATTTATTTATTTATATTCAATAATTAAATATTTTATATTAAACCACACAAATATAATAATAACTTAAGTGATTATTTAAATATTTAAATATTGTTTACCGTTTATTGTTATATTTTGTTAGTTTGTTTATTTAATATTATGAATAACATTAAATGTACATTAAATGTTTATAAACGAAACATTCTTTTAATATCCAGACACAAAATTATTTAAATGTTCATAAAAATATATTCATAAACAAGTTACATTATGTGTTCGTGAACATGTTCGCGAGTCTTAACAAATAGTTTGAATTCGAGCTCGAGTTCGATATTTTTTTTCTTGACGAGTTTGAACTCGGGAACGATCCTCAAACCTAGTAGTGTTCGACTCGACTCGATTCGATTACATCCCTGATGCAGCGCAAGGGGTAATGATCGTTTGGTAGTGGAATTAAGTGGTAATGAGGAGCCTAGGGGGTTTCAACGACGACGTTTTGTTTGAAATCCTGCTTAGGCTTCCAACAAAATCCCTAATCAGATTCCAATCCGTATGCAAGCAGTGGCTATGCCTAATTTCCGGCGATGAATTCCGCCGTCTCCACACCCTCCGCCGCCACAAGCCCCAGCCCTCTCTCATAGTCTACCACCCCCTGACCGACTTGTTTTATTATTTCGATCCATTCTCCGATGCTCCTAAATTTGTGCCTTTGATCCTTCCTCATGACTCCACAATAGTGAGTTCCTGCAATGGTCTGCTGCTGCTGCAATCTGAAAATCAGAACAATCCCGCCACCAAGCAATCGAGAATGATCTTATCCTCACGTTTTGGGGCTGAATTTAGCATTTGATCCGTTGGTATCGCCACATTACAAGATTTTGTGTGTTAGGGCTGGGAGAAGGCATCCTCTTGATTTCGACATATGTAACCGTGGTCAGATTGAGGTTTACGACTCAGTGAGTGGCGAATGGAAGATATGCTTGGAATCATTCACAAGTTCAACTCCATATGCAGCAGATTGTTTCTCCCACGGAGTACATTGGAACAATGCGATTCACTGGGAACGTAATAACGCTCCGCACTACTACTTGAACACCACCAACACAAGCAACGACATTGGAGTTATACCTTGTGAAAGAATGTGTTGGTGGTGGGGAGACTGAGGCCAATGGCTGGCGACTACAAGAGTCCAATGGTCGTCTATACTATTTTGGCATCACCCGGGCCACGGTAGTCGGCAATCAGTGGCAGTTTACGAATTGCAACAAGACTATTCGGAGTGGTCGTTGAAGTGTCATCATTGGTTGGATCACTTGGATCAGTGGTCTGAGGTTCCTGTGATGTTTCGTATACTGAGTTTCGTACGGGGAGACGGACACTCTTGTAATCCACGTCTACGGTCAGATACTGACTTACAGGTTTAGTGACGGGACTTTTCTTGATCTCAGTGCATTGCAATATGGATACAGAAATGTTCATCATTATGGTGAAACTCTTGCTCTTGTTTGATATTTATTCATCATTCATACTTTTGATACTCAACTCATCACATTCTTTTATATTTATTTGTTTGATTATAGATGGTGTGTGGTTGTATTGTTAGTGATTTTCATCCATGAAAAAAATATAATCTCTTTATTTATGTATAAACTCACAACTTAGGAGTTTACTGTAACAACTCTAATGCAATAAGAGGAGGTTCTAACTTGTTCTACTTGCCTCAGAACATGAATTAGAATGATGATTGGTAATAGAATATTGTAGATATATGTTGGGGAGCTTTCATAAGTTTGGATTTTTTATAAAACATCAAATAGAACAAATATGCTATTTAAAAATCTAAAAGCGAAAATAAATCACCCCTTAGACGTGGTTTTGTTGAGCCATATGTACAATCCAACCACTCAGCGATCAAGAAAAATCTTGCTCAAAACTAACAACGAGTACTCGCTTGTTTTTGGGCCCAAACTTAACATTTGATCCTCTGGAATCACCTCATTACAAGATTATTTGTGTTAGGGCCACTAGAAGGAGGTCATCTAATTTGTGGCGAAGTCGGTTGATGCGATGTCAAATTGAGGTTTACGAGTCTGATATGGACTCTTGGAAGTTTTCCATAAGGGGGCATTCAGACATTGTATAATTCTGATTTTGGTAGTGGGGTATACTGGAAAGGGGGCATTCAGACATTGTATAATTGATAATTCGATTTATTTAAAAATATATATATAATTTTTATTTTTTTAAAATATATGTAGAATAAAAGACAAATTAGATATTATTGAAAGAGGAAAAAAAATCACTTATTTGATTTAAATAAATTTCAAAATAATAGTAAAATATTCAAGAAGAAATTTTGTTTTTTTTTAAAATAAATAAATAAACAAAAAGTGATGATGAATTTTTTATTAAAATAAATAAATAACAAAATATGTTGATTTTCAAAGTTAAATGAAAAATAAAATATACGCGGTAATATACAAATGATACGAACGATGAAAGATATATAAGTTATTTTAAAAATATGTTAAATTAATTAATAGGATAATCATTCTTATTATTTACCAAATAATTTTTACATAAATAATATTCATTATCATTTCTTACAATTATACTACTATATTTGCCAAATAATTTTTACATAAATGTATAGATTTATAATATAAATTAAAAGCACAACCCTCACCATGTTCACCTTCTATACTATATATTAATATATATATTCTAATACATTGATTTGACATAAATTTAAATTTACCATATCAAAAACTCAAAATAAATATATATCATTATTTATTATATTTTTAAATCCAAAAATTTCAATTTTTATTCCTCAATTGAATATCACTTATTAGAATGAAGAAATTTATATTTTCTTCAATAATCGTTCATCACACGGGGGCATTATTACTATGAAGATAAAAAATCTCAATTTTATTTTTCAATTGAATATTACTTAAAATTTATATTTTTTCAATAACCGTGCATCGCATGGGAGCATTACTAGTAATTTATAATAAGACTAATTTTGATAATTAAAAAAGATATATGACTAATTTTGGAATTAATAAGACTAAAATTGAAAATTTAAAAGATATAAGATCAAAATTGAAACTAGATGAACTAAAATTGATAATATTAAAAGTTATAGGACTAAAACTGGATTTTATAAAACATACAGGACCAAAAATGATATTTTCTCACTTTTTTTATATGATCTCTCATTCCTAATAAATCTAGAACCCAACAATCTAATACAACTATACAAAGATCCCGTGCCATTCGTATATAAATAAAAATATCCGCACTAAACTCAATCTCTAACAAAAATATATCCACACATATAGGATTCTTCTTATTTTAGATATTAAATACTAAAAAATCTCATATGAATAGATAATTTAGATATTAGATCCTCGAAAATCTCATCTCTCAAAAAAAAAAAAATCTAACAAAATTTTCAAAAGTTGATCTTGGATTAGAATATAACTAATGTGAAGTGGAAGTGGTTCTGGTGGCGGAATGGCGAGTTGCAACGACGGCGTTTTGGTAGAAATCCTATTAAGGGTTCCTGTAAAATCCCTAATCAGATTCCAATCCGTATGCAGGCATTGGCTACGACTGATTTCCGGCGATGAATTCCGGCATCTCCACACCCTCCGCCGCCACAAACTCCAGCCCTCTCTCATCCTCCACTCCGGTGACTCTGACTTGTTTTATTATTTCCATCCAATCTCCGATGTGTAAGCATAATTTCATAAACAATTAATTTATTAATTGACATGGATCTTAGATCTTCATGATTTTCACACCACATAAACACGATTAGAAGACTTACCTTGAGACGCCACTAATGGCGGTCCTCCAACGATACGTTTCTGTCAATTACGCCGGGAACTAGTTTCTCTCTCCTCACCCCTTTCTTTATTGCACAGTACATAAGACTTAATGTGATAGGGAATTAATAAAATTGTGTCTCTTTAATAGGTGGAGAGAGGACCAGATCGGGATATTAAAGTACATAAGACTTAATGTGATAGGGAATTAATAAAATTGTGTCTCTTTAATAGGTGGAGAGAGGACCAGATCGGGATATTAAATCTTTATCAAATCACATTCTATCAATGTGATTGTTATACATAAATATATATGACCTTATTTATCTCATATATATTATTTATTTAAACCATATCATTATTTAAGATATTTGATCATAATAAATATCTTATATATATTTATTATTAATGGCACTAGGCCATAATTATCTTATATTCTCCCACTTGGCCGAGTGATAGAATTAAACTTTAAACGTAAAGGTTTAAATAATTTACATAATATGCGCGACATAAGATAAATTAACTGGCCAACTCATAAAGTCAATATTGAGTATAGACTAACACAAGTCATAGCGGTTCTATATCATTTACTCGATATAGTTCCTTCCATGTACTATGATATTAGCTTTCTACTCAACATAACTCGTAAGGATCAATAATGGTTCACATAAGTATCTCAAATTTGAGATAAAATCTTGTTTTATTAATGTCAACATTCATGTATACTAAAATGACAAAACAAGATATATCAATTAAAAACAAAACATAATGAGCTCTTAATGTCAATTGTTCATCATAAGCTTGTTAGAGCCTTTCAATGATCTCATATTCATGTAACGTTCAATGAATATTTTAGAGAAGATCATTTGTGTAACGGATCCGAAATCATAAGATTGATTCCATTATGCTCAATTGACATCTTTGTTTCTAAAGTTCTTACTAATGATAAATACTTTCATTCCATATGTTTTAGCAACTTTGGAATATCAATCGTTTTAAAGAAGAACAATGCAGCGGAATAATCATAATAAGTTTTCAGCGACTTGACATTATTGTCAACTTATTTCAAGTCCTGAAATTAAACTCCACATTTAATGTCCTTAAATTGTAGCTTCAAATCATGCCACAAGTTAACTTTAATAGTGAATGTAGTTTTTAGAAACTTTTTCACAATATTGCATGACACAATATCCCTGACTAAGAAACGTAAAAGTCAAAGTGAACCTTTTTACATCATATAATCATCTTAATCTGAATCTATATTTAATTACATCTAAGTAATTAAATTTTCGATAAGTAAGCACGAGTGCTTTAGTTCATTAGAATACCTTATAATATTTCCTTATGCAACATTCTGGTCATTCATTTATGAATCACTTCAATAATGACCAAGCATTCTAACAGTAAGACTGATATTTGGTATTTATACAATCTTGTATATCTTAAGCTACCAATAATATACATATAAGGAATATTGTAGTACGTTCCAATTCATTATTGGAAATTACATAAGGTTAAACTTATCTCCCTTCCGAATTGGAACGATCTTTACAAACACTTTTCCATCCATAACCTCTATTGAACTTTATTAACATATACTTACAGAGACATCTTTAATTGTCTCATCATATGTTTTATTCTAAAGTTCTTTGAGAGAAATTTATTGGTTTCACATAATAAACCAAGATCATCAGTTGCAAGCAAGTTTATCATCAAGTATAGAATTAATGTGCTCCCACTAACTTTCAGATATATATGTACACCGTTTATGATGTTTTTCTTAAATCCAAAAGATATCATTATAGGAAAGCATGCTTAAGTTTGTATGTTAATTCTTTAAGTTTACACGCCATGTGATATTTTCCTTTAATGAAAAAAAAACTTGAGTTGATCTATTTAACTTGATCTTCCATCAAATCACCTTTAAGAAAAGCAGTCATAACATTTATTTGGTGCAACTCTAAGTCATAATGAGTTACCAAAGCCATGATAATTCTAATAGAGTCTTGTAAAGAAATAATTTGTTATATCTCCTTATAATTATGTCATCTTTTTGAGTAAAATCTTTAGCAACAACTCTAATTTTATATCTTTGGAAATCGCCATCATAAAGATACATCTGTTTCAAATTCTTTTATAACTCTTTAGCAATTCTAACAAGATATTAAATTTCATTATGAGCCATTGATTTCAACTCGCCTTTCATTGAATTTACTCATTTAATAGAATTTGTACTTCCATGACTTATTCCAAAACTGAAATTTTAGTTTTTATTATAATGTCAAATTTAGCTCATTTTATTATACCACATATGCAATCGTTAGAAATAGCGGATATATTGTCCTTCAGATATTCTTAATGCTATTTGATGTGATATATCAAATGAAAGCTCATTGATAATTGATTTAGTAAAATCAGATCCTTTAAGAGAGTAGAATAACTTAATGTTGTACTTGAAAGTTGTTTGACTATTTAACAACTATATAACAACTTTAGAAGAAGTTTAGATGAATGTATTTTCAAATTCTCCACCCAACTTCTTCAATAACCACATTTCATGGTTTCATACTCCCACTGATTTTACAATTCTTAATGAATTTGACATTCTAGTTTTAAAATTCTTGTACTATGGTTAAGACCATAAAATCCATACCCTTTAGACTTCAAGAATAATTTATAAAGAAATCACTTTAGTTTCTTATATCCAAATTCTTTATATGTGGATATAAATCATAATCCCCGCCGGGAAATTTAAAACATTCAACTGCCTAAGATCGAGTTTTTCTACAAGTTCATAAGGTGTTTTGAAAACTGTTTTACTAAAAACTCGACCATCACGTAAGTGGCAGCTTTAAATGTATAAATCCACAAAATATGGGTATAAATTAAGCATTCAACATACTTATAACCATATTCAATAAAGTACGATTATGTCATTCTACTACACCAATTTATTATGGTGTGCAACATTTAGTATAAATGTCAGTTTTTCCTGTAATTAAGTGATTGAACATGATAATTAATCACATTTTCCATAAAATTCATCACTTATTCCAATCTTTATAATTTTCACTTTTCTATCTAATTTTCTCAACATCATTAATAAATGTTTATCAAGCATTTGTGGAGTGAGAATTTTCTTGCTAAGATAAATATAACCATAATGTGAAAATTTAAATTAAAATTAAAAGGTATGAATTTGTAAACTATGTTCATTATGGAAGGCTTTAATCTTGTTGCAATATTTATTATCTTTAATGATGAGTTCATGTGTGCCATGAGAACCATCAAACTTTATGGTAGTTAAAGTAGTCATTAGCATCTCATCAAGAGATTTATTAGTAATTTAGGTATGTTAGACTTAATTTATTAGTCTCATTCATTCGCATAAACATTATGTCCAGTCTGTTTGATCTAACCCGAGCATTATAGTCAGATTACTTAGCTTTATTGCTATTACAAAGCAAATGAGCAATTTATCTTGAAGTGATAAATAAAATTCAAAACACTTTGGTGAAATTAGATTTATCCACACTATTTAAATTACTTTAATCCATTTTGTAATGAAACAGATGCATCATGCGAATAGAGACTAAATAATATAAGTAATTTTAAGAATAAGAATAATATAATTTATTCCTATAAATACCTTGAGTAATTTAATAATAGATTCAGGATCGAAAGCAATAAATGTATATCGAAGTTCTCCTTTGGGTGATACAACAATATACAATCATAATCATAATGATACTTTCAAATATAACATAATTTGATAATTAAATATTTTCATTAAAATTATTTTGTCATCTTTGGACATACAAAACAGTTTGTCATAATATATTAATTATCAATTTATCTTCATATTCATGAATTATAAAGACTAGCAATCACCTTTGGGTGAATTTAAAGTCTTATAATTGTGAAATTTTTATTAATCCATATAATAATTCTCTTTATTCAAGCATCACTTAAATATGGGAAATTAAAATTTAACTATACGATTTAATTTTATTATTCTTTCAGATCAGACCACTTTGGTGATTAACAGACCAACATTAAATAAATTTAAATCATAAAATCATTCATTATAATCTTATCAAAGATTATCATAATAGATTATACTCAATAGGAAAGTGAGTAATAATCAAATCATTATTAATCTTATCAAAGACTCTTAGATTATACTCAATAGGAAAGTGAGTAATAATCAAATCATTATTTCATAAATATTCATAAATCACAGTCAATATCATTAATTAAAATCTTAAGACTGTCATCATATATACACATAATATATCCATATATATCACATTAATAAAGATATCATGTATAATTTGTATTCATATTATAATAAATTTGGCATCTTAACATTATAAATGCAGTCAAACATACATAACATAAGTGAGATATTTTAATTCCAATAAATTAGTATCAATAATAACATAATCTTTAATTATTATCAATAATAATATAAGTCATAAACGTTAGTGATGGATCGATTTCATTAACATTATTAAATCACTTTAATTGGAAAGTATGAGGAATACATGAGTCACTTTATTATTATAATTATGTTAATAACTGGCATTAAAGTGTGATATTCAAGTCATTTTATGAATAAGGCATGTTGATTTATTGACTGTAATTAGTTGTCATTATTCTTAATCAGTCATTATACTCCCCAAAATTAAAGGGAGTCATGTAATTTTATATTAAAATCTCATGACATAATTAACTTTCATATCTTATGCTGACATAATTAACTTCCATAATCAATCTTTAATTGTTCAGTCCCAAAAACTAAATACGGCAGTTGACATTTTCTTAATATAGAAATCATATCACTATAATTTTCGCATGAGTCATAAGATTTCAATATATCAATTTAATAATCATGTAAATTTTTAACGTGAATCAACTCATTATAATTACTTTTTCACATCACTTTAATACATGATACATAAAACATAATATTCACAAATCATAATATATTGATAATAAAGTGTAAATTAAAATTGAGATAATTTGGTTATAGAATACATCTCACATCCAATCAAGAACGTAATACGTGAATTTACTACATCCAAATTTAATGTTAATTATTCGATGAAAAATCATGAGATCCAAAACCATGCTCTGATACCACATGCAAGCATAATTTCATAAACAATTAATTTATTAATTGACATGGATCTTAGATCTTCATGATTTTCACACCACATAAACACGATTAGAAGACTTACCTTGAGACGCCACTAATGGCGGTCCTCCAACGATACGTTCCTGTTAATTACGCCGGGAACTAGTTTCTCTCTCCTCACCCCTTTCTTTATTGCACAGTACGTAAGACTTAATGTGATAGAGAATTAATAAAATTGTGTCTCTTTAATAGGTGGAGAGAGGACCAGATCGGGATATTAAATCTTTATCAAATCACATTCTATCAATGTGATTGTTATCCATAAATATATATGACCTTATTTATCTCATATATATTATTTATTTAAACCATATCATTATTTAAGATATTTGATCATAATAAATATCTTATATATATTTATTATTAATGGCACTAGGCCATAATTATCTTACACGATGCTCCAAAATTTGTGCCTTTGATCCTTCCTCACCACAGAATAGTGAGTTCCTGGAATGGTCTTCTGCTTCTGCAATCTGAAAATCACTACTACGTCTACAATCCCGCCACCAAGCAATCGAGAATGATCAGTCTCAGACAGAGCAACGATTATCCTTACATTTGGGGGCTGAATTTGGCATTCGATCCGTCCGTATCACCACATTACAATATTGTCTGAATAAGGGCTGCGAGCACCTTATTACAAAATACCTACAAAATACCTAAACCTTGTCAGATTGAGCTATACGACTCAGTGAGTCGCGAGTGGAAATTATGCTTGGAATATCCAGATTTGTGTAATGGAGTAGATTGTTCAAATGTGATTCACATGAAAAGAAGTTGCGTCTACTTGGACACTAAAAGCGACGTCGTAGGAGTCATGCCTGAGGAAAAGTGACCAAATGAATCTAGCAAGTGGAGGGTTAAGTGATTAATGCAATGGCTTCTATTTGTATTTTAGATCAGAAAATTTTGAGAGAGTACAATAAATTTTAGTGTTTACTTATGGGTTTCTTAATAATTTATCATTCTTTTGGTGGATTCTGTTAAGGAGATAAATTTATTTCAAACTTCTTGTGGACTACGTTTTTTATGGCAATATGATGAATTTAGTGTGTTACAACTACGACGTGTTGATAGAAATCCTCGTAAGGCTTCCTGCAAAATCTCTCGAATCCGTATGGGCAGCTCATCGCTGCTAACTACAAGAGTCCTATGGTCGTCTATACCATTTTGTCATAATTTATACACCTTAGTATGCTTCACTCATCTATCTACTGTTAGTTTTTTTTGCTCAGAACAAAATATTATTCATTTAAGAAATGAAATACAAGGGGTACTCCAACCCTTACATGATGATATAAGTTCTAAACTAAAGACTCCTATTTGCAAACATATTTATCTCATAATATAACTGTCAAGTTAACCACAATATTTACTAGGTTTATCACACCACTCCAAAAAGTTGTAATCTCTTAGTATGCTCGCCTTTGCTGTTATCCAACTCCACGTCCTGGCTTTGACCACTGTTAGTTATTTGATTTTGGGCTAGGTTTCCTGAAAGTTCACCAGTAAGGTTGAAGGAAAGATGGGATGTGAAGATTTTGTCTAGTTAATATCAATTTTAGTTCTGTAATTTTGGTCATTTTAACTTTTAATTTTATTCAAATTTAATCATTTTGATCAATTTCAGTACTTTAACTTTTTTTTTTTACAATTTTAGTCATTTTACAAAAATTTTACAAAACTTACGGGACTGTTAGTGTTGTAAGTTTGAATTTTTTTGGCAAAATAACCACATTGGAAAAGTTATAAGTTATTGGACTGAAATGGATAAAAAGACCAAAATTGAAAATATTAAAAGTTAAATGACCAAAATTGAATTAAGCATAGTTACAAGACCAAAATTGAGATTTTCTCCTCCATATTATCAGAGGAGGATAAATCATACTCACTCCGTCCCATTTCAATATTTACATATTTCTATTTTGGGCATCTCATTTCAATATTTACGTTTCTTTTTTTGGAATATGGGACTCACCTAAAATAATTAATATATCACTATGGTCCTTACATCCAACACTAATACAACTACCCATTTTACATTAAATATTATATCTTTCCACTCACTATCTATCAAAATACTATACTCCTTAATCAACGTACAAAAAACAAACGTAAATATTGAAATGGAATGGAGGGAGGGAGTATGAACCTAGTCTTGTGTACTAGATTGTGTTAATTGGTTTGTGTCTTTCCAATTAGAAAAAAGATTTTAGTGATTATGCTGTATTTAACTTTTAAGTTTTTTTTTTCTTTTTTACCACCAATAATCAACTGTAGGGACATTGCCAATGCCATAGAGGAATTTCTCTTTAAATCATTGAGACTCGTTTGATTGCTAGTCTTGATGGCTATTTGGTTTCTGCAGGATCATTCGTTTTGGCTCATTGAATCTCTTGTAATGCTCTTTTGATTTAGTGATATCTCCATGTACATTGATGAACAATGTATACATAGGGGCGGTATTAGGGTGGTGCCGGAAGTGTCACCGCACAGAGCGCCACCCCGACAAGGACTCCCATTTTTTATATAAATATATATGTATTTAATTAGATATATATATTTTTATAGCAAAAGATATTGAGTGCCGCCGAAATTAATCCTTATCTCTCATAATCTTCCTTATCTCTCATTATCTCATTCCTAAATTAATCTGCGAGCGCTCCTCCTCTCTCATAATCTCATTTTGTCTAAAAAAAATAGTATTATTTTTTTAATTCTTTCCCCTTTTATTTATAAGGAATAGTCTCAGATACATGCATATATTATATATTATTTTATTAATTTATTTTCAAGATAGATTACGCTCCTTATATCTCATAATCTCATTGTCTAAAAAATATATTATGTTTTTAATTCTTTCTTTTTTTTATTTATAAGGAATAGTTTTATATAAATATATTATATATTATTTTATTAATTTATTTTCAAAAAAGATTACACAATCTCGATAATCTGTTTTTTTTTAAAAAATCTTTATTTTTTATCCATTCTTTTAAATATCCTTATTGTTTTTTTCTTAATAATTATTTTCCTTCGTGAGCAGAATCTTTATTTTCTTTTCTTAAATCTTTATTTTATTTCTCTATAATATTTGGTGAGCAGAATTCGGCAACATATTTGAGAAGAAACATACATCCTTATTCTTTTCGAACAAGGTATTTTAATTTTACAATAGTATTTTTTACTCCATGTATTTTTCTATTCAAATTTATTTTATGATTCCATTGAATTGATTTTATTTTATAAATTATTCTTAATAGTTAATTGATAATTTGAGATGCCTCCTCATCGAAAATACTCATTCGGATATGAAAAACTTAAGAAAAAGAAGAAAGAAGATGAATTTATTGAAACTCAAAGAGGAGAAATAGATAAAAAAAAATTGTTATGAAAGAACAAAAAAGTTCATCACTTAAAGATTCTGAAAAGAACAAATTAATCGGATTGCAAGAACAAAATCAAGATAATTTGTGCTTAAAAGTTATTGATAATCCAGATAGTGTACGTAGTCCATGAAGAATGCAAGAATATTGATAATAATTATGTCGATTGGAGATAACATTGATAACGATGCTGATTTTGATGTCACGAATGAAGATGTTGATTCCTCGATTCCTTTTGATATTTTTGATCCAACAAATTGGAATATATATATATATATATATATATATATATATATATATCACATATATTTTATTTGATGAGTTATATCACATATAAATATGATTTTGCACCAGCCCATTAAATTACAGGGCAGGCCCTTAATACATTCGCTTAAGAGTCCAATTGTTGTCCGTCCAGCTTTGTCCTGCTCTCAAACGAGTTGTGCATACTTTTAGCTGTAATCCTGCAGACATGTTTAATTTGAACTAAATTACTTGTTACACATTTGGTGAGAGGTGGAGCTTTGTAGGAGGTGGAATTTGTGTGACCAACTTGAATTGGATTTAAAATCAGTGTTAAGAAGAATTATAAACTAACATGTAGAAAGACAGCTAACAATATTGTTTGCTAGCTACATAGAATTATCTGTATGCTTCATTGGTGGCAATGAATCAAGTTCTCCTATGTCTTATTTCCATTTCTTGATATTGGCAGCATATATTCAACACATTTTGAGCCTTCTGTTCTCTTCAACATATGTAGTGTATTGTCGTCTCCTGGTTTTTATATGGCAAAATGATGAAATTAATGTGCTACAACGACGACGTGTTGGTAGAAATCCTCGTAAGGCTTCCTGCAAGATCTCTAATCAGAATCAAGTCCGTATGCAGACACTGGTTAAGGCTCATTTCCAGCGATCAGTTCTGCCATCTCCACACTCTTCGTCGCCATAAACTTCAGCCGTCTCTCATCCTCCACGCCCACAACTCCAACTTGTTTTTTTATTTCCATCCAATCTCCAATGCTCATAAACTTGTACCTTACAGTTTCAATGACATTCCTCACCCCAAGATATTGAGTTCTTGCAATGGTCTGTTTTTGCTGCAATCTGGCTATCATCTAAAGGATGCTTGCTATGTCTACAATCCCACCACTAAGCAATCAAGAGTGATCAGTCTCAGTATTAGTGAAAAATATACTCATGTGTTGGGGCTGAATTTAGCGTTTGATCCTTCGGTATCACCACATTACAAGATTGTTTGTGTTAAGGGTGATCATGGAAGAAGGACTTGTCAGATTGAGGTTTACGACTCAGAGAGCTGCGAATGGAAGATATGCTTGGAGTCAATAACAGATGCAAATTTCTCTACTGGAGTAGATTGGAACGATTTGATTCGCTGTTTCTCTACTGGAGTACATTGGAACAATGTGATTCACTGGGGTTACTCTCGCCAGCACCTCTACTTCAACCTGAACAAAAGCGAGCTAGAAGTTTTACCTAACGCAATAATCCCAAGGCATGGTTATAATGCATATTCAGCCACTTTCTATCAATTACAAGAGTCCAATGGTCGTCTGTACCATTTTATCTTAATCGCACAGAGTGGTGGCAAATCAATAGCAGTTTACGAATTGCAACAAGACTATTCTAAGTGGTCGTTGAAGTGTAACCAAGTATTCGATCAGCATCCTCGAGAATATTATTTTCATATACTGAGATTCGTGACGGGAGATGATGGAGAGGCCGACGTTATAGTGACCCACGCCCCTGGTAAGATATCGGCTTACAGGTTTCTTGACAGGACTGTTGAGGAGATTGTTGATCTGACAAACCAACCATTTTACCAACAAGGCGAACTGCAATTTGATCTTACAAGAGTTCATCATTTTGGTGAAACTCTTGCTCTTGTTTGATTTTCATCATCTTCCTTGAAAACTCTACCATTTTACTATTTCATTATCTTGTCTTTGTTTTAATTTCATGTATGGTATAAAATTTAGATCAAAATAAAAACAATAACCTTGGTGATAATTTTGATACTCAACTCTGTATGTCCAAATGTTCACATTCTTGTATTCTTAATTCTTTGATTATATACGTATCTACAATAACTCTATTCAAGTAGAAAATTGAAGAACGTCAGTATTCATCACAATGTCAACAATAACTTGTAATATGTGATGGGTTAAAATTTTAAAAATAAATAAAATAAAATAACCAAAAATTACCCTTACACTACATAAACAACAATCCTAACAAAATTTCAGAGACCATAAATAAACCGTATCCAACATAGAAACATGCATGAAATGTTAATGCTCAAGGAGTTTGATCTTCTCCAGGTAATTTTGCATCTGTTGGTGAGCACCGGATGGCAGACGGTCCCCGGTAGATAATTTATAGTGTTCGAATTTCAACTCGTCACACTTCAATGCCACAGTTTTGCAAGCTTTAATACTTCCTAAGAGAGATTATGTGGAAACAATTGAGTTAATTTTTTATTAGGCAAACACAGCCTAGATTCTAAAAGCTCTTTAGCATAGTAAAAAAAAAAACAAGAGATAAAGAAATAACAACAGAACTTACCACTAAGATCAAGAAGGTTGAAAACCACTGGACAATTTCCAATACTCTTGATCAGTGTGATTGCAACCCACACTTTCTGGTATTCCTCTCTCGATGTTCTAAAGATGCAAATTTTTGTCATGGGGTTCACATACTTCACTGCACGAGAAAGAGGTTAAGCATGACAAATTGTACCCAAATAACGCACAATAATTCAACTCTGATATAGACATTTAAACTCACAACAATGTGTTAACATCACCTTGAAATGAATTCATTGATGAAGCTAGGCCACATTCCCCAAAGTTCACGAGCAAGCTATCTTTAATGGCTTTTGATAAATTGAGTTGAGTGATTATAATGGGTTCATCCACGGAAAAGTCTTTATTGGGATCAAGAAAGACCTCCATCACCATGTATCTATTCTTAAAGCCTACCATGGTATCTCACCTTCATGTGTTAAGGAAATATTAGATAACAAATAAAAAGCAGGGGATTCTGTAGTCATATAAGGTGCTGATACATGTAAATAAATCAAATAAATAAGCAGAATCTGCACTTTATTGCAAGCTCCCAATAAGACATTAAAACTGCCCACACATAGGCTATAGAACGATGCTATCGTCAATGTAACATCTGCATATGAAGATATAGGCTATATGAATGAAAATCAAAATCAAATATACTCCCAATGGCAATTTCAAATATGATTTGATGCATCAGCAAGAGCTATAGTATATTATGAAGCACAATCACAAGTACATATGTATCACAAAGCACAATGGCACTCAAACATCTCTAAGTAAATTAGACAACTTTTAATGTCTGAACTCATCATCCTCTCACTCAAACATAAAAGCAGATATATTTTTACTTCCCTCTTTGGATTAAAAAAAAAAGACTATGTTACTGCAGCATTACTGAGAGACAACAGTAAGAATTTGCAGATAAACAAGTGATATAACATTCACGAAAGCAAACACAAAATCCTCAGAAACCCAGCAAATCAGATCAAAATCTCGCTCTCGACGAGTATTCATAAGGCACTTGCATATAGGCATCGTCATTGGATTTCATTGAAATCATGCAGGTATCCCTGCAACAACGCAATGTACGTACTAGGTAAGGCCACACCTTCACTCTTGAGGTTTTTGTCCTGATTTTAATTTTTTTTCAAATTAATCATTCAATTTTTATGTATTTTATACCACTATTTCACATGATAATTTGAATGCATAAATACGACTTGAATTACAATGAGTTATCATAGATAAATCACAAATCCCTGAATCAGCTCTCAAACAAACAACTAAGATGAGTAGATCAACATTCCAGTATTGCGGACAACTCATATGAAAAGCTCTTAACTTACCGCACTACGCGAGACGTTGACACAAATGGAGTCGGAAAATCAACTGCAGTAAAACTGCTAGGGTTAGGGCAAATCAAATAGCTTACCGATGTAGCTGCGTCGTGGTGGAGATTGAGAACAGCCGTAGAACACACGGAGGAAAGGAACAGCTGGGCGGCGATAGGAAGAAGAGCAGCCAGGAGATCTCGAGGAGAGGAAGTGAGAACTCGAGGCGTAGCAAATTCGCACTTCTGCCCCTCATCAAGCTTTTCATATTGGGCTACTCAATATGGACCTTTTTTATTTGGACCAAAAATAGAGTAAATCTATATAAATGGGCTTTTTTTTGGGCCCATTTCTAATGTGACCCTTATTTACTGAAAAAGTGTATGTATGGAGTATTTTTTTTAAGTGGATAATTGGACGATCAAATGACAAAATCGATCTCTCTTATATAAATTGAAAAAGTATATGATAAAGAATATTCCCTTCTAAATTTAAGGGGGTGTTTTGTATATTTCAAGAAATGGGAATAAGAATCGGAATGAACGTATTGAGTAATGGGAATGAGTATCAGCATTATAAGTGTAGTGTTTAGTTGGTATTTGGAATGTCTATGATAGTCATTTATTTTGTTTGGTTTGTTTTAAATTTAAAGAAGATATGATTTATTTTTTCTTTGTAAAATACATAATAAGGAGTATAACATGATTATATATTTTGTTTAAAAATATTTTTATTATTAAAAAGATAAATTTTAATTGAATTAAAGAAAAATATTACTCCCTCCGTCCCCGAAGTACTTCACGTATTGTTGTGTGCGGAGTTTAAGGAAATTTGTTATTTTGTGTATAAAGTAAGAAAGAGAAGAAGTATTTTAATTAATTTAATGAAAATAGTGTGTAAAGTTATTGGAATGTGTGAAAAAGTGAGTATTATGTTGGGATGTGTGTAAAAAGTAGGTATTGTTATAGTGTACTTTTTACTATTTTTAGTAAAAGTAAAGTGTGAAATACTTTGTGGGACGGATGAAAAAAAAAGTGTGAAATACTTTGGGGGACGGGGGGAGTATTAAAAATACATATTCTACTTTAATATTATCATAAATCAACTAAATGAATGCAATTAAAAAAATAATACAAATTAATTATATCTTTATAAAAAAATTCCAGTAAACCTATCGTAATAATAATTACAAAACCAAATTCATCAAACTTTTATTTAATTATAATTTCCATTAGTACTTTAATTTTAGTTGAAAAAATATTATTTGAGTTCAAGAAAAAAAAAAGAAAAAAAAAATGAAGAGATCAACCAGGAATAAAAGTGGCGGATTTTGCACAATTATCTAGGGAATAAAAGTCATTCATCCCAATTTCTAGAGGAATGATGATTCCTCAATTTTAAGAAATCATTTCACTGTTTATTGAAATGAAAGGCGTTGATCAAACACCCATCTTCTTCTTTTATTCCAATTCCTCTCTCTAAAGGCTTCAAACAAACATCCTCTAAATGATTTGTGAATAGAAAATTTCTTTAATGGAAACTGAATTTAATAAATAAATATAACTCCTTCAAAAGAGGTAACAGTTAACACTACTAAGTCTCACTTGTATGATAGTATCTCTCTAGATTACTAGGATTACTTAAAAGAGATATTTTTTATTCATCCAAAAAAATGCATATATATTTCTTATTTTATTTTGTAAATACTAAGTAACAATTATTTGCAACAATAAAATAATAGCATGGTATTATTGCAAACAATATTTTTGTATCACGTGCCCTGCTTGTGGGGTCACGTGCGGAGTTAATGCAGCTCCGTCTCACTCGCTCTCGTTCGGATTCACATGAATTCCCGCTACCATTTTTTCAGCTAAAAGACAAATTCACCCGCATTTCATTTGAATTTCGCCCGCATTTCACCTAAGTTTTCACTAAAAGTTAGGATGGCTGCATAATCACTCCCTTATTTATTGGGTGCCGAATTTGCACTTTACACCCTGCATTTTAACGTATTCGTAATTTCCCCACAGAAATATGTCACTTGAGGGGGTGAGGTGCAAATATTTTTTCTACTCTACAAGAAATTAATTACTAATTAATTAATTAATTATAATTTCTCTAACCACTAGTACAGAAGAATAGGATCGCTTTACCACTATAAATATCCGCATACCTCTCACCTCAATGCTGCCCCTTCTTTTGGTCATTTATCGTTGGGTGTTCGTAGGGGAGAGAGAGAGAGAGTGGGAGTGCTCTAGAGAGAGAGAGAGGGTGCTGTCGGTTGCTGTTTGGTCGTTTTCTTCACTGTGTAAGTTTTAATTTCATGGAAATTTGTAATTTTGTTCAATTTTTTTTTGGACTTTGGAGTGTATTTTTGTGTTGGTATCTACTTCTTCTGAGGCATGTTTATGTTATATGTTGCATGAGGAAATTTTTTACCTTTGATTAATTTTTAGATTTTCAATTTTCTTCGGAGATCTGGTAATTTAGACAGAAGTTGCAAAATTGATGTTGATGGTGAGTGAAAGAGCGATTATTAATTTATTTATTATTGAAAAAAAGTCTCTATGAGGTTTCTATATTTGTGAAAAAATTACTTTCTTGAAAGAGTCTCAGCTTATTTTCATGATTGAGACTGAAAAATGATAGGTTATGATGAACAGATGCCAAATCATTGTAATTTACTAATTTTGATAATTTTTTGGATTGTTGGTGTGGATTGTAGATTCGTAGTTGTTTATATCTTCTGATGCATCCAGACGAGGGTAAAATTATTTTAGCTGCTACTGTCTTGTCTCCATCTGTTTATACATATTTTTAGTGGTTTCTTGCGGTAATCCCCTTGATGTGGGTTATATCTTGTCCTCTGAACTTCGGAATTGTGAGATATTAATATATACTGCTTTGATAGAATGGTGCAAGATTGTTAGCATAGTGGTGTTTGAAAACTAGGAGATGGGCGAACGAGGTTGAAAAGTGCACAAATATCTCCTTGTCACTTTTTTATTTTGCACTTGGTTATGCAACTCCTTCAATTTCATCGAAGAAGAATCCGGCCAAATCTGAACTAACGTAGTTTCAGCTTCTCCATTCAAACTTGAAATAATAATAATCTTGTTTTGGGTCTGCAGAAACCTCTGTGTCCACAAGTTGGGAATTTGGGATTCTTTGAAGGGTTAACTTTTTCAGAACAGAAGCAATGGAGGTATTTGGAAAATCTATGGTAGCTGTTCATTCCAATGTTATCTATTTGTCAAGTATTCTTGGCCAAGATGGGCCTAACACTGTACACAAGTGTGATTGGAAATGTGAAAACGAACATGTGTGTGGGAACATGTATCGCTGCAGGCTAACTGGGCTGACTCACATTTGTGACAAAAACTGTAATCAGAGAATTGTGTATGATAACTACAGCTCCCTCTGCAGAGTGAGCAAACAGATTTTTCCTCTAACCCCAGCTGAGCAACAAGCTGTGAGAGGTGTCCGAAGGAAGTTCGATGCTGAGAGTTCCCCTACTGAGTGTTGTTCTTTTAAGCGCAGAAGGGATGCACAGCTTCACCCCTCACTATTTGAGAGATCATTTACCGCTGTTGGTCCCATCTGCACTCCAATTGGCGACAACATGGATATGAATTAGCGTTAATAACTGCTAATTTCATATCCATTGTTGTCCTTCTCCCCTTTAATCTTTACTTTTTTTTAGGCTAGTGATGGAGATAAGAACTCTGGGTACCCCATGCGGACCTACTTGTCTCGCCCCTATGTAGGAAACTTTATGTTTTAACTTCCCTTTATATGAGTTGTAGCTATGCCTATAAAACTCTTTAACTCCTAGGACGTTTGTGATACTATATACTGTGGACTTATTATGAACTTGATTTGCATTTTGATCACATGGCATCTTGAGTCATGTAAGACAGGGTTGATGGAGCTCTGCTAACTATCCCTCCTTACTTATATATTATTTTTGTTAGTAAACTTTGTTGTTCCACTCTCTTGGGTTCTGTATATTCTAATTCAATGCATTCACCAGAGCTAAGGCATTCAGAAGATTCTATTGGAGAAAGCGTGATATATTTGTTCAGGTGTTTGATTTGATCTGTATCATAAAACTTAGTAATTAGATCATTATAGCTTCCTGAGAGGCTTCTTTTTATTCGATAGAAGTACGTTTGTTCATCAGCTCAGGAGGAACAATGAGATCTCATTATTGGTTTATTAATGCTGATATTGACCTGATTTTATGTGGTGTTGCAGGTCAAGGAGGAAGACCTTAATCAATTTTGTGTTTGATTTGGTTTATTTCTATTTTATCTTTTGCTTCTATTATGGTCTTTGTATACCTCTGTTCCTAAAACTATGTTGTTTTTTCAGGAGCTTGAAGTACATTCAACTCAGGAGAGTTCAAATAGAGTCTGTTGTATTGATGAATGATTTAATATTGTCAGCATATCATTTGTATTGAGAAGCTCTTACACATTTCCATTTCTCTTATGCAGGAAAAGAAGAGTTCTTCAGTCAATTACATCTCAGGAATATACCATGAGACGCTATTACATGTCTGTTTATCATCCCTGCCCGAGGCCTCAACAAACAGTAGGGTTAAAGTCACTTCCAGGCCAAGCCTCTGACATCCCATATCCTTTTGGACAAGTATCATTAAGTCATACCACAATGATTTAATGATCTTGTACAAAGTGACAAAAGCAAGAACTCAACAATGCAATCTTTAGATAAGGTGCTACCCTATACCATGACTGGTTTCCATATTCTCCACAAAGTCCTCCCATTTTCCGTCATTTGATTCAATGATCATCTGGGAGGGAGACTGATCATTATAAGATCAGTTAGCTACTTGTACAGATTCCATTAATTGCTGCAGATATTCAAACATCAGTTTGACTCGGATGATCTATTCAAGATAAGCCGAATCATCCAAAGTGCAGCAGTCCCTGTATCCTGGATGTGTGCTGGAATGAATGTTATCTCATGAGGATAACTATTGTCGTCTCTTGTGATGATTAAGTGCTGCATTTTTCGACGTAGCCAGGTAGCCATGCAATATTATATAGAACTTGTTGCAGAATTGGCAAAGATGTTTGTTCAACTATCTTAATCTTTATCTTATCTAAAATAGAGATTTTCTTTTTATCTAGTTGCTCCTTTTAATGTTGAATATTGACTTCCTTTTACGAAGTCATTATAAACTCTTTTGACTGGGTATAGGTGAATTCAGTAGTGAGTAGATTGTGATGTCTTAATTTTGTCTTTGACGTTATTAAATTGTGAGATTTTCTCTGGGATCTTATTGTTTGATCTTTGATGTGGAGATTCTATTTAAATTTTTTAATGGATAATATGGGAGGATATGCTTCCTTAAATTGGAGTTGGTGGAACTAACCTCTCCACCGTCCCCCCTCTCTATTTTATATTAGTAATTGACTTAAGCATGATTCAAATGCTTGGTAATTCACAAATTTTGTTCTTCTAGAATATATATCTTGCATTTTCTTTTTTCTTTTTCTTTTTTTTTTGGGTAAACATTTGTATACAAATAAGGTTTATATAGCAAGTATGTGAGCCTTACTAGTTTATGTTCTATTGTACCCTTGTGTTTGTTTTCGTGGTTTACGTGGGGTTTGAAAATCTAAAAAAACCAAATGAATCTTGATTATACATATTTGTTTAGGATTTCTAAAGTATAGTATGTCTTGATTTTGTGTTAAATCAATCAATGTATACCAAAACAAACCTATAATAACCGGTTCAATAAGTTCAATGTTTATTCATATATGATTTAGAATACATGTGTATTAGTGTCTTCACAATTTTAAATAGGAAGGATTAAATAACATCACACTATTTTTTTTCCCTCTTTTTTCTCAATTTATATGTCATGATCATGTTGTCAGATTTAGCAACTTTTTCCAGTATTATTGGTAATCTAGCTTTTCATTACTATTTAAATTTGGATTTTACGTTGACTCGCAAAATGTATAGGATCAATAGTCTACAAACTACTTTGTTGAAAAATATGACCAGCCACATGTGCGATCATTATAACAAAACAAACCTAATCAATATGCAAAAATTAATGAGGGTTGAATTTCTATTAAATCTCCTTTTTTTTTTTCCTTTGATTCATTTCTTTATATGATCCTGCTCCAAAATTTTTATCAATAGGTGTCATTTAACTGGTTTTTTCCAAATATACCTCAGGTTAGGAATTTTAAAAAATCTAAAACACACACCCCATAAGCACTTTTTCTACAAGTATAGATTGAGCTCTTCTTCCATATAGATGGAGACATAGTCGCATAACATTTAATCATATTTTAATACAAACTCAAACATACAAACATTTTTATTTTTAGTCAAGATTATAAAATCAATAAGATTATGAAAATAATTTTCAAAATAAACCTAAATCGAACATATTCTTCAAATATAAATTTCATTGTAGATATTTTGAAGAAATTTAAGGATTTAGACCATAAATTCAGATTGTTGAAAAAATAAAATATAATAAAATTAATAATAAATTTTTCGAATTGCAACCATATGCGTAGGTTAGAGCCTTAGAGGGGTGTGTGTGTTTGTGTTTGTGTGTGTGTGTGTGTGTGTGAGAGAGAGAGAGAGAGAGAGAGAGAGAGAGAGAGAGAGAGAGAGAGAGAGAGAGAGAGAGAGAGAGAGATCTGGTGTGAACCAGAGAAACTATGAAAAAGGTAGGTAACTAATCACTTTAAAAAATAAAATAAAATATATATAAATAAAAAAAAATGAAAAAATTGCCTAAGAAATAACAAGACCTATTATTGAAGACCAGCAGTTCAGAGATCTTAAAATTGCCTTAAAAATCAATAAACTATGATAAGGAATCTTTGGATAGCCTTTTAATAAGGTATCTTCTATGCATTCCCCGAAATTGATTCAACCCTACAAGACACTTTTAACTGAAGTTTAATCTTTAATAAAGCGATCCATTTATTCTGAATCAAGACTTATTTAATCCTTAAATTTAATCGACAAAAAATCCATACCTGATAAAGCAAGGAATTTCTTCAAATTGAGGCCATCCGAGATTCAAGAAATGCTAAACCCCAATGCATAATCTTGCGGCTGATGAACTCTGCAAAGCAACGTAGCTCTTCGATCATGTCGAAAATCCAGGTACAAATACGTAGCCGGCCTAGTTTCCACCTCTACTCATGGCAACTTGGAGACTTCTCACTTCTTTGATAATTTTCTCCTTTGTTACCACCTCTTTTTCTTGCACGTTCGTTGTAACTAACAACTGCCCTTTCACGATATGGCCTGGAACACTATCCGGTGCAGGGACACCGCCACTTCCAGCAACAGGGTTCCAGTTGGATTCAGGCCAAAGCATCACGATCCCAACAGTTCCAGGATGGTCTGGTCGGATATGGGCTAGGACCGGTTGCACGTTTGATGAAACTGGTGCTGGCTCATGCCAAACGGGAGATTGTGGTGGGAGGCTCGAATGTGATGGCATGGGTGCTACACCACCAGCGTCGCTCTTTGAGATAACCCTTGGGATTGGAGATCAGAAAGACTTCTACGATATCAGCATTGTTGATGGGTACAATCTGCCGATAGTTGCTGCACCGAGAGGAGTTCTTGGCGGATGCAATGCCACTGGCTGCGTTCAAGACATCAATAGAGGTAATCAACAAATAATCTAACGTTTAGCACTGTGGGTTTCGTGAAAAATGCATATTTTTTTATTTTTTCACTGCTAATATTTTACATAAAAAAGGATAAAATCTTAACCCTGTTATAATGGAGGTACAGATGCCAAAAGAATGCATACTATCAAATGCATATAATGAATAATGATGTGACTAAATCATACAGGTTGCCCCAAAGAACTTCAGGTGATAGGAAGTGACGAAGAGGGTGGGGGGGTTGTGGCGTGCAAGAGTGCATGTGAAGCATTCGGGTTAGATCAATACTGTTGCAGTGGGGAGTTTGCTAACCCGTCGACGTGTAGGCCATCTTTCTATTCAGGAATCTTCAAGAGGGCTTGCCCCAGAGCTTATAGCTATGCATTTGATGATGGAACCAGCACTTTCACATGCAAAGCGTCAGAGTATATAATAGTATTTTGCCCAAATAGTGGGTAAACCTCTATTCTGAAATCTCTTTTGGTTTTGCTATATAAGCTGTTCCTACAAGCAAATTCACAAACTCAGTCAATGGAATACTTGTGGTGCAGGATGAGGAGAATAGATGGTGGACTACAAAATCCAGCAGTTTTAGAAAGACATACCCAGAAGACAGCCAGGATGGTTTCATCTTCAATCATGCTAATACCTCGCCCGGTGTCAATAATTGTTGTTCTGTTTAACCTATACTACTACTGGCGTACCTGATGGCCTTCTCCTTGCAAGGTGGTAAGACACGATAGTGCTGCCACTGGATCAACCAGATGAAGCCATTTACCAATACAAGATTAAAGGAAATTGAAGCAATTCAGTCTGAAAAAGATGGATAGAATCCACATAATAGTGTTAACTCACATTTTTTTATTTGAACGAAGGAGGTATATATCACCAAAGTTTTCTGTTTCACTACAGCTAAGTTTTACAGGAAATACAATTGAATAGCCTCTATAGATTGACACTCTGGTTCCAACTCACTATTGTTTTAAGCACTAACAAACTCATGATAAATGCATGTATAATAAAATAAAAAATTTGTATGGAAGTATCTTCTCCAGAGAATACTGGTTTCTCATTTCTTGGTTTTGCCCTTTTTAGAAACTTTTGGTTTCTTGTTCACTTTCTTGGGCAACTTTCCACCAGCAGGCTTTCCCTTTTTTCGCGCCAAACCCTGAATAAAATCTCCATCAATCATAAACCCAGCAAAATGTTCAAGATAGACTAAAAGAAAAGGCATCACAGTAAGCATACTGATGCTTTGTTAGGTTTTCTTTTGGTAGTTCCATCTGGTTGTTCCTCATCAGCCTCTTGCTGATCAGCTTTCACAGTGGCTTTGTCTGCTTCATCTTCTGAATCAAATGAAAATCCATCCAGAGTTCCTAGCATGCAGAGAGAGAATCCCTTAAGATGGAATATAAACCGAGCTTAAAAGGAAAACCAAATATTGAATATGTACTATATTATGATGAAAGTTAAGATTCTCCTCCAAAAGAAAAATAAAAATGTTAAAAATAATAATAATAAATATACAATATTGAGATTGCAATTAAATTCCTAACCTTCAACCATAGTTTCAGACTCATAAATGTTCGATTGTGGTTTCAATTGTATGGAGTCATTCATTATAGCCTCTATCTGATTTAAAAGAAAAAAAAATCAGAAATCAAGATTTCATAGAGACAAATAAGAAAATGAGAACAGCTCACTCATTTGCATTTTCTTTTCATATGGACAATCCTCAATAGAAAGTTCTGTAAAAATAAACATGATAAGATTTCTCGAGGTCTGTAGGTCAAACCTTTGCTTCTGATTGGCCAAAGCTCACCTAAAACAAAAGATACATGAGCAGTCAGTTTAAAAGAAAGAAATGGAGACACACACACACATAAAAAAGTTTTAGACTCAAGGGATACCACACAGAAGGTCCTTGATGGAACTATGGTTGTTTTGTATATGGTTCCTGAATCAAAAGTTAGACAAAAGGAGAATAAATATAAGACATCCGAATACTAGTAAAATTCCGACATAAATCCTGAATGCAATCCACTTACAGGAAGCAGTAATGCAACTTATACTTGAATAAATAAACATGTAGGAGTTGAATTGTATTTTTTGTGAGAGCTAATTCAAAAACAGCCACAATTACATACACATATCAATTGATATCCAAAGAAGCTTTAGCGCTCACTTGTTAAAATTGCAGATAGAAAATTGGGGGTTGGGGGTGGGGTGGGGGTGGGGGTGGGGGTGGGGTGAATAGTAAAAAAAATGGAAATAAAAAGCATGCCTTTTAAATCCAAGAACATCTCAGGTCTTTTTGAGGAATCTTCAGAAATAACTATTCGTCCAACAGAACCCACATCACCACTCAAATCTATGGAATCACCTTCACACTCAACAAGAGCCTGAAAACAACAGAAGTGCCGCAAACAGAATTTGGCCTTAGCTATCCGAAATACAAAAGCAGCAAGGAAGAACAAGAAAAGCATATGCTCAGGTTTTCATATTAATAATACCATGCTGAGATATTACACAACTAAAAGATTGGTTATTAATAAAAAAATACACACACACACACACACACAAAATGGCCAGGGCCATCAGTCATTTTAACAATAAAAGTCCAAAAGTGAAATCTGGAAAAAAGGCAATTCCAACATAAATTTCTAGCAAAGGCAATTTGGATAATTTTTTGAACATTCTCTAATAGCAGTAAAAGCCAAAAGTAAAACATGGAAAGAAGGAAATCCAACATAAATCTGCAGAGGTAATTTGGATAACCTTTGAACGTTTAACATTCTCTGATAGCAGCAATGGCAACCTTGTGGAGGATACCTACATTTCACTCAAAATCAAAACTATGAAATTCAATTAGATGCTAAATTATCAACCACTTAAGCTACTTACCTGCAGACTAGAATGCTTCCCCAACGTAGGTTCCTTGACAATTTTGTCTTTAGTATCAATCTCTGTATCTAGAAACATGGTTTAAGTATCAAATATTTCATGAAAAAGTTCTATCACTATTCACGAAGTCAACCAAAGTAATAGGACCAAATTGAAGCTCCTTACCTTCTTTCATACTAAGGTCTTTATTCTTTTTCTTTAACGATTTCTCATCCTGTTTAACCAGATTTTTTGTTGGAGATTGCACCTTTGAGATTTGTATCATTGGAGATTTGACATCATGGTCAAGGAGAAGATCATCTTGTTCTTCTTTATCTTCTTTGTCCAGATCCTTAGCAGGACTGGCACCTGGGGAAGACTCAGAATCTGAAGACAGTGCCCAAATGGAACGATTCTCTACCTGTTTAAATCTCATTTTCAATGAGGCATATCAGCAATACTGAGTAACCTTTCAGATAGTTTTATTATTCATTATTAGCTCGCATCAGAAAGATCAAGTTACCCACACATGAGTTTCTGAATTACAATTGAGTAACCCAGCTCAGATTAGTGAATGTAGCACGTAGTCAATCATACATGATAACAGTTTTTTTTTTTACACTGACATTTATTACCAATATTTTCAATTGAACTATAAGCTGACAGAACAACAAATTCTTAATTATTAACCGAGAAGAAGATGAGAAGAAGCTCCTTACATGAGACTTTCCACACTTTTTAGGTATTTTTCTCGTATTGGTTTCTTTTCCTTTGACCTTCTTTCCTGCATAAAATGTAAACTCGCTATCACAATCTACACCTTCAGTATTTGTTTCATGGATTAACAAACTAACAAGGCACAAGGTAAATTGTATAATTGTAAGAAATAAAAGTACAATCACCACTTTCACTGTCATCCTTATTCTTCCTCTTCTTCTCTGGTGTCCGCTTTATTTTATCATTCTTACTTGGAGACTTCCCCTTGACAGTCTTAACAGATATAGCTTCTCTTCCATCATCATTATCATTAATATCCGAGACCAGCTCTGCTTCTTTTTTAAACAGCCTCTTGAGGTTTATATTATCTTCATCATCACTCCCCGAACTGTGAGCCAATGGCGAATCCGACCCAGATGACAATTCTATAGCAGATTGAGTTGGCGGCTGTTAAATCAATAAAAACTCATTATTAAAGCCCAACAATAATCACAAGGAATAACTCTAAAATAAATAATCAATCGGCTGAAAATTGGACATTCAGCACATTGCATGTTAAGACTCACACACACACATGGACATTTCCATCTTTGTATGAGTATATATGTGGCAACCTAAAACACTAATTAGTGAGGTTAAACATGATTTATGAATCTAATTAATACTGACCAAATATCAACTTATATCATAAGCACATTTAGTTGAAAAAATAATACATAATCAATTCAATTTCGCGCTTGCAGATAGAACTGTATTACGATCAAACAAACAATTGACCTGAATTAATGAAACTAGACCATTTAACTGCAAGCCGTAAGATAAATTTGCTTAAATAAATGAGGTAAAACGTCACCTGGAAAGAGCGCAACCAATCCGGAGATTCTTCTCTGGAGTCGCTCATTTGAGGCGTAGCTAGAAACTTGAAGAAAACAACTGTAAAACCCTAGTGCTGAAAAAAGATTAACCCTTCCAATTGGTCTGCAGGTAATGTGGTAAAAATATAATATAATAATTAAATAAAATCATTACAATTTTTGGGATTTTCCCTCCATTTGGCGGGCTTTACATTTTTACCCATGTAAGGTTTGAATTTTTTCGGTTTACCTTGTCCAAGGAGTTATAAGGAGGCTTGGAGAATAAGGGTGTATGGAGACTTGGTGAATTAACTACTAACTATATTAACAACTAACTTTGTCCCGATAAAAAAAAACCTTTCTCTAATTTTCTTTTACTTATAAACTAAAATCATTGTTTTTTAATGGTAAAAGGTACACTTCATTGAATTTGGTATAAGAAATACCAAAAAGAATACAATCAAAAGGTTATAAGATGAAAAAATAAAATAAAATTACAATTTCCAGCCATTAAAGAATACAATCATATTGCGTTTAAGGATGGGTAATATCGGTATACCGAAAATACCGATATCGTACCGATATCGTGCCAAAAATTTCGGTATGGAAAAATCCATACCGATAGCGATTTTTTGGTATATCGAAATTTCGATAAATTAAATTGAATACCGATATCGTACCGAAATTTACATCATACCGATTTTTCGGTAAATACCAATTAATACCGAAATGTTGGCATACCGTTCATACCGAAAAATACCGATTTACCGAAACCATACTGAAAAATAATAATTAATTTTAATCAAAATAATAAAATTAATATAAAAATATTTCAAAATAATTAAATTTTCTAATCTCAAACATTCTACTTTAATGATATTTATGTTGCTTTTAATTTATTCATGATTAAATAATAAATTTTTTATTATTATATTTTTATTTAGATGTGTATTATATTTTTATTTATTTTAATTAGAGCTTGTTTTAAATTTTTAAAAATATATATGAATAAATATAATACATAATAAAATAAAAATAATTTAAATATATTAATAATATAAAATATACTTAAATATTGTATTATGTATAATTAAATTTAAAAAAAATTATATAAAATCTTCTGTATATCGGTATCGGTATATTGATACCGAAATACCGAAAATAATTTCAGTATACCGAAACATCGAAATTTTTAATATCTTATACCGATACCATACCGAAATTATCGGTACGACAATCATACCGTACCGAAAATTTCGGTATGTTGAATTTTCGATATTTTTCGGCATTTTTCGATATGGCGAACGCGGTATACCGTGTTTTCGGTATTTTTCCCCACCCCTAATTGCATTTCTTGTAATCCATTAAATAGTTAAGTCGTTTTTTTTTTTTGGGGAAAATAAATAAATTATGTTAAAATTTTGGAATTAGATAGTATTGATTCGCAGGAGAAAGTTATTGTGTATTCGAGCCATGAAAATTAAAAAGTACTCATCAATGTTTGAACTTATGAGGTCATTAAATTGATAACTAATATGAATCCACAATCAAAATTAATGACAAGCCTTTAAGAAAAAATTGTAAGAGCTCAATTTAGATATTTTTGTTGTAACTAAATTATTCTGTATAAAGGTTATTTTTTTACTTATCTTATCTTTCATATACTGGTTTATAATTTTTTTTACCTATAATGTTTAGACAAAAGTATATTGTGAGGCGAATTGTGAAATGTGTTAAAGTGATTATATAAGTAAATTGTATTTATTGACAATTAAAGTATACTCTTCTTTTTCTGAAATTGATGCATTAAAGTATGGTTCTAATTATTATAACATCATTCATTCACTACAAACATATTTTAACTATCAATAAGTACATTTTACTTATACAAAGTATACATTAATAATGAATCAACTTGTTTTACATATATCTGTCCCATAAGAGATTGTGATTAAGGTTTAATATCCATCTTTGATGTTTAGTAAAAAAAAAAGTTGGTCTCTCATGAGTCCGAACGTCGGAACGTGCAAGACGTTCAAGACATGACATTTTGTTTAAATTGTAAACACTTTAATTTATAAAGGTATTATTTTTTTCATTAAATAGTTTGTTGAAATATGAATAGTAATAATATTTGAATAATATAGTTTTTTTTAAGTTAAGAATATAAACTTTTATATTAAAGAATATTTTAATATTGCAAATTATAATGACAACTAACATTTATCGATAAAATAAATAAAAAAAATTGTTCATTGAGAAAGCTCAAATTTAGGTTTTTTTCCTTTCAATTATAGGGGTTCAAATGCAATAAAATAAATAAATAAAAATTGTATATTGAGAAAGCTCAAATTTAGGGTTTTTTCCTTTCAATTATAGGGGTTCAAATGCAAATTGTATATATTACCGGCTTTTTATTTGGACAGACATTATATTACCGGCCAATTTTAAGCATACTTTATTCATAAAAATGGCAATATAGATGCTCAAAAAGGGGTTTTCCATATAGGGGTTTAAATGCAAATTATATTTAACGCGTACTACCCTGTTATCCGAATACTCCCATCTCTGTACCCGGAGAAAACTCCTGCCTCCTCACCGTCGCTCTTTCGCCATTGACGCTTGATTAGAAGAATTAGTTGCGATTTGGTGGAAATATGGGCGAAAGTAAGCAAGGATTGATGGTGGCGGAGATTCCGATGAAGGCCGGCGATTTATTGGTACAAGGGCAACAAAATCCAATTGCTTTGGTGCAGGGCAAGTTGAAGGAGGTGGAGATTAGGTTTAAGGGATGGCTGGCTAAGCAATCATTGCCGGTGGAGGCTGCTGTCGTCACCGCCACCAGCGCCGTCCAAGGCGCCGCTATTGGCGCTTTCATGGGAACGATCACCAGTGATGGTTCCTCGTTGCTCACGCCACCGCCAAATGCTGCAACCCTTAACCCGGAAGCTATGGCGTCGTTAAAACAAGCTCAGGTCCACTTTATTGCTTTTACGAGTATTTTTCCTTGATGGTCGGTGGAGTTGAGGATTTGTCACTTTGTGGGCATGTTAATTTGAAACATGTTCTACCCTTTGCAGCTAAATTAATGGTTTGAGCTCATTCTAGTGTATCATAGAATTATTTATTTATTGAATTGCTTGGGAATTATAGAATTTTCAAAATTTTCATATGTACTCATAAGTTCACCTTTACTGAGCCAACTTGATTTAGAAAAGTATTTTTTTTAATAACTTTATTGACATCTAGGGGGATAATATGTTATTTTTAGGTAATACATAAATTATGTTAAAGTATGTTGTGGGCGTTAGAAAGCGACGATAATATTGAAATTAAAGTGTACACTCGAGATTTTGGATTGAGATGTTATTATTTTTTAGGTGGTGAACCTTATTGTGGAACAGTGGAATGAGGAAAGGGTGAATTAATATTGGGATGGAGGGAGTACATAAATAGATTTGTACTGTAAACTGCTGACATTTTGATGAAAGTTTTACTGTAGGGTAACTTTTAACAAATGTGATTGACTTCCAGTAACTAATGTGTTGAGTTTTTTTAACTTGGTGTATCAATGAAACAAGTAATGAAGTTTTATGTTTAATTTACAGGCGCTTTCTGGAGGTCCCTTGGTACAAGCACGAAATTTTGCTGTGATGACCGGCGTTAATGCTGGTATTTCTTGTGTCATGAAAAGATTGCGAGGCAAGGAAGATGTTCAATCCAGGTCTTTACCAAAACTATGCCAACCTTACAGCCTTGTTTCTACTTTTGTTAGGAGCTGCAACAAGAACAGGACATAAAATTAATTTTGATTCATTTGTGTTAGTTCTCTAGACATGGGCTATATGCTATGTTTCATTGACGAAAATTGGAATGTTTGTTGAAATTGTATTGTGCCCTGTTCCTATATCATGTCCTTTCACAAAAGTATACATTTTCCAAGCACATATTATCGTGGTCCTGTATGTGTTTACTTGACACTTCTCTGTATATTTGCTTATTTAAGTATAGCAATGTAGTTGGACTGTCATTGTTTGTTTAAGCTTCCTCTGACCACTTTTTGCACCTTGAGCATTTGATTGATGAACATGCAGGTTTCTGATGATTAATGTGGGCTGATGCCCTCACAAAATGTCTTCAGAAACTCAAGGAATCCGTTTTAATGATTAATCATCATCTTCTGGTCATCTAGGAAAGTGTTTTAGCTTATTGGCCCAATTGGTAATTTAGCCCAAGTATTTGATTTCTATCAATTATTTTATTTATTTAGTATTTTTTCCAAAGACGAACACCTACTTTTACAGCGTCAGACCTGTTACTAGCACTTCCTGCTTTTATTGTTAAGCATTCTTCATAATCTACAAATTAGATCCCTTCTTCAGTGGCACAGTTTTTTTGGATTCACTTTCTACAGAGTATGGACCAGGATATAAGCCAGTTCTCTTTAATACATTGTCCTCTCTATATCCAAATGTCTGTCTTCGATCTCCACCTCTGGTTCTCAGTTAAGGCTAATTGCTTGGTATTGGTTGCTGCAGTATGGTTGCAGCTTTTGGCTCTGGGGCGATGTTCTCTCTAGTAAGTGGTATGGGTGGACCGAATGTGGCAGCAAATGCTGTTACTTCTGGTCTATTCTTTGCTCTTGTTCAGGGTGGAATTTTCCAGGTGATTTGACTCAGATTTTATGAATATCTGCATTAATCTGTTTGATGTACCCCCGCGTCATGAAAACATTCCTATGGGTTGATTCAGTTGGGACAGAAGTTTTCACAACCGCCGGCTGAAGATGTGTTATATTCCAAGACTAGATCAATGTTAAGCAACCTCGGCCTGCAGAACTACGAGAAGAACTTTAAGAGGGGCTTGTTGACAGACAACACTCTACCTTTGCTAACTGATAGGTAAGTCTTCTAAAGTATCACCAGAATAGTCTAAAATTATGAAGTTGGACTGTTTCCTTTCTAAATTTGCCGTTCGTTTCCTTTTAAAATTTTCAGCGCTCTCAGAGATGTGAAGATACCACCTGGACCTAGGTTGCTTATTCTTGATCATATAGAGAGGTAAATAGCATGCTTTATTCTAAGAACGGTGTTGTCGATTCTGTGAAATGTCGAGGGCTGTGATTCAGTCTGGTGTCTGCAGAGATGCGGAGCTCAAAGAAAAGCGGAGAGGCCGTCGTTGAGGTCGGCTGCAGAACGATGACTTGCTAAGGTGTGATTCAGTTGCTAGAGAATAGAAGATTGCAGTCTTGCTATTTTGTGCCGTAGAATGTTAATGTTATACCTACACTCCAGACTAGAATATGGTTTCCTTAATTATGTCGATGATATTCGTATGAATTTTGATGATTGAGAAATAATTGGTTGTGATTATATGGCTCTGGAAAAGTAAGAGGCTTCACTCCTCCTATTCGATAATGAGTTTGGATGCTCTCCTGTACGGGAGGGACTGCACCCCTCAAACAGTGAGTGTGCAGTCCGACCCATATGGGAGAGAGGATCTGCATCTTTTGGACGATGATCATAGATTGGGTTTGCAGATTCCCTATTATCATTTTTATTTCTTAAGAAATATCCAATTCAATCGAGGTGAATTTCAAATTATTACGATACATTTACGGTAACAGGATTAAAACGAGCTTTTAAGAAAGGGGAAAAATGCAAAAATTTTCCTCTACAGTAAATTACAAAAAATAGTCTACAGCTCGTGTCCTCCAGGCTCCTCGTCTGCAAACAGTGGGCATAATGGTCCAATCCCATCTATTCAACTCGAGTCATTCTGAACTGAAACTGGAAAATGGGGAAGTTTCATGGAGGAGATGCTTCACACCAGACAGCTGTTCCATTAACTCCAATATTCTCGCATTGTATTCTCTGGCTTGATCCACCGACTCCGCCTCCAGCTCACCCAGCTGGAAGCACAGCCGCTCCTCCGCCTCTTCCGCCACTCTCAACCGCGCCATCGCTCTCATCAATTCCTCCTTCATTTTCTCCTCTCTCTCTGAACTCTTCTTCAGCTCCTTCTCCAACTCCTCGTTCCGCCGCCTCAGCGCCTCCTCGCTCTTCTTCTGCTGTGGCAGCGCCGCCGTCGGAATGGCAATTGTCGGAGCCATTTAACTTGGAAAGGGTGGTATGTTTGAGTGATTTTATGGTTTTTTTGTGGAGAATGGTTCGGGTGAGGGTATTATATAGTGTTAAATTTGATGTGTCCAGGTTCAATGTATCTGGACTTGCATCATTCTAGATCGGGGACCTTCAATTTGTGAGGTTTCTATTTGGCTTTGCTTATCTAAATTCATTATTTCACTTTCTAAGTTTTTAGTTAAAAATGAGGGTAAATGGTCTAATATATGGAATTTTGTGAAGTATTTTTTTTTAATGTCTATAAATCTAATGTTTTTTTTTATAAAAAAAAATTATAAAAATCGGGCCCAGAAACTCTTAAGCTTGGTTTTGCAATAGGTTAGTGGAGCATTAATTTTCATAAAAAAACATGTTTCTATTAGAATTATGTTTGAGTGAAATAATTTAGCATTTCATATAATTAAAATTAAAATTATAATAATAAGAATGACAAGAGTAGAGAATTTTTTGAGTGGTGTCTCAACTTTCTATGTTTGCATAGTGGCCACAACTTTCTAACGTTGACGTCATCGAATGCGTTAACTAACTGGAAACTGCTGCTGTTCCACTTTGTAACGTAGATAACGGAAAATGTAACGTTTCAACTATGCATGTGTACACGGGAGAAAATGTGTAGTCTACACCGGACCGTCCAGAAGAATACCATTCTATCAAAATAATTTATGGGAAATCACTTATAGAGACATATTTTTAACTTAAATTATTATTAGATACAAGAAATTTAAATAATTATTCTCACATACAAAATATTAAAGTAAAATATCAAATATAACCTTATAATATTATATACTTTTAAACCATCAATTCTACCACCCACCCCACCCCACCCCACCCGGTGTTGACCGGCGGCCGGACCATCGTTGACAGGCGCCGCCTGCTGTCGGAATTTAAAATGTGCAAACAAAATGTGCAAAAACAAATTGCCGCAAAACCAAATTGTGCAAACAAATTGTGCAAATATATAGGGGTATTTATGGTATCACAATAATTGTGTAATTATGAGTAATAATACTTTGAGTCATGTAGTTTACAGCTATTATGCATTATTTTATGTACATCTTAGTAAGTGACCCAATAATTAATATTTTGAATAAAATATTTAATCAAATTTAAAAAAAAGAGCTACCATCAATTATGAACCATTGCGATTTATAATTTTTTTTAAACTAATAGTATGTGTATAGTGTATACAACTTATTTTATTTGTTCAATTGATATACTAATAATAATGTATGCATATATAGATTAATTTTACACGCATATGATGATGTCTTAATAAAGTCGAAAGTCAAAGTGCACCGAGAGATTTTCAGTTGGTATGAAATCAGAAAATTTCAAATTAGAGACGTAATCAAGTAACTATTAGCTTTAACACGAAAAAACACGTTATAGATCACATAATTTTAATTCATTTCCAGACATAGTATTTAGGATTACTAGGTTTGAGTTGAAAATAAAAGTAAATATTTTTTTATAGTTTACTATTTTTTACTTGCAACTTTAGTAATTATTGTAGTTTTTAAAGGAATTTTATGGCTAATTCAATTCAAATAAATTGATATACAAACCGTGATACTGCATGTTTTATTTTACTTGTAATAATTTATAATTCAATTTTATTACATTACTCCTTGAATTTATTAACATCAATTCATTTAAAATTAATTGAGTCAAACCAAATATGAACCAACTATTCTTACGCATGATGCACCAGAAAACTCGCTCACAAAAGAATTACGATGGCAGCATATTTAAAACACAAATAAAAGAATTAATGGAGATGATCAAATCAGCTAGCTGTGCACCTTGGAAGCTTCCAGAAGCTTCTGTGCATGAGAAATTTTTTCCACTAACGACATTACATGAGCTCTATATTCTCTTACAGTTTCCTCCCCGTCCGCTTCCGCATCTGCCATCTGCCGGCACAGCCGCTCCTCCCCCTCCTCCGCCACCCGTTGCCGCTTCATTACGCTGTGCATTACTTTCTTCATTTTCTCCTCCCTTTCATGGCTGAGCTTCAACTCTTTCTCCAGCTCTTCGTTCCTCTTCTTCAGCTCTTCTTGGTTCTCCGGTGGTGGCGCCGCCGCCACCCGAGGTGGTTGTGAGGGTATATATGTATTATTGCATACTAATAGTGTATAAGATCTTTGTATTAATATTGTATTTATTGCTGCTTATCACGCATTCATTTTGTATCCTTAATATTAGTTATTTCCTAGTTTAGCTGTACAAATTAGTGCTAATCTGTCTCCCATGTAATTCCTATTTATTCTGTCATACGTGAATACAGAAAATATCTTCTTCTCATTCCAAATATTCCATATGGTATCAGAGCTTTGATTAGGACCATATCAATTTTTTTTTTCCTTTTATTCTTCTACACCTGCATCTCCCATGGCTGCCAATACCACCAACACTGCTACTGCAGTAGTTGACCCAGCACAACCCATTCCATCCCCTCAACTCCTCAACATTTCTCACCACAATATTGTGAAACTTACATCCACAAATTATTTGGCTTGGAAACTCCAGATTGAATCCCTCTTAATTGGCTATGATCTCTTCCGCTTTATTGATGGCTCTTTTCCTAGCCCATCTGCTACCATCACCACAACAACAGGAACTGTTCCCAATCCAGATCACTCTACATGGATTCGTCAAGATAAACTCCTATTTGGAGCCCTCATTGGATCACTTTCTTCCCCATTAATACCACTGGAACAAAGTGCCACTACCTCTCGTGCGGCCTGGCAAATTTTGGAACACACTTATGCACGCCCCTCTCGCGGGCATATCAAACAATTCAAGGACCAACTCCGTCGTGCTTCCAAGGGATCTCAATCTGTCACTGAGTTTATGCAGTTTATCAAATCTCGTTCTGACAAACTCTTTGTCCTTGGGAAACCTTTGGACCATGAAGATCTACTTGACATTATTGTTGCTGGACTTGACGATGATTATCGTCCGATAATTGATATTATTGAAGGTCGAGAGACACCAATCTCCTTTGATGAACTTCATGAAAAATTAATAACCCGTGAGTTGATGCTCCAGCAGTCCCAATGTAATACATTTGGACACTCTTTTATACCCACTACTGCAAATGTTGCTTCCACCCGCTTTCAAAATCGGACCACATCTCACAACCTCCAACATCCATCAACCAATAGGAAAACACAACAATTTTCTCCACATTATTCTACTCCTCACACACCTCGCTACTCAACACAAGCAGCACCTCGCTATCCCATACACAACCCACGACCTTACCTTGGTAAGTGTCAAGCTTGTCGAGAACCAGGCCACTCAGCGTCTCGCTGCACCAAATTTCAGTTGGTGCCTACCACCAACCGTGCCAACAACCCTTCTGGAATTTCATCTCAGACATGGCCACCCACAGCACACCTTGCCACTGCCTCAGACAGCACTCCACCAGCCTGGCTACTCGACAGTGGTGCCTCACACCATGTTACCACTGACATTGAAAATCTGTCAATGCACTCACCTTACACTGGATCTGATGATATAGTTATTGGTGATGGCACTGGATTAACCATATCCAAAACTGGTTCTATATCTCTCCCTACACCTTCTCGTACTTTTAATCTTCATAATGTGCTTTTGGTTCCTGATATGAAACGAAACTTAATTTCAATTTCCCAATTCTGCAAATCTAATAATGCCTCCATTGAATTCTTACCTACTTCTTTTGTGGTGAAGGATCTTCTGACAGGAACACAACTTCTGGAGGGAAAATCTAAAGGTGGAGTGTATGAGTGGCCATCCTTCTCTTCTCCTATCACAACCTTTTCTAGTGTCAAGCAACCACCAAATTGGCATCATCGTCTTGGTCACCCGTCTGAGTCGGTACAACAAATTTTAATCTCCCGTTTTAATCTAGGATCCACATCAAATAATTTTTCTAAATTTTCTTGTAATGGATGTCTTAGTAATAAAAGTCATAAACTCCCATTCAATAAATCTACTCTTATTTCCAATTCTCCATTGCAAGTGATTTTCTCCGATGTTTGGACCTCCCCAATACACTCAATTGATGGTTTCAAGTACTACACCATTTTTGTTGATCATTATACCAATTATACATGGCTATATCCTCTCAAAAAGAAGTCAGATGTTGCTACAGTGTTTCCTAAATACAAATCTCTTGTTGAAAACTATTTTAACCAGAAAAAAAAACCTTGTACTCCGACAATGGTGGCGAGTTTATTGCGCTTGCAAACTTTCTATCATCACATGGGATATCTCATCACACCTCTCCACCTCATACTCCAGAACATAATGGCTTTGCCGAACGTCGCCACCGTCATATAGTTGAAGATGGTTTAGCACTCATGACCACTGCCTCTCTTCCAATGAATTTTTGGTCTTATGCTTTTCTTACTGCTACTTACCTCATCAATCGTCTCCCCACCCCTACTCTCCAGATGCAGTCCCCATATCTTAAGCTATTTCAAATTGAACCGAACTACCATAAACTGCGTATTTTTGGTTGTCTTTGTTATCCATGGTTACGACCCTATATGCCTCACAAACTTACTCCAAGATCAAAACCATGCATCTTTATAGGATACTCATTAACTCAAAGTGCATATATATGTTATGATCCCTCTACAAGCCATGTATACATATCTCGACATGTTCGGTTCACTACAAGAAACTGCCAGAATACCGACGGATTTACCGACGGACAAAAATCGTCGGTAATTACCGACGGTTTACCGACGAATTACTGACAATTTATTGATTTAATGGGATTTATTTTTAAAAAATCATCAAGAAAAATTTCTGACGGTGTTTACGACGGATTACCGACGGAATTAGCGACAGATTTTTTTTTCGTCGGTAAATTCGTCGGTATTTTGGAGGGAATAAATCCCGGAAGATTACCGATGGATTTATCCGTCGGTAAATATTCAGAATTTTATTTTTTAAAAAAATAATTTTAGTCTTTAATTACCGACGGATTTTTTCCGTCGGTAATATAATAAAATTTATTTTTTTAAAAAATAATTTTTGTCTTTAATTTACCGACGGATTTATTCCGTCGGTAAATATATAAAATTTTTATTAAAAGAAAATTAATTTTAGTCATTAAATTACCGACGGATTAATCCGTCGGTAAATATATCAAATTTTATTTTTTAAAAATTAACTATCAAACTCTTCAACACATCCCAAACCTCCAAACTGATACAACTTTCTAAAATCAAGACTTTAACATCCCTACCCATCAAACCCCCCAATTTCTCTACCAAATTGCAACAATATCCTTCTTCAGTCTTGCTAAAATTAAGAGAAATTACAAGTTTACTCGCAATTTTCTCCAAATGTGAAGTAAACATTTCCATAAACTCAGCTTTACCAAAGGTATTCGTATTTTTCAGATTCCTCTTCAGTTTTTTGAAGAACTTTTGCCCTAATTCTATAAGGTCAAGATCCGTTCCCGATATTTCCCATCCGGTAACCTTTTGAACAGGGTCTTGAGCTTGGGCGCCATCAGTTTCGGGCTTCAGCTTGAGAAAAATAGCTTCCGGATTGAGCACAATCGGGTAATCGGGCACTTGGTCGGGTACGGTCGGGATACCCGATGAAGCTTTTGTAATTACTTCCAGCAAAGACATTGCGAAGAGAAAAAGAAAAAATCCGCTATGTAAAAACGATAAAGTTCAAGATAATTCTTGTCTCGTTAGTTAAGGCGATCGATTCGCCAGCGGAGAACGCGCGACGGCGGTGGTTGCGGGTAGACCGTTGAGGGTTTAACGTTTGGAGGAGAAGGTTTAAGAAGCATCAAGTGTGATTCAGTGGGCTGACAGCAGACGGCAGAGCGAACGGATCGGCGGCGGACAGATCTAGACGTCGGCGTCGGTGCGCTGCAGGTCGCGACTCCTGGCGGACAAAACCAGCAACGTCGGCGCTTCCCTCGTGATCTGGTCTCGATAAAGGTATATTAGAACCTCTCTAGAGCTTATTCTGCTTAAGATAGAGATCTTTAATTGTTTTATAATCTTTGGAATACTCCAGAGTGGACTGTATACTCTTCCAATCCATTTGTCTCCTGGAGCTCGTGATTTGATACCAAGAATGCTGATAGTGGACCCAATGAAGAGGATATCTACTAGTGACATACGGCAGCATCCTTGGTTCAAAGTTAATCTTCCTCTCTACTTAGCTGTTACTCCACCTAATGCAATGGAGCATTTGAAAAGGGTAATTGTCTACAGAAGGTTTCACTTACATTTTTTTATTATGACTAGAAAATTTTTGCAACGTTGGTATAAAAATGTATAATTTTTGATTATGCCTATTACGTTTTGGAGAATTTTGGATTGCATTATTCCTTGCCTTCAATACAGCTAGTGGAATCTAAATTTACTTTACTTAAGCCATTAATTGCAGAGTGGTGTAATATATCATGTTTTTAGTTAGAATGGGAGTTACTTTTTTCCATTATAATTCGAATAACTTGCATATGGATAAAACTAACTACCACTTGCTGGGAATGTAATTAGAGGACTTCGGACTAGTTTACATGCTCCTTCTACTCAACTTCACAAACATCCTGATTCAGTATCAAAATAAGCAAAAATTTCCAATTAATATATACTTAATTTTGCAGCTGGACGAGGATATTGTTAAAGAAGTTCTAAGGATGGGATTTGACAGGAGCCACCTGATGGATTCATTGCAGAGCAGACTACAAAATGATGTAAACAATATCATAAGCTCTTTTTCTGCTGTTACTTTAGCCCGCTAGATGTGAAATATCAATGTTGTGACCTTATATTGCAGGCTACTGTCGCATATTATCTATTATATGACAAGCGGTCCCCCACTTCCACTGGCTACCTAGGTGCTAAATTTCAAGAGTCTATGGTATGTTTGTTCTAAAGGAACTTATTATTGCCAGTGTTTTGTTGAAGTTTAGTATCCTTCTGGTGTGTTTTGATGGTTCTTTATGTTAAATGTGTGTCTCTCCGTGAAACTAGAATGATAGAACCATGTTACAGTGGTGGTATTTCCTTTGATGAGTAGACCTATATAGATTTCTAGCCCCTATTTGAAATGGTTTCACTCCCATTTATAGCAACACTTATTATCCGTATCTGTAATATTCATTGAACATTTAGTTGACCTTTTCTGGAAGTGTTGAAGTAGTATGGAGAAAAACAGCACTTATAGTCTTGGAACTTGGAAGGTTTTGGGACATTAAATATATTAAGGTATCAATTTAATAAGTTAGTGAAGAAATAAGAAACTTTTTATGGGGTTATCTGTTTTTGTTACATAGAAGATATTACAGAGTATATATGTGCCAAGTAGCAGTTACAACTTTTTACCAGTGTAAAAGTAGCTAATTTCTTAATCCAATGGGCTATTTCAAACTCATTCGGTGGAACTGTGTGTAGTAGTTGTATTTCTAACTTCTGAAACTTCATAATGGAAATTTGTTCTTCTCGTTTTAGGAAATTTTTTCTGCTGGACCTTATGTCGACACCGATGTGCATGGTCTTCAGCGTGATGGGAGTTTGTCAACCCAGATCTCAAGAAAACAATGGATTAGTTTAAATGTCAATCAAGTAAAATATTGATCTTCTTGGAAGCACTCGAGTTGGGAGTCGGAGGGTTATCCAAATTTCAGCTGGTTTCATGATCTTCTTCTCAATTTTAGGTAAACATAATCATATTGCATTTACTGTCTCAGTTGATTAGAGTTGATTAGAGTTAGTAATTGGTGTTGTATGACTTTTTTTTTACACTATCAGGAACAAAAATAATCAAATGCTCTCGGGGATTCAATGTGCCAATCGACTGCAAACTGATGTATATATTAATTGATGTTGATGCCGATTTAGGAGAATTTATAATGAAGATCATTTAGTCAAATATTTTGTATCCATGATTTAGTAGAATTATTAGAATTGAATATTTTGTGGTGAATTTGGATTGTGGAAATTTTATAATTTAAATATTATATTAGATGAATAATTTATATTAAGTAATGTTTTGAAGGATTATTTAATATGAAATTTTAATTGTTTTATGGTATTTATATTTAAAATATAATATAGTAATTTAAATTTAAATTACCGACGGAAAATTTTATCGTCAAATTTAAATTTTTTTTAAAAATATACATAATTTACCGACGGATTTTTCCGTCGGTAAATTCATCGCTATATTATCCTTTCCGACGAATTTGTATTGTTTGATTACCGACGGATATCTTTTTTTACTGACGAAAAATTCCGTCGGTAATTACCGACGGATATAAAAATTCCGTCGCTAAAAAATTACCGACGCAGGTTTTCGCGACAAATTCATTTCCGTCGGTAATCTGTTGGTAAGTAAGTTAGCGACGAATTTTTCACTGTTTACCGACGGAATTTTCCGTCGGTAATCAGACAGTTTCTTGTAGTGGTTTATTGAAACAGCCTTTCCTATGGCCACTGATCATCACCAACAGCCTCAATCTATGGACTCCATCTACACTACCTGGTTACTCCCCACTCGCACACTCCGCTCGATGATGCCCCCAGGGATGTGTCAATGTCAGAATCTTCCACTCAGGTAAGGAATTCTCATTGTTCTCTTGAAGTTGATAATTTACTCAATTCTTCCTTACCTCTTCAAACATCTCCTGCAAATGGGCAGCCATCAGAAAACTCATCATCTTCCCACAATGATCTCATCTCTGAACCCTCTGAATCCTCCGAACCCTCTGAACCAACCCGTTACCATGTAGTCACAAGATCTAAAAATAATATCTCCAAACCCAATGTTAAGCTCAACCTTTCAACCCAGTTATCCCATTTACTTGAACCCACATGTGTTTCTCAAGCCATGAAAGATTCCAGATGGAGAAAAGCCATGTCAGATGAATTTGATGCCCTGGTGCGTAATGGCACATGGGAACTTGTTGATTCCATAGGTATACAAAATGTTGTTGGTTGTAAATGGATTTTTCGAATCAAAAGAAATCCTGATGGTTCGGTTGATAGGTTTAAGGCACGACTGGTGGCAAAAGGATTTCACCAGCATCCCGGTGTAGATTACAATGAGACTTTCAGTCCAGTGGTGAAACCAGTCACCATAAGACTTGTTCTCTCAATAGCCATTACTCATGGCTGGTCTATTAATCAACTTGATGTCAACAATGCTTTCTTACAGGGTACTTTACCAGATAGTGTATATATGGCCCAACCACCGGGTTTTGTTAATTTTGATCGTCCAAATTCTATCTGCAAACTTCGACGAGCCATTTATGGGCTCAAACAAGCACCGCGGGCGTGGTATACTAAGTTACGAGAGTTTTTGATCTCATCTGGATTTCATAACTCTACAGGAGATACTTCATTGTTTGTGAACCGATCTAATGGAATCATTATTCTTGTGTTGGTTTATGTTGATGATATTATTGTCACAGGGAATGCGTCAGAAACTGTGAAGACATTCATCACCGCACTTTCAAGATGATTCTCAATAAAAGATCTTGGTTCACTTTATTATTTTCTCGGTATTGAAGTCGTGCAATGTTCAACTGGTCTAATATTATCCCAAAGACGCTATATTGCAGACTTGCTCAAACGCACAGGAATGACGGATGCACGATCGGTATCTACGCCAATGGCAACCTCGCCAACTCTCACACTAACTTCTGGTGCAACACTTACTGATCCCTCTGAGTATCGAGCTACGGTTGGAAGCCTCCAGTATTTATCCCTTACTCGCCCGGATATTGCTTATGCAGTCAATAAGTTATCTCAGTATATGCATCGTCCTACAGTTGATCACTGGAATGCTGTAAAACGCCTTTTGCGCTACTTGTGTGGGACAATTCATCAAGGAATCCACATAAAACGCCAATCACCTTTTAGTTTGCATGCATATTCAGATGCTGATTGGGCAGGAAATAAAGATGACTACACCTCTACTGGAGCCTATATTGTCTATCTTGGTTGTAATCCTATTTCTTGGAGCTCAAATAAACAACCAACAGTCGCTAGATCGTCTACTGAGGCAGAGTACAGGTCTGTTGCTTCCACTGCTGCAGAAGTCTGTTGGATTACCTCGTTGCTACAAGAAATTGGCTTCCCTTTGGCACAACAACTAGCTGTGTACTGTGATAATGTTGGAGCAACTCATCTTTGTTCAAATCCTATATTCCATACTCGCATGAAGCATGTTGCGCTGGACTATCACTTCATTAGACAACTTGTGCAAAATGGAGTTCTCCGAGTTACTCATGTCTCTTCGGTGGATCAATTGGCCGATGCCCTTACCAAGCCTCTCCCACGAGCTCGTTTTCACTCTTTGCCGAACAAGATTGGAGTTTCCAATAGAAGCTCCATCTTGAGGGGGCATAATAGTGTATAAGATCTTTGTATTAATATTGTATTTATTGCTGCTTATCACGCATTCATTTTGTATCCTTAACATTAGTTATTTCCTAGTTTAGCTGTACAAATTAGTGCTAATCTGTCTCCCATGTAATTCCTATTTATTCTATACGTGAATACAGAAAATATCTTCTTCTCATTCCAAATATTCCATACATACTTCCATTTCTTTTAATGATCAATATATACAAGAGAAAAATGAAGTTGTGACAAGGGCAAGAGGTGTTGGGTTTTATAGGATGATTATTATGCTGTAATATATGCATACATAAAGTGATTTAAAAAAAATGTAAATAAATACAAATCCTCTTTTTCAAATACTTGAAAGAGAAGACATGCATGGATCGTGTCGACAGATTCAATAATATTGAATGTTGACTATTATTCAAGCCACAACTATAGCTAGTTCCATGGTTTTTTGTAGCTTTAATTCCTTTTAATATGAATTTGACTTTTATCCATTGATTTTTTTGTGAATAGAAACATCAAAGAAGTATTAATTATAGATTATATATAATTAATTTCATTGTAAGTTTAAGAGTAAAGTTAATTAATTTCATTATAATTTAATAGAGTTAAGTTTAATGAGTTGGTTTCTTGTATCCCATACGTACAAATGGTGTAAGGGTACACTATTTTGTTTTAAAATGTATACTACATTTTAATTAATAAGGGTATAACATTTTGTTATAAAAGGTATACATTTTTCATTAATATTTTTTATTTTTTCAGAAAATAAAAGTATATATCTTTATACTAAAGGGTATATACCATTTAATAGTAAAGGGTATGAGCAAGTTTTTGCCAGGTTTAATTGTGTATATGTGGTATTGGTATATATATATATAAATCTTCGTATTTAGATATATTATTCTTTCATAATCTCTAGTTGAGGTTTAAAATAAAAACACAATATTATTATAACAAGCCTTCAAAAATAAGATTTAGTGTGCAAAGTCAAATGATTCGATTGAATGTAAACTTAAATTGAGATCTCAAGTAATTCGAATGTATAGTAGAACTATTTTATTTTATTTATATTTAATTTGAAGTACATTATACAAAATTATAAGAAAATGTTTGATTCATTTAAATTACTCCCTCCGTCCCATAGGAGTTGACACACTTTCCTTTTTGGTTTGTCCCACTAAAGTTGACGCATTTCCTTTTTAATACATGGACCCACACAAAAAATAATTAATCTATTCTCAGGGGCCCCACATATCACCTCTAATACAACTATCCACTACACATTAAATATTATTTATCTCACTTTACTTTACACCACTTTACATTAAATTATTATACTCCTTAATCTCCGTGCCCAAAAAAATTATACCAACTTCTATGGGACGGATGGAGTATTAGGTAAACTTGAAAATGTTATAAACAAGGAATAATCTATTCCCTAGGTTGTGATTCACCGAATCTCTTTCTAACTTAAAATGATGTACCCACCATTAGGGGTCCCACCGCCCCTGCCCTGGGGATTGGTGGAGGAGGTAAAACGCAGGATGTGCCTAAGTGGCTTATAGAGAGTGTTTGTTTAAGTGCAATTAGTGTGAAGAACCCTTAACTTTTAATAAAAAATTTAAGATCTATTAAATATTATTAACTCAATATAAATTAAATGAGGTGGAGATTGGGAGATATTATATTTCCAAAACTCATTCATAGATAATAGATTTATAAAATAGAAAAGTGACCCAGTTTGTGAAGACACATAAAAAGTAAGAATAGGAAAAGATGATGACAGTATTTTTTTTTATTCACAGTGAAAATTTGAATTAAAGTTTTATCTCTTAGGATGGTCTTACATTAGACGATTTAAAACTCATCAATCAATTAAAAATAACAATTTAAAGTATTGGGTCTTATTTTAGTCCTACCTGACAATTATCACAGACAAGATTTATTAAAGGATGGTCTTAGTAACAAAAACGATACAGTTTTCCTCATTATCAGACCATAATATAGGCCAATTTTAAACTGGGCCATAAACTTATTTATTATGGCCCAAATCTTAAAAAGTATAGAGCCCGAAAAGATTAAATGAGGGGGAAAAACTAATCCATTATGCAATGGAGTATATATCATTATAGTAGTGATGACTCATTAAGTGTATTTTTCCTAAGAATATATATTATATAAAATTATGATGTCTAGCTATCGTTATTTTTATCTGGTGATGGTGGTCCCACAATTATAATTATGGTCTTAGTTATTCAAACAAAATATGACTAACTTCTGATTATATCTTAAATGGGTTTTAAAATTTAAAATTAATACTTGAGTTTGGATTGAATATTTAAACTCTTTGATTGTAAAAATATTCAAGTTTTCTTTGTTAAGTGATGCTAATAAATAAATAAACATTAGACCACTTATCTTGCTTGGAAAATCTCTTTTTTTTTTGAATGAAATATTAGAAGAAAAGAAAATTATCAAGTGTCCTACTTATTTAAGATTTATTCAAATATTTTTAAATTTAAATTAAAATCGAATTATATTAAGTTACTCATCTTCCTATGTATAATAATTATTATAAATATAATACTATATGCCACACGCATTGCATTGATGTTGCTTCCAAGGTTTATCTCAATTTGTATAGTTGATCTTATAAAAACAAATACTGTAATTAAATTATATACTATTAAAAAAAACTCAATTCGTATAATTAAATCTAAAAAAATAAAAAAGTTGTATGATACAATCCTCCCAAAATTTATAATGATTTAATAACGCTGGGCCCACTTTCCATAATCCATTTGTTTATGAGGTTATATATGATCCAACAAGGAAATATGAAACAGTATTAATTAATACTAACAATAATAATAAACATAAAAGTTATTATGAAATCATATGAGATCCAAATTCCAACAGCTCATCATTTTCCAAACACTTGTCATTAGACTTCTGTAATACCCAAGTTTCTCACTACTAGTGTGTTTATATAATTTAATTTATATTATGTGTATTTTATAATTATGTGGTAATTGTTTCTCAATTTTATTTATCTTTACATTTTATTTAAGACATCTGTGATAATAATAATGACAATATGTGAATATATGTGTGCATAAATATTTACGTGTATTAATTTGGATATATGAGTAAATTATTTTATGTGTATGAATACACTTTTCTTAATTATTAAGTATCACACGTATTTTTATTATAATAATAAAAATAATATATAATAATTTAAAAAAAAAAGTCAAAAAGGGGCTGATTGATTTAGCTTAGCAGCCAATATTGAAAAAAATGGCAAAGCAGCCGTTTTCTATTAAAAAAAAAAATTTTTTTTTTGATTGATTTGATTTCCACCCAACCCTTTTTTACCTCTCTATATATATATATATATGCATACGGGGTTGAGGAATTCATCACCTCACCCCAATCAATCGATAATTAAAAAAAAAAAATAGAGAGAGAGAGAAGGGTTCGTGCTGGAACAGGAAGGAATTAATTACGGATTTTCACGGGTCTATAATTGTCGGAATTCAAGTAAGTAGAAGTCCAACTACAATGCATAACTATGTTGTGTCTAAATTATTTGTGATTAATATGTGATAATTATGTTGTGAATTATTTGTGATTAATTTAATTATGTTATGAATTATTTGAGATTAATTGATTATACAAGTTGTGGATTTATGTAATTTGAAATAATATTATTGTATTATATATATCTGTGTGATTGGGAACTGTTAAAAATATATGCGTATGACTTGAGAAGATATTGGTTATAAGGATCTGTGTGATCCAATATGGAGTTGTTATTATAAGAGATCCGTGTGATCCAAGGTGATGTGGATTTGTGTGAATTAAATTAAGTTGTTATTTTATTAAATGTTGATATTGATGTCATAAATGATTTATAATGTATATTTAATTGCACTGGTTGCATACCATGCATAATCATGAAAAGTGTTTTTTCCCCAAAATTAATAAGATACTAATGGTGTGTGCGGCCACTATATATGCATCTCTGTCAGGGTTCGAAAAAATCGTTCCCGACATTTTTGTCAGGGGTTCGGAAAAATCGTCCCCACCACTTTGTCAGAGTTCGGAAAAATCGTTCTCGTCACTATTGTCGGGGTTCGGAAAAATCGTCCCCATTGAGCTCATTTGGGTGCATATTATAAGTGTGTCGTGGGGATCCCGCAACGTGAACAGTTTTCTAAATAAAAGAGACAAATTAGTAGATTAGGAAATAAGTGCATTTTCATGCATTGTCATGCATGATTTCTACTTACTGAGATTTTTGTCTCACTAGTTTATGCATTGTAGGTGAGCCTGATAATATTTGAATATGTGGGTGGTGTACTGTGAAAGCTGTGGAGCTCCTACAAGGTTTCGAGTGGATGTACATAGATGACGACCTGTTGGGCTAGACCGTGTGTTTATTTTGTTTCCGCTGATATTTTATTATGTAATATATATATAAAAAAAATATTGTCAACTGTTTTTGTGGATTGAAGTGGTGTAAGAAACCAGTTGTGTATGTTGAACTGGTATGGCCGTTTGGATAATATATATTATGTGAGAAAAAAAAATAATGTGCAAATTTTATGATGATAATATTTATAAGAATTATAAGTTATGAAAAGTGGGTCGTGACAGAGTGGTATCAGAGCACGGTTTGGGTCCTGCAGACTGTCTATGTACATGAACTCATTCCTTGGGAGAGCAGCTTCGTGTGTAAGTGTTATTTTCATTTTGTGTTATTATGTGTTTTATATATTATATTGGTCATGTGGTGCAGGACTTATAGTTGGTAGACAAAATGGAAAGAATTATGGGTGAAAGTTCTGAAAGTGATAGAGTTGCTGAGCAAATAACACCTACTGAAGGAAATAATAGTGATGCGATGATTACTCGCCTGATGGAAATGGTAGAGCGCCAATCCCAGCAGATACAACAACTAATTCAACAGAGAGATATGGTTGGACAGCCAGAGGTTAATGTTAATCACAATCAACGTCAAGTAGAACGTGTGGAAATGGTTTGTGAAAGGTTTCGAAAGCTGAGCCCTCCAATATTTGAGGACGCAGCAGACCCCACAGATGCAGAGGATTGGTTACGCACGGTGGAAAACATGTTTCAATACAGTAGAATTCTAGAGGAAGACAGAGTGTTGTGTGCTTCTTTCATGTTACGAGGAAGTGCAGGCCACTGGTGGGATACGATTAAAAGTATCGAGGATGCCACGAATATGACATGGGAAAGGTTCAAGGAACTTTTCAGAAACAAGTACTTTACGGCACCAGTGAGAGCCATGAAGATGAACGAATTCATACAGTTGAAGCAGGGTGGGATGTCAGTCACAGATTACCTTCGTAAGTTTGAACTGTTGTCAAGATTTGCAGAACATATGGTGAGTACAGAGGCATTAAAAGTGGAGAGATTCGTGGAAGGCTTAAGGCCTGAGCTTTTCAGAGATGTGAGTATGGCGGGACTGCATGGAGCAACATACTCACAAGTGGCAGAAAGGGCCCAGATTGCTGAACAAGCAGAGATGAGGATCAGACAAGCGCAAGCTGTCAGACGTCAATTTCAACAGAAACCGGTGCAGCAGTTTGGGAGAAATGATAAGAGGCCGATGCCATTTCAGAGGCCGAAATCAAATTTTCAAGTGGAGCAAGGAAAAGGACAAGGAGAACCAAATAAGCGTCCTAGGTTCGATCAAGGGAAAATGCCACAGGCGCCGCCTCTACCGATGTGTCCAAATTGTTTTAGACCACATGGTGGAGAGTGTCACATGCCTCCGAGAACATGTTACACATGTGGAGAGAAAGGACATATGACTATTACTTGTCCTAAGAAAGGGAAACAAGGGCAACAGGTGAGAGTTCCAGCAAGAGTATACACTTTGACGTGGGAGGAGGCAGATGCGAACCCCTCAGTTATCGCTGGTAAGATTTCTATTTTTGGCATTTCTACCTATGTGCTATTTGATTCTGGAGCAACACATTCATTTGTATCCACGGAATATGTGAGGAAGCTGGGTGGAACATCTAACTTAATAGAAGCTAATTATGAGGTGATGATACCTTCTGGTGAATCAAAGCAAACTAATCAACTTCTTCGAGGTTGTGTTATTCCTATTGAAGGAAGACAACTCCTCGCTGACTTAATTGTGTTAAATATGAATGATTATGATATTATATTGGGTATGGATTGGCTGTCAAAGTACGGTGCGACAATAGATTGTCAGAAGAAGAGTATTACTTTCCAGCCATTGAAGGGAGAACCATTTACTTTTGTTGGGATCAAGAAAATTTTCAGATTTCCTATGATATCAACAACAAAAGCACAACGGTTGTTGAAAAGTGGTTGTGAGGGGTATCTGGTGAGTGTAATGAATGTTGAGGGGCAGCAATGTCCAGTTCTTGATAATGTACCAGTAGTTCGGGAATATCTGGAGGTATTTTCAGATGATCTTCCAGGTTTGCCACCAGACCGGGAAATAGAGTTTGTTATTGAGTTACAACCAGGAACTGCTCCTATATCTAAAGCACCATACAGAATGGCACCAGCTGAACTGAAGGAATTGAAGATACAATTACAAGAGTTGCTAGACAAAGGATTCATTCAACCTAGTTTCTCCCCTTGGGGAGCACCAGTTCTGTTTGTTCGAAAGAAGGATGGCACATTGAGGATGTGCATTGATTATCGGGATCTCAATAAAGTTACGGTGAAGAATAAATATCCATTGCCTCGTATTGATGATCTGTTTGATCAGTTACAGGGTGCAGCTATCTTTTCTAAGATTGATTTGCGGTCGGGGTATCATCAGTTGAAGATTAGGAAGGAGGATATTCCGAAGACTGCATTTAGTACAAGGTATGTGCATTATGAATTTTTGGTGATGTCATTTGGTTTGACAAATGCTCCGGCAGCATTTATGGATTTGATGAATAGAGTATTTCAGGAATTTCTCGATAAATTTGTGATCGTGTTTATCGATGATATTCTAATTTACTCTAAGAATAAGGAGGATCATGCTCTACACTTAAGAAAGGTGTTAGAGATTTTGAAGGAGAAGCAATTGTATGCGAAGTTTAAAAAGTGTGAATTTTGGTTGGATCGAGTTGTTTTCTTGGGTCACGTGGTATCGGGAGAAGGAATTTCGGTAGATCCAAGTAAAGTAAAAGCAATCCATGATTGGCCACAACCCTCAAATCCCACTGAGGTTCGTAGCTTTCTTGGATTGGCTGGATATTATCGAAGGTTTGTTGAAGGATTCTCCAAGATTGCTTCATCATTAACGCAGTTGACTAGGAAGAATGTGAAGTTCACATGGACGGAGTCATGTGAGCAAAGTTTTCAAGAATTAAAGAAACGATTGACATCAGCACCTATCTTAACTATTCCTACGGAGACAGGAAACTTCAAGGTTTACAGTGATGCTTCAAAGAATGGTCTTGGGTGTGTATTGATGCAGAATGGGAAAGTGATAGCTTATGCATCCAGACAGTTAAGAGAGTATGAGAAGAATTACCCAACTCATGATTTAGAGTTAGCTGCAGTGGTGTTTGCACTCAAGATTTGGAGGCATTATCTGTATGGGGAACATTGTGAAATTTATACTGATCATAAGAGTTTGAAGTACTTTTTCACTCAGAAAGAGTTGAACATGAGGCAAAGAAGATGGTTGGAATTGGTGAAGGATTACGACTGTGTTATCAATTATCATCCGGGAAAAGCCAATGTAGTTGCTGATGCATTGAGCCGAAAGGCAATACAGAGTGTAGCTGCTATGACCATAAACCAGAAACCAGAGTTGCTTGATTTGCAAAAGATGGGTGTGGAGATCATTCAGGAAGGATCGTTGGAAGCAAGGATGGCAGCTCTGACACTTCGACCAACTTTGATGGATAAGATTCGACAGAGCCAACATGAGGATAAGTTATTTGACAAGATAAAGAATGATATCAGCTCTGGAAAGTTTTCTGACTTCCAATTAGGAGAAGATGGTGTGATTCGTTATGGAGGTCGATTATGTCTACCTGAAGTAGATGACATTCGGAAAGAAGTGATGGCAGAAGTGTTGGGCAATTGGATCGTGCGGTTCAACGTGATTCGTTAGGATTAACAGGCAAACAAAATCAGCGGAAGCAATAATGTGTTTACCGTACTTCAGGGTTGATGTAGAGTCTGAATCACTGCAGAAGAACACCTCTTGATCTTCTGCTGTATGTCCCAAGTCAACTCTGGTGTTGGGTGGTCAACAATCCCCAGAGTTCTCTCAATCTGCTTCTCTCTAACTCACGTCAAAAGAGGCGCAGGAAGTTAGGTTTCCAGAAGCTGAGATGACTATATATATTGGGCTACAGCAGGGACCAGGAGGAGAAATTGGGCTGGGCCTCAATTGAACTTAATTAACCAAGCTTAGCCCAAAGCTTTTAATTAAATCCAATAATAATAATATAGTCCACTAAAATATTATTATTGCACTACCCGTCCAATCCCAAAATTATGTTCTGGGCTCCTTCTTATTATGAGCCCGATAGTCTCCCCATGTTTAAGATATTCAATGTCCATTAATTAATTAAGTTACTGACAACTCAAATTAATTAATATCTCATCCGAGAGTAGTACCACTCAACCTTTTTATCATGCCGGAAATTAATCAACTTGCAAGATTTACATGATAAACCTTATGAGCTCCTCAAGGGGACATCATCAACCTATGACGGACATGGATTCCTTCTACAATCAACAGCACACCATAGATACAGCACTACTTCCCAACTCACCGAGTTTGTTGATTTAATACTTATAAATCTCACCCATTGATGAATCAAAGAAATACATACTGTCCTACGTGTCGAGGTTATTGTATAGGGATTAAGAGCACGAACTTCCATAATAACAGAGATCAAGTTCTACTATATAGTCAGTATAAGACGAACGATCTCAAGCGGTCCTACTCAATACACACAAGTGCACTAATGTGATTCTATAGCCAAGACAAGCTAATACCAAACCACACTACAACCATACCGATAGAGAGTCCCCGTCTATCTCAGTTGTGAGCATCTGTTTATACTTTATAAGGAAACCGATAATATGATCTTCCGCGTGTTGTCGCACAACATATTATCTACAGTATAAAGTAAATGGACTATTGCATCATGCATATAAAATAAATTATAAGATGCAATCATTTGATCAATGATTCTCATTTCAAATATTGTTATAACATTGTCCATACTAAAGCTAGACTTTTAGTATACAATCCAACAATCTCCCACTTATACTAAAAGACTATGCTGTCATGTCTTCTGCCATACATCTGATTCCTACTCCCACTACACGACCATTAAAAGCTCTCGCCTTAAGGTCCTTGTAAATGGTTTACTAGGTCATCATCCGATGCAATCTAGGCGACAACAACCTTCGCCTCATCATACGATTTCTCGTAGCAAGTGGTACTCGCGCTCTATGTGTTTAATTGCCTTATGGACTCGTGATTCCTTCAAGTTTGCAACTGCACCAATATCATCAATATAAATTGTGATATCCTTGGGCAAACTTAGAAATACTTCGAAGTCTATCTTGAAGTTTCTAGAGTCATATAGATACTTTGGCTGCCTCATAGGCTCCAATTTATCATCTTTCCATGATGGAGTCCGGAGTCTGAAATATATTTCTATATAACACTCCTCCACATTATGACTCTACTTCCTAAGATTAAACACATAACCTTTGAGGAGAATTTACTACCGTCCAATCTGACTAAAGAATCCGAATCTACGTAATCCACAAGAAGCAGTGAATCTGTCCAGTAAGTTCATATATAATTTCCAGTCCTTCTCAGGCACTTTATATATGTCTTACTACAGTTCATCATTCTTGATCTGGGTTACGTTGATACCCACTGTTCTGCATACAGCAAAATAGTTATCCAACTTCGTTCATAGCATTCCATGAATAAACTCATCCGATGGGGAGGAAGGCTCTAATGCCGACGCGTAAGTCTATTCTCATGCTAAATGAGTATGGACTATATCATATTATGAAACTTGAGATAAGCATAATATCCTTTCTTGTGATCCGTATTACCGTGATCAAAAGGACATTTTTGCCTTTCTTAAGTCCTTCATTTCTACCGCTTTATTAACCGTACCCATACGCCCGATAATAGTCTTTCATTGTCTCCAATGAGCAAGATACTATCTACGTATAGTACAAGAAACACCACCACGTTTCCGTCACTCTTTACAACACACAAGACTCATCCGCTCATTGATTTAAATCCATACCACTGGATTATCTAATCAAAACAGATGCTTCACAATCTTAAAGCTTGCTTTAGTCCATCGCTGGACACTTTTAAGCTTACTATCTAAATGCTATTAGTACTTTGCAATTAATTACTCTGGTTGCTTCACATAGATGTTTTCCTCAAGACTTCCAATCAGGAAAGCTGTCTTGACATCTATTTGCTGTCCCTCATAATTTAATATGAGCAGCAATAAATAAAAGAATCCGGATCAATTTAAGCATAGTTATCAGCGAATATGTTCCCTCATAATCGAACCATTTCTTTCTGAGTACATCTTTTCGCAACAAGCTTTGCTTCCAAGATTTTCACCTTTCCGTATGATCCTCTTTTATTTCCTATGATCACTTGCAATGGTTTTTACACCATTTAGTGGTCATACAAGTTCCCAGACTTAATATAGAAGCCGTAGATTCTATTTCAACGTACATTGCAACTTACTAAGATTCCGCATTTTAATCTTGTAGTGCTATGTCGTATCCGTGGGATAATACCATGTTCACTAGGGATCAAGTCTCACGACTCTCCCAAACATATATTTATGAGTTGTCACACAACCCTCCCACTACGACAAGGCACTACATGTAATTGTGTATCAGACGTGACACGCGATGCAGTTTACCTTGTGGTATATCCTCTTGTACACTTGGTACTTTTACTTAGTGTTTTCCTCTCACTCCCTTTAGAACAACTTATACATGGGCTTGTGATTTATTACATAGTCCTTTTTCCAAAAATCTGGTCATTGTGTTAACAATTACCCTTCGATCTTTTGGACTAAATAAATCACTATCCATTTTTCTAGAATATCCCATATACAGACAAACGTTTCACGAATTACTGTATCTAGGGAATATCCATAAAATGAATTTAATTATTCCAAATAATTCATCATCTATCTAATCATAACCATAAGAGCCTAATACCTTCTACCCACCACACCATTCAGCTGGGGCATGCCCGGTGTAGTCAACTTGAGATTTAATCTCAACTTCTGATTAATAGCTCCTAATTATCCTAAGAGGTATTTACCACCACGGTTAAACCGTAATGACTACCTCTTGCCTGGATAATATTAGGTTCGCTTGAATCAGAATGAACTAATTCCAACATATATATCTTTGGCTCTACACCCCACAGCCTTGAAAAGGCAGTTAATCATTTTTACTTTCAAGCAAGACTCGCAAGTCCGATAGTTTCCACTTCAGATAAACCTTACGGTCTATCGGCTATCAACTTTTGAATCCTACTTAAGTAAAATGAATTAGTCATAGACGCCAAATGTATGTTTAGTTCATCTCCGAAGGTTCCTTTCTCTTACTAATATTAGAAGATGCATTATTAATTACTATTTATTGCATCTGTGGGATGAACATGATTCAAGAGTATAATTATTATCCACCAACGTACTATAACGGATTATACCCCCATTCCTCATCATTATGACCATGTCATATAAATGAAATGAAGTATCCATCCGTTAATGCATAGAAACCGAAATTAAATTCTTTCCATGAAAACGTACGTAAAGATAATTTCTCATAATCAATCATTTATTCCTATCATAAGATAGATAAATAACTCCCACTGCAATAGCCACTACCTTCGTAGTTTTACCCATGTCATAACTATCTTATCCTCACTTAGTAATAAACATTTAGTGATTCCAGTATCTACACACTTCGTGTTAATAGATGCCATCACTAATCATGTTTAAACAACTAGTGAATAAGATATTAAACTTGTTCACTTTATGATGAAAATGGCTTTCCTTTGCCACATGTTTTGTCAGAAGTCTCCCACCATATACATCCTCTAGTATTTCAGGTAGAACTTTCTCAAAACATTAAGGCTAAACATGGAGAATAAAATTGATCTAGGTTTCCCTTTCAATTTATACTCCAAGCTTTTCCAATTCATTCATCAAATTCTATCATGATCTTGCGCCTTTTAAATTACTCAAGTATCTGAAGAGTTACATGAGTTCATCATATTTCTATGATCCTCTCATCTCTTCACTAAAGACTTTAATAGGCATCATGAGCCGTCCTTTGAGAGAACACATGTATTTTCTTAAGCAGTAAATTTCAAAATTAAGATTCTTTTCTAATCAGTTAATTTGGACAAGTAAATATAATTTCTTTTAGTTAACAATAAGTGAGACTAAAACTATTCGAAATACAGAGAATCACGATTAAATTTACTGATCAAAACTTCGAATTTTATCCTTTTATATTGTTTCCCTCAAAACAATATAAAATAAAATTCACCGACATCTCAAGCACCGTGAGTCTGCAAGCCACGTTAGTGTGGACGTTTACAAACCCGAACATTTACAAGAGAAGGTTTTACCCATTAATTTCATTTGTCAACCTAACTTTATGACAAAATAATTAATAGTCGGTTACTCTTTAGCCATGCAAATAATAGCAGTGACTCTGTTGGGGATGATACTAATTATTTACACCTAAGTGTACACCATTATTTGATCCCAAGTCCCCTGCGCGAGCTTATGTGCCTTACAGTTGGAGAAGTACACACGCGCTCGGGTAGCTTCCTACAATCATCAATTATAAGTTTGTACTAGTGTACCGCACACAAACTCATCCGTTAGGGAGGAAGGCCTATGCCAACACGCAAGTTTATGTGCCACATTACAAACAATAATTATTTATGAAGTCTGTACCAGTGATCCGTGAATAAACTCATCCGTTAGGGAGGAAGGCCTGTGCCAACACGCAAGTTTACTCACATCACTTACAAACCAATAATGGAGGCCGCGGGAATTTATTACCAATCCCCTCTCCCACTTAGTTATTTAATTACCGAGGGTTTTAACATGCATATAATATTCCAGAATAAAATATACAACTTAGGCATGCTTCTATTAACAGCAATTTAAATAAATAAATCACATAGAACATGCCTGTCACATATACAACAATAATTGACAATTAAATCAATTAATCAGTTATATAACATTAATTAATTGCATAGAATGTTGGATCAATTAAATAGGCCCAGCTGACCCAAAGATAATTAGCATAAAATGAGCAGCCCATTATTAAAATAATTAAGCCCATTTATCTTGACAATATCAGCATTAAGGTCTAGCCCAATATTTAAATCAGGCCCAACATAACACCCACAATTAATTAAAATTAGGATTAGCCCAGCAGCCCATTACCATTTAATTAAATTTGGGCCCATCAGCCCAAAACAAAATTAAATAAAATTGGGCCCAAAAGGGCAACCCATTAACCTGCCAGTCATACGAGCCCAAGCATGCAGCCTAAAATCAATTGCTGCCCTAGACAAACACACAGCCGCAACTCAGATTTCAAACGGCAGCTGACCCGGCGCAAAAAGCCGCCGTTGCCGCCGGCGGCCGCGAGGGAGACCCAACCGCGACCTTCCTTTCAAATGACAGCAACCGCCGCTCATAGCTCCAGACTCCAGCTGCAGCGGCGCATCAACCGGCGGACCAGCCGACAGCCACCGGAATCGAGCCGCGCCAATAGCCGCCTTGTTTCCTCGCTGCCAGACGCCTAGCTCTCCGGAATCATCGCGCGCCCACCTGCTGCAACAAGCCAGCAATCACCGGGGCTGTAAATGCACAATGACTCACCTCCGTATCAGCCGAAGCCGCTAGCCGATTGTCGTGGACTGACGACTAGATCTTCCCCCGGACGGGATACGCCATCCTCGCTATTGCCGACCATGCCGACGCCAGCCGTGCAACAGAGATCCAACAGCCATGACACCGAGCGCCGCCTGCGCTCGCCCGCGCTCGCCTGGAAGCTGCCGTAGACTGCCTCCGCCCGTGCCGCCCGTGCTCGCCTGGAAACGTCAAGGCCCGACAGATCCGCCACGCTGCGTCTGTCTATCAGCGAAGACCCAAGTCGACTCACCGGAAAGAAACCGTCGACCCATTATGACGTCGTCCGACCCAACTGAAGCACAGTATCATCGACTACCGAGGAGCCCGACCAAGCTGCTGCCATCGCTGGTTTGCACAGACGAGAAAAAGGAGAAGCCGGCTCCTTCATCACTCCGTCTGACCCACGCTAGTCCTACAGCCATCAGGGAGATGCTTCCAATCGACGCAACGCTGTTTCTGTCTTGCCCAGGAGCGTCAACTGGCTTGCTCCCCGCCGCTGCCTCACACCACGACTGGTCCGCCATGGACTCGCCCGGAATCTGCCGTGCACCAGTCGAGACATCCGTCGTTCTTCAGTCGCCGCTGACTGGAGTCGCTCGCCTTGCGCCGGCTATGTTTCTCCATTCTATCATCGTCGTTGCTCAGCGATGTAACAATCGACATCTGGATTCCATCGCCGTCCAGGACTCGCTATCGATCACCACCGAGAGTCACATCCAGATGATGCAACGCCTTCTCCGATCATCAGTCGCAACTTGCAGACCAACCCGATCGAAAAGCGCCTTAGAGCCGATAGAGGTAGATTCTGACTCAGCCATAACCTGCCTCTATCTCCGTCTGAATCGCAACCCTCCGCTGGCTTGACCGAGAGCAGTCGTACTTCTCCACCCCGACCACGTGCCGCCGTCACCGTTTACCATATACGCGCCACCGGATGCATATCCAACGAACATGGTGTGTTTTTGTGATGTCATAAGAGTGAACAGTGTAATCAATTACCAACAAAAGTCAAAAGTGTATGTTTTCCAGTGTACGATTCACCAACAAACACCAATGAACACTATTACAGAACCCATGAGATTATTTACAGATTAATTAACATAATCACATAATCAAAATAATCAATAACATAACATGATTACTAATATGCGATTATTCCAGATTAATTATCATATAATCACAACATACCTACGTCTCACGTTTCACCACGAAACCAACGCTCTGATACCAATTGTTGGGCAATTGGATCGTGCGGTTCAACGTGATTCGTTAGGATTAACAGGCAAACAAAATCAGCAGAAGCAATAATGTGTTTACCGTACTTCAGGGTTGATGTAGAGTCTGAATCACTGCAGAAGAACACCTCTTGATCTTCTGCTGTATGTCCCAAGTCAACTCTGGTGTTGGGTGGTCAACAATCCCCAGAGTTCTCTCAATCTGCTTCTCTCTAACTCACGTCAAAAGAGGCACAGGAAGTTAGGTTTCCAGAAGCTGAGATGACTATATATATTGGGCTACAGCAGGGACCAGGAGGAGAAATTGGGCTGGGCCTCAATTGAACTTAATTAACCAAGCTTAGCCCAAAGCTTTTAATTAAATCCAATAATAATAATATAGTCCACTAAAATATTATTATTGCACTACCCGTCCAATCCCAAAATTATGTTCTGGGCTCCTTCTTATTATGAGGCCGATAGTCTCCCCATGTTTAAGATATTCAATGTCCATTAATTAATTAAGTTACTGACAACTCAAATTAATTAATATCTCATCCGAGAGTAGTACCACTCAACCTTTTTATCATGCCGGAAATTAATCCACTTGCAAGATTTACATGATAAACCTTATGAGCTCCTCAAGGGGACATCATCAACCTATGACGGACATGGATTCCTTCTACAATCAACAGCACACCATAGATACAGCACTACTTCCCAACTCACCGAGTTTGTTGATTTAATACTTATAAATCTCACCCATTGATGAATCAAAGAAATACATACTGTCCTACGTGTCGAGGTTATTGTATAGGGATTAAGAGCACGAACTTCCATAATAACAGAGATCAAGTTCTACTATATAGTCAGTATAAGACGAACGATCTCAAGCGGTCCTACTCAATACACACAAGTGCACTAATGTGATTCTATAGCCAAGACAAGCTAATACCAAACCACACTACAACCATACCGATAGAGAGTCCCCGTCTATCTCAGTTGTGAGCATCTGTTTATACTTTATAAGGAAACCGATAATATGATCTTCCGCGTGTTGTCGCACAACATATTATCTACAGTATAAAGTAAATGGACTATTGCATCATGCATATAAAATAAATTATAAGATGCAATCATTTGATCAATGATTCTCATTTCAAATATTGTTATAACATTGTCCATACTAAAGCTAGACTTTTAGTATACAATCCAACAAGAAGCTCATTCAACACCATACTCTGTACATCCAGGAGCTACTAAGATGTATAGAGATTTGAAGTTATATTATTGGTGGCCAGGGATGAAGAGAGATGTTGCTCGATATGTAGAGCAATGTCTGACTTGTCAGCAAATCAAAGCCGAGCATCAGAGACCAGCAGGAACTTTGCAGCCTCTATTTATTCCAGAATGGAAGTGGGATAATATTACTATGGATTTTTTCATCGGACTACCGAAGACAGTGAAAGGTCACAATGCTATTTGGGTTATCGTGGATCGATTGACTAAGTCAGCTCATTTTCTTCCTATTAACTCTACGTATTCCATGGATCGTTATGCCCAACTATATATACAAGAGATTGTCAGACTCCATGGAGTACCACTTACCATTGTGTCAGACAGAGATACGAGATTCTTGTCTGCTTTCTGGAAGAGTTTACATAAGGCATTGGGGACACAATTATCTTTCAGCACAGCATTCCATCCACAGACAGATGGTCAATCAGAGCGTACAATACAAATCTTGGAGGATATGCTCAGAGCGTGTGTGTTGGATTTTCAAGGTCAGTGGAGTAAATTTTTGCCTTTGATAGAGTTCTCGTACAATAACAGTTATCAGTCTACCATTGGGATGGCTCCATATGAAGCATTGTATGGGAGAAAGTGTAGATCTCCAGTATATTGGGATGAAGTTGGAGAGAGAAAACTTTTGGGTCCAGACTTGATTCGTGAAATGTCAGAAGCTGTTACTCATATACGAGAGAAGATGAAAGTTGCTCAAGATCGGCAAAAGAGTTATGCAGACAAACGGAGGAGAGAATTAAAATTTGAAGTGGGTGATCAGGTATTTCTGAAAGTATCTCCAATGAAGGGGATAATGCGATTTGGAAAGAAAGGGAAACTCAGTCCAAGATATGTTGGTCCGTTCACTATCATTGAGAGAGTTGACAATGTTGCCTATAAGTTGGAGTTACCAGCATCAATGTCTAGAGTACATGACGTGTTTCATGTGTCTATGTTGAGGAAGTATGTTCCAAATCCATCTCATGTTCTCAGGCAGGAACCAGTTGAGTTGAAAGAAGATTTGAGTTATGAGGAAGTACCAGTTGAGATCTTGTGGCGAGACGTGAAGAAGCTCAGAAATAAAGAAATACCATTAGTAAAAGTATTATGGAGGAACCAACTAGTTGAGGAGGCTACTTGGGAAAGAGAGGATGAGATGATGGCTAAATATCCAGACCTCTTCAGGTAAGTAAATTTCGAGGACGAAATTTTTATAAGAAGGGAAGAATGTAATACCCAAGTTTCTCACTACTAGTGTGTTTATATAATTTAATTTATATTATGTGTATTTTATAATTATGTGGTAATTGTTTCTCAATTTTATTTATCTTTACATTTTATTTAAGACATCTGTGATAATAATGATGACAATATGTGAATATATGTGTGCATAAATATTTACGTGTATTAATTTGGATATATGAGTAAATTATTTTATGTGTATGAATACACTTTTCTTAATTATTAAGTATCACACGTATTTTTATTATAATAATAAAAATAATATATAATAATTAAAAAAAAAAAAAAGTCAAAAAGGGGCTGATTGATTTGGCTTAGCAGCCAATATTGAAAAAAATGGCAAAGCAGCCGTTTTCTATTAAAAAAAAAAAATTTTTTTTGATTGATTTGATTTCCACCCAACCCTTTTTTACCTCTCTATATATATATATGCATACGGGGTTGAGGAATTCATCACCTCACCCCAATCAATCGATAATTAAAAAAAAAAAAATAGAGAGAGAGAGAAGGGTTCGTGCTGGAACAGGAAGGAATTAATTACGGATTTTCACGGGTCTATAATTGTCGGAATTCAAGTAAGTAGAAGTCCAACTACAATGCATAACTATGTTGTGTCTAAATTATTTGTGATTAATATGTGATAATTATGTTGTGAATTATTTGTGATTAATTTAATTATGTTATGAATTATTTGAGATTAATTGATTATACAAGTTGTGGATTTATGTAATTTGAAATAATATTATTGTATTATATATATCTGTGTGATTGGGAACTGTTAAAAATATATCCGTATGACTTGAGAAGATATTGGTTATAAGGATCTGTGTGATCCAATATGGAGTTGTTATTATAAGAGATCCGTGTGATCCAAGGTGATGTGGATTTGTGTGAATTAAATTAAGTTGTTATTTTATTAAATGTTGATATTGATGTCATAAATGATTTATAATGTATATTTAATTGCACTGGTTGCATACCATGCATAATCATGAAAAGTGTTTTTTCCCCAAAATTAATAAGATACTAATGGTGTGTGCGGCCACTATATATGCATCTCTGTCAGGGTTCGGAAAAATCGTTCCCGACATTTTTGTCAGGGGTTCGGAAAAATCGTCCCCACCACTTTGTCAGAGTTCGGAAAAATCGTTCTCGTCACTATTGTCGGGGTTCGGAAAAATCGTCCCCATTGAGTTCATTTGGGTGCATATTATAAGTGTGTCGTGGGGATCCCGCAACGTGAACAGTTTTCTAAATAAAAGAGACAAATTAGTAGATTAGGAAATAAGTGCATTTTCATGCATTGTCATGCATGATTTCTACTTACTGAGATTTTTGTCTCACTAGTTTATGCATTGTAGGTGAGCCTGATAATATTTGAATATGTGGGTGGTGTACTGTGAAAGCTGTGGAGCTCCTACAAGGTTTCGAGTGGATGTACATAGATGACGACCTGTTGGGCTAGACCGTGTGTTTATTTTGTTTCCGCTGATATTTTATTATGTAATATATATATAAAAAAAATATTGTCAACTGTTTTTGTGGATTGAAGTGGTGTAAGAAACCAGTTGTGTATGTTGAACTGGTATGGCCGTTTGGATAATATATATTATGTGAGAAAAAAAAATAATGTGCAAATTTTATGATGATAATATTTATAAGAATTATAAGTTATGAAAAGTGGGTCGTGACAAAAAAACCCACGTCATGTAATTAACAAAACACTTAATAATTACAATATAATTAAATGTTTTTTAATTAATAATCCGCACATATATCTAATTCAACAAATAAAAGATGTTATGTAAAAAATAAAAAATAAAACTTTGATCTCGTCGTTTTGGGAAAGAAAAAATGCTTTTGATACGGCTTTTATTTAATTTTTAAAAAATCAAAGAAGTAATATAAAACATCTCTCAGTATTTCATTTTATTTTACTTTAAAACTATAGAGCATATTGTTAATTTAAATACCCAATATATTATTTAGTAAAATTGTAAAGAATAAAGAATAAGTATTTTACTCACCACTAGTGCGTGGGATGCTTTTAATATTCTTTTAATTTTGGAATATGCAACACAATAACATATTAGGATGATCATGTTAAATTATACTAATACAATTAGGGTTAATTAATAGGTGTCTTAAAAGTGAAATACCTAATTAACCAAATTAATGTTTAGACTAAAAGCTGTAAACTATAAAAGCAGCCTCTCTCTCTCTCTCTCTCTCTCTCTCTCTCACTGCAAGCAGTCTACGCAATCTCCTCTCTCTCTCTAAATTATCTTGCATTTTGATCCGGAGATTACACCTCTTTCAAGAATTCATGTTCTATCAAGTAAGTTGAATTTATTTGTAAGCATAAAATTCTGTGTACGACATTTCAGAGTCGCCATTATAATTGCTGAATTTTAAAATACCGCAATTATTTTTGTTGTTGGATATTTTTTCCTGTTATTATCTGTTTGATTAGTTGGTTGAACTTTAAATCATGATTGTATATAGTGTGGGTTCTTCTTAATCAAGGTTCATGATCCGTTCTATAAACTTTTTTTTTAATTTAATTATTGTCCCTTTGTTGATTTATTTGCTAACTTGAAATTTGAATCTAAAATCTGGAACTTTAGCTTATTGTTCTTTTTTCTTTTAAAAAACTTTAATTCAAATTTGATGTTTTTCCTACTGCATGTATAGAGAACTGCATGACTTTCTGCTGAATGTTTTTTAATTAGGATGACACAGAATTGTTTGTTTCTTTCAAAATTTCTTATTTGTGCAATTAATTAGTATCTGTTTATTTATTCTTGGGTTAATGTTCAAATTCCAGGTGTAAATACACATACATGCATGAAGGAGCCTGCCTCACAAAAGTTGAGTAACCTGGATATAGTGTACAACCCTTAAGTAATTATCAGATGTTTATTTATCAATTTTGGGAATATTGAATTCATAATTACTTGTTCTAGTGGATGGTGGAAAGCCAGGCTGAGATTTTATTCAAGCAAAAGAAATGGATATGCAAAGTAATCCTCATGGAGAACATGGGAGATCTGAGCAAATCATTAATCAGTTTCTTTTAAAAAGCTTGCACATTATATTGGACTCAAGGGTTCCATTTAATCGGCCTTCTAGTCGGAGTGGAGAAATTAAAAAGAGTGATAAATGGTTTAGTTTAGTGTTAGGGGATCGTCCAGCTGCCATGGATAGTTTGAGTTTTTGGAACAGAAGTTTGTTGGAACCCATGATCATTGATATCATACTAGTTCAGAAATCTTGGGATGCTTCCTCAGATCATTCTCTGCGTAGTAATTTGGCTTCGGAGATGTTAACTGAGACAGTGATAGAGAGGTGGATAGTTCAGTATGAGTATCAAAGGTCTATGTCTCCTCAGACAGGTGATGCCCATTACAAGAAGACATACAAGAAATCAATCATATTGTTGCGGTCTGTTTATTCAATGCTGAGGCTACTTCCAGCATATAAGGCCTTTCGTAAACAGCTTTCTTTTAAGCAGAACTGTGATTTCGAAATCAATTACAAAATTAGCTCATTCTGTTCTCCATTTTCGAGATCAGAGGAAGTATCCATGAAGAACTATAGTTTTGTACCTGTTGATGCTCAGCAAGGCCGCCTTTCTGTGTCAGTGATGTATCGTGAAAGTTTATCTGATTTCAATCTTGATGCTTTCGTATCTCATCCTCTGGAGATTATTACTGATTATGTAGGTAGCCCTCTTACTGAGCCTATGAGGACATTTTCTTCTCCCTCGTATGATAAGGGTCGTTCCACGTCCTTCCTGCGAGGAAAACAATCAACTCCTCCATCGCCATTTCAACGACCTCACAGCTGGACGAGTGGTCTGAGGGAGATCCCTTCACAACCATTTAGTGCATCTCCACCTTTATATCGGGTACCATATGAGTATTCACCTTCACCTAGTGAAACTTGCATCAATAGGGAACAAAACCAAAGGTTTACAACCTATCAGAAAACAATATCTGATGACTTGCTTTCTCCTCCCTTCTCGTCCTCTCCATCTCCATCCCCATCTCCCCCTGCAAACCTTTCAGGTCCAGTTCAGGATCTTCGATATTTAGGGACTGCTCCAATGAGTATTCCTCATCCAATGATGGGAAGAAGTCCTAGATACCTTTCTCCTAATCTGTCAGATCCAAGTAGGCAATCTCTACCTCCTCTATCTCCAAAAAACACTAGGTATGATCCTTCATCTCATGATTCCTCTCCAGGAATCAGGTCAATAAGGAGACTAGATTCTGCCAGGACCGGAGAGTTAAGTAATAACTCAATAAATTCTGGTCAAAAGGTAGTTTTTATTTTCAGAGTTGTTAATGATTACTACATATTGTTGTTTGTTCTAGTAGCTGCTAGTTAATCACTCAGCTTGTGCACTCCTGTCTTTTTTTCTTAGGTGTCTCGAGATTCAAAGGAAGATTCTGGCCGATTTTCAAGTTTGCTCTCGTCAAGTAGCTCACCACGTGTTGGATTCTCGAGGAGCTCCAGCCGGTTGTCATTCCAGGATGACATTGGTGAATGTGATTGTCCGTTTATTGTGGACGATGTGGATCCTCCTGATGGCCAATCAAGGTAATTCTTTTCCATTATGAATGTGCCTGTTAAGTGATAAGTGCTTGAAATTAGAAGTATCATGTACAATGCAGCTCAGAATGCCACGTTTTGTTTAGCACCCAAATCATACATATGTAGAATAATTTTATAACATATGTGGATTGACGACATGAGAAATCTGTCCTTTACTTTCTAGAGTTCCACAAAACTTATCTGTTTATTGTCTCATTGTCCATGTTTTAGATTTGTGGTTAATGCTTTTGTTACTTTCTTTGCTTTAATATATATTTAAAGCACAAAATTGTTCATTGTTCTATTTGATACTAAAATCGCAATACATCATAAGATATTCAATTTAAAATAATATTAGTTTGATGGTCAAAACAATCTATTTCTACACTCCATTCTTTTATTGATTACTAATAACATCAAATTCATCAAGGCCTTGAGTATTCTCTCGTATTTTGGACTCCACAAGAGCTCCGCTTTCATACTAGTTTTCTATCCATTATTCCCATTTAGTTTGTGATAGAGAAAACTTGTGTACTGGGAACTGGCATTATACTTTTCGTCGTATCTGGCGGGAGTTCTGTCAGCAGTTATTTGAGAATTGGCTCACTCTTAAATCTATGTAGATTTCCATTTCTCTGGATAATAATATTCACAGCACATCATAATGAGAGAACTGCATGTCGCTCAGTGTTTATGGTAGGCAGCTTTTTGATTCTCAGACTATTTCCAGACATGAAACTCAGTTATATATCTGATGCTCTTTCATTATCCACACTCATTTTGTTATTTATATGTATATACTTCTTCACAAATAGGAAATTCTGAGAAAATACGAACATGTTTAGAAAGCATTATAGACTGAAAAGAAACGAAAAGAAGTTAAGTCTATAGTTGAATATATATGAGCATGTGTCCCCATGTAGAAAATGAAGACGAGTTATGATCCATCTAGTCGACTCCGTACAATGGGTTAGAGGCTAAATTTGTCGCTTTGTATGACTTAAATTTCTCCTATTCGAGAATGCATTGTTTAATTTCCTTCAATGATTGTACAGTCCAAATCTTGATGGAAGAAACAGTTCAGAAATTTCTTCTCAAGCATCATCTACAAAGAAGTCACAAGCAGCAGCTGTCGGAGCCCTCGTACACATGCTGAAAACAGCTCCTCCTCTTCGTCAAGATTCTTCTAATTATTACGCGTCTCAGTTCACTAAACCTGAGCTCGAGGGAGAAGCTGGAGCCGTTTCTGAGTTTTTTAAGCCTCGGAAAATGTCGGATGCCCTTGAAGAACTCAAAGTCTACAGAGACTTGAAATATGTACTACTATCCAAGAGCGCATCGGCTCGTTTGATCGACGAGGGAAGAACTGAGACATGACTGTGTTGTTTTATGTTTATTGATTTAAAGTAACTCTGTAGCTTACTGTTGAAAATTTGAATTTCTGTAGATCAAGTTGGTTTGTTTATCAGGAATTTCATTACAAGTTGGGCTCATTGTTGATAGCTTTCAAGTTGTGGACTCGTCTTTTTTACTTTTGGGACATCAATACACTGAACAAAGAACCAGTGAACTTTGTACATACAGCAAACTCTGCCTTATTTCTTAACTTAACTTCTATACTTGAAATTTGTGTGTTTAAAATGGACTATTATTACACATGTTAATTTAATAACTTTTGGGTCTCGGATTAAACTTCATATTTTTCATTATTTGTTTGTTTTCACACCTAAAAAAATATCGATAATTTATTATACTACATTCTAATAAATTTTCATTCAACACAAATAAAATTTAAAGTACTAGGGCTTTTTTAATAAAATATTGTAGTTTTCAAAAAATTTTAATCAAATATTGTAGTTACATGAGGTTTTAATCAAATAAGCAAAGTCGTAGAGGTAACTTTGAAGAGTCAATTATTTTCAATAGTAAAGTTACCTTTTGCAAATGCAACTCTTGCTTATCTGGCAGGTAGAGAACCTGAAATAGTCAAGTTGTTCATAGTAGGGACAACTTTCAATAGTGAATGTCAAACTACTTTTTATCGGTAATAGTAAAGTTGTCTTTCCCAAAGACAATTCTTGAATCAGCCATCTCATCCTCAAACTGTTGGACGAATCAAATAAGCACATGAAAATTTACTCTTTAAAGAAATGTATTATTATTCTTTTAAATAAAAAATATTACTATTCAAATAATATTTTTTTATATATTAAAGAATAATTTTGCAAAAATAAGATTTACATGTGAACCTGGTTCACACAAAACTCACTTATTATATAATTATTATCATTTTATTACATTATTATTTATACAATAATATATACTTATAATGAATTGTAATAAAATAATAAATCATTATAATATAGGATAATTATTTTTTAATGATTGCTAATTTGATTTAATAATTAAATTCGATTATCATTTATTCAATCAACTCTGATGAGGTGGTACATGTCAACACCAAAGTTGCCCCTTGTAGAGGCAACTTTGCTTATTTGATTCGTCCAACAGCTTGAGGATGGGATGAATGATTCAAGAGTTGCTTTTGGGAAAGACAACTTTACTATTACTGGTCAAAAGTAGTCTGACATTCACTATTGAAAGTTGCCCCTACTATGGACAACTTCACTATTTTAGGTTTTATACCTGCCACATAAGCAAAAGTTGCCTTTGCAAAAGGCAACTTTGCTATTGAAAATAGTTGACTCTTCAAAGTTGCCTCTACGAGAGGCAACTTTGCTTATTTGATTAAAACTCATGCAACTACAATATTGGATTAAAAAATTTTTAAAACTACAATATTTGATTAAAAAAGCCAAGTACTAGTAAGAGTTAGGATAAACAAATGAAATAATAATATTAATAATAATTTTGTGGGAACGACAGGAATTATTTCGATATATGTCGCGAACGCATTAGAAATGTGGTTCTGTAACATCTTTTATTACAGCCTTAAAAATACTGTACGTAGTTATGTAACATCTCTTGTTATATGTGTTAGAGATATGTGGTCATCTTCTATTAACTCCTAAAATTATATTTTCCAAATATAAATTTTATTATATCCTATATACTCCCTCCGTCCCCTTGATAGTATCCATTTTGCCATTTTGATCCATTCCAATAAAAAATATTCATTTTCTTTTTTGGATTAATATGACACACAAAAGATCCACATTTAACACTAATACAACTACCCACTACACATTAAAATATTATTTCTCTCACCTCAATACACATTAAAATATTATACTCAGTAATCCACATGAATAAAGTAAATGGATACATATTAGAGGGACGGAGGGAGTATATCAATATCTTGCAACAAAACTAAAATATACTCCCTCCGTCCCGAACTTATGTTCACCTGCACTGTAGATACGGAGTTTAAGAAAAATTATTTTTTGACTAACTTTATTGACTTTTCAGGGGTATTGTGGTATTTTTAGGTAATAAATAAATTATAAAGTAGGTTATGTGATTTAGATGAGAGTGATATTTTTGAAATTAAGATAATTTTTGAGGTTGTTGGTTGATGTGAAATTTCCTTTTTTGGGTGAAAAACATAAATATGGAACGGACGAAAACAAAAAATTTGAACATAAATATGAGAAGGAGTAATAGGAAATTCAAATTGCTTGTAATGTCACACAAAGAATAATAATATGAAGGAGTTTTTTTCTATCAAATGCCTAAAAATGGTAAAATTATCGATTTAGTCCTGAAAAGAATAAAATAAAATATAATATATGACAAATTTAAACCATAAATGGATAGTTTAATACTATATTTTAAGCCTTTATTTGATAGATAAAATAATTAGATCTCGAAATGGATACTTTACCCATTATTTAAAATGTCATTCACTAATTATTTCCTTATAAACACGCACATGGAGCCATTGTATAACAAATAAGTCCCGCGCTCAATTCCCACGCTTTTTAAACTTCAACTTTCAAAACTCTGCCAACCAGATACAAACATATTTCAACATTGATGCTCTCTCCATGGAGTGGAGATTTTAGCTTTCCTTTGCTGTTACAGCTGTTGTATAAGGTATATTCTTCTTGTTTTTGCTGCAAACAATGTCCTTTATGGAATTTATATGTGAGTTAGTGAGTGTTGATTGATTTTTACCCAATGTTTGTTCTGCAGGCAGGCATTTGTGGTGGAGATCTCAGATTCACCGAACAATTAGCTGTCACTCCGTTCAATTTGAATTGTACGTAATTTGCATCTTGCCTGTTCATTTCTATCATGTTTTATATGGCTTGCATTTTTTTCTGTATTTTTTTTTCCAGATCTACTCTGTTAGTTTCATTATTTGGTGAATGAGAATCATTAGGAACCTTTGGAACGATGGTAAGATCTCAACGCTCGTCATTTTTCTTCTCTAAGGTTTTAATTAACAGTTTTGAAGGATTTCATGTAATTTTATCGAATGATTTCTCTTATATTGAATTACCACAGTAGTATCTATGAAATTTTATTACTAGCAGTCTCTGATCTGAAAATATATTTATTGTTTGGTATATTATGTACTGGGGATGGGGCACAAAGAAAGAGGTTAGAGAAATTGTGCACTCCTAAAAGCTTTTTCTCATTTTCCCGCTAACAAATATCATTAGTCTTTATGACTGATCAATTTGAATTCTGAAATTATTGGGATCCGTTTATTTATACTAAAAAGTCAAAACCACATGTTGGATTGAAACAATGGATCTCATGTATGGAGTAATCTTTCTGTACCTATGATTAACACTGGTGTTCAATATATGATTAACTTTTTTAGCAACAACTTTAAGATTGCAGATTATATGTTTCCTTGAGTCAGAAAGTGGGTTGTGTGTGAAATTATTCTCCAGTTGCATTTTATTCTGGTTTCAGTCAGTCATTTGTATAATTTCATTTTCTCTAGTTATGATGCCAACTCTAAATTGGAACATTCTATCACATTATTTTTATTAGTGCTAAGGCATCAATTTTCTGAGATACTCTGAAGACTGTAAAGTCTTGAATACACTCCTTCACCTGCTGCTATTAGTGTTGCATGTGTACCCATTTCCACAACCCTGCCCTTGTCCATAACAAATATGGTATCTGAGTTGATCACAGTTGAAAGCCTGTGTGCAACTGTAACTTGTGTTGTTCTCAGTTTTAGTGATTCCAGAGCACTGATGACAGCTCTTTCAGAATTGGCGTCTAGTGCACTTGTAGCTTCATCTAGAAGCATTATGGCTGGCTTTTTCAGCAGAACCCTTGCTATGGCTATTCTTTGCTTTTGTCCACCTGAAAGCTGGCATCCCTTTTCTCCGACGGACGTGTCATATCCTCCAGGGAGATTGCTTATCACTTCATGTATGTTGGCATCAATTGCTGCCTGTATGATTTCAGCTTCGGAAGCCCCTTCATTTCCATAGCATATATTGTCTCTAATTGAGCATCTGAAGAGAATTGGCTCTTGCTGCACCAAGCCAATTTGTGCTCTCACCTGACGTAGATTGTATCTTTGTATACACTTTCCATCAATTAGAACCTCTCCTTCATCTACGTCGTAAAATCTGAGCAGAAGAGCTAAAACAGAGGACTTCCCGGCTCCACTTGGTCCAACAAGAGCAACTTTCGATCCAGCTTCAATTTTCAAGTTGAAGTTATCAAGTGCAGTCATTTCTGCTCTTGAAGGGTATGAGAAACACACTTTTCGGAATTCAATTTCGCCCTTGATGCTTTTGTGTGGTGATTCCTTTGGTTTGTCTGGCTGGATCTCAGTCTCTCGATCAAGTGTTTGGAACACAGGTGTTAGTATGCTGATGGCAGAGAGAACAGTTGGTATCAGCGTCCACAGTTCTGTGATTGATGGTACTGTGAGAGAGAAAATCTGATATGATCTTATTCCATTCTCAAAGCTAGCTTGTCTGCGGTCGACGAGGATCGTGGTATACCATAACGCAACAGCATGAGCAATATTCCATAAGCAAAGAGATACACCTTGAATGAGCCCATATTTGACACTTTGTATCCTGCTTTTCACTAGTGGCTTCTTAAGAATCGCATTTGCCTTTCCGATAACTTGTTCTTCCTGGCAGAAGGAGGCAATTGTTTTTATGCTGGATGCTGATTCAGAAGCAAGGGCAACCAGTTCTGAATAAGCAGTATTACTACCACTTGAGAACCCTTTAGCCGACTTGGCTTGAATTAGCCCTCCGATGAAGTGACACGGCATCACAGCCCAAGCAACTAATCCCATTCTCCAGTTGACTCTGATGCTGACTATTGTTGCAATCAGTATGGAGGAGATGCATTGAACAATAACAGACATACGGTCGGATATAATGGTCTTGACTGTGGATGTTTGGTTGATGATCTGTGCTGTAACAGACCCCACGTTGTTTTCTGGCTTCTCAAACCAAGCAAATTCATTTTGAAGTACAGCTGCAAGATAAAATTGGTTAGTATGAATGCAATGGTTACCATGAAATTTGTCACGCTGATTGAATAGATCAAATTGATACCTGAATAAACATCTCGCCTGAGGTTTGTCATGGCCCGTTCTCCAACTACACCAAAGAAATAATGCTGCAATGTGTGGGCAAAGAATGACAGAACTCCGATTGATGCGAATAAAATTGAATACATTCCTACTCGGTGCTTTGGATCATTTTTGTAATACGCTACTCCTATTGTTATGATGAAGTACCCAAAGACAGGTTTAGATATGCCTGCCAAAGCAGCTGCAGAGGAACCAATGAAAACTTTTATAGCTTCTCTCTTCCTCAAACCAAACCAGATTCTGAAGAATGTAGATCTTTCCAATCTTTCCTTTATCTCTTCTTTCTTGAGAGAGACTTGTGGAGTTTTATTTGATTCCTTAGCTTCATCAGCTTGGTCCATGAACTGTGATGAAAATTCTGTGTGTATACTTTCTACTTCATCCAGAGGCTCCTCTACTCTGCAAATTGAAGTCTTAAATGTTATTCTCAGCTTATAAAACTATGCAGATATATTAACCTTTGATTTGCTATACCTTTTATCACTTTCTTGGCTGATATTCTGCATTTCAAACAGGCGATGGTAAAACACATTAGTAGCAACCAAGTCATGATGTGTTCCTGTATCCGCAACAATTCCTTTCTCTACGACAGCTATCATATCCGCGTTCACAATGGTGGATAATCTGTGCGCGATTAAGATGACTGTCCTCCCTTGCATTGATGTCTCAAGGGCTGCTTGAACTAGCTTTTCTGATTCTGTATCAAGGGCACTGGTGGCTTCGTCTAGTAAAAGAATTGGAGGATTCTTTAGGATGGCTCGTGCTATTGCTATTCGCTGTTTCTGTCCGCCTGATAGTTGGACTCCCCTCTGTCCCACCTATTGCAAAAGGGAGGTTCCTAAAATTCTTTTGTTGAAAACTATATCACACTAATAGAATAAGTGACATTTCTACAAGTGATTAATGGCTTTTCAAGTTTAAGAGTTTTAGTTTTGAGATATCTAACCTCAGTCAAGTATTGATCTGGAAACTGGGATATAAAAGAGTGCGCATTTGCCATTTGAGCTGCTCTCAGGATCTGATCATCATCTGCATTTGGGTTTCCCACCTTAATATTGTCCTTAATGTTGCCAGAAAACAGCGTTGGCTCCTGTGAAACTAGTCCGATGTTTGTCCTGAGGAACTTCAAATCGAGATCCTTGATGTTGTGGTTGTCAATGAGAATCCCACCTGCAAGTTTCAAACTCATTCAGACTTGTGACTTTTTTCTTAAAGCGGAAGGCAAAAAAATTGCATGATTTTATGTGCATCTTACTAGCTAGTACCTTTTAATGGATCATAGAATCTTGTTATTAGTGACATGATAGTACTCTTGCCACATCCGCTACTTCCAACAAGTGCTACTACCTTTCCTGCTGGGATTGATAAAGAAAATCCTTGAAGGATTAACGTTTCTTTCCTTGATGGATAAGCAAAGTGCACATCATGGATATCTATGCTGCCATTGATGAGGTCTAGTTTCTTCCCCTCTTTGTTTGTGTATATCTTTGGCTTTCTTTCGATCACTTTAAAGACTTCGTTTCCTGCAGCTTTTGCTTGATTGAATATTTGCATGTCCGGTGCAGCATATGTCAGTGATCTGAAATTGCAAAGTGGTAATGGTCCTTAAGCCTTAGAAAATGTTCGATGACACTGAGTAATAAGCATGGAATTAGTTTCTTACATTGCTCCAAAGAGAATGCTCATAACAGCAGCAATAACATCTCCTCCACGTGCTCTTCCAGCCGCTACAACAACGGCTCCAACCCATACAATAAGAGCCCATGAACAGAATGTTACAACTTGGAATAAACCTGTCCCAGTTCCCTTTATGAATGCTTCTTTCTTGCTTATACTCAGTTGCACTTCTAAGCTCTCTGTGAAGGATTTAATTGCTGATTTCTCTCCAACAAATGCAAATACAGTTTTGATGTGGGAAATTGCCTTTCATATAGCAACCAAGGTATACATGTGAGTTGGGATAAAAGTTTAGCAAAATCTAGCTACCTACTTAAGTTTCTTATTACAAATTATTTTCTCTACCTGTTCTACCATTGCAGTTGCCTCCGAAAGAATTGACATCCTTGTTGCTGAAATGGTGTTCATTTGCTTCGTATAAGTAGCACCTATTATGAGAATCAGGGGGACCACAAATAAAGCTAGAAGCGACACCTCCCAGCAAGATATAAAAGCTATCAAGACTCCCGAAAAGAAAGTCGCAAAGCATGACAGGAAATGCCCCAACTGTCAGCCACAGGCATTGTAAGTCAAAATCATATCATATAAACTTTCTGAACAAAAAACTCATTATGTTCACTTCATGACTATAAACTCCCAGACTCCCCAATTCAGAGGCTATCTCAGTTATGTCACTTTTAATTACTCTACTCACTCTTAATTCTTATAACGAAAGGACATTTTTCTTGCATTATCTAAATGAACTGCTGAAAGAACTACTGATTTCTTTTTTAACTTTTCATGATGTGCATCGTGCACGATTTCGCATAAGTTTGAGAAGAAATATTAAAGATAATAAAAGATTGTCTGTCTCATTTTATTTATTGCTACATAATCATATTTTGGAAGGCTTTGCACAATTTCTCAACAGAAAAAGTAAACCCTTTAGCCTTGTAATCTCTTTGCAAGCACCAGAATAATTTTATTGCCCTGTAGTATAATACAATCCCTTCTGCTTTATATTCAAGTAATTTAGCCAGTTTTGCCTTATTATGATCACACTTCTCCTGTAAGTGTATACTATAGACTAAAAGTACTACATTTTGGGTTTAACAGAACCGCTTTTAAAGTGCTTGAGTGTGGATTTTATTGGCCTACACTATTTAAGGATGCATATGAATTTTGCAAGTCTTGTGATAGATGTCAACGTGTAGGAAATATATCCCAAAAAAATGAGAGTCCCAAACCCCTATAATTGTTTGTAAGATTTTTGATGTGTGGGGAATGGATTTTATGGGACCTTTTCCTTCGTCGTTTGGTCATGCTTACTCTGAGTAGGGAGAGCCTTAACTGGTGCCTAGTGATATTCACTACAAAGAAAAATATGCGGTACGTTCTCATATCCATCAAATATGAGTTAATTACCTTTTCACCAATGGCATCCTGAATGATAGACATATGACTGCTTATACCACTGATTATTTTTCCACTTGTTAAATCGGTATCAAAGGCTCCAATCTCTTGGCTAAGGACCGCGTTTAGAAACGCTAATCTTAGTCGTCTAACTTGCCTTTCGCTTGAATACATCCAGCATCCAATCTCTGCATGTAGTAAAAACTCTATGAACTGAGGAGATCAAAAGTCTTGCTAACTAGTTTTACTCCCTAGCAAATAACTGAATCATGATGTGTTCTTTTTTACCATTTTTTCTAATTTATTTTGTAGTTCTTGCAGAAGTTACCTAGTATTCCAGCTGGAAACGTCGCGAAAGCCATGTACCACACGTATGGAACAACCTGAAGAAGGAGAAGGACAACAAACTTTAGTCAAAGAGACAAAGACATGCACTTGTATACTCTCTACACAGACTATATCATCAGTTAACTAAATTTACTTACCTTGTTAAGTGCCTTAACCATTTCATCGATGTCACTAATGTTATTGCCAAAGGCATCGAGGGCTTTACCGAGCAGAAAATATCCAATAGGTTGGGCAAGACCGTGGACGACGGAACCCAACGTACCAAGAGCCATCAAAACCCAATCCAATCCTTCTGCATGGCTCAAAAGTTTATAATATGGCAAGGTTTGGGACTCAACATCCTTTCTTGACTTCGTTTCATCGCTATTCTCTTCTGAAATTCGCATTTTAGAAAAAAATTGAGTGAAGTGAATGATGTTCTCACCTTGAAGTTTGCATGCAAATGTGCTGTTATATGCTATATTTAATTGCTTTTTTAATTCCTATCTAACTGAGAATATTTTCTGGATATCCCTTGGTATTGTCATTTACTAATCGGTGTAACATGCCAAAATTAAACGTTTTTATTATCCAGTATGACACAAAAGGACACACATAACAAACATAGTTGTTCTTAATTTACTAGATTATGTGTTTGCAATAAGAATTGGTGTAGTTATCTGTAGATTTTGTACAAATGACTTCAAAGCTGATTGGTGTAGATTCTGATGACTCTTAGTTGACAGTAGGATCCAACTTAGGAAACTATGAATCTTAACAAGGCTTCATTTCATCATTTGGATACATACACTGCAACATAAACAGTCAGTCTAGGGTTGCTAAATTTCTTATTCAAATCCATGTTTTGACCATCTTGCAACATGCTTGTACTTGCTAGGTATTTATACTTATCAAATGTTACGCGAGTACATTTCATATGAAATATAACTGATATGTTTACAAATTTTTGCTGAAATACATCTATTTATTTAAGAGTCCATTTCATAAGATTAATAATTGACATGTTAAGAACATATATTTAAATATTTTCTACATTATTTTTTTCTTTCTTGAACTTACACTGCTTTTTATGAAGATCAAGAAAACTTATTTTATTGATTTTTTCAAAAAAAAAATATTAATAAAATAAATAATGTGTTCATTCTTTTCCCTTCAAAGAAATATGAGGGGGTTAGTTTTATGCGTGTAAATTCAATAGTTCCTTCTTTAATTTAAATCTTAGAAACATGGAGTAATAGAATACGAAGAAGATTGTAGAGTTTATTACGTGAACTCCATTCACACCATACCCCTAATATTTCATTAATAATATAGACTAGAATAGATGGAGTGAGTCACCCAAACTGCTATTGGTTATAGTTAAAGGGGATCTGCTGCCCCTATCAATGGCTTTTCATTTGGTGCAAACATTTTCGTATTATAAAAATTTCTTCACAACTGCTGATGTTTAGGATCGCCTTTTTAATTCGATTATATAACATTTTATTTGTAAAATTTCTTCCAATAAACATGTTTGCATTAATTTCCTCGATTATATAATTTCCAAATTACTTGCTTTATTATGTAGTCTATTGTTTGGGACTACAAAATACTTGAGATTGAAATACCAGGTCAATTCAAATTTTAATACTTTTAATGGACTATGGAAGCAAGCTAATAATGTAAAAAAATTTAACTATTATGAAAAATTATTTGATACTCTCTGTACGATATAATGAAATTTACAGTTACAATACATATGCCTTTTAGAAAAGTTATTTTTTGATTTATTTTTAGGAGTATATTGATATTTTTAGATGATAAATAAATTATAGGGTATGTTCTATTACTTATAAAGATGGGATAATTTTGAAATTAAAAGTATGTTATGAAATTATTGATCTTATTTTTATATTTTAGAGTGTTTATACAACATATAAAAATAATAAGTATAAATTCGTTTATGTGACAGGGTATAAAATTGATAATTGCGTCAAGACTTTTGGAATTTTCATTCCCTTTTTGTCTTTCTCAGAACCTCGCTTTTAAATTTCGTCGTCTATTGGAGTGCCTCTTGTATTAGGAATTTTATGTGAAGAATGGTAGTGCCATGAAAACCTATCTTCTCATTCTCATATTATCTTAACATTCGTATTTGTCACATTTTGACTTGTTCCTGCTTCACGTGATGAGGGTGTCTTGATAAAATTTAGATAAATTATATCTAGGGTTTCTCATTTTTTTTCTTCTTATTTATTAAATAGTTCAAAAATGTATAAAATATTTATGTTTGAAAAATAAAAATAATTATTAATAAAACTCTAGAGTGAGGTTATGGGGAGTATCATTGCTAATTGAGCTCAATTTTACTTGGATCCAAGGTTTAAAATTTTTGGAAATATCCACGATATTTTCACGATATATCTGTATTTGGAGAGTATCGATATCTATATTGAGGAAAAAGATACTCCCTTCGTCCCGAAGAAGTTGATATATATTTTTTTGGGCACGGAGATTAAGGAGTATAATAATTTAATGTAAAGTGAAGTAAAGTGAAGTGAGAGAAATAATATTTAATGTGTAGTGAGTAGTTGTATTAGAGGTGATATGTAGGGTCCATAAGAATAGATTAATTATTTTTGTGTGGGTCCCATGTATTAAAAAGGAAATGTGTCAATTTTAGTGGTAGTGTGTCAACTTCTATGGGACGGAGGGAATATATTTTTTCTGATATCGAGGATATATCGGAAAATATCGATAACAATATCGATATCGGTTTGTCACAGTTCAAATTTTTTCAGATGTCGAGATATTTTGAGAAAATATTGCTAAATTATCGATAAAATATTGAGGATATATAGAAAATATCGAAAAATTATTCATATTTTTATGAAAATTTTATTGATTTTTTATATTACTTTTACCAACTAACTACAATTTTTTTCATTAATTTGATCAATTTTTTTTAAATAAATATTGCAACATTTGCATGAAATTATTAAAACTGTTTAATTTAATTTAATTTAATTTAATTAATTATAATTTATTATCACTATTCATTAAAATTATTATTACTAAGTAAATGAGGAGTTTTCTTTCATTTACACAGTGTGATAGTATATTCTAATTAAAAATACAATTATTTTGGTACATTCAATCGAATCGGGACGGAGGGAGTATTTTATTGGTACATAACAATACTACTGGCGCATTCAGAACTATGTTAAGAATTTCTCTAATTCGATGAGCTGATACTAATATATTTTAGATCAAGATGACATCACATGTTTTACATTTGAGCATCATATATTATCATTTTGGTATTAATTATTAAGTATTGTATGACTTTAGACTATTTAAATATGTTGTAATTGATTTGCTTATCATATGTTATGAATTTTATTGAGATTTTAAATTGTATTTATACATTAAAATTAGTTAAAATATATTGCAAAGTTAAATAATTAATTTTCTCTTTTTTTTATTTAAATTTTCGTGATTTTTTTAATTTTTACCGATAGCGATATCAATATTCGATATATCCATCGATATATCCGTAAATTTGAGATATCGATATTTCTACCGATGTCGATATTTTAAATCTTGCTTGGATCACATAACCCAGGTCCATTTTGCTCGACACGGTTGATCCAATTCTAAATAGTTGGAATTCAAAGAATAAATTCGCCCTATCTTTTAAGAGTCTTACTACAGTGTACCCGGTGTACCGATGTACCTGTAAGATCTAACCCATTAAATTTAAAAAAAAAAATCAATCCTCACCATTATATTTTAATCAATAACTAACATTTTAATTTAAGTAATTACTAATATATTCTATACTAAAACTATTAACTTAGGGTGCATCGGTATATCAGTTGCACTCCAAAATTACCCCTCTTTTAAAGGTAAAAAAAGAGTTGATATGTTTATCTGATCATTATATACTCGAGACACTCTCTTGTAAGACGAGTTATTTGTGAGACGGGTGTGAGATGGGTAGACCATCACTAAAGTATGTTTATTATATAGATAAAGTATACTCCCTCCGTCCCGTTTCAATGTTTACATTTCTATTTTGCGCGTCTCATTTCAATATTTATGTTTTCTTTTTTTGGAATATGAGACCCACCTAAAACAATTAATATATCATCTAACACTAATACACCTACCCACTTTACATTAAATATTATATATTTCCACCCACTATCTATTAAAATATTATACTTCTTCATCAACGTGCAAAAAACAAACGTAAACATTGAAACGGGACGGAGGGAGTACTTATTTGTAGTTAAAGTATATCAATAATAAATCACATTATGACACACTAAAATCATACTACTTTAATGCATAATCTAACATACTTTAGAATACATACTTTAACCACCATTAAACATATTTTACCTAAATAATGAACATACTTTAGTGATAGATCAACCTGTCTCACGCCCGTCTCACAAATAACCTATTTCACAAGAGACTTTGCCTATATACTCATTACTAATACACCCTCCCCACTTTTATAATTAACTCCTCATAAATAAATTTATTTATTATAATTTATTAGTTTTATAAATAAGTTCACACCCTTAAATAAAAAATAGACATAATTTAATAACTCCACAAAATAATTTAATTTTAAAGGGGCAATTCTTATACGAAATCATCTCACGGTGAGATTATTTTACGTTTTCGTAATTAGTTATCACTTTCGTTATAAAATATTGTCACTTTTTATTTATATTATAAATTGATAATGAAATAATTCATTGTGTTATTATCACTTTTCATCGATTGAGTATCACTTTTTCATTATTGATATCACTTTTTATTTATTTTATGTAAAAATTTATATGAGACACTCTAAATTTTTGTAATTTCAAAATTGTCAATTCTTCACTAGTGAACTTTTTATGGGAAGAGAGTATACTTATAGAACTATAAAGTTGGTGGCCCAACTTGCTACTGCTAGGAAATAAGCAATAATAATTTATTTGATTACATATTTGACACTCGTTCAAGTGAGTGACCCGGGTTCGATTCTCATTGAGAACGAATAGGAGGGAAGTTATAAGAAAGCTTAAAAAATAAGAGTGTATAAAAACTTAATGAACTAACTACTAACCACTAACTTTGTCCTGTAAAAAAATACTTTTGACAAGATAATAACAATATATATATATATATATATATACAATAAAAACGAATTGGAAAATTAAATGTGAAGTTTACAGGATTGAAATTGATGGGGGTGGGAGCTTGTGGTTAAAGTACAAGTAGGTTGGTGGGACCCCTTGAAATTATTAGCATTTAATTATTTCCTATGAAGATAACCCTATTTATAATTATTAAAAATATCTATACCCAATATTTGGCTAACTACAAAACATGATCTCACTCACTTGTAAATTAGAGTACTGGAAACTAATGACAAGAAAATACACTAGAGATCATAATAAATCAAGTGCATGTCAATTTCGTTATTAATTAATGAAAATTAAACCCAAAAATTGGTACTAAAATTCATATAATTATAGATAATTACACTGAATAATAACTTACTATAAATAGTTGGGTGATAGTAGTTATCCTAATTGGATAGTATCAAAAATGGAAAAACATTGCAAAATACAAATCCCTCTCAAAGAAATGAATGAAAGGAATAAAAGATGTAGTCGTAAATGGTTGGCTGAGATAGTGGGCCTGTGGGCCTCAGGCCCAATGACATTCTCATTATCTGGAGTGAGACTACTCAGCTCTCACACGTGACAAACGTGCCATAATTGATCAATTTTGGATACTTTTTCTTGCAATTGGATGAGAGCTTTGTTTCCATTTGAAGTCCATAACGAACATTTTTTTGGATTTATCATTTATGCGAATGGTTTAGATTTTTTTTTAATATTCTTTTTGGAATTTAATTTTAAAATAAATATTTTATGGATTTAAAAATGTACAAATTATAAGAAAAAAATATTATGAATCAATATAGATTGTGAGAGAAAAAATATAGTTATAATAAAACGAATAACATTATTTTTAGAAAAAAAATTATTTTTAAAAATGTGCAAATTACAAGAAAAAAAATTATGAGTCAATATAGATTGAGAGAGAAAAATTTTATTTTATTTATAGATTAAAATGTCTGGATTGATAGTTGGGTTTCTTGCAAAAGACATTAAATATAACTTGAAACATTCATCTCATATTTTTTTAGTATAATTTCTTAATTGATCATCTTAACGTGGTGACTTGGTATATTCGGTACAGGAATGTTCATATATTTAGTTAACTTATTTAATTTTAATTAAATTGGCATGTACAAGTACAACAATAGAAAAGTAACATAATAAACCTAAAAATAAATGATAAATTATATACCACAATAATAAAATAAAATATAATAATATAACATCTTTATTTATTTAAATAATATGATACTCCTATCTAATGTTAAACGCTTAAACAAAAAATACAATTTTCTTTTAGAATAAAATGTAGCAAGTAAAAACTATAACGCTAAAAGAGTACTCATATTTAATAAGTTCACGCGGATCTTGAAAAGATAATTATATTATTGGATACGTAAAAAAATTACAACGATAAAATATATTATAAATCATAATTGAAAAATAAATTATAAATTATAAAAATAAAATATTATATAAATTATATAATAATAAAACATTATTCTCTTCGTTCCATGACATGTTACACTTAATAATAATCACGAGATTAAGAAAATATGTATTTTCAGAATGCAAATTATTACCTAATTTTAACAAAATCAAATGAAAATTTCTCTTTTAGAGTGATAAACTACTACCATTTTAAATAAAAAAAATATTATTTCTAATTAAAATTTTAATATGTTATAATTTTTTATATTCATTTTTAATTAATAATATTTTTTATTCAATAAGTAATAATTCATCCCTTTATGTAGTAATTCTCATGTTTAAAATAATAATTTGATAAATTAAATGTATGATGAGTAAAAATGAAAAAAAAATCTCAGAATTAATATTAAATTTTAAAAATACAATAAATATTAAAATTTAGGGGCTTATTTAGGTGACGACGGGTCATCGAATGATCCTCTCACATGGGATATTCACTGTGCATACTCTATGTGATAGGGCTATCGTGACATTAAATAGACGTAAACCAACCAAAAAGTATAAGTACACTATGATACAAGGATATATGATATTTAAAAAATAGTTCCTTTTAACTTAGTTTATCATGCATCCAAATTCTATCATTCTATGTAACTACTCTATTATAATGAAATATGAAAAATTACATTTTAGAAATATATAGTATTATTTTTTAATTTAAAAATATATTACTTATTTCAAAAGTATATAAAAGTATCAAAATATGTAGAATTCATAAAGTAATGGGGATTAATTGCGTAACCCGGTTATATATTACCTAAAGTTTTACCTGTTATTACAGGTAGTTAATTTTATGACACATCATCCACGTCCTTTAAACCTTGACTGTTCTTACAATCAGATTTTCATGTTAATTTTAATTATTACCTCAATATTCATATATTTTTTATATCACGAATATTATTAAGATTTTTAAAAAAAGTTTTTAAACTTTTTAATTAATATTTGAATATTTCATGTGATAAGTAAAACATTTCCATACATTTTATTCTTATGATCACTTCTTTTTAGGGCATACTTGTGCGATAACGTAGCCAGAAAATACTATTTTATATTAAGTTGATATTAGATGCATCCGGTGCAAGGGTGCACCTATATGTATATAACTTTTTATTCTATTTTGTATACATGTTTTTTAATAATTGTATATATTTTTCACACTAAATTTTTCATTAAAAAACTAACATTCATATGTGTATAACTCTTTATTCAATAGTGTATATATATATTTTAATAATTGTATATTTTTTTACACTCAATTTTTTATTAAAAATATTAACAATTAAATTATACACATTTTTGTTCATAATTGTATATGTTTTTGTTTATATTTGTATACGTTTTTTAAAGTGGGTGCACCCTATCTTAGGGTGCACCTGGGTGCACAGTATCATTAGCCTTTTATATTTATGTAATTAGTTATTAAATATATAATTTTTTTAAAAATTATCACTTTTTTATTTATATTATAAATTTTCATTAAATAATTCACTACATCATCATCATTTATTTTTCATTAAATGTTATTTCTTCTTATCCGTTTTATAAAAGTCATTTTATAAGACGGTGTAACACAAGTATTTTGCTTATCTTTTATCAATCATCTCATGTTCACATTCCAAAACTCAACATCACAATTCACAATTATAAAATACACTTTAATTTTAAAATTATCATAATTTTTAATTCAAATTATCTATTTATAATTTAAACTATACTCCCTCCGTCCCAACAAGTATTTCACGTATTGGTGTGCGCGGAGTTTAAGAAAAAATTGTATTTTTATGTATAAAGTAAGAAAGAGAATATATATTTTAGTTGATTTAATGAAAAAGGTGTGTAAAGTTATTGGGAGATGTGAAAAAGTAAGTAAAAATAAGAATTATATTGGGATGTGTGTAAAAGTGAGTATTGTTATAATATATTTTTTTACCAAATTTAGTAAAAGTAAAGTGTGAAATACTTTAAGGGACGAATGAAAAAGGAAAGTGTGAAATGCTTCGGGGGACGGAGGGAGTATATTTTATAATATATTTCATATCTAAAAATATCAAACACCTTAAAAAAAATCACTTTCTTAATACTCATGAAAAAACTTGTGAGTATATACGGGGATGAATAAGGGCAAATTATCAATCACTGGGCTAGCTCACCTGACCACTAGACTCCTCAGGAGTGAGAGATCCAGGTTCGACACATATACTGATATTATTATTTAATATATGAAAAAATAATTTTTAAAGTATTCCCTTCATCCTATAGTTAAGTTCACCGACATTGTAGATACGAAGTTTAAGAAAAGTTGCTCAATTAAGATAACTTTTGAGGTTTTTGGTTAATGTGAAGATTTCTTTTTTGGGTAGTGAACATAAGTGTGAGACGAACGAAAATGGAAAATGTGAACATAAGTGTGGGACGGAGGGAGTAATAAATTATGGGTAAGTTTTGTTGAGACATCTTACATGAGAGCATTTTATATTTTTTTAATTAGTTATCACTTTCGTTATAAAATGTTATAACTTTTTATTTACACTATAAATTATTCATGAAATACGATTATCACTTATAATTAATTAAGCATCACTTTTTGTTATAAAAGTTACTTCCTCCATTTTATAGAATTTGACACACTTTCCTTTTTTGTATGTCCCATACAAATTGACACATTTCCTTTTAGTACATGGAACCCACACCAAAATAATTCATTTATTCTCATGGGTCCACATACACCTCACCTTTAATACAACTACACACTACACATTAAATATTATTTATCTCACTTTACTATATATTAAATTATTATACTTCTTAATATCCTTTTTAGTTTGTCCCATAGAAGTTGACACATTTCCTTTTAGTACATGGAATCCACACCAAAATAATTAATTTATTCTCATGGGGCCCACATACACCTCACCTCTAAAACAATTACCCACTACAAATTAAATACATTTTACTTTACATTAAATTATTATACTCCTTAATTTCCGTAATATGTTAATTTTTTTGGGACGGAAGGAGTAATACTTTTCATCTGCTTCATGTAAAGACTTACGTGAGACGATCTCACACAAGTTTTTGCCATAAATTATTACTCTTTTGATTATAGTTAATTTTTGATATATTGTAATTCTTTTTAATATATTTTTTAAATGATTAATACTCCCTCCGTCCCGAAAAACCTTTCACATTTACTGTTCCACGTTGTTTAAGAAAAGTTACACTTTTTGACCAACTTTATTGACTTTGGAGAGTATTATAGTATTTTTAGGTAATAAAAAAGTATAAAGTAATGATATGTGTGAGAAAAAGGTGTGACAAATTTGAAATTTAAGTAACTTTTGATGTTGTTGGATAAAGTGATGTTTCCTTTTTTTGGGTGTGAAAGGTTTTGTGGGACAAACAAATGAGGAAAGTGTGAAAAGTATTATGGGACGGAAAGAGTATATTTTATTTACAAAAGTAATAATTCATTATTATAATAAGTAATTTTTTATGTATTAAAAAATAATTTTAGTAAAACTCATACCATAAATTCACATGAGACAAGGTCTAAAGTAAAAATTGTAATTAAAGTTTATTGTAAATTTATAATATTAATTTATTTAAAGAAAATTGTTGGGTTAACACATATTCGGGTTTAATGAAATGGAAAATGTAAAAATAGATTTATGAGTTTCAGGTGTACCCGTAAAATGTAAACCATTAAAATTTATAATAATTAATTTTCATCTTTAGATTTTAATTAATAATTAACTTTATAAATTATGTAATTACTATTATACCCTAAATTAAATCATTATACCTTACCGTGCACCAATACACTAGGTATACCAAAAATTTTCCTAGATTATTATATGGATATTAATATTTACTATATATTTTATTTTTATTAGTAATAATAATAATAATAATAATAAGAAAAGGTTTAAATTTTATTGAATGAATATAATTTTTTTTATCAAATATCACTTTTTATTTTTAATATTTTATTATTTGTGTATCATGAAATTTATTTCACGAAATAATTTGATATCAGATTTACTCAAATTTAAATTATTTTTTTATTAAAACAATTAACCAAAAGTTTAAATAGATAATTAATTATAAAATTAATAAAAGGTTGCATAGAGAAGGTTACCGCGTGTCTAGGTTGTCATGCAGTTACTTAATTAATTAATCCAATGCTCAATTAAGTAATATTTAAGTAATATTTTTAAAGGGGTGTGAAATGGGACACTTGTTTCTCATCTCACTTCATATAACATTATATGTAACATGAGATGAAATAGGGGAAGTCAAGTACATATGGTCATACATGACACAGATTATGTAATAATCTTCCTAAATTAATATTTACTCCATAAAAAATGTAATAGTACAACCCCCTAAAAATTAATTCTTTTCATATTAAAACATAATTTCAATAAAATCAGAGTCATTTAAGTTTGTTTGCCTTTAAAAATACATTAACAATTACATCATATCATGATATTATTGTATACTATTTTATTAATATGATGAATCAAACTCATGTGTCCCAAGTATGGTCTACTTAAATAAGTAGGTGAGGATAATATTATTTAAGTTGGTAATATTTATGGCAATCGTATAATCTAGAAAGCTTCAACCATTATTTCATATTAATGGCAATTATAGCCTACTCAGCACTCAAAAGTCTAATTAGGTGTTACAATCTAGGTCGTAGGCCTTTATTAATTTTTAATTAAAAAAAAAGGGTTTATAAATTTTTAATTACTATACACACTAGGTGGAGTGACATGACATGGCATGAGACCCACGTAATTTTGTTTCATCTATTTTTTTCTTTATTCCACATGTAAACTTGAGCTGTGGAAATATAAGCTTTTATTGGAAATTAGGATTTGAATTTAGTTATTTAATTTAATTTGAAAATTTGACCCACAATTTTATTTGGATTCTAGCAAACAAAATATCAACGCACACTTTGCATTCATTTTCGAAAGAATATTTTATTTTAAGTGTTTGAACACTACTAGAAGTACTTCTGAAAAAAACACGAGCATACCAACTTTTGCTTTTAAAAATCTAATTCTAGATATTTTAGTAACTATATAAATCTATATTTAAACAAATCTATATCCTCATAATGTTGCTGAACCAAAAAAGAATTTAAATAATTAAAAAAAAACACGTACATACAAGCACCGTATACCTCATATAGAAAAACTGAACTTCAATAGAATTTATGCACATAAATTAAGAAGGATATATTCCATGAAAAACTATGTCATTTTTCTTTTGAGTTTATTATACCAAATGCAACGTTTAAAAATATAATATTTTATTTTAAAAAGTATATTATTTTAATTCATATGGTATTATTATTTCGAGGAAAATGTAGGTTGAAATATAAATAATATTAATATTAAATAAGAATTTATTTTTTTATAATATTAATTTTTAAATAAGAATTTATTTTTTCAAAAAATAGAAGATACAAATTTTTTTATTACACACAAGTTTTGTTCTTTTATTTTTCTTTTAATTAAAAGGTAAATTCTACAACCCAATAAAAACCAATACTGCTAAATTACCTGACTTACATTTTCTTGAACAAGTAGACATGATAAATCACCAATAGCTTTTTTCTTTGTCATGTCATAAAAAAACCAAGCTTTTTAGCATATAGACATTATAGATATGTAATAAGGTACTCATATGTTTCCTTCCACATTTAAAGAATGCAGTAGACTCATTATAGAATTTAAAGTGGTACTAAAAGGAAACATGGTTCACATGAATTCTCAAGTTTCAGACAGTAATCTTGTAATTAGTTGGCATTATTATTTTAATGGCTGTGATCCAAGATTCCTGTAAAAATTTTCACACTTATCTTCATTTAATGCATATTAGTTGAGAAATCCATATATTATCGTCAACTCTTTATAGAGAGAGATAAGGGTTTCTCTCTCCTCTTACCCCTTCAGGCTTCAACGGCCTGCATTTATAATGACTATATATATAGATTATCATTTCCATAGTTTTCTGCAACATTGTCACGCAATGGTATGTGCTTGACAGCTTTTCCTCTCCATGATTAAACGTGGGCACCAATCCCTTTTATAAATCAAGAACCACCCCCCCCCCCCCCCCCACCAACATCTCTGTGTGTGTGTGAGAAGTGTGAGAATGGAGGAGGTAGAGCAGTTGTTGGTGCAAGAAGAAGTAGAAACAACTCTGTTAGTAAGAAAATCAAGAACTGAAAATGTCAGCAATACCACTGAAGTTGCTGATAATGGCTTTGAAGTGAGTGATGGAGGTTCTAAGACAAATGGGCACACAAATCACTCTGAATTGGATGAAAATGGAGCTGAAAATGCAGAGGAAACCCCTGAAGAAGAGCAGAAGTTGTTGGAGCAAGAAGAAGAAGATGGTACCATGTTGGTAAGAAAATCAGCTAATGGACATGACAGCAATTTACCCAGTAAAATTGCTGCTGTTGATTTTGAAGTGAGTGATGAAGTTTCAGCGACCAATGGGCACGCACAATTGGTTGAAAATGGAGCTGATGATGAAGAGGGAACACCTGCAGGAGAGCAGAAAGTGGAAGAAATTCATTGGGTTCTTGAAAAGGAACCAGAAGCCATAAATGGAAAGCAGAAGCACCAGAATATGGTTTACCATGACAATGTTGAAGGTAAGTATGTAATGAAACAATAATTTTCTGATTTGTCAAGATTTGTTACTTTATTTCATAGATTATTAACTTCTAATATTATATTTGAGTCTCTATAAACGATAAACTTTTGAACAGTACCTTAAAATCTTGTGCTTAACAGTTAACCCCACTCCATGGCCACTTTTAACCCTACCTGTTTGTAAAAGAAAAGGGCCCTCTTTTCTGCCACCCCTCATAGTTTCTTGTACACTTACCATGATTACTCAGCATGGTTATATTAAATCATCTATCTTCTTAATTTGAGGAAGAACAGATATTTCTCTTCAGTCTTGTTATGCCTTGAGGTGTCCAACTTGTAGTTTTTTGTCTTTAAAAGTGTTCTTTTCTCATTATTATCTCTGATTAACAGTCTGTTTCTGTAGTTTAATACTTTGATACTAACAGTATCCCTGATCAATGCATGGTTTCTTACTGTCTTAATTTACTGTTACTTGAGTGCATTGGCCAGTAAAGTTGCTTAATTTCCAATGGTAGTGAAAATAATTGTTATTTAGTGTAAAGATTGGTGTAGATCTAAAAGGCTTCTTGTATAAGCTACTTAAATTTGTAATGAGAGCCCTTAAATTAGTTGGTTGTGCCTTAAAGATTACACCTTACAGAGTAACATCACTAGATTTTAACTTGATTACTACTACTGTGTTAGAGAGAGAGAGAGGACTTCTTAGCAACATAAATGTTGTCTCCAAAGTAAGCTGTTTTCAAGTCTAAATTCTGCTCTTTTTATTATCTTGCTGCAGATTTATCTGCAGCTTAGAGCCTCTTCATCTACTGTAGCCAGATCTTATCCCCTTATTTTCTTCCATCCACATACACCTCTCATTTCTGATTATTGGAAGAAATTCTTGGAGAAAACTAAAAAGATAACCTTTTGGATGGAGTTTTATCATTAATTATGTATATATTAGGCACTCCTTGCAATTGTTAAAATTGCAATCACTTCTTTGTTTTCTGACTGAAGGAATATGGAAGTGTCGACTCTGCTCTTGGACATATGGCAATGGAAGTGTCTGTGTTGACCATATTCAGAACCATAAGCTGATGAATCTCAAAACTTTAGATTTTGAATCTAAAGGTCAGTAGATACTAGAATTATATAGAGCAATATCATGGTCGAAATTCGTAGAAGTTTCCGTTTTCGCAGTTCACGGATAGTTATTTATTAGGTTGATAGTTAAGTTAACCAATCCATCACTGTAGATTCCATGGGATAACTTTAGAAAAAGTTATCTTTGTAGACTCCTCTGAAATTGATGTTATGTTTCAATATTGTACTATGTTGAAGATTTCCTCAAGTTGTTACATAGACTTACTCTTGCTGTTAAAGTTTTATCTTTGTAATAGAGATTAAGCAAGTGGAGGTTTATGAAAACATGGTTTCAGGTGTTGAATCTACTGCATTTACATCTCTCATAGAGAAGCAAGTTCTAAGAGATACCAGTTCTAAAGAATTCGACATCTCGTCTCTTGATTATGTCATTCAGAGCTATTCTACTTCTACAATAAGCACTAGACACGAGGGGAAGTTCGAAAGTGACAGCATTTCTAGCTCACTCAAGTCTCATCAAGTATCATCTCAAGAAGGCATCACGAGTTATGAGTCTTCCAAAGAGATTGAAAGTGCAGATGTTGACCTGATAAATGAGAATGATTTAGAAATACCAGAATTGGAAGTTGAAAGGGTTATTCGGAAGCAAACCACGCATGATTTATATTGTCCTAACTGCAATTCTTGCATCACAAAGAGAGTCATTCTTCGTAAAAGGAAACGCATAATAAAGACTGATGAAGAGGTTAAGCGAAACAAAGGTGATCCTTCTCTGGTCTCCAAAATAGGTGGTGATTTAGTTCAACCACTCATTGAGCGAGCTGATAATGATGCTCAGACTATACCATCCAATCAAGATGAACTTGAGAAAGGACCTGATTTGTTCAGATGCTTATCATGCTTCAGTTTTTTCATTCCAACTGGTAAGAGAACTTTCTGTTTAAACATAACATTGTGCTTTGATATTGTTATCACATCATCATTTTGCATAATGATAGTAAAAAACAGTAATCAATGGTAAGTGAACTGATTGAACCACTAAAGAAGTTATGTAGTTCTTCTTGCTTATGCTTTTGCATGTATGGTAATGAAACAAAAGAAGCCAAATAAGCGACAGAATTAACCGGAGAGAGGCTTATTTAGATGTCAAATTGATGACACTTTCACAGTCTAATTTAAAAAAGCACACAATACAGCATGGTATATATGTCGAGCTCTATTGTCAATGATATCAGAGCAAGATTGTGAAACTAAAATAAAACTTCTCTTTGAATTTACAGTGAATGGATTCCGTATATTTGGCAAGAAGAGTGGAAAAGACAATGTAGGAGATGAACGAGCTCCGAGTGTTAAAAAGAACTGGTTCCCTTGGTTTACTTTTGAAAAGCAGAAAACAGTTGTTGAGCAAGGTAATTGTTTCCTTCTAAATATTTTCTGTTTTTCTTTTTTCCTGCTGAAAATCTTATCTGTATCTGTGTCTTTCATTCCAAGAAACTACACTAACGAAACTGATAAAGAGTAAATTTTGAATTCATTAAATAGGAAATAAGATTTACTAATCCATGTTGGCATCCTAACTTGTATTCCATTCTTTTTAATGCACGCCGTGTACATTAATGGAAAAGTCTGAGATCACCAATTAACACGTAATGTGTATTAAAAACAATGGAACACAAAGATACTATTGAATCAGTTTTTATTAAAGACTCCTTTGAGTTGTAGAGAGACTTAACATCTCTGAATTGCCTTTTGTATGTTTATATAACTCGTGGCTTCTGTAACATGCAGTGAGTGTCTCTCAGACAATCATGCAAAGGGGCGACGTGATCATATCGTCATCCAACTCAAGTGACCAAACATCATTTTCACAGAAACCTCCTTTGCCAGCTAATGTTTCTGAAGAACCAGTGGTGACTATTGGGAGCAGTGATGCTTCCAAAGGTTGTGCTCCATTCTTTGTAATGCACGTCCTGTATATTAATGGCAACGTTTTTGATCACCAATTAACATGTAACATGTATTAAAAAAATGGAACTCAAGATGAGATATTAGTGAATCAGTTCTTACTAGAGACTCCTATGAGTTATGGAGAGACTTAGCATCTCTGAATTGCCTTTTGTATGCTTATATAACTCGTGGATTCTGTAACATGCAGTGAGTATCTCTCAGACTATCATGAGAAGAGGCGACGTGATCATACCATCATCCAACTCAAGTGACCAAGCATCATTTTTGCAGAAACCTCCTTCGCCAGCTAATGTTTCTGAAGAACCTATTATTGGGAACAATGATACTTCCAAAGGTGAGCCTATTATTCGATTTTGATCTTATCTTGGGCCATGATAGTAGTATTTGGATAACAAAAAAGAACATCAAGTTAAATTGATAAATTTGTAGCACAGAACAGATTTTAAGCCTAATTTGCTTTAGCTGTATTTATTTTGAGGTGCAAATTTATTAATCCATGTTGTTGATGCCACAGATATAATAATTCTTGGTATGACTAATACATATCACCCAAACCAAAGAGGTGAAGTTCATGGCAATGGTGAAAGTGATTCATCTGAAATGAAACCTCCTGCGACAACTGTACTGACTGGAAATGCACCACCCATTTCTGCGAATAAAGGATCTTCAAAACTCGAGGAATCTGAAGAACCTGTGGTGACTATAGGGAACAGTGATGCTTCCAAAGGTGAACCTGTGGTTTTCATTTAATGATTAGCTTAATAGTCTGAAATAAGTATCTTTCGTTTAATTTGTGCCAATTTTGATCTTTTCTTGGACCATGATAGTAGCATTTTGATATCAAGTTTAACTGATAAATTTGTAGCTCAAAACAGATTTATTTTAAGCTTAATGTGCTTAAGCTGTATATATTTTGAGGTGCAAAAATTTATTAATCCATGTTGCTGATGCCACAGGTATGATAATTCTTGGTATGACTAATACATATCGCCAATACCCAACAAGTGAATCCAAAACTAGCCAAGAAGTTCATGGCAATGGTGAAAGTTATCCATCTGAAACGAAACCTCCTGCGACAAATCAGAAGGTGCATCCAGGAGATGCAGGTTTGAAGTTCAACTTTGAATCTTTTATTTTTCATTTCAACATCATCTCATTCAGAAAACCATCTCCCAAGTCTATTTTTCATATAATTTGCACATAATTATCAAGTATAATTCGCGAGGACATCATGCATTGTTCATCAAAATCTACCAGGCATTTCAACAATAGTTTCGTAGAGTTATGTTTCACATATCTCCAAAACTACTAGTTAACAAACATCATATAATGAATCTCTAGATTTTGCTTGTCTTTTCAATTCATATGTATATCGTGTCCATACAGCCGACCCCATATAGTGGGATGAAGGTTAAGCTTTTTTCAACTGTAGAAATTCATGCATATTGAATGGTGCATCTACAGAGAAGGAGATCATCAAGATATCACCCACATCAGCTTCAGTAGTTCAAGCTTCAGATGTGGATGGCACGTTGAATATTACATTATCTATTCCTCATGAAGATCACGACGTTACAGCCTCTATTATAACTGATTCTGTTCTTGAAAATAAAAATGCAAATTTCATCAGCAGCAACAGCGGTATTGTTTTGTCAAATTTTCTTTCATCAAAACTCTTTGATTATAAGAACAAAACTGTGATCATGAGGTTGCATATCATTTGCCTTTCAAATTTCTATTACCTGACTTTTTCAGACAAAAAAAATGTTATTCCTTTTCAGAAATCACTACATTTTTTGTTGGTTCAGATCACAGTAAAACTTATCTCTAATTTTCCACTTCAGAAGCTTTTTGCTATACTCCATTAGCATTTGATCATTATCTGATCGTGTGTTCTATCGTCTAATTAGTCATCGAAGGCTTAAGTTTTTTCCTGGCTTATTTATAGTGTGAAATGTTCTAATTTTCTCATTTAAAATGTTTGAAATTGGTTGAACTCACTTTTTACTGAAAGGTCATGTTCATCTCTCTGAAGGGCATCAGCATTTAATCACCAAAACGAAAGTTGAAGTCTCCAACGATTCGCTGAAAATCAACAATACCTCTGTGGTTAAAGATGCACCAGGTATACTGAACTTTATGAAATACTATCAATTGAGAGAGAGATTCACATTTTCGAGAGACTGTGAAATCAGGTCCTCAGATGATTATCATGAATTTATGATGCAGATACGGTGATTATAATTGACTCACTGCCACCGATATCACCTCAAACTGTGCAAAGTATTATGCATCCATCAGAGTCTTCAACTGCACCACTGCTGGCGAATCAAACTAGCGTTGTCAACAGTGAAAGAGCTGAAGAGAGAAGAGAATTTGAAATCGAAGTTGTAAAGAGCATTGTGTACGGTGGACTAGCTGAGTCGATCACTAGTTTAAGCGTTGTGTCGTCTGCCGCTGGTGGTGGTGCTGCTACATGTGAGCATGCAGTAGACAATCTTCACTAGTTTGTGCTACAATCTCAACTAACTTCTAATCATTTTTGTCTGCAGTGAATGTTTTAGCTTTGGGAGCAGCCAATCTTATTGGGGGGCTAATCATCCTTATTCAAAATGTAAGTCCATAATCTAGTTCATCATCTTTTTATATATAAAGCTTCATCAAATACACATTCTTCATGGCACATTGTGAACTTCACAGCTTCGGGATCTAAGAATTGATCGGTACGAGCAAGCCTCTAATCAAATAAACGAGCATGAAGATCACTACAGAGAACTCCTAGGGCGGAGGCAGCACTTCTACCTCCACGCTATAGTTGCTATCACATCATATCTCATCTTCGGCCTAGTCCCTCCTGTCGTTTATGGTTTCTTGTTCCGTCAGTCTGATGACAGACAATATAAGCTCATTGCACTGGGAGCAGCTTCCCTACTGTGCATAATTTTTCTAGCAATTGGCAAGGCCTATGCACATAGACCCCCAAGACACTACTTGAAAACAGTGACAACCTATGTTATTATGGGATTCATGGCGTCGGGCATCGCTTATGCTGCTGGCGAACTATTCGAGCGATTCTTGAACGAGCTCGGCCTGTTCCAGAAGAGCTCAGTTCCTAACATGGCCATGCCTGAACTGAGACCAACTGGCTCAGGGTGGTCTCCTTATTGAGCCATGCAGAATGCTGGATGATTCAGATGAGTACTAAATTATGAACATTCTATGATGTTTGTTCTTTTTTGCCTTGTTTGCACTGTTGTTACAGGTTTCTTTTAGTTTTGAAACACTGCTTTTAATGTTTTAACTTTCACCTCTAAATGAGTCATTAAAATTTTAAAAAAAAAAAAAAAAAAAAAAAAAACAAGAAGGCATTTTTCTAGTTGACTATGTTTTTAATTGTTGGCAGGATAAAAAAAGAAGTCATCGTACGATAATTTCGATCTCCTCATAAAGTTACACATTTTAATATAAAATTTTATACCCTTAATTTTTTTTTTTAAAAAAAAATCTTTCAATCAAGCATTAATACCGTCAATATTTCTAAATGTTTTATTTTTTAAATACGAGATAATTAAATGAGGTGGGACACTTCACGTTTTTTACATGGAAAATGGAATAATAAAGATTAAATACATAATAAAATTTTAAATCAATACATTTTCATTTCTTATTGACTTTTGAGTGAATAGAATATAAATTCCCCATTTAATTTTTTATATATCAGACATCCAAATTCGTGACAGCCTTAAATTGGGTGGATTCTCCTTATTTATTGGAAATGGATCCTCTCCCGAAAGGAACTGCAACCATCACTGTTCACGTAAACAATAAGGGGTCATCACTGTTTAAGTGAACGTGAGGGGTGTCGTTCATCCGGACAGGAGAGGATCTGCACCCTTATTTATTTGGGTTGCCCGTTAGGATATGATGAAACCATATTCAGTCATTCGGTCGAATCTGATCAGAGGCACTTTATTAGCATTAAATTATTGTACGGCCTATAGCATCGATACATAATTGCTATCTGTAGTAGTTTTGCTGTCGTTGAAGAATTTAATAATGAATTTATAAAACTTTTTTGAATTAAAAGAATTTTAAAATTCATCACTTTGTTTTGTACATAAATTTCAAGAGATTTATTTAAAAAAAAATAAACTCATACAAATTTGAAGGAATTCGAAATCAATTTAATTTATTTTTGCATATTAAAACCACCACTCCAAACACCACATCATGTTCTGAAGGACTTATCTTTGTATGAACCCATAACATGGTACACTTGAATTATTATATACAAAATTATTACTCATTTTAACATGAATGTAAAAATTCACAACAAAAGAGTATAATATAACTGAATGCATGCAATACTTTCTAAACATAGAATTCCACTATCATAGGCATTCTTCAACAACAATTTTGTGTCCTCTTTTCATGTTCTAAAGAGTAATTTGTCTTCAAGTGTATAACTGAATACATGCAATACTTTCTAAACATAGAATTCCACTCTAGCATAGGCATTCTTCAACAACAATTTTGTGTCCTCTTTGAGGCACAATTTATATCATCTCTTGTTTCATTTTTCATGCCCATGTCATGTTTAATAAGGCCCGTGTCATCATTATACACAAGGTCGCACGCTGATGAAATGAAAAACGAGACGAAACAAAATTAAGTAACATAGCTTTGACAAAGGAACGAGCATAACATTGTACATGATGATCAAACCTCTCTACGGAAGATAGCAAAACAGTGTTTATATATAAGAAGACAGTAGAGATAAGACAATAATTTATTTCTAACTCCTAAAATCCAAAATTACTGTCATAAAAAGAGCCCTACGGCCTAAACGCACTAAGATCAAAACCCAGTTGAAAGAAAAGAAACTGCACAAATTAACGAACCGTCCATTATTAGCAAAGTCTTACGAATCACGAACTCTTGTCATCTGAGATCTGATTCAATTCTTGCCTGCTTTTACCCCTCTTAATTTTCGCCTTGACCCTAGACTTCGTCGCTAGGGTCTGCACCGTGTTAGCAAAGTTCCCGACAGCCATGACTATGAAAAGAATCCCACATGTAATGACCTAAAATTGGTATGCGATTGAATATTGTATCATTTTATATAAACAATTGAGCAAAACTTGAACATTTAATTAATTGAATAATATGTCTAGTTTTTGTACTTCAAGAATACATTGCTACAAAAATTCAAGAGTTGTGTTCTTGAATCATTACTTACCTGCCAATCCAAGTTGAGTCCAGCAAGTGCAGTTTTGAGTAACAAGACCCCAACATAGGCTTCGAAACCCTAAAAAAGGAGAGAATATTTTTAAAAAACTTGAGCAAAAAAGTTGAGCTATGGAGGAAATACGTATACAGAGGATGAAACAAAAGATGGCCTAAATAAAATTAAGTCCACAAATTTCACTGAGTAGATCGAGTTAATATCATCAAAATAAAACAAAATTTCTAAATTTCGCTAGTATTGGATGCAAAGAGTACAACTTAGCAGACCTGTAAAACAAAAAGTATGGGGCACAGCAGCAGTAGCTGACCCTCCACCCCAGCAGTTTCTCCCCACACAACATCCATTCTCCTGGCCTACAGTCAACAATATTATAACAAGATTAACATAATAAAGTGAAAAATCGGGCATAAATCTAAGGGAAGAACAACCCCTCACTAGCCTGTGACTGAAAGCAATAGCTGATGCTGAGTATCGCATATGAGATTAAAAAGACTTGGAAATGTAACGGAACACAATATCCAATTCATTCAGAGAGAAAAGAAAACTGAAAAAATGATTGTGGCTTCACTTTTCTTAGTTTCCCTTGTAAATTTTAGCACTTATTATAGGAAAAATGAGTTTAAGTTTTTTAATGACACACGTGATGAGAAAAGGTAGAGGAATCCAAGCGCAATTCATGTATAAAGTTGATATATATTACCTTGCCAAGTGCAATTCGTGTATAAAGTCTCTGCCTTTGGTATCTATTCTGAAGAATCATGGCAAACCCTTGCATTATTGCCCATTTCAGAAATAGTTGTACACCTATCTGCAAAGAACATAATCATTTCATTGATATTAAATAGTAGAAGTAGAAGATAATGGATTAATGGAACTCATGAAGTTGTAAATGTGGATATCATTTGTCAGCTGGCAGCTCTGGTGCAATCATGTTTTGGTGTGGGTAAAAGGTTAATATTGCATCAATCACCTGTTTCTGTGCACAATTAGCCCCCCTCTCTATCTCCCAAGTTAGACTAATGAGAGCCATAACCATAGCACAGTAATGGTGTCTAATCCACCTGCATGAATAAATCAAACTCAAGTAAACCATGTGCCACTTGCTTACAATCAGAGAATATTAAAGATCAAGCCTAAAGAAAGATGATCTGCAAGCTAAGGCAGATGCACAGGTAGAATTTCTTTGGAACCAATTAATCTAACTAATCTGAAAAATAGCACATGAATTGAGTTGAAATCAGATTTTGGGTTTGATACTGGCCCACAAATGATATAATTCAGATTGCAATTTCATTCAGACCTAGATAATGTACAAGCAAACACATCCTTTTCTCCAAAATAACATAAGCCCTCAATTACATTCGAATGACAGGTTGCATCCTTTTGACACAATTATATTTTCTTTTTATGTAAGGGGATGGGTGAGTGGTATGGAAAGGAAATAAAAAATAAAAAATTTGAGCAGTCTATTACCATGGGCGTATATCACTTCCGTTAACTCTCAAAATGTTCTCCCTCAAAGCCAAACTGGTATAAAGATACAGCAACCAAGCCTGTCACAAGAGATATGCCACTGTCCTTATTTCATCACTTAAAAAAGGCATAGTAGCTAACAGAATTTTCAAAATTAAAGGGGTAATCTTGCATGTAATACCTGGTAAAGTTGAACTGGTAGTACAGGTAGACATCCATCCCAGATCCATGACCTTAATACAAGTAACAGGGACGGAAAACAGAGAAACAAATACGCTGTCCTATCCTGCCATCAGGACAATATGCCATAAATTAGCAGAAAGATGCTACATCAGAGACTCTAAACATTCAGGACAAACAGGCAGTTGAAGATAATCAGTTATCAAATAATCCACTTAAGACAGATTTTACAAAAAATTAATAATAATAATTGCAATGCATATCAGATATCATCTTTCTATCAGGCCAATATTAGACAAGCTCCACAAGCTAGAAACCACTGGCCTGCATAACTGCTCCTTTTAGACGTTTTCCTTATAAAGATCAACAATTTTACAATTTATAAAGCTAGTCGAGGCTTACAGTTGTTATCAGTAAATCGTGATAAAAAATCAAGACCTTTATGAGTGGTGATCCAAACAGACTAATATTAAAGGCTAGACTTGGCATAAACACGACTAATCACTGTTTCATTCATTTGATCACATGTCCAAGAAGGCATAAGATTACACTGTCTAATGTGACATGTCTTAGATTGGATTAGAATGGCTGGAAAAATGTGTAATAAAAAAAATCACAGTTCAGTAAACCAAACGCTACATAAATTGTCATAAAATGATACCCTGACATTATTGTATTCCTCCTTCACTTTCAACTGCACATCCTTCCTATTTGCCCTCACATTAATAGGCCCTAAAAACATCCTCAAAAACCTCCCTACATCCACAGAGAAACAATTAGACCCAACATTTCTCACCCATATAAAGCACAATTTGGAGAAAAGGGAAAAAAGATAAGTAAAATAACAGAGACAACCAACCATGAGATTTGCTCGGAAGAAATGCCGCTGCATCTCCTTCACTCAGTATATATCTCACTCTCATCAACTCCTCTTCCACCTTGCAATTCAAATTAAATAAAGCAAAATCAGCACACGCCATTTCAATACCAAATACGCACCAGCATAGTCACATGCATGAACAGATATCCAAAAACGCATTACTTGGTCGGAATTTTTGGAGCCGCGGGCAGAAGCGCGAAGCGAGTTGATGCGTGAATCAAGTGAGGCCACGCGCTGGCGAAGCGCGTCTTCCTCGCGGGAAGTACGGGAGATTAGAGACGCCGCCGTGTCCTGCAGCTCCTTGGCTTCCTCCACCAGCTTCGAAACACCGGCCGTCGGTGATTCTCCCGGCGAGTTCTCCATGTGGTCCACCGATCAATGGATCCGAGAGATGAACGGATGAGATCTTTTAAGGGAAAAATGGGTGGCGTTTTTTTATTACGACATAATAAATGCCCTACGCTGACATTTGTGATAAATTGAGGGGTTTTATGGGAAAATGGGAAAACGGGTGGAGTCGATTCAATGAAAGGAATTGTCTATTTTCCTAATTTTCCATTCTCTTCAAAAAAAAATCTCATATAGTACAAGAAGAAAAATTATGTGTATTTAATAGGTTTATTTATTAATAGTATTAAATTATCACAAAAAGAAAAAATATATATATATATTAATTAATTACATTATCCGTACAATTAGATCCATTCAATCCAAATTCGATATAATTTTGATTTGGATATAAAATAGTGTCAATATAATTATATAAAATATTAAAATGCATGTAATAATAAAGTAAAAACAAAATCTCTTATAAGATTATAATTACATGAGACCGGTCGACCCATTATTAAAGTATGTTTGCTACTCAGTATATTGATTTGTAGTTGATAGAAGAATGTTAATTTATAATTAAAGTAATATTTTTTTAAATATATTAAATAATGAATTAAAAGTATGTGTTTAAGTGTTATAGTATACTCCCTCCGTCCCAATAAGTATTTCACGTATTGGTGTGCGCGGAGTTTAAGAAAATTTTGTATTTTTATGTATAAAGTAAGAAAGATAATACTCCCTCCGTCCCCCAAAGTATTTCACACTTTCCTTTTTCATTCGTCCCTCAAAGTATTTCACACTTTACTTTTACTAAATTTGGTAAAAATACATTACAACAATACACACTTTTTACACACATCCCAATATAATACTTACTTTTTCACATCTCCCAACAACTTTACACACCTTTTTCATAACTTTACACACATTTTTCATTAAATCAACTAAAATATATATTCTCTTTCTTACTTTATACATAAAAATACAAATTTTTCTTAAACTCCGCGCACACCAATACGTGAAATACTTATTGGGACGGAGGGAGTATATATTTTAGTTGATTTAATGAAAATGTGTGAAAAGTTATGAAAAAGGTGTGTAAAGTTGTTGGAAGATGTGAAAAAGTAAATATTATATTGAGATGTGTGTAAAAAGTGTGTATTATTGTAATGTATTTTTACCAAATTTAGTAAAAATAAAGTGTGAAATACTTTGAGGGACGGATGAAAAAGGAAAGTGTGAAATACTTTGGGAGACGGAGAGAGTAATCTATTACAAACATATTTTAGCTACTAATAAGTATACTTTGCTATATACATATGAATAGATGTGTGCACCCTACAGGGTATTAACTCAATGATAAAATATAGTACTCTCTATATATGTAGTATTTTCTAAAATTTCAATTTTAGCAAACTTGTGTAAGATTGTCATATAGAAAAATTTTGATAATACAAATAAAAAGTAACAACATTTTAATAAAAAATATTTTTGAATAAATGAAAAGTGATAACAATTTAATAAATTATTTTATGAATAATTTATGGTATAAGTAAAAAAATAATAATACTAATATTTTTAATGAAAGGTAATATTTTAAGACAATAAAATAATTATTTAGGAAAACGTATAAAAGTGGTCTTAGGTGTTGCCCTACTATGAGAGGATAATGCTGTTTTCTTTTGTGAGGGGGTGTATATATATTTTTTAATTGATATAATTTTATTAAAAAAATTTAAACCCTATAAATCAATAATTTTAGTAGGTTTAAAGACATGCTTTTGAATTACCCTTTCTTCATAGATTACACAAATTCTATTACGAACATCACGACAATGATTGAACGATAGTACCTAATAATTTAAGAAACATTGATTACACAATTTCTTGATTTATAATACTTTGGTTTAAATTGACATATGACAAACCATATTTAAGTAAGTAATTAGTTTACATGACATTTATGTCGCCTGATTTCCGTTAGACACACTCATCAACTATATTCTGTCTCAGAAAATATAAAATATAAGATATAATCATATTTATTTTTTAATGTAAGATATATATTTTCATCAATTCAAACTTTAAAAGGGAGGTTGTCTATAGATTTGAGTCCTCAAAGTATGTCCCTTATTTTATTTTATTATTATTATTTTTAACACTACATTTGCCACGTAATTGATATATCGTTTTTAATGACAATATGTTACTCCATAAAAGTAATTCTCAGAAAACATATACTATTCCTATATTATACATATGAAATTTAGAGTAATTCTTAATGCACAGATGTAAAATTAGGATATAATTGTAATCATATATATTATTTTTAATATTTTTAAATTTAACTAAAAGATTAGAATGAATTACCTTAATATTCAATGGTTCAATTCTAGCATGTGTAATGTGAACTCCAAAATTTAATTTAGTTATCATTAAATTGTCTTAAATGGTTTTATAATTTAGAACTCAATTGATTGTATGAGCAGCTCAAATAGTCAAGTAAGGGACAACGATTATAATGATTAATGATCGAATCTACCCAAACGTGAGAACAATCATTTAATTAAAGGGCTCCAATCCCTCCATCTTTTAATTTCCAAATTAATTATTTTCGTCAAATAAAAAAATTTCTTTTATTCAATCAAAAGTTAAGAAAACCATACAAAATTAAAAATATCCAAACCAATAGAATTTTTATCTGAGGGTTAGCCTTTTAATCAAGTAATAATTCCAATAATATCAATGAATGGACGATTTCTTAGTAACTATACATTTTTTTTAAATTAATTATTATTTTTTAATAAATATGATTGTTTTTTAAATAATTTATTTGAAGTGGTGTTACTTTCAGTGTTTTCATTAAATAGATATTATAGTATTTTTTATTTAAATTTTATCATTTCTTATTTAGTTTAGATGTCACCCAATATTATTTATATGTTCCACCATGAAAAATCATTAATCAAAACGCCTGTGAATTTGATTTATCGTAAGTAATATTCCACAATTATAATATTAAATTGACAACAATTGATGTTCAAGCTCCACTAATTACTATGGTTGAAAAATAATCACAAATTAATGCTATGAAATAATGGAGTAATGTTAATGTGATGTCACACTCTAATTAACTCATATTTATTTTTATTGCGATAGATATACAAATATGCGTACTTTCTAAATTCAGGTTTGGTGGATTGATAGGTGGGAATGCATTGATTAAATTACATATTATTATTATTTTTTAAATGTTAGTATATTTATTTATGCTTACCTAAATAACTGTCATAATACATCAGTGATATAATGTGGAAAATTTTGGACAAACATAAACATTTTTTCTCTTGGGTCATAAGTACAGTTCTACCAACTTAGACCAGTCCCCACCCACCCCAAACTTGCTATATCATACATGGTGGATTTTTTTTAAATAATAAATATCTTAAATACTTTTATAAAATTAATTACAACTATTTTTTCATAAAAGTACACATATATATATATATATATATATATATATATATATATATATATATATATATATATATATATATATATATATATATATATATATATATATATATCTTATGTATAGTATAGTAGAAACTTTTCTCCTTGCGAACGTCTTCATAGCGCTCTTTTATAACGTGTAATTTTCTTAATTTTTTGAATTTTTAAATATTTTTTTTATATTTTCCTTCTTTACTTATAATTAATTTCCTTATTTTGTATTTATTTTTTAAAATAATAATAATAATATTTTTTTATTTATGAATCTAAATTAAGTAATAAATATATTATAAAAGAAAATATATTTTAAAAATATTTTTATTTGATTTTTATATTAATTCCTTATTTTGTATTTATTTTTTAAAATAAATAATGTATTTTCTTTTTCTATTTATAAATCTAAATTAAGTAATAAATATATTTTTTTGTTTTTTAAATATTTTTTAATATTTTCCTTATTTATTTTTATTTTTTTTAAATAATGTGTTTCTTGTTTTTAATAATGATTAAATTTTTAATATTTTATTTATTTATTTGGGTATCATTAATTAATTACTAAATCTTTTAATGCAAAAAATTAATTAATATCAAATTAAATCATATATAAAGAGAAAAAAATATTCCATATAATATTCTCTCTCACTCCACCCATAAATAAGACTTTTTGGTTATTCATTATAAATACACACATTCGATTCTCCAAGAGGAATATGAGCTTTCTTCAAGTTCCTTTAGAAAATTGATTTATGAAAATATAAAAATTTATTTTGATAAAGCGAATCAAGTAGAGATTCGATCTGCTTCTAAAAAATTGATTCAAGTATTCTTCAAGAGGAAGATAACTGATTCAAGTATTCATGAATCGATATACCTCTTAAGAATCGATTCTTCAAGAGGATTCAAGTATTTTTGAACAGATTTACATCTTAAAAATCGATTTTTCAAGAGTAAAAAGAAGCGATTCAAGAATACTTAAATCGATTTACATCTTAAGAATCGATTCTTCAAGAATAAAAAAATCGATTCAAGTAATACCTCTTAAGAATCGATTCATATATTCTTTAAGATATACCTCTAAAGTATTGATTAAAAAATTCTTCAAGTAAAAGAGGATCGACAATTCAAGTACTCTTGAATCGATTTACCTCTAGAGAATAAGATGTTGAAAAATTAATTCAAGTATAGAATCGAAAGCTTAAGTTTTTTATGTTAAATCATTATTTCATATCAAATGACATTAAAATTGAGTTTGTAAATATTTATTAATTTTTTTAAATTTAGTATATTAATATTTATTTATTTACATATATCTTAATTATTCAATTATGACGTATGAATTATAAAATTTATTTTCTTTAGTTTTTTATATAATTTGAAACTAATAAAATTAAATAAAAAAATTATATTAATAAATTCATTACGAATTTATGAATATTTAAAAGATTATTATATATAAATAAATTAATATATATATATATATATATATATATATATATATATATATATATATATATAGTTTACATTAGTTTCCTAAAAATAACAATTAATGAAAATAGAATTATTATTATATAGTTAATTAAAAAATACTAACCATAATCATGAGTAAAAAGTAGTACTTCATTTAAATATTATTTATAACATTTAAAAAATATATATATAGCAACTATTTAAAATATTTTAATAATTTTGTATTAATTGATTAATTATAAAATACTTGACCTTATTTTCCATATATATATATATATCTTAAGTATACTATATCAGAAACTTTTCTTGCCGACGTGTCGTCTCTAGAGCGCTCCAATGTGACGTGTAATTTTCTCAATTTTTTTAAATTTTTAATACTTTTTTTAATATTTTTCTTATTTACTTTTAATTAACTTCCTTATTTAATATTTTTTTTTAAATAATGTGTTTCTTATTTTTAATAATGATTAAATTTTAAATATTTTATTTATTTATTTGTGTATCATTAATTAATTACTAAATCTTTTCATGCAATAAATTAATTAATATCAAATTAAATCATATATATAAAGGGAAAAAAAGAATATTCCATATAATATTCTCTCACCCCACCTATAAATAAGACTTTTTGGTTATTCATTGTAAATACACACGTTCGATTCTCCAAGAGGGATAGAAGCTTTCTTCAAGTTCCTCTACAGAATTGATCTATGAAAGTATAAAAATTTATTTCGATAGAGCGAATCAAGTAGAGATTCGATCTACCTCTAAAAATTCGATTCAAGTATTCTTCAAGAGGAAGAGAACTGATTCAAGAATTCTTGAATTGATTTCTCTCTTAAGAATCGATTCAGGAAGAGAATTGATTCAAGTATTCTTGAGTAGATTTACATCTTAAAAATCGATTTTTCAAGAGTAACATGATCGATTCAAGTATTCTTGAATCGATTTACATTTTAAGAATCGATTCAAATATTCTTTAAGATCTACCTCTAAAATATTGATTCAAGTATTCTTCAAGTGAAAGAGGATTGATAATTCAAGCACGTACTCTTGAATCGATTTACCTCTAGAGATTAATAGGTCCTCTACAGAATTGATTTATGAAAGTATAAAAATTTATTTCGATATAGCGAATCAAGTGGAGATTCGATCTACCTCTAAAAATTTGATTCAAGTATTCTTCAAGAGGAAGATAACAGATTCAAGTATTCTTGAATCGATTTCCCTTTTAAGAATCGATTCAGGAAGAGAATCGATTCAAGTATTTTTGAGTAGATTTACATCTTAAAAATCAAATTTTCAAGAGTAAGAGGATCGATTCAAGTATTCTTGAATCAATTTACATCTTAAGAATCGATTCTTCAAGAAAAAAATCAATTTAAGTATTACCTCTTAAGAATCGATTCAAGTATTCTTTAAGATTTACCTCTAAAATATTGATTCAAGCATTCTTCAAGTGAAAGAGGATCGACGATTCAAGTACGTACTCTTAAATTGATTTACCGTCGATTTACCTCCAGAGATTAAGAGGTTGCAAAAATAATTAATGTATAGAATCGAAAGCTTAATTTCTTTAAGTTAAATCATTATTTCATATCAAATAACATTAAAATTGAGTTTGTAAATATTTGTTAATTTTTTAAATTTAGTATATTAATATTTATTTATTTATATATATCTTAATTATTCAATTATGACATATGAATTATAAAATTTATTTTCTTTAGTTGTTTATATAATTTGAAACTAATAAAATAAAATAAAAAATAAAAATAATAAATTCAATACAAATTTATGAATATTTTAAAGAATATTATATATAAAGTAGAATTATAAAGTAGAATATATATATATATATATATATTACATTTATTTTTTAAAAATAACAATTACTGAAAATAGAATTATTATTATATAGTTAATTAAAAAATACTAAATCATAATCATGAGTAATAAGTAATACTCCATTTAAATATTATTTATAATATTACATATATTTTAATATATATATATATATATATATATATATATATATATATATATATATATATATATATATATATATATATATATTAAGTATAGTATATCAAAGTTCTTTTTAGCTAACGTGTTGTTCGCGTATAGTTTTACTATTTACTATTTATTTTTTCTATATATTTATTTTAGTATCATTAACTGCAATTAATAAATAAACAAATTATTCAATATAAATAAATTAATTAGTATCAAATCAAATCATGTATATAAAAAAAAGAATAAATTGAGATTTTTTTATATATAATTGATATTTATTTTAGACATACAGTAAAAATAAAGGATTTATTACTAAGAGTTACATACTTTGATCATAATTAAACTTAAATATAATGAAAAAATGAAATACTAACAACTATATAAATATACAGCAAAGAGACAAAATTGTCCGCATCTGGTTGCATATTTTTTTAAAGAGACGGAGGGAGTAATAAATAGTTTTCAATTGTATTATGTTATAAACTAACATTTAAAAAAAATATGTCACGACCCACTTTTCATAACTTATAATTCTTTAATTAACATAAACATCATCATCATAAAATTTGCATATATTTTTTTTCCTCACATAATATATATTATCCAAACGGCCATACCAGTTCAACATACATAATTGGTTTCTGACACCACTTCAATCCACACCAACAGTTGACAATATTTTTTTTATATATTACATAATAAAATATCAGCGGAAACAGAATAAACACACGGTCTAGCCCAACAGGTCGTCATCTATGTACATCCACTCGAAACCTTGTAGGAGCTCCACAGCTTGCACAGTACACCACCCACATACTCAAATATCATCAGGCTCACCTACAATGCATAAACTAGTGAGACAAAAATCTCAGTAAGTAGAAATCATGCATGACAATGCATGAAAATGCATTTATTTCCTAATCTACTAATTTGTCTCTTTTATTTAGAAAATTATTCACGTTGCGGGATCCCCACGACACACTTATGATATGCAACCCAAATGAGTTCAATGGGGACGATTTTTTCCGAACCCCTGACAAAGTGGTGGGGACGATTTTTCCGAACCCCTGACAAAAATATCGGGAACGATTTTTCCGAACCCTGACAGAGATGCATATATAGTGGCCGCACACACCATTAGTATCTTATTAATTTTTAGGGAAAACACTTTTCATGATATGCATGGTATGCAACCAGTGCAATTAAATACACATCATAAATCATTTATGACATCAATATCAACATTTAATTATAAATAAAATAACAACTTGATTTAATTCACACAAATCCACATCACCTTGGATCACACGGATCTCTTATAATAACAACTCCATCTTGGATCACACAGATCCTTATAACCAACATCTTCTCAAGTCATACGGATATATTTTTAACAGTTCCCAATCACACAGATATATATATAATACAATAATATTATTTCAAATTACATAAATCCACAATTTGTATAATCAATTAATCCCAGATAATTTATAACAAAATAATTCATAACACAATTAAACTAATCACAAATAATTCACAACATAATTATCATATATTAATCACAAATAATTTACACACAACATATTTATGCATTGTAGTTGGACTTTTACTTACTTGAACTCCGATAATAATAACACTATAGACCCGTGAAAATCCGTAATTAATTACTTCCTTCCCGTTCCAACACACTTCTTCCCTCAAATTTTTCTCGAATTAAAATTTTTGGGGTGTGAGGTAACCACCTCCCCACACCTATTTATAAGGAGAAGAAATGAGTTGGTCGATCAATTAAATAAATAAATAATTAATTTTTTTTTATTGAAAACGACCTTTGCCATTTTTTCAATTTTCGCTACTAAGCCAAATCAATTTCTGCCGCCCCTTTGACTTTTTTTTTATTTATTAATATTATTATTATAATAAAAATACGTGTGATACTTAATAATTAAGAAAAGTGTATTTATACACATAAAATAATTTACTCATATATCCAAATTAATACACGTAAATATTTATGCACACATATATTCACATATTGTCACCATTATTATCACAGATGTCTCAATTAAAATATAAAGATAAATAAAATTGAGAAACAAATGTCACATAATTATAAAGTACACATAATACAAATTAAATTATATAAACACACTAGTAGTGAGAAACTTGGGTATTACAAAATACAAGTCAAGATTTTTTCAAATAATTAGAATATATGTACATATATATAATTTTTTATATGATTTAGTTGTACATTATATTATCAAAAGTCAAATGTTATAGTTTGTTGCAAATCCTTTACATTGATGAAAGAAATTGTCTAGCTATAAGAAAAAAAATCTCCTAAATTAATGTTGTTACATTATATAACACGAATTATTTAATTATAAAAATAAGAATAATAGTAAAATGATCACTTGTTGTTCACGTATAGTCTTACTATTTATTTGTTTTTCCTATACATTTATTATGACTTATTTTATTTAATATAATTAATTACAATTAATAAATAAATCATTTGATATAAATAAATTAATTAAGTGTATTGAAAAAAAAAGAATAAATTTTGATTTTTTATATATAATTGATATTTATTTTAGACAAACAGTAAAATTAAGATTTTTTTTACTAAGAATTACATACTTTGATTATAATTGTACTTAAATGCAATAAAAAAAATGAAATACTAATAACTATATAAATATACAGCAAGGAGACAAAATTGGTCATATGCGTAGTTGCAAATTCTTTACATTGATGAAAAAAAATTGTCTAGCTATAAGGAATTTTTTTATTAATTAATGTTGTTACGTTATATAACACGAATTATTTAATTATAAAAAATAATAAAAAATAATTAAATGATCCCGTGGTGCTGTATGCGGGTTTCATATATATATATATATATATATATATATATATATATATATATATATATATATATATATATATATATATATGATTTAAATTCTAAATTTTACTAGTTTATTCGTATTTTGTCTTTTTATGGTTCGATACGTTGGTATATTTATGGAAAAACAAATGTGATTTGAATTCTTCAGAAATAGTACTCCATATGATTTAGAGAGGTAAATTCTTCAGAAATACTCCATCTAATTTTTTGTATCTTAATGAACCATCCTTCTACACCATCTGTCCCAAATATATGATTTAGAGAGGTAAATTCTTCAGAAATACTCCATCTAATTTTTTGTATCTTAATGAACCATCCTTCTACACCATCTGTCCCAATTTAAGTGCCACATTTACTGTACATATGTAGTTTAAGAAAAATTATTTATTATAGTTTTTTATGTAAATAAAAAATAAAATACGTAATGTGCGTGAGAATAATAAATTAGAAATTAAAATATACTATTTTGAAGTTATAGGTTGATATATGTTTTTTATTTTGGGGTGTAATATTAACGGTAGGATGGACGAAAACATGATTTTTATTTTTGGCGGTGGGAGACTGGGAGTACATAACTATTATGATCCGATTGAATATATATATTAATGATCTTTTTTTTTTTTTTAAGATTTAAGAAATCCTATTATAAACTAATGAAATGGATTTGGTGTATTTATCAAGAATTTCAACTTAAACCCCAAAACCTGCGTAAAAATGGCATTCAAAGCCCTAAAGATATTTGGGCTAATTTTTTCCTCAAATGGGCATATATTAAATTAGGGTTCTAAATTGACAACCCAAATATAAACGTGGCCCATTTGATTATTTTACCCACAATTGAAGTCCAAAATCACATTCAATTGGAGCTTGATCATCACTTGTCAGTTCAGGATGATACGAAGGTAACGAAACATTTCACTCGATTCAAGTAGAAATTGGCCATCTGTTGATTTCTGTGCATAGTTTCTATTCGTGAAAGGAATTGGAAACAAAAACAAAACCATTTTTGCTTCTCGGAATATACGATGATATTGGTGTTATTAGGGGAATTTCACTTGATGTTGATAATATGTAGGTGCAAATCATTGCATGATGATGCATTATTAATTCTATTATTTGTTACTCTGCCTAATTTGCAAACTATATGTATCTGATCATCTGTTCAACTGGTTATTCAGTGGATTTATTGAATATGAAAGTAGAATTCATATACAGACTCTATATTGCACGAAATAAATGAATGAAAATGGTTAACGATTATGGCTGGCTTGCGCTGGAAGGTTTGCTCTGCTTGCACATCTCCACGAGATTGAAAATGGTTGAAATCCAAATATTCGATTGCATCTCATCTTCAAACATCAGTTTTATGATACCATTCTTGGTCTTTAGACACAGCAGAGAATTTCCCTCGTATTTTGTTCTCTCCTCAGCAATGTTGGTAACCTGAACTGGAGAATGAGAAGAGGCATAAGTGTAAGCTTGTGTTTTATGGCCATCAATATTTTCGTATGCATTGGTTAAACATAATAAGAATAGCAAAGCTAGAGTTGGAAAATGACTATGGCATGTCATGCTTTTGATAAGTATGCGTTAGTGTGTGTGTGTCTGTTGGAGATTTGAGTGAATATAGGAGAAGTACACTCTTTTGCAGATGTCCAGGCTCCGCCCAAGTACTTCTTTCTAAAACAGAACATGAGATGGTCACACTTTAAATAGACACTGACCCTGTTGCATTCTCTGCGTCCTGCATATATTTTTTGTTTTCTTAGACCAATTGCATGACATTCTCATGGAAAAGATACTGAATTTGATGTAATTTCATGAATCAATGAATATTCTTCCTACCATCATTTTTCTATACCTGAAGGCATAATTGTGTGTATTTCAGCACTTAATTTTATCATCTCTTGAATCCTAGAAAGCGGAACTGCCATGGATCTTGATTTCAGTAGTGCAGCTCCTCTTAAACCTGGTACATTGCTTAATTTTTTGAGATTTTTGCTTGTGTATAAATTTACTTATACTATAGGGAAATAAATAAGAAGTTGTAAATAATGAATATAAAGAGTAATAAGAGGAAGTATATTCGAATTTGTTACATGTTGCTGCTGTAGCTGTAACTGCTATCATGTCAATTGGAGTTTGAATAGCCATCCCAGAGTCAACAGCTGCTCTAACTTGTCCCCTTTCAGCACCTAGGGACTCTGCTGCTTCAACACACACGCTGGTTACAAGTGCTGCAGCAGAAGACAGTACGCTACCCATATCCTCCCTTGATGTTCCTGCTATCTCATTCCGCAACGGAGAGCTCTCTTCTTTGCTGCCACAAATCCCAGCAATGGCTGCAGCAAGTTGAGTGAGTGAAAGGGCCGCGTGCAATTGGGCTGTGCGGAGTCGCTTTTCCTCTTTCTTATTCTCTTTCCATGGCATCAATAAGCCAGCCAAGGATTTACCCCTCGGCCATGTCTTTGATTGTTTGAAATCCATCTGCACTTCAAATACTTTTGATAAGTAAGCTTCAGATTCTGATCTGAGAATGAGAGGACTGAGTGGTTACCTGAATGTTGTCTTGCTCTAATGAAGCCTTTTGATCTCTGTCTCCTCTTTCTGAACTTTCATCAACTGGTTTGTTGGTGTTGCCAGGAAGCAAGGGATTCTGTTAATGAAAAAATATATATTATTAAGAAGAGTTGAAATAGATGTGTAAATTGTTAGCTTTCATTACTACATTGTTCTGCTGAATTGTGTGTATCTCAAGATTAGAGTGCTGTCCCAAGCTGTCTCAGACCCCAATTCAATTTTGCAGTTATTAAAAACTGATTGGGATATGGGACTGATAACATCCAAGATACTTTAGTGTTAGTTGGCATGGTGGCCTCACATCGATGTTTTCACATAATGTGTCTGCAAACCTGCATTAGAAACCTTGGTATGTAACTTAGTATCGCATTTTCCCTTTTTTATTATGTCAACTTTAAACATACATTTTTTTCTGTTTATTAGTCATATCCTTTGCCCTTGTTGCTACTCTTACTCCATAGGTTGTGATTGGAGGAGTTTCTTACAGTTGATGAAAATATCTGTACGAAATCAGATGCAGATGGGCTCCAAGATCTACCGAGGAACTCCAAAGCATGGTTAGCGCTCTTTTGGATCTCCTGTTGCTTGTAAGAACAAACATTCTTTTCTTTGGCACCCAACACCTGTGATTTCTGTTATAATATATTTGTTAGGGTTGCAAAAAACAATGTGTTAAATGATAATTATTCTTCTTCAATCCTTCAAATCTCACTGTAAATGACACATTCTCTATCCTTATCTCGTGCTGTTGAGGCTCCATGCCCATGGTCCTCATTTTCATCTATTGCCTAGAGGTAGAACATATTTTAGTATTCATCCTTCTTGGGATCTTGAAAATGGAACAGATGTACATGGTACATTTGGGAGAATATAAGAAGATAACTTCTTTAAACAAATAATATATCTTTTAACTTTGATACATGGATCTTGAAAAAACTTTTTTAATTGGAGCAGACGTACATGGTACAAGGATTTTGAAATTTTTTTTTCTTTTGGTGTGAATTAGGCTATAGCCTGGAGAATGTTCGTAAATGACAAAAATAGTAGTGGAAATGAAAATGGACATATTAGGCAACACTTACCTCCCTACTGGTAGTTCCTCAACGTGCCTAGCTTACTTCAAAGTTCTACTGTTTCCACTTCTGTATTCTCCTTTAACTTTGAAATTACTAGAAATACTATAAATGGAAGCATGGCGTACCACTTGGCTGTTTTATATTGGAGAAATGCCATCTGCTGCGGCAATATGTGCGTTGGAGTTCTTAAACAAATGCTAATGTAATTCTAAACTGTTGATTTTTGTGCAAATAGTTTCAACTTGCAGGAATGCTGACATTTCTTGGAATTTTCGAGCTTCGAAAAACCGTGTGCTTGTGGTCTATGCAATCTCCACATTGGTATGGTATCGTGTGTTTTGGGTGGAGTTTATACTTAGTTGTTTTAAAAAGCCATGAACCAATATATGTACACATGTTAGAGTGTTGTAGCTCTGCTCATATCCTCGTGTTTAGTCGGTGCAGATTTGTTTTGAGTATCTCAACAAACCTTGTACTTCTTACAAGGTTGTATCAGATCATAATGTATTTTTTGGTTTCTGAAAAGCTTTAGGACCACCCATTTGGATTGAGAATGGGGATTTACGTCATCCAATCCTTTCCATCTTACATGCTCACTCTATGTAATTGGAACTTTTTTAACATCAAAGCAAGCCAACTTCATAGGTAGATCTCCTCCAATTGCATGTATACACGTGCCTCACGAGTTGTTAGATCCAACATGTGCATTCTTTTTTTAATTCTTGATACGCAGTTTGAGAGATTATTATTGGGCAGTCTCTCAAGAGACGGATTATGAGATTAAATGACTTTTAATAATATAATTAGGATTAATTACTTGAGACATTAGCAAGCTCAATTTAATAAAAGGAGGAAACTAAGCAGCACCACTTTGGCCTTGCTGCACCATAGATTTGGATAGGGTGCTTCAAACGCATATAAATTTTCACCTCGGACTTCCATCATCGCCCGTTTCTTCTAATTCCGGTACATGTTTATGCTTGCATGTAGAATATCACTTTTAATTATAATGGTTATTACATCATATCTTCTCACGAAAATCATTTCGTTAGACAGTCTCACACAATTCTTTGCATGTTTCTTTTTAGGTATCTTTCTACTCAATTGATGAGATTAAAGTTCTTTCTGATACATGTCAATTAATCAACGTAGAGCATATTGCATCAAGTTTAATAAACCAAATACACACGATGTATTTATCTTGCCTCGCTCTTTCAATCATATCCGATTAGTTCATGCTAAGACGCGTACCAGCTAAACATGTCTTAGCTACACGTGTGTCACAAATTGACACCTCTATTTGGTGCCAATTGGAACTTGCATGAAGACAAACAAATCATGGACACTAGTTCCATGCTTGTAATAGGAGATAGAAAAATGTCACTTCCCCCATCTGGAAAGTATAAGCAACACTATTACAGTTAAACACAATCCACCCAAAATTCCTACAACAAGAGCAAAAGCATATGCTACGCTTGGAAAGTTGAAGTATTTTTGCAGTCGCCTCAGCCCTTTGTCGACCACAGGCGCCAGTGCAGCAGCCCCGGCTACTCTGAACGGCCTCGTTACGTTGTTCCCAGTCCACATCAGGATAACTATCTACACAGGCAGATCAGTGAAGAATGTATAAGACAATTGTGTAATATGGGTAATTTTGGTCATCTAACCCAATCAAGAGATGACTCTTAACATCCCCATCTAGATATTGATTGTGGTCGACCCGTACCCTTACCCGAACCCAATCAATATACATTCTAGATGGGGGAGTGATGTTCAAATCTCAGAGTAAGCATCTAGTAGAGCCTACTTGGTGAAAATTTGCCATCAAGATTCATTCATACATAACATGTATGAATATATCCCTTAGTAAACAAATGAAATGCACTATCTATCATAGAATTAACTCATTCAAACAACTCTAATTTTAGGAAGGCTGAAATCTTTTGAGAACTCATTCATTTCAAAAGTAACTTCAAACAAATCTTCCTGCTATAAATTTCTAATATATCACTAAAATTACTTCAATATTATGAATCTATAAGCAAATTACTATGATGATTTGCTGAAGTAAGTAGTATCTGTTACCCACCCCAAGTAGAGCTTGAAGATTAGCGGCAGGATTCTTGCCAGTGCTTTTCTCATACCCAAGAAATGCAAGCACAAAGAAACTAGTGTATGTCACTCCATCAAATATTCCATATGCAAGAACTGCTGCAAGCCCCAACTTTGCCACTTTTCTACTCATTTCTGCTGAATTTTCCTAGTAAACCATACATCAACCTCAAATGATTAAATAAATCCAAGATTTTGAAATGGGTTTTCACCTAATTCCACCAAAAATTAAATATCAAATAGAGAGGAATTACCTTCCATTTCTGCCAGAACCCTTTACTCTCCTGATTCTTGAAAACCAACAGACAGTGTTGAGAGAGAGAGATGTCCTGGGATATTGAAAAGATAAATAAATAAACTTACATTACTCAAATCTTGATTTCGTTCGAGGAAATGATCTCCAGAACTGTCCAAAGAGCAGCTGACAGGATGATGGAAGGATTTCTTGAAATGGTGGCTTTCTCTTTGGGGTTGAAGCGATTTTAGAGTGAAAATGGAGTCTTTATAGCCAAATTTCTTGCAGAGGGTTCTTATGCTGTTGATGGGTTTGCAGAGTTTTGTTTGTAAAGCAGCACAAGAAGGTAGAGATACAACAGCCCACATCTTCAACAACTGTGTGTATTGCACACACAGTGTAGGTATTTTATTACCGAACCTAAAACATAGCTGTTGTTCTTCAGGTGTTTGATAATGAATGTTGTGCGGTGGGAAAACTACAGTGAGTCAAATATTTTACACTAATTCAACTGGGATTCAAGAATCTTGCAAATTATAAACAAGTCCATTTAATTAACACCTCCTTAATCTTAATCTTAATCTGTTTTGTCTTAACGATGATTGAACTATTTCTGGGATTAGGCAATTCCCGGGGCATATTAGACAATTCCCAGACTACTACCATGACAATAGCAATTTCCTCGAAGGTGATCAGAACCAGACAAACAGAAATCTTGATGGAAAATGTTGGTGAGTTTCTACTTTTATTTCAGCCGTTGGATTGCAGATCCAGAGTTTTAAAGTCGTGTCTCACCATTAATTGGGTAGCTATTATAATTATGATTTCAGAAAAGGCACACTCTGAATCCTTAAACTTATCTGAATGATAATTAATATTGTAATGAAGCTAAGAACAAATGTTCCAAACACTACATTTCTTATAGAATTCTAGTAATAAAAGAATTAGCCTCTTGTAGTACTAATACTAGTGTTCATTTCTTTTTTTTTTAAAAAAAAAGACTAGTGTCTAAAGTTCACTATCTCTGCAACTATGTGATATTTAACTCCCAAGTATCATTCTTCCTTTACCCCATCTTCTCCCGTCGAATCATCGCCACGTTTCACAACCAGTCTTCGACGAGCATTCAGAGTGATCATCCTTCTAGCTATCTATGTTCATCATATCATGTGTTGTTTCTTGATAGAATGCATCAGTTCTTGGTCCACTGCAACCCCTTGAGCATCCATTGCCAAAGCCCGACAGCCTCCTTCGTTTCAGACATCTCTTTAGGCACGCTAAACTTGGCTTTCTCACTGAGTTCCTCAAACGAATGGACAAGATTCTGCAGCCTTGCAATAAACTCAATCAACAAAGAAGTGAAAGTAGCAAGTGACAATGCACTGGCACTTTCATAGGTTCGCACTTCACGCTCGTTTAGTATAGTGTCACCTATGAGTGAGAGGCGCGACGGCCACATCGTCTGCTGTCTAAGCACGTCTTCTCCAGAACCCCATTGTGAGACAGAGAGATGGATGCTCATGCTGGGATTGTGAGGATCATAGTTCCGTTGTAATGTCTGAGTTGATCTTAGGTTAGCTGTCTCGGTGAGGGAGTTTATCACCATCGGCTTCTGCTCGTTGTCTTTGAGCTCTTGTAGGACCTCTGGATTCGCAGCTCGTTTCACACCTTCCCAGTTCTGTGCATTCACCAAGAGATATGACTTTTGGTCGATCATCATCTGCAAATCCTCAGCTGCGTCGTGGACATCTTGCAGAAGGTTCCCGGGCGACAGCTGCTCCATCTCTTCGACTTTCTCACCGACATGTTTCAACACTTTAGCACCTTCAATCCCAACTCTCTGAATCCCATCCTTAAAAGCTTGTCTTAATTCAGATGATGCCTGAAAAATGATCATTTTTTCAAGAAAAGCAAAGTCACATTAAGAATGGCATGATCTGCACAATTTTTAAGGCAACAAATAAACAAGAATACTAAATCACCAAAATACCTGTATTTCAGACAGTATACTTCCATGCATTGCCATAACCATGAAAGCACAATACCTCAAAGCACCACTCACTTTAACATACTCACTCCATGGATACTTAAACATCTTGTAACGTCCGTGGGGTGGTTCCCAAACCGCGAATCCTAACTGCCAAATAGAAAGAAAAAATCGATAAAACCACATTTCGTTTTTTAGACAAGATTGTTCTAGTCAATATAGAAGGTTGCACACCAGAGACTCCTCTTGGCTAGTAGACTCAACTGCAGCTCTATATCCCTTGTATAATGGATCATCAGAAGCTTGATAGACCAAGATTTTCGAAGGAATTCTACTGTACTCGACACATTGCAAGTACATACTCACACAACCTATGTATCAAAGGACAAAAACATGTAAGAAATAGCTCTAAACAGCATTCTTGGTCCAAAAAAACATGTATCTATCTATCTATCTATCTATATATGTACCTTCGAGAGAGCTAGCCACTCCCTTGAAGTTTTTCACAACTAGTTTATGCAAATCTTCACCAGCCCAAATGGGATACAAACATACATTAATGAGCAAACAAACAGTAGCTCCAAAAAGTATTAGTAAGAACCTAGAAACAGCTGTTTGGACGAAATGTGATGTTCCGGATACTAGGACAATGCAGAATGTCAACAAGAACACGCGAAAGCCATACTCGTATTGCTTCATAGCTGGATGCAACTTCAAATAACTTGCTAAGAAACCTGAAATCCAAGACAACAATGATTCCAACTTCACATGATTAGATCAACAACTTTTAACTTAAAAAGACAAGACAACCTCACCTGCAATAAAAACACTGATCACAACCACAACTTCTTGGAATTCTCCAGCCATCACAGATAACTCTGCAATCCCTAATGCTAGTGCTCCGGCTGATATCGTCCCCAATGCGCGATTAAAACCTTTGATCAAGGTTGCCCCTACACCCCACAAAGCACAACATTCATTCAAGCCATTAAACTAACAGTTGAATCACACAAACACAATCATATGGCAATAGAGATGTACTGCAGCTAGTGTGTTTCATTAAGGATCATGTCTTAATTCATCAATAAACAGTACTGTAAGATTAAGAACCCCCCACAGAATGAAGAACCAAAAACCCACCAATGCTGAATTCAAACACAACAACAACAGTGAGAATAGCCCAGATGGAATACTGGCTAATATAACTCAAGGGCTCTTTGAAGAAGATCAGCACCGAAACCAGAGACAAAGCAAGACCCATTTTAGCAGCAAACACCACTTTTCTCGGGTCGGATCTCCCCATCTCATAAGCACTCACCGCCGTCTCGACAAGATCACCCCACCACCTGTGGACCCTATCTCCCATGATTCGGAAAATCCGGCGTAAACACCCCTCATGAACGAGGTAATCATCGTCGAATCCGACGTCGGAGTTGTATTTCCCAGACAGCAATCGCTCTTTGCTTCGGTCCGCAAAGATCTGCCTCAGAGATCCCAAATTGGAAGCCATTAATGTTAATGGTGGTTACCAGAGAGTGGGAGAATCATATCATAGAATGATAAAAAAAATTTGAGACAGAGAGCAGCTTCAGTTTGAAGGTTTCTTGATTGGTGTGTTGGCAAAAGTGGCATAAAATTAATGGTTGTTGATTATATATTCACTCATTGCAGTTTTCTTGATTTGTTTTTATAAATCCGTGATGGAATTTGGAGGGAATGGTTGTTGATTATATATTCACTCATTGCAGTTTTCTTGATTTGTTTTTATAAATCCGTGAAGGAATTTGGAGGGAATGGTTGTTGATTATATATTCACTCATTGCAGTTTTCTTGATTTGTTTTTATAAATCCGTGATGGAATTTGGAGGGGCTGACATCTGGATCTTGATTGTGGAAGAGGGACAGTGTTAATATGTGGAAATAGTTTGGTTAATAATGTTGACAGTTGACCCAATGATTACATCACATGTACACCTTCAATGTATTCATATCCTTAATCGAGATTAAATCAGACATTAATTAGTTAGTAAATATTTGTCTCATTACACGAAAAGTATTCATTTTCATCAAAGTAATTTTCTTTTCATGGATCATCAAACTATTAAATTGAGTTACTAGTTGAGTTTAATTTAATACTATATTAATATAGTTTAAGTTCTCAAATGAATAAAAACTAGACAATCCAAACAAAACTTGAAATGGTTTGATCATTAAATCCATTACCGTATGATATTAAGTAAGGCAAAAGCTCCTGTGCGCCCGGGGACACGGAAAGATGCTCCGTGTCCCCATGTGAACACACCCTCCCCTCCAATCCTATTTAAACCTATGTATTGCTAGGAGTTTAAATTGTAAAGAGGCATGAAAATTGTAAAGGCAGGAGCCTCACTCATTAAGCAATAAGGCCACTGAACATAATAGTTTGATTGAGACAAACATGATTGAATGAAGTTCATGCATAACAAAATGATGAAAGTATTACTGTATCTCGGATAATCAGTTCCAAATGATACTCTAGCGATCAAACAAAATTCAAGAAAGGAGGTTGAGATATAAAATAGTACCCACTCACACTCACTACTTTCCTGGGTATCTATTTTTTCTCTTCCTTCTCCGCCTCAGCTGCCCTCTTGGCCCTAACACCAGCATGGCGGGCATTCGTCCTCTCCAAACGAAGCTTGTCGTACGCCTTGAAAGTCTTCATGTCTTCGGTAACCTTCACAAGCTCGACGCTAGGCTTCTCCAGTACTATCGGCAAGAAAGGACCTGTGACTTGGGTGGCAGTTGCCAACTCCTCTGGTGAAGAATCACCAGCCTGCCAGAGAAGAAAGGTTAGGTAAATCGTTGTGTGACAGTATTTTCAAAAGGGAGGGGCATTGAATGTGCGATTTAATGAGGAATATTACCTTAACCTTGCGAGCTCGTCTAGGGAAGACTACGAGCTTGGCCTTGAAAGTCTTCAACCTCTGAACATTAGTCTGGAATCCCTCCAAGGAACTGTTTCTGCGGCGGTGGTCGACGGAGATACCAATAGTTGGGGCAAGTTTCTTTGGAATGCCGGCAGCCTGGTCAACACAAGCGGCATATTATACACCAGATATGGAACTGAATATAGAAAGTCTATTCACCACTTCACTGTTTTAAAGTTGATCACAAGAATACAGGGTTGTACCAAAGCAAATTTCAACAATGAGGGCCAACACTAACTTTTGACTATGGGGATATAACTGATTATCAATTATAATTATAGCACATAATCCACAGCAAGATCAGTTCATGGTGTAAGCAAACCCCAGTAACACACGAGTGGAAGTAAATGTCATAAATACAGTTTACAAACTTATATTCAAGGACAAACTTGGTAGAGGCAAGTAAAGATATAGATGTGCAAGTAATTAAGTTGCTCACCTTGAGCTCCTCAAGAGAGAATCCCCTACCAGCTCTGACCTTCATGTTGTACTTCAAGGTCTGGCAATGGACAATTGGACGAAGGGGTCCAGCAGTTGGCCTTGGGAAAATCTTGATAGCCTTCTTCTGTCTTGCTGTTAACACAATGTATAAAACAGAAAGGAATGAGCTCATCATACAGGTAAGTAGATCAAATTTGCTAGGGATCTGAAATAATAAATAACATAATAAAACAAATATTTTCACCAATTCTTCTCCTGGTTTTTCTGGCTGGTTGGTTGAACCATGTCCTCACATAGTTCTGCCAGTGTTTCCTGAAGTGGCCATTGGGTATAACGTTGTTGTGCTTCATGGTTTACCTAGTATACAAGCAAAAATTAAATCAGTCCTCCAATTAACACCAAACCCAAATACTACACATAATGCAAAAATATATCCGGACTTGTGCAAGAATTAGCTTCATCTAGAGCAGCACAACAGAAATTTTTATAACAAAAAACAGAAAAGAAAGATTAATAAATTGGATATCATTAGCTAAAACTGAAATGAAGCAGCACCATGAGTGAAAAAAATAAGCAGGACATATTTACCAGATGCTCAAACCATTAAAATAGCAACACATATCTATACATTTGCGTATATCCATTTCCGAAACATAAAATAGTCGATAGTGATATGCATAATACGATTAGAAATACCACAAATCACACTGAAAATATCTTAAAAATCATGAATAAACAAGTGATTAATCATGAAAACTAAACACCCGTAGGAAAGAACAGAAACTCGAATAAAAACCATAAAGTTAACCTAAAAATGCCAAATTTGACAGAACTAGTTATACAATTTCTTGAGAGAATGCATATTCAATCACGTAGGTTTGATAGCTTCAAGATTGAGGACTTATGGCGGAGATTAAGGACTTACGGCGGAGAACGATTGACGGAGCGGCTTCTTCTGCTGCAGACCTACCTCTCGACAAAAAAATGAGTTTGCATCTCTAGTTAAACACTAGGGTTGAGACTAGTAATTGGGCCGAGGGTTGGCACTCATACGGCCCATATTAACTTGGGCCCAGTTGACAATAAAAATTTTAAAATAATGGGATTTAGGTTTAGGAATAGGATGTATTCATGTATGCACTTCTAAATTTTTTTGTTAATAATAATTAAAATATGCGTAACTATTAAAAAAAAAAAAAGGAAAAATGAATAGGGAAAAAAAAGGGAGAATAAATTAAACTGATTGTATTGTATAAAATATAAAAGAAGTAAAACATCAACTAAAAAAGTGAATTTTCTCATTGATTGATGTAATAGAGTTTCAAAATGATTGGATTTATAAGCAAATTTATATGGTTTTGTGTACGGGCTCATGGAAACTTTTATAAATTATTTTTTGAAATGATAAGACTATTACTTTTTAAATAAAAATATTACTTTTTAAATTCTTTCATCTTGATTTATTGATTATTCTTTAGTATATATTAGTTTTTATAAAGATAAATTATTATTTTTTTAAAATACAAAATAAAATTTTAAAATTTGAAGAGTAACTTATTTTTTTATAATAAAGAGTATTTTTGTAAAATTTAATTTCTCTCTCACACCGTACTCACTCAATATATCACATTACATAGAGATTAATAAAAAAAAAACCAAATATACAATATTTATTCATTATTATTGATAATAAGAGTTGGAAAGGGAAAAAAAATACTAAAACTATTGAAGTGCTTATCTACTAATTTCAATGAATTACACTGTACAAGAAAAACTAGTCCTTAATAACCAAGATTTACTATTTTTCTTTCCAAGTAATATTAGTTCAATACTCCACTTTTTGCTTCTGAAGGAACAACCCTCCTAGTGAATTTTTTCTTACTGAATCTGCTACTCTTGTTCATGCTTGTTCCCCCATTTTTTTTCAGCTTGGCCAGCTTTTCTTGTCTACCTTCTATATCAGCCCGAATAACGTTGTCTCGTTTCTCATCCGAAAGCAACGCTAGTCGAGCAAACTTCCTTGGTGACACTTGTCCCAGCCTCTCTTTTATGTCGTTGAAAGCAGGTACCAGCCCCCGTCTAATGTAGCATCCTTCAACGAGCTGCATGGAGTTCGTCTCTGGAACGATAGGGCTATCTTTCAACTCAAGGTCCATGCAAAACGGAGACTCCTTCAACCAGAGCCTCAAGGAATGAGCTTTTGCAACTAGGATCCCACCCCGAGTTTTACAGGGTAAGAATGGAGACCCCATTTCCCAGAGGTAGGCTTTCAGTGTGGCGTTCAGAGAAACTTTGTTGTATTCTGCTGTACCAGTAATCAGCACCACCGATTTTGGAGACTCAGGAAAGCCTTCCAATGATGCATCCTGAAGGAAAGCAATAATTTTTATGCTCAAAGCAATGAAAACACAGATGAATAATTGATGAAAAGTAGGCATATGGCTCAACAAAGCTTCCACCATTTCATCCATAATAACATGTGAAATAACAAATGTGTGACATTTGGTTGGTTCAATAACCCTATGTTTAAATGCCAGAGCTGCAAAGGATACAGCCTATAATCCTGGAATATAATTGGTTTTCATGCATTGTGGGACATATAGTAGGGATTTCTAAATATGTAATTTCATCTTAAATTTGATAATGGGGAATAAAGAAAGGAGGAGCATTGCCTGCATGAGATCGAGCCATAATGTTAGACCAACAAGTGCAGCACCAGCGGATAACTTTCTGAAGTCGGCCCCCCAATCCTTGTCAGCTACCCTGTAAACAAAATCACATTTGATTGCAAAAATCTATTATATAGTTGTCATGATGTTTCAAGAATCCATCATACTAATACGGCACAAGATGCTTTGTGACACTTTTGTATGACATCTCATGTGCCATATTTTTAATGATTGACACGTGGAAAGGAGGAGAAATCTAATCCCTTGTCTATAAGGTTGATACATTAACTTAGGGTATAGATTCTCTTCTCTCTCCTACGTGTCACTCATCTAACGGAGTAGTACAGGAGATGTCACACTAAAGTGTCACAGGACATCCAGACCAGACTAATAACATAATCAATGCACAGCCCTTTCAAGGAATATATGAATCCTGTTTAGTTAATGTGGACATTTAACTGTTTTAACGACATAAAGTCTTTAATGAGAAGCATAATTCACATCTTTTAGTGCTTTCATTAGAATCCACACTCATGATTCTGTTTGAAGCTTAACAACTGATATAAACAAGGTAAGTGATGGCCACATTCAAGAACTGAGTTTTTTAGTTACCTGAATAAATTATGATGATAAATGTTTCTTTTAATCGCCAATTGGAAAATCCATGTGGCAGTTGCACGGCGTTCAAAAGCCCACAGTAGATCTTCCAAAGAATTTACAAAGTTAAACGCTGCATTATCCTCCACAGGTTCTAGTATCTTGAGATAGTCATCTATCTCTGACAGTAATGACATGGAATTTTCTGTCAAAAGCCTGAGAAAGAAATATAATTTGAGTTAGAAATAAAGAAACAGATAAATCCCATCCTCCAACCACAAAAATAAAAACATAAAAATAGGAACATTGCCTTATTGGAAGATGGAAACCAGAATCTCTAATTGCACTTAATAGCTTAGTGGCTTCCTTGCTGTTGCACAGGCTTGCTGCCCGGATGAAACAAGTCCATATCCGGTGATCGGGATCCAAGCCTTCCTTTTTCATCTCATCTAGCTTCTGAATGCCAATATCAATATCACCATTCTTTAGATAAGCATCAATAACTGAACTGTAAGCTAATGTACTAAGATCTACCCCGGTAGATTTTAAATTATTAAGCACTTTTTCAGCTTCCATTGGATGGCCTGAGCTGCCATAAGAAGTCATAAGCAGATGCATTGTAGCCACAGAGGGTTCAATACCCGATTCTTTCATGGTTACCAGCAGCTTTTCTGCTTTAGTATGGTCCCCTATGCTTCGATACATTTTCATCATCAAATGATAAAATGACCGATCTAACTTGAGTTCTTCTGACTTTAGGCTATCAAAAAGTTCTTCAGCTTCTTCTGTCATGAGCTTCTTGCAAAATGCTGCAATCAGGCTTTTGTAGGTATCCAGTTGAGGATTTAGACCAAAATGTCTCATTTCATGCATCAATGAGAGAGCTTCTGCCGGCCTACAGTCTATGCAATACATTAGGATTAGAGTACTGTAGGTTTCCTCATCTGGTTTAAGTCCCAATTCTTGAATTCTCTGGTAAACTTCGACTGCCTTCTTATAATCCTCAATTTTCGTATACAACTTGAGCAACGAATTATAAATACAAAGATCAGGAGTGAACCCTGCTTCCTCCATCTCACAAAACATAGCCTCAACATCTCTTACCTGCTTTGCCCTAGATAGCAACCCAATCATAACCCTGTAAAGATGCATGGTGGGAAGATATCCTGCAGCTTTCATTCCATGGTATATTTTCTTCACTTCAAATACGTTTCCAGATTGGGCAAAAGCTTCTGGCATCAATATTATGGAAGTTTTGCTAATTTTGAAACCCATATCTTGAAGATCCTGAATAACAACATAGAGTTCATTTAATCTTCCATCAACAATCAGCGCTTGCAATAGATAGTTCATTGTATCAACAGTTGGGGAAGGCCCATCTCTCATCATTGTATTGAAAGCAGCTCTTGCTTTCTCATAACAACCACTCGCGGCATAAGCTTGAATCAATGAGTTCCAAACCTTACGATCCAAAATTTGGCATCTCCCCCTCAGTCGCTCTACAACACTCACTGCTTTTTCCAGTTGCTTTAGCTTTCCATAAGCTTCGATGAGGCTAGTACATATGGATGTACTATGAAGAGGGAAGCCTTTCATTTCTGCCAACTCAAATAAATGATCAGCTGTCTCAGGAAGGCCCATTTTGCAATATACAAGAGACATTCTCTGATATATATCCCCTGAAGGTTCAATGCCATAGAATTTCATGTCAGAAAATATTTGAGAAGATTCAGCATAGCGTTCATTCTCAACACAGGACATGATCAGGAATTCATACATGGAAATGCTCCCATTAAATATGTATAGACAGTTATTTTTGTGATATTCATCTAAAGCAGAATCTAACTGATGAGCTTGGCAATGAATAACAACTAAAGCTTCAGCTATGAACTGCTGGGATCCAGATGCATGCTCCTGTATAAATGTCAGCAGTTCTATCGCTTCCGCATGTCGTCCTGATGAACTATAAGAAGCCAAAATTGATAATAACGTTTCCCTGTTCACATTAGATTTCTGCATAACCGCAAGCCTCAGTTGTTTTGCTGCAAAATTGAAGCAACCACCCTTTGTAAGTACAGAAGAAATCATCTCGGAGCTTAAACCATGCAGTTTTTCAAGATCTTCAACCACTTGCTGGATACATTTTTCATTACTTTCTTCACCAATCACCCGGAAAAATGCTTCATATAGGGATATATCTGGGACAAAGCCATCAGAAACCATATCCTGGTATATCACCATTGACTTCTTTGCGTTTTTTGACCTTAGGTGCACATCCAGCATGACTGAATACGCAAGGTTATCCGGTTTAATTCCAGAGCGTAGCATGCAATCAAATATCTCCTCGGCCTCAACCCGCTGCCCAGCTTTTGCATAACCACATATCAAAGCACTGTAAGTACGCAAAGTGGGTTTTATACCAGCATTCATCATCTCTGACATCAGATTTGCAGCTTCTATCATCTTACTCGATTTCCCTAGTGAGTCAATAAGTACAGTATATGTCACTGCATCAGGATATCGACCAGCGGATTTCATGCCTCTGTAAATTTGTAAAGCTGTGTCATGGTTGCCTTGCTTCCCATACATGTTGATTATTGTATTATAAGTCATCTCATCCTTGGAAAAACCCATCTCCACCATTTCATCACAGACCTCTTTCACCTTCTCCACATTCCCTTCTCTTGCAAATGCATAAAGTAGAGAATTGTATGTGACTGCATCAGGAAGGAAGCTCTTCTTACGCAGCTCCTTAAAGAGACGTTCCGCCTCACTGGATAGTCCACATTTTCCATACACAGATATCATCGCATTATAAGTCCACAAATCCGGTTGACATTTATGTGCCTCCGGTTGGAAATTTTATAATTTCCAATATAATCTAATTGTGGGCAATATATTATTATGCAATTATATTAGCTATTCAATTATTTTATGGACTTAATTAAGTGATCCAATTAAGGTTAAACGTTCATGGGCTATAATAATAATTAATATGGGCTTATTGAGTGGATACCCAATATTACGTATCAGGTGATTATGGGTGGCCTGATATGGGTAATATATATAGATACCTAGGTTATGGTCCCCAATACTAAGCCGCCGCACATCGTCTTCCCTTCTCCCCATCGGGAGGGATTACTACGGTCCCCATAAGGAATTAAGAGGGCTTAGTTGAGGAAGGTCATATAACCACTGATCCTGAGTTCGTGTTCCGTCTAGAGACTCATTGGATCAGGTACGCTTCCGCTTTACAGTTTAAATCTCGTTAATCATAATAGGGTTAAGGTTTAATGGATTAATATCCAACAAGTGGTATCAGAGCCACCCTATTTATGATTTTCTGAGATCTGTGAAAATAGTGGTTAAATTTAAATAATTGTATTTGAATCTTTTGAGAAATCACAATTTTTTTATTTGGGAGATTAAAATTTCTTACAGATTTACAATTTTTTTTTGTTTCGATAAATGATGGATTTGGTGGATTTACAATTCGTAAATCCAAATGGCTATAATAGCGTCTAGACACATTTGAGCATATTTCTTATTAATTCTGGTATTACTAATATTGACGCATAAATCATGATTAGTGGAACTACTCTCCACTATTTGGCAATTAGGAATTAAAAAAAAAATGAAATTCTTGCAAATTAATGTAATTGATCACATATAATGACCTTAATCGATGAGTACATGTCAGATGTGCATTAATTTATTTGTTGATTTTATATTTGTTTGGTGATAAATTTTATTGAAATTGGAATTCATATAATATGGACCATAGAATGTCACACTCTGATCGATTAGCATTTCTGAAATCATTAGTGGCTAATTGGATTTGATTTGTTTCGAAGCGTATAGAAAAATACTTTGATATTATTTCGTATTATTTTTAAATAATGGCATGTCATGAATAATGATCAGTTGAGAGAAATTATTCTCATTTATGCGGATTATGACTTCGATTTAATGTATTCTTCACAAAATCAATTGTTGTTTGCGCTTACAATTAGCGCATATAGAGTGAGGAATTGATTTATTATGTACATTAAGTGACGATAAATTATTGGATTATATATGTGAAGAACTTGGTATGTTTAAGTGACGTTGGAAATTGAATTTATTCAATATCTTGAGGTATCTAGAACCATGTAAAGGATGCAGTTCTATTTTCTAAGTATAATTTTGGATGGAATATGCTTAGTAATTGGATTACATTTAAAACCTAATTAAGCACTTTGGACAATTGTGCCTCGTTTAAAGGAGATTATTCATTTAAAGAATTTCAAAAATATTTCATAATTGATTCAGGTTGATTTATTATTTTTGGTGGATGACTTGGCATTGAGTATTTATTATACATGTAATTTAATGATGTAATATGGTTAATTTTTCCACCACTAAATAAGGATACGAGGCATTGAATTATTTTACGTCGCTTTAAAAATAATATTTTGTTTACATATGACAAAATGTAAGGAATAACTTCATACACTTTTGCCGTTCAGAAAAGATAAAATATTTGGCAATATTGGTATATAAATAAATTGATTAAATTCACATATGACAGCCGTTATGGTGATTTACCATGGTAATTTCCAACTGGATTAATTTTGGAAATTTTGGTATTTGGTGCTAAATTTAATATTCCTTTTGGTTGATTATTGACAATTATTTAGTTGTTCATAAATTTAGCTTGCTAAAGAATATTGAAAGTAACTGTCATATGAATATTCATCAGAATTTTGAGATGTCGCACTCAAATGGTGGAAATCCAAATATATGCGTGTCATTAACTGATGGTGGACATTTGAATATTTGATGATTAATGAAGTTTAAATGGTTGCCGCTTGTAATGAGCATAATATATAGTAATTCCTCAATTAGAGTAATTATGTATTGGGAAATTACATTGTTTGTATTCAGTATTTAAAGCATTTGGGTTGACTTATTAATTTAAAATTATGAATTGGCATATCTTAGGTGATTGATTAAATTTCTAAATTGATATCAATCTATGTTTATCGATAACATTGTGGTTATTTTGTATTATATAATATTTTTCCTAATACAGTTTATAATAAATTAGGATTCAGGCTCAGGTTAAGAGATCTTTCATCATTATAAGGTAGTGAATCATCTAATATTCCTATTTGGTTAGTGGAATAAAATTAAATTAAATTGGGGAGACATTTAAATGTCGTTTAATTAAATTAAATATTTTAATATTTATTTAATTAGTCTAGTAAACCTTCAATCTAGTCAATCGAAGCACCATGTTGCCACAGCAATATCTGTGTGTGAAGTGCGACTTTATTGAAATTACATAGATGGGTGTGTAATTATTCATGTGTTCTGTGTTCGGCCCACAGGTAGGCACAGTTTGACAGAATAATAACATACATGTGATAATAAGTATATGATAATTATTTGGATTGTTCATGTGAACATTAGTCGGTCCACAGATAGACTCTTGTTTGACAGAACTTATTGTCAATACTTGATTGTTACACCAAGATTACCCCTGCAGTTAATTTTTGTCCACAGACGAGGTTAATGTTGCACAAGGTGTCTTGTGATGGGTCCCCAATTAATAATATTGTATGAGTGTATCTTCATGCGGGTATTGATCGGCCCACAGGTAGATTAATATTTGGCAGAAATACATAAGTACCTGTGGTGGTAAATACGGTGGTAAATACGTGACAATTATTTGGTTTGACATGTGAGTAATAAGTCGGCCCACAGGAAAGCTATTGCTTGACAGTTTTATTGTCAGTATTTGACTACTGCATGAGAGCATCATTTAAATTAGTATTTTTTGTCCAAAGACTTGATACTAATATTGTGCTCGAATCTTCAAGATGATTCTAATTTAGTTAAATTTTGAAAGATTATAAAGTTTAATGCGAGCATGAAAAATTATTTTGCATTAGTTCTCTGTATAATCAAGAAGTCTGCTAATTAAGTTTAACCTATATCAACAACAAAATCATACTTGATGAGTGAACTTCTACAATAAGGATGAGACTAATAAGTCAAACTTAATCTCAATAAAGTATAAGGGCAATACAAGAAATCCCATTAAGGAAGCTGATAAAGACAACTAAAGTATAACCTTTTGTTTTCTCCTAAAGGCCTGTGGAATTGTCTTATAATACACTGCATTAAATTATTCAGTATGCATGGTGCAGTTAAAAGACATAATTGAACTCCACAACATATGGTCACTAATGTGAGAAATACTTAAGATTGCAACTTATGGTCTCAATAAATTTTTAACCAAAGTAGTTGTGAGAACTCTTTGAGTTTCACATATGGTGATGTCCAACTAAAGTTAGATCATTGGGATCTACTAAAGAAAATTGGACTCAAATAAATGTAAGCTACTTTATTGGTTATCAATAAAAAAATAAAAGTTTATGATCCAATTAATCGGATCATATTTGAGACGGGTAATACGGTATTCTGTGAGGATGTTGATTTGGGGGAAGAATAATATTAGAGACATTGTCTTTGAGGGGGAGTCAATACGGTCCCTACTTAAACTTTTAGAAATTATGTAAATTCAGAATATCAATGGGACAATGTCAATAATATTTAAGGTATAATAAAATCAACAACCTCAAGAATTAATGTCACTAAGAAAACCATAGAGTTGGGAGAAAATCAATTCGGATAATTATGTAGTTTTCTCCTAAATAAAGAGGACACTATGGAATTAATGGTAGAATATTTAAACAATGTTCATCAAACCATGCAAGGTCCAAATACTCGAAAGTGGGTTAATGCCATAAGTTAAGAGTATAAATCAATACAAGATTATTAGGTTTGCATCTTGATAAAGAATTATACTCTAAAGGGAAGGAAGACATTGTTTTGAGATAATCGTGATATTATTAGTACATTTTGATCTTGAATCATATTAGATGGATGTAAAGATAAAGTTCCTTGATCGCAACACTGATGATACGATCTAAATGGTTTAAGAACTAATAGGAAATCCATTTATGCATTCAAGCAAATTTTTTTTTTCATAAAGGAATCACAAGTATCATCATGAAGTAAGTGTCTCATTTGGTTTTGAGACAAATGTAGATAATTATGTGATTTAGTGGGAGAATGTTTAAACTAGGGAGACAAGTGGAGTCTCAATAAGGTGCCCTAAAGTTAAACTAAATATTTAAGAAATGTAGAAACATTCCATATTCATTGGTTATTGGAAGTTATTGTATGATGAGGTCTCTACAAGACTTAATTTGGCTTATGTTGTTGGTGTATTAAGTAGACATTTAAGTAACTCTAGTATGGATCTTTACAGAGAACTAAAGATAACATGCTTTAACATTAGAGATAATCAGATTAGTAGGAGATCATAAAGTAGTCTGATTATGAGTTTGTTGGATGCCAATACGATATAAGATCCACTTCAGGCTACATCTTTGTTGGTCTGGGGAGCTATACAAGTAAAAGTATTAAGCAAACACTTTAGCTCATTAACCATGACAACAGAATCAGTAGCACACTAAGGGGCATTCAAACATGAAATAAAGGTTGCGAAGTTTAGTCACATAAAGTTGATTGTGACAGTTAGTTCGCAGTAAAGTATTAGCAATAAGAGTTCTTATAAGTCAAGCATATTGACATAGAATTCTTGGTTGTTAAAGAAAGTGTTCTTATGGATAAATTTTGGTAGAGCATACTATGATAGACTCTAAATATGGATCCACCAATTATGTATTCAACGCCCTGCAATTTTATGAGCTAGCTAATCATGTGGGTGTTATATGGTTTTAGAATACATTAGTTCAGTGAGAGTCTATATTTATTGTTCTTTAAAGTTTTCAAGACACTTTGATTTGGATAATTCAGTTTTCTGCAGAATTAAGTTGTTGGTTTTGAATTCATTGTGAATTTACTAAAGTTAATTTTTCATTTTGTAATATTTTATATTATGGATTGATCTCACTAATGATTAAAGTTGGACCAGTTGGAAATAGACATGATGTTGATCATATTTTTCATGTAATTTCCATGCTACTCACCATATTTGATCTATGTCATTGAGTATATTGATATTGGTAATTGTCGGGGTTTAATCACGATTTATAATGTGGTGAAGGCCGCGGTAGTTCCATATTAGTATGTGAGATGGACCAGATTGTTAAGTATAGCCTGAAGAGGAATAGCATTAAGTTGCGCAACTAAGGACTCTTGATATAATTGCTAACGGAAAATATATAGCCCAAGTGGGAGATTGTTGGAAATTTTATAATTTCCAATATAATCTAATTGTGGGCAATATATTATTATGCAATTATATTAGCTATTCAATTATTTTATGGACTTAATTAAGTGATCCAATTAAGGTTAAACGTTCATGGGCTATAATAATAATTAATATGGGCTTATTGAGTGGATACCCAATATTACGTATCAGGTGATTATGGGTGGCCTGATATGGGTAATATATATAGATACCTAGGTTATGGTCCCCAATACTAAGCCGCACATCGTCTTCCCTTCTCCCCATCGGGAGGGATTACTACGGTCCCCATAAGGAATTAAGAGGGCTTAGTTGAGGAAGGTCATATAACCACTGATCCTGAGTTCGTGTTCCGCCTAGAGACTCATTGGATCAGGTACGCTTCCGCTTTACAGTTTAAATCTCGTTAATCATAACAGGGTTAAGGTTTAATGGATTAATATCCAACACCTCCATATCCTTGAAAACTTCCACAGCTTCCTCCAAATTGGATTCACGAGAACAACCACTGATGAGAGTATTATAAGTAATTATATCAGGCCGAATGCCTGATCTCCTCACTTCACCAAGAAGTTCAATTCCCAAATTCGGAGTCATCGGACCTGATCTCAGCCGAGCATTTATCAAGGTATTAAAACTAACAAGGTCTGGCTCACATCCACGTTGACGCATCAAATCAAGCAACTCCTGAACCTTTGAAAACTGACCAGTTCTTGCATAAACACCCATGATTGCATTATACACTTGAACTGTATTACCATCAGCAGCCTCAGAGCGAGTGAAAAGCTCCATAGCCAAAGCTTCTTGATTGGCTTTTCCAAGAACCCCCAGTATTGTAGCTAGCATTCGTGCATTTGGAGCATACCAATGCCGAAGATTTAACCATTCGTAAACCTCCAACGCCCTCTGCCAACTTTTCTCACCAACCCACTTCACCACAAAGCAGAAATCAGTTGGGGTCATCTGCACCATCTTCTCATCCAAAACATCCGCCACAAACTCCTCGGATTTCAACTCCAAAATCCTATCCGTCAAGAACTTCACCCTATTTCGCCAATCCTTCGCCCTCTTCAACGCCAACTTGTTCATTTTCTTCAATTTGTTTCTGCTAGGCCTTTTATCGAACACCTGGATTTCTTCATCATTGGAATCCTCATTTTCAACCACCTCTTCACTGCTCACTCCAATTTCATCCTTAACCTCAGAGAACAGCAGTTTCTTCTGCGAAATCTGCTGGGTTTCATTGAATTTCAAGTGCGGCCACCTCACAGAAGGTGAAGCTCTGGAATAAGTAAACTTCGTAGCAGTTTCTTGCTCATCGACAGAAGTCGAAGTTGAGCAACAATGGAAAGAAATGTCCTTTTGCGTCTTGGATTTTCTGGTCAGGTTTAATGGAGGTGTGGAGAATCCAAGGACTCCACTGCATGCCATGTATAACATGGGATTGATTTCTTGATTACATTTAGAGAGCTAAGCAGCAAAGAGAATTTTACTTGCAATAAATCAGAAGGCAGACTGTAATTACTACCATTCGGTTAAGCTCAGTGACAAATTCGCGTGGTCGTTATTCTAAGAATATATTTATTTAAAAGGACTTAAATTATAAATAAATGTATGAAAGCCCAATAATAATTTGATAAGGAAAGCCCAATAAAAGTATATTTAATTCTCAACCAATAAAAGAAATTATAAAGCCCATTAAGAAAAATTAATCCAATTAAAAGGCCCACTAAAAGCCCATTGACAAATTTCGATTGTATATGAGTTGATACACACACCTCTATCGGTTGATTAGCGCGAAGCTAAGAAATTTTCGCGGGTGAAGCATTAAGATGCAGCATTCCATGCTATTAGGATCCAGCTCAGTCGCAATTCTACTCAAATATTCATCTTGCTTTCCGTTTTCTATCAATTTTAATGGCAAATTCTTAAAACCCATAGTTCCTAATTCCTCAGAAATTTGTGGAAGCAAATTAGCAAAAAAATCTGAATCAAAATCGGTTTGTTATTCGTTAAGCACGATCTCCGAGCATGCGATGTGTAATGGGAAGGAGATATCTTTCGATTTGTACAATGAGATGTTGTGTGAATTGTGCGAAGAAGGAGAGCTGGACGATGCCATGGCTTTACTGTCTCAAATGGAGGCATTGGGGTTTCGACCAAATTCTCTGTCTTATTCCTGTTTGATAACTCATCTGGGAAACGTCGGGAGGACGTTGGAAGCAGAGGCCATTTACCAAGAAATGATGTTTTCGGGGGGTAAACCAAACATCAATTTGATCAATGCTATGCTCAAAAGCTGTTTGAAGAAAGGCTTGTTAGAGAGTTCTAATAAATTGTTAAAGGCTGTTGATGATTTAGGTTTAAAGAGAAATCGTAAGACGTTTGAGATCTTAATTGATTACTATGTAACTTCTGGGAGGTTGAAGGATACGTGGTTAGTTCTTGCTGATATAAAGAAAAAGGGCTATGATCCAAATTCTTATGTGTATAGTAAGATTATTGAAATCTATAGGGACAATGGGATGTGGAAGAAAGCAATGGGGGTTGTGGCAGAGATACAAGAAATGGGGATGGTTTTGGATAGGAGAATGTATAATAGCATCATTGATACTTTAGCAAAATATGGAGAATTAGGGGAAGCTTTGGAAGTTTTTGAGAAAATGCAAGAAGATCGTGTAAAGCCAGACGTTAAAACATGGAATTCTTTGATCCGGTGGCATTGTAAATTCGGGGATACTGGTGGTGCTGTCAAGTTGTTTGATAGAATGCAGGAACAGGGAGTTTATCCCGATCCAAAGATTTTTATGACGATCATTTCGCGCTTAGGAGAACAGGGGAAATGGGATGTCATCAGAAATATATTTGAGAATATGAAAGGTAACGGACACCAAAGGAGTGGAGCCATTTATGCTGTTTTGGTTGATATATATGGACAGTATGGGAAATTCCAAAATGCTGAGGATTGTATACTAGCTCTGAAATTGGAAGGTGTTCAGCTATCAACGAGCGTGTTTTGTGTTCTGGCAAACGCTTATGCTCAGCAGGTTTTTTTTTGTTGTATACTCATCGAACTTTTGGTGTTTTTGTGCATCTATCTATGATTTAGCTATATTGACATTCTGCTATTGTGACATGCATAGAATTAGTAAAATTCATAAGTTTGATGGACTTTGAGTCAAATCGTTTTGTAGTTAAGATCAATCATCTAAATAGAATGAAGATTATTTAGTGTAATTCATGCCACTTGCCACAGTTTTTTCAGATGTGCTGTGGTGGAGGAAGAACACATTGTGTTAATTTATTGTTAGAAGACGTGCAAGTACCTAATGTAGACTAGTTATTCTAGCACCTAAAATATTCACATTTAGAGTTTGTTAATTGTCTTTGTTTTGCTTTCTGTCTTTTTTCCATTTACACTTGCACTGCATGTTCAAGATTATCATCAATGCTGCATATTTTGTTTATTCACCTTTTAATCTTCATGAAATGTAAATGCTAAGTTTGATCTGATTTACATTGTTCTACTCATAAACACAGGGATTATGTGAACAAACTGTAAAGGTACTGCAGCTCATGGAAGCTGAAGGAACGGAATTGAACCTAATTATGCTAAATGTCTTAATCAATGCATTTGCAACTGCTGGAAGGCATACAGAAGCACTGTCAATTTATCACCATATGAAAGAGAGTGTAAGTTCAAATGTCATAATGTTACCGAATATATTGTAGTATAAGCAGTCTTTTCTTGATACTTGTCCTATTTGGCGTGAAGGGTATTAGTCCTGATGTTGTGACCTATAGCACACTAATGAAGGCATTTATCTGGGCAAAGAAATTCGATCAGGTATGCAATCTGTCTCGAGACCAATGCTCTCTGGTCAAGCTCTTTTCTTCTGCGATGTATGTTTCCATGTTGTGTAGTATGTATAATGCTTCATTATTTTCAGTCATGCTCTATTGCATCTTTGTTATCACATTTTTAGGACATGTAAGTACTTAGTATGCATTACCATGCTGTAAATAATAGTTCAACATGTGAATAGGGAGCTCCCGGTAAAAGTCTTAAACTCCATGAAACAAATATATGTTACTTCATGTAAATGGAGTCTGATGCAGTATATCCCCTGATCCAGTGGAAGGCAACTCAAAACCTAGTATATTGACTGCTTTAGCTTTAACTCAAATAAAGTTGAAAAAATTATTTGCAATATTTCAATTCGTTTAGCCTGAAAGCCGTTTGGGATGTGACTCAATATACGCTAGCAAGGTCAGTTTTTTATTTTTCCAAACATCTCTCTAGATTAACATCTACTGGAGGGGTTTCTTTGTTGTAACCAGGTTCCTTTGATCTATGGTCAAATGGAGGCGTCGGGATGTTCACCAGATAGAAAAGCCCGGGAAATGCTGAAATCTGCTACAATCCATCTCGAACGGAAGTATTGATAGTCTTGACTATGCAGCCTGGGAGTTTTGATCAATGTTGCTCTTAAATGGAAACCTGAACATCTCGACTGATTGTTATTCACATGTAAGATATCTTTACCCATCTCTTCCCCACCTGCACTGATTTACTGTATATCTGTGTTGTATATATACTTCATTATGTCATCTTATAACCTCATTGTAATACAATCATTTGAAATGCAGTACTGCAGCACTCCCAAATATTAGGATAACACAACTAACACCATAAGATTCATTTCTTTAAAATTAACAGCCATTTGTATATGAAAAACGGGTAAGAAGGGCAAATTTCGTTATGTGAGACATGTATATGAATCAAAAATTTTCATTCAGTTGCTTTTTTATCATTACCTAAACCAAACGAGTCTTTAATAATTGATCATTGTTCAAACAATTCAAAACTTGTCTTTTAACATAGCCAATTATGTATTATCTTTAAAGATAAAGAAGATAAGATAGATATATGGGTTTGACAGAGATTTACCGATATATATGTCAGCTTTCATTTATTTTGGAGTTATCTGAAACAGTGCCAACATGGATAGAGAAACAACACATAACACACCGTTTCGTGTTATCCCTGTGGTCTGTGACGTCTCTGACGTGTCAAGCTTTATCGTTTCCTCACGACTAACTTTTCTGAGTTATTACCACAAAGAATTAGGGATGTCAATGGTCGGATCGGGTTGGGTAGTTGAGTACCCGGATCCAAACCTAGACTTTTGTCGTGGGTCAGGGCCACCCCGTGTCCCGTACGGGGTGGATCCGTCTCGTTTTTGCCCTCATTTTATTTATTTATTTTATTTAAAGTATTTATAATTATTATAAATAATTTGTAATTTATATTATTTCATTTAAATTGTAATTATATAAATAATAATGTCATGTATTTTTTACTTTAGTTAATTAATTAAGCAAATACATCTTATAAATAATGTATATAATACAAAAATATAAATAAAATATACATATTATACACATAATATATTATATAATATAATATAAATATTAAATGGAGCAAATGGGTTCGAACGAGCCAAAACGGGGAACATTGTTATCCGAACCCACCCCATTCTCAATACGGGCAAGGTCCGGTCCGCCCCAGACGTCACGGGTCAGGGCGGGTCTGACTACTTTTGCATCCCTACAAAAAATATGCATTAATATTAGTAATTTTTATTCAATAGTGTATATAGTATATATTTTTTAGGAAATGTATGATTTTTTTATATTTAGTTTTTCATTAAAAAATAGTGTATAAATTTTTATTTATTAATGTACATATTTTTATTCATTTGCTCTTCTTTGTGAGACATTTTTATCTTATTAAAATTCATTAATTAATTAAAAATATATTCCATTTCTAATTATATATAGTGTGTGTATGTAACATAGTAGTATTACATATCTTTTTCTTTAAGAGATAAATAAAGTCGCACTTGCATTTTGTTCAAAATGCTCATAGCTTTCCTACTTAATTATTCCATGTTCTAGCACCCTTGGAAGATCCTTATCATCATCGCGTACAGAGCACTCAGACTTTGTTACTTGTACATTGGGTTGTAAATAAATCAAATAATTTGGATTCGATTTGCTATTCGAATTCTATAACATTCGAATTCGAAAAATTATTTTAATTCGAAAAATATTCGAATCGAATATGATTAGTAAGATATTCAATTCGAGTATTCACGAATATATTCAAATAATATATATATATATATATATATATATATATATATATATATATATATATATATATATAATATTTTAATTTATAAATATAAATAAATATGTGTATTATCTAATTTATTACTAACTTAAAATAAAGAGGAAAAGATATATTTTAATTTTTTTTATATATAATGTGAATTTAATTATATATTTTAATAATTTAATGATAGATGTATTTAATGAGTATTTCTTCTTAAATTTATTATTAATACAAGAAATTAAAAAAATATTTTAAAAAAAAAAATAAATTTATAATTTTCGAATCGAATTCAAACTCGAATATTCAATTTCGAATGTTCAAATTCGAATAAAGTTTCCATAAATTATGAAACAGATATAATTATAAAAAAAAAAAAAAGAAAGAAGGGGAAGGGAAACGATAGAAAGTGAGAATCTTATCATAACATAGACAAGCCTCGATACATACATACATACATACATCACCCATCCTAGTCGCCATCATCACATACAAAAGGGTTTTGCATAGTTCCATCCCCTTCGCAAAAAGTGGCATTATATACACATTACCAACGCAGTGTCATATTTTACTGCAGTCAATAAGCGTAAGCAAGTTTCCCAAACATTATGCTTATTTAAAGGAAATGGGCCAAATATCCCTACTTGTAACTTGTTTGTGCAACTCAAGGTTGGACTGGTGGCTTCTCAAGGTCCTCCATCGGGCGGAAGAACGCTTTCTGTTCCAACACCGATTCAGCGCCACCACTAGCCTGTGTGCCCGAGGCCAGGCCTGCACCCGACTTATCATCCTTTGCAGGGCCAAACACCCCCGTTTTTGGATGAGGAGCCCAGTATTGCTCGGGCTGTTGAGGCATTGCGTGGTCTGGGACGATGGTCGGGTTGATATTGTCGTCTGGGTTCTTGTCGTAGGCTGAAGCATGCACTCCCCTGCATTTTACGTGTCATTGTTGATTAATGCACATACTTTATTAGGATAGTGATCAGCCAAAAGAAGAAGGATTGAAAGTTCAAAAAAAGTCGAGAATCAACAAGGCAACAAATCATGTTGCCAACTTTCCTGAAAATAATATAGCATGAGAAAACCATGTTTAACATGTGCCAACACAGAGAACAGTTAATAGATGTTGCCACAAGACAAATATACATTCAGTAGACAATCATCACATGATCAAAAGTGCATAATTTGTGATTTCCTGCCTACCTTGCTTTTTTATATCGTAACATGAGCAAAAAAGACAAAAGAAAAACAGCAATATATTTGATTAGTCAAAATTCTTAGATGGTATAGTATTTCACATCCCTGCTTAATTCAGACTCACAAATGACAATTCTGATCAAACTAATCATAAAATTGTCCCTTCTCCATCGAGTGACCCACAATTATCGAGAAGGCAAAACATAATTAAATAGAAAAGATTAAAAATGTATAGTGCTCCGCATATTAACAAATTTGTGTACGTTCCAGGAAATTTCTCATATAGAATGACCACCATACCATAGATGATGTGAAAAATGAATACCATAGAGGATGTGACAAAAGAAAATCAAGTCTTATAGATATTATCATCACAAAATACAGCCAAATGAATAAATACACAAAGGTCATGATCATAATTGATTGAAAATTTTAGTTTATTATAATGTTGAGAGAGTATCTTGCAGGCAGGATTAATGTCTTACATCAACTAAACTGACGTGCAACCCCACCATTATTTTTTATCAATAAAGTCAAACTTTAATAGTATCATTAATCAGTCCTAGATATTTAATTATTTATATAATCTTTAAATTATTTAAAGAAATTTGAAAGGGAAAATGACTCGGAACCCAATTCCATGTGTTAAGTTTTACATGCTTTTCAAGTTGCTAGATATGGGACCAGAGACAACCAGATCACCCAGCCTTCCTATTAAAAATTAAACTTTGGATCTAAATTCCCCAACTGAAATTGTTGTTACCTTCCCCACATGCCTTCTAGTTCAATATTGTGTTCATCGAAAGCAAGACACTTATTTGAGCTTGAGTCTTCACATAGCTTAACTACTTTTAGTATTAGCTTAAAGTTAAAAGAAATTGTAGATAATCAATAACATTCCAACACTAATCAATCTTCAAATTAAAATAATGAAATTCCTTAAACCAGAATGGAGAGGAGAATATTAAATACAGAATACTCCTGAGACAGTATTTGGAGACTGAGATGCCCCACCCCAACCACCATTATACTGTCGGTAGGTGATAGACGAGTAAAGATACATTGTTCACTACTCACCAGCAAGCTGAGAGATATGTGATTCATTAAATATCAAATATTTCAGCAGTAAATTTTGGGATATCTTTCCCAAAACTAATTACGAGAAACAACTACAATCAAAAGTGTTTTTGTCTTCTGGAATTCAGAAGTCTCAAAATTGGGCCCACTACTCCCAAGAAAAGAAAAAGGGGGAAAAAATCTCTCTCAAAAGTCAAAAGCAATATTCAATCACAAAGAAAATCCCAGAAACACATCATTTTAGCCTAGAGAAACTGTAGATCTTTCTGAGACAAAATTGTTAAAGGATCCTCAAATTAGAGGAAAAATGTAACTTCACATTAGTAACAGCCAGAAATGGAAGAAAAAAATAATAATTATCTACTGAATATATGACCAAACTATAACTGTTCTCCAATATATTATCGTATATATTCAAATGGATTTTCACATGCTGGAAAAAAAAAAAAAAAAATTGCTAGCTTCCACAGCTGCCTCTAATTATCTCCGATACAACCAAAAGATGAAATACTTATTACAAAAATCAAAGTTAGATACATAAACACGCACAGAAATACACACACCTGAAGGAGAGCGGAGCAATGGCGGCAGCATAACGAGATCGGATCTCGCTGACTAATCGTTTCCCCAAGTTCGCCAGTCCACGAGTAGTCTGCGAATTAGCTGCCATTAAAATAACTCACAATCTTTGAAGAGAAATCTGGAAATCAGAAAAGGATGAACATTGTTGAAGAATAAAAAAATTGTAGTTGAAAAATGACAGTTGACAGAGGCGGGGGCCCTTTAAATAGAGGTAGGGGGTGGGTGGGTGGCTGGGGGGTGGTTATCCTTGTAGCCTGTAGGGGTAAAATAGGAAAAACAGTCAAACCGAGTAGTGTCATATCATGATTTTTTATTTTATTTTTAATACTTCATCCGTTCCGGAGAAATTAACATTTTTTTTTGCACGAAAATTAAGGAGTATAATAATTTAATGTAAATTGAAGTGAGAGAAATAATATTTAATGCGAAGTGGGTAGTTGTATTAGTTGTGTGTGTGGGCCCATGTAAATAAATAAATTATTTTTTGGGTGGATCCATATTCTTAAAAGGAAATATGTCAATTTTTATGGGACAACTCAAAAAGAAAAGTGTGTCAATATATTTGGGACGGAGGGAGTAACTTCGTTTTTTACTTATATTTGGATTCCAATATTAATTTGAAAATTAAAATTAAACTGGATTTGACAACTAATTAAATTAGATTAGATTAGTAGATGTAGATAGTCGATTTTTAATGGGTGAGGTGTGGTTTAATGTGACTGTTATATGGTTTAATCGAACTAATCTAACATAATAAGGAGAAAGCATAGAAGAAGAAGAACACAAGAATTCCTCCCACGTTTTTGGGAGTTTAAAGGAGATAGTTTGTTTCTCTCTGTGTTATTTTTGTGATTGTATGGTGAAGATGAAACTGATGTTGAAGATGAAGGTGCGGCTCCCCTCTTATACAAGTGGGGTGGGTCTACTATTCTAGCAATAAATGCTATAAGCTAGTAGCAAGTTGGCATAAATGCAGGAGATACGAATCTTGTTCTTGACCTTTGGAGGTGTGAAGGGTTGCCTTAGAAGATGGGAAAGCCTGGTAATGATATGACAGATGTCTTGACAAGTCATCCACTAGTAATCCTAAGGACTCCAGCTCTGGAAGGCCTCAGCAGGGCAGAGCTCGGCTTCTGGCATGGAGAACTTGGAAGGCTTGGAGAGGAGGTCGACTCTGGGGGCCGACTCCCGAGGCCGATTCTGGGGCCGACTCTGGGGGCCGTCTCTGGGGCCGACTTTGGAGTGGAAGGCTTGGAGATGAAGCTGACTCTGGGGGCCGATTCTGGAGGCCGTCTCTGGGGGCCGATTCTGGAGGCCGTCTCTGGGGCCCGACTCTGGGGCCGACTCCGGGTGCCGACTCTGGGTGCCGACTCTGGGGACCAACTCTGGGGCCGACTCTGGGGACCGACTCTGGGGAAATTTTAGCCTTGTCTTGTGTGTTGTGTGTTGAGTTAGATGTTTGACCACCTATCACAGTAGATAAATAAATTATGCGATTAATAATTTTAACTCATCTTATGCTCCATTTAACATTGTACTCACTTTGTCCGCCAGAAAGGATTCACATCCTTTTTTATGTGGATTAAAAAGTATAACTCCCATTGTCCCACATTAAGGTTTACATTTTTTTATTTTGAATTGTCCCAAGTTAAGGTTTGTATTTTCCTATTTATAAAGTTGGGCTCATACAAAATAATTAATTACTCCATGTAGGATCTGTTGGATTGTATACTAAAAGTCTAGATTTTTGTATGAACAATATTATAACAATTAATTTGAAATGAGAATCATATGATCAAATGATTGCATCTTATAATTTATTTATATGTTCGATGCAATAGTCCACTTACTTTATATTGTAGATAATATGTTGTGCGACAACACGTGGAAGATCATATTATCGGTTTCCTTATAAAGTATAAACAGATGCTCACAACTGAGATAGACGGGGACTCTCTATCGGGATGGTTGTAGTGTGGTTTGGTATTAGCTTGTCTTGGCTATAGAATCACATTAGTGCACTTGTGTGTATTGAGCAGGACCGCTTGAGATCGTTCGACTTATACTGACTTATAGGAGAACTTGATCTCAGTTATTATGGAAGTTCGTGCTCTTAATCCCTATACAATAACCTCGACACGTAGGGCAGTATGTATTTCTTTGATTCATCAATGGGTGAGATTTACATGTAATTAAATCAACAAACTCGATGAGTTGGGAAGTAGTGCTGTCTCTATGGTGTGCTGTTGATTGTAGAAGGAATCCGTGTCCGTCATAGGTTGATGATGTCCCCTTGAGGAGCTCATAAGGATTATCATGTAAACCCTGCAGGTGGAATTTATTCCGGCATAATAATGAGGTTGAGTGGTACTACTCTTGGATGAGATATTAATTAATTGAGTTGTCAGTAACTTAAATTAATTAATGGACATTGTATATCTTAAACATGGGGAGACTAACGGGCTCATAATAAGAAGGAGCCCAAAACGTAATTTTGGGATTGGTACGGTAGTGCAGTAATAATATTTTAGTGGAATATATTATTATTATTGGACTTAAGTATAAGCTTTGGGCTAAGCTTGGATACTTAAGCCCAATGGAGGCCCAACCCAATTTCTCCTCCTGGTCCCTGCTGTAGCCCATGTATATAAGTCACCTCAATTTGTTCTAAACCTAACTCTGCGCCTAACATACGAGAGAGAGAGTGAACAGCAGATTGAGTAGGTCTCGTAGATCGTCGCCCACACGACGTCGAGATCGGACTTGGGACATACAGCAGAAGACCGGAAGGTCGTTTGCTGCTGCAGTTCGTCATGTTCCAAAATTCATATAAAATCGTACAGTTCTTCGATATTGATGTATTATATACTGATGGAAAGTCGTCGAAAAGAGGATCGTCTGAGCGCAAAGACCACTCAATTCCGACATCAGAAGAGGAACTTATGGCTATTCTCGTGGGACTGCGCAGTCTGCCAGCGAGAATTCAACCTCTACATCAACCCTTGGTGAAAGGTAATGCGTTTCATGTTTACTTGCTTCCGCTGCTTGTTAGAAATACATGGAACCCTAACGGGTCACGTTAACCAAACGATCGAATGCCAACAATTGGTATCAGAGCTTCGGTTTCGTGGTGAAGCGTGACACGTTAGGCTAGGGTTTATGTGATTAATTTTTCGGAATTAGGATCACATGTTTAGGGTTTTGGTTTTATTGCGCAAACCATGAATATCCCTATGTGATATATACCCTGTATCATATCTATTCGTCCATGGTTGTGTGTGAGAGGATTCGACGAAAACTGTTCGTCAATTTCACATGCAAGGAAGAAAAAGAGGGCAAAAAATTGAATCACGTTTTTGAGAGAAAATCCAGCGCAGTGATATTGCAGAGGCAATAACCGGAGTTTCAACGGTCGGATTGAGCTGTAATTTGGTCAGCACGTTCAGATCTTGTGGATGTACATTCTGAACGGTGAAGATCGAATTTGGAGCTTTTTCGTGCTAGGATTACGCTGAAAACAGAAGCAGATTTTTGGGCGATTCTGTTTTGCGCAGTCGAGGGAAAAGAGCCGTTTCTCACAAACTAACCGTGAGATCGAGCTGTAATTTGTTCAGAACGTTCAGACCTTATGGATGTACATTCTGAACGGTGGAGATCGAATTTGGAGCTTTTTCTTGCTGGAATTACGCTGAAAACAGAAGCAGATCTTTGGGCGATTCTGTTTTGCGCAGTCGAGGGAAAAGAGCCGTTTCTCACAAAATAACCGTTGGATCGACCTGTAATTTGGACAGCATGTTCAGGACTTACAGTAATAGATTCTGGACGGTGAAGATTGGATTCTGAGAGTTTTGCAGTTTCGAACTACGAACGACAGTTGGTGTAGTTTGGTGTTGCGCGTTGGGCTGAACTTGGTTTCATGCAAGTAGGCCCTTGGACGAGCGACAGTCCGGGCGAGGGGCGCTCGTCAAGGCACTTGGAGCGCTCCCTGACACGATTGGCGGTGGGATATGGCGATGGACGTCTTGGGGCACAAGCAATACTGCTTGTTGCGTAAGACATCGATTCCACAGTAGGAGTGTCGGACAAGACATTAAAATTTAGAGGCGTTTTTATTCCTAATATATATAACTGTCATAATTGATTTAATTGTCTATTATTGTTATATATATATGGATGCCTGATCTCTATGATTTATTGTCTTATATAGAAGCATGCTAGATTGCGTATTATATTTGGTATATTATATGCATGTATTGCTAGAGTGTTGGATAAGACATCCAATTTTAGGAAAACTAATTCCTAATATATAACTGCCATAATAGATTGTATATTATTGTTATATATGGATGTCGAATTAATTCCTAATATATGACTGCTATAATTGATTTAATAATCTATTATTGTCATATATGGATGTCGAATTAATTCCTAATATATAACTGCTATAATTAATTGTCTATTATTGTTATATATGGATGTTGAATTAATTCCTAATATATAACTGACATAATTGATTTAATTATCTATTATTGTTGTATATGGTTGCTCGTCGATATCGATGATTTCGATAATCTAGACGATATCGACGATCGATATCGATAGTTTTGGAATGTTGATAATCTTGATGTTTTTCGAATATTTGATAATCTAGTCGATATCGATGATTTTGATAATCTGGACGACATTGACGGTCGATATCGATGGTTTCGAAAATTGGACAATCTGGAAATTTCAAAATTTTTATAGTTTGGAAGTCTTTGCTGATATTCGTGCCTGATGGCGAACAATCGAATTCGCTGATATATAACTGTTAATGATTGATTTAATTATTAATTATTGTTATATATGTATGCATGACTCTCTGGGATTTACTGCCTCATGTGCCGTGATAGGAGCATGCTAGAATTGCGTATTTTATTTTATGAATATTATATGCATGTAAAAACCCTCAGTTTTAAATAACTAAGTGGGAGAGGGGATTGGTAATTAATTCCCGCGGCCTCCATTATTGGTTTGTTAGCAATGTGAATAAACTTGCGCGTCGGCATTAGAGCCTTCCTCCCCATCGGATGAGTTTATTCATGGATATTGCTGGAACAGGCTTCTTTAAAATTATGTTTGTAATGTGATGCACATGAACTTGCGCGTTGGCTTAGACCTTCCTCCCTATCGGATGAGTTCATGTGTGGATCACTGTACAGACTTATAATTGATGACTGTAGGAAGTTATCCGAGCGCGTGTGTACTTCTCTATCTGTAAGGCACATAAGCTTGGGCCGCGGACTTGGGGTCAAATAATGGTGTACACTTAGATGTAAATAATAAGTATCCTCCCCATCGGAGTCACTGCTTTTATTTGCATGGCTAAAGAGGAACCGACTATTAATTATTTTGTCATGAGGTTAGGTTGACAAATGAAATTAATGGGTAAAACCTTCTCTTGTAAATGTTCAGGTTTGTAAACGTCCACACTATCGTGGCTTGCAGACTCACGGTGCTTGAGATGTCGGTGAATTTTAATTTTATATTGTTTTGAGGGAATCAATATAAAAGGATAAAATTCGAAGATTTGATCGATGTATTTATTTATGATTCTCTGTAATTTCAAATAGTTTTATTTCACTTATGGTTGACTAAAAGAAATTATATTTACTGGTCCAAAATTAGATGATTAGAAAAGAATCTTGGATTTGAATTTTACTGCTTAAGAAAATATATGTGTTCTCACTAAAGGATGTTCTCATGATGCCTATTAAAGTCTCTAGTGAAGAGATGAGAAGTTTATAGAAATATGATGGTCTCATGTAACTCTTCGGATATTTGAGTAAGTTAAAAGGCGGTACATCATGATTGAATTTGATGAATGAATTGGAAAGCTTGGAGTAGAAATTGAAGGGAAACCTAGATCAATTTAATTCTCCGTAGATTGCCTAGATGTTTTGAGTAAGTTCCACCTGAATTACAAGAGCATGTATATGGTGGGAAACTTCTAACAAAACATGTGGTAAATGAAAGCCATTTTCATCATAATATGAACAAGTTTTATATCTTATTCACTAGCTGTTTAAACATGATTATTGATGGCATCTACTGACACGAAGTGTGTAGATACTGGAATCACTAAATGTTTATTACTAAGTGAGGATAAGATTGTTATGACATGGGTGAAACTACAAGAGTAGTCGCTATTGCAGTAGGAGTTGTTTATTTATCTTACGATATGAATAAACGTTTGATTTTATGAGATTGTCTTTATGTACGTTTTCATAGAAAGAATTTGATTTCGGTTTCTATGCATTTACGGATGGATACTCCATTTCATTTAAATGACATGGTCATAATAATGAAGGATGGAGCTGTAATCTGTTGAGGTATATTAGTGACAATTTGTAAACTCTTAAATCATGTTTATCCCCTGGATGCGACAAATAGTAATTAATAATGAGTCTTCTAATCTAGTAAGAGAAAGGTACCTTCGGAAATGAATTTCCCACCTTAATGGTGTGACGAATAGAAGGAATAGCACTCTTATGGTAGTGATTAGATAGATGATGAATTATTTGAAATTACTAAATTCATTTTATGGACATGCCCTAGAAACAGTAATTCGTATGAATGTTTGTCTGTTTGTGGGATATCCTAGAAAAATGAAGGATGATTTATTTAGTTCAAAAGATCGAAGAGTGATTGTTAACACAAACACTAGATTTTTTGGAAAAAGGACTATGTAATAAATCAAATACCCATGTATAAGTTGTTCTAAAGAAAGTGAGAGGAAAACACAAAGTATTAGTACCAGGTGTACAAGAGGATATACCACAAGGTAAACTGCAACGCTTGTCACATCTGATATACAATTGCGTGTAGTGTCTTCTCGTAGTGGGAAGGTTGTTCTAACACCTGATAGATATATGTTTTGGGAGAGTCGTGAGGCTTGGTCCCTAGTAAACATGGAGTTAACCCACGGATACGACGAAGCACTACAAGTTAGAAATGCCTAAATCTTAACAAATTGCAATAAATGTTGAAATAGAATCAATAGATTCTAAATAAGATCTGGATGATTGTAGAACCACGGATGGTGTGAAAACCATTTGAAGTGGTCATACAAAATAAAAGAGGATCATACGGTAAGGTGAAAACCTTATAAGTAAAGCTTGTTGGGAAAAGGTATACTCAGAAAGAAAGGGTTCGATTATGAGAAAACCTGTTCGCCAGTAGCTATGCTTATGTTGATCCGGACTCTTTTATCTTTTGCTACTCATATGAAATATGAGGGATAGCAAATAGATGTCGAGACAGCTTTCCTGATTGGAAGTCTTAAGGGAAACATCTATGTGAAGCAACCAGAGTGATTCATTGCAAAGAGCTAAGAGCATTGTGATAGTGAGCTTAAAAGTGTCCATTAATGGACTAAAACAAGCTTCAAGATCATGAAATATCCGTTTTGATGAGGTAATCCAGTGACATGGATCTAATCAATGATCGGATGGGTCTTGTGTATTGAAAAGAGTGATGGAAACGTGGTGGTATTACTTGTACTATACATAGATATTATCTTGCTCATTGGAGACAATGAAAGAGTATTATCGGGCGTATGGGGTATGGTTAATAAAGCGGTATAAGATGAAGGACTTAAGAGGAGCAAAAATATCCTTTTGATCACGGTAATACGGATCACAAGAAAGGATGTTATGCTTATCTCAAGCTTCATGAAATGATACAATCCTTACTCGTTTTAGCATGTGACTTTATCTAAGGAAATGTGTCTTGAGACACAAAAGGAAGATAAAGGAGATAAAAGCAGTTCCTTATGCTTCGATAAATGAGGAAGCCTAATCTAAGGAATGCTATACATGAGTATGGATATCTGTTTTGCTAAATGCATGAACAGTGGGTATCAACGTAACCTGGAACAAGAATGATGAGCTGTGGTAAGACATATATGAAGTGCCTGAGAAGGACTGGAAATTATATGTAAGCTTACTGGACAGATTCACTGCTTCTTGTGGATTACGTAGATTCAGATTTTTTAGTCAGATTGGACGGCAGTAAATCCACCTCAAGGTTATGTGTTTAATTTTAGGAAGTTGAGTCATAATGTGGAGGAGTGTTATATAGAAATGTATTTCAGACTTCGGACTCCATATGGAAAGATGATAAATTGGAGCCTATGAGGCAACCAATGTATCTGTATGGCTCTAGAAACTTCATGATGGACTTTGATGTGATTCTAAGTTTGCCCAAGGTTATCACAATTTATATTGATGATATTGGTGCAGTTGCAAACTTGAAGGAATCACAAGTCCATAAGGCAATTAAACACATGGAGCGCAAGTACCACCTGTTACGAGAAATCGTATGATGAGGGGAAGGTTGTTGTTGCCTAGATTGCATCGGATGATGACCTAGTAAATCCATTTACAAGGACATTCAGGCGAGAGCTTTTAATGGTCGTGTAGTGGGAGTGGGAATCAGATGTATGGCAGAAGACATGACAGCATAGTCTTTTAGTATAAGTGGGAGATTGTTGGATTGTATACTAAAAGTCTAGATTTTTGTATGAACAATATTATAACAATTAATTTGAAATGAGAATCATATGATCAAATGATTGCATCTTATAATTTATTTATATGTTCGATGCAATAGTCCACTTACTTTATATTGTAGATAATATGTTGTGCGACAACACGCGGAAGATCATATTATCGGTTTCCTTATAAAGTATAAACAGATGCTCACAACTGAGATAGACGGGGACTCTCTATCGGGATGGTTGTAGTGTGGTTTGGTATTAGCTTGTCTTGGCTATAGAATCACATTAGTGCACTTGTGTGTATTGAGCAGGACCGCTTGAGATCGTTCGACTTATACTGACTTATAGGAGAACTTGATCTCAGTTATTATGGAAGTTCGTGCTCTTAATCCCTATACAATAACCTCGACACGTAGGGCAGTATGTATTTCTTTGATTCATCAATGGGTGAGATTTACATGTAATTAAATCAACAAACTCGATGAGTTGGGAAGTAGTGCTGTCTCTATGGTGTGCTGTTGATTGTAGAAGGAATCCGTGTCCGTCATAGGTTGATGATGTCCCCTTGAGGAGCTCATAAGGATTATCATGTAAACCCTGCAGGTGGAATTTATTCCGGCATAATAATGAGGTTGAGTGGTACTACTCTTGGATGAGATATTAATTAATTGAGTTGTCAGTAACTTAAATTAATTAATGGACATTGTATATCTTAAACATGGGGAGACTAACGGGCTCATAATAAGAAGGAGCCCAAAACGTAATTTTGGGATTGGTACGGTAGTGCAGTAATAATATTTTAGTGGAATATATTATTATTATTGGACTTAAGTATAAGCTTTGGGCTAAGCTTGGATACTTAAGCCCAATGGAGGCCCAACCCAATTTCTCCTCCTGGTCCCTGCTGTAGCCCATGTATATAAGTCACCTCAATTTGTTCTAAACCTAACTCTGCGCCTAACATACGAGAGAGAGAGTGAACAGCAGATTGAGTAGGTCTCGTAGATCGTCGCCCACACGACGTCGAGATCGGACTTGGGACATACAGCAGAAGACCGGAAGGTCGTTTGCTGCTGCAGTTCGTCATGTTCCAAAATTCATATAAAATCGTACAGTTCTTCGATATTGATGTATTATATACTGATGGAAAGCCGTCGAAAAGAGGATCGTCTGAGCGCAAAGACCACTCAATTCCGACATCAGAAGAGGAACTTATGGCTATTCTCGTGGGACTGCGCAGTCTGCCAGCGAGAATTCAACCTCTACATCAACCCTTGGTGAAAGGTAATGCGTTTCATGTTTACTTGCTTCCGCTGCTTGTTAGAAATACATGGAACCCTAACGGGTTACGTTAACCAAACGATCGAATGCCAACAGGATCCACACACAATACTAATACAACAACCACTTTACATTAAATATTATTTCTTTCATCTCACTACACATTTAAATATTATATCTCTTAATCTCCGTGCAAAAAACAAACGTCAACGTTAAGCGAAATAGAGGGAGTATAATTTAATGTGTAATGGGTAATTGTATTAGTAGGTAGGTGTCACATATTTTAATTGTATTAATGGGTGAGTATGAATCTCATGTGTGTAAAATAGGAAATGAGACGCTTTGAGAGTTACATTTCATTTTTTAGTAGATAGGACCCACATAATTCAATCAATTTATTTTTATAGGGCCCACACACAATACTAATACAAATACTTACTACACATTAAATTATTATATCTATCAACACAGTACACATTAAAATATTACTCTCTCCGTCCCGTTTCAATATTTATGTTTGTTTTTTGCACGTTGATTAAGGAGTATAATATTTTAATAGATAGTGGGTGAAAAATATAATATTTAATGCAAAGTGGGTAGGTATATCAGTGTTGTATAATATATTAATTGTTTTAGGTTGAGTACTATATTCCAAAAAGAAAAACGTAATCATTAAAATGAGACGCGCAAAATAAAAACATAAACATTAAAACGAAATGGAGGGAGTATTCTATATTTCTTAATCCCTATACAAACATTAAATATAACTCTTTTATGGTAGGAAGCAGTATTCACATTATTGTTGGAATTGGTTAAGTGTAGAAGTGGGTCAAGCCCACCTTTGACCAATGTTCTTGTAATTTTCATTTGTCGAAAATGAAAACAAATTGCATATTTGGAAACTACTTTTCGAGTAGATGAATTTAGTGTATACTTTTGCTCAAATCCAATTCCGGGTGAATGAGTAATTAATACATGAAGTTTGCAATTAATTACAAGAAAAATAAGGAAAAATGAAGAGTAAATGTTGAAGTGAGAAGTTATCCCACATTGGAAAAAGATGGAAGAATTGAACTCCTTATTACTACCTACACACATTATTGAATTAAATTAAATGTGTGGACCACATGGTGCAACCAACCAAGCCACGAGCCGCACCCACGCTTGTACATAGTTGCACTCATTTTGGACCCGAACTAGGGTCCGATGGGTTAGACTTGGGTACACGTAGGGTGCACCGTACGCACCGGATCGGGTCGGTCGTCGGGCCGGGTCTGGTCGGGTCGTCGGACCGGGCCTGGCCGGGCCACTTGCCGGGCCGGGCCTGATTCGCGGGCCCATTTGTGGTTCAAATCAAAAATGTGGAGGGAAGGATTTGGCTCCAAGAATTTGAATTTAAATTCAAATTGAAGGGATGCAATCTTAACCATTAGATCAAGCCTTTAATCAAAAGGCATGATCCAAGGGTCCAGAATGAATCAAGGCATCCATTCTGAAAAGGTCTCACAACTCTTCAACTATTATAAATAGGCCCCAAAATCATTTGTAAAGATCATTCCAATCCTGCATTCAATACTTGCATATTACATTCTAGTCCATTAGTTCTAGAATTATCCTACCCGAGTCCGAAAGTTCTAAAATATTAGTTCGTTCGCCGATAATTTTAGACTAGTTGTGCTACAAGTCCAAAATTCAAAGTCGTTGTATCTTGGAGGCGATTGCTATAGTCCGTAAGCACCTGAAGTACGGAGCAATTTCGTCTTAAGGAGAAAGAGTATAACTATTGACTCGACTTTACCAAAAGTAATCCATAAGCCGTTTTAAATACTACCCCATATACCTAACAATCTTAAGACGAATTTTTTTTTTGTATTTAAAGATGGCTACTGATGTACCTGCTAATGTTACTACTGCACCGGTACCTGCTACTGTTACTACTGCACCTGTTCACGCCGAGAGACCACCTAAGTTCGATGGAACGAAATTTAAGCGCTGGCAACAGAAAATGTTGTTCTACTTAACAACACTCAACCTCGCCCGTTTTTTTATGGAAGTTGCTCCAACGGTTGAAGAAGATGAAACTGATGATCAAAAGAAAGTTGCCGTTCAAATCTGGAAACACAGTGACTTCATGTGTCGTAACTCCATTCTAAATGGTTTAGATGACTCACTCTATAATGTTTATACAGATTTTAAAACTTCTAAAGAACTATGGGAGTCACTTGAAAAGAAGTACAAAGCGGATGACGCCGGAATAAAGAAATTCATAGTCGGACGATTCCTCGAGTACAAAATGGTGGACTCCAAGACTGTATTGGATCAAGTTAGAGAACTACAACTGATCTTACATGGCATCCATGCCGAGGGTATGGAATTGAGTGAATCTTTTCAAGTAGCTGCTTTAATTGAAAAGCTACCGCATCTGTGGAAAGATTTTAAAAACTATCTCAAGCATAAAAGAAAAGAAATGATGCTTGAAGACTTGATCGTGAGACTAAGGATCGAAGAAGATAATCGAAAGTCTGAAATCAAGTCAAGCAAAGAGGCAAGAGTTAATTTGGCTGAATCCGGGGAAAACAAAAAGAGAAAGTGGAATGACAAAAAGCAAAAGCCTGCAAAGAAGATTAAAGGCAACTGCTACAACTGTAACAAGCCCGGACATATGGCGAAAAACTGTCGTCAACCAAAGAAGAAAAACAACAGCCGAGCTAACCTAGCCGAAGAGAAGTCGGTATCCGCCAACCTGTCTGAACTAAACCTAGCGGCTGTGGTCTTTGAAGCAAACCTTGTGGATAATCCACAAGAATGGTTTGTGGATAGTGGAGCAACAAGACACATCTGCTCGGACAAGGAAATGTTCTCTACCTACATCCCGATAAATGGTAGAAAATTATTTATGGGAAATTCTTCAACATCTGAAGTCATTGGACTAGGCAGAATTGTGTTGAAGATGACATCGGGAAAAGAGCTCCAACTTGTGGATGTGTTGCATGTCCCTGACATCCGCAAGAACTTAGTGTCTGGATCATTGCTTAGTAAAGCCGGATTTAGACAAGTGTATGAGTCTGACAAATATATACTATCCAAAAGTGGAATGTTTGTAGGAAAAGGTTACCTTGAAAAGGGTCTTTTCAAACTAAATGTAATGACTGTACACCGTGATATTAAAAATAAAGGAAAAGTTATTTCTTACTTGACCGAGAGTTCTAATATATGGCATGATAGATTAGGACATGCAAGTTTAAATTCACTAAGAAAATTAGTCAACTTAAGTTTGTTGCCCCTGGCCAAGAAAAGAAAGTGTGCAAGTTAATAAAATCCTTATACGGATTAAAACAAGCACCTAAACAATGGCATCAAAAGTTTGATCAAACTATGCTATCAAATGGATTCAAAATCAATGAATGTGATAAGTGTGTCTACATAAAAGGCACGCCTAATGAGTATGTAATTGTATGTCTATACGTAGACGACATGCTCATAATAGGAAGTAATCACAAAGTGATTGTGAATACTAAGAACATGTTAAAAAGGAATTTTGACATGAAGGATATGGGTGAGGCTGATGTCATACTAGGGATAAGAATCTCTAGATCACCTGATGGAATTGTCTTAACACAATCTCACTACGTAGAGAATATACTTAAGAAATTCGATGCCTTTGACTTACCTTCGGCTAAAACTCCTGTGGATGTGAATTTACATCTAGCCAAAAATAAAGGTGAACCCATATCACAACAGAAATATGCAAGAATTATCGGAAGTTTGATGTACTTAACAAATTGTACACGTCCGGATATAGCATACTCTGTTCATAAACTTAGTAGGTTCACAAGCAATCCTAATAAAGAACATTGGATAGCATTGACAAGAGTACTTAGATATTTGAAACATACTCTAAGTTATGGGATATTGTATACAAGATATCCAGCCGTAGTCGAAGGATTCACGGATGCTAATTGGATATCTTATTCAAAAGACTCCAAATCCACAAGTGGTTACGTATTTACTATAGGTGGTGGAGCAGTATCATGGAAATCTTCTAAACAAACATGCATAGCTCGTTCCACAATGGAGTCGGAGTTCATTGCATTAGACAAAGCTGGTGAAGAAGTCGAATGACTTAAAAACTTCTTAGAGGATATTCCTTGTTGGAGCAAACCAGTGCCTCCTATAATGATACATTGCGATAGCATGGCAACTATTGGGAGAGCACAAAGCAACATGTACAACGGTAAATCTCGACACATAAGGAGGAGACATAATACCGTTAGGCAATTGATCTCTAGTGGGATAATTTCCATCGACTATGTAAAGTCTAAGGAAAATATCGCGGATCCGTTGACAAAAGGCATAAATAGAGATCTAATGACAAGTGCAGTAATGGGAATGGGTTTAAAATCCACGCACTAAAGAACATTTATAGCGGTAACTTAACCATGATGATTGGAGATCCCAAGAACATGGTTCAATAAGACAACTAAGTTATAAGTGTTCCGAAATAGTACTTGAAATATAATCTCAACTCATTCTCAAATCAAGTGCAAGCCTGCAGAAGTGTGGTAGAGGGTAAGCCTTAAAAGCTTTTAATGATTCATATACCTTAAAAGTGGAGTATAGCAGGATACTCTACATAGGAGATCACCTATATAAGTGTGAAGTTTGGCCGCTTCGAATGAGAAAAAACACTTATGAATCCAAGATGGTCCAGGGCCGAATTGGACACAACGTGAGAACGAAGAATATTAGAATTGTTATTGTGTGGGTGTCGTTGACTTGATTTACATAAAATGTTGACTAGTTCAAAACATAATGTTCACTAAGCAGCAAGTAAATCCGATGACATTCTACTAAGGAAGGTTCAAAGCCGGAAGCTACCTATCCTGATGCAATAGCAGTTCGTCGGAACTTTCGATAGAGTCTACATGCATTAATTACATTCATGTGGGGGATTGTTGGAATTGGTTAAGTGTAGAAGTGGGTCAAGCCCATCTTTGACCAATGTTCTTGTAATTTTCGTTTGTCGAAAATGAAAACAAATTGTATATTTGAAAACTACGTTTCGAGTAGATGAATTTAGTGTATACTTTTGCTCAAATCCAATTCCGGGTGAATGAGTAATTAATACATGAAGTTTGCAATTAATTACAAGAAAAATAAGGAAAAATGAAGAGTAAATGTTGAAGTGAGAAGTTATCCCACATTTGAAAAAAATGGAAGAATTGAACTCCTTATTACTACCTACACACATTATTGAATTAAATTAAATGTGTGGACCACATGGTGCAACCAACCAAGCCACGAGCCGCACCAACGCTTGTACATAGTTGCACTCATTTTGGACCCGAACTAGGGTCCGATGGGTTAGACTTGGGTACACGTAGGGTGCACCGTACGCACCGGATCGGGTCGGTCGTCCGGGTCGCCTGAAGGGTCGGGTCGGGTCGTCGGGCCGGGGCTGGCCGGGCCACTTGCCGGCCCGGTCCTGATTCGCGGGCCCATTTGTGGTTCAAATCAAAAATGTGGAGGGAAGGATTTGGCTCCAAGAATTTGAATTTAAATTCAAATTGAAGGGATGCAATCTTAACCATTAGATCAAGCCTTTAATCAAAAGGCATGATCCAAGGGTCCAGAATGAATCAAGGCATCCATTCTGAAAAGGCCTCACAACTCTTCAACTATTATAAATAGGCCCCAAAATCATTTGTAAAGATCATTCCAATCCTGCATTCAATACTTGCATATTACATTCTAGTCCATTAGTTCTAGAATTATCCTACCCGAGTCCGAAAGTTCTAAAATATTAGTTCGTTCGCCGATAATTTTGGACTAGTTGTGCTACAAGTCCAAAATTCAAAGTCGTTGTATCTTGGAGGCGATTGCTATAGTCCGTAAGCACTTGAAGTACGGAGCAATTTCGTCTTAAGGAGAAAGAGTATAACTCTTGACTCGACTTTACCAAAATTAATCCATAAGCCGTTTTAAATACTACTCCATATACCCAACAATTATAGATAATGTGTCCTCGTCCAGAATATGAGATGGAGTAATAATTTGGAATATGCTTTTACATAGCTTAATTTTATTCAATTTCAAAAGAACAAAAATACTTTTAAAGTAAATTATTCCACGTACCCGTACTACGGACTTGTGCGATTCTGTTAACTTTTGGACAGTCTTTGACGGCATTTTGAAAATTAACGGAGTGTGGAACGGTGCCGTTTGAGAAACCGACTCTAGCTGATTTAAGTCAAATTCTGTTCATCCATTTCATTTGTGTTTGTCTTCTCTATTACATACTTATCTTCAACTCTTAAAATAAAATATTACATTTATTAATAATTTCAAAATTTATTTTAAATTTAAAAATATCACTCTCACCCAACACATAATACATTTTATTTTATTTATTTATTACTTAAAAATACAACAATATTCCTAAAATGTCAATACAATTAGATAATTTATTTTTGCATAAACTATGTATTTACTGTGGCAGTTAAGTTAAGCGTGGAAGGGTGGGAAATTAATACACTTTTATTCTTTAAAACAAGTTATAATATACTCCATCAGTTCCACCTAAAGAGTCTCTATTTGTCATTTTGGGCGTCCCATTCAAGGGGTCCTCTTTCATTTTTTACACACATGAGACCCACACACCCCCTCTAATACAATTAAAATTGGAGGTCTACACTCCTACTAATACAACTACCCACTATATATTAAATAATAATATTCTTTAATCCACGTGCCAAAAAATAAAAATTACCCTTAATGTGAGACAGATAGAGTATTATTATACTCTCCCTGTCCCACCCAAATAGCACTATTTTACTATATTGGGTGCCATGTCCAAATTGCACAATTTTTCTCTTTTAGTAAAAAGGGTCTACTAATGGCCCACCACTACCCATCACATCTCTCTAATACATCTACCAATTTTACATAAAATAATAATAATTTTTAATTTAAGTGCAAAAAATAAATGCTCATGTTTGCTTGGGACGGAAGGAGTAATTATTTAAAAAGAGTAACACGGGCGTCGGGCTCCTCTGTCAAATGGCATGGATTTATAAAAATCAAAATCTTAGAATAATGTACAATGGTAGCGGTATATCATAATTTTAAATATCGAAGATTAATAAAAGGGTACTTGTTTTGCCCACAAACAAGTTAAAATTTTCATTAATTTGTTTAACTAAAACTATATACCTTAACAATCCCAAAAACACAAATACTCACATTTAGTTTATAATCTTTACTGCATTTTATTTTCAAAATTATCATCATCATTTAATATATTATAACATATTTTACCATTATTTATAATAATTAAAAAATTAAATTGCTTCTAAAAATAAATCTAATAAATTTTCTTACATCATGAATATATTGAGAACTCTTGGACCGATAGTGTAAAATTTTCAAATTAAACTTAAAATAAAATGCAATGAATCATTGTACAAAAAGGTGGTTCGCCCACCCCCGCACGCCGGTCCGACAGCATGTGAAGGAGGTTAATCATGATAACTCAACCGATCAACAAGGGTTAGACCTTTTAACCACCACACAAGGAGCCCCCTTAATTAAGAGGTTGCTCCTACGCTGCGGGTGAGATTCGATCCTTGGTCATTGTACAAGCTGTCCCCTTGCTTGACCAGTTGAGCTGTCATGCGGGCAAATGCAATGAATCATCTTCAAATAATTAGTGAATGAACCCTTCTTTACGACAAACCCTTAAAAGTGGGGTTATTTTTTATAATAAAGTTCAAGATTCTATAATCAGGATCCACGATCTATATTAGATTATGGTAATCTTGTTTCTATTAATTATTTAATCTGAGATTAATATTTGAGTGAATTATTTAATGTAGAAAGTACAAAATCATGTGATATTGTGCTAGACCACGTGGATCCTATATCGACACCTTATACATCCTATTTATTTTCTCTATCCCTATTTCCCTTTGTCTCTTTTCTTTTTTAGTTTGAACTTTTAAAGCCATATTGGTTGATAAAATACACTGTGCAGTACTTGTTGTACCTCAAATATTTTCGAGGAGGCGAGTTAAATTGACGGTTCTGTCCCTACACAAATTTTGAGTGTTTTTTAAAATTATTATTAGTATTATTATTTTTTTAAAGTCTTCATAGAGAGAGTTTATTTGCTCAACCAAATGTTTCCCAATTTAAATAATTAGGGAGTGTTTGGTTCGCTAACAACATATATATATATATATATGTTATTGAATAAATAGGGATTATTGTATAACTTAGGTTAGCTAATATTATATTTGTTATCATATTTTTGTATTAATGAAGTTAAGAATTAGGAGTTGATAAAAATATAAATTTAAATTGTTGTCCTTAAAAATTACTATATTTTTTTTTGTATGTTCTCTCCTAATTCTATCTTTAAGTGATTTCATGTTCACTTTTAAAAAATTTTAAATTAAAATTTTATTAAATTTTTGGAAAACATAGATTACGTACAAAATATACTATTTATATTTTTTTAAAATTAAAATATGTATTATTTATTTGAAAAAAAATCAACAAAATATTCATATTTTTTAAATTAAAAATTTTAAATTAAAAAATTTAATGACCAGATTTTAATTATTTTAAAATTTCATTTTCTTTTAAAAAAAATTAAAATCTAAATATTTATCATCACAAACAAAATAACAGACTATTTTTTCAAATTCTTTTTTCCTTAACATTTAAAAAAAATACTAATTATTATTATTTAATAAAAAAAATTAAAAAGTTAAACAATCTTAGAGTTAGTTTCACACATATTTTCCCCCAGATTTTATTTATAAAATTATTTTTAATTAGAGGGTAACAAATATCCATTTTTATTGAAAATGGTCAACAAAATCTATTTGGGGCAAATATTTGCCTTAGAGAATGGAGTACTGTATAGAAGGAGGAAGGGTGTATACTTTGCTTTGAAAGAAATCAAAATTGGAATGAAGATGAAATTAAATCACGATGCATTCGAGATTATAAAGAAACCGCGTAGATCTAGATCTGCGATTCATTCTTTTGAAGTTGGAAGAATCAGAAATCTCTCTCCGTGTAGATCCCAATCTGCGATTTCATTTTCATTCGAGAGAGATATTTTCTTTTCCCCATCAAGCTCTGAGCTTAATCATTCATCAAAATGAAACAACCATAGTTGATTTCTCAAATTCTCTACTGCCATTCGCCATTTTTGCGTGAGCCAAGGAGGAGAGAATTTAGGCTTCCTTTTATGTATTTATAAAAGGGGTAAAATTGTCAAAATAAATTTAATAGCATTCCTCTGCTTCCCGTCTAATTAAACCACCAAGGGATTAAGTTTTATTTCACCGGGCCAATGAGTTTAATAACCGGGCTGAGAAATAAATTGAGCTCAAATTTTTGCAACCAAACATTATTAGGTGGGTTAAATAATGTATTAGGGCTTAATCATTCCTACCAAACACTCCCTTATTGAACTATATTTTATTCACACTTTAGCCCAAATTAATTAGATTGGGAAATGTAATTATTATAATTGATGGAGTTGACTATGTAGTTAAGAATATCATGATGGACTACATTATAAGTGATGAAGAAAATATGATTGAATATTGCAGGAAAAGATTAAAAAAAGGGGGGCATAAACAAGAACTTTAAGAATCTAGACTTCAATGATGGCTAATAATTTGTATATAAACCGTCTAAGAGAGTTGTGAGCATTTACCTATAATTCGCATTTCTGAGAGAATATTTATTTATTTAGTGGAAATGAATATTGAGATATGAAGATATCAGATATGCATTTAGAGTTGAGTTGAATTTCCTTTTATTAATAATATAATTCCACTCTCACATAAAAAAAAATGGCATTTACTTTTTGTATACGTTATGAAATTACTTAATTGAATCATGGTTACTCCTGACTCAACAGGTCAAATAGGCCGACGGTGCTTAGAGTAGCACCGGATTCAAGTGCAGTACTGTCCAGTATAGGACATTATATTATACACAAGTAATTTTAATTTTCTTAACAAAGTCTAGTTTAGAAATTTTTTAAGCTCGCCCAATAAAATTTAATAATAATTCTAGCCTTTCAAATTATATGTTTTTTAGTTCAATTATAATAAAAATTATTTTTGTCCATTCCTAATATAAAATAAATCCTTCTATCTCATAAAGTATCTCATATTTTACCTTTTTATTTCAATCCCAATACTTATGCAAGTTTTTAAAGATAAATATATATCTCAATCATACTCGCTTTTAACATGTATTTCAACAATATTTACACACATTTTAAATTAAATTATTAAAAAAACCATTATTTGTATATATATTCCAACAACTTTACACATTTTTATATATAATTTTTTTTAACTCAGCGCAAAATATACATGCAATATTTCATGAAACGAAGAAAGTATATATTTCTCATAAACTATTGAAGTACTTATTTTTTAACTAGCCCATCCCATTCTCAATTTCTAGATCCGCCAATGAGGTCAAATATAATCATTGGATCAATCTACTTTGGGTCATGGGTGACCACAATTTAGCTAAGTAATTCCATATTGCATGCAAAAAGCAAATGCCTACTTTTTAATTTGGGTCATGAGTGACCACAAGTCAGCTAAGAATCTCTTAATAATAATTTAATACTCCCTTAGTCCCAAGCTAAGAGGGTCATTTTTCCATTTTGTTCGTCTCATCAAAAGAGTCATATTTCCTTTTTACACACATATGACCCACATACCCCTCTAATACAATTAAAATATGGGACACACACTCCCACTAACACAACTACCCACTACACATTAAATAATAATACTCCTTAATCTACGTGCAAAAAAGCAAATGACCCTCTTACGACGAGACAGAGGGAGTATGTAGTTAGGTGAAATAAATAATATTTTAATATAAAGTGAGTAAGTATATTAATGTGATGTGGATGCCAATGAAAAGAGAAATACTCCCTCCGACCCAGCTTAAGAGGGCAATTTTTCCATTTTGGTCGTCCCACCCAAAGAGTCACCTTTCATTTTTTACACACATGGGACCCATACACCCCTCTAATACAATTAAAATATGGGACTCACACTCCCACTAATACAACTACCCACCACACATTAAGTAATAATACTTCTTAATCTAAGTGCAAAAAAAGTAAATGATCCTCTTACGTCGGGACGAAGAGAGTAATTAAAATAATTAATTTGCATGAGTATCTTTTACTCCATCCGTCCATCCTCAATGTATCCATTTGCTTTTTCCACGTGGATTAAGGAGTATTATTATTTTATGTGTAGTAGGTAGTTGTATTATTGGAGGATGTGAGTTCCATATTTTATTTATATTAGTGGAGGGTATGGGTCCCATAATCCAAAAAGAGAAATTGATAGATTAAGAATGGACGATCCAAAATGATAAAATGGATAGATTGACAGTGAATAGAGGGAGTACTAAATAAAAAATACACACTTTATATTGGGACAAATCAAAATCGAAAAAAAAGTGTACATTTAAGTTAACAGGATTAAGGAAGTAGTTGACTAACATCAGTTGATCATGAGACACTTGTTATGTTACTATTATTTTCAAGAATCTATCTTCTTTCTTTTTTTTTTCACATATTTGTTAATCATAATTTATGAAAATATAAAAAAATTCAATAATAAAATTTTAAACATATCTTCAAATAAATATTACTAACAAATAATAATAAAAAAAGCTTTCTATGTTTAGCTTTTTCTAATTTGGTCCTAGATCACTATAATCAACCATTTACAAATTTATTCTATATAAAAAAAAGGTTATTAAATCACAATTATAAAAATTTATGAACGGCAAATTCTTATATTTTTAAGAGTGAGGTTCTTGTGTGTCCGGACACACGAATCTAATTATGTGTGCCCGGGTCCACCCATCAAAAAACGGGCCATATATAAATTAAAAAAGAAAATTTAAAACACATTCTTCACGTTTAAGTGTGTGTTTCTCCTTCACGCTGGGAGTGCGGCGATCGGCGATCTGGAGTGCGGATCTGGAGCGGGCGATTCTACCTCAAGCATCAGATTCTACCTTGACTGCGTACGATCAATTCCCAGGTGTGCGCTCATAGTCCCCCAATCTTAATTAGAATTTTTTTTCTTATCCTCGCCCTAGTTTCTCTCATGCAAAAATCCAAGCAAATTTCGCTGTTATTATAGTGATGTAATTATGCTACTCTTCTTCCATAAGCGTGCTTGTATGTTGATGAATGCATGAGTGTGGGAGCTTTCTGGTTGGGGATTTCTAATTAATTGATTGTATTAGATAAAATTGTGAATATTGATGCATATTCAAATTTAATTATTGAGCCATGAGTGTAGAAATTGTGTTGGTAAGCTTTGTGTGTATAATTTGTTCAGGATTGCTGATTGTGAAATTTGATTATTTCACTAAATTGTTTAGTTAATTTGTTCAGGGTGTGATGCAAATTTGGATACCTTTTTTCTCTTTTGGATGTTTTTAATTTTGATTTCTTAAAGGCTTGGTGAAACCATATTATGCCATAATTTGAGATTATGACAAACAATGTACTATTTACTAATTAATAATATACCCTTTATTCATTCGCAATATACCTTTTGCATCATGCCATAATATATTTTATAATAAATTTGAAACACTTTAAACTTCGTACCATTTGTATGACAACAATGTACTCTCTGTTAATCAAGAATGTACCCTTTACTTATTAATAATATACCCTTTGCAAATCTATACAGTTCACATAAAAATAATATACCCTTTGCATGACAAATATATACCCTTAAACAGTAGCTGATATACCCTTTAGTTGTAATGACTGTACCTGCTTGAACACCCCGTCTGTCAACACAATTTTCTTCAATTCTCAAATTTTATCCCCTTATTTCTATATCATTATACTTCATATCCAATTTACTGTATATATTCTCTAGTTGGTTTGACTTTTACCTTCAAAATTTTTGTTTATTTGTATAGGTAGGGATAAGATGTGGCAAGGTCAAAGGGATTCTGATGGAGGAGAGCAATGTGCAGGTTCTTGCTCATTTCTTTTTATCCATTAATACAAAAAGTCATGGTTGTCAGCTAATTCATAGTTATTTAATGACATGTCTTAGTAATCATCTTTTAATTCCTTCATCAATGCCAGATTTGAATAATGTACCCAATATTCATAAAAAATGTACTCTTTACTCATATGTAGTATACCTTTTTTATGACAAAAATGTACCATTTGCAACTTCATACAATTTACATGACCAATATACACTTTGCATGACAAACGATGAACCATTTACTCATCGATAATGTACCATTTAATTATTAATTATATACCCTTTGCAAATCCATACAGTTCACATGAAAATAATATACCCTTTGTATGAAAAAAATGTACCCTTCAACAATAGTTGATATACAATTTAGTTGTAATTTCTGTAACTGTGTTCAAAATTTTTATTTTTTGTTGTACCTACTATTGTGCACTTATATTAATAAGGTAATTTGCATATGTACAGATCTTATTCTACTCTCTTCATCTCAAGATGATGTTTTTGATTTATCATGCATATTTGAAAACAACATGGACCCAACCCATGAAGAAACTTTTGAGGGAATGAGAATGTATGAAGAAAGTATTACATTAATAAGTGGTAAACATAATGTAATTGATTTATCATGCATGTCTAATGAAAATATTTCCACAAGCCATGGAAAAAATCTTGATGGAGAAGATGCTATAGAAAGAGAAAATGAAGGTGCGTTCATTAAAATTGACTATAATTAATGTACAAAATGTATATTATTTATACTTTAGTTTATCAAACATAAATTTATGTTTCTCAATAATGAAAGAGTACTTATTTTTCTTATATCATTTCTGTTTCATAGGAAATAATGAGGATTGTGAAGACATGACTGGTTCTTTAGTTGGATTGACTAGAAAAACCCTTAAGAGTTCTACGCATTAGATCAGTAGATCGTATACCAGATTGTTATATACAAAAAAGGTGGACGAAGTTAGCCAAGTCTGAAATGTGGGACCAATTTAGTAGAGGCACAGAAAAGAATGGAGATAAAACATCTTGGAGTCATGAAGCAGCAAGAAGACATTATAATTTAGCGTTGAAGTGTTAGGGCAATGAATAAGCAAAGAAGTATATAGATGATGCATATGCAAGAGATTTGTTGGCTATTGATGCTCTGGTAGCGAATTCTTCAGCACAATCAGAACAAGTTGTCCAAACACAAGGATTTATCTAATATTATGTTGGATCCAGTTAATGCAATTACAAAAGGGAGGAAGAAGATGATAAAGGGTCACTTTGAAAAAAATAAAAAAAGTAAGCGGAAAACTTTAGAGTTGGCAACGGAATTTGGATCTAAAACTCCAAATGCTCATTTACTTTAGTAATGTATATGTGAAATATTGTGATATATTTTGATAAATTAATAAATTTCTTGGATTTTGAATGAGTAAATTATTATGTAGTAAATTAATAACAAATGTTCTAAAATCTATACCCTTTACATGACAAAAAATATCCCTTTATTTATTAACAATGTACTCATTACTCACCAACAATGTACCCTATGAGACTTAACAAATTTACGTGACGACTATACCTTTTTCATGACAAACAACGTACTCTTTACTCATAAATAATGTACCTTTTAATAATTAACAATGTACCCTTTGCAAAATTCGATAGAAATAACATGACCACAGTATACCAATTGCAACCTCGTACAATTTACACAACCAATATACCTTTTAAATGACAAACTATGTACCCTCTACTCATCAATAGTGTACCTTTTACCTATACGAAAGATACCCTTTTATCCATGTCATAATACCTCTTATAATAAACTAGGAACACTCTAAACTCCGTACTCTTTGCATGGCAACTTACCCTCTATTCATAAACAATGTATCCTCTACTCATCAACAATGTATTCTTTTGGATACATACAATTTACATGACAATAATATACCTTTTACATAACAATAATGTACCCTTACATGATAATAATATACCTTTTGAAGTAACAATCATATTGATTAAATTCAAATGCAAGTTCACTATGTGTAAATGAAAGACAAAAAGAAATAATGTTTCCTTCACATACAATGACATTGTCTCACTGTACTGATCATAAACTATAGCAAAAACTAATTATGTAATGAATAAAGGTTATCATTCTAACTTGATATGATAGCATTATACTAGTCATCAACACAACATATCCAAAAATTAAAACAACTCCAACAAACACCATCAATTATGCCTCTTCCCCAAATCAACTTTCTCCAATTCTTTATATTTCTCTTGAGCAGCCCTTTTTTTCTCTTCTACAGCCTTTAGTGCTTTTTCCTTTTTCTTCTCAACTTTTTCCTTTAAAATACCAGGTTGTTCATCATATCATACAGACCCTAAAATTAAAATAAAACAGAAAAATATGCATATAAATCAGTAAAACATATATTTTGATAATAATAATAATAATAGTACACTGGTTTACTACATGTCATACCCTCATGCCTTGCAACTTAATAATGAACATAACACAACAACTTAACAAAGAGTGCTATCTAAAGTTCACAAAATTTCATTATCAAACTGATTAATAGCATATTAGAGATAGAAAGATTTATATCTCAAACTAACTCCACCAGCAGATTGTTTTCTTGCTTCAACATCCTCCATCATCTTCAATTGGCCATTTACAGAAAGTGAAAATATTTTCTTGTCTAATATACAACATCCAAATTTACCCGCTGTAATCTCCTCATTACAGCGAGAAAATACTTTCTCATCTGTCCAATGTGTAATCAACGGTGGTGTGATTGGTTGAGATATACCCTTCCATACAAGCCTATGGAAATAGAATATTTAAAGCAAAAGAATACAACCCCCAACATTTATAGTGAATTTAGCATGGTGTGCCTTCACACAATTACAAAGCTCATCCAAGACATATTCACACCAATCAAGATTACGAATTTCGTTGACATTCTCAACAGGCTTGATAATACTGTTTCGGAGCAAACAGTTAGGAGATGGGGTTAAAAAAGATGACAGGCAATACAAGACAAAAATACGTTTAAAATCTTCCCCACCCGAAGTCTATTTCTCATGTAAAACAGTTTCCAAAATAGGAATCTCACACCTAGATTTAATTCTATAAGACTCATCGAGAAATTTTGTTACTTCAGACTCTGTATGTTTTGAATATTTTGAAATTGGAAAACCTTTGTTCCTAAGAATGCACAGAATATCATAAACATCATCAGTTGTAATAGGAATAGTATGAAATCCGTCAACTGTTAACACCGTGCAGAGCCATTGAAGTTGTCAACCAACCATTTGAGCATGTCAATGTGATACAACTTAGATATTTTCATATCTAAAAGTCCTCCAAATCCAATATCCTTGACATCATATTTTTGTTGGTCGATTAACGATTGAATCAAGGAATGTAGATCCTGAGGTCTACATAAAATGGTTAATGTCCTGAAAAAATTAATCATGAAATTATAAAACAACAATAACGAAATATCAACTAAAGAAATATCAACTAAACTGTGCATGAAAAAATATACTCCCTCCGTCCCAAATTCAAGTTCACATTTACTGTAGATACGGAGTTTAAGAAAAGTTACTTTTTGACTTACTTTTGAGGGTAGTATGGTATTTTTAAGTAATAAATAAATGATAAAGTATGTTATGTGTGTTAAAAAGGTGATGGCAAATTTGAAATTAAAGTATGTTAGAGGGATATTAGTTTGTTGCTTTTTCCTTTTATGGAAGTGTGAAGTTGAATTTGGGACGGACCAAAACGGAAAGTGTGAAGTTGAAGTTGGGACGGAGGGAGTATCATTTATAACATACTTTTTGCAAACAAAATGCCCTGTCCCCTTTGTAAACAAAATAATTTATGCAACTCCATACAGTTTCAATAATCATTATAACCTTTGCATGCCAAACATGTACCATGTAATCTAAAATAATATACCCTTTACTTATCAACACTGTACCCTTTACACATTAACAATATACCCTTTTCAACTCCATACTCTTTACCCCCATAAAGTTTAATCCTAAATAATAATAAATATAGTCATCAGATTATATAAGGATTGAGATTATTAAGTTAATTGTATGATCATGTTGCTTTTTTTTTACCGATAATCATGTTGATTTTGGGCATAACATCATTTCAATAAATAATGGCTAAATATAATAAAAAAAAGAAAAGCAATTAAAGCACTCGCATGTATATTAAACTTTATTTTTAACATAATTTCCTAAATATATACATGTAATTTGGACAAACAACATTCTAGTTAAATGCTATAAGTTAACTATATAGGTGGATTCTTTGCATGAGAAAAAATATATCATTTACTCATTAACAGTGCACCCTTTTCTTATTAACAATGTACCATTTCCTAAATATATACTCTTTGCAACATGCCATAATACCTTTAACAGAAATTTGGAACACTCTAAAATATGTACCCTTTACATGTTAATAATATACACTTTGCTCATTAAAAATGTATAATTTGCAACAATAATGAATAGAGAAAGATAATACCTTGGTTTGGGCTTTTTGCGTTGTTTGATGGGGCTTCATTTACTTCTACAGTAGTAGATGACGTTCCCTCCACATGTATGTCTTTTTTTTTTTTTGCTTTTTTGATGGGCCTTGATTTAACTCAGCCACAACATTCTTTTTCTATTTCAATTTGTTCACACGTCTTGAAGGACAAGTTTTTGATCTCATGATTGTAATTAAAACCTAAAATGAAATATATATATATATATATATATATATATATATATATATATATATATATATATATATATATATAAACAGGAACTAAAGATATTGATAAAAATTAAAGAATGTAAAGTAAGTAATCTACTAAAAGAACAAATGTAACCATTAAAATTGGGTTCCCATTCTAACATTTTATCAATAAAAAATTAGCATGTGGTATTGAGGATTAATTTAGCTAACATTAGTAATAGTTAAACAAGTACTCCCTCCGTCCCGGAAGTATTGACACATTTTTTTTGGGCACGGAGATTAAGGAGTATAATAATTTAATGTAAAGTGAAGTGAGAGAAATAATATTTAATGTGTAGTGGGTAGTTGTATTAGTGGTGAGTGTGATGGGTGTGTGGGTCCATGTAAATAAATAAATTGTTTTGTGTGGGTCCCATGTTCTTAAAAAGGAAATATGTCAATTTCTGTGGGACAACCCAAAAAAGAAAGTGTGTCAATATCTTTGGGACGGAGGGAGTATAAGATCAAAAACTAATAACTTGTTCTACTGCAGGTTAGAAGACTGATAACTTGTTCTAACTTGAACATGTTATCAGTAAATTTAAGGCACATTCATAAGTACACAAAAATTTTGAAGTAGCAGTTTGTCATCATAACTTCAGGAGACAAACATAATATTCAATCAAATAAGCAAAAATCCACAAAAAATGTCAATATTTTGTCAACTGTTGTCAACCATGATTAGATTTCAATAGGGAATTCATTTTTATATCAAGAATTATCAAGACAGAAAAAAATAAGAAGTATCCTTACTCTAGAAAACTCTATTGACTCTCAAAGTCTAGGGTATGAGATTGTTTCACCACATTCCACGATCTCTCACATAAACTCACACTGGTTAATCTTTTAAAAAAACATACGTATATTTCACACATCAACTCTACGCAGACATACACACACATACATATATACGTCCTGTCTCTCTCTCTATACATCCATCTTCACATAGATAAACTCACATACAGACACAAATTTCCCATTCCCACTTGAAAATTGTGAAGCAGAATACCACATTCCATGATCTCTGACAAGAAATCGAATACCAGATAGATAGAATTTTGATACCTGGACAGAGCTAGATGAACCGTCGCAACACTCGCGATCCCCACCAAAATACCGTCATTAATTGACGGCGAGCAGCAGCCAGAAAATCAATCGAGAAGGAAAATGGGTGAAAGAGTAGAAGAGAGAGTGCGGGTATGGCATAGATGGAGGCGTGTGAAATTGATGGAACCCTAGATTAAACTGGGTTTTTTCCTTTAAATAATTCAGGTCGGGTCTATAATCTGGGCAGGGTCTGAGTTGGGCACACGGATCTAAATCCGTGTGCCTGGACACACAAGAGCTTTTTCCTATTTTTAAAGGTCAAAATAAAATATAGAGTACTATTTAGGTGAACCTAAGTCATATATCCCAACCCTTAAATCATATTTCTTTAATTTTGAATCATTAGATCATTCTAATTATTTTAATAATGAATATACCGGTTGTGTAAGAAAAATAACATACACAATTTACTGTGAAGGTTAAATAAAATTTACTCCCTCCGCTCCGTTTCAATGTTTACGTTTGCTTTTGCACGTTGATGAAGGAGTATAATATTTTAATAGATAGTGGGTGGAAATATATAATATTTAATGTAAAGTTGGTAGGTGTATTAGTATTGAATGATATATTAATTGTTTTAGGTGGGTTCCATATTCCAAAAAGGAAAACATAAACATTGAAATGAGACGCGCAAAATAGAAACGTAAATATTGAAACGGGACGGAGGGAGTATTAATTTATCTTTTAAAATAACATCATTAATTTAATTATCAATTCCATTTTCTTACTGCATTTCAGTTTTAAAAAATTTAATTAACACTATTTTTTTTCTCTCAAATTTATATGTATTTTTTATTATTGAAGATAATAGACTTCAATGATGATAATGAAGAAATCCATGACAAATCAAAGCATTTGCAATTCAGTAACATCATTAATTTATATGTATTATTGAATATAGGGTAATGGTTGATGTTGAATTTTGTTTCAAATAAAGTTACAAACAATTGTGATGGGTTGGGTTTAATTTATTTTTTTTATAAAATAAAAGCATACAAAAAATATATTAAAATTATTTGAATAATGGAAAATCTTGATATTTGATATTAATACACAGAACATAAATTAAAAATCATATCATCCTGAGTTCATTCTCCTTTCTCATATTTCACAGAAAATGAAAAAGTATTAAAGAGAACCTATCCACGATATGATGAAAATATATATACCTCTTATGTCATCAACTCCAATTCTGAAAATATATATACTTCTTGTGTCATCAACTTCAATCCAATCATCATCATTCCCAATTTTAAACTTCCCAATTTTAAACGCAAGCAAGTTAATTATAAAGATCACCTATTCTATAATAAAGATATAAAATTGAAATATACTCCTACTCACACACAGCAGGTGTATGATCTTCACAGTGCATAGTGTATGGTCTAAACTCTAAACATGGTAGAGCAGCAAAGTGTATGGTCTGCACAGTGCATAGTGTGTGTATGGTCCAAACATTGATAGTGCTGATGTTTATGCAGATATTGTAGATCTCATTCTTCACTGCAGGTGTATGGTCTAAAACATGTACTTCACCTTGCAATGGTAAAAAAATAATTTAGATATTGTAAAAATAATTTAGATATTGTAAATTTCATCCTTAATTTAGATATTGTAAATTTCATTCTCGTGGACGGAGATCTAGTTATTGTAAATGTCAAAATAAAATAAAATAAAATAAAATAAAATAAAATAAAATAAAATAACAAAGTCTCTCGGGTAGAAAAATGGTATAAAACAAGTAACTCATGTTGTTATATTTTATTAATAAAACATTTTCTAAAAAATAAAAAATAAAAAAAATACAGTGGTGGAGATTTCTCTAGTGTTAATTCTCTATAATTTGTTTGTGGATTTTCATTATGGTTCATTTTCTACCCCTCCTTCTCATATTTTTAAAAATAATTTTATTAATTACAATATATTTGGTTTTCACATTTTATTAAATTTATATCCATGTCACACTTTTTTTATTTCTTTAATTATAATAATATCTATATAATATCAAATTATATATATTAAAAATCGTTACATTTATTATTTTAAAATTTTCCAAATCTATACTATAATTTATTAATTTTTTTATATGATTTACCTATTTATAATATACATAATATTGTGATAATTTGATTAACAGTTAATTGTAAAAACTAAATCTGAAAAAGAAATAATATTTTTTAAAGTATGGGTGATAATTTTATTAATTTATTATTATTATTATTATTATTATTACAATTACTACTACTGTACGGCCTTGTCACTAAACCTATTATAAAGTTTTTGACTTAATTTTTCTTCTGTCCTGGATTGAGATTTTGGTAGGCACTAAAACAGATACTCCATTTGAAATTAATTATGGGTTAGAGTAAATTTTTTTTATAGGACTAAAGAAAATAAAGTTTTTTATTAGAAGGAAGATTTAAGAGGAAATAAAGTTTTTTATTAGATGGAGGATTAAAGAAGAGATCCAACTAGCCAGAAGAAAACACTCAAACCTGATTAACAAATAGAGCTGAAACTAAACTTTTAAGGACCAATTCAAGTACTCAAAACTGATTAACAAATAGAGCTAAAACTAAACTTTTATGGACCAGTTCAAGTGGCCGTGTTTAGCAGCCAATCTGATGTAGCTAACTTCCACACAAATAACTGTAAAGTCATCCAATAAAAAGCTTATTATCCCAACTGATTGAAGATACAAACCTATTCATTCTAGTCACTAAGGCCTCACTCAAACTGCCACCATTTTGGTTCCCTTTCAGCTGTCCATCAGTTGTAACTGACATTTGAGTTACATAACTGATCCATGACTCCCGCATTACTCTGGAAACTTAGTAAACTCACTATACAACATTTCCATACCATGCAACTAGTTCATATGATCAAGGTTTTCATGCAACCATTCCACAAACTATTAATGAATAGTATTACATGTTGCATGTGAGTTTTGATTGATGATTTTTTCAAGATTCAACAAGTTTATTGCCCAAATTCATAGTTTCTGACTTTTAATCACTTATTTTATTCACTATGGAGAAACGGTCTTTTGGTATAACATATGATATTTGAATTGATGAATCCTATTTAAACTTTAATTAATGTTTGTTGATCCATAACCTTATCTATCATCAACTCTCATTCTCCTCCAGTTTTGTGAAGCCAGAGAAATGGAGAGTCTTTCCATTTGAGAAACTCTCTTGCTCAATTTCTGTTTTTATTCATAATGCTTTTGTGGGCAATGCATGAAGTGACAAAGGCCTCTCTTCTTGTTAAATTTCTAATCATTCTCATACTTCTAGTGTTTTACTTTTCCACATCCAAATCTTATTTGTACCTCCTCCTAATCATCACATCACTTACTACTACTAATATTACTGTGTTTGTTCATTTTCTTTCTTGGTTTCATATATTTTTCATGTTTTTTTTTATTAATTCTTTATTTTGAATTTTGACTATGTTCAAATTGTCTTGTTGATTTATTATTATTTTTTTAATGTGGTATTTTTATAAAATATAATTAAAATATATGCAGAATTTACTTTTTCGATTGAACCTCGATCCGCTGCATCGGCGGATTCGATCTCCGTTTTGGTTATAAAGACACGATTTAAAACACAACTATATGACATTGTACATTCATTCATTTAAATAAGAAAAAGATGGGCTTTATCAATGGGCTTATAAAGTTGTTTATTCAGTTGGGCTGAATTTGCACACCCTCGTCAAATCATAAACAGTATAGTTGTTACTATAGGGCCCACTTCGACAGACACTTTCCCGTCTTTTAATTTATTAATCATTAAATTATTAAACGATTTTATGATGTCTTCCATCCATAAATTCATGTATAGATATTTTTCATGCTTAAAAATAATTCCATTTTTTTTTATAAAACTTGTTTAATTTGCATTTAAAATCACAAAACTATATGATGCCAATTTTAACTCAAACCTAGGGTTCATATTTTTCCGAAAAGTATAGAAAAAAAAAAAAAGGAATTTGTGATGTGAAAAAATCAAATTGATCAAAGTTGGATATTGGATAATATCATTGACGCCAGGAAATATGGTCGTTACGACGCATTCTCGTGGTTATTTGCTGTCTCCAAAAAAAAATAATAATAATAAATAAATAAATAAAATTTTGAAAAAAAAATCAGAGGCGTGTGGCTCTCTCTTCCATTTTTATCTGCAAATCCAATTAAAGCCATTCAAATCACTCAACCAATAACTCCTGAGCGTGTGTTTCTGGCAGAAAAACACACACTGAAAGGTGAAAATGTCTTCAGCCATGGCTGCAGCTGCTGGTGCATCCTCTTCATGTGCACCTGCTTTTACCAGAAACCTCTCTCAGAAGCCCAATTCAAGCTACACAGCTCCTCAATTTCAGGTACTTGAGTTTGTTCTCAATATTGTTTATTCATGTGTGTTAGGTTCATTTTAATTTAGGGTTGATTTTTCTTGAAATTCTGATCAGAAAACCAGTTTCCAAGGGGTTTCGATTCAAGAAGCCAAAAGGGTTGCGTTTAATTCACTGGTGGGTGAGAGTATTATCAGTGTTGGGAGTGTGAGCAAAAGGGGTCTTGAGATCACAGCAAGAACTGCTGGTGCTGCCAAGAATATTGAGGTTGAAGTTGATAAGCCATTGGGCTTGACATTGGGCCAAAAACAAGGTGGTGGGGTGGTCATCACTGTAAGTATTTTGTATCTATCATTTATTCTCTCACATGCAGTTTGATCAGAGAAATTTCTGTATTTTATATTCTTGGTACTGTAGTCTATAGCATATATCACCTACAATTCACTAGAGTGATTGTCAACTAGTGTAAAAGCTTAAGTTTATAAAGAAAATTTTTTAGAAGAAGTGGTCACTTAACTTGTTTTCAGAACCAAAAGACCAGCAATGGTCAAGGTTCAAACTTGACTGCCATCCATTTATAAAAAAATTTCATGTGCAAAATTTGAGGCAAAATTAACCATGCATATGAGGGGCATGTTAGAGTAAACTGAACACTGATTAAGTATTAATTAATACTACTCTCTACAAGTTTAAGTTTTTGAGGTGGTCATTTAACAATGATATACATATTCACATATCTATGTGTTAATGTGCGTGTGTGTGTTAAATTTAGAGAAAGTAATGAAAAGTGGAAATGATTTAGGCTGTGGAAGGTGGTGGAAATGCAGCAAGAGCTGGGCTTAAAGCAGGGGACCAAGTGCTGTATACAAGCAGCTTCTTTGGAGATGAACTATGGCCAGCTGATAAGCTTGGCTTCACTAAAACAGCTATTCAGGCTAAACCAGATTCTGTATACTTTGTTGTTAGCAGGTTATTGCATTACTTCTTTGCATCTGATTCCACTTTACACTTTGGAAATCCTTTTTCTTACTTTTCTTTTTCCACTTGACAGTAAGTCCTTATCCTTTCTTCCCCCCTTTTCCAATCAAGTTGCTTTAGAATTATGTACTCATGCTCAGGTTGGAGACTTGGGATCAAGAACGACCAGATATGTTTCCGGTTGATGGGTGGGGTGGATACTAATCATTGTAGTTGATCCTCCTACAAAATGATGGTTAGGTTTGTTAAGGTGGTTCCTAAATACTGAAAGTGAAACTATAATCTGATATAGTAGAAGGGTGCTTCGTTTGTAAATCACATGCTCCACATATAATTATAAATACCATAAGTTTATTATATGAGAAGTCTACCTTGTTTCTTCATAATTGAAGGCCTAAAATTCACCTGACCTTAAATTGTTTCATTCAATTTGTTCCGGTGGTACTAATGTAAAAATTAAGATAGAGTAGAAGAGGTAGGAAGTTATTGGTATTGTATTGAGCATGGTGTTTTATAGTGTGTTAAGTCGCGTGCTCTTTAAATTTGTTTTGGACCTTACTTGAAAGACGAACGCTTCCCTAAATTGTTTGGACCTTACTAGAATCTCTTACTGAACCTTGTTGGTAGGACTGCCTAAGATTCTTCTATCTTAATCCTCCTAAAACGAAAAACTCTTCGAGTAAAACAATGTGGTTTCTTGACGATGCAGAGGAGCTGAAGTGGACGTGAAAAGGCTACCGAAGCGTCCAGCTCCACCTGCATTTGGGAGAAAGCTAACCGATGCTCAGAAGGCAAAACCTCCTACTCTCTTTTTTCCTCTCTCGTGTTTACTAACTTTATGTGTTGATCATCTTTGGTTGTATCATTTACCAGGCCAGAGCTACTCACATTTGCCTTGATTGTGGATACATATACACTCTGCCAAAGTCTTTTGATGAACAAGTAACATCTTTTCCCTTCTCCTTCGCACCGAATTTAAGTTTATGAATTAGTCTATAAGAAAAGATCAAGAAACAGAACACATTCTTGTTTGATGCTCAGCTCATTGCCTGCTCCTCATGTTGCTGCTCTCTCTCGTCTCTCGTCTCTCGTCTCTCATCTCTCATCTCTTTCTCTCTCCATGCAGCCGGATGATTATTCATGCCCACAATGCAGAGCTCCAAAGAAGAGATTTGCAAAATATGATGTAAAAACAGGAAAGGCCAGTGGAGGAGGGCTTCCCATTGGAGTTATTGCTGGCCTCATTGTTGGTGTTGCTGGAGTTGGAGCTTTGCTTGTCTATGGCCTTCAGTAGATTTATATGTTTATATAATATATATTTAAAATAATATTTATTCTTCTTTTTATACTCCATTTTTTAACCTCCCAATCTTCCTACTAAATCATGTATCACTTCACACAAGCTGAATTTTCAGAGACTTCTAATTTCTATAAAACTTTGTGTTTAATTTGTGGAACCAATGCTGCTGTTTCTTTTACACTAAATAAGTAATTATTATTTCTTAAATTTAATAAAGAGTATTTGATCTTCAATGTGTGTCACAGAGAGGGGAAAAAAAGTAGAAATGATTTCACTTGTTAGAAAGAATCTTGAAAATGCTGTTATATTCTAATTAATTAATTTCTCATCAAAACGATTTTGAACATTTGATGCAACTTGCATAAAGTTAATTGGAAGGTTAATAATAATAGTTTAGAATAAGAATAGAACTAGTCCTAAAAAGTATAATGTTTTTTAAAAATATACTAAATCAAAGTTCATGATTCAATGTCATTTCAAAAAAATGTATGCCAAAATTGTCAATTCGACAATTCCAATTGTTTTTCAATAAAAAATCCAAAGAGTAAAGGCACTCTAGAGAATTTGTGGCTCTGGAAGAAAGAGAAAAATGAATGTTAATCAATGTGGCTTGGCTTTAATATAATAATAGTTTTATTTATAAAAAAAATTCATTGAAAAAGATAATAAAATACTAAAAAAATTTATGTTCTATTGAGTCAAATTGTGATGGGAGTAACCATAATCTAAACTATTAAATTAAATTTTTATTTAATTTTTATTACTAAATAAAATAAAATAAAATAAATAATTAAAAATAAATTCAATAGCTAATATCATAATTTTTACTCTATAAGCTATAGATGCATCGATCCACCTCAAAATGATCTACGATTTATTAGTAATTAAGAAAATTAAAGTTTTATTTTCAAAAGTCAAAAGGATGAATTTTATTAATAAATACTCCCTCAGTCCCTTGGTAAGAGTCTCATTTATTTTTGGGCACGTGAATTAAGAAGTATTATTATTTAATGTGTAGTGGATAGTTGTAGTAGTGAGTGTGTGGACCCTATGTTTTAATTATATTAATAGGTATGGATATGTCCCATACGTCTAAAAAAGGAAATAAAATTCTTTTGACGGGACAACAAAAAAATGGTAAAACTTTACCTAGGGACGGAGGGAGTATATGGGAGTATATTGCATCCAGATATGCACTAGAGTTTGCCACACATAATGCTTAAGAAATTGGAATAAAATTAAGTTAATTTAATAAGAGCATGTTCTAAAAAGGCATCTTATGATTTGGATATATCCTTCTCATTAATGTCACAATAAATTGACATTTTTATTACTACACAGTACAAACGTATTTTATTTTGTAAGCAATAGAATAATTTTATTTATTCTTTGTTCCTTAAAAGGGTAACAATATTTTGAGTCACATTTATATTTTCTCTCTCAAATATTTTTCTTAATTTTAATTAAAAAATAATGTTAAGCGATGATTAAATTAAACCGAAGGAATCTTAAGCTTGTTTGTTTCCAAGACAAGTGGAATTTCCCAAAATGCCCTTGAATGCTCGAAGAAGCCAAGTGTTATTACCAACTTTAACTTACAGTAGAACACCTCCCAAAACAGACGAGTCTCTATCCACAATCTCAGTTATCATAATAATTTCTTGATTCTCGCATCTTTACTCAACAAGCTCGACCCATTTAGTAGTTTTTCTCCAAAGGAAACCTCCCATTTTTACAGTTTCTAGAGAGAGAAACCAGAGTTTGAGACAGAGAGAGAGAATGGAGAGGCGAGTGGTAATAGTATGTTGTGTTGTGGGGTTTTTAGGGTTGTTATCTGCTGCAACGGGCTTCGCTGCAGAGGCTAAGAGGATTAAGGTATATACATTTTTACAAAATTTGTGAATCTTGTTTTTCCAAATTACTTACTTTAATTAGACTTTTCTCTTTTTATATACGTATGCTTACATTGCTATGTAGCTTAGTATTGTACGATCTCGTTTCTAGGTTTTGTTTGGGTAAAGGTGTCTTTTTTTTTTAAAATAATAAATTTTTTTTTTTTTTGAGAAATAAAGAATCCTCCATATTTGATGTAATTGTGGAGAATAATTTATTGTGGGTTGTATTTGTGGAGTTCATATAGGCTAATTGCAGTAGGTCTTTAAAGAATTAATGTTTCATGGATATTTTCAAATGGTCTTTTTAAGAAAATATTTGGCTTTAGGCTAAAAGGTTGAATAAAGCACATACTTTTTCAAAGAGCAGCAGTTGAGGATCAAGCTATTCAGCTTATTATGGTGATTTTTTTCCAGAAAAAGGAGATCGAGTTGTCTTCTTTTCGGATGATGATGAAGTCGTTTATGTCCTTTTCGGATTTCAGTTATGTTTGCACAGATATACAGAGAAAACAGAATAGTGATAATGTGATTTGATGATGACTATCTCAGTTTCCATCAAAACTGTGTAGCCTTCTAGTTGATGCTATATCTTTTCAGCCAATCTTGGCCAACTTATGTAGTTTGCTCATCTGCTTGCATTGCTTCCATAGTCAGAAATGCTTCTTATGTGTTTATTGTTACCCGTTCGCTATAAGCTTGTGAGTTGTGGGTTAGATACAAGTGTTCTTTGATATAATCATCACTGGATGGGCTATCTTGTAGTCTTGGAAGATCTACCGAACGAAGGGTTGTAATTTCTTGTGGACTTTTTCTTTGAACACAACTGTCACATATATTTGATTCCCTAATCTCTTGATATCATGAGCTTGTTTGAAAACTAATGGCATAGATGTAGGATCATAGCTTTGAAAACTAATTTCTTGATATTAAGGTATTGAACTTAAAACTGATAGACAACAGGAGTAGGTTTTGTTTATTCCTTGTATAAAGTTTTAAATTTGACTCAATCTCGGTGACTCGTTTTTTGTGCAGGGTGACCAAGTAGAATTCCCCTCTCCTGGTGAATGCATATATCCGAGGAGTCCTGCGCTAAGCCTCGGGTTAACTGCAGCAGTTGCTCTTATGATTGCTCAAATCATCATCAATGTTACAACTGGATGCCTTTGCTGTAATAAAAGTCCCCATCAGTCGAACTCTAATTGGACTGTAGCACTTATCTGCTTCATAGTTTCCTGGTAACTAATCCCTCAGATATCTTTTTTCCCTACATAATATTTTTATTATCTTGGTCCAAGTTTTTGCATGTATCTCATAGTCTTACATGCAAAATTCACTAAACTACCTCAATAATTAGTGTTTCTTGATTACCTGAAATGCAACAAACCCTAAACCTTCATAATTGGAGTTATCATAATATTAGAGTTACAACTTCGAAACATGTTATTTGCTGTAATCTAAATATACTTGGAAAGAAACCGTGCCTTGCAAACACCACAACGAACGAGGTATAATTCATATAGCAGACGCCCTATAGTGGTATTAACATTTTATCTTTAGTTGTTGAATGTTGTAATAAGAATAAGCATTAATTACAATGCAGCAATCAAAATCTGAGCTTTGATATGAACTTCTCTTCAATGGCATCATTTCCAGGTTTACGTTCATCATAGCATTCCTTCTCCTGCTAACTGGTGCAGCTCTCAATGAGCAGCACGGTGAAGAGAGCCTGTACTTTGCCAGTTACTATTGTTACGTTGTGAAACCGGGCGTTTTTGCTGCAGCTTCCATCTTGTCACTTGCCAGTGTCACACTTGGGATCTTTTACTATCTCAGCTTAACTATGCAGAAGAACAGAACCGATTCGTTGGTTGCATCCGCTCCTCCAAGTCAAGGCGGCATTGCTATGGGGCGCCCTCAATTTCCAACTCAGAGCGCGCAGGCTGCTCCCGTTTTCGTGCACGAAGACACGTATATGAGGCGTCAACTCGTGTAGGGGCTTGGGGAGTTAATAGGCAAGTCAATGGGGGGAGAGGTGTTGGCTGTATGTATTGTATAATTTGGTTGAATCAATCAACTATTGTATCTGTCAATACTATATAATACAAGCACTTCTCTCATTTTAGTTTGTAATGTTAACCATTAACTCATAATTAAATTTACACAAAATAGCATAAGATTTAAAAAAAAAAAAAACTTGGTGATTTGGTGAAAGAAAATTTCATGCGCAAATTAACACATAACAATTGCTTCATATAGGAATGAATCTTATATGCAAATTATACATGAATGATATGTTGGCCTGAATCAAACTTTGCAATGAATTTTTTCTCTTCTATATTCCATATGAATTCAATAATTATGCAATAACAAAATACATCGGGTGATCCCATTTAAAATATATCAACATAACAAAAAATAACATGCAAAGTTAAAACTTAGGGGATGTTTGGTTGAAGGGTGTGAGTGGAAGGAATGGGAAAGGAATGAAGAAAGGGTGTTTGGTCAAGAGCAATGTAAATGCTACAGTATATTTTGATTCCTAAAAATCAAGGAATGGTCATTCCCCACTATATTGGGTATTATGATTTTCATTGCCATGTTAAAGATGCCTCCATTTCTCTTTATCAAATTTTGAGTAATACTCCCTCCGTCTCACACTTATGTTCACTGTTGGGCCCATTGGGCCTATGTTGGCCCAAAGTGTTGGTCTTCATTTAACCCTAAAGCCCTTATCATCCCCTATGAGTGTGTGTGGGCAGTGAGACAATTCTTGGTGAGTTGTGAAGAGGAAATCTGAGCACTCCCACCTTCCACCACCTCCGGCGACGTCAACCGGCACGACGACGAGGACGACTGCTTATACCCAACAGTGGTATCAGAGCCTGGTCGGCCGTCTGCCCGTCGTTCGCTGTCCGGCGCTGCTGTGCGCTGCCGTCGGAGGTGTGAAACGGGGTTCGTTCACCGTCGCAGCTACTGCTCTTCATCCCTTCGGCCACCATCCGGATCTGCTCAGCCACCAGGCAGCCCCACCAGAATCGCGTCGCGAATCTACAGCTGCTGCCGAAATCACGACTTGGTCGCGGTTTGACCGATCGGAACGGCCACCGTCGCGATCTGCTCTCAGCCACCGGAATCGCGACCTCCAGCAGCTGACCGCCGCCGCGCCGCCGCTAGGGTTCCGCCGCTGTCCAGTGCGCGCCGCCGCCTGGAGCCGTCCACCGCGAAGACGCGCCGCCGCCGATCTGCTCCGCCTTGTCCAGATCGCGCCGTCCGTCGCGCTATAGGGTTTGACCGCCGCCCCGCGCCGCCAGCCGCTGCTGCCCGACGCCAGCCTTCAGTCGCCGTGGGATCGCCGCCGGATCTGTTCGCGAGGGGAGCACGCTCAGCCGGAATCGCGACAGCCACAGCTCGGATCTACCCTTCACCTGTCGGAAACGCGACGGGGAGCCCCGCCACCGCCTGGAGCCGCCGCGACCGACACCGAGCGTCGCTAGGGTTTCCAGGCGCCGCCGTTGACCGCCGGAGTTAGGGTTCCGGTCAGAATAGTTCTGACCCTCGGCGATAGGGGAGTTTCTCTCATCCTCTTTGTTATAGATTTGTTCTATTTTCTATCGTAGATATATCTTTGTGATACCCTGAGGCGGTTGGTCCTCTTTTGTGATGCTCTGAGGCGGCTGGTCCTCTCTTTGTGAGATTTTTCTGTGATATTTGTTATCCTGCTTCCGTTGTGTGTGCTCTTGATTGTCTGTTCATTTCTTCATGTGGTGTGGTTTTTTGCTTTGTGCTTAAAGAATGACTTCCAATTCCTTTGGCATGACTCCTTTTGATGGTAAAACTGATTTCAAAATTTGGAAACAAAAAATGAAATGTGTTTTGGTTCAACAACGTGTTTATAAGGCCATTGATGGAACGCATGCTGCCACTGTAACTGAAGATAAGAAAATTGAAATGAATGAACTTGCTTTGTCATCCATTACTTTAAATCTCTCTGACTCTGTGATAAGAAAGGTTGGTCAATTTGAGTCTGCTGAAAAGATGTGGAAAAAGTTGGATGAATTGTTCAATGTGTCATCTTTGCCTAGTAGGATGTTCTTGCTTGAAAAATTTTTCAGTTTCAAATTGGATTTGAATAAGGACATTGATGAAAACTTGGACATGTTTACAAAGCTCATTATTGATATTAAGCAATCTGGTGATAAGCACATTGATGAATATTCCCCCATTGTCTTGTTAAATGCTATTCCTGAATCTTATTGTGATGTCAAATCTGCTATTAAGTATGGTCGTGATGATGTTACTCTAGATGTGGTGGTTAATGCCTTAAAAAGCAAAGAGCATGATTTAAATCACAATGGGGGTGATAAGAATTCTGGGGGTGCTATGTTTGTTAAGGGAAGGCATAATAATAAGTTTAAGGCTAAGAATCGTAGATGCTATAATTGTAACGAGCGTGGCCATTATGCTAACAAATGTCCCCACCCCAAGAAGGATAAATCTAGTGAACAAGCCAATGTTGTGACTGAAACTGAGTGTTTTGGTGAGGTTTACTAGTTGTGCTTGTGTGAATTGCTTGAGCCTTTAATTTGTGTGTTTAAATGGCTTTGAAAATTTTATTTTTCTTGTGTGATTTCTTTTTAAAACTATGTGTTTTCTTTGTGTGAAAAGAAAAAAAAAATTGTTGAAATTTGTTTTCTTATTGTACTTGTTTATGTGTTAAACTTGCGTTGTTTACATGCTTATTTGTTTCTCTTAGTGAGGTGGAGCATGTTGTGTGTTTTCAAATGTGGAGTAACATTTGATTGTTGTTAACTGTGTGTGCTTCTGTATGAAGTGTCTATGTGACTTATATATGCTATAGCTTGTATGTCTATGTGACTAGACTATGTGTCTTTAGGATTTTGTATTCTATTCTGTGTGATAAATGTTATGAATTGTGTATTCATGATCTTAGTGATCCTATGTTAGCTTTGTGCTTAGTTTATTGCTTTCTATGTGAATTGTTTGTGTGTCATGAGAACTGTGAGTTCTAATCTATGTGATTACATGACTTCGTGAACTTTGTGTTTGAGAGCTTTGTGCTCAATTCTTTTATCTTTGTGATAATGTGCCTTTTGTGACTATGTGTCAATCTTGTGTGACTTACTTTGTGTTTGTCAATTTCTGGATCTTGCATCTTACTTTGTGTTTTTGTTTTGCAGGTGTCCGGGAAAAGAGTGCGATGATGAATTCCTAAATATTTTTTGATCACGAAGGTGGATGATTTGGGCCAAGGTGGAGATTTGTTGGGCCCATTGGGCCTATGTTGGCCCAAAGTGTTGGTCTTCATTTAACCCTAAAGCCCTTATCATCCCCTATGAGTGTGTGTGGGCAGTGAGACAATTCTTGGTGAGTTGTGAAGAGGAAATCTGAGCACTCCCACCTTCCACCACCTCCGGCGACGTCAACCGGCACGACGACGAGGACGACCGCTTATACCCAACATTCACACTTTCCATTTTCATTCGTCTCACACTTATATTCACCACCCAAAAAATGAAAACTTCACATCAACTTTCAACCTCAAAAGTTATCTTAATTTCAAAAATATCACTCTCACCTAACACACATAACATACTTTATAATTTATTTATTACCTAAAAATGCCACAATGCCCCTAAAAAGTCAATAAAGTTGATCAAAAAATAACTTTTCTTAAACTCTGTATCTACAGTGCCCGTGAAAATAAATCCGGGACATAGGGAGTATAAAATTTTTTAAAAAGTTATAAATAATAATAATAATAATTTTCTTCTATAATTACTAAAATTGCATACAAATAAAAAATAATGGTAAATATTATGAATAAATTACTATAAAATTTATTCATACCAAACAAAATCAATATCTATGATAATGATTCCTTATACTATCTACCAAACAATATAATTACACTACACAAATCCATTACCATTCCATACAATTATTACTATTATTCTCATTCCGATTCCTCTCAATATACCAAACGCCACCTTATATTCTATATGAATTCAAAAATTGTAAACTTAAATTTCATTGAATATAAGAAGACAAAACGCTTTGATTAAACCAAAAAAAAACTTAGAATCAATTTGTCACTATTTGTGACTTTGATCATCCCAAAAGAAGCTTATAAAAAATATACATTTCAAAATCAGCAATATTCAGAAATTGTAAAACTTTACATGTAAGATGTAAAAAGAAGGAAAAAAGTGTAGGAACCAGAGAATGATCTATCTAATACGATTCAAGTGAGCAAATGGCTCTGGAGCTGTCTTTGGTGCAGGTTTAGCTACTTCAGGTGTCCCAAAAACATTCCAAAACCTCAAAGTTTCATCCCCCGCTGCCGATGCAACAGTGCAACCATCCGGACTCTGTCGATAAAAAAACGAAACATGTTAGAATTAGGAGACAAAACGTTTGCAGGAATCGAGCATTCATGTTGTATAATGCAGTACCTGAGCCATAAAAAGAACACGAGACGTATGGCCAGTGAGCTCTGCTACCTTCACCATTGAAGGGTATTTCCACAGAGTAAGCTGATTCTGAGTAAAACCATGAGAGCTAAGCAATTCTCGCTCGTTTTTGTTCCACAGAAGAGCGCAGACCTGTGAGCCAGTATCCACAGAGTTTAAACAAGCACCTGTGTGTGTGTTCCAGAACTTTATATACCGATCGCCTCCGCCTCCGCCCGACGCCAATAAATTGCCCTGGAAAGGGCACCACGCCAGTGCCTTGACAGCGGATGTATGGTCCTCAAGCCTGTGAAGCCACTGCGTAGGAGAGTTCGACGAGGCCACGGATCTGTCCCATATATGGAGGAGGTTATCATTTCCACCACTGGCTAACTGTTGGCCAGAGGCTGACCATTTAAGTCCACATACTTCTTGTTGATGACCTCGATATGTTTCCACAATGTGTTGCCTAACTCTTACATCATTGTTGATTATCTGACCATCCATTCCTCCTGTAGTTAGTATGTGACTGTTCCAATCCATTGCACCAATTCGTGATACATGGCCATCTTTCAATGTTCTCAGCTGCAGAAAATTCAGCATTCACAAATAGGATAAGTAAACAAAATTTATATAATAATTAACTACTTGCAATTTACAAAACTCACCAGTCTATTAGCTGTGGAGTCCCATAGCTGGACTTCAGAGTTGTTCAAACCAACAGCAATATGCCTCCCATCAGGAGCAAATTTGACACTTGTCACTGGACCAATTTCTTCATCAATAGTAACAAGCTCTGATGTACTCCCATCCGAAGCATCCCACAAATATACCGTGTTCCCGAGAGCGATGGAGAGCACATTGCTACTACCCCAATCGAGTAAATTCAAATAGTAATCATCAAGAATATCAGGGGCATCTAATGTCCTTTCTGAAGTCTGTCACAACAATATCCAACCATGTCAATAATTAGGCATTGAATTCAAATACATTCCATATAAATACCAAATTAAGCTCAACAGAATGTATTATTTCCCTGAAGAAATCTACAAAACGAAGACAACACCAACCTGTGGAATGTGCCGGCGGGGTTTGGCCTGTTTAGCATGGTGAGCAGCTGTCGGAATGTCGTTCGGAATCGCCTCCACGGGAGTAGGTGGCTTGTTCTTGAATGCTAGAATACGAGTCCTATTCATGTTGAAAGTCTCCGCAAGCAGCTTCCTATAAGCCTCACTAGATGGAGAAGATGAGGCAACAGATGGATTTTCCTTACCTTTCTTACCTTCTGTAAGCATGTAATGTGCATAATCGAAGTCCATTGCCGATCTATTAGGTATGAATCGATCCAACTGTAGACAACCAAAGATCAAACACATTATTTATATGCATAATACAGGAATCAATCAACATGTCAAACGAAAGACATTCAAGTACCAGATAACTTATGATCAAGAGATAAGGTATTTAGAGGCATAAATCTAAATTGTTTGGCAATTGAAACTCATATTCCAAAACACTCGAAAAAATTGGAGATGTTTATCACAACCTATTAAAAAAATTGATTTACAGAAGGCAAGAAATTAAAACAAGAAACTACATTACATATCTATAAGTGTTTAATTGAAGATATCTTCACTCACTAATTATTAAATAAATTAATTAAATAAAAACTAGATCATTACGAGTTCAAAGCAATTCAAAATTCAAATTCATCATTCAATATACAAAAATACACTAAGCACAAACACGAGTTCTTGAGAAAAAATACGCTATAATATAAAAATACACACAAACGAACATACGTTTTCTCGCGAGTTTCTTCTTTGCAGAAACTGCTCTTGAAGTGGGCATCGAGATTGAGTCTTGTTTGAAGATGCAGACAAGTTCATACTTCCTGTTTCCATCACGTTAGCAATAAAAGGAATAACAACAGCAAAACACGAGGGAATGCTAATGTGTGAACAAAATAACAGAGAGAATCAATCAAAATAATATCAAAAAATATACTACAACAATATATAAATACGAAGCCTGCAAAAAGAGTCGGTTAAACAAACAATTCAGGATTTAATTAAAGAAACTAATTAAACAGGAATCAAAAGACAGATTAAGAAATTGATTTCCAGTATAACGCGAGCGAGCGAGAGAGAGAGATGTCTGATTGATATTTGAGGAAATGAATTTCGGGGGTTTATATATTTGTTCTCTGTGTATGATTAGGGTTTCATCTCGAATGGCGTAGATCTTATTGCCAACTTCAACGGCTATATTCTGTAGAGAGCCGTTGAATTTTTTTTGACGAAATTGCCATGCATTCCTGAAGAATATCATTTCGGTAAATATTTGACATTTTGGGCCATATATCTTCACAATGGGATGGGCTAAGGGCTTGGTTTATAAAAAGCAATATGTGGTGGGCTTAATGTCTTTATTTATTTATTTATCTGTTTGTTTGCTTTTTTATCTATTTAATTCAACATAGATTTAGTTTAATCTCTTTTGCATCTTTATAATTTGAATTTGTTAAAGATAATTAATAAATATATAAAAATACCACCTAATGAAGTTGAGATTTAGAATTGTTAATTTTAAGTTTTTAACAATGATGGAAACAATAAAACCATTTAATAAAGAATTTATATTCTTTATTAAAAAATAAAGAAATAATAAAAATAAAAAATAGATTAACAATAAAACCATTTAATAACGTTTCTGCATAATGAAATTTTTATGATATATTCCCTTGTTCCTTGGAAAGAAATACGTTTGTTTTTTTATCATAAATATAATATTTTAATTTATAGTAAGAAGTAGGGGTGGCAATTCGTGTTAACGGGTTGGGTTTCGTGTCGACACGATAGTGACACGACACGATAAGGGCAAACCCGAACACGACACGATAAGGATTCGTTCCAACACGACACGAACACGAAAAATAACGGGTTGACACGACACGACACGACACGATAACAACACGATAAGAAAATAAATAATAAATAATAAATAAAAAATACTAATTAAAATAAATAAAATTTTAAATTAATATATTTTAAAATTATTATTAAATATTTTTATTATATATTTTTATAATTTTATATTTATATTGGGTTGTTAACAGGTTATTAGGTTGTTAACGGGTTAATGAGTCATCTGTTAATATTAATCGTGTTTAACGGGTTGACACGAACCCGACACGAACACGACACGAAATTTTCGTGTCCTTATCGGGTTGACACGATAATGACACGAACCCAATAAGATCAAACACTAACCCGCAATTATCGTGTCGTGCTCGTGTCGTGCTATCGTGTCGTGTCGGGAATTGCCACCCCTAGTAAGAAGGAGTCATATACTTATTTTACAAATAAAATGTTGTATTACTTACTTTTAAGTTTATTGTATAATCTATTTAGAGATTTAATTATCAATTCAAATGTATATATATGTTTGAAGGCAAAGACTTGTAAGCCGGATAAAAAGAGATAATATTATTAACGAAAAGTGATACTCAATCGATAAAAAGTAATATTAGTGTAGTAAACTATTACTCCCCCGTCCTACAAAGGAAGCACGTACCTTTCTGCGGGACGGAGGTAGTATATGAACAATTTATAATATAAATAAAAGTTATAACATTTTATAACGGAAGTAATTATGATTTTAAATTTTTTATCTTTCTTACATAAGCCCTTTGAAATATCTTTTGAGCCAATCACATACCCCATTTGCCCACAAAAATTACCCGTGTGCATATGATTCACCAGATATAACATCTACATATTCTGAGTATATAAACTTGCTTACAATTTCTGAAAACAGTACATAACCGATGAACATTGATAAAGTATATTATTGAATACTACTCACAAGTGTTCTTACAATTATTCTTGATCCATTTAACGATTCAATCAAGATTTTCAAATTAAGGGAACAAATGTTCTATCTCACTGTAACAAATAATACTTCACAATCAGGTTTTAGTAAATATTCCTTACAAACATGCAGGTGTTTCAGAATCAGAGACGAAAATCGTCTCGGTCTTTATTGTGTAAGCAATGCATGACTGCTGCTTAAGAATTAGAAAGTAAAGATAGCAATTCAACAGTTGTAGAATGAGAGAAGTTGGGAGGAAGAGTTAGGAGATGTTGGTCATCACTAAGCTTTTGCACTGCCATAGCTAATGAGTATCCTAGAGCGCGCCCAACGGACACAGCTACAGCATTTCCCACTTGACGATACCTGTTAAATAGACACAAAATCGAAGAAAACAATGATGATCACATAACATAGAAGGGAGAACTTGTGAAAAGATCATGAAGAGCAGGAGCAGATGGTTAGTCCTAATGTGGTTTGGGTTGATAATTGTAATGACGACTGCTCTCTACAAAACATTCGGGAAATCTGATTCATTTGTAAAAAGTTCAAAGTTTATTGATTAGTTCTGTACTTGCCTTTCTTTCAAGGTTCCACAGAACCTATAGTAGTCAGGAAAGCCTTGTAGTCTTGCACACTCGCGTAAAGTGAGGACCCTGTCTTGTTCCGGGTGCAACATTGGCTTGATGGAGGAGAAACAAATAAAGTTAGCTGGATATTCCGAACAAAGATTGAAGGAACAGAATCAAAGATGCATACGCGCATGTGAGGAGCTGGATAACAGAAGACAGTTGGTATAGTCTCATCCCACCACAATCTGGCGAATGGCCTGCAATAATTTATTGTTAGAGATATCAGAGGATTCACCTAAACTGTTTCTCTATCAAGAAAGCAACTCACCCTTTGGATCTTCCACCGTGCAAATTAAGGGCATAATCGGGCACCTGACGGAGGCCCAAACAAAAGAACAAGAGCAAGTTATACATCAAACTTGTATATGTTATTTCTCATGCTTCTATTTTCTTTTCTTTTTTTTTTTTTTTGGCGGGGGGGGGGGGGGGGGGGGGGGATGGGAGAGAAATCATTCTTTTTTCGAAATCAAAGAAAGCTGCTATTATTGCCAAACGCAAAGGATATTGGGTAATGTTAGCAAATTCAGCAACACTGACAACCATTTCATATAACTTCGAAAATAGAGCTCCGTGATTTTCTTGCTATAGATTAACTATATATACACATATATATATTATACCCATGGCTTTCCAGATGGCAACAAAGCTTGCTCGTTTGTCCTGTAAGCCACATTGTTTGATCCAACAGCTATGCCTGGAAGGTCCCTATAATTTGCACCCTGAAGAGTAAACTAGAGTCAGCACGTGGTATCCTAATGTAGTGCGCAGGAAAGCACTGAGCTAACCTTTTTCTTTGGTATTTTACAGACACGCATATAGTCGTCTTCATTCAAATGATAAGGCAGATGATCATACAACGCACGATTCTCGTGCATGCTTGTGTCATGAGAAGGTGAAGCAGTCATATCTAGAGAAAAATGAAAAACGTAGTGAGCCATGCTCATAAATACTATTCAGCCAAGTTTCTTGATGGATCATATACAATAAAATTAGGGAGAAAAAAGATTTATAGCACAGTTATTGCATTAGAGACATGTATGATAACATTTTCTTCGAGAAGGAAGGTATGGTCAGATCAGCATATGTAAACACTATATTGAAAGACAGATAGTCAGATGTCATACCACATTTAGATGCTCTGATATACTTCAGGAATTTAGTTTCAGGAACTATCTTGTACAGCATCTTCTCACGTTTCTCATCATTTGAGACCTTAATGCATAACGAATATGAATCAAACTCTATAGTTCAAGAACTGCATTCGAGCATGAAATTAATCCAACGTACATGAGGAAGATCGGAAATAGCATCACTGAGGAGAACAATTTTTTCTACATCCCGACTTGTTCCTTCATCGTAAGCGACAACGTTACGCTGCAAGATGGATCAGCTTAGAAATACAATTATAATGTAGCCAAAGTCACATGAGAAATGTCAAGCACCTCAAATTCAATAGGAAATCCATACTGGATTACTACATCATGTGTGGGAAGAGGAAATTGGGGCAGTACCTGCCATCAAAACAACAGTCATATGCAAGTCTAATAATTTTTATTATGGAACTTTCATGAGGACCACAAGGGATTGCTTAGCTACCATATAAAACTCAACATTGCTAGATGAATGTAAAGCCTTTCCATGGATGCACTTGTGATACCAAAAATGACAACATAAGGATTGAAAATACTTGCCTCATGAGGATTAGCACCCCATAAGAAAACACGCAAGCGAAATTGAGCAAGCCCATAGCAACCAGCAGCCATAATCCCAACCCTCGCCTGGTAGTGCATAGAAACCAAACGGCTAATAGCATATCTAGCTAGACAGCCGTCGGCAAACCTCAAGATGTCACTTACATTTTCCATTAAGACAAACTTTGGCCTTAAGAAATCAATGATATCCATGAAAGTTATAATCTGGCGATTTTTTTCATCATCAAGAGGAGAATCAAAATTCCGGAAACGATTGTAGCCACTAATTCCTTGGCACGGAGGACCACCACAAATAACAGCTACATCTCCCTGTGATACGTTAATACCATACAGTGGCCAATTAATCTTACAGCATGCAATCTGTTTGATTGAATTTCTACAAAAATAGTCTCATCTAAGCAGAGTTTTCAAACACATAACTAATTAATTATGGCATTTATGCTATTCTCCCAAGTATTAGAAGATTATTTTCTAACTAGAAAAAAGGCTGAAATTCTTATATTCCCTGCCTCTTTAGCCTCAAATTGTTTAGCATAATATCAACTAGCAGATTACCAATTTATGTTCTTAAGTATAAGAAAGAAGTAAAGTATAAACAAATTAAACATACCGGACGAGGCAATACTTTTTCTTTCATTTTCTCTCGCACAAAGTTCTGAATGTGCTCTTGGCATTTTCTACCAAACAGGAGAAGAAACTCTTAAAGTGAAGAATACTCGCTTGATATAATGAAATGCAGATTATAGCTGACTTACATACCTTAAGCCCTCAATTGGCTCCCAAGTATCTTCACTTGGGCCATACCCAACCCACCTCACCTGAAAATATAAAGATGGAACATATATAGCTAATCAATATCATGGCATATTAATGTTAAAAGCAGAAATTATGATGATTTTTCATGAAACCTTGAGCTTAGAAAAGTGAGAAGTTCATGGTTCACTTTTTATACAATAAAGTTTTAGAAACTTAACTACGTACTGCTAGAAGGAAATAAATTGAACTACTTATCAATAGAAAGTCCAGTGTCACTAGATTCACTACTGCAATCAATAACACTCAATGTACTCATAACTGTTTTTGCAAAAAAAATATGTGAAGTATACACCAAGTTAAACATACCGGACTAGACAGAAGCAAATTATAACCAATAAAGCTGCTTTTGTCTATTTTGAAGAACAAACACGAGTAATTTAAGCCAATGAAAAAAGTTCACCTTAAATTTAAGCCCTCGTTTCCCTGTATCGGTGGGATCACCATAGCATATATCTACTAGCCTTTGCACTTCATATTCGTCAGAATTCTTGTCATTCATTTTAAGTAGTTTGTCACCATCAGATTCCCTAGCTATTTTTGACCTAAGTTCTCTATCATCAGATTTCCCATATTGTCTGCATAGGCTGTCCCATTGCTTCAACAGATCAAGAAAATCTTCTGCAGATTCATTCCTGACCTGTCCAAGGAGGCATATGAAAACTAAATGTACATCAGAGTAACTTGGGCACTTCAAACAGAACAGACACTAAATACCAACATTTGTCTCTGGGTGGTTCAACTTCAAGCTTTCACATGCTGCTTCTTCAATGTCAACAGCCCATCTCTGTCATGTTTAGGGAAGTTATTTGCCAAAATATTAAAATGATAGTTTCTGATAAGGACAATCTTTTCAACTGAATATCGATACACTACTGTTACAAGATCAATGCCACGCGCTTTAGCACCAAGGCACAGTCCTGTGGACATTCCTCCACAACCAGCGTACAAATCCAATAATGCTAGCTCAGATTTAGGAATTTCATCAACAGCTTGATTCGAGCCAGTTTTACAGGTTCCATTTGTGCTTTCTGACGACATCAAGGGATGTGGACAGGACAAAGTACTATTATCTGTATGATAATGGAAGAGAGGTAGTTAAAGAAAGTGATGATTGGCTGTCGCACGAGTGCATGAAAGAACTTGCTAGACGCCAAAAAAATGAGGATCAAAAGGTTGATTACACTATTTTTACACAGTTAAGGTGCAAGTCTTAAGAAGAAATAATAGGAGTACTAGAGTACTTATACCATCTTTATTTATGTAGCAGCACAGGACATTTGAAAAACAGTTTCAAAGTAACACCAGATAATAAACTGCTTGTCCTTTAAGCATTTCCTAACCAAAAAGACCAAGTAATTTCTCAGTTCTAGGCTCAGTTTGATTTTTCTCACAGAAAACTTTGATTTATCCATTTTATGATAAGAGATTTAAGATTGGGAATGAGTGTACAGTGCTTATCTAAGACACTCACCTTCGATCAATCAATATCATAGAATCAAAACCGGAAATTGTATATAATCATGTGTCAGCAAGTTAACACATCTCTTCTATATGATGTGCCTGACCAATTCATCATTAAATTATTTATAGATTTATCTTTATGAAAAATTTACTAAACATAGATATTTTATAGCTTCAGTCATTATTATATGTATTCAACCAAAATCTAGTACTTTTAGCTTTGATTTGGTACTCCTTTCCTGATTTAAAAAATCATGATACACTTTATAGTGGATCTAAACATTGTTATACATGGTGGCTCATGCTGTCTTGCATACTTGAACAATATAATCTTAAAGATGGAAACATTACCATAACAACGTGCAAAGTATAATCTCTAGTTTACAGATATAGAACACATAAAGCAGAGAATAAAACTAAGCATGACTAGCAACACAAAGTCATGGATTATGGATTTAACTTTTCATTTTATGTTAACATCCCCAGCTTACCTGTTAAAATTGTACTGAATGTTGAGTAATCCACATCGTATTTCATATCATAATAGAAGTCGCAAGGTGGCAAGCATTTTTCTTTCAAATTGACCTACAAGAGAATGATTGCCAACAACATCTTTGAAATACTGCAGAACAAAATAATTTCCTAATATAAAGATAATTGTGCTGCATCATGCTTCTTTGCCAATAATTAGCAAATAATCATATGCTAAATGAGCAATACTAGGGACATACATTTGTTGTTATTTGAACAACTTTAACTTTTGAAACTAAACAGTCTAATAAGTTGTCATTCACGAGAGTAGAATAGAACAACCGTTTCTTGTCGTGAGACTTTCCTTCATCCTTTAGTATCTGCCAAGGCACACCATTTAGAAAATGTTTATTTATAAAAACTCCAAGTAGAAACATATATCATCATAAGCACCGTATCTCCGGCTCTGAAAAACCATCGAACACTGAAGTATTTTTCACCATCTATTGTCTCAAAAAACTCTAGAATCTTGCCAACATAATTAGGAGCTCTCTTTGGACCCTACAATAGTGAAAGTGTATGAATTAAAAAAAAAACATTAGTAATTATAACACTGATAATAAGATTTTCTAACTTATAGTCATTTCTACAAAATCACAAGCAATTTCTACTTGTATTTAATATTTCCTACTGTAAGTATGGGAGACAAGCATTTTTTTAAAAGCCATCATGATATAAACAGCCAAGAATATTGAGATCTAGAATACCCTTAAGATAAACACAAAATCTCATATGATGGTTGTGAACGTGTAGAACTTTATGCCCTTAAGAAAGTCTCATAGTTGGGAATCTACCTAACAAAACTCAGGTGTCTAACATACCTATTTGAGAAGCAATCATCTTGAAGGAAAAAATGACGCATGTTGGGCTTAGTTCAATAATCCAGCAATAGCTTTGGATTCATATATCCAAACTTTCATGTAAATTTACATTTCTATTGGACACAAAAAAAAAAAAAACCATGAGAACTTCTCACTGTCATCGTGGCTTTTCCATCATTTATGACATTGCTAAGAAACACAATATGGCTAGCACACCGTAGAGTTTTATTATAGCACTATGAATAGCGATCAAGTTTTCACCATTAAATGAGAACTTAAATGTTAAAGAGAACGTACTTTAACATAAGCACAATCACCGAGATCAAATACAGTTTTAGATGTTTCAGCTTTCAAATAGTGGCACTTTACAATAGAAACAAGCTTATCATCATCGTCATCATCAACCCTGTAAAAATTGCAACAGTGTCAATGTGGTAAGTTTCAAAAATAAATTAAATATCACCCCAAAACAAAATCTTAGTAGCACTTACTTTCTTGTTGATCTCGGTCCATTATTTTTTTGACCCTACAACACAATTAATGAAAAAAAATACAATTTACATTGTTCATAAATAAAATAGCAGTAATAGACATAATATAAGTTTCATAATTATTTTTCAATGAAAACAAACAATGCACGCATGCATTAAATGTTGAAAGATGGTAAAAATAGCAATGCTTTCGCAAGACATCTGCTTTATTTGAGTTGTATTCCTTATCGAAACTTCTTCCAAGATATGCAAATGCTAAAGTACGATGAACAATAAGTCGTTTAAACATACCCAATTGTCATAGACATTCCAAAACAAAATTGACCAGTAGAAGTTGCATATCACCACACACACTTGGTCAGTGAATTAAACAGCTCACATACCTCAGTTTCCGCGTACCGCCAAGGCCACCGCCGCCGAGCCTCATCCACCTGAATTGGCTCGCCGATGAAGAAGGAACTTTCCTTTTCTCTTTTACGCTTCTTGAATGGCCGAGATTTCTCCTCTGAACCGTCCAATTGGGGAGAATCCACCTCCTTACCAGCACTCTCACCGCCAGCATTCTCAACCAATCTCGGCGAACGTCGGCGACTTTCATTTCCTGAGCACTTCAGCAGCTCGATCCTCCTATTACACGGCTTTTTCTCCAATTTGCCTTCGGTTATGGGAGTATTTTCCAAAATGCCACTGGCTTCGTCCCTGCTGCTGTTCGGGTCTGGATTGGCTGCATCGGAGTTGTCGTTCAACTGCGGCGGCGGAGTCGAAGCTGAGGGAAAATTCCAAGAGTCGATCTGGGTTGTGTTGGCTACCATTGCTGTAACTTAACTGAATACTGTTGTTGGTAACTGAATTTGAGCAGCTATTATTCTTGGTAGCGGAAAAAGACTCCAAATTGTCCTACAGTGAGTACAGTCAATTGAGTAAATATGTTGGGAAGGGAAGGCTAACAAGGTAATTTCGACAGTCTAGCTTCTAGAAATTATTCGAGCAGCGGGATCCTTGTATTTTTTGAAAATTCAGTTGATATTTTTGGATTTATCGAAAAATCAATAAAATAAATAAAGTACCTATTTTAAAAGGCAAAATGTTCGATCATCGATGTACATAATTTATGGCAGTTTAATTTTGTAATTTAAGACTTCTCCTTTATTTTTATAATTTATTGATTACCATTTTTTTTTTTAGATTTTTATCGTAACTTATTTATAAATAAATTTTTTAATGAGTTAGTGTCTTGTGTCTATATGCAAAATATGTGTAAAAGTACAATATTTTATTCTAGAAGTACACTTTAATTAATAAAGATACAATATTTTTGTTTTAAAGAGTCTTTTCATCTTAGAGAGGTTTGCAAAAATTTTTGGAAAAATGTCAACGAATGTTGACCTATTTGTCAAAAAGAAATAGGGGTCGCTATAAAGAATTAATTGATGAGTTGGATATTCGAGAGATAAAAACTCGTTAATTTGAAGTGTGATAACGTTTGAGCTTAATCGTATACACTTTTATTAAATATACTATAAATTTTTTTTAGAAAATAAAAATACACGTCCATATAATAAAGAGTATACTATTTAATACTCCATTAAAAGCTATTAAAAGGTCCATATAATAAAGAGTATACTATTTAATACTCCATTAAAAGCTATTAAAAGGTATTTTGACGCATCTTGAAGGTGTACAAATTTTAGCCTTATTTAATTCATTTATTTAGAGATGTAACGTTATTATTTTATCCGATTTACAGTTTATCACAACTCTCATAAATTTTGTGCAGGCAAGATTAAGAACCAAGTTAATGTTATTAATTTTTTGAATCGATTTACTATACCTTCAAATTTGGAAATTGTTGCCACAAATGTCAAAACCAAAAATTTAACTTTAATAAACTTCAGCACTTAAATGGCAGCAGTTTTGCCATTTTCTCATAAGTGGGCAGTTTTGTCATTTTCTCCAGTTTGGCTGCTCAACCCAATCAAGATTTTTTTTTTAATAAAGGGTTAATTAAAAATGAAGTGCCAGCATTTATGTCCAAAATTGATTCAATAAAAATTAATACCAACGTTAAACAACAATTTTTATAGTATCAATTAGTATATCCAAATGCATTTTGAAATACTCAAAATAACCCCACTTAATTTAAAACATAAAAATGAACCACCCATCGGGTGTGTGTGGACGAGGGAAAAATGAGTACAAAGGGTAAATCGAGTTGATTTGATATAATTAACTCAAAATATATGAGAACTTTTAATATTGACCCAAAAATGAAAAACAAATTTCATTCAGTCAACTTTTATATTTATTTTTTTTTAAATAATTATAATAAAACCCATGCAAGCAAAATATACACTACCCCTCAATCCCAAAACCCCCCCACAGTTACTCAGGTTCACGATTATTTCATTTCCTATAAATAAAATCAGCGACAAGAATATTACAAGTCAGATTGTACGTACACTCACGAGTATAAATGTACAGTATGTATTCCTATTTCTTGAAGATCAAATCACCCGCACTGTAGGTATACAAAAGCTCACAATCTACCTAAAAATAAGTGTAAATCAGGGCTCCTGTTTTTTTCTACCCATTTTGCAGCAGTCAATAATCGTCATCTCCAAGTATATAGTATATTCATGATTTAAAATGGGGTTCACAGAGAAAGGTAGTAGGGATGCTAATATAATTATTGCTTACCTAAAATTTACAATGCAGCTAGTAGTACCATCAACACCTACGTAGTCAATCCATGGAGCCCCCTAGGGTTTTATTACTGGTGGCGACCGATCAGCTCCTCATGAAGTCGACTGAATACCAAGTTCACCGGTATGCAAGCAACGGCGGTGGGCAGACTTCCTGTTTTGATCAACCCTTCCACCACTTGGTAGTTGCTGCTATTGTTTCTTGGATCTGCTGGATGCTGATCTTCTGATGGGATCGATGAAAGTTTTCGTATCTTTTGATTGGATGATGATGGACTACTCTTCTTAGGTGATGAACTTTTGGAGATTTTTCTATCCGTTGTAAGGTGTTGAGAAAAGCTCTTTTGCATTGTGTCTCCCTGGAATTGAGAATGAGGGTGTTGCTTGCTTGCACCGTTTGATGCTGAAGATAAGAATGGGCGGGGAATCCGGGAGTTAGCTGTTCTACGTCCGGTTCTCCAAACCGAAGGAAGTGTAGGAGGAGTCTCAAGTGGCTCGGTGAGAAAATAATCTGTGGGGTTTTCTGATGAACCATTTTCAAGAGCTTCGACTGGGATGGGATGACCTATTATAGCATGTCCATTTAATTTACTCATCAGCGAAATCATGGGAACATCCCTTCGGTAGTTGTTGGCTTGAACTTTCAAGTCCACATCTATCAACATCAGTGTCCTACCACCAAAATGCTGCCTATTAACAAAGAATGGATCCATGTACTCGTGTGGATCCTCCCACTGTCCTCTCATAATTTGCTGATTATTCCAAGCCAAGCCATCCATATCAGCGATCTCATTAGCACTGTGTAATCCTGTTGATCCATATCGCGAAAAATGGTTTCTGAAACTTCTATCAATCACATCTGACTTTAAACTACTATTGCTCCAGTTGGAATTTCGGCCATTTGAATCTCTGTAAACTTCAGATTCATTTCTGTCCAGATACCTTTTCCCAAGATTGCGGTTATTTCTTTTCCCTTTTAACTGCCATTTGGAGACCCCCGTGCTACTGGTAGATACAAAGCCATGTGGTGATGGATGAGACGAACCATCGGCAAATGCCAATTCATCAAAGTCATCACTACTGCTAAGACTTCCATGGTCATCCTGGGGCTCTATTCTCCTTGGATATTTAGGTAGCAATTCTATTGACGCAGAGCCATCTGTAAATCCATAAATAAATAGCATTTTATAATGCAGAAATTTTCATCATACTCAATCAAATGCTGGTACAGCTAACAAACCAAGGGAGTTAGAAAAATAAGCAGACAAGAACCAGTTCAGATATCATTATCAAAGAAGTCACTAGCACTAAAACAATAACCAAAAAGAAGTCACTAGCACTAAAACAATAACCAAAAAGAAGTCACTAGCACTAAAACAATAACCAAGGTCCACGAAGAGGGTAATCCAAAACTCTGTTAATGGAAGATTATTTTTTTTTTGAAAGGGACTGTTAATGGAAGATAAATAGAGTAGTCGCAGCAAATATTTAGACAAGACGAGAGACAGAGAGAAAATATGTTATACATAGTTCCGAAAGATGAAAGAAAGTGCCAGCCCAGGGCATAAATTTCACTCATATATTCATGGAAAGAAAATCAATGATATTTTATACTTTGTTTTTAAAGATGATAAATTAACAATGTGACCGGAAAGAGGACAGCAGAAAAGTTCTCACCAGAAAGTGCAGCCATATCATCATCTGAGTCTGACTCCATCGAATCTGTTTCAGAACAATCTGTTTCAGTATCCTCTGTGGACCCAGAAACACGGTCATCACCCATATCAGCTGGATAGCTACTTGCTTCATATCTGGAAACGGGTATCTCAATCTGGGTGGACAAAGTTTGGTCATTCAAATAATCCCCAGAATCATATGCCAGGTAAGCATTTCTACTCCTCTTTGCACGAAATGCAATGCCAGGAACTTCCTCCCCTGAGAGAAAGGAGAAAAGTCAATTTTAATCTGAGCTAATATAAAAGGTAATGTAATACTAAAATTTAAAAGCTTTTATTTTCATTCTTTTCTATTTTTCAAAAAAGGCTGCTTTTGATGAGACTCTGATGAGAGATCTGTTACCTGAGCTACTAATAAACCAACTACAATACCAAATGGTGAGATTTTACAATCAGAAAAATAGGAGCTAATAACAGAGAAACCTTACTAATTGGTGGAGTAGTCCGCAGCCCAAAATCCTGCAAGCCCCTCATCCGAGGTAACACCCCAGCACTATCATCATCTCCACTTAGTAAATTTCCCTCCCCAACAGTCTCTTCACATGGATGCTGATCCACTCCACTCTTTTCTGCAATAGATGAACCAAGCCTCTCAGGAAGCTGGTCAGATCTGAGATCTTTTTTATTTACGGCCCCATTTTCCAAGCACTCAGAAGAATTTACAGCATCGGGTGATATTTTGCTCCGACCATTAGAAGAATTAACTGATTTTCCATATTTCTTCTCCAACAATTGCCTCTCCAATTCAAGTGCATGCAATATGGCATCTTCCCTGCGAGCATATTTTTCTCGTTTTTTTGGAGGCATACCCTGAGCAGCTTCAGCTCTTTCTATGCAGTCATCGAACTCGCCACATCGGAATGACTTAACACGTTTTGACTTCTCCAAATTGTACCAGTCCCTAAAAACATGCATAGCTAGAAACTTCATTTAAGAAAAACGAAAAACCGGGAAAGGAATTGCAACATGTCTACCTTTTGTATTTAAAATACGAAAGCAACTGAGTCATGTTGAAAATAAATTTCATTACTCATGAGATGGATGTGATGCAAGTGTGCAACAATCAAAGGGTGAGAAGTGTGGGGGAACCTATAACTAGCAACCCACAAATATGGTTCTTCATTTAGGCTGGACAGAAGATACACCGAGATAACTAGACTGCTAACCCAAATCCCTGGCTTTGGGGCACTTTACTCTCTTCAAATACCCACTTAAGCGAGTCATGCATATCACGAAAACTTTTAAGCCTTCATTCAGATCATTAAATTACTTTATAAACTCTACGCTCTTGTAGTATAAACAAATTTTTATTTGGATATTCTTCATTGCTCAGGTTTCTTCTCTCTTCTCCCCCCCCACCCTCTTCCTGTTTCTATATGATTAATATCCTCACCAAAGAAGATCCTAATTAAGGAATGAACATTAGAGGCCAGGAATTTTGAACTCATAAACCACTACATCTTGATAAAACTCAGTACCAACTTTCATGTTAGGCAGTACTTGCTTGTGATAAGACAACACTAAAAAAAACGAAGGGAAAATAATAAGAGAATTTTGAGGCTTTTTTCTCTTAATTACGCACCCACGCAAATAATATCAGTAATTTGTTTCTCTTTGATTCTGCACAACTACCAATTCTGTCAATGATTGGCCATAAAACGAACAAAAGATTAACTAGTGTACACATTCATAAGCAATTGCAGCCATCAATAGCATATACATACAACTGAAACGTTATGCTATAATGTTTTCACTAAAATAAAACAGTAACAGCATTCAAACTTACACACTTGCGTCTTCCCTCCCAAGAAGCTTGACTGGAGTTCCAGACCGCGGAGATGTTATATGAGAGGAGGAAAGCTCTTCGGGCCCAAGTATTTTTCCTGGCCACCAAGACCCATTTCTTCTTCGGACCCAAACTATACTCCCAACACTACAATCAACCACTCCTCCTCCTGTTTCTGAACTACCCATCTCTTTCCGTTTTCTATACACAATTTCTGACAAAATGTATGTATATAAAGACGATTACAATTACAAATGTATAGACAAAACAAATCCTATTGCTCCAGCTAACCTTAATTAATGTTCATTTCAATCCTCAATCAATTTTTTTTCTTTTTCAATTCAATGACGCCATGAAGGCAGATTATTCTAGCCAGAACTATTGAAAAACGCAACAATTCAAAAAAAAAAAAAAAAGTGAAGATTATGTAACAGAAAGCACAGAAATTTACTGCAGCGGCTTGATTTAACGATCACGTGCAACAAATTCAGGATCCAATCAACTAGCCTCCGGGGAAGAAGAGAGAGCAGCGGGACGATCTGAGTAGAGTAATTGGGTATATGGCTAGGGCTAGGGTTAGGGTTAGGGTTTCCATTCAAAAAAAAAATCAGGGGGATTTCATACTTGAGCGAATTCTTGTCTAATTGCATGGATTGATTGGCGGTTTGTTACGAGAACAAAGAGGAATTTCATTTTCAGAAGAGATGTGTAACTGTGTATCTATAATGTATGTATAGGTGAGTCGTTGATGCTGTTTCATGTTTGAGTGTTGACTCTGCTTTGGGTGCCGAGTCGTGCCTCATACGCACTGCGCTGTGTTCACTTTAGCGTACGATCACCCTCGGGTCACTTTAGCATATCCAGCGCATGGATTTTAGTTTGGGCTATTTGCCCTGAAACTGACGGCCCAGTACAATGTAGCAATTCATAATATGGGTTTGGTTTATGAATCTAAAGAGACAGGGGCCCAACAATTAATATCCCTAAATCATAGGGTTTGACTTAAATATTACACCCTTCTATTCCAATTCATAATTACTCTCCTCGTCCCCTTTATACGTATTCATTTTTTCATTTTGGTCCGTTCCATTACAAAGTATTAATTTCCCTTTTTGGATTGATGTGACCCACAACTACTACACATGGCCCCACACTCAACACTAATACAACTACCCACTACACATTAAAATATTATTTCTCTCACCTTGTTATACATTAAATTATTATACTCCTTAATTCACGTGCAAAAAGTAAACAAATACTAGGGGCGGAGGGAATATATACTAGTGGGTTCTTCTGTGGTGGAATAAAATTCTAAAAATTTACCCATATAACCATACTAGATTTTGTTACTCATGCCAAGGGTCAAAAGATTTACACTCCCTCTGTTACATAAACAATATTTTTCTCCAATTTGACTCTTTCATTTTTCTTTTATATATTAGTATAGATAGATATAGATTAACACGTACAACTCATGATTATTAAGTTGTTATTTTTTATAATTTCTTAAATGATTATATAATATAATAATTTAAGTATTTTTAACAAAATATTTATGTAAGGTAAATATTAAAATTCATGCTATGTAGTAAAATAGAAAATTTTAAGAAAAACAAAAGTATATTTAAGAGTGTTACCGTGTAAACTCGGTGATCTCCTTTAATTTAATTGTAGGTCTTGCGTGAGACCGTTTTACGTGAGATCATTTTATATTTTTTTTAAGTTGTTATCATTTTCGTTATAAAACATTATCACTTTATCTATAAAAATGTTATTACTTTTCATTTATATACTATAAATTGTTTATGAAATAACATTATCACTTTTCATTAATTTAGTATCACTTTTTATTATAAAAGTTGTCTATGTCATTATTATACAATGGTAGAATTTAATCGCTATAATAATCTATGAAAGTGTTTAGAGTTTAGACATTTTTCGACTCGTCTAAAATTGTCTTACAAAATGATTTCCGCCCATATGAATAAAAATAATGGAGTAATATTTTATTGAAAAAAAATGATATTTTAATGAAAAAAATAATATTTAATTGATGAAAAGTGATAATAATATAATTAACTATTTCATTAATAATTTATAGTATAAATGAAAAATTATACTCCCTCCGTCCGGTTCTAAGGTATCCATTTGCTTTTTGCATGTGGATTAAAGAGTATTATTATATGCAAAGTGGGTAGTTGTATTAGAGGGAAGTGGTGGGCCATATTGTGTACTTTTTTACTAAATAGGGGAAATTGATACTTTTGAAGCGGACGGAGGGAATAATATTTTAAAATAAAAGTAATAATATTTTTTAATAAAAAATTATAACTAATTACAAAAAATAAAATTATCTCATCATAAAAAGGTGTTATATAGCTAAAGTATGTTTATTGATAATTAAAGGAATTATTACTACCTATTACAATATATAAACTAATATTATTAATAGATACTCCCTCCGTCCCAAAACAATTGACACATTTTTTTTGGGCACGGAGATTAAAGAGTATAATAATTTAATGTAAAGTGAAGTGAGAGAAATAATATTTAATGTGTAGTGGGTAGTTGTATTAGTGGTGAGTGTGATGTGTGTGTGGGTCCATGTAAATAAATAAATTGGTTTCGTGTGGGTCCCATATCCTTAAAAAGGAAATATGTCAATTGTTGTGGGACAACCCAAAAAAGAAAGTGTGTCAATATCTTTGGGACGGAGGGAGTACATAGTATATATTATATTACTACCAGTTTCAAAATATATAATAAAAAGTTTCAATTACCCCTTTATATATACCTAATTAATTGAATACGTAATTCATATTTAAATAATAACTTCATTCCTATATTATAGTTCTCTCTCCACCACGTGTTTGAGTGAATTATAGATGATGGACATAATCTGTAATATTCACGGTTGGGTGAATATATAGGTTTCTGAATACTTTTTTTTTTCTTCTTTTTTTATATACAAACACATTTCTATCGGAAATAAATTTTAAAATTGAGTGAATACATAGATTTTTGAATACCAATATTTTTTTTCATATACAACCATATTTATATGAAAATAATTTATAAAGTATATTGAATGAAGGTCTGAATACAAGCTGATTTTTGAATACCAACATTTTTTTTCATACACAAACATATTTTTATAGAAAATAAATTCTAAAATATATTGAACGAAGGTTTGAATACAGGTAAGTTTCTGAATACCAACATGTTTTTCATATACAAACATATATCTAACAAAAAATATTCATTGGAATATATCGAACAATGTCTGAATAATAATAGGTTTCTGAATACTGAGTATGCAAATTGATTACTTACCGAGTGTGAGATACAAAAATTGAACCCACAAATTTTAGTATAATTGGTTGAAATTGAGCATAACCTATTATTTGAATATCATGTGCGACTATTCTTTATCGGATCGACTAATCTCAATCTATTTCTTATTTTTATGGAAAGATTAATGGTTAATTATTTTTTTGAATACAATTAAACTTATAATAGGGTTAAAATGTGTATTTGATGGGTTCAATTTGTAGTGAATAATATTTTAATTTGAATATTATAGATAGATAAATGGTAGGTTATGGACCATAATTAAAAAATATTTATATTTAATTATATTATTACAGTATGGATTTCTTCTTTATTGAATCATTTATCATTTATAATTTACATTCTCACAAGCATACTTATTTGATGTCTTTCAATTCCCCTCACATAAACATGAAATTATCTCATTTATTTATCAAATTTACTATTTTGTCCAAGTATATTATTAGTAGTAAGTATAGTATTAATGATATATTTTTTTGAAAGCAAATAATTAATTAATCTAATTACGGGTAATTTGGTTTGCTGGCCTGTAATAATGAATAATAATCACCGTTATTAAGGATAATAATTGTTAATCTCCAAGTTTGAATTTCAAATTCACGCTCCAACGGTCATATTTTGGCGAGGGCTTTTTTTCTCAATCGCCGCCGCATCAGCTTCCTCTCTTCGCACCATCGTACAACACATTATAAATACTCCTGCCTCCACATTCACATTTCATCGGTTGAAGCTTCTTTCTGGAAGACACAGATTGGAGATTACCATTGTATCACATCCACAATCTACGAAAATGGATTTCCACACGCTTACCAGGAGAGATTTGCAAGCTCTGTGCAAGAAGAACAAGATCCCTGCCAACATGACAAATGTAGCCATGGCTGACTCTCTCAAAGCTCTTGAGATTGTAAGTTGATTTTTGAATTGATCGTTTATTTACGAATTCAGGATTTGGTTTTCTTTTAATTGATTTACATGTCTTGCATTGCTGAATATTCAAACCAAGATTTATCAAGTTTAAGTTTAGTTTGATTGATTTGTTGATAAATTCTTTTATAACTAGGTTAAATCCCCTCGATAATACTGATTTGATTTTTGATTACTTGATTTGGTTTTCTTTTCTTTGATCTACATAGATTGCTTAAATGAAGATTCAATCTAAGATTTAAACAAGTTTAAGTCTAGTTTGATTGATTTGTTTATAAATTTTTTATAACTAGGTTAAATCCCGTCGATAATACTGATAATTTATTCTAACAAAATTTCTTGTTAGGATGCTGAATATTTCGATTTGATTGATTCGTCAGTAGCGAATTAGGACATGATGAATAGATCTATTTGAGTTTTTTTTTTTATTGGTGTAGATTTTTTCTTTGAAAATATTGAATTCGCCATTGATTGTCAGGTTGAAGGAATTGAGGAGTTTCTGCAGGCATGTGAATCTGAAACAGCCCAATCATCGATTGAATCACCGGTGAGGTCTGAGATAACATCTCCCTATGTTCCTCCAACTGGTGGAAGGAGTACTCGCAGGAGAAATCCCGCCAAAGAAGAGCCTGAAACCACGAAACCATCGGCTAGGGCTCCTCGTTCAACTCGTCGGACTCTCAGTAAAATTGCTAATGTGCAAATGGTTGATTTGACTGAAACCCCATCAGTGGTGCCCCAGAGCAATAGGAGGAAGGTTCAGATTTCCTCAGCTTGTAGGAATATGGATTTCCAGTCCAAAGAATGCATGGATGAGGAAAATAATGGTGTTTCAGAGACCCCTGCTCCTTCGGGTGTAGCTACCGGAAGAAGAAGAGGAGCGAAGGAGGAGAGTGCGGCTAAGCGAGTGTATAGCACTCGGAGATCAGCAAGGTTGGCGGAGAAACATGGGGAGTTATTGAATGAAGTAGCAGAAGATAATCTTGACGATTCAAAGAAGGAATTATTTATTAATGATTGTCTAGAACTGAAAACGAACTTGAAAGAGAGCCTGGATGATTTGGACGAAGTATCAGAAATTACTGGTATTATTCTGCTCGTGTTCGCTTCTTCAGAAGTTTTTGATGTTTAACTTCTTTACTAGTTCACTAAGTTGGGTTTTTGCAGGTGTTGTTGATTCAGACATCACGATGGAGGAGAATTCCGAGTCAAAAGATGAAGCTGAAGTTGTTTCAGCCGAGAACAAGGACAGTGATGTATCAACTATTGTCGTAGTAAAACCAGCGCCCATAGTTGAAATAAGCAGTGATTCCGAAGCTGATGATGTTAAATTGGAATCGAAAGAGAGCATTAATGAGGAGGTGGGATTTGGTTCCGAGACTGAAGCTGAAGTTGAAAAGGAGAAATGTGTTGAAACATATGCCACTAATGAAAAAAATAAAGCCCAAGACAAAAATGGTGTGCTAGTCAGTCTCTCTGTGTATATATGCTCCAGAAAATGTATTTTATGCTACTAACAAATTGTCATTTTTGACAGGGTCTCTTGATGTTCAGACCTGTGAGATTGAAGTTCAAGTTGAGGAATTGGAACAGAACGCTGATGAAGATGCAGGATGCGATTTGGTTGACAACTTCGTAGATTATGTTGTCCCAGAAAGTGAAGGTATTATATTAATCTTGGGTATTACTATTCCAGCCTTCTTATATTTGGACTTGTGGGATCTATGCCGATCTGTTGTGTGTATCCTGTTAACTTTGAAATAACAATTGTCTCTGCTGTTATTGATATTAGTAGTTAAACATACATCCAATGACATCTCTTTCCAATGGATGGAGACTTCTTTAAAAATTCTGGATGAATGCAAATGTTGAATTAGCCTACTCTCCAGTTGTTTTTTATAAACTGTTCAGCTTTTACATTGAAAGAGAGACTAGTGATTGGTAAATATCAAAACAGATATGTGGGGGATTCTATAATTGTTGGATAATTGTAGGTAACTACCTAAATGCATATGGAAGTTTCCAAATGGATTGAAGTGCATTTGATCATTCAAGAAAGTGATTTAAGGTGTGAAGAGTAAGAGTATAGATAATGCAATATTAATTAATGTGATTAATCCACCTATTCATGCCATCTATTAATACCATAGTTGGACCAGTATGGGTAGAACAGGAGTCGGTCGTGAGCTAGAGTGCATTTAAGAGAGTGATATTTTAAAATATTTTGAGTCAGAGATAAATTTTTTTCTTTCCCACTTTCCACTTTCGATCCTGTAATTATGAACAACAGTGATAACAAACAAATTTAGCAGAACTGAGAATGACACAGGTGAGTTCTCACTCATTTTCTTTCAGGGTCTCATGTTGTTCAAACTTCTGAAGCCAGAATTGAAGTTGATATAACAAACAAGCAGGACGCTGATGAAGGTGAAGGATATGAAGACCAGGTTGCCATTTATAAAAAACAGAAAGCTGATGGAAATGCAGGATGTGAAGATGTGTTGTCTCTTGATGTTCAACCTTCTGTAATCGAAATTGAAGGTGTTGATAAAAGTACTGATAAGGATAATGGTGGCCTAGAGGTTGAAGAACAGAATACTGCTAAAGATGCAGTATGTGAAGATGAGGTTATAAAATGTGATGAAAATCCTGACCTCGAAGAAGATGTGCTGTCTCTTGATGTTCAACCTTCTGCGATCGAAATTGAAGGTGTTGATGAAAGTACTGATAAGGATAATGGTGGCCTTGAAATCGAAGGACAGAATACTGCTGAAGATGAAGGATGTGAAGGTGAGGTTATGAAATGTGATGAAAATCCTGACCTCGAAAATGAAGGTATTATATAATGAAGTTGATTTATGTTATTCGACTTATTCACTCAAGTTACATACCTGTAGCATCATCTACACTAAAATTTTCTGATGAATATTTGACAATTTTCTGATACTTTTGCAGTTGGTCAAGTTTCTGCTGACATTGTTGAAGAAAATGTATCCATTAATGATGACATGAACTCTGAGGATGTTACAGAAGCTCTTGTAAACAAGGAAGTGCTCGAAAACAATGGTATGCCTAATGCCCAACATAATTCTTGTTACACTAGCGATTTGATGAACTTCAAATATCTACAAGCATGATTGGATTAATTCAGTCAAATTAAGTTACTGAGTAATGTAATGTCATTCAAAATTTCAGCTGATGTGCATGGAGATCCGTCAGATGAGCTGAACTTTGACATTAGTTTGATGAATGATGAAGAAGAGGCTTCCAAGTGGCAGGACGTTTTCGCAAGCGTCAATGCAAAGCAAGAGTCAGTCGACACGAAACTGGTCGAAGACGACGTTATTACAGCTTGTAGAACACCAATAAGAGCATCCGCAAGCAAGGCACTAGTGTCCCAAAAGCAGAATAAACCAGTCGACACCAAACTGGTCGAAGACAACGTTATTAAAGCTTGTACAACACCAATAAGAGCATCCGCAAGCAAGGCACTACTGTCCGCAAAGAAGAATAAACCGACAGTCGTTACAGATAACAAAGAGAACATCAGCAGTGTAGCTCTTGCAAAAGAGAAAGTCAAGAAAGACAAGCTATCTGAAATGAGTGTGAGAAAGCTGACAAAGATGCTCAAAGAGAAGCTGCAAATTGCCAACGATGTCACTGCAGAGGTAACTTCTTTCTCTCTATAATGCATTTCTATCTTTGCACGTTGGTCGAACCTAGGCACCTAACTTACTTATATTGTTTTGTTTCATGAATAGGCCACCCCGGCAAGACCAGCTCTGCAAGTCCTTCCAGAAAATCGCAAGGCGGATTGAACTGCTTCATCTATCATCAATTAGATACACTAGTTCCTCTTCTTCTTTTAATAAAAACTTGGATGGATATCTGAACCTTCTTGGTTTTGATCCACTGAGGTTGTTTTGTAGAGTAACAAACTATGGTGTTTTTGTTTCATATATTGCTAAATGAAGCTCGTAATTTCTTTATCTGCTTGTTCTACATTTTATACACATGACCAAGTATAATCTGCTTATTATGTTTTTAACTGCTGCCTTGAAATGTAACCCAATTTTTTTTAGCTAAGCCACTCTGGAGAGCATTACTCTGATCCATGAATCTATGAGGTCAAACTAGAATTCAATTCAATTTGGTACGTAGAACGAGTCAATTATCATACTTGTAAATTATAATGGATCAAACATAGATCCATGTAACAATCTTAATAAACGTAGTGTTTTTTTATATACAACTTTTCTTTAAAAAAATTAATATAAAATTTAAAAAATTTTATTTATTAATATATAAGTTCTGATTGCAAAATACAACACTTGTAAAAACAATTCCTGGAACTAAAATTCACTTTTAATTTAAGCTATGATTAAATAATAGAAATTCGTATAGTCTATTAAATTCTTTTTTTCCCCCCTAATGTTGTAAAATAAACTAGAATTAAAACATCACATACTTTTCATTGGTGGGAATATTAAGTCCTCAAATAGAATTATGAAATGGAGATTATATGTAGTCAAACCCACACTACAAATTTGAACCCATGTATTCTTGTTTGAAAATACATAATCCATAATGATAAATTAGGAGTTTTTAAAATAAATTGTTTTTATGAGGAAATGTTGTTAAAATTAAGGGGATAACAGAATTTACAAATACTTCATATCATATCATAAGATGCTAACTCTAAAAAAAATAGTGAGATTCCTGATTTTTCCTAAAATGTGCCAATAAAAATTTAAAGTGAATAAAAAAGAAGCAAGTTAATAAACCGAAAAGCCGAAAATCCCATTTTAAATAATTTAAATTGGTGTAAATATGAGTAGTGTGTTTCTTAACGCAATCTCACACAGTAACAGAGTCTTCCGAGAAGAGGGATTGGAGAGCAGTCAGTCCCCATTGTATCCACTTTCTCTCTCCAAAACTTTCCCAAAACAGCCAATTGAATCTGCACATGGCGACCGCCGTGAATGAGGTTTTGGAGGATACTTCAGTTTCAGAAGATGTTGTTGAGGAGCAGAATAACGAAAATCCAGCATCTGAAATGCAGAATCATGGGTAAAAGCTTCGATTTCTCCTCTCGGTTCTTATAATGAATATAGCACTTCGACTTTTAGTTGATTGGAGATTGTATAATTTTTTTAATATAAACGAACTCTAGCTACAATTATTGAGCTCGTTGTGAAGTTGATTTCTCGGTTGATGCGGTGAATTGAACAAATGGTGCAATATCTTGGTCGCTGATTTTGTTTGAGTTAATTCAATTTTGGGTGTGAAATTTTGTAATTTTTGTTAATCATCTCGGTTGATGTGGTGACTGGTGAGTTGAAACTTGAATCATTGGAGCTGTTTCTTTTATTGGAATCATTAGTTCATGGGTTTGCGTTTTAGTTATTTGTAGTATTTATTTTGTTTAGTTTCCTTTCGTTTATAATTTGAAAAGTTCAGGCGACAAGTAAACCGTTGGTTCTAAATGATTGATGTAGTCTGTATATCTTCGTTAAAAAGCTATTTATCTGCTCTATGAGCAATTGACCATGTGGTGGTGAGAAAGGGTGATCTGATGACCGAAGTTTTACCCCTAATATACCTTCTTTTTTTTTTTGTCATTTAATTGGAAGTTTATTTACCTTATCATCATGTTGTTTTATTTGATTAAATTCTCTGCTTGTGTGAGATCACAGAGGTTTGGAATCTCAACCCTTTTTCTCAGAAGAAGAAGTAAGAAGCACGCTGGAAACAAGTGCTTCCACTGGGAAATTTTGGTATGCTGTTTTGACTTGTTTTAGTAATATCTAATTAGATATTCGTGTCATATGTGAACTGTCAGTATCCCTTTTCTTCCATTAGTTTGAGTGCGTGGTTGGCGTAAGAGGTCACTAACTCTGGGTGTCAGTTTTTCTCTGCATGAATGTAGTTTCACAACATTTAGGTGCAGATGTAAATTTCTTTTTCCTTTAATTCTTGGTTGCCTAATTATGTTAGAATATATTCTACTCAATCTCAACCCTGAGTTTACTTTTCTTGTTAATAATATGAGATTTATTTTGATTATGGTATAGGGTGTGTTTCCCACATGAGTGGTTTATGATTATCGTTATCCATGGTGATTCCCACCTTGGATTTTTTGATGTTCAATCTGAACCATAGCAGATTTACTTTAAAAAGTATTTGTAACTGTGTTTTGACTTGACATGATATCAATCCTTTGATGCTGAAACATGATTAGTTGATTGTATTTTGTGCCACCAGTAGGGAAACACTTCCACCAGTATCTTGCTTTTATATTATTTGCACAATCTATAGGATATACATCTCAAATTTATGGTTTATTGTTTACTCTTTTGGTTTTACGTAATAAAAAAAGTGCCTTATTAGATGAGTGATGAGACCACAAGTGTTCAACTAGAGAAAATATAATTGTTCTCTTCAAGAAAGTTTATATAATTTCTATTCTTTCTATTATAGTATTATGAAGTCATGGGTATATGTAACTATCTTAAAAAATATTGCTGTAGTGTAGTCTCTCTGAAGGAACAAAATTTCAATGTTCTTTTAATCATAGCTCTTATAATCTCAGGCAAAATTGGGAAAAGCTAAAGAGTATTTTGTCCTACCATCTTAAAAAGGTATGGGGGTGCAAGATTTTACATTTAGTCCTTGGAATTTGCGTCACTTTCTTATTCCAACCCTCCAAATGCAAGAGGGGTTCACATTGTAGTTTTTCCATGATCAATTAAGATGTCTCATTGGTTTTTCATTTTTACAGTGATCTGTGATTATCAAGTAATCTTTTACATTCTATTTTTTAAGGTCCTGTCAGAATATCCCGAGGCTAAAATGACAAGTGAGGAGCAAGCTTCCTTATTAGGGGAGACATTCCAGGAATTGGTGAAAAGGTTGGATGATGGTATTTCCCTGTCACACACCTTCCTTTATCTGGTCAGGGTTTAGGTCCTGAGTATCCTTAATTTTGTTATCAATGGAAGATCTTTTATTCTTTCTTTGTCCAAATCATGTTATCTGAGAGAAATATACCTAGCCTTACCCTGTGTGCCTTTTTTTGTGTGGCTTGGAGCTCTCTGTCCTCATTTTACCAAATATTTATCTACCATCGCTACTGGAGAGTACCTGTATTCCTGGATCTTGTGGTTTATTATTTGTGGATGGATGCAGGATTGTTGAGTTAATATTTTAAGGCAAATTATATATTAAATCTGTAAAAGCATTAACATATTATTTTTCAATTTGTTTTATAGCTCTTCGTAGCTTCGATGAAGGCCCTCCCTTCACTTTGCAGAGGCTTTGCGAGGTGATCATGTTATATTCTCTGTACTGACTTCATTCTGTGTCTTTATTTTTTCCCGCTTTTTACTCTTTTCCTTTTTTCTGGAAGCACCAGTCAATTGTCCCTCTCACAATGATTATTTGGATTTTGGCATTGTCTTAAGGGTACATTTTCACATTTTCTTTCAGTTGTATTTTGAGGGTGTCATTCATTAATCACTCTAATTTCATCTTTTGGAGTTTATATGTAACTTACGTAATTTTTGTCCTCTGTTTTCTAAGTTCACATTCCTGAAAATGTCTTGTTGTTTCTTGCTGAACAGATCCTACTGTCTGCCAGAAGTATCTATCCTAAGCTGTCAAAGCTTTCCTTGGCTCTAGAAAAGGTATTTTACGTCTTTATTAAACCCTCCCACTAACACCCCTGCCCCCATAACCAAGTACGGGGATTAATAACCCGACAAACTAGCAGTATAAATTGTATTTACCGTGAACATTACTATGGTATTTACTGTGCACTTTACATATGCTTCCTGGATATAGATTATAACTGATTGGTATTTATTATTATTTGAACTTGATTCTCTACATTGGAAAAGGTTGACTTTTCATTATCGTACACCTTAGAGGCTGCAAACCAAAAAAATATTGAGTTTAGCTCTTCTATAAGATTCAGTTTAAAGCTCCTTTAAGTAACCCTGCTCTAAAGACTTTTGACTTCTTTTTCTAAATTAAGATCTGTCCTCCTGTGGTTCATGCCGGCTTTCTAGTGCATAGTCATGAAAAAATAGGCATGCTTTTTTTTCACTTCAAATCCAAGCTTCTCCGAATGCTGCTTATCTGATTACAGTTTTTTTTTTCCTGGCATCTTTAATCTGGCTTAGTTTGTATCCTCAAATATTTCATGCTGATTACATGTGCATATTCTTGAAAATATTGACATGCCTTCATCAAGCTTCAGACCCAACCTCTTTCTAATGCTGCTCATCCAATTTTATCAGTATATCTGATGATTTTCCGTCTGCAGAATTTATTGGTCACATCTACATTGACAGTCACTTGTGATACATATCCTCACACTGCCATACAGAATTCAAATGGATTGTATGAAGGAAACGGGAATGCTCTGCCTCAGACCAATCCAATACAAAATGGACCACAAACAGGGGATAGGGATGAAGTAATGGCTGAGGCACAGGAAACGGAGCCTGGCGAAGACATGCCAATAGATATGGAAACTATCGAAGACATAGTTAGATCATCACAAGCAAATCCAACTCCAACGGTCATCTCCTAGCACATTATTACTAATATGTGCTAAAATGATGAAAAGCTAGATCCTGGATTTTCCGGTAAAGAGGCACTTCCAGTTCGTAATGCTAATGGTATAAGTTATACGTTTTGTTTATGCATCGACTGCTTGTACCTAAAACATACAGTGCGCGTTATTTCCCGAAGATGAGAACCACATTGTGCTTTCGAGTTTGGTAGTGATAATTTTGTTACTTGATACTTGATCTGCATTTTTGTTGGTAGATTAATGCGCCAACAATTTTCATATAATGTTTCGCATTTATTAGAAAAACCCATATTTTATCGTACTTCTCATCGAAGTGAGTCTGTAATTTCATTGTAGTTTTGAACTTGTATTTAAAATGATATTGATTAAAATCTTGTAACTTAAATTGATGTTATGAAATATGACGTTTTAATCAAAATTATTGTATTCCCTCATCTGGATGTTTGAATTCCAACATTCTTATACAGTACATCTGTACATGACTACTGAATACTATATACCATGCCAAGTAAACCAGATTACAATAAAACTGAAATATCTTTCAAAATTTCACTTTGTAAATTTACAAATTGGTTCAGATTCACTAGTCACCCTGCAAATCATTGAGAAAGAAGAAAGAACTTAGTACTACAAAAGCTTAGATAAGAGCTTCAACCTGTGCTAGAATAATACAGCAACTCTCTGCTCTTTCAAAGTGCTCGACAGCCAATCCAACCCCTCGTACAAGCCATCTCCTCTGATAGCACGTCCCTTGCATCTGCCATTTTCTGTTTTTGAGATCAAAAAGACCAAGCCCTTCGCACACTTCCCTCGGTGTCATTGCTCCTCTCTGCACGAAAAAGAAACAATTTCGAAAATAAATATACACAACATCCAACAATATTAGTATTCCACTACTTGGTAATAGCATTTTGCTTGTAAGTTTGTCTACAAGAGAAGAAAAAACAAGTACTATAGCGAATTGCAACTACTGTTATGATACAGCAATACTACTTGGATGCTGTTTTGAAATTTAAAAAATTGACATCAGAAGATGGAGTACATACCATATCTTGTTTGTTTGCAAAGACCAATATAACAGCATTAAGCATGGTAGGATCTTTGATAATGGCCTGAGCAATACAATAAAGCACGAGAAAAATTCAATGGAGAGTTACTGGTAAATTGAAATAATATTTTACGAGTATAACCTGAAACTCTTCCTTTGCCCTTCCTATTCTATCTCGATCCAGGGAGTCAACAACATAAATCTGCAAAAGGGGAGCAGAACGCCAAATAATCAACAAAGAAAAAAAATCTAAACAAAATTGATAACAGTTAGTTTGACAAAATGTAACGAACGTCTCACAGTAAACAGTCATTAACAAGATCAGTGCAATTTCAGAGGTAAGGTCAATGAAGGTTTTGCTTTCCAGTTGTTATTTTAAAATGAAAGAATTGGGGGAGATTCAAGAATAACAACCACCATGGTGCTGACTAGATAAATAATGGAATTGAATATTAATACATTGGGTGATTTGTGCAAATAAAATAACCATAGTTGCCATAACTTGAATGTAAATCATACATATAGAGCATAATCATATAAAGTGCATAATGGCCTCTTACCAGTGCATCAGTATTATTAAAGTAGTGTCTCCACAAGGGTCTTAGCTTCTCCTGTCCCCCCACATCCCACACTGTAAAAACCACATTTTTGTATTGAACCTTCTCGACATTGAATCCTGCACAGACAGAAGCCATCACTTTCATCCTTTTGTTATTCAGACCGAACATGTACATGCACCACAGACAATTCAAAACCACACACACTTGTGCAGACAAAGAACAAAAAAAATACATAATCTGACACAAATGAAAATCTTCTTTTTTTTAAACAAATGAAAATCTTCTTATCTACTAGCTATATAAAGAATTCGAAGAGAACAGATTCTGCAAGACCCAACAGATTGACTGTTGGTCCTGACATTCAGAGAACAAACATATTTGCTGCTTTAAGAATTCTCAACTAATTCTTATAACAGGTTTAAATTGCAATAGGTCAAGTAAGCCAGTGAAACTAAAAATTAACATAAGAATCTAAGCACTTCCAATGACAACCAAAAACAGCCTAATTAATGTTAAGGCAATAAGTGATCAGGAAAAATGAGACTTCTCCTGCGTTATTAGTAAATTAATTCAAAGAAGCTTATAGAGAGAACCAACCAATGGTAGGAACTGTTGATAAAACATCTCCAATGTGAAGCTTGTATAGTATAGTTGTCTTGCCAGCAGCATCCAGACCAAGCATCACAACCTGCATCAATTGGTTTTTTAAGAAATAGCAACCACAAAACTAATGAATAACCAGGAAATCCAGAGATGAAGACAATTTACACTGCAATAAAAACGATAGTCAACAATTCGTGTGCAAATTATAGCAACCTAAAAGCGCCATTCAACAATCTCATGCAATTTAGCTCTAAAACTGTGCATTAATCAAATGAATACTCCACAACTTACGCTAAAAATCTAAAATCACAGGTCATGAAACCAGGAAAATGTAATAATTTGTTTTTAACACTTAATCAAACAGTTCGGCACAAATTAGCATTAGGCAACACCAAAAAATTTTCAGCAACAAATCATCAAGGTCTCACAATGATCAAAAGAAATACAACCAACTGCAAAAACTATCATCTCGAAACTTGAATGTGACTATTACGCATAATCGATTCATGCTAATTAATATGATAAACAATCATAAATATGGCAGATGAAAGCACAAAGCACACGAAGAACGACATAAGTCTAGAAGCAAAGCTCACATCAACCCGATGAACCTATTCTCTCCCACAATGAAACAATCACAACAGGATTCAAGCGCGCAGCACGTAAATCACGTTTTTAGCTACGCCAAATTAACAACTTCAGATTAAAACATAAACCAAAATAAACATGGCGATGATTCTCACCCGCATCTCGGAATTGCCAAAGAAATTATCGAAGAGTTTGCGAAAAGCTTGTCCCATCCCGCGTTTTCCACCGTTTCTTCTTCACTCGTAGAAATTTAACGATCAGATAAGAAGATATCCTCTGAATTTTAGAAATTGAGAACAACTTGCAAATTGAAATTATATAATTCGAAACGATCGAAGGAAAATGCGATGCTCGTTCGTACGCATTGATTATTCCGTCACGAAAGAAGGCTGTGTTTGGTCTTCTATAACGACATTATTGAAAGAATATTGGTCAGGCACATTTATGCATTGTAAAGGTATTTTACTAATTTATTATTATTATTATTATTATTATTATTATTATTATTATTATTATTTAAAGAATATACTCTCCCGCGTTTATGCATTGCCAAAAAGTATTTTAATTTATTGATTTTTAAAAGAATTTACTCTTCTGTAGTAGTAATAGTATAAACTATTCTCATTATATTTTAGTTATAAAAAATTAATGAAAAAAAATCAAAACAAATAATCTCTTATTACCCGTATGTTTTAAAATGTCATCCATCCGTAACATGTACTCCCTCCGTCTCATTTCAATGTTTACATATTTCTATTTTGGGCGTCTCATTTCAATGTTTACGTTTTTTTTTTTGAATATGAAACTCATCTAAAACAATTATTATATCATTATAGTCCCCACATCCAACACTAATATACTTACCCACTTAACATTAAATATTATATCTTTCCACATACTATCTATTAAAATATTATACTCTTTAATCGACGTGCAAAAAGCAAACGTAGACATTGAAACGGGACGGAGGAAATATATAGTTTACTTTATTGTTTATTCATTCTTTGAAAAATATCATATTTTTCTTAAAAGTTAATATAATTAATTAAAATAACATTGCTTAGATTCTATTTCCACACAAGTTCGAAGAATGTACTGAAACAGAGGACTAAACAAATACTATACCATTCTCAATATAATAATTAGTTAAAAATAACATTTTTAAAAAAAAAAAAATCCTATTTCCACCATAAACTTGAAGTGTGTATACAGGAGTACATTAGTGTACTGAATTTAATAAATTAATTGATAGTTAAAACTCATTTTTGTTTTGAATTTTGAGATTTAAATTTTATATCAAATTAATGTGTAAGAAAATATTAATTTCTTGAAGCACTTTTATGGATTAATTTGCTTGAAGACAGAAATTAATATAATACTATGTTTTATATGAATAATAAAAGTAGATTCTGAAGTTACAAAACATCAAAGACCAAAAGAAAAAGAAAATAATAATAATAATAATAATTAACAATAACATAAATTACTTAATCCTGAAATAATAGTTCAGGATATGAGAAGGTACTGAAAACCACAATAATGCATCACACATCACAGAAGAACAAAACCTAACACACCATCAGAGATTGAAAAACACAATTTGTTCAACAAATCAACAAAACCAGGATTTTGCTGCACAACCCATTAACTGTTGTATACATTGAAACCTATTTCGGGTCACCCGGAGGGGACTCCGAACAATCAGTTCAAATATTGTCGTCCTGCATTACAACGTCACGGCCAGATTCAGGGAATCCGTAGAGCGACATCCTATATTTCCTAAATCAGAATCTAAATACTCTACAACCAGTATCTAGTTTTTCTTCGGTAGCAAAGCCTGTAGCTTCAAACAGCTTCACCACTTCACACGAGAAATGTTCTGGGGGGAGATAATAAAATTTGAGCAAAAATTATAGATAGAAGGATCATAAAACGTACCACTGCAGATTCAAAAGGTGTTTATGGAACCTAAATTAAATATCTCAAAATTGCCTCGATCTAAAAAATTTCCTCGATTATGAGTCCACCATTTCATCTTGTATTTCGTTGGGAGCAATAAGCCCTGGGATTGAAAGCATTCTTTGTCGTTCCCTTTCCCTTTGGGCAGCAGCTTCTTCAGCATAAAGATCTTTGTTGTCCTGCTCGTATAAGGATGAATATTTAACATTCAGCATCTTGTATGTGATATTGAAGGCAACTTTCTCCACAAACACACTTTATTTTATGCAGCAACGGTTATTTTCTTCATTTGGTAATTTTAAGAATTTATATTCTTACATTCATTCAGAAGCAAATTGCATCCAAATGAAAGTCATCAAGATCGGACATTTTGAATCAAGAAATGAAAATAACAGGAGAAGTTATATCTGACAGTTAACACTTTTACCTGAGCTGAAAATTCTTTAGATTGCACAAGAAAATCTCTTATGTGGTTTTTGAATGCCGAAAGATCATTTCTGGACTCAACAAGTCCATTCACAAACTGGGTCACCTGAAAAGACCCAAACAAAATTAAGACAGTGAAATATTTTCTTTATCTAAACTTAAATACAGATGTATTTTGATACCTCAGAGGTTGTCATGTTGCGGAAGGATGTACTTAACAGTTCAATTGTGTATTCACGAACGAACGTGCCATTATTTGGGTAAGGATAAGGAACTGTTGCAGCATCCCACAGGGGCTCAGTCAACAGACCAGATTCCACCTGTAACCATTACAAGATTTACATTTTATTCCACCACACTTGCCAGCAAGGATGCTTGTGAAAGAGAAATTAGAAGTAAATATTCAAGATGGGATACATTACCAGGCAGAACAACTGCTGCAGCACAAGTACATGCAGCTTAAAACCAGGTTTATGAAATGTGTCAGTCAATACAGCAAAGATTTCTTGTTCTATTGTCAAAAAGTAAGTCCTGAAGAATTGATTACAGAACTCGCTCGCCTGCCAAACCAGCCACACAATGTTGAGCACTTTGACAAATTATTTGTGGCAACAATACCCCAAAAGAACTATTAAGAAACGCACCTGAAAGTTTTTCAGCATTTCCACTAATAGGTTGAGGCCAGTTTCAGCAATATTTCGTTCAGTGTGCCGGAAAGCCCAAATAATTGAATCCATTACGAGTTTCAGTTGCTGAACATAACCAATACACACGACAATGCACCATAAGCACATAAAATTAATGGAAGAGAACATTGAATTAAGTTGGAACCCTTGAGCTAATGGTCCATGAAAACTTTAAAGGGGATTCATGTATCCTTATATACAAAGAAAGCATCTACAATGCGCACCTCACTGGACAAGAGGATCAATGCAGGAAAACAATGCGTGGCAATGGCTCGAAGGAGTGAAAAGAACTTGAGTCGGTGCTCCGGATAGTCCTCAAAATTTTTTGTAATCATCTGCCATGAAGACAAGAATGAAGCCAAACATGCAGTAGATAAAGGTAGCTCAAGTTGCAAATATTCAAAAGCTTACAACTAAAGTTGAGGCGGTATTTCATCAACCCAATACATTGAAACTCAACCAGGCAGACCACAAGCCCATCATATACACAAGACAATAACTCCAATAGAATAGTGTAATGCAGTAGAAAAAGGTCGCTCAAGTTGCAAAATTCAAAAGTTTTAATTCAAGTTGTCAACCTGCGTCATTGAAACCCAACCAAGCATACCTATTGCCCAGCATACACACAAGAAAATAACTCCAACAAGACATTGCATGGAAAGGAAACACATTGTAACTCATCCTGTTGTTAGAACCAATCCACTACCAGTAACAAAAATACTTATAATCTTATGACACTATGTACCCTTGAACATGCACTTGATCATATAAAGATCTCATTTGAAAATCAGATAAAATGGTGAATTTGAGTTACAAGAGAAAATTGAAAAGTAAAGATGTTTAGGGGGACAGATATAAAGTAAAGAAATTTAGAGAGGTAGATGCAAAATGACAGCATGCATCGTCGCATGTTTACATTAGCAAAATTTTATTGTTAATGAACTAAATATTTGCATGTGAGCATGGTCAAAATAAATGCCAATCCTACTAAAACAACAAGAAACAAACAGCTGTACAAAAACGAAAAATTCTCATCCAATATTTATATAAAAAAAGGAGTTCCAAACCTCTAGAGTACACTGGAAAACGGCTTCAAATATTCGAGGAACATCTTCAATCATTGTCCCCTTATACCTGGACAAAGAAAGGAACTACTGAATATTGAATTTGATAGAAGAATTTTACAGTAATCATGCTAATTTATTTTTTTTTTAAAAACACACACATCATGCAAAAATATTCTCTTAAACATTGAATATTGAAACTCCCAAAACATGGCCCATGCAGGAAGATACTCCCAAACTAAATTACAGTTTCAATATAGCTGAGTTACACTAAATATCATTGCCAACGTTTATTGGAAGCTCAAGACTTTATTGTACATAAGAGCTCCCAGGAGCAAAACATGCAAAAATTTAAGGCATACTTATTTATTATGGTGGCAAAGAGAGAGAGAACTTCAGATTCTCTTGCATCAGGCACATTCCGAGCATAATCACACAGCACAGGGTCCATCATTGGAGGCACAAATTGTTTGCCGATATGTGGTTGATCTTCAGCTTTGTCTAGAAATGTCTCAATAAGCTTTAGGGTTTCCCTCTTGACTGAGCTGTAGAGAATATATGTAGTTAAATAAGAATTAAAAAGTACTATTTAGAAACGAGGGCATCACTGTGTGGACTAACCGCAAAAGCTTCACAATAGATGTCTTGGAAGCAAAGGGCCCTCCTTGGGCAATACTGGAAGATATAAGTTCACTGTACATTCTGTGGCACGCAAGTAAAATATTAACGGACATGAAAAGAGTCACTGATAAAAACTTCACTGAACACAGGAAAGAAATAATTATGAAAATGCAAAATCCAAAAAATAAATGACCTGTACACATTGAGCATGTCCAAAAAAATTAGAGTAATCTGTGGCAAGAAATATGTTCCAAGAGAGCTTGCAACACTGGTGTTTGTCTGTCAGAAGAAATGCATGAATAAAAAGAGATTACATGATACATGAGAGAGGGCTAATTAAATTTCACTATGAAACATAACAGAAGTCCCAAATAAGGCTAATCATAAAATCTAGGAAGACAAATTTCTGCATTTCTCCGATAGTTTGGAAAAGAAGTTCCATTCAGAAGCATTAATGCAGAAAACATATAGTTACAGCTTTGTGGAAACTTATCAGATTAGAATTAAATCTACAAAATTAATTCATATCCCACACAAAGTCAGAAACAGACCTGCAATATATTAAGCACTGCCCTAATCACATCGGTATCTTTCAAGAAATCTACACTCTGACGCGCCTGCCCAATAATCTCTGCCCATCTCTGTAGAGGATTATGTATCAGTCATGTCACTAATCATAGAGGTTAAATCATTGATACCAATCACACAAGGGGAAGCAACCAGTAAAGATAGAAACCAAAAAAGAATCTACTTGAAACACAGGTGATAAGGTCTTACCTGGTTAGGGAGCTCCATCAATTTCTGTAAATATTCATCTCTCTTGTGAGGATCAGGTTCTGCTTGAATCATATGGCCCACCTAATAAAGTAGTCAAAGTTAAAAATTTCATGATATGAACAGTCAAAACGACAAGCCATATCTGTGAATTGAATTTCTAACTGATTCATAAAACGAATGGATCTGATGAGGCTCAAGATCTGTTATGGTCGTTCGAAGAGTCGTTAAAAGTTCAGATACAAATGTCTCATTCTCTCCAACCTGCACAACAAAAGTAAATTTTCTTTAAAACACATTATTTGTTTCTTTAAATGAGAAACATAGGCGTTATCAATAGAACCCTAACCTGCACAATGACAAATTTTCGTTTGCATTTCTGAACAATTTTCAAGAATGTATCACATGCCATGTCCTGCAATTAGAAACAGAATTAGCAAATAATAGATCACAAAAGAACAACTAAGATAATATACTATGCATAAAATCTTTTTACAGCATTGACTTAAGGATATAGGTGATGTGATCAAGACGAGATATTACAGTACCAATACAAAATATGCCTTAATTCATATTCCAAAGAAATCAGCACTGTAGTGTACATAACCTGAACTCCTGGATGAATTTCATGCATGAACTCAAACAACTTGTTCACAACAGTTTTTAAGAACTTCCAGTGGGCCCTCAAGAATCTTGGGTACTGCCCAACCACATACCTGCACACCAGATCATACCAAAAAGCAGCAGTTTTCAACTACTCATTCGTATAAGGAAACAATCAAGCTGAAATATAAGTTCCTTAGTGCTCACATTATGTTACTGGCAATGACAGCTTTATTGTCCTTCCCTTTGGTTATTTCACAGAGGTTTAACAAATCACGAATGACCATCACTAAAAATCTATTTTCCTGCCACCAAGCAATAAGAGCACAAATATTTAAAGCAGATATAAAATTTAAAAGGGTCTTAATAAAAAAAGAACCATTATAGCAAGGAATAAGGTTAAATAAAACCAACATAATAATAAAATACTGAAATAGGAAGCATGATACACATCCAATAATCTAAAATAATTCGAAAACTAGAATCATGTATGCTGCAATTTAAAGAAACTAATAATCATACACATGTTTGGCCAGATGAACCATAATAAATCATAAAACCCAATAAAAATGCATCATGTCCACATAAGTTATGTCTAAGGATGGAATATGAACGCATAATAAGTATGCAATACAAATGAAGAAATAAAGATAATGGAACAAATTCAAGGCCATTTTCAAGCAAATGATTTTGATAAATGTCATATGAAGAAAGTAAACTGTCAAGTGAATGACTCCCTACCTGCTCCTCCACCATAGATCCTGAAATAGATCCAATGGCCCAACACAAGGTATTGAGGTTGTTCCAGGTCCAATCCTCTCCACTGAGTTGTTTGTTTAATTTCTTCAGCATCTGTAATCATGACAGGTTTTCATTTTATAAAGCTAATTAGTTCAACCAGTAGGGAAATTTATAAGTCAATAAAAACTGGCTTTGAACTCTATAGAGAAACACTGAGATGGGGCATTCATAGTACAGATAAATTCGAACTCATTTTTCTGAAAATAAATTTATCTTTGATATTACACACACACACACAAAAAAAAAAAAAAAAGAGATAGAGAGAGAGAGAGAGAGAGAGGGCCCTTAACCCTTCACAGTAAACATGCAAATGTAGGTAAAATTGAGAATTAATAGATGACCAGACCTGTTTTTCAGTATCCTCATGATCAAGATGTGCCAAATAGATCAACGTTTCCCTCATTATCTGCAAGGTTGTTCATTATTGAATTTCACCAAGATGATTAACAATACTTTTGTGTTTCAGGAAAATGAAGGTAACAAACTTGCATCAATAGTATAAGCATTAAATGTAACTAAGAACCTTATACTGCACAAGAACATCATTATCTTTCATAGTCTCACGAACTATATTTCCATTTTCGTCTTCAACAACAAGAACTTCTTCTGGCTTTGCCATGCGGCATATCATCAATAATCTTAACTTCGACATGGGGCCAGCATAAAGTTGACGTCTCTGCATCAATTGGGAACCGAGTCCGTCAACCATACCCGAAAGTAATGGGATCTGCATGTTCCATTAAAATGTTAGCAAAGAAGAGTAACATGTGCCTGCAATAATGATAACTGATAAGGAAACAGGTTAAGATAATACTGCACAAGTGCTGTACTTCCCCCTTTCCCTTTTCACACATGTGAAGGGCCGTAAAAATAAATAATTTACTTGGATTTTCTAATCATCCCCATGAGAACCATTTATACACCAAGTTTGTATGTGTCTGAAACCACAAACGTTTCAAACAGACATGCCTTCAATTCAACTATAAAGTTGTGCATCTTGATAAATAAAAATAATCATCCCTACCATCAAAGTGTGTGTATTATCACAGCCCAGATGAATATATTTGGTTAAATTCTACATCCAGATAAAAGAAAACTAGAACCAAGAGATTGCAAACCATATTAAAGTGTCAACCATAAGCATAGGCAGACAAAAAGTACGCGCAATCCATCTAATGCGGGTCCAGTAGAATACACCCCCCACCCACAAAAAAAAAAAAACATACTGAACATTACTAAAGAATCACAATTATGTGTGGTATCCTTCTATACAAGAGGACAAATATATACAAAGTTTAAATAAATAGCACCTGAAACCCCATCATGTTAGCAGTTGCTGCGGGGTTGTCCAAGTTATGGTGTGCTTCAAAAAGCTCCAAAACTAAAGAATTCCAATAGTCCAAGCAAACCTGCAACCCAAAAGAACTACTTGTAGAATAACAAAATGACTAAATATAAGAATCAATTACAGCAAATAAGATCATAATTTACCTTAAAAACTTCAGTGTCATCAACATATGATATATTGATGAGGTACTCGAGGCTCATAAGCAGTAGATTAATGTTCTCTTGCGAAGATTCTAGGACTCGTATATGAGACTGCAATCAGGAAACGAAATAACCATTGAAGACTCGGTCATTATTGAACATTAAGATCCATAAAGTGTTCTATAACTCTCAATTGGAACACAAACGGTTAATCATTTTAATAGACCAATTAAGAGTGATTCTAGGTCTTCCAATAATATCTAGGACATAAACTCATATTATACAACTTTACATCATAAAAAGTCCATGAACATTGTTATAATATCATAAATATCTTATACACTACATATATGCTTGAAAGGGCTAAGAATTAGCCTATGCGTGGGATTCTTAAATTAAAGATAGGATCCTTTAATATATGCAGGAATTTCTTTCATTTGCATGTTCTCTCATATCATCATTCAAACACAAAGTACACACTCTTACAGTCACACCTCCCTACTTGCATTTTTTATTTTTTCAAATTAGATGAAAATCAAGAAGAGGGAGTTACCTTGTAAAACGATGTGAAAAACAAGGCCAAGTTCTGAATAAATGCCTGAATAAACAAACGCAGAATATTAGTCGAACTAAATACAAATAATAATCAAGGAAAAATAAATTGCACAAGGTAGCAGTAATTTAAAAATAACCTGCTCTTCACTGTTCCCATTTCCATAGGCATCTGCAAAACTAGTAGTAGGTGGGAGGATGGCCTAACAGGCAAGAAATAGATCAGAAACCAGCAAGAAGTACGTTCAGCCATATACAGTCGCTGAAATCGAATGGGACAAAGAAAACATTGCAACATTGCATAAGAGAGGTTTATCTAAAAGTACCTGTAATTGCACCATGAATATATTATACATTTTGACATACTGCATGTTATAGAAGTCCCCAAAACTAAGGGCAGCAACCTATAGCAAACAACACATTCAATAGCCAATATTACTTTAGAGGAGAAGAAAAATATCAAGATAGTTTGAATCAGCAAAGAAGCAGATGTACCTCAGTAAGACACTGTAGAGTAAGATTGCGATATGCAGGCACGGGGAAAAACTGAAGCAGTGTTTCAAGCTGCCAAAACAAAGGAAGAAATAAGGGCATCAAACATAAAATCACATTCAAGCCCTTGAATCAAACAAAAGATTTCAGAATTGACAAAAACATAACCCCATCCTTTCCTTCACCCCAAGGAGCAAGAGCAACACCAAGATATAGAGAAATACAAACCAGTGGTGATTCAAATATATAGCCAAGTGGAATCCAGGAAAGGAAAGCATGCAGGGTGGCTAGGGTAGCCCGGATAAGTTCAGGTCTTTGAGATGCCGGCAATACATACAAACACAGCTCATGAATAAGCCGGAACTCGCTGTAAACTCAAAAAAAAATTCATGATTAGGGAAAAATTCTAAGAAGCTAATTAAAAAAATAAACACACATTCTAATGTAACATACCAAAATAAATAGGCAAATGCAATAAAAGCCAAAAGGTAAGCAATTGATTGCCCTTTGGAGGTATAAATGTTCTATGAAATTCATGATTAGGGAAAAATTCTAAGAAGCTAATTAAAAAAATAAACACACATTCTAATGTAACATACCAAAATAAATAGGCAAATGCAATAAAAGCCAAAAGGTAAGCAATTGATTGCCCTTTGGAGGTATAAATGTTCTATGAATGTTAAATAAGGTAATACAGCAGGACATAAAAAGGACAATTTTTTTTTAAAAAAAAGGACCTAGGAGTAGAAACTGTACCACAAAATTACCTGTTTAATGATTGTTTTAACTCTTTAATCTTCTGCTGAGTCATCTCACCTCTTGAAAAGTCGAAAACCTCTTCACTTAGAAGCTAATAAAAAGTAACATTTGCATTTGGTCAACAATCGGTAGATGATTTTTAAAAATAAATACGGAGGTAGAAGGGCTTACTTTAAGAATTGCCATACAATTCTCGCAAATGGTTTCACTAGTTTTTGCTGCTGCAACCAGGTCAGGAATAAAACTTCGCCACCGAGCTGGCCATTCATGCTTCAAGATCTGTACGTATAGAAAATTAACAAAATCATTGTCATGGAAAGAAAATGAAAAATATCCTTTACTGCGTACTCGTAGTAATCATTGCTCAAAAACCATCATTGCGAGGACTTGATAGTGTTACCTGAACCAATATAATGTTTAGTTTATTCACATACAACCTCTCCCGTCGTAAAGAGACCTCATCACTTGAGAGCTAAGAAAAAAAGTGAAAATATGAACACAGATACTGTCCAGCTAAAAACTGCAATGGACAAGGTGCAAAAAACAACAGCAAATATCTACAAAGAACATCTAAATACCTTAACAATAACTTCAGAAATATAGTTCTTCATGCCATCCCGTTGTTCAACAGGCAAAGCATTCCACCTATACTTAATGACACCTTCAAGGACCTGTAAATGGAAATTCAGAAAGTTTCCTGGTTAGTATCACCAAACAACATAAAATAAAAGAGAGTCCAGGAAGTAAAAAAAATCAGAGCCCATGGAAAGAGCAACATCTTGCTCGTATTCACAAACCTGTAAAGCAAAAAACTTGGTATTCAAATTCTGTGTGCTAGATAATATGTGAACTACTTGAAGCCACATGTCTTGGTTATTTTGCAAATCTCGCAAGATATGGTCAGCAGCAGCTCTCTGAAAAAGAAGGAAATGGAACAAAAAATAACACAAAAAGGGTTAAGTCCAGATATTTGAATAAACGTTTCAAGTAATCCAAGTAAAATGCAGTTTAACAATGCCAAATGTGTATATCCATACAACAACTTAAAACACAAATTTCTTGCAGAAAATGAGCTGTACATTCAGAAAAATGGTATGCCATAATCGGTATTTCCATTCCAGATCAGAGAAGACAACAATAACATAATAAAGCCTCTAAAATATCGTTAAGACAACAACCACCAAGTAAAAAAGGCAGTAATTTTTCAGCACATGAAAATGAGTCATTACACAGCCAAGAGAAGCTCCAGTAATGATATTTTTGAATTCCGAAAATTTCACAAAACCAGACGTTTGTCTGTGAAATTAAAACTTGCTTAGTCTAATAAAATATTAATATGCCACTCCTAAAATATTCATTATACACATGATGCATCAAACTTGCTATTTTACATCTGGACTTGAATACAATTCCTAACTGACTCGTTATAAATTTATGTCATCACCAAATTTTTTTGAGTGCATCAATTTAGGAGATGCTACATTTCACAAAACATATTCTTTTCAGAAATAAAAACTTAATACAACCTAATTAAAGATGGAGAGTCGGTCCTAATTTTACGGCAATCAATGGAGGACATTAAACTTGTTAGGATGTCGACGACATCCAAACTTATTACAAAATGGAAAATACTCGATATTTCCAGCATGTCGGAGAATCATTGCACACAAAATGGAAAATACTTGATATTTCCAGCATGTTGGAGAATCATTGCACAATCAACTGCACACGCCAATTTCATAATCCTTGAGAACTTCCATCTTGATAAAAACTATAGGATAGACTTAAAAATAAACAAACACAACAAGACCGAAGACTACATAAAAGCAAGAAATGTTGTGGGACCAAAAACCAATTGCATGGCGTTGGCGGAACTTTTCCGCCATTAACCACTTAACAATTACTAAACGCAATCAAAAGTTCAGGATTTTACGCCATCCAATTCATAGACTCAACCATAGCTAAATTATTCACTTGAAAATTGGAATGCCGTGCATAAAAAGCCCAGCTATTTAATCCCAAAGCTCAACATAAGTCATTACTCCCGGAGACGAATTGCATATAATTGGCAACCAATTTCAAAAGAATCAAACAAAAAAACGCCAAGAGACAGAACGAAGGTTAGGTTGGACGGTTTTAACACTGTTAAAGTCGTCAAAGTTCATTCAGATTAGGAGAACGAATTGCACGGTAGAGAATTCTTGAAAACGACATAAAAACTGATGACCCAGAAAACGATGAAATAAAAACGAGTGGATTAAGGAATGCAAGCAAAATCCCAAAAGCATAAATATTAATAAACTAAAAAGCTTCACCTCCTCTTTGGATCCGGTTCCATAAAAAGCAGCGACAGTAGCGTCAAGCAGAGGAACATCCATCGGCTGACTTAAATCGCGTAACTTCTCCGCTGCCATGGCAGAGATCACCAATTAAACCCTAGCCCCCAAAGGACAAAAACCTCCGTTATCGATAAACCCTCCCGCAGTAGACCAAACCCTAGTGTGTAAACTCAGAAACAGTCGCCGAGGAGACTGAGGTATATATATAGGTGAGTGAATAAGCAATTAGAAACGACAGCTTCAATTTAAAGCAGAGGTATTTTAGAGAGAGAAAGAGAGCAACTTTGAAATTGGGTTTTAGCCCTTCCCTCCTGTTTTATATGGGAGAGAGAGAGAGAGATTACGTGTGAAGTTGTGCTAAGACAGCTCCAATGTAGAGTTTGTATATACCTTTGAAAAAGTGCGATGGACAGGAGATTTGGGGATGTGGAGATTCATGTTTCTTTTTTTTATTTTTTATTTATTTAATTTTTTCAGGTTGGTGGGTTAGGGTTTATCCTATGGCTTAATTTCGTTTCTAAAAAGATTTTCGGTTTGCTTAAATAAAAAAAATAAAAAGATATTCGACTTTATGGCACATTATTCACCACCATATTAGTGTGAGATTGGATTCCAAACTATCATCTCAGTATGATAAAAATTTTAATTAAAAACTAAAATATTAATTAATTATTTATGGCTAACAAATAAATAAATAAATCTACTTACCATTAATCTCATCTAGACGAATTAGGATCGGAGACAATGAAATATTTTGGTAAGACAAAGTCTTTTAGGGTGAATATAATTTACTGAAATATAATTATGATATATTCATATTATAATATATATTGTTTTAATTACTCAATAATTAACAATAATGGTAGGAGGAGTAGACTATGTATTTTTTAATAAATATATATAATCTTTTTATATTCACTTTTTTCATTAAGAGACTTTTGCTAGCTAAATTTATAAGTTATTCTTAGCTAGTAGTGTTCTTATTAATTAATTAATGTATAAATTTTAAATGTGATGCAGGAGAATTGACCATTTAATAAATAAATATATCACCTTAAATCTCACTAGACCAATAAACCCTTAACATTTACCCATCTCTTACCATTCATTGTTTTTTCTTCATTAAATTAAATTATCATTTTTTTTCTAATATCTTGTATCATACTACCTCTTTCATTTTGGATATCCGCAAGAATTTCATTTTTTTTTATACTTATTATGGAACTCACACGTACCCACTAATACAATTAAAAAATGAGATACACACATTCACTGATATAACTACCCACTACACATTAAATGATAATACTCCTTAATCCACGTGCAAAAAGCAAATAGCACCCTTAAAGGCGGACGGAGGGAGTATTAATTATATTAATTAATATTTGATTTGATATAAAGTTTAAACTCATCGTATCAAACATTGAATAACACAATATTCATGATTCTTTAAATATTAAACCCTAAACTCAAATCAAACACTAATTGTTTTAACATTTTTATGAATAATTTTTTATATAGAAAAGGGTAAAATTGGATAAAATCCATGTGTACGTTAATTCAATAATAGAGTTCGTATAATTAATTTTGTGAATTCTATTGAATAGTGTTAAATTATACACGAGTAGTGATAGTATATAGTATTTATTTTGAATTTTAATAGAGTAAATTTAAGCTTTTTGTCAAATTAATTAATATTTAAAAGGGAGTTTTTAAAATATAACAATAAAGGTAAATTTAATAAATCTAAATTTAAACTAGTAAACACCAAAATAACACATAGCCTTAAAATTTAGGGTATGAGGTGCACCATAAGATTTATTCCTATAAGTTAAATTTAAAATATAGTTATAATTATATATTTTGTTTTGAATGTTTTTAAATTTTTAGATTTATTTCTATAAGTTGAATTTAAAATAGAGTTGTAATTATATACTATTTTGTTTTTCATATTTTAAAATTTAAATTTAAGTATTAAGGTTAATTACAATCATTTAAATCGGATAAGTACACCAATACATCATTTAAATTTTAGAATATTTAAAAGCATAATTATATAAAAAAAAACACTTTTAGACATGGAGAGGTTTTTTAAAATGTATTGGAGTCTCACTCACTTATCGTTATGACTTCGAATTTGGGTTCATAATATTTAGTCCAATTCAATTCCTTCAGACATTAAGTCAGCAGTCAGCGGCCATGAATGCGTTCCGGTTCGCGGGTGACATGTCTCACTTCCTCAGCATAATCGTGCTTCTGCTCAAAATTCGAACCATGAAATCGTGTGCTGGTTTGTACTCTAACGTACAACACGCTTTTTACATTCCTAATGTGCTATTTATCATCTACGATTAAACATTAGGTTTTTATTTGCAATCTGATCTAGCATGATTTGTGCATAATCTCTAATTATCTTTCCATTGTTCTTATTTGGAGATGCTGTTTTGCAATAATTGAATGCGTTGTTTAATTTTCTTACACGGTCTATTCATAAGCTGCTTTTGTTTATTCATATATTGTAAGAATTGAAATGATGGTTGATAAACAGTTTAAGTATGTTGCTCTGATTTGAATTTTTCAAAAGTAATTAATTGATGATTTTTGATAGATATAGTTCTCTCTGTTAGATTTTCATTTTGAAATTCAGTAAAATCAACCTTAAATAAAGTATTTTGATGATGAAATATACACATTGTAATAAATAAATTCTATCAAAGGGTAGATAATTAGCTGAGAGCCTGATCAAACATTGAAGATGGAGGGTTTGGTTTTGAAGATGTAAAATTCTAGCAGCAATTGTAGTTGGCTGTGTTTCTACCTTCTAAGTTATGACATTTTGTAAATAATACACTTTTAATGCTGTAATGAATCTTGGCCCTCGAGGCTCGAGTAGTATCTTGCATAACCTTGTAAAATAAATGTAGCTAAAAGTTTGATTCTTGATTCAATATTCTATTCTTCAAATGGTTGTTTGTCATCCTAGCTATATGAAAGTTGCTAAGTCGTCTTTTTTGTTCAGGGATTTCGTTGAAGACTCAAGAACTCTATGCCATTGTTTTTCTTGCTCGATACCTTGATTTATTTACAAAGTATTACTCGCTTTACAATACTGTAATGAAGCTGGTTTTCATCGAAACCTCAGTTTGTATTGTGTGGTACATGAGATTTCACAAAGTTGTGAAGCAGACATACTACAAAGACCAAGATACATTCAGACACTACTTTCTTATTCCTCTTTGCCTTTTGCTAGCTCTTCTGGTTCACCGCTCGTTTACTGTAATGGAGGTGAGAACCTCTTCTGTATTTTCTTGCAATTGGCTTCAACATACATGTCTTCTTGTAAACCTCGGACGATGACATATCATAACACTTATTGAAGTGCTTATAATGGATTATTACAATGTATAATAGTGAGTCCCATTTATAATAAGTTCCATATTTGGTTATGATTAAGAAAGTATGGAGACTAAATGCTTGAGAGCTTATTATGTATGGGAAAAATAGCCCTGACAGCATAACACGGATGGATAATGAGATGTTTTCTTGATATATTATTATCTTAAATGTATTGTTTTGAAGCATCGAGCTTGTTGGAGTAAATCAGATCATGTGAGGTTTAGATGTTTTTTTTTTCTTCGTTTGTGATAGGCAAAGTGTCTCCTAGAATTTCCTGCTACCTTTCAAAATTTTACTAGATAAATATGTGATGTGTTGCAAAACTTTATAATTCAAGTGAAATCACCAAAATCAGTACATCAAATATTTGTCAGATTATGCGTTCTGCAAATTTCTAAGTTCCAACAAACTGGTATCAGAGCAACTTTAAAGCAAGACGTTATATTTCTAAGTCCAAGGTTCAATTCCAAATTCCTCCTTGAGCTTTGTATTATGATAGGTGTTCGAGTACAAGTTTTGGTCGTGAATGGGGTGGACAAACTGTGATACCGGACAACGGTAGATATGCCTGATTCGTTATGATGTTTCAAAAGATATTCCTTAAGCTTGGGAACAACTTACCTTTGAAATATGTCCCAAACTGCACCACCCTCTATTTCATCTTTTCCGGTAACCATGTAGATCTCTTCTGAAGTTCTGCTATACTTGATATATTCAGTTCTTTACTCGTTTCAGTATTTCTATTGGAACCCACCAGCTTTCTTTTGTACACAATTCCAAACATCTTATCAAATTCTTGCACAGCCAACAAACCTTTCTCATTTTTACCTGAAATCCGTAGGGCACGCCACATTACCATTGGATCCCAACTCAATCCATATATATTTGAGAATATCACAGACAACAACTGGCTCACCCTTGATTCAGTGTCTTAAGTCTTGCATTAAAGTTGCTCTGATACCAGTTTGTTGGAATTTAGAAATTTGCAGAGCACATAATCTGCCAAATATTTAAGTTCCAACAGAGCTCTGATGGCGTATGAAGTTATAAACTTATCACTGTGTTTATCTGAAGATTAATATGAAGTAATTTATATATGGGCAGTCAACGTTTCTTGCAGATACTTTGGACATTCTCTCTTTATCTTGAAGCAGTGGCGATTCTGCCACAGTTGATACTATTGCAACGAACTAAGAACATTGACAACTTGACTGGAAACTACGTATTTCTTATCGGGTAATTTACTTATTGCAGTTAGCAGTGTGCTTCGGTGCCATCACTAATGCATAAATATCACTCTCTATTTTAATATAGCTCACTCTTTCACACCCTTTTTTACTCGTTTATAGTGCTTATCGGGCCTTGTATCTTCTTAACTGGATATATCGCTTTTTCACGGAGTTGCACAGAGTTCGTTGGATCCGTAAGCCCTGTTCACTTTCTTATTTAAATTTAACTACAACTTTACTATGTAATCTGATTAGAGCATGCAATCCTGCAGCTTGGCTTTCGGGCTTGGTTCAAACTGCTCTATACGTTGACTTCTTCTACTACTACATAAAAAGGTAATCGATTTTGACTGTCCCACATGGCATGCTTATGAATCTCCATTTGAAAATTGATTATTCTTTCAACTGATGCAAACCCTAAAGCTTATGATGCTTAAAGAATCTAACACCACGCTCTTTGAGTTAGTTACTGACAACTCCTGAGAGTGGCTTGTGTAGTATTTGATGTTCTTTTCTTGGTCCTTTTCTCTTTTGCAGCTGGAAAAACAATGAGAAGCTCAAGCTTCCCGCTTGAATCAACTTCGGATATATCGGATATACTTGTGAGAGAAAAAAAAGAGAGGGACCGTATTTCTCCCACAATGTTGGATCACAGATACTGCTGCTATATGTGCAGGCAGGTGAACGGCATAACCTCTTCGATTTTCTTGGCAAGACCAACGGAAGCTTACTTATGCCCGATCAATGCACTATTTTTGTAACATCTTATTTTTAGGTTTCATGGGTTTTAACTTATGCTGCTTGCATTCTCGAATACATAGTGAGGTGACTTGAACTTAAATATTTGGTGGTTTTGTCATCAGTAAATGTGCTAGTAATCATTCCACGGTTACTCAAATCATTTCCCCCTTTTACTTCAAATACTTGAAATAAATGATGGTAATAAATAGCCAAAGAGATATTGTGATTAGCTTTCTGTTCTGCCTGCTATTGATTAAGGTGAAGAAGACATACCAGCATATGGATCTGGTTTATTACTCGAATGGGTGTTGTGTCTGAATCTGGCCCAAATCCCAAATATAAATTCTCAATTTTAAATACGCAAGTATTTAAGTTTCATCTCTATTTTCCAATGTATTTTGAAAGTCTCCGATGAAAGATGAAAAACTATTTTCACAGTGTTGGGTGAGACAGTTTCATGTAGATCATTTTATATCTTTTTATCTAGTTGTCAATGTTATCACTTTTTTTTTTTAATTGTTGCCATTTTTTATTCATATTCATTAAATAGTTTAATGCACTATTATCATTTTTAAAAAATTGAGTATTACTTTTTTATTATAATATTATTACTTCATATCCGTGTCATTAAAGCCGAGCATTGCATATTATCTATCAACGGATCTTGGATGTGCAACATGAGATGTAACACCAAAAGTAATAGAAGAACCTAATAGCATAACCGAATCGGGTAAGCAACACGGGATGCAATACCAAAATGTAACATAAGAACCTAACAACAGAACCGAACCGGTAAGCAATATGAGATGTAACACCAAAATATAACAGAAGAACCTAACAGTAGAACAATCGGTACGCAACATGAGATGTAATACCAAATTATAACAGAAGAACCTAACAGTAGAACCGAACCGCTATCGACGGGGCATATACAATTGGAATATTACGTATGGATTATTACCTTTTGTTCGCAATTTAGAGTAATATTATGTGGTCGAAATAAAAAACGAGGAGTAATATTCAAAGCTTTTTGTAATTTGTACTACATTTGTTTGAATACAACACTATAATGCAATGAAGCAAAATCTTAGAAAATTAATTATAACACACAACGACACATGCAGAAATTTTAAAATCTAAGCCCCTAAATTCATCTTGAATTATAAGCTGAAGATCTTGATTCCCATAATACTGCTGCTCTTCTTGGATTCTTTTTGCAGAATCTGCAGCAGATTCACTACAACCTAGCAACTGAATAGACTTGAGTGTTGGTATGTCTCCTATAAGGAACCTCCTCCAACATCCTTAAATTTTTAAGGCAAATGTGCTCAAGACGCGGAAAGAGGTCCCATCTGTCGTCCAATATTTGAGATCATGCCACGATTGAATTACCAGGGATTTGAGGTTGCAGAACTGGGCTTCGCCAGTTTCCCACTTAGATCCTCTAAAGGGAAGATAACCAATGTTTAGAACTTGAAGAAGTGGCAATGAGCCTATCTTAGTGGTCAACACCTCCAAGTTGAGGGCTGTCCCAAATAAAGTCAAGTTCTTGAGGGAATGTGGGAACTTGATATTTAGCACTAAGTTGTATATCATGTTGGAAATGGCAAGAGTTTCAAGTTTGGTAAAATTGTTGAGGTGTAAATCAATTTCTCTGAGCAAAATCTCACCTCCAACATACTCCAATTTGAGTTTCTTGATATTGGGAATTCTCTTCGTTGTTTGTTCGTTACACTTGAAATTCACAATACCCGAGAGTGTTTGTATGTTTTCCAACACAAAGTGGTGGTCCGAAAACCCACTTAGGATGATCCGAAAGTTGAAATCCCCAAGCATATGACATGCCTAAGTTGAGGCATCTTCCAGATTTCGAATTGTGGAATTCTAGACTCAGAGGGGGGGGGGGGGGGACGAATATAGTGAACGAGTGTTTGGTTCACTAAAATTAATAAGTGAGTTAATAAAGCTTGTAAATGTGATAAGCAATGAATGAGCATTAGAATTCTCTTAATTTCATACTTCCTCTCAAGATTGTATTTCACCGGACCCCTTACTTTTTACTAATGGGCTTAGATGAGTATTATTAACTCAATATGAACCAAACACTTAGATTCCATAGGAGAGAGCACAGATCATGTTGCATTGATTCTTCAAAATTGCAATTTAAAACAAGGAACCTCGAGTTAATTTGCTGTAGAATAACTCCATCAAAATTTAACTTGAAGAAACGACAATAATAAAAGTAGAGAACCCTCACTAGTCTACTACTGGTTGGTTCATCAACTTCATGCCTCAAAAGCAAAGAACGGGCATTTGATGCAGATTTCATACCAAAATGGACTTGTAGGCGATATTCCTCTGCTATGGGTTTATTAGTAAAATGCGCATTTCTTTATTAATTATACTCTCTGGAGTCTCGTCCTTCTCATTAAGCACACAAAAGAACCTTTGTTTTTGAGCTTCTATTATGCATAAATCCCTCACGAGATCATGCATTCTGTATGAAAACTTTCCCATTCCACCTCAATTTATCTAACAAAATGAGGTTTCTGTCAACGAGTTCCTTTAAATACTCCTCTGCAACTTCTTCCAAGCTTTTATCATCAATCGGCTTCAGAATTCCCTCAGCAACCCAGAGTCTGATGAGGTCCGTCACGTTAATTTCTTCGTCTTCTGGGAACATTCCCATGTACAAGAAACATGGTTTAAGATGCATTGGCAACTCTTTGTAACTCATGCCCAATAGTTGCAAGCAATACTCATCTCCCTCCAGATTTATGAGTGAGTTCAGATTTCGTAAAAGTGTATTCCCCGTATACTGTTGTCATGTTGGATTTTGTTAAAAGTCCTCCAATCACAACTATGGACAAAGGAAGCCCTCTACAATTCTTTGCAATCTTCTATCCAATTTCCTCCAATTCACCAGGGCAACATGATTCTTTGCCAAACACAATTTCGCAAAGCAGACCCCAACTAGTATCATGATCCAAGAATTTCATGTTAAAGTGGTGAGAACCACTCAACTCGAATGCCAAATTAGATTGCCTAGTAGTTATCATGATTCTACTACCATTATTGTTATCTGGAAAAAAGGCCTTAACTCTATCCCAAGGCTCACTACTCCATATGTCGTCCATTACAATCAAGTATTAAAAATAGCTAGGAAGAAATTAAACGGCAATGGTTAGGAAGAATAACAAAACAGTACAACACATACTCTCTACCCATTCTGCCAATTTAAAAATATACACGCTGAAATTAAACTGCAATGGTTAGGAAGAATGACAAAACAGTACAACACATATTCTCTCTACTCATTCTGCCAATTTAAAAATATACACGCTGAAAGACAACTGATTATATAATAAGTACTTACAACAACACATTCTCCGGCAGCTCTTCCATTGAAATGATTCTAAATTGAATGTCTTCATTCCCGTAATACTCCTGCTCCTCTTGGATTCTTTTTGCAGATTCTGCAGCAGATTTGGTACAACCCACCAACTTAATAGACTTGAGCGTTGGAATGTCTCCTATACTCGAAGGGATCTCCTCCAATTTCATCACACTTATAAGGACAAGGCGCTCGACATAGAAAGGAGGTACTGTCTGTAGTCCAATGTTTCAGATCATCCCAATGGCGAATTAGGAGAGATTTAAGGTTGCAGAATCGCCCTTCACCAGTGTCCCACCTGGATTCTCTAGTAAAACAAACATCAATCGTTAGAGCTTGAAGAAATGGCAATGAACCTATCTTTGTGGTTATCTCCTCCAAGTTGAGCTCTACGCCGCATAATTTCAACTTCTTGACGCAATCCGGGCAAGTCAAATGTAGCCTTGACCAGCACCCTGTGTTGGAAAGGGATAGGGTTTCAAGTTTGTGAAGATTGATGAGACACAAATCAATATCTGTATGCATCTTAGCTTCATTGTACTTCAATTTGCGTGTCTTGATATTAGGGATTCTCTTGATCGTTTCTTCATCACACTTGAAATTAATCACACCCGAGAGTGTCTGTAAGTTATCCAACACAAAGTTGTGCTCCGACTCCCTATCTGAGAGTTGAAACTTATCGAGTACGGCATGCCTAAGTAGAGGGATTTTCCAAATTTCAAACGGTTGGCGTAATATAGAACAAATGTGGGGACTTTTGCTTCTTACTCTAAGTATCTGCAAATTCCAAAGGCGAGAACAAAAAAACGATTGTCTTAATTCATCAAAGTGGGAAAGAGAAAGAAACCGAGAGTTGATTTGCTGCATAACTCCATAAAAACTGGGACTGTAGTAACGCCAATAAAAAAAGTATACAACCCTCACCAGTTTACTACTAATTTTTTCTTCATTAACTTCACTACTAAGAAGCAAAGAGCGAGCAGATGATGCAGATTCCATGCCACGGATTTGTGGGCTATCCAATATTGATGTATTTTTATTCATGCAAATGCGTCTTGCCATGTTTGCCTTCTTTGGAATTGCAAACTTGTCATTTACTAGGCAAAAGAACCTTTGTTTTTAGCTTCTGTTATGCATAGGTCCCTCAAAAGATCATGAATTCTGCATGATTTTACTTGCCCATTCCACCTCAGTTTATGAACTAAAATGAGATTTCTGTCCCCTAGTTCCTTCAAGTACTCTTCTCCAGCTTCTTCCAAGCTTTTACCATCAATTGGTTTCAAGATTCCCTCAGCAACCCACAATCTGATGAGGTCCGTCACGTTAATTTCTTCGTCTTCAGGAAACATTCCCATGTACAAAAAATATAGGTTTGAGATGTACCGGCAACTCTTTGTAACTCGTGCCCAATAGCTGCAAGCAATACTCATCTCCCTCCAGATTTATGAGTGAGTTCAGATTTCGTAAAGTGTATTCCCAATAACTTCGTGTCATGTTGGATTTTGTTAAAAGTCCTCCAGTCACAATTATGGACAAAGGAAGCCCTCTACAATTCTTTGCAATCTTCTTTCCTATTTTCTCCAATTCACCAGGGCAACATGATTCTTTGCCAAACACAATTTCAGAAAGCAGACCCCAACTCCTATCATGATCTAAGAAATTCATATGGAAGTGGTGAGAACCACTCAACCCAAAATCCAAATTTGATTGCCTAGAAGTTATCATGATTCTACTTCCATTCTTGTTATCTGGAAAAAAGGCCTTAACTCTATCCCAAGGCTCGCAACTCCATATGTCGTCCATTACAATAAAAAATCTCCTATCCCATAATTTTTGGTACACACGCAGTCCTAATTCTTCCTCACTCCCTCCATCTTTCTGGAGAACCTGTAAAAGGATCTCTCGACTACTACACTCTTGAGAAATTGTAATCCATGCAAGAATGTCAAAATATTCGACAATAAGTGGATTTGAATAAATATTTCTTGCGAGTGTAGTCTTACCGATTCCACCCATTCCAACAATGGAGATGATTTGGAGACTGGACTGTTGCCCCACGAGCTTATCCGAAGACATCATCCAGAATCGGCTTGGCGCTGCTGCTCTGCCAAGTGGAAGCAGGTTTTATTGAAGAGTATAGATGAAGCTGCTCTAGGGTTCCCACCTTCTTCCTTTCAATGATTTCCATCGCCTCTTTTTTAATCAAATCCAATTCTTGTATCGCTTTCTCCAGATCTCGTTGAAAATCATCAGAACTTATAAATTGGTCATCACTAAAGGTGGATTCAACATCAATTTGATCATTATCGTGTCTGTAGTATTTCTCAAAAAACTGTTGAATTAGAGTGACGTTTCGGCGATCTCGACTCGTCGATCTAGCTTCAATTTGATCGACAATATGCATTTCAATTACATCTTCTGTTGCATGAGCTGCACCGACGATTCGACTCTCCAAGTCGCCGCCGTCGTCTCCGGTGGAGTACAATTCCAGGAAATTTTGCAGGAAAGAGATGTTCTGGGTGAGAGAACGCACCTGTTGTTCTTGGAGGGGGATTGGAGGTCGAGGATGATTCAGTATGTTGTCAATGGTGTGCATCAGAGAAAGAAGAGCAACTTAGGCTTCCATCTCAATCTCTCACTCGTTTCCCTCTCTAAAACTACACACAGAAATGTGAATGGAGGCAGATTTAGCATGTAAGTGGGGAAGAAAGAACTCAGACTAGTATGGGTGCAATGATGAGTGGGAAATATAAACAATCAAAAGCATCTTTCCACCACCATGCCTGCCCAACTTTTAGTTTGATTGGTTGTTCGATTTTATATTTTATCTGATCGATTGGTTTAACTATTTAAATATGGGTGTAACAGAGTTATGGCGAACAGTTCTCGACTCGACTCGGCTGGATAAACATCATCCTCCAACCCTGGTAAATTTGTTTTCAACTCTTTCTAGCCTTTCTATGACTATTCATTTGCTATTTCTTTGCCATTAAACCAATAGTATTATGAAACAGAGTATCCCACAGGGAAATAATAATTTATAACCTATAGTACCATGGAGGCTATGTCATCTGTAAAGTAAAGATTACATATAATCACTGTTAAAAGCATAGCAGATTATGGTGATTAGACCTGTTGTACATCATCATCCTTACAATTTGCAGGTGACACTATTACAAGGGAAGAGAATGGAAGGGAAGGGAAGGGAAGGGAGGGGCGAAATCTTAAAGTTTTTAAGTAATTTCTTAATTAAAAACAAGTGGAAATTTAAAAATGGATGTTATCCATGATGCAGGAGAAACTAAGTTGAAGATCTTCATTCCCATTGTACTCTTGCTCCTCTTTGATTCTTTTTGCAGATTCTGTGGCAGATTTGCAACAGTCCTCCAACTGAATTGTCTTGAGTGTTGGTATATCTCCTATTCTGGGAGGAATCTCTTCCAACTGTCCTAAATCTCTAAGGAGAAGTTGCTCTAGACATGGAAAGGAGGTGTCATCTGCAGTCCAGTATTTGAGACCACACCATTTGTTAATTATGAGGTATTTGAGGCTGCCGAATTGGGCTTCACCACAGTTCCACCTGTACCCTCTAAAGGAATCAGCTCCAACTATCAGAAGTTGAAGATGAGGCAATGAAGCAATTCTTGTTGTCAATTCCTCCGGATGGAGATCCGTTCCCCATAAACTCAGTTCCTTGAGGGAATCCGGGAAGCTGACATTAATTGTCACCGAATAGTACGTGTTGTAAATGGAAAGGGCATCGAGTTTTTGTAGATACTTGAGATGTAAATCGAATTCTGTAACCCACTCACATGTCTTTCCCACGTCGTAGATTACTCCGAGTGTCTTGATATTGGGGATTCTCTTGGCTGTTTCTTCGTCGCAACTGAAATCCACAACTTGCTTCAGTGTCTGCAAGTTTTTCAACACCAAGTTGTGCTCTGTAGGATGTGAAAGTTGAATTTCTCTGAGTCTGGCATGCCTAAGTAGAGGCATTTTCCAAATATCGAATGCTGCTCGTGTTGAGTAGGAGGAAAGGTAGAGTGTCTGTAGATTCCAGAGAAGAGAGTGCAGAGGAAATTGCATGGAGTTTAAGAATAGGAAACGCAAGTTAAGTTGCTGAATAGCTCCATCAAAATTCAAGTCCATGTGATGCATATCAAACGAATATCGAACCCTTAACAGTCTGCTTATGGGCTTATCAATCTCGTTCCTCAAAAGCAAAGAACGGGCAGATTTCAGGCCAACTAGCTGGATATGTGTGGGAGAGTATTCGTTGATACAAATGCGTCTTTCCATGTTTATGCCCTCCCGAGTCTCATCCTGCTCACTTGCAAGCCAAAAAAACCTTTGTTTTTTAGCTTCTCTTATGCATAAATCCCTCACAAGATCATGCATTCTGCATGATTTTGCTTTCCCATTCCACCACAATTTATGAACTAAAATGAGATTTCTGTCCACTAGTTCCTTCAAGTACTCTTCTGCAGCTTCTTCTAGGATTTTACCATCAATTGGTTTCACAATTCCTTCAGCAACCCACAAGTTGATGAGGTCCGACACGTTGATTTCTTCGTCTTCTGGGAACATTCCCATGTACAGAAAACATGGTTTAAGATGCACCGGCAACTCTTTATAACTCCTGCTTAATATTTGTAAGCAATATTCATCTTCCTCCAGATTTATGAGTGGGCTCAGATTTTGTAAAATGTATTCCCAGTACACTCGTGTCATGTTGGATTTTTTTAGAAGTCCTCCAATCACAACAATGGACAAAGGAAGCCCCCTACAATTTCTTGCAATCTTCTTTCCAGTGTCCTCCAATTCTCTAGGGCAGCACAATTCTCTGCCAAACACAACATCGCACAGCAAACACCAACTCTTGTCTTCATCTAAGAAGTTCATGTGATTAATGATGTGAGAACCACTTAACTTGAATGCCAAGTTTGATTTCCTAGTGGTTATCATGATTCTACTTCCATTGTTGTTATCTGGAAAATAGGTCTTAACTTCATCCCAAGGCTTACTACTCCATATGTCGTCCATCACAATCAAATATCTCCGATCCCATAATTTTTTGTGCACACGCATTCCTAATTCATCATCAATCCCTCTGTTTTCTTGGCCAAGAACTTGTAACAGAATCTCATGTGGCCCACTATACTCTTGAGAAACTATAACCCATGCAAAAATGTCAAAATGCTCGACAATGAGCTGATTAGAGTAAATATTTAGAGCCAGTGTAGTCTTACCGATGCCACCCATTCCGACAATGGGGATGATTTGGAGATTAGAGTGTTGCCCCACGAGCTTATCCAAAACCTCAAAAACAAAGTCCTCATCCTGAACAATCATGGTGCTGCTGCTCTGCCACGTGGAAGCGTTTGTATGGAGGTGATCATCATGATGTTGGGTCCCCATCTTCTTCTCTTTAGCGATCACCATCGCCTCTTTCTTGATCAAATCCAATTCTTGTATCGCTCTCCCTAGATCTACATGAAAGTGATCGAGGGAGATGATGTTTTCGACATCATGACCTGTTGATACACCAGCCTTACAGGGTGCTACAACAGCTCTCAAAAGCTGTCTGAATTTATGCAGCATTAGCGCCAATATTGGCTCATTGGTAGTGCCAGCTTCGAGTTGATATGAATTACGAATGCTAGCTTCAATTTGATCGACAATATGGGTTTCGATTACGTCTTCTGCTGCGTGAGCTGCACTGGTGATGCGTCTCTCCAAGTCTTCGTCTTCTTTGTTGGAATAACGTTCAAGAAAATCTTGCAAGAAAGTAAGGTTCTCGGTAAGAGAATGACGTTGTTGTTGATGGAGGGAGATTGGAGGTCGAGGATGATTGTGTATGTTGTTAATGGTGTGCATCAGGGAAAGTAGAGCTGCATAAGCGTCCATCTTGTTTCTTTACAATTGGTTTGGAGGCAGATTATTTCTGCTTGTGGGAAAGAACTCAGATACCAGAATGGAAACAATTTATGATAGGTGGGAAGTAGACCAAGAAAGTATGGTCAATTATTTCTTAATAAAACCATCTTTCCACCACCATGCCTGCCTCTCTCTTTCTTTTGTCGGCCACTTAGTTTCAGTTAATTATATTGTCATGACTCATGGGATTTGGCATGACCACCAGAGAGTAGTTCAGTGGATCCCTAAATTAAAAGGCCGAGTTAAATGAACATACTGGATTAATTAAATTAAAAATATAAAAATAATCAGATAACCTTATAAGCTATAGCCAGAAAAAATATCAAATTTATGAACTTACATAATCTAAACCAAAATCATAGAATGTGACGGATAGAAATTAAAAAATGGTGCCTGCCATCTAAATTCATCTGTCAACAATGAATTATAATCTGAAGATCTTCATTCCCATAATATTGTTGCTCCTCTTGGATTCTTTTAGCAGATTCTTCAGCAGATCTGCTACAGTTCTTCAATTCAATTGACTTGAGTGTTGCTATGTCTCCTATACTCATTGGAATCTCCTCCAAGTCATCCAAATCTTCAAGAAGAATGTGCTCTAGGCACATAAAGGAAGTACCATACATGGTCCAGCATTTCATAATCTGCCATCCGTCAATGGTGAGGTATTTCAGGCTACAGAATTGGGCTTCACCCGTTTCCCATCTGGACCCTCTATTGGAATAACAACTATCAATCTTTAGAACTTGAAGAAACCGCAACGAACCTGTCTTTGCATTCAACTCATCGAAGTTGAGCTGTACGCCGCGTAGAGTGAGCTTCTTGAGGGAATCGGGGAAGGAGACGTGTAGCACGGAATAGGACCTCGCGTTAGATATATAAAGGGTGTCGAGTTTGTGTAGATTGTGGAGACATAAAACAATTCTTCTGATCAAGCCATCTACCTCCTCCACGAAGTAGGCCAATTTGAGTGACTTGATATTGGGGATTCTCTTGGCCGTTTCTTCATCACACCAGAAATTCAAAATACCCGACAGCTTGTGAAGGTTTTTCAACACAAAGCTGTGCTCCGGCTTTGGATCCGGGAGTTGAAACCCTCCGAGTCTTGCATGTCTAAGTAGAGGCATCTTCCAGATATCAAAATGTGGGATGCTGAACTCGGAGGAAGTTGGAAAGTATCTAACTCGAAGGGTCTGTAGGTTCCAGAAGAGATCAAATCGAATGGATTCATCGACTGGGGAGTTTAGATAAAGGAACCTCGAGTTAATTTGCTGATTAACTTCAAGGAAGTTGAAGTTGAAGCAAGAGTAATGCCAATTATGAGCGTATCTAACCCTCGTCAATCTACTAGTTGGTTCAAGAATCTCATTTCTCGAAACCAAAGATCTCGCATAAGATGCAGATTTCAAGCCAAAATGGATTTCAGGATTAGTGTATTTATGTATACAAATGCGTCTTTCCATAATTATGCCCTCTGGAGTCCCACCCTTCTCACTCACTACACACAAAAACCTTTGTTTCTGAGCTTCTCTTATGCATAAATCCCTCAAAAGATCATGCATTCCGCATGATTTTACTTTTTCATTCCACTTTAGTTTATGGGCTAAAATCAGATTTCTGTGCAGCAGTTCCTTCAAGTACTCTTCCCCAACTTCTTCTAAGCTTCTATCTTCAATTGGTTTCAGAATTCCTTCCGCAACCCACAATTTCACGAGTTCCGAAACCATAATTTCTTCGTCTTCTGGGAACATCCCCATGTACAGAAAACACGGTTTGAGATGCATGGGCAACTCTTTATAACTCGTGCGCAGTACCTGCAAGCAGTACTCATCTCCCTCTAAATTTATGAGAGAATTCAAATTCGCTAGTGTATTCCCAGTACCCTCTTGTCAAGTTGGATTTTGCAAGAAGTCCTCCAACCACAACTATGGACAAAGGAAGCCCTCTGCAATTTATTGCAATCTTCTTCCCAATATCCTCCAATTCAACAGGACAACTTAATTCTTTGCCAAACACAATTTCAGAAAGTAGACCCCAACTCTTATCATGATCTAAGAAATTCATGTGAAAGACGTGAGAACCACTTAACTCTGTACCCAGATTTGATAGTCTAGTGGTAATCATGATTCTGCTCCCATTGTTGTTATCAGGAAAGAAGTTCTTAACTCTATGCCAAGGCTCACTACTCCACATGTCGTCCATTACAATCAAGTATTTCCTACCCCATAGTTGTTGGTGCACACATAGTCCTAATGCCTCTTCACTCCCACTGTTTTCTTGGCCAAGAACTTGTAATAGAATTTGTAGACTACTACACCCTTGAGAAACTACAACCCATGCAAGAATGTCAAAATGTTCAACAATAAGTCCATTAGTGTAAATATGTTTAGCGAGTGTAGTCTTCCCGATTCCGCCCATTCCAACAATTGGAATGATTTGGAGACTAGATTGTTGCCCCACGAGCTTATCCAAGACTTGATTTACCAAGACTTGATTGATCAAAATCCACCGTGGTCTGCCACGTGCAGGCCTAATTGCCGGAGAATTCGTACGGATCAGACCGTGATGTCGGGATCCCATCTCCTTCTTCACTTCAACGATCTCGGTGGCCTCTTTCTTCATCAAATCCAAGTCTTGAATCGCCCTCTCCAGATCTCCATAAAAGTCAACGGATCTGATATTTTGGCCATCATGACTTGTGGATCCAGCTTCGATTTGATCGACAATATGGGTTTCGATTAAGTCTTCTGCTGCTTGAGCTGCAGCGGTGATTCGACTCTCCAAGTCATCGTCGGAGTAGAATTCCAGAAAATCTTGCAGGAAGGAGAGGTTTTGAGTGAGGGAAGAAAGGTGATTTTGGTGAAGGGAGATTGGAGGGCGAGGATGATTCCGTATGTTGTTGATGGTGTGCATCAGCGAAAGCACAGCTGCGTAAGCTGCCATCTCAAACTTCTAAACTGTGATGGGGTGGTTCTACAGCTGTTGTATAAAATTTTAATTTTATTTAGTAGTAATATCTACCGAATGTTTTCTATTTTGACATGTATTTCATACATGAGTGACACTCTACCGCAACCTGTGCCTTAGGAATTTAAACATTTAAACCTCTAACAATATGGTTAAATAGAATAAGGAGGGGGGAGGGCATGAAGTTTAAACCTCTAACAATATGATTAAATAGAATGTAGAGGGGAGGGGGCATGGTGTGTTTTGGGCACACAAATTTTTGCATTTCTATAATGTCTTAAAAGATTTTTATATTTTAATATTAAAATAAATATTTCTATACTAATATTGATCCAGATAATTTTTATATAATTAAAATCAACATTGAAAAAAAATTATTTTTTTATTAATGGAATATTTTGTTAGTAATAACCTTAATTTCATTATTAAATTATTTTATAAACTGACAAATAACAAAATCCCGAATAATTTTTAAGTGGATAAAGTGGTGGTTAATAAATTTTTAAATTAATTTCTAACAAATTGGATTCTATTGATAAATTTATTGGAAAAAAAAGGCTTTTTTTTAACCGTGTAATCTACATATTTGAATAATATAACTAATAATTAATCCACTAACGAATACAAGTTAATATACGATAGCTAAACCCCACTTCAATAGCATGTTGGCATCCATTTCACATGGTTATTTTTTCAATTAACATTTCTAAAATTTCCAAAATCTGAAAAGGGATTTAAAAATTGATATGGTTCCTCCTCCTCTTCTATTGCAGTGATTTTAAGTTGAAGATCTTCATTCCCATAATAATCTTGCTCTTCTTGGATTCTTCTTGCAGAATCTGCTGCAGATTCACTACACTCTATCAACTCAATAGACTTGAGCGTTGGTATGTCTCCTATACTCGAAGGGATCTCTTCCAACCTCGCCACACCTTTTAGGACAAGGTGCTCTAGACACACAAACGAGGTGCTGTCTGTTGTCCAGTGTATCAGATCATCCAAACGTCGAATCACAAGGGATTTAAGGTTGCAGAATCGCCCTTCACCAGTGTCCCACCTGGATTCTCTAGAGGAACAAACATCAATCTTTAGAACTTGAAGAAACGGCAATGAACCTATCCTTGTGTTCAACTCCTCCAAGTTGAGTTCTACACCACTTAAACTCAATTTCTTGATGGAATCAGGGCAAGTCAAATGTAGCACTGAGCTGTTCCCAGTGTTGGCAATGGACAGAGTTTCGAGTTTGTGTAGATTGATGAGACACAAATCAATATCTGCATGCAACTTAGCTTCATCGTATCTCAACTTGAGTGTCTTGATATTAGGCATTCTCTTGATCGCCTCTTCGTCACACTTGAAATCCACTACACCCGAGAGCGTCTGCTAGTTTTCCAACACAAAGTTGTGCTCTGGCTCCCCGTTTGAAGGATCTGAGAGCTCAACTTCGTCGAGTATGGCATGCCTAAGTAGAGGCATTTTCCAAACTTCCAAGGGTGGGATATTGGCCTAAGGGTAGGATATTTCCTTCTCACTTTAAGTGTCTGTAAATTCCAAAGGAGAGAGCAAAAAAGAGATTGTTCTGTTATATAGGAAAGGGAAATGAACCGCAAGTTGATATGCTGTATAACTCCATGGAAACTGCGATGGTAGTAACGCCAATAACAGAAGTATACAACCCTCACCAGGAGTAATAATTTTTTCTTCAGTAACTTCACTAAGAAGCAAAGAGCGAGCAGATGATGCAGATTTCATGCCACGGATTTGTGGTCCAAGTCCCATTATTGATGTTCGTTTATTCATGCAAATGCGTCTTGCCATGTTTTCCGTCTCTGGAATTTCGAACTTGTCATTTACTAGGTAAAAGAACCCTTGTTTCTGAGCTTCTCTTATGCATAAATCCCTCACAAGATCATGCATTCTGCATGATTTTACTTTCCCATTCCACCGCAATTTAGCCACTAAAATGAGATTTCTGTCCACTAGTTCCTTCAAGTACTCTTCTCCAGCTTCTTCCAAGCTTTTACCATCAATTGGTTTCAAGATTCCCTCAGCAACCCACAGTTTGATGAGGTTCGACACATTGATTTCTTCGTCTTCTGGGAACATTCCCATGTACAAGAAACATGGTTTAAGATGCACTGGTAACTCTTTATAACTCGTGCCCAATAGTTGCAAGCAATACTCATCTCCCTCCAAATATATGAGTGAGTTCAGATTTCGTAAAGTGTATTCCCAGTATGCTAGTGCCAAGTTGGATTTTGTTAAAAGTCCTCCAATCACAACTATGGACAAAGGAAGCCCTTTACAATTCTGTGCAATCTTTTTCCCTATTTTCTCCAATTCACCAGGGCAACTTGATTCTTTGCCAAATACAATTTCGCAAAGCAGATCCCAACTCCTATCATGATCCAAGAAATTAATGTGAAAGTGGTGAGAACCACTCAACTCGAATGCCAATATTAGATTGCCTAGTAGTTATCATGATTCTACTACCATTGTTGTTATCTGGAAAAAAGGCTTTAACTTTATCCCAAGGCTCACTACTCCATATGTCATCCATTACTATCAAGTATCTCCTATCCCATAACTTTTTATGCACACACAATCCTAATTCATCTTCATTGACTCTGTTTCCTTGGCCAAGAACTTGTAATAGAATCTCTGGTCCACTACACTCTTGAGAGACCACAACCCGTGCAAGAATATCAAAATGTTCTACAATAAGGTGATTTAAGTATATGTTTCTAGCTAGAGTAGTCTTACCGATTCCACCCATTCCAACAATGGAGATGATTTGGAGATTAGACCGTTGGCCCACGAGCTTATCCAAAACTTGATTAACAAAAGCATCATCCAGAGCTGCCATGGTGGTGCTGCTCTGCCAGTGGAAGCAGGTGTAAAGGAAGGGTGCTCATGGAGTTGATGTTGGGATCCCATCTTTTTCAATTCAGTGATCTCCATTGCCTCTTTCTTTATCAAATCCAAGTGTTGTATGGCTCTCTCTAGATCTACGTAAAAGTCATCAGAGCTGATATTTTGGGCATCATGAGTTGTGGATCTTGCTTCGATTTGATCAACAATTTGGGTTTCGATTATATCTTCTGCTGCATGAGCTGCAGCGGCGATTCGAGTCTCCAAGTGGTCGTGGGAGTAGAATTCCAGAAAATTTAGCAGGAATGAGAGGTTTTGGTTGAGAGAAGGAAGGTGATTTTGGTGTAGAGAGATTGGAGGGCAAGGATGAGAGCGTAGGTTGTTAATGGTGTGCAGCAGCGAAAGCAGAGATGCATAAGCTGCCATCTCAATCTCACACTTGTTTCTCTCTTTAAAACTAACAAGAATGGGGGCAGATCTAGCATATTAAGTGGGAAAGAAAGCAAGAGGGATGCAATTATGAGTGGGAAATAAACAGTAGAAAGCATCTTTCCACCACCATATTTTCTAATTAAATAAATATTCATTTGTTCTTTCTTTGACATTCCCACAGGGAAATGAGAATCTATAATCTACAACGGCATGATAGAACAAGAGGGTATAATATATCATCATATATTGAAGCTTACATATGATCAGTGTCTCAAGCATTGCATATTATGGTGATTACATCATCATCTTACAATTCAAGAAGAAGAAAAATCCAAAACAAGAAAGTTTAAAGATTGTTGAAATCCTTCTACTAGGACCAACTAAGTTGAAGATCTTCATTCCCATTATACTCTTGCTCCTCTTTGATTCTCTCTGCAGAATCTATGGCAGATTTGCAACATTTCACCACCTGAATTGTCTTGAGTGTTGGTATGTCTGCCATTCTTGAAGGAATCTCCTTCAACTTTTCTAAATGTCTGAGGTGAAGGAGCTCTAGACATGGAAAAGAGGTGTCGTCTGTGGTCCAGTTTTTCAGATCATACCAATAGTCAATTATGAGGTATTTGAGGCTGCAGAATTGGCTCTCACCAATTTCCCACATGAATCCTCTACCGCCACAAATTTTCAGAAATTGAAGATTTGGCAAAGAACCTATCTTTGAGGTCAAGCAGTTGAGCTCACGCCCCTTAAAAGTCAGCTTCTTGAGGGAATGTGGGAACGTGACGTTAGGCATGGACCTGAAGCTTGAAGAAATGGCAAGGGTTTCGAGTTTGTTTAGATTGTGGAGATATAAATCAATTTCATGGGGCCACTTGTAGGCCACATTGAGTATGTTGATGTTAGGTATTCTCTTAGCTGTTTCTTCGCTACACTGGAAATTCACAACACCAGACAAGGTGTGTAAGTTTTTCAGCACAAAGTAGTCCCCCTCTGTAATATCTGAGAGATAAGCCCACCCCCGGAGTTCGGCATGCCTAAGTAGAGGCATTTTCCAAATGTCTAATGGTACTAGATCTCCCACATTATATGCATCTCTACCAATTACAAGTGTCTGGAGATTCCAAATGCGAGAACAACGATCAGTCGTAATTGATTCATCCCTATTGGTAAGTTTAGAAAAGAACCTCAAGTTAGTTTGTTGGAGTATATCTCCATCACAACTCGACTCCAAGAAACGCCAATAAAAAGAGTACCTAACTCTCATCACTCTACTCCTTGGTTCATCAATCTCATATCTCAAAAGCAAAGAGCGTGCAGGTGATTCAGATTGCATGCCATAATGCTTTTTTCGACGAATGTATTTATTTATACAAATGTATGTCCTCTGCAATCTCATCCTTCTCACCAACCACACAAAAGAACCTCTGTTTTCCAGTTTCTCTTATGCATAAATCCCTCAAAACATCATGAATTCTGCATGATTTACCTTCCCATTCCACCGCAGTTTATCCACTAGAACCAGATTTCTGTCCACAAGTTCCTCTAAGTACTCTTCTGCAACTTCTTCTAAGCTTTTATCATGATCTGGTTTCAGAATTCCTTCAGCAATCCACAATCTGATGAGATCCGACACATTAATTTCAATGTCTTCTGGGAACATTCCCATGTACAGAAAACACGGTCTAATATATATGGGTAACTCTTTATAACTCTTGAGCAATAGTTGTAGGCAATATTCACCTTCCTCCAAATTTATGAGTGCATTTAGATTCTCTGAAGTGTATTCCCAGTACTCTCTTGTCATGTTGGATTTTTTTAAAAGTCCTCCAATCACCACTATTGACAGTGGAAGCCCTTTACATCTTATTGCAATCTTCCTTCCAATGTTCTCCAATTCAGTGGGACAACTTGATTCTTTGTCAAACACAACTTTGCAAAGTAGACCCCAACTCTTATCCTGGTCTAAGAAGTTTATGTGAAAGTGGTGAGAAGTATTCAACTCGGATGCCAAATTTGATTGCCTAGTGGTTATCAAAATTCTACTTCCATTGCCATTATCTGGAAAGAAGGTCTTAACTCTATTCCAAGGCTCACTACTCCACATGTCATCCATGACAATCAAGTACCTCGTACCCCATAAATTTTTATGCACAAGCAGTCCTAAATCATCTTCTCCACTCCCATCTTTTTCTTTGCCAAGAACTTGTGAAAGGATCTCTGACCCACTACACTCTTGAGAGACTATAACCCATGCAAGAATGTCAAAACGTTCGACAATAAGCTGATATGAGTAAATATGTTTAGCCAGAGTAGTCTTACCGATTCCACCCATTCCATCGATTTGGATGATTTGGAGATCAGAGTGTTGCCCCACGAGCTTATCCAAAACGTGAACAAAGACATCGTCAAGAACCAAGGCGGGGGTCCTGCTGATCTGCCACTTGGAAGTGGGTGAGTTTGTATGGAGGCGAGCATGACCATGACGTTGGGATCCCATATAATTCTTCACTTCCATGATCTCCGTCGTCTCTTCTTTTATCAAATTCAAGTCTTGTATTGCTATCTCTAGATCTCTATGAAAGTCAACGGAACTGATAGTTTCACTTGTGGGCTGTATATCTCTATGAAAGTTAACGAAACTGAAAGTTTGACTTGTGGATCCAGCTTCGATTTGATCATGGGGTTCTGTCAACTTCCTTATTAAGCGCTCGTAATCCATCATCGGACTTCTTATGAATGTAGCAAGCTTAATCAACTTCAATTCCACACCGGTGGGTTTTAGTTAATCCACTTCAATTGCTCACACTCTAACCTATTATCTAATTCTAACATATTATCTAATTGTATATTGAATCAAACCAAAATTGAAAGGAAGAAAGAATGAAGACAAGAATTATAGTGGTTCGATCATGTTGATCTACATCCACTTTCTAAAGGAGAAAGAATTCACTATGATGATGATGATGGTTACAAAACTTACAAGCACACTTAAAGAAAACCTAATGCTTGAAAAACTGATGTGTGGAGATGATAGGTTTTAAGACGATCTATTCGATGCAAGTTTGAGGCTCCCTCTTATAGTTACTATGCATGCACATGCATGCAGTTATAACTGACCTAGCAACAACTCAAGAATCTTGCCAAGTCATCAATATATCGGTTAATCCTCCACGCTGATCCAAACTGTCATGCAGCATATCGGTTCGACTTGATTGTCAGGTCGAACCTCTGGTCGAACCGTAGTAACTGTCATTCTGTTTCAGTTTAACATTTGGTTCGACCACGACATTTATGGTTCGACCAAACCTACTGGTCGAACCTAGGTCGAACCTTGTCATGGTTTTGGATTCTCACTGGTTCGACCCCGTCACTTATGGTTCGACCTTCCCTTTTGGTCGAACCTTGGTCGAACCCTGTCAGAAATACCATGCAAGATTATGCATGATCTATACTTAACAAATCTCCACCTTAGACCATGCATCACCACAAGTAATACTCCTCCACCTTGCTGCAATTACAGGCTGCAGCCCACCTTTCTTCCTCCATCTCTAGGAAATACCAATAATACTCTTACACAATTCAAACTTTTGAATAGGTAGAGCCTTGGTAAACATATCAGCAGGATTCTCAGCTGTCTTAATCTTCTTGACAGTAACTAGCTTCTCATCTATCATATCTCTTATGAAATAGAGTCTAACATCAATGTGTTTAGTTCTCTCATGATACCCCTGATGTTTTGAGAGATGTACAGCACTTTGGTTATCACAATATACTTCAACAGTCTCTTGTTGAACACCAAATTCTCCCAAAATTCCAACTAGCCAAACACCTTCTTTGGTTGCTTCTGTGAGAGCAACAAATTCTGCCTCTGTGGTAGAAAGAGCTACAATATGTTGATGTGTAGCCTTCCAACTTATTGCTGTACCAAATAAATTGAACACATAGCCTGTTATGGACTTCCTTGTATCAAGATTTGCTGCATAATCAGCATCCACATAGCCTATAACAGCTCTGTCCCAAGTACTTTGTTTCTGAAACTTCAAACCAACTGATATAGTTCCCTTGATGTATCTGAGTACCCATTTTACTGCATCCCAATGTATAGAGCCAGGATTGCTCATAAACCTGCTGATCATACTCATAATATAAGCCAAATCTGGCCTGCAACATACCATTGCATACATCAGACTACCAACAGCACTTGCATGTGGTATATTGCTCATTTCTGCCCTTTCCTTATCTGTTTGAGGTCCTTGAGCTAATGACAGACTCAACCCTTGCTTAACTGGTAATGAAACATCCTTACAGAGATTCATATTATACCTTTTGAGAACCTTATCCAAGTAAGACTCTTGAAACAATGTTAGATGACCAGCTGATCTGTCCCTTTCAATTTGCATGCCCAGTATCATTCTTGCTTCACCAAGATCTTTCATGTCAAACTCCTGTCTCAAGGTATCCTTTACTGTATTAACTCCTCTCATATCCTTGCATGCTATCAAAATATCATCTACATACAGTAGTAGATAAGTGTAGCATCCATTCTTGTATCTTATGTATACACAGCTATCATACTTACTTCTGACAAAACCATTTGATGTAATGTAATCATCAAACCTGAGGTACCACTGTCTTGGACTTTGCTTCAGTCCATACAATGATTTTAACATCAAACAAGCCTTTGAATCTGCACCTTTCAAACTAACACCTTCAGGTATCTTCATGTAGATCTTTTCCTCTAAATTTCCATGTAGAAAAGCTATAGTTACATCCATTTGATGTAACTCCAAATCAAATTGAGTAACCAATGACAACAGGATCCTTATTGAGCAATGTTTCACTACTGGTGAGAAGATCTCATTATAATCAACTCCTTCTTGCTGTGAAAAACCTCTTGCTATAAGTTTGCCTTATACCTTATTCCTCCATTGTTATTTGTCACTGGTTTCTTCTTGTAAATCCACTTACAACTTACAAGCTTCTGATTTGCAGGCTTGTCAACAATTACCCAAGTATTGTTCATTTTTAAAGGCAGCAACTCCTCTTCCATTGCATCCAGCCACTTGACACTTTCCTTTTCTGATATTGCCTCTGAATATGTTCTTGGCTCATAGATGTCAATGTCTGAAGCTACATAGAGAGCATATGACACAGTGTCAGCCTCTATGTATCTAACAGGTGTCCTGATTTGTCTTCTCAGCCTGTCTCTAACTAGTTGATAACTGCTCAAAGTTCTTCTTTCACTTGAGCTAGATCCCTCAGCTCTCTCTTCTTCAGCATTTACTTCATGCTCATCATTAATCTCCTGATTATGATCTTGCTGTACTGCTGTCTGATCATCATGCTCCACCTCAAATTCACACTTATCTGTAATGGTGGATTTCTCAGCACTTCTGTCAAACAATGGCATCTTATCTTCATTGAATGTTACATCTCTGCTAACAATAAACTTGTTAGTTTCATAACACCACAATCTATAACCTTTTACCTCTTTTGGATAGCCAACAAGCACACACTTGACAGCCCTTGGATCAAGTTTATCTTGCTTCTGATGTGAGTACACCTGGCAACCTATCACCCTCAAATGACTATAATCAGGTATCCTACCAGCCCATACTTGTTCAGGTGGCTTAAATTTAAGAGCTGTACATGGAGATAGGTTGATCAGGTAATCTGCAGTTGACACCAATTCTCCCCAGAAGCCTTTTGAGAAACCTCCACTACTCATCATGCATCTAACCCTTGCAAGAAGTGTCTGATTCATCCTTTCAGCCACTCCATTCTGTTGTGGAGTTCCTGTTACAGTTTTGTGCCTCTTAATACCCTTTTCTTGACAAAACTTGTTGAATTCATTTGACACAAACTCAAGTCCATTGTCTGTCCTTAAGCACTTGACCTTATCTCCTGTCTGAAGTTCTACTTCTGTCAACCAAACTTTAAAGACTGATAATGCTTCATCCTTGGTCTTCAAAATTCTTATCCATACCTTTCTTGAATAGTCATCAATGATTGATATGAAATATCTTCCACCCCCAATAGTTGAGGTCTTGGAAGGCCCCAAAGGTCAGAATGAATATATTCCAATCTGGCTTTGGTATTATGCTCAGCTGCACCAAATTTCAACCTCTTTGACTTGCCTAATATGCAGGCTTCACACTGATCTAACTTGCAGGTTGAACTGATTTCAAGCAGCTTCTGTCTTGCAAGCCTCTTTCACTTATGTGACCAAGCCTTCCATGCCAAACTTTAACACTACTATCATCCTTAGTTGTATTAATCTGTCCAACCATCACAGAACCAATTAAGAAGTACAAATCAGACTTCTTAAAACCTTTAACAACTACTGACTTTCCTTTTGTGATAGTAAGTGTTTCTCCCTTTAGATGGCACTCATAACCTTGAGAAACAAACATTCCAAGAGATATTAGATTTCTTCTCAAACTTGGTACATATCTGACATTGGTTAATAATCTGATTTTCCCATCAAACATTTTAAGTTTGACAGAACCTATTCCTTCAATCTTGCAGGTGTGATCATCACCTAGCAAGACTGAACCTTCATCTTGTGATCTTAATTCAGTAAACCAATCCTTTCTTGAAGTCATGTGAAATGTGCATCCTGAATCCATGACCCACTCTTCTGATACTGAACTAGAACACACTGACATGACTTCAATGAAATCATAATCTAAACCAACTTGATTAGTTGTTACCTGATTTGCATGAGGACTCTTATTTCCCCATTTTTCAGCTATCTTCTTTGCTACCATTGCTTTCCATTTGAAACACTGCTTCTTGAAGTGTCCAGGCTTATTGCAATGAAAGCAATTATTGTTCTCTTCTTCTTCTGATGGAGCACCTTGATTCTTTTCTGGCTTCCTTTTGTCAGCATTAATGTTCTTGTTGTTATTCTTGTTCCACTGATTCTGTTTATTTGCTACTAAACCCTCAGCAACAGCCTGGTGATCTGGATTCTTCTTATGAAGAACCTTTGCCTTAACTGCCAGCAATACTTGATCAATTATAATTGCTTCAGCATTAGCAAAAAAGAGAGTATCTCTTAATCCTTCAAAGGACTTAGGAAGAGCTGACATGAGGATGACAGCCTTGTCTTCAGATGACAGAACCACATCAATGTTTTCAAGATCATCAATGATCTTGTTAAACTCATCTAATTGACCAATGATTGATTTATCTTCTGATACCTTGAAGGAATACAGTTTCTGCTTCATGTACAACCGGTTGGCCAAACTTTTAACCATGTATAGCTCCTCCAATTTCCTCCAATTTCCTCTGGCAGTTGCATCCTTTGAGATTTCCCTCAGAGCCTTGTCTCCAAGGCACAGAATCAGTGCACTTCTAGCCTTTGATTGTTGTTCTTGATCTGCAGCCAGAGCCATAGCATCAACTGCACCAGCTTGATTCTCAGGAAGCGGTTTGATTGCATCTGATAAACCTTGCTGGATCAAGATCGCCTCAATCTTCATCCTCCACAGACTGAAGTCTGCCTTCTCTGAAAACTTCTCAATGTCAAACTTAGTAGTCACCATCTGATCTTCTTCTCCACTGAACTTCTTCTTCTTCTTGGCTATCCCACAGACGGCGCCAATTCTTATGAATGTAGCAAGCTTAATCAACTTCAATTCCACACCGGTGGGTTTTAGTTAATCAACTTCAATTGCTCACACTCTAACCTATTATCTAATTGTATATTGAATCAAACCAAAATTGAAAGGAAGAAAGAAGGAAGACAAGAATTATAATGGTTCGATCATGTTGATCTACATCCACTTTCTAAAGGAGAAAGAATTCACTATGATGATGATGATGGTTACAAAACTTACAAGCACACTTAAAGAAAACCTAATGCTTGAAAAACTGATGTGTGGAGATGATAGGTTTTAAGACGATCTATTCGATGCAAGTTTGTTGCTCCCTCTTATAGTTACTATGCATGCACATGCATGCGGTTATAACTGACCTAGCAACAACCCAAGAATCTTGCCAAGTCATCAATATATCGGTTAATCCTCCACGCTGATCCAAACTGTCATGCATCATATCGGTTCGACTTGATTGTCAGGTCGAACCTCTGGTCGAACCGTAGTAACTGTCATTCTGTTTCAGTTTAACATTTGGTTCGACCACGGCATTTATGGTTCGACCAAACCTACTGGTCGAACCTAGGTCGAACCTTGTCATGGTTTTGGATTCTCACTGGTTCGACCCCGTCACTTATGTTCGACCTTTCCTTTTGGTCGAACCTTGGTCGAACACTGTCAGAAACACCATGCAAGCTTATGCATGATCTATACTTAACAGGACTTTCCCCAATTCGTCGTGATCTTGGAGGAGAGGAATTAAAGAGGTTTCGGGGATGGTGTGGTTCACAACTTGTGGATCTAAACTGTTCTATTTGATCGACGATTTACATCTTCAACTGCATGAGCCGCAGTGGCGATGCGTGTTGTCAAACGACCACCTCATCTAAAAGCTTAAGCTGTTAGAGAGGATAATCGTTTAATACTTAATCAATCACTCTAACACGCCCCCTCACATGCAGGCGGGGAATTTTTGCCTCAAGCCTTGCATGTGCAATTTTTCTCATAAATGGGTGGCGGTGAGGTTCGAACCCTGGACCTCTGTTAACCATGGGCTCTGATACCATGTCAAACGACCACCTCATCTAAAAGCTTAAGCTGTTAGAGAGGATAATCGTTTAATACTTAATCAATCACTCTAACACGTGTCTCCAAGTCGCCATCTTCCTCGGTGGAATAACATTCGAGAAAATCTTGTAAGAAGGAGATGTTTTGGGTTAGAGAAGAAACTTGTTGTTGGGAGATAGAGATTGGAGGTTGAGGGTGATCCTGAATGTTGTTGATGGTGTGCGTTAGAGAAAGGAGAGCTGCGTAAGATGCCATCGCCCCTTATTTCTCCCCCAAATCTGCAGAAATGTGTTTTACATCCAACGGGAAACAACTCCCATACTATTCCTTCTGCAAGTTAACGTACAACGTACGACTGTCTCCCCGCTCCATCTTCATTTACTCCCACATTGATTCTAGAGTTGTCTCTTGTTTAATACATTTTTGTTTTTTATTTCCTGATATAAATCGTTGGATGATTGACACGTAAAAATAAACTATTCTATACTCTAACAATCAACCCTAGAGGAGAAGATATGTAATAGGACATCCAAGATCCTTATACAAGGGTATATATTTTGTTCAAAAAGTATAAAATTTTAAGTAATTCGTTTTCTATTTTTTGGGGTGACCCAATGGTAAAAATACACTGCGCATATTTACATTTTTTTCATCAATTTCAATAACTTTATTCATCATTCCCAAAAATTTTATTTTTTTTCTCTCAATATTACTAATTTATCCATACTTTTTCTTACATTTTATATTAAAAAAACAATTCGTAATTTACGTGTCCATACAAATGGAAAAAAATACCCGGAACGGATGAAGTAGTATAATTTCTTTTATTTAAACGTGATAGGAATAATATAATGTTTATTAAAAAAAGGATTAATTGCAAGAAAAATCACGAACTTTACTCATATTGCAAATTAATTCACATTTTTTGAGAAATTGCAAATTACTCCCCACCTTTAAACATTGTTGCAAAACACACCCAATTTGTAATTAAAAGTTGGGATTTTTTTGAAAAATTGGGTGCCTTTTGCAACAATGTTTAAATATGAGGATTAATTTGCAATTTTTCAAAGGTGAGTATTAATTTGCAATAGTAGGTTTTTTTAATTAACCTAATAATATAAATGTTTGTTAAAAAAAATTCTCAACAAATTAAGGTTATACTATATTCTTATTCTAAATGCTATAATATTTACTTCCTCCGTCCGCTCGAAAGAAGATCATTTTTCTATTTTGGTCGTCCGCTCCGAAGAGGATCATTTTTTTTTACACACATGGGGCTCACACACACATCCACTAATACAACTAAAATATGGGGTCCACACTCCCACTAATACAACTACCCACTATACATTAAATAATAATACTCCTTAATCAACGTGCACAAAAGTAAAAGATCATCTTTCAGGCGGACGGAGATAATATAACTTTTAGAAAATATGGGATTTGGAGGTACGGGTATCTTAGAAACACACAAATTTTATAGTTGATTCTAACATGAAATCAATTTTTCATTTTAAAAGGATCTAGATCTAAGAGTGAGCAAATTTTTTTATAACCTTCTAATTCGCCAGCATTGCACTGAACCGCACTACTGTTAGCATTTTTTTTGATAACCTCCTAAATATAGTACTCCCTCCGTCCCAGGAAAGATTGCATCCCTTTCCTGGTACGAAGATTAATAAAGTGGTGATTTTTAGGGGTATTATGATATTTTTTTGGTAATAAATAAATGATAAAATATGTTATGTGTGTTAGGTAGTGGTGGTTTTTTTTGTAAATAAAGTATATGGAGAAGGGTGATTGTGTTTGACTTTTTGTTTTTTTAGGAATGTGTAAACTTTTGTGGGACAACCCAAAATAGAAAGTGTGTCATCTTTCCTGGGACGGAGGAAGTATACTTTAGCCGAACTGCACTGCCGTTAGCATTTTTTGATAACCTCCTAAATATATACTTTAGCTATCATAAATATATTTTATCTATATAATAATTATATTTTAAAACATTTCAAATAGAAACTTTTATCTTTTTAATTTCTTAATAACTACATTGTTCTGTTTAACCGCTAGATTATTTTAAATTTAATCTTCATCATTAATTAATTTTTTTCTTTTAATAAAAACTACCCACTAACTTATTTTTCAACTTAAAAAATTGGGGTGCACGGTTCCAAAATCACTTTTGAATTTAAGTTATGGTCTTAAAAAAATATCGTATTTGTTAACACTAACACATACTACTCCATAATCCATATGGACTTATTTTCTACTGGTCTGGCCCAATAACAACACGGGCCGTAAGTTGTTCTCTCCTCTTCTCGAGTTCAGCAGATAATTTGACGCAGTTTCCTTCACAAAGTGCGACGGAGATTTGCAACGAGCAATGGCAGCGGTGGTGAGAGGCGCGTTGAAATTGATCAAGGAAAAAGGCATTGGAGGTGCCTTCCGAGAGATCCGAGATGAAGGATACTTGTCAGTTCTATTTTGATTTTCATTCAAACTTTGTTTTCTTTCATTTCTGCTTTGTTCTATGAAGATCTAGAAATTGGCGTATTCGCTTCCAATTAGATGAAATTTTACGTATCTAATTTTTTTAATTATTTTTTGTTTGTTTGAGTGGATTTTTTTCCCTTCTGTTTCAATTTTCAATTTCAGTTGCTAGGTTTCGTATTAGGGTGATTTGCATATCATAGTAATTTATCTGGTAGATTAGCTTACGCTCTAGAATTTTTTGAATGTGATCTTATCAATAAAAAAACCTGTGTGATCCAATTCTCAGTGTGCTTGTTAGAATTTGTATATTGACGTTCTTTTTATTAAGTTACAATCTGATTTCTTATGGTTCATTTACTAAATGCAGGTCAGCTCTGCTGGATGGAAATCTTATGTAAGTTGGAACTTTAACTTTCTCTTGATGGCACCTGATTGCTATGGACCATAAGTTATACTATTTTGCATCCATGAGTTATACTATAAACTACTCTATATGCTAGTTGCTAGGATATAATAAAATTTGGTTTAACTAACAAGAAGTAATTGTTGGAGACGAAATTATAAATTAGCTTGGTGGCTCTATTGTATACAGCTGCTACATTGGATAACTCAAGCTGCCATTGTACTGAAACTTATACTAAGTAGGTGGCCCAAAGTGAATTGTGCAGTCCAATCTGATTGTTTGAAACTTGTTGAACTTTAATTTGTGATGCGTAGAATGCAGCTTGTTTACGAAAATAAAGATATTTGAACATGGTTGTGTTTAGCTGGACTGGAGTTTGTTTGGGCGGAGCCCAATGACTAATGATTCTGTTCATATAAACAAATTTTAAGCTTCGTGATTAATTAAGTCCAGATAACTTTTTTTGTTTGACTTCTTCTGCTGATACTACTAAATTTTTGCTTTCTTCTCTACGTTGTCGTTGACTTGTCATCACGCACTTTAGCCTTATTTTTTCAGTGTTGGAGTAATTTTTTTTTTATAACTATTCATTTGCTCTTTCTTGCCATTTAACTTATCATGTAATTGTGATGACATTGTGGTCTGAAAATTTCTGATTCTGTGATTTTGTCTGCACCGATAACTTTCTGGCTCAGCATTGAAACTCATAGTGAGATGTCGTCATTTTGGAACTGAGTTCATAATTGTAACCCCTATGATATTTTATGGCCTAGTGCTAGTATTTGTCATTCTCTACCACTGTCCCATTTCCTTGTCATTTTCTTTTGTCCTTTATTATAACTCAATGGATCTGTGATTTACTCCTGCTTGTCTTTTTTAGACTTGTTTTCAAGTGCTACCCTTACATACATTTGATACGTTGCTGTGGCTGCTCTTGTCTGAAGTTGTTTTTCTTTCTTTCTATTATTTCAGGCAAACTAAGATCCACAACATAGGTGCAACATTGGTTGGTGTTGACAAGTTTGGCAATAAGTATTATCAAAAACTTGGAGACACTCAATATGGTGAGTGCTGCATTTCATGAGTTAGAACTTTAGTTCTTGTTAAATGTGGTGCGGCTATGTTTTCACTATGCTACTTCCTTCTCTGCATGGTAGCTAATTTTTCATTTATATTACTTTTTGTAATAGCTTCACGATTCTGTTTTTTAATTGATATGTACATATAGAGCTGAATGTATGGTTCTATTTCTATAAGAAGCTTATGGAGTGTTTGGATGGGATGAGTGTTTTGGGAGTCATAAAAATAGTGAGTTGGAAAATGTCATGAATCAGGAACATCCAACATTCCCTTAATCTGAGTTGATTTTCTCTACTGCTTTGCTATCAAGACCATATTCCAGTTAACTTAGTTTCAATCTTCTATTCTGCACCATTTCTTTCTGACCATTTCTTTTTCATATTGTACTCAAATTTAATTTTTAATTAATGTAAATTTATGTAACAATTGAAGGATATATATATATTCGATTATAGGGAGGCATAGGTGGGTGGAGTACGCATCCAAGGATCGCTATAATGCTTCTCAAGTCCCACCAGAATGGCATGGCTGGCTTCACTACATAACTGATCATACTGGAGATGAGGTTAGTACATGACCTTATCAAGGTTGTTATATCATCAATACGTGTACCACAATGCTGATCCAGGAGAGCATTTCATGTAGTTGCTCTTGTTGAAACCAAAGAGATATGGTGTCGAGCACAAAGAAAACTTCTCTGGGGAGGGAGATGAATACATCTATCACTCGAAAGGACATACCCTTAACCCCGGTCAAAGAGACTGGACGAGATACCAATCGTGGCAACCCAAGAGCACCTAAATCTTCGTTTAAAAACAACTCCAGATGGAGCTGAAACTGCACTCTTGTTACATTCATGTTTTCCTTAATAAATTGTGTAATGATCGTTCTTATATTGAATTCAACGAGCTATTTTGCCTGTTCGGACAAGTTATGTGGCTACTGTGGTAAAACACAAACAACATGGATTTTCTTGAACGAGGAACTGTCTTGATGAACTCTTCTTGTTAACTTCTTTCATCGTTGTTGCTTATTCGTATGCATTGTTCTTGCATTCTCCAGTGAGAGGTAAAGTAATTATAATTTGTGGTTAAAGTATGATATAAAGTACGTTATTAGTGATTAAAGTACGATTTATAAAAGGATGATTTTAGGTAAAGTATGTAATTAGTGGTTAAAGTATGATTTATAGGAGTCTGTGATGAATGATATATTTAAATATAATTTTAAAGTGTTATACATGTATATTACAATAAATTAAAATTATATTTTTTGTGTATAATTCATTATATTTATTTTATAAATTATGCTTTAATTAACAAAATTTATCTCATATAGTAATTATGTTTTTATAATGGATCAATTTAGTGCATATGATATCGTCACACTCTAATATGATACTTTGTCTTTATCTAATTAAAATTATTCATATTTTAAAGTTTTCAATTTTTAAATTAAAAATTTACAGCCTAAAATTAATGAATAAAACCACCAAGGCGGACGACTCGAACACTGTTTTCTCTGTTTATAAAAAGCTCAATTTAGGGTTTAAGAGGGTGAGATTTGGGCGGCGGTGGTAGTAATGCCGAAATTCAACGTGTCACAGAAGCGCCGGCGCGCGGCCATTGCCGTTCGGAAGAGACAGGTTCATGGCGAGGCCTTCACGGGGAAGCTCCACCAGACAATCCAACCCAAATCCATCTCCGGCAAGCGCCAGCGCAAGCTCCTGAAAAAATGGCGCAGGGTCTGTAAATTTGTAATTCGTACGCACGTGTTTTTTATTTTAGCGCTCTGGGGTTCGAAGAATATGTTGATTTTGCTATCATATCCTGTTATTTTGAACACAGGAGCAAAAGGAGGCAGTAGAAAAGGGATTGCTTACGATGCAAGATGTAGAGATGGCTATTGCAGATGGTATACTTTTTTATCTTATTTGTGACGATTAAATTTTTGGTTTTAAGCTTTGAAATATTATGCTTATAATTCAGGCATTTAGGTATTGATTCAATCAGCTTTTTCATATATATAGACCAAAAAGTGCTAAGTATACTGTTTTCTTCATAGGTTCATATAATCTTAGATAGTTAGGTCATAGATGTAAGCTAAATTACATTGAGAGGGCCATTGTTTAGTGGGCTTCATGTTTAAAGAAAGCTAAAAAAATGTATGTATTGAATGTGATACTGCATTGATTGAGAACTTTATTCTGTGTTATACAGAAACAGAGCAAGATGCCAATAAATCTTCTGTTAAGTTCCCAATGAAGAAAAGTGCTAAGTTAAAACTTAAGCAATCGAAGAAGAAAGGTGAATGATTTCTCCACTTCATTACCCACACCGTTTCTATTGTTTTTGGATTGCACATCTTTCGCACTTTCGGTGTTTGTTTGTGTTCTTGATGCTAATGATTGAGTTTCTATTGTTTTTGGATTGCCCATCTTTTGCACTTGCATTTTTTGTTAGTGTTCTTGATGCTAATGATTGAATTTACATGGTTATCGATTTCTTTTTCAGGTAAGAACAAGAAACAGTCCGTTAATCGAGTAGGAGAAGCCTCCACTGATTCCATGGTGGAGTAATACAGAAGTTAGAGATTCTGGACTTTCTGTTTGTGTTTTACCTAGTTGTTTTGTCTAAATTTCTTTAGTCTTTTAGAACACCTTCATCCTTATACTGTGTATGATGATGTTTGTAAGCAATTAAAATTCACGGTCCAATCAAATGGCGACACGTAGATTTTATTGAGTAAATATCAATTTTAATTTATTATATTTTATTTTTGGGATTTAATAAATTAATTCCTAAAATAGGTTAATAAATAATTGATAATTAATTTAAAGCCCAACAAGTAAAGCTTGACTCCCAAGTCAAATAAAGCTTGGAAGGTTCCAGAATCAGGTCAAATTAAGCAATGACCAATCAAGTTGTGTTATATATGGAAATGCCCAAATCTGCAAAATCGGGTCAAATCTGCCATTGACCAATCAGATTGCGAGTTATATATGGGGCATACTCATTCTTCACCTATATAAGGAGTCCTCCTCCATTCATTATACACACTCAAATATTTGAAGAGATAAATGCTCTGAAGAGAGAGATCAAGAATATGAGGAGTGCTCCCTTGAGATCTTTAAGCATCTTCAAGTCAAGAACGACAAACGATTCAGGATTAAGGTGCGGAGGCCCCCAATTCATTATACATACTCAAATATTTGAAGACATAAATGCTCTGAAAAGAGAGATCAAGAATATGAGGAGTGCTCCCTTGAGATCTTTAAGCATCTTCAAGTCAAGAACGACAAACGATCCGGGATTAAGGTGCGGAGCCCCCCAAATCAAGCGTTCTTCATGTATTAAGTTCTTCGGTGTTCTTCGCACCAAGAACAGCACACGACCCGGGATTAAAGTGCTAAGTCCCTCAGATCGAGTGTTTTTTCAAATAAAGCACGTTTAATCCAAACAAAGGCTCGACACCTCTTGATAAACGTTATAAAGCCCCAAATTCGAGTCCGGACAAGCTTCAACTGAAGATCCGACTCAACACACAGTCAACGCGATCAACGCGATCAAGTCAACAAGTCAAAGTCCAAGTCCAACTTGGTTCGAGAGAAGAATTAGAGGATAGATAGAGATTGTTTCCTAAATTTTCAAGTTTAATAATTTGGATTATTATTGTAATTCTCTTGTATTTATTTTATTATAAATACAAAAATTTGTTGTTACAATGTTAATACAATTGATTTACCAAGAGTGAAGCATAGCTTTGATCATGAATGATATGGCAATCATCAAGTAGAAACCTCTTTATTCAGATGAACATCTTACTTGCCCAATATTTTTGTTGTGAATTGTTTTATTTAATATATAATTTATGTATTATATTTAAAATATTTATTGTGTACTGATTTTATTTTTAAGAAAGTCATATTTTATTAATAGAAGAATCTGTGATTAAATTGTTAAACATAAAATCTCATCTTTAATTGAAAAAAAATCATATTAAAATGTAAAAATATGTATTAAATTGATAACAGGAATGTTCAATTGAAAAACAAAAGGGCAAGCCAATTAACATGGGCTTATGAATCATGAAGCTCAACTTACAATTTTGAGTTTTTGGTACAAAAGCATATAAGACAAGGAAGACGTCAGGAGTAATTGGGCTCAAAAAGAATTTGATAAGTTTTGAATGTGGACATCACTTCATAAAACCCATTAAAAATTTTGGCTTAAAAGTAAATTAAACGATAGTGAGAACATGGGCTTCGCTTCACGAAGCCCAACTAAAGAAATTGTGTTTCTGCTATGAACCAATGACTAGAGATGATATATGCCATAAATATTAAATTTGGGCTTCAGTTCATAAAGTTCAGTTAAAAAATAAATCAAACGATTTGGCCCAATATTAGTATAGTTGAGTTACGTGAGCTGCCCTACATGAAGCCCAACTAAAAAAATTTGGGCTTAACCCTTCACTCCAATCGACCAATAGACTATAGCTAATATGGGCTTCACTTCTGTAAGCCCATAATAATCATATATATTTGGAATATACTTAGTAATTTAATTAATATCTAAATTTATTACTTTCGTGGAGGCAAATTTTACCACCATGAACATCGAACACTGGTTTTCTGAAAATCTTGTTCCATAGAACAGAACACACTCCATGTACTGAAAATGGAGTCCCTGAAATCCTCGTTTCTCCACTCATCACCATTAAACCCACCTCCGAAACCTCGTTTGAAGCATACCCAACCCCCACCTCGCACAGTTCTCTGCTGCCTCAAACCCGATCCGTGGTCCCTCAGCTCCGGTAACCTCAACAAAGCAAGACCCAAATCCAAAAACCCTAAAAACCCTCTTCCCGACGACAACGCCCGTCGTATCATCAAAGCCAAAGCGAAGTACTTGAGCGTGCTGCGGCGGAATCAAGGCTCACGCGCGCAGACGCCGAAGTGGATCAAACGCACCCCTGAGCAAATGGTGCGCTACTTGGAGGACGACAGGAACGGGCACCTGTATGGGAGTCACGTCGTGGCGGCGATTAAGCGCGTGAGGAGCACCTCCGAGATGCGCGAAGGGGAGTATAATATGAGGGAAGTCATGAGTTCGTTTGTTGCTAAGCTTAGTTTCAGGGAGATGTGCGTCGTATTGAAGGAGCAGAAGAGTTGGCGCCAAGTTAGGGACTTCTTTGGTTGGATGAAATTGCAGGTTGTTCTTATTATTTGTTGGAATAAATCCCACTTTCGATCAAGCTGAATTAGCTTATTTAGTTTATTAAAGAGGTGTGTGGAATGAAATTCTCACTGGAGTATTCTACTTTTTATCTTTCTTGGTTATTATAGATTTTCAAAAGAAAAATTAATGAGTCGGTGTCATTTCTTGTTTGGGATATGAACTTTGGGCTTGGATTGGGAAAACTGTGGAGAATGGAGAACTGTCTTTGAGTGAGTTGATGAGAATTTGTGTTTTGATCTCAGAGGACAATGACTTTGGATGAATCATTAATTGTGTGCTATGGGAGATATTTCAAAATTTAGGTGCCATATCAATGTTTTGAAAAAAAGTTTCCCCTTGAAAATACAAATAAGCTTCTCTTTTTATCCATGGTGAGTGAAAACAATTTGGTGGAAAAACACCAAACATGTAATAGTCAGATTATTTACTCTTCTGAATCAGTGGATTGCTAGGAACAGGAATTAGATAGGACACACGTCAAAAAGTTCATTTTGATTATGTTGTGTAAGAATCACATTATGGGGATAGTTTTCAGATGGCTAGTTTTTGCTCCATTAAATTTTTTATATTTTGCTTTTCTATGGAACTGCATGATCTTGGTTATGTGTCTCAAAAATTAATTTGGTGTAATTTAGATTTATGCCATGACAGTTAAGCTATCGACCAAGTGTTATAGTCTACACAATTGTGCTGCGTGCATATGGCCAAGTTGGAAAAATTAAGCTTGCGGAGGAAACATTCCTGGAGATGCTTGAAGCAGGTTGTGAACCTGACGAGGTGGCTTGTGGGACTATGTTATGTTCGTATGCCAGATGGGGCCGCCACCATGCTATGCTCTCATTTTATTCTGCTTTAGAGGAGAGAGGGATAAGACTTTCAGCTGCTGTCTTCAATTTCATGCTATCGTCTTTGCAAAAGAAATCACGTCATAGTGATGTAGTATTTGTCTGGAAAAAGATGGTTGGTACTAGGGTAGCCCCAAATCATTTTACGTATACAGTGGTCATCAGCTCGCTTGTGAAAGGAGGCATGGCTGAGGAAGCTTTGAAGACATTCAATGAAATGAAGAATTTGGGTTTTGTGCCTGAAGAGTCTACCTATAGCCTTCTTATCAGTTTCACCTCCAAACTTGGTGATAAAGATAAAGCAGTTAATCTTTATGAGGATATGAGATCTGTTGGATTAGTACCCAGCAATTTTACATGTGCTTCCCTCCTAGCGTTATACTACAGGACTTCTGATTATTCCAGAGCATGCTCACTTTTCACTGAAATGGAGAGGTATGGTGTTGTTGCAGACGAAGTCATCCATGGCTTAATGATTCGCATATATGGTAACTTGGGTCTCTATCATGATGCTCAAAAGACTTTTGTAGAAATTGGAAGATCAGGCCAACTCAGCAATGAAAAGACATATACAACAATGGCCCAAGTCCATATTAGTTTTGGGAATTTTGATCAAGCTCTGGATGTCATGGAACAAATGAAAAGTAATAATATTCAATACTCCAGATTTTCGTACATAGTATTATTGCAGTGCTATGTGGCAAAGGGGGACCTTTCATCTGCGGAAGGTGTGTTTCAAGCACTTTCTAAGACTGGACTTCCTGATGCCATGTCTATTAAAAATATGCTCAATTTGTATCTAAGACTAAGATTGTATGAAAAGGCAAAATCTTTTGTTGCCCAGATAAGGAATGATCAAGTTGAGTTTGATGAGGAGCTTTTCATGATTGTAATGAAGGTTTATTGCAAGATGGGAATGGTAATAGAAGTGGAACAATTGATAGAGGAGTTTAGTGTAAGTGAAAAATTTGACGGCACGTTCTTTCAAACATTTGTTATAGCCGTGAATGGAAAGCATGCTAGATCAGCTGAGTACAAAAACTTGTCCGAGCCTTTTGACCAACCTAGAGTTGTAGCGATTGAGCTTGTGTTGACTCTTTGTCTGGAGACTCAAAATGAAACAAAGATGAAACAAAAGCTTGAATTTTTGCTCAACTCCAAAATTGGCGAGTCAGTAGCCAACAAAATGATAGGCAAATTGGCCAAAGATGGTAAGAATTTCTTGAAGGATATTTTTAATTAATTTCATATTCAAAAGAAGATTGACTTTTATTCCAACCCGAGCTTGGTTTTGGGTTCTGTCTTATGAGCTGATCTGATATGACTATCTCTTGCAGGTGACATGATTGTTGAAGATCTTTATGAGATCATGTTAAAACTTGGTTGCCGACTACAGGATACTTCTATTGCATCTATGATTGGCATGTATGGGAGACAAAAGAAGCTGAAACAAGCTCAGGAAGTCTTTGCTGCAGTGGCAGATTCTGCTTCGGATGAAAGTGTCATATATGGTTCTATGATTGTTTCATATATCACCTGTGATAGAGAAGAGGACGCATACTTGTTTTACAGTGAACAGACTAGAAGAGGACACAAGTTCAGTCCTGTTTCTATCAGCATTCTTGTGAAAGCTTTAGCAAGCTGTGGTAAGAGATATATACCTTTCAATGTTATTTAGAATCATTATTTCTTTTGGGTTATTCTGAACTGCTTTATCATTTGTATTCATTTATTCCTTGTTATCATGGCAGTCATGATAAATTTTCACGCTCGCATTCCAATTTAGGATGCTAACAGTTGCATATTATTGAAGATATGCCACTGTATTAATAGTTCCTATAGGAGTTTGACATGCGACCATGCATTTTTTAAAATTGGAAATTCCCAAAATAGAGTGGAACTATTTCGTACTTTTTGGCCTTTTTTTTGTTTAGAGTATGCAGAGTAGATTAAAAAGAAAATCCCTTGCTTGGCCTTGATTAAATAATCAGAAATTATTACTGGGCAAGATGAAGCACTTTTCCGTTTAGTGTGTGTGTTATTTTGAATGTCCTATTGCTTGGTGGGTTTAACTTCAATATGAAACTTTAACAGTCGAAGTCAATGCTTTATTCAGCTCAAGATGTGGTTTTATATCAGTTAATACTTCTACTTGAATAATTATTGCTACTATTTGCAGGTAAATATATTCAGGCTGAGGAAGTCGTTCGATGTAGTATTCATGAAAATTTGGAACTTGATACTGTGGCTTACAACACATGCATTCAGGCTATGTTAGAAGCAGGTTCATATTTCCTCGTTTAAACTCATTAAACTTTTATTAGCCGAAAAGTGATCATCTAACATTAAAGTAGTCCAGGAAAACTTCATTTTGCTATCAGAATACATGAGCGCATGCATTCGTTAAACATTTCTCCATCAATACAGACTTATAACACCATGATCAGGTTAGAAATTGATTTTTTCAGTTTAAGGGTGTTTGTCATAAATTTGATTGAATATCAGAACAGATTTCTTTTGTCCATCAATTTGATTGGCTTCATTGATATCACAGTGTGCATGGACGAGGTCGCAACCTGGATAAAGCCGTGGAGATGTTCAACATGGCTCAGGCCATGGGCGAAGCATTGGATGAGAAGATATACACTAACATGATTTGCCACTATGGGAAAGCTGGTAAGACCTTGTTTCTCTGACTAGGAATACACTATGCCCTGTAAAAGTTATATGACTAGATTTGGTTTTCTGATATTATACTTACATCTTGTTGGGATGTTATCAATTATTAATGATGGTTTCACTTCTTTCTCTATACCTATTTGGTTGGAGCTGTATGTATGGAATTGCTAATGATGTAGACTTGAGCAATTCCAAATTAATAATTAAACAAAAACCAGAGGAGCAAAAAAAACTCTGTTCTAAAAATGCTAGTGGGACTATGAACATTCATTCACATTAAATGCTTAAACTATGCTTAATTATGATTATTCACCTTGTAGGCAAAATTCATGAAGCGGCAGCCCTGTTCAGCAAAATGCAGGAGGAAGGAATACAGCCGGGGCAGGTAGGTTCGATTTTTTCTGCCAATCAAAACATTTGCATATGTTCGACAACTTAACGTATCAATAACTTGCAGCAACTCTTGAAACGATCACTTTACAAGATGCAGGACGACTTTGTCATAGAGAAATATAATTAGCTTGAATGTTTTATATACGTGATATCTGTCACCATTAGTTTCTGATGCCTGTCTTCTGTTATTATATGCCAGGTGAGCTATGACATTATGATCAATGTATATGCTGCTGCTGGACTCTTCCATGACGTAGAGAATCTACTGCTAAGCATGCAGAAGAATGGTTGCTCGCCTGGTTCTCGTTCCTATCTTGCCCTTATCCGAGCCTATACAGAGGGATCAAAGTATTCTGAAGCTGAGAATACCATCATGTCAATGCAAAAGGAGGGAATCTCTCTAACTTGTGCTCATTTTAACCTCTTACTCTCATCTTATACTAGAGCTGGATTAATGGGGGAAGCGGATAGAATATACAAGAAAATTTCCTCAAGTGGGTTGAATCCTAACCTCGAGTCCAAATCAACAATGCTCAGAGGTTATCTTGATTTTGGGCATGTGGAAAAAGGAATCGATTTCTTTGAACGAGAGTGCTGTTCCATCCAACCAGATAGGTTCGTTTTGAGCGCTGCTGTCCACCTCTACAAATCAGCTAGCAACGAGTCGCGGGGGGAGGAGCTTTTAAATGCTATGGAAAAGATGGGTATTCCGTTCTTGCATAATCTTGAAGTAGGATCAAAGACAACATCGTGATATTAGCAATTGGGCTACAATATACTTCTGCTCGTAGAATCAGATGGTTACTTTGCTCTCAGTGGATCTCTTTTCTCTACTGAAATGTGGATAACTCAGAAAATATGTTGGATGGAAGATTCAACAGAATTGTTCAACATCATTTGATTCTTGATGCCATTTCAAGATCACTGATAATTGTATATTCCAAGAATGTATCATGCAATTTTTTAAACTCTATAAAAAAGAGTCAAGTTGTATATAGGTTGAATGTTTAAAAATTTTATTTTTTAGTCTAAAAATAAAGTAAAAAAATATTTTTTGTCTACCAAAACTAATCACCGCATTCGATTTCAGTTTAGAGACTAGTCAGAAGGATATATGAAATGCCATTCTCTTATTGGAATGAATACTAATCGAATTTTAACCAAAAGTTTCCCAGAAACGTAAAAAATCTGGGAACTGTTCATATAAATAAATATAGCAAAAAATACAATTAAAGGCTTAAATGCCTTCATTTACTATCTTGCCCTTCAGTTCCAGCAAGTCTCTTTCTCTGTTGATGCTCTGCAGCTTTATAGTTTACCACTTCACGAAACAAAACAGGATCCAATACACAGTCCTCACAACCATAGACTGCTGCTTGCACACCCGCCATAAGCTTCGCTATCTCTCTTCCGGAGAAGCCCTCCGTCTTAGCTGCCGCTTCCTTAAGAATGTCGTCGTTCAAGCCCTTGATCTCGATCTTCTTCTGTTGTTTCTTAAACAAATGTGAAAACAAGCCCGGTTTTCTTGCCCCGGCTTCGGCTATGTACTTCTGAAGGTATAGTTTCAGCAGTTTGAATCGTTCTTCTTCACCAGGTAAAGGAAACTCTAGGACTTCGTCTATACGATCTGCCACAGCAGAGTCGAGATCACCAGGTCGGTTTGTGGCAAGGGCCAGGACGATATCCTTTGATTGGTCACCTGTGCGGAATAACAGGGCGTTAAGTGCGCTCCTTTGAGCTTCACTCATGTATGTTTTGTTCCGCCTGTGATGATAAAAATAAGAATATGTTAATGAAATAAGATGTCTGTTGATTGTGAATTCTGAACAGGCAGAGTACACAAAGTATCATGAAGTAAGAATTAAGAAGGGTTATTTGGTGAAATTTTACATACTCGCACAAGAATGCATCGGCTTCATCAATGAAAAGCAGAAGACCCCTGTTCGATTTCTTAGCCCAGTCAAATAACTGGTGTATCTTCGTAACAGCTTGTGCACCCAGTGGGGCTACATCTCCACCGGTCATCAATGCATAGTCAAGGCCCTATTTAAAGCAACAAAATGGTATCAGACTCGCAAAAATACAATAAAAACATGCAAGGCGTCATGCTACTATATAAATGTAGTCAGTTGGAAAATAAATTAAGACAAGACCCTGTTAAATTTAATAGTATAAAATAAGAAGGCAAACACCTCATTGCTCAAAGATCCTTGTTAGCATATTTTTGTGATTACTAGTTTGAAATCACACAAAAATTATGGATCTCCAAAATACTCCAATGGAACATGAAAGAATTTGAGAGTGAGTAGATTTGGAGGAGGAGATTAGGCTTCTTACTGATTTATGGGCAAGCTCCCTAGCAGCCATTGTTTTTCCTGTTCCAGGTGGACCATAAAAGAGCATGTTTCTAAATGGTGCCTGATGAGTTTTTGTATTAGCTGTTGCATTTGCCAACTGTTGAATACGCTTTTGAAGAGAAGGGTGTAAGATAACATCACCAAACCCATTTCCAGTCTTGGAACCTCCATTAGCACCAGATTTTATAGTGCTCATCGTGCGTGTGAGTAAGCCAGACCATGGATATTTTCCTCGGGAAGATTCTCTTATCAGAGAAGGTTGTCCCAATATTCGATCCACATAACTCCAAACTACTCTAGCCCCTTCTCTGTTCCAAAAGGTAGACTTCCATTAAGTGCCAAACACCATTGATAAAAGATATGCTAAACCCAAATGTGTTCATAGCCTTAGTCATAGAATGCAAAGATTACTTTAAGAACTGCAGAAGGCGAGCAAAGAACCTTAAAATTTTGAACGTGGGAGAGCAAAGAGAGAAAACTAATTAAAAAATGTAAGGTTTGCAAAGAATATGATTGCATCCCATGCTCCTTTGGCTTCATTGTTAAAACTCCCCACTCCACGTTCAAATACTCCACGGCTCCACCAACACGCGTTGTTAAACAATCCACTCACTCATAACTTTGCAGCAATTACATGGAAATAAACAAATAGAAAAGAGTTGTACATAAACTATTGCAATACCTTGTAGTGTAGACACCAGCAGCAAGTGCTGTAACACCACCCACAGCTACAATGAGCTTATTTTGATCTGTTAAAATTGCTCGAAGTCCCCCTGCATTTGACAGAACAATCAGTAGGGATTCAAGCTATGAGGGGGTAACTTTATTTAAGATATTAAGCCACTCTTAATTATATATTGATTCAGACCACAACGCAAAAACCGTGATGCCTAAGTCCTCTTGAAATCACATCAAACTTTGTCTTTACCTACTAACATTTTTTTAGATAAAGTAATTTTCCTGAAAACCAAAATGTATTCAACAGAAAGTACACCTCCAATGTGTTCAAAAGTTGTGTTGATCGCAGCAACCCATTTTTCCCGCTCGGCATTCGCACGTTCAACCAGCATTCGTCTATTAACATCCTCTGCTAGCTTAGCTTCATGAGCCCTTCCCTCTGCCTCTGCCAAAGCCCGCACCCTGATAGTTTCACGTTCTATCTCAGCCTTTTCCCTTTCAGTTTGGCGACGTTGGGCTTGAATTTGATCTTCTGTTGCTCGTCTGGCAGCCTCTTGCCTCATTGAAGATTCTTCTTGCATTTTTACAAGTTCCTGATTTCTTGCTCTATGATGTTCATTCTCGGCCTGTAAAACTCAAGAATCAAGTTCCTCAAATTATTAGAAAACCACACACACTATGCACCAAAAAAAATCACATACCTGCATCCTTTTCCTTACTAATTCATCTTCATAACGAGCCATCTGGGATTTTACTTGTGCCTGTTGCTGAGCTAGCTTTTTCTGTTCTTCGTACATCACCCTTTGCTTCTCCTGCCAAATCAAAAAGCCACTTTGTTATTTCGTTCACCTTCTAGTGATGTGTGCACTAAACAAAAATGATCCAAATAACAAGGAAGCTTACAGTTTCAGCTTGAGCTTGCAATGCTCTGAATTCCGATGCTTTTACTGCTAACTCTTGTTGCCTGGTCTCTTCTTGCTTTTTCATCACTTCAAATACCTAAATCGAGGAAATTGTTGCTCCATCAATGAGTATAAATTCGACCTTTCTCAGATACAAATAATACGTATCTCGATGATAGTATGATTTTCCATTAGTACATTCTAAACACAAGACTTCTTCAAAACATCTACAATTGATTTTCCATTAGTACATTCTAAACACAAGACTTCTTCAAAACATCTACAATGACAATCCGGATCAGTCAAGAAACCACACCACCCAAAGTTCACTGAAAATGGAAATACACGCATGCTAAAAAAGAAAAACTTTAAACATCATCATGCAATCGTTCAACACACCATTGATTCCCAGTAAAATCTTAATAAGGATATTCAATTCTCAAAACCTTTTTAGCATGTGAAGAGCTATTAATATCTCTCAACGCCTTCGCGCCCCTCTCCAACGCCTCCGGGTCGAACCCAGAAGAAGTCGTCCTAGGGTTATCATTACGGGGCCGTGGCTCCGCCGGTTGGGGTGGCGAGTTAGCTGATTGAGCAGGCGGGTTAGACGACTCCGGAGCCGACTGCTGAGTCGTCGAAGCAGCCGAAGAATTAGTAGAAAACGGAGAGAACTTAAATAGACCATCTGCATAAGAGTGATCTACACTACAAGCTGCATAAGCTACGGCTGCTAAAATTGCTGATGCGCAATTTTTAGTAGCCATTATTGCTGAAATTTATTCACTGATGCAAACAGAACTATGGGATTATAATGATTGGAGATTTTATTATTATAAGTTAAGAATGTATAAATTTAGAGCTCTAGAATATCATAGAAGTTGGCTTGGGGAAGAAGAAAGGGAAGGTTCTGGTGAGGCGCCATTAGAGGAGGTTTTGGGGGAAACGGACGTCACAGGAGGGTTTTAGGTAGGGTTTGTAAGTTTCCGGGGATGGATGGCGGTTTTGGGTTTTGGTTTAATACCGGTCCGAGTTATAACGGGTTTAGTCATTGTAGACCGGACGGTCTGCTATTAAAGATTCATAAGAAATTAAGAATTCACACTTCAAAATTAAGTAAACCTCCCTAAATTAATATAACTTGAAAATTTTATTAATTTAGAAACATATTATATAATCGATAAATTAATTATTTATTAATTTAAGAAGGTTATTAAATTTATAAATTATTTACAATTGTTTGGAATGGAATATATATATTAATTAAGAGATTCACAATTATAAATTACTTGTAAATCAAATTAATTATGAGAATATAATATTTCATAAATTGTGATCATATATAATAATATTTATCTATATAAAAGTAAATCAGTATATATTGATCTATTTTAATTTGGGTAATATTTATCTATATTTTATAAAAATAAATTAATATAAAAATGCAGATCTAAAAATTTAACATAAATAAAGTAAATAACAGATTCATATTTTATCAAATTTGTCTTAAAATTGATAATATTATATTTGAGATTATTTTAATAATTATTAATTCATAGTTTACCTTAAGTATTATCTACTCAAATTTAAACTGATCAGGTAAATTATTAATTTTTTATTAATGTATAAAAACAAATTATTAATTTTATCTTAGGTTATTAATTTATCAAATTTATAGAGGCTATTAATTGCACTTATAAAATTATAAAAAGGGATTTGGGCCACTGTGTTCTTTTGGCCCAAAGGGATGTGGGCCGCATCACACATACAAAATTTCTGTTCTGTGATGACTAATCCTCGTTTCTTTTTTGTTTTCTCAGAGTGGAACCAATACACATTCTTCTTGATAAACACAAACTAACTCTTTACATCTAACACTAAAACTGTCTGATCTGATCTTCTTAAAAAGGTGTCCTTTATATAAAACAATCAGTCAAATAATCAATACACCAGATTAATCCTATGTCTGTGTCTGCAGTCCATCTAAAACAGCAAAAATACTCTACAACTAACCAAAAACTCAAAATGTAGCCAAAAGAATCTTAAAAAATGAACAATGTACCACCAAGAAATGACATTCTTGATCTTGATCACACAATAAAAGCTGTCTGAATCAAGGGAACTGAAAGGACCCCCCAATCTGAGTACTTCCTTCAGGGGGGTTAATAGCCACCCACAAGAGTGATATAATGATAGCAATAAGGCCAGACCATACAAACACAATGGTGGGAGTCCTTCCTCTCCTTCCCATCAGCCCTTTGGCGAACGGATACAGATGAGCCAGCACCCAAAAGCTAAAGAAAACGCCTCCTAGTAGTCGACTCCACTGCGGTATCGTGCTGTAGATAGTCCGACTTATCCCTACAGCGATGGCGATCAAGTTCACCATCATGATCACAATAGGTGGGATCATGAGTGATGTCCATTTCACAATGTAGAGATCAGCAAAGTCGTCGTCCTCTTCGTCTCCAGCTGATTTTGATGTCAGTGTGAATGAGATCTCGACTCCAGCCACCACCTTTAAAAGGCCTTGGAAAACAGCAGCTAGATGAGCACTAGTACCACCTATTAACCAAAACTGTTCGTTCCTCCACCATTCTTCCAGCTCGATTCCTGACCATTTTACCTCGAGGACTGCTAAAGAACATAGTGTTATGGTGATTGTAAGAAGGTAGGCTAAGAATGTGACGTTGAGCGTCTGCACGATGAACTGTCCGGAGAAGAGGGAGAGAGCTGGAAGGAAGCAGTATACAATGAGGAAAACTGAGGTGAATGGATAGATTCCAACGTTGAGGTATGCTATCCTTTGGAGGACCTTCATTCTTGAACTAGCTAAGAATGCATTGTTCCGTGAGAAGAATATCTCGACCGAACCAGTGGCCCAACGGAGGACCTGGTGCAGCCTATCGGTTAGATTGATGGGAGCAGTCCCACGAAAGGCGTCTCGTTTTGTCACACAGTAAACTGATCTCCACCCTCTGTTGTGCATCCTGTATCCTGTGACGACGTCCTCTGTAACCGACCCGTAAATCCATCCAACGCGTTGGCCCCATTCGGTCTTCTCCTCATACCAACATGAGATGACACTGATGGCTTCTGCTACTGTGGAAGAATCTAGAGGGGCACGGGGTTTGATTAGTTCCCCCGGAGGCCTTCCATTCTTGACTGATGGATGGTCGGCGAGGGGACGGCCTTGGAGCTCCGCGACCGGAATGGAATCTATGAGTATGTTTGAGTTTCCAAACATCTTTGGAGCTAATGAGAGGTTCATTATTTCCTCATCATCAGAATCACCCATTCTTAAGGCCTTGTTCTCTTCTGAGTGGTTGTTGGCAATGGAGGCGAGCTTCTTTTTCCGGCCAAAACAGCAGCTGCAGAAGCCATCACTGTGTTCTTTAGCTCGAGGAGGGTCAAAACCGTAGAGGGCGATCCGCCTGAAGAGACATCCCGTCCCAACATAAACCGGACCTTGTAATCCATCTAGTGCTCTCATGTTGCCATCAAAGAAGACTGTGTTTCTGTTGGCGTAACGATCAGATGGATCAATGCCTTCGAACCTCTGCGGAAACTGAACGTAGCAGATACGATCGCCACCTCTGTCCATCATGAAACACATTCCTTCCCTCATGGCTTGAGAGTTGTAAATGTAGTGGTCACAGTCGAGGTTGAGGATGAAGGCTCCATTGGACATGATTGCTGAAGCTCGAACGAGAGCATTCATCGCGCCTGCTTTCTTGTTATGATCATATCCAGGCCTCTTTTCACGAGAGACGTAGACGAGCATTGGGAGACGGATGTCAACCTCTGTCAAGTTCATCACTCTAGCATCTTCTGATGCACCACAAAGTGGCTCTTCACTAGGAGGCTTCAACATCACCTACATTGTAATATAAATAAAGATTTAACATATTCATTAGGATGATAATATAAAATTTATATATATGTATAAATATATAAAGAGAAACCTGTATAATTCCAGCATGATCACCCTTTGAGTGATCAGTAGAAGGAGTCAACCAAGTGCCAGGCCAATGAGTTCCATCTGTCATCCAAGTGGCTTTATTGATCTTGATCGCCTCGATTGGTTCGTCGTCTTTCTTCTGTCTCTGTTCCTTCATGGCTTTCAGCTCTTCTCTAGCATGGAAAGCATCAGACCTACGACGAATAGAGTCTGGCAAACCATTGATCCGAACCTTAAACTCATCATACTCACGTTTCACTCGCCTACGGTCCTTAACAAAGTCACTAAGAACCTTGTTCTTGTAAGGATCTTTCTTCAAGTTGAAGTAAGACTCTGGATTCCTAGGTTCAATGTTGTGTTTTCGACAAAACGGAACCCATAAATTAGCAAAACTTGCAGCCTCAGCCATGGCCTCAAAGGTGAGAAGAGCCCCTCCATCATCAGAAACATAGCAAGCAAGCTTTTCAACTGGATAGTCAGCTGCTAGTATAGATAGTATGGTGTTAGCTGTAACAAGAGGTGGCTCCTTCTCTGGATCCGCGGTCGAAACGAACACATCTATACCCGGAAGATCTGATTTCCCAGTAGGATTATTCAGTGTTGGTGTCTCGAATTTGTCTTTCAATACGGTGAGATCTGTAGCTCGATTTACAGGACAGAGCTTTGGTAGTTGATCAAGAATCCAAGAAAATGTGAACCATATTTCACATACTACTGACATCCCCCAAAGCCAGACAGCATCTGTGTTTGGATGTTGGATTCTCCAGGACAGGAAGAGGCCAAGAACAACCATCCGAACGACAATTAAAAGCCTAGAAACACGAATAACGAATATAAGTCAGTTGATGAGACAATATGTTCTTTAAATACTACTAAGGAAGTATGATAAACGAGGTGGGCATTTAACAATGTACAATGTGATGTAACTGTAAGAACGAAACATGTACCGATATGGACTGATAATGGCAGCCGGAATCTTGAGTTTCCGGGTAAGTGGTCTCCATGGTTTACTCACAAGAACAGAAGCTTCAACAACAGGTTCATCTTTCCCATCATCAAAACCACCCTCCTTTGGCCATATAGCATTGCCATATCCATAAGTCCCCTTAGTTTCAAACAGCCATCGGTTATGATCAAAATCTCCGGTTTGGCTCCTCATCAAACCCGACTTGGTCGACTTCACAATCGACAGCCTCCTCTCCATTTTAGACATCCCGGATGGCGCTGGAAGCTGTGGCAAAGACTGCCAACTCTCCATTGCTTCATCCAAGTCGGTCGTCTTGTACTGCTCCTTACACCCGGGACAAATCCCATCCGATTTCAACACATCAATGTAACAATCCCTACATATCTTGAAATCACACTCACAAGGCAAGATATCATCCCCCCTCCCATCACTCATCACCTTCCCATCACAACCATTAACTGCACAAGACGACCCCTTCGCACCGGCCATCTGTGGATGGCTCGCGTCCAAGTCGATGAACTTATCCATCAAATGAGCACGCGTAATGCTGTTGAAACCACCGGTGAAGAGCGAGTTCGACACGTACTGCTCCTCAACCTTCTGTGAGATGGGGTTACCGGGCTGGTTATCAGGGGTGGGGGGTATATGAACTGTGTAGTTCAAGAAATCACCACTACCAAGTTCACTATCAAGATCATCCCTCGAGTAACTAACATAACGGCCCGATGAAGTTCTTCGAGCAAATGTCACGTGTGGAGGCAATGGTGGCTTGTTCATCGGTGAACCCACATCAGAAGATGCTGTGGATAGATTAGATCTACTAGCCTTAAACGATCTTGATGCCATTAATGCACTAAATATCTGAAATTCAATCCTGCAACAAAAACATCATACATAATATAGATTTGATCTACTTTGAATGATTAGGATGGCATTTAGATCAAAAGAAGCAGAAACACAGCAGTTTTTAAGTAAATTTCACTCACAGACTGTAATATCATTCAAACCAATGATCACATGTCCTAATGAGTTCGATTCAACACAGATCCTTCTCAAATTAAAGTCAAATATCTCAAGATACTCAGACCCCACTTCATTACATATTAAGACAAAACATCAGAACCAACTGATCACCCAATCTTCGACAGAATTGATTCAAGAATTTTGAAAGATCGACTTACCCGCAAAAAAAAAAAAAAGACCAGCCAAAGAATCTTTTCAAGCCAGCATTTCATAGAATTCCATCATTCCAAACCATAGATTCTGTCAAGTTGGAACACAGATGAACAAACAATCGGATACATAAATATACACACATATACATACAAATTATATGTATGTATTTTTTTCTTTGTCTATATAGCAAGAAAGGTAAATGGCTGCAAGATGTTAATACCTTGAAAGAATATGATGACAAAATCAAGCTTATGGGCGTAATGCCTGCAGGCTGTTCAGTTGGCTTGAAATTTTCAATTTTCCACGATTAAATACAGAAAGTCGCCTGCTTTTTAAATATCTGATCTTTTCAATCTTCCCTCGCCTGCACTCTCTCCTCTCTCTCTCTCTCTCAGTCTCTGTTTATATAGCAGACTTGGCAATTTGCTGGACAAGAATTTTTACTGCAAAACACACACTCTCTCTCTCATGGGAGAAAAAAAGTTGATTTTCGGACAAGAATTTCTTCTTCGTTTAGTTTTTATTTTTGTCCAAAAATATACTACTATTTTTTATAAGAAAGGAATTTACAGATTGATATATGGTAATATGCATGTATTCGTAAAATATATTGAATTTAATTTCTTCATTGACTATCTTTTCCTTTCACACTATATATATATGCCGTGTTGTTAAACAAAACAAATTTTCCGAGTATAAATATGGTTAACAATTTATTATCAGGGTTTTCATAACGCGGTCGGATCGGACCAACCTTGGAACCGGAGAGACGAAAATCAACAATATTTTAATATTATTTCATTATTTTATATATACTTTTAATGTACATATAAATCAAAACCTATTAAAAAATCATCATCAATTTTTAATAAATTTCAATATAACCTTAATTTGAGAAATTGAAAAACATAATATTTTTATTTTGAAATATATATTTGTAAATGAAAGAAATAAGGAAACTTTGAGAAATGAATTGAAATTTGATAATTATTTCCTTCCATCCATAGCCTATAACAAATTATTTAAAAAAAATAATTTAAAAAAATCAAAACCGACATTATTCGATTCGGCCATCCAATCAGTTTTTTTCAATTTTGATCGGTCCGAACCGCTTTTCTGAATTGACTAAAAAAACAATTATATATGGGTAATCAGACCGGTTCAACCAACCGTCCAAAAAATAGTGATTATTACTACTATTTATTACAGAAATCAAAATAAACAAGGAAAATAAATAAATTATTAATTATTAATAAAAAATGAGTAAAAACCCATTAATTCTTACTTCACCACTTTCAACATATTTCATTATTTCAAGAGTTGATGATTAAAAGGGAATAAAAACATGGACCTTTTTCCTTACATTGTTGGTTGGAGGTGAATTCGTTGATTTTAATTTAGATTGGATTTAATCAAGGAAGATAAAATGATTAATTAGTCATAATTATGATGATAATAAAAAAAAGACAAATTAAAAAAGAAGTCGGTGATTTGTTTGTAGACGAGTGAAATGAAACAACGTAGCACATGCGATTCATAGAGAAGCAAGAAAATGCAGCCCACTTCGTGGCATCTTCACGTGATTGGCGGAGGCATCTTACTCATCTTCCACCACCCCACCCCCACCCCCACCCCCACCCCATACCTTTGCATCTCCTTATTTACACTAAACTATATTTATGGGAAAAAAGGACATATTTAGAAAATATTTAATTTTAATTTTCCATTTTCATTTTGAAAATAAGTAAATAAATAACCTTATAATTTGCCAAACTCTAAAATCGTATAATCTTCCCACATTGATAATCGACATTTTTTAGTTGAAAAAAGTTCCAATTAAATTATATTCATACATATACCTTCTTCCAAAAGAAACATTAGATTAGGAAACACGATCATCCCACATGAAGGATGTGATCAATTAACTATAAAAAAATCAAATCAAGACTAAAAAATAAAGTGTATATACTGTATAATTAATTTGGATCAATCTCACACAATTATTATGTTCTTAGATAAATAGCCGTACCAGCGCTACATGTGATAATTGTAGCACAATGATTCTCCTAATTCTTCGTAAGCTACAAAAAAGGAATATGTAAATTCCATATATAATATATACCCCTTCCATTTCCTTTAAAGAAAATATTTTTTTTCTTTCATTTTGGTCGTCCCACTCAAATAAAGAAAATCTTTTTTTTTTTCATTTTGGTCGTCCCACTCAAATAGTCTTCATTCCTTTCTTACATACTCCCTCCGTCTTTAAAAAGTTTGCACACCTCTTTTCGGCACAGAGATTAAGAAAGTGATAACTTTTAGGGGTATAATTGTATTTTTATGTAATATATAAATGATAAAGTATGGTAGGTAGAGATTGTTTTTTTGTAATTAAAGTGTATGGGGAAGGGTGATTGTTTTTTACTTTTTGCTTTTTTTGGGATGTGCAAACTTTTGTGGGACAGCCCAAAATGGAAAGTGTGCCAACTTTTTAGAGACGGAGGGAGTACATGAGACTCACACACACTAATACAACTACCCACTACACATTAAATAATAATACTCATTAATTCACGTGCTAAAAAACAAAACACCCTCTTAACAAGGGACGGAGGGAGTATTTATTTGTTTATATTTGTGTATGTGTATATAATGAATGAAGCATCTTCACTGAATCCAGATATAATACAATCTCTGTTTTTTAAGTTTTAAACCTACACAAAGAATGATGCTTTATAGTTCTAACATTATATAAAAAGAAAGCTAAAATCAGCCGGAAATGGAAAGAGAGGAAGCAACTGAATATCAAGAAGACAAGGATACTGAGGTAGTACTATTAGGATGCCTACATTCACAAGTGCAATGGTTTCTCGAATCTTTCACGACGCGCTGTGATCTCCGAAAATGAAGCTTTATGTTAACCAACTTACCTGCCATCTGTTCAACAGTACTAACGAGTAAGAAGAATGGTCATGCATACTCTAAGACAAGCATTAGTATGATGTCAAACAACATATTTCATAAATCCCTGAAACATGCATGTTCACTGAATACGTTGTTTGGAGTCGATTGGGGAACATATAATATGACATCTGACTATACGATACCTGGTCCTACTGTTTTCACAATTCCAATTACTAGTCATTGTTGGGTTAAACAACACAAAATTACTGCATATTTAACAACGGAAAAGGTACGCTTAGAAACTTTCATGAAATGCCTTGCAGCAGACTGGATGGATTCTCGCATTTCAGGTTTCGAGGCAATATTAGTTCACTTTCTCTGTTTCATTTTATAATATTGATCCAAATAACATCAAGACACAAGCATTCATTCAGCGCAAATGAAAAGAAACTGGCTCATAGCGAATACAGAGATGGTCAACATACCATTCTCCAGACTATATCCTCCGGACCCATTGGTTGTGCAGGATGGGAGTACAGAAAATGCCTCGCGTACTGAAATAATCAAACAATCATCAAATCGCATATTGTTGCAAATAATGCTAGATCAGAACTTAACAAATCAATTAAGTAGATTCTTTATGCAAGGGGAGATATTCTATAACTATTAGAACATTGAAATGGGTTTGAAACAATGCTGAAAGTCAAATATGATTTGCTGAAGAAATTGGTGACGCACATACCTTAGCTAAATTTATTTGCTTCTCTCTAATTTGAGTGGGAGATATATTTCTTAAATAGGATATGAGCCATCCTGGCTGCATGGCATCACTCGAAGAGACGAATACAGCAATCTGTTGAAAAAAACAAAGGCCCCGGTCACAAAAAATTGTGAATATGCCTGTCTGATGGAACTAGTATTAAAACACCAAACAACCATTTAAGCAACTTTAAGGGTTTGGCTACTTTCGGCAAGTCAAAATCTTAATTTTATCTTCATAAGTGCATTTTTAATCATTTATGAAAACACTTTTAAGAGGATATAGTGACTATTTGCAGGATCAACTCTAAACAAGAAGATGTATGCCTTGCGATAATCTAGTATTCCTTCAAAAGGAAGCTCCAGCTCATCACTAACTATTACAGGGATACACCCGCTGACTATCGCATCAAACAGCCTAGCAGATGAAGGAGTGTCACCAGCTGGATTAAGGCAAAAGATAGACCTGATGAACAAGAAACACGAGCAAATACATCAGCAAACTCTCTTTTATCAACTCTACAGCTGAAAGTTTGAAACCATTGCGAGTATAGAGCTAAAGTTACTTTCTCATGCCAGTCTGAGCAGTGATTTTTCCTCCCTCCCCAGAAGAACCTTCCTCTATGATGACATCCTTGGCTCCATTAAGTTCTGCCACAAGTTTGGCACGAATTTTACCGCCCTGGAGAAAAAAAAAGTGTGTCTTTATTTTTCCATAACATGACTGCATATATTCCTCCATTCACCCAACTTAAGTACTTAACTAATAAAGCTATTAGCTTACTCAAATTAACTTGAAAAAATTTGCATTTCAATCAAGAATGAAATCTTACTGCATTTCTTTTCAGCCTTCCACGGAAAAATAGCAGTGTACTTCGCTTTGAATCTGACAAACATTTGGAATCACACAAATCGAGATTGGGAACATAGGGAAGTATCAGGTCCTTCTCAAGATAAACTTGTCCAGGCTTATACCTGAATTGTCAAGGTGGTTACATATAAGTTGCTACATGTCTTTGATTAATTCATTTAATTGGATCACTGACTTGACATAAGGTAAAACTAACCAATTTCCAGTTGAGTCCATATCTGGAAGCAACCAGATTGCTTTCTTCATAGACCTCCGAACTGATTTAAATGACCAAGGATGATGAACTGGTAAGATATGATCTCTACCCTCTGACCTCTTCCAAGCTGGTTGGTCTGTAACCCACTTCAGAGCATCCTACAAAGCATAACATAGAATGTAATCTCAAACAACAATACATGTTTATGAGTCTTATAAGAAGAGTCTCAGATCAAGAACAGCCTACACGAAGAACACACAATAGGAATGTATAGTACAAATTTTGTAGGTCCTCGGTCCAAAATTTCAATGTAACCAAATTAGAGTTGTTAGATTAGGAAATATGACACACTGCAATATGATCAAGTAAAAACTCTGCAAGAATGACATGCTGACGTTTTTTAATGAAACGCATAAACTCATGTGATGCAAGAGAGAATGCCATCACAAAAAAGTAAATAAATATTGGGTACTTGACTATAACAATGTGATCCTGTGATGAGAACAATGTGCTCTATGGACAGATATTCAACTAGAACATAAATCAATCCAACAACGAAAAAGGAAGGATAAGAAATAACAGCAGAAGACTGACGCCAAAGCTTCAACCAGATTTTACATTATGTCTGAGGATAGATTCAAGTTTCTCATGCTGAAGCTAGATAAGGAAAACCATTTTAACATCACACATCACAAAAATGCAGTACAAATACAAAATTTCCATGGAGACGAACTTCACTGCACAAAATATTCCAACTCCAATTCATAGCATAAATTAAATATTGCACGCAGTAGTTAGCCACTAAAAAGCATCTCAATATTGAATAAGCAAACAAAACAAAAATAAAGAAAGAGGAAATGGGAACGCACTCACACCCTATATAGGGCCTTGCATTGTGGTTTCTCTAACAAGAAAAAGCTGATTGTGGTGAAGAATGGAATGTAGAACAAATCAGCCTCTTCCTGCTTGTAAACTCGCACAACATTCTTCAATAACCTCTTGGACTCCGGAGCTATCAAATCCGCCCACAACCAATAATCAATAGAATGCTGCAAAAGAAAATTTGCTTCATAAACATAAAGAATATACAAACTAGCGCGTTTGAACCAAAGAATTAAGCTCATGGAACTGGAACTGATGCAGAATGTATACAGGTGATTTCGAAGTTTAGCGTGAAAAATCTAATTAGCAACTCACTTGCTCAATTAATCGATGAACAGGACTGCCATTGGAAGTAAGATTATAAGTCTCTTTATAAGTAGTCTGAAACAACCAAAGCAAATCGTAGGTGAATTTTGACGGCATATTATACACATAAACCCTAATCGGTGAACCAAACGAACTTTCGCCTCCATATAAACGCTTCTCCTCATCCAGAGACATCAAATCATCCAACTTCTTTACATCATCTTCCTTAACATCCCCTCGAACGGTGTCGTCCGGAATCCTGGAGGAAGATTTAGATTTGTAATCGGCTAGGAATTTTTCAAGTGAGGATACGAAAGAATAGTCGACATTAGGGTCTTGAGCAGCGTGGATTATGCTAGGGTGGGGAGTGGCGGAAATAGAAGAAGAGGATGCGAAGATGTAGAAGATGAGAGAGAGGAAGATGAGAGCGATAATAAAGAGAATAAGCGGAGATCGCTGAGATTTTGGGACAGCGGAGGCGGAGGAGTAGTGTCTTCCGGCCATTCTCCGGTGGCGGAATTGCCTCTATCGGTCACTGCGACTGTTGGACTATTGATCATAAATTCATACCAGTTAAAAACTATAACTAATTACTACATTTCCGATAATTAAATAAGTTTTTTTTTCCAAAGGATTTTCCGATAGAATTTTCAGAGATCCTTCTTAAAAATTTGTGAATTTTATTACAAAGATTTTTTTTTCCTTTTCTAACAACTCATTTTCCGTTATCTACAGACTTTTTTTTTTTAATAATTGTTATTATTATTAAATACACACTCTTTTCATCTTTTAAATCTTGATTTTGTCACACATTCCTAGAAACCCAAATGTATCTTTTAAAATTTAGTATTATACACCCCTCAATAATTATCATTAGTTTTTGTATACGCACCCCTTTTCTAATTTTGCATCCCACTCGATAGCTCCTTTAAAAAATAATATTGAACATGATGAAGGGTTTCTCGAATTCTAATGCAGAAAATACTTTTTTCATTTATTTGTCCTTACTTGTTCATTCCAAGTTAATGTGCAAGATCTCCTTCTCTTCACATTGATTGTGAGTGATACATACATGATACATTCTTGATCTGTCTGCAGGTGGTTGGACAAGGCTGCAGTTGTGATACCCACAGAGGAGCAAGAAAATAATCCATGGAGACTTTGCAGGGTGACAGAAGTCGAGGAGGCGAAAACAATGGTTCACATGATTCCTGTCTGGATGACTTTCTTCTTACGTGGTGTTGTGTGGAGCATCGGATACACCTTCTTTGTCGAGCAACTAGACCATCTAAACCACAAAGTCGGCTGACTCAAGCTCCCCTCTGTAGCCCTTCTTTGGTTCTATGATCAAGTACAGAATCAATCCGCCCAACTCTACGCCAAATTTGTGAATTCATTAGACCAATCAGGGTCAAGAAAGTTTGCTCCTTCATTAGGGATCGCGGTATCAATGATACTCGCGATCCTGTGCTGCATCACAGCAGCCAAAGTGGAGGATCGAAGGCTTGGCGCAGTCCATGAGCACGGACTAGTCGACAAGCCAAACGAAACTGTGCCTATGACCATGTTCTGGTTGCTTCCACAGTTCTTTCTACTTGGAGAATTTTCTGGGATCTTTCATTACAGTGCAGTTTGCTTCTTCATTGATCAGTCCCCTGTATCAACAGAAAGCCAGCTGCCACTTTTCATCAGTGCAGTTTCTGGTGTCGGGATTCTTGGCAGTGTTGTTACTGTATTTGTGGTCGGAAAAGTTAGCGAAAGAGGAGGAAACACCAACTGGTTTCAGCACTACATGAACAGGAAGTACTACTGGACACTAGCTTGGTTGATGGCAATCAATCTCGTGATCTTCGTCGCGGTATCGATGTCGTATCCTTACAAGGAAACAGAGTTGGAAGATCAGAGAGGTGATGAGTTTGGTGGGATTCAAGAACCGTACTATGATGGTTCCAATGGCTTGTGTTGTTACTGTTCTTGGAGGTTTTTTTTTCAGTTTTGTTAGTTATGATTTTATCAAGTTCTACATTTAGCTTTGTCACCTGTATTTACTAAGTAGACCAAAATCAATAAACTTGCATGATTTTCTACATCCATTGTTTTCTTTATTGTTTATTGGAATACCAATTTTTTTAAAAATATTACTCATATTCATTTGTTTTTCACTTAGATTAAGAAGTATTATTATAAGTAAGTGAGTAGTTGTATTAAATGAAAATAGTTGGCCATATTGTTTACATTTTTACTAAATATGAAAAATAGATACTTTAAAGCAAAGTCAAACATAATAAAATGAATAACAGAGTATATCATTCCTTATTTGTTTTAAGGAAGTTGTCTAAAATTAATGCGATTGAGTGGATGACCCAAAAAATTTATGTTGAAATCCAGTCCACTAAAAAAATGCCAAACTTGAATAAGATCTGTAACGTATTCTAAGTAGAATATCATGCAACCAAATAAAACATTTAAAAATAAAAATAAAAATAAAAAATGAAAAGAAGTATAGTGGTGTATCATCTTAATTCCAAGTATCAGATGTATGAACACAGGCTAAACAGGAGGAATGCTCGAAGAGATCTGCTCTGCTCAAAACGAGATGAGATCATCTTTAGGTGGCTGCTGTTTCTTTGAATCTTGTCCAGCTTCCGACGAGCCGCTACCGCCTTTCTTACCGAATATCATCTCATCAAGATCATCCATCATGTCATCATTGTTTTCATTATGGCTTCCACTCCGACCGCCTGTTGGTTTTCTTATAAGCGACACCTCTTTTCCGCTACGAGGCGAATCATCAGGCTCCACAGCGACAGGTATCATGGCAGGCTCTGGCTCACGGGGCACCACTGGAGGAGTTTTCATCTCATCGTATTTAGAGAGAACTTTTTGAATCTCATCGTTCACATTCAGTGCTTCGAAAAGCACGGCCTCGTTGTCTCCAGCTGTTTCGATGATTCTTTGAACAGTGTTCCGGGACTGGCGGCATTGCTGTAAAAGGGTGGAGGTCAAGTCATCCTGCAAGAAAATTAAGACATGGAACACACGATATAAGGGATAAATATTCTGGAAACAAATATGTAAGAATAGTGATCCTATCTTGTGATAGCTGAAAAAGAAAACAGAGCACTGGAGGACGAATGGCTAGTGCACTGCATCTCTTCCCTCCAAGTGCTCCCTCTTCGTCTATTCTAACATATTTCGCACTGGACTACTCTGTACGTTCACTGTGGAAATAGGAATTCTAGAGTCGAATGTTGCCTTTGAGATATGAGGGGTTAAATAGATGGATTAGGGGGGGAGGATTCGTGTAACTCAACATATAGTGGACTGCAATCTTCCCTCAAAAATCACTCTAAAAATAGTTAAAATTCAGGGAAATGATTTCAAATCCACTGTAAAACACAACTAAAATTGGTTCGATGTAAAAGATCTTGAATACAAATCAAAATCCAATTATTCAAAATATTTCAAAAGCAACCTAAAGTCCAGAAACTACCACTACATTATTTATTGCTTATAGGTTAAAAGTTAGCTCTGATCTAACTTATCATCAAAGGAAACTTGAAAGAAAGTTTCCAGATTAGTGAATTTATTTTCCCAATTAAAAACAATATGAACTCAAATTCAGATGACAGACACATGACGATCACTGTGCCCCAAATTTTTATATGGCTTTCTCAGGGATCTAAGGACATCCTTATAACTGCAGCAAATAATTAGCAAAAGACCAAGGTCAAATTATGCAGTCACAGAAATATGTAATTAGACACAACCAATAAGAAGAAGCATGGAATGAAGAATGTGGTGCATATATAAACCAATAATATACCTGCAGAGCCTCCTGTTGTGGGGAAGATGATATAACGGTACTCAGTAGCTCAATACTGTTTCTTGCCACGTCAAATGCTTCCTTTATTTGTTCAGCTGAAAAGCTTTGTGCAGGGATATCATAATGGTTCTGTTGTGGAAGTGTGGAGTTTGGTGCCGAAGCTTCCACAGATCTTGCAGGAGTGAAAATTGGTGCCAGACTCTCATCATCGCGGCCAGGGAACCGTACTCCTCTTGATTTCAAACTCTAAATGTGAGGAGGTATAATGAAATTATAACAAATTAAGAAAATGGTTTAAAAGTTTCTGAAAATTTTAAATATCATGTGATGAACACAGGGCAATTTGGGCCAATAAAAGGTGCAATACCTTGTAAGTTTCTTCATAAACAGGTAAGTAGCGGAGCTCATTTGAGGACTCTCCCCATGCTTCAATTAATATCAGAGCCTTATTCCGATTATTGACAACAGTTTGTGGGTCATCAATCAGCTTCACCATCTCATCCAGTACCCTCTCAGCTGCAACCTCAGAAAATGCCTTGTCACAATTCTTCACAACTGTTTCAAGCAACACAAGGGCCAAGTATTGAATCCTAGGGCTCTTCAAGATGATCCTTTTCTTTATTCCCCTAATCAATTCAACACTGTTGATCTTGTCCTGGTTGATCATATCACAAAGTTCTAGATTGGTAGCCCAATCAGGCTCGTCAAGAGTTTCAGCTGTGGCTTCCTCAACAAGCTTGTCTGCCTGATTTGGACCCTGGAAAAGTTCCTTCATTTTAAAACTCACTGAGCTCACACCAGCACTAATCTTCTGCCCCACCTCAGATCCTCCAATTTTCAATCGTTCACCAAAAGCAGAGACTTTATCCATCAAATTGTCACTCATCTTTTATACTCCAGAAATTCCTGTAACAATTCAAATATTCTTAAGCCCCCTAGCGACTTGATCTAAATTGTAAAACATGCCGACTTCATACACCTAATTTGTTCCATATATTCCTCTAAATATTCACAAAATCAGACAATATCCCTCAAATTCCTTCAAATAAAAGTAACTAATATTGTACCAAAAACAATACCCAGAAAATCAGAAAAATACACTCCCAGATCAATAACCCTGCAGTTCAAATTTAAAATCAAATGCCCTCCAGCAACAATCATAATACATAACTATATCAAACCAGAAGGCAAAGCCCAAATTCTGTCATTTCTGAAAATTCCTAAGAATTTGACAAGTAACTAATATCAGACCAAAACAATACCCAAAAACTGATAAAGGATCACTCCCCGATCACCCAGCAGGTTAAATTTAAAATCAAACGCCCTCCAGAAACAATTATAATAACAAGCTCTATGAAACCAAAAGGCAAAACCCAAAATTCCGTAATTTCTCAAAATTCCTAAGAATTTGACAAAAAAAAATCTTCCTGAATATAGTGTCTCCCTAAAATACACCCCTAAATTATTCGATAATTTCCGAAAAAGAACTACAAACAAATTTACAACAAAAGGTACTATCAGCAACCGATCAAAAGCAAAATTATGCATCAACGATGAATAACAATAAATAAAATAAACACTCCAATAAAATTTCAGATCGAGAAAAGGGGTCAAAATGAGTAACCTAGTTTTAAACGCAGTAATCTCTGAGAAGAAGATTAGCAAATATCTAACAAGAGATTATAAACACAATTAGAGAACTGAGACCACTCCCTCAGTCTCAATGTTTAGCTTCAACACCATAAAACTCATACATGGAAGAATATCAAAATACAAGCGGCTCCGTTAAATAATTCCAAAAAATGATGAACTAGAAGCATACACAGATTAGCACAAACAGCACTGCCATAATTAATTAACAACAAAATTGACCTCCTGCGATGAATCAAAAGAGATAGAGATCGAGAAATAAGGATGATGAATACCTTGAAGTGAAAGCGAAAATCTTGTAGAAGAAGACTGGTATTATGAAGAGAATTAGCGTGTATTTTGAGAAATGAGACGACTCTCTTAGGAAGAGTCTAATGGGGAGACTTTATTTCCTGAATGGCATCTTAAAATCATTTTTCGTCCCATAACAATATAAAATTTTTGATTATATCCCAAAAATATATTATTTTCAATTTAGTCTCATAACTTTCTATATTGTCCAATTTTGGTCCCAAAATCACCGGAATTCAGCACGTGCGCCTCACGTGACCCCCTCAATTTGGGGTTTTCCGGCGATTTGGGACCAAAATCGGCCAATATTAAGAGTTACGGGACTAAATTGAAAATGATATATTTTTTGAGACATAATCAAAAATCTCATATTGTTATAGGACGAAAAATAATTTTTGTATTATATTATTATTTAGATTATATTATATGAGATGAATATTTTTTAAATACTAAAAATTAAAGAATAGTTTATATATATATATGAAAATTTTCATGTAAGGATCCAATTTTTAAGTTAGGTCTCAATTTTAGTTTTCATTTAAGAAATGTCTCATTTCAAGGCTCAATTTTACTTTTTTCTCAAATTAAGATCTGTTGTAATTTTATTTTTTTCCGAATTGAATATATTTTATAAATTAATATAAGATATTAATAAAAATAACATATTTAATTTTATGATTTGATTTGAAGGTGTATAATAATATTTTTAAATTATTTTGTATGACTTGAAATGAAAATATAAATTTCATGGTAAGTCTTAAAATGATAAAAAAAATAACAAATATAAAAAATCAGGCCTTAATTTGAGAAAATAAACTAAATTTATATCTTAATTTGAAATATTTATAAAATTGGGTCTTATTTTAAGACCTAAACTAAAAATCAGTCGTCATAATATATATATATATATATATATATATATATATATATATATATATATATATATATATATATATATATATATATAAATTGTGCTAAGAATTTAAATAAAAAATTAAATGGAGTTAAAATCACTTTTGGTCCCATAACAATATATATTTTTGATTTTGTCCCAAAAAAGATATCATTTTCAATTTAGACCCGTAACTCTCAATATTGGCCGATTTTGGTCCCAAATCGCGCAGAAAGCCCCAAATTGAGGGGTCACGTGAGGCGCACGTGCTGAATTCCGGTGATTTTGGAACAAAAATTGGCCAATATAGAAAGTTATGGGACTAAATTGAAAATGATATCTTTTTTGGGACAGAATCAAAAATTTCATATTGTTATAGGACGAAAAATGATTTTAACTAGCATCTTCCGTGAGCTCCTACTTTTTTTTTTGTGTTTTTTATTTATTTTTCAAACTTATTTTTAAAGACGGGTGTATATATACAACCGACCTCTTTAAAATTAGGCAAAGTGGCAAGCAGATGAGATATCGTATAAAAAAATTTAAAAAAAAAAATTGTGAGACTATAAAATAGTTATAAAATATACTCCCTCTAATCCTCGTTAAATTATTGAAAAAATCTTTTTGTTAGATCGAGCAAAATTGTGAAATGTATTAAAATAGGTATGTTTTTTAAAATATAATAATGACATTAAATTATCATTCTATATTGATTTACTACAAACACTTTTATCATTTATCAATAAGCATTTAACTATATAATAATTATTATTATTATATTTAAAAATGAGTTGATCCATCTTATAACACATCTCTTAAGAGTGTTACGTATCTAATACAATAAACGTTTCACAAAAGTCTTTGCCTTTAAAGTATATAATAATTTTAACAAATAGTATTAATTTACATTATTTATTATGAGAATTTAAGTAGGATCTATTTTAATATTTACGAAAAATATACATTCGTCCAACAAAAGTTTTATTTTTTACTATGCATGGGGATTAAGAAAGTACAATTTTTGGAGATATTATGAAACTTTTTTTTTAATAAATACTATATAAATGATAAGTACATAAAGTGTGTAAAGTAGGAGTGTTTTTTTTTTCTTAAATAAAGTATACTCGAGAATTGTTACTGTTTTAATTTTTTTAGAGGATGAAAACTATATGGAATAAATGAAAATGAAAATGAAAATGAAAATGAAAAGAGTGAAAACTTTTGTGGGACAGTAATTTTTATTAAACTACATTCTTGTGATAATAAAATAATTTATTGCTATATTGATATGATTGATTGAATGCAATTATGATGGAATGAACTCAAAATATGATTGGAAGGATTAAAATTAATAATTACCTTGATATGATTTAGATTTAACTCTTAAGTAATAGAATCTCATTTATTTTTGTAATGTTAAATTAAAATTATAAATTATATAAAAATTTAAATTAATTAAAATTTATTGAAGATTCTATATATTGTCATAATTAAAAATAAATAAAAATGTAATCACATAAATATGGGATACACAATACATGGGTGGTGGAATCACTATTTCTTATTTTAAGAAATGATGATTTCAAATGGAATCGAATTTTTATTCCTACTAACTATACCAATCACGGGATTAGAAATTAAATAAGAAATGGAATTATCAATCATGGAATTGAAAATTAAATAAAGAATGATAATTTTATTCCTATGAAATTTTATTTCATTATAAGTGTTTATCTATGACGAATAGAGAGTGATAACTTTTATAATAAAAAGTGATACTAAATTAATGAAAAGTGATAATAATAACTTTTATAATAAAAAGTGATAATGATAACTTTTTATAATGAATAGTGATACTAAATTAATGAAAAGTAATAATACTATTTTTTATAAACAACAATCTACTTATAATATAAATGAAAAATGATAACATTTTATAGTAAAAGTGATAATTATTTTAAAAAGTGTAAAATGTTGTCAGATATGTATCACACAATACCTATTCTACCTTAAATTGTGATTATTATTTCAACTTAAACCCAATAATAAAATTTTATTTTCGAAATCATAACTATGTTTGATTTGATTTTATTATTCCAAAATTAAGTTTAATAAATGGTATATATATAGATTGCATAAACTTACAAACTCCATTAACAATTACTAACACTCTTAATATAGTGACCTAATATTTAAAAAATAATAATAATAAAAAATTTAGAATTATTTAAACAATCACTTTAAAATCCACTTCCAGTCAGAAATCTTTCTTTCTCAAATTTCATAGGCTAAAACCTTCATCTCGTACGCCGTCGTGCCGTCGAATTCAGGGAGGCGTCTCCGATGCTGCTTATCGGTGGTCAGTCTAACTCATCTCTTTATGATAGCTTAATTTTCATCTCTTTATGATAGCTTAATCTATGAAAATTGCACTATGATTTGTAGTATCAGTTTTCAGTTTCTTATAGCACTTCCGATTCCCCCTATTTTTGGTCCTACAATCCTTACAAATACGACAATTATTTGATAAATGGTGATATAATGCAGTGCAGAGCGCTGCCTTAGGGTTTGATATGATAGATATGACTTGGCTTAGCGCATTCTTAATTGGGGCGGGATGTTTTGCTCTGGGATGCCTAATTGGGGCGCGCCGTTCGTCTCGTGCCGTTTTGCGTTCATCAAAAGATGCTGAGGTCAATGATGAAGGGAGGAAGAAGGTTAATCGGGGTAACCCACCTCTCGAGGTTGAGAAACTGGCTGAGATCATCGAGGATTTTAAAATGGTATTTTATTCGGTTCTGTTTTATTTTGTGTATGGTTTTCTTGATATATTAGGGTTTTGTATGTAATTGAGCATTTGAGCTTGTGATTCGGATTTAGGTTTTGGTTGTGAGGAATGACTTAAAAATGGGGAAAGGGAAGATTGCTGCCCAATGCAGGTTAGTGTCAATGATGATTGCAGTAAATGCAGGGCTTTTGATTGTTTTGTGTACTGCTTTTTGTTTCCTTAATCATTTTATGGTAATTAAGCATTTGAATGCTATTGCTTTTCAAGTAAGTATATATATGGTCAGCTTGTAAAATTATCTGCAATGTGAGACTTATTATTCTGGCTCGGTGTGAACTTGCTTTCTTGATCGTAGCCATGCGACTTTGGGGCTGTACAAGAAAATCCTACATCGTGCACCAAAGTCTTTAAACAGGTATATTTAGACCAACTGCTAAAACCCAAGTGATTTCAACTAATATAAATAAGTATATGTTTTTATTGTACAGATGGGAGATGTGCGGGCAGGTTAAGGTGGTTCTGAAAACTGAAAGTGAAGATGGGATGCTTGTTCTACAGGTCAGATTATCTTCTCGATATTTGTCTTGCCTTAGTAATGTGTTTATGTAATCTTAGCATCAAATGCCAACACAGTGATAGGATGTATGGTGTCTGATTATGCTGTAGCTGAAAGGATTAGAAGAAGAAGAAGAATGAAGAGTAAAAACTTTAATTCTACATATAAGTATAATTTTTTCCTCTCAAACATAAAGCATTTTAAAGGAGAGAAACCCTCTCTGAATAAAATATGGCATAATTCCTTCCAAGTGCTGATATCTTTGATTTGTCGCTAGAAGAGAGAAGTTCAATCACCAGAAGACACAATTCTCCATCTTTGCTGTCTGAATATTTCTTGTTACTCATGCAGGAAAGGGCAAAATCACTAAATTTACCTACACATATTACAATTGATGCCGGAAGGACACAGATTGTTCCAAGTGTGTACTCTGATTCTTGTCTTCTATTGTCACACTTGTGCTGAAAATGCTTAAGTTGCTTTTGGTGATCTAACTGTTGAGACAATAAAAATATTTTTTCTTTACATTTGAGATGAAAAATGGATGTGTTTTATACATCTGAGAATTACAGAAGAATAGTAAACTCAAGACTAGCCTGTAATCTCTGGAAAAGGAAATTTCCTTTTATTTTTGTGTTTTCTTGAATTTCCAACTCATTAATCTTTCTTATATTACAGATTCAAGGACAGTGATGACAATCCTTGGTAAGCTTTTTAATCTCTGTTGTTTCTATGCATGATATTAGACTTCCAATCGTCCATACATGATGAGCTTCTGCTCTGAAAGACTGCAAGGAAAGCTGAGCCCTATCATGCTTTAAGGAAGAAATACGTATTCTCTTCCCAACAAACAAAACAAATTGACTTAATGATGACAAGCATTTTTGCAAAGTCCCCACTTAGGTGCTAGGCTACCTCCGCTTTTCTTCCTAAATCACACCGCCTGGCACCAAACCCACGTTATAAAATTCCCATGTCTTGAATTTGTTTGCCAATAATGACTTCACTATCATCTTCTTGCAGGGCCAGCCGACCTAGTTGATGAAGTAACAGGTGGATTGAAGCTCTTATAGTTGCATCGTCGTTGGCCTCAAGTACAACCATTGGCTACATTACTAAGTTCTACGCAGAAAAAAAGGGGCAAGCCACTTCCTGCTAGCTAGCACATGATGACGACGACAATTTTTCACGTATGAAAACCCTTCTATTTATTCAGAAACTTTATTTCTTCAGAATATTGAAAATTGATTAGACATGTTAGTACCTGATTCTTATTGCTGAAGTCATGCACACCTTGTATCAGTAGTGAACCTAACATTATCTTAGGATCCATCTCATTCGAATTTTTCATGAATCGGTACGCCTTTGGGCATAGATCATGCGATTTCCCATGTACCAGAGCTTCTTCTTCGTCCTCGTCCTCCTCGTGAGAGACGAGACTTACATATGTAAATTGCATCTGCATGATGAGCAATGAGCAGTTACTGAGCACATGTTCCTTCTATTTCATGATTATTCAATAGAAAGATTTGATGGTGGAATTTATGCAACCATAAGCTGTTGGGTAGAGCCAGATAATTACTAATTACTGGAGTATTATATTAGTATTATCTAAAAAGTAGAAAATTTTCTTCGGATGGAATTTTTACGAATGTAGTAGTTTTAATATTGTTTGAATTACATGATCCAAATATTGAAATCCCTTTGGATTTAGAACAGAATAAATTGCATTGCAAAGTTCCAACCCCGCTAAATCTGCCTACATATATTAAATCATGTAAAATAATAAAATTAAGCGTGATTTATTTTGGAAATTATTTCAATATTTTTAGTTTTAATTTCAAAGGGGGTAAAAGAAAAAATAATAAATAATAAAAAAAAATAAAAAAAAAAAGAAAGAAAGAAAAAATCCGACCTGCCGGATTCGAACCAGCGACCTAAGGATCCCAGCACTCCCACTACAGTCCTCCGCTCTACCAACTGAGCTAAGGTCGGTCTGTGATGATTTTATCAAGTATGGTATTTATATATAAATATTTGGTCTTTTCAACTACAACACAATAACTCTCTAACCATTTTCACCAAAAATAATACTGTAATTAATAAAATAAACCGTAAAAATAAAGAAACGAATAAAGCAACCTAATGTGTCAAAAATTTGAGTGTTGTTTTTTTTTTTTTTTTTTTGAAAACAAATTTGAGTGTTGTTAAATACACACTGAATACACACCTTTTATTTTATACACATCCTCTTTTAATTTTTTATTTCTTAATTCTATTATACACACCCCCTAAAATTACAAAATTACCCTTTACTCTACACACCCTCATAACGCCGTAACGTGGAGATCCCTCCCTTTCAACATCCTACCACCCTCCATTATCGAGCAAGACAACGACGATTGCCTGGATGCCACGGCGATTGCGATAAAAAGGATGACGAAAGAGTTTTAACAGCACCTGTCAATTAACCGGGCACATCTTGACCCGAAATTGGTCTCAGGTTCAGGACCTCTAACGGGTAGAGCACTTCTTCCTACGACGCAACATCGACGAAGATGATGAAATCAGAGCTGCGAATGATTCAGTGATAACGGAAGTTTGCATGCGCGCAGTGAGCAAACGTCTTTAATTTTCCGTTAATAGGTATTTGATTCTCCCTGTAATAAAAATACGACAACTTGCTTTAATTATTGATTTTTTTTATATTTTTTTATGTTGGCTATTGGGTGTTAATTTTGTGTTACACAGAACTTGAAGGTGGGAAAATTTCTTAGCTGCATTGCTTAAACTTCTGTCAAAAATTTAGATGTTAATAATTGCAGTATTAAGCGTTTATTCATTTCTTTCAAATGTCTATTTGAGAAGATTTTAGTTCTCATATTGATCTTAGTTCTCATGTTGATCTTAAGTGGGATGTTCATGACCGCGAAAAGAATTTATTACAGTTAAGAAAATATATAATTTAATATTAGGAGTGTGTATTCAATGAATGAAGGATATTTTAATCTTTTTAAAAATTTATATTTTAATTATATAATAATAGGGGTGTGTATTTAATAAAAAGGAGTGTGCATTTAACGGAACTCTTTTGTTTTTACTATGCTACATAACTCATCTCGTGAATTTAAATATATATATATATATATATATATTTGAAAAGGAAAAGAGAGATACAATATTATTCCCTCCATTTTTCTCTCTTAAATCAACAAGCATTTTAACCCGTGTGCTGGACGGGAATAGATTTTAAAAAATAAAATTATATAAATATTGATTTTTGTAATAGTAAATATATATATCGTGGACACATAAACACATATAATTACGTATTCCCTCCGTCCCATCCTAATAATTACATATTTTTAAATTGGGTGTTTCATTTTAACGGTTACATTTTTTTTTTGTATAAGACCCACGCAATTAAGTAATTAAAATATCTTAATGGGATTCATCCACCACATTAATACAACCATCCATTATATTTATCTCACCTCAATATACATTAAAATACTAAATTTCTTAATCCCCGTGCAAAAAGCAAATATTACTATTAGAATGGGACGAAGGAAATACATATGTATGAGGTTTTATATTGTGATGGTATGTATATTTAGTTTAATTCTTTATGTGTAATGAATTAAATAGTTTTTAGTTGAATCGACATTATACGACCCTTATTCGTTTTTCATGTATAATAAATTAGACAAATTCTCTTGTGAGACGCTACTTTCATGAGACGACTTGTGAGACGTGTTAAAGTATGTCGATTATTTAGATAAAATATGTTTAATAGTTGTTAATATATGATTTCTAAAGTATGTTGGATTATGCATTAAAGTATGATTTTAATGTGTTTTAATTTGATTTATTATCGACATACTTTAACTACAAATAAGCATACTTTATTTACACAATAAGCATACTTTTGTGATGGGTTGACCCGTCTCACATCCGTCTCACAAATAACCCGTCTCACAAGAGACTAACTCAATAAATTAATGTAATTATAAAAAACCAACAATTTTAAAATTTTATTAATATTTATATTTCATTACGTAACCATATGTTATAAACAATTCCAAATAATCTCTTAATTACTTAACCTTATTTTCAAATACAACCCAAATTTTTTCAATGATTAACTCAAATTGAAACAAATTTCAACATGTTAATTGATAAAAAAAAATATGCATACAAAATAATGTCTTTAATTTTAGGGTCACTTACTAAGGGGTACACAAAAAAATGCATAATTGCTTTAAACTACATGACTCAAAGCACTATTACTCCTAACTACACAATTATGACTGTAATACCATAAATATCCCTATATGTTTGCACAATTTGTCTGCACAAATTGATTTTGCACAATTTGGTTCTGCACAATTGTTCTGCACAATTTTATTTTTCACATTTTATTTGCACATTTTAAATTCCGGCAGCAGGCGGCAGCGGTCAACGGTCGTCAACGCCGGTCCGGCCGATGGTCAACACCGGTCAGTCAACGCCGGTCAGTCAACGCCGGTCAATGCCGATCAACGGCTGGTCAACGCCGGTGGGTGGGTGAGTAGTAGGGTTGTTGGTTTAAAAGTATATGGAGTATAAGGTTATATTTGGTATTTTACTTTAATATTTTGTATGTGAGAGTAATTATTTAAATTACATGTATCTAATAGTAATTTAGGTTAAAAGTGTGTATCTATTAGTGATAATCCTTTAATTTTAGTTATTTTGCTGGACATAAAATTATTAGGGTTAAAAAATGTAATAGTAAAGCACCTAAATGTATTTTTTTAAGGAAATAAAAATAAAATAAGTGGTGAGAAATTGAGAAGAAGTAAAAAATTGAAGAGATTTTGACCCAAATTTTGAGCGGGAAAAAGAAGATGACTTTATATATATATATATATATATATATATATATATATATGGCAAAAGGGGCATATGTATTGCTAGGGGTTTAAATTGTAAAGGACATGGAAATTGTAAAAGTACACGAAATATGCTCCGTGCGCCTGAGTGCACAGAGCCTCACTCTATATATATATAAACGTAAATTATTATCGCTAGACATTGATTTAAATTACCAACTTTGAGTGAGTTTACGATTTTTTCAAATATACTGAACATATTCTATAATTTGAAAATAAAATCACGCGATTCATTTGCAGATTTTAATACCTACGTATTTGTATGTAATTTGAAAAAACCTTGATAAGATTCCATAGGGAAAAGATCAAATCAGTCTCAAATGAGCAAACATATAAAGAGAAGTTTTTATGAAACAATAATATATGTACGCGATTGTTCATACCAAGTATATGATCTCACTTCTTATGGATAACAATAACAATTTGAAGTGTATAAAATTAAAGGCCATATCTCTAAGCTTCCAAGTATGAAGTACTGTTTATAGCAAGCTATCATACATGTGAGAAAAGAAAGCTAGTTTCTAGTGACACAAGTATGAATATATATACACAAATTATTATCACCCAAATATTTAGAGAATCAGACCCTTTGGAGAAGATGGTTTGTTAACACTCGTAGCAGCCTTCGGTGATTCAGGGGTGGAGAGTTGAGTATAACCTTCAGCCGCATTTCTTCCGTGTTCTTCTTCGGCCATTTTATCCATCGTTTTCTGCCCAACTTCCCCGGCTGCCTTGGTGACTCTACTGAAGGCGCCCGTGACCCAGGAGGCCCCAGTCAAGATGTACCGATTCTTCATGATGGCTGATCCAGCGGTGCTGACTGTCTGCTCTGCAGCCACGAAAGCAGATTTAGTCTTTTCGGAGACCTGAAACTTCTGATCCACTTCCTTCACTTTATCGTTGACTATGGTTGCTCCAAGGGAGATTTTTTCAGTCAATCCTATCTTTTGGTCCAAAGATGCTACTTTGGCTGCAGCAGTGGATATGACTTGGTGCTTCTCATCGAAGGACTTTGCCTTGTTAAGTGCATCCTTCCCTAATATAAAACCCTTGGCTAACATGCCACTTACAACTTCTTCGGCTTTTTGGGCAGCAGATGCAGCACCACCTCCTGCATTGTAGTTTTGGGATGCCTGAAAAACAACAGCGTTACAGAAATGTTTACGCACAGGAGAGAGGATTAAAAGTATGAGGAAAATATTTCCATACATTGGATGATGCTGATGCTGCAGCTGGCAGTGTATAATTTGGTTCAAGGGCGATGCTAACAGACTGGTCCACTATAGTGGCTCCCTGCATTAGAAGAAAAGAGGTAAAGTAAATTCTTTATCCTACAATAGCGATACATAACAAAGATGACCAACATTCAATCAAATGTGTCAGATAGATAGATAGATAGAGAGAGAGAGAGAGAGAGAGAGAGAGAGAGAGAGAGAGAGAGAGAGAGAGAGAGAGAGAGAGAGAGAGGATCTATGAGAGCAACGAAATATGACTAACTTTTAATGAGTTATTACTTATTGACTACAACAATTAGGAAAAGATGAAATACTCATATTTCAATATGCTATGCACTTTTTTCTTCTATCACTTGTAAAATCAATGTCTATCCCAGCTCAATCCTCTAACAGTAACTAAATTAAAACTCCCATTTTATCATGGAAAAGGCAACTACACAACACTTAGTACAGACATATGTGGTGTATTTACTACATCTTCCAATGTTTAATTTGGGAAAAAAAAATTTAGTCTCATTAAAAAAGAAAGAAGAAAAAAAAAAGTCTCTAATCACAATAATACACATACTTTGCATATACATAGATTAAACATGATCTTCATTACAATAATTATAGTGCTACAAGCTAATGGATAGACAGAAAGAGAAGTTGTGAAGGATACCGAAAGAAGAACTGCAGTCTCTGCACCTTGACTTTCCTTGAAAGTGACGAATGCATTTTGAGATCGCTCATTCTCACTAATATCAAAATGAAGTTAAAATAAGGCAATGGTAGTAGGAACTTATAACCAAATTGAACAAATATGTATTATAGGGATCACATATCAAGGCACATACTAAATAAAAATATATGGCCAAACCTTTTCATTTCAACATATTCAATTACACCAGAGAACGAGAAGAACTCCTGAATGTCTTGTTCAGCTGCACCAAGTGACACATTGCTCACTTTCACAGTTCTAACCTGCTGGTTCGAGGAAAAGAAACTAAAATGAGAAAAAGAGAAAATGGAGAGTGAGCTAGGGAGTCTGGAAGATAGCAAGAACGAATTTCAACTCGAAGCTCCCATGTAGATATATGGTGTTATGGTAGTACTACTGACATCTAGAGATCAGACTACAAACTACTCCAAGTGTACATCTATGAGTTTTGTACAAGTGCGATCGAACAATATATCTTGTATGAAACACTCTCAAAGCAGAGGTTTTTTTTTCCAACTCTTGGACCTTATTTTTGATCAATTTACTAGCAACAATATTTAGGGGAAAATAATTGGATATTCAGTCACCGTATTCACCAGAGACTCAAACTCAATACATTTAACTCATGGATAGAAGTATGCATATGTCTACAACATACAGATATGTATATAACTAACATACACAATGATTCTGCCAAGCAAACTCCTTTAACTAATTATTCATCTAGGCCACTGAGAAATCTAAACAAGCATATATTTACACAAAATGGTCCAGAATATATTATCCAGTTAAATCCGTACATAAAACGGCATGTTTCGTGATCACTAACACACCAAATTAAAGAGGAATTACAGAACTAAATCCTCATCCCGAGATCCGATTCAGCAACAAGGATGAGATCGCACAAATAAAACCAATTTACCCAAAACCCTAATTCGAAACCTAGTTCTACAAAATATGTGAAAAATAAAGAAACCGAAGATCGAAAGGAAACGAATACTAAAAATCATACGCAAGCAAAGAAAAACAAACCGACATGCAAGCTAAGAAACACTGACCGACATTTGCGATGAATCCGTGCGATTGTTGGAGGAATTTTTACAGATTTGGATCGGTGAAGAAAATGGAGAATAGTGTGTGAAAATGGTGAGAGAGGAAGGAAGTAGGGAGATGAAATCTACTCTTCGAAATGGAGGAAACTTGGAAAGGGTGATGTGATATTTATCTTCTCTACAGTAAGAAATTGAGGATGCGATTTCGTAAACGTGATTTACGGTTTAACTTTAGGCCGAATCGGAGCGAATTGGAGGGAATCGAACAGATTGGATCGGGTTCAGTTTCGACTTTCGAGGCTAAGTCACACGTGGCTTCGTTGTCTATATTGTAAATTTTCAGATATGGAGTATTAAGGAAATAAATATATTTTTTTAATGAAATTATATTAAATAAAATGGATTTTTTCAATACATGCCCGAAAGATAGGTAAACTATCAATTAGGGACTCCATAAATTTTTTCTATGAATTCAGGACCTGAAACTATCAATACAGGACCTAAAATCATAAAATTAATAAAAAATAATAAAAAAAACTACATTAAAATTTCATGATTTTAGGTCATGTATTGATAGTTTCATAACTTTCGCATTCTGAATTAATAGAACAAATTTTTCAGGTCTTTAATTGATAGTTTATCTAAAAAAATTCCGATTCTAATAATTCAATTTTATGTATGAGTTTTAAGTTCTTCAATCACTTTGTCCATACGATTTTTTAAATAATTGCATTTCTATATTTCTATATCACTCTAATAAGGGAAATAGTTGAAGTTGAGACATTTGTTATCAATTAGCATGTAATTAGCATAGTTAGTGATTCTTTTATTTTATTCTATATTTATCTTCCTAAAATATATTTATCTTCCTAAAATCATGAGAAGAGATTTGTATACACATATATTAATACCAGTTTCTCTAATCACCAATTTATATGGAATCACCATATCAATTATATACACAATCAAACCACACATTCTCACATACAAATCATGAATATCTTCTTCTCTTCCCTCCCTCTAATTAGTCTATCAAAAGTATAGTAAGTTAACAGAAAAATATGAGAACATCACCACTTGTAAATCGACTCATTTAAAACATTAGATTAAAAGGTAATACATTCAAACAATATATAGTGTATCATCTTTTGATTTTCAGAGCAAAAATAACATTTTACCTTTACATTTTTTTGTAAGAATTTTTCTAAATTAAAATGTTGAATGATTAATTTGAGGTATTTTTTATAAATAAAATGAATTAAATAAATTCAATTCGAAACTGTACATAAAATTAAAATGTCAACTTAACCGTATGCGTTCCGGTAGTGGCGACCACTTTTTCCCATTATTTCTTAATTGTGTTTTAATATTCTTTCCTCCCTCTCGTTTAGTATATGCTATTTAAGTTTTAGGCAAAAGCTCCTGTGCGCCCGGGGACACGAAAAGATGCTCCGTGTCCCTATGTGAATACAGCCCTCACCTCCAATCCTATTTAAACCTATGTATTGCTAGGGGTTTACATTGTAAAGGGACATGAAAATTGTAAAGGCGCACGGAATGTGCTCCGTGCGCCCGGGTGCACAGGAGTCTCACTCTAAGTTTTATTTGATTTAATTTATGGTGATTCTTAACAAGTGTCACCAATTACCCTTATATGAATGTGCACAGTGCATAAACATAAACAAAATATAATTATTTAAAAAAAAAACTATCCTATTACCATTTTAATCTATAAATTTGGGAATCTATAAATTTGGGATGCATAAGTGCACCACGTACATCCAAAATCACTCATTAATTATATGTAATTATATTAATTATTTAAATAATTTATAAATTTAACTAAGTGATTTAACTAAATTATTATCACTCCATTGTTAAAAATGTTCTCATTTTAACCTCATCTTTTGAGACTTTATTTAAGTGGAATACTCTCTTCTGATATTGGTATATGTGAGATGAATTATAAGATAGGTTAATCAATTGTTAAAATATAATTATTATATAGTAGATAAAATATACTCCATTCGTTCTAAAATAATTGACACATTTTTTTAGCACGGAGATTAAGGAGTATAATACTCCCTTCGTCCCATAGTTAGGTTCACCTAGATACGGAGTTTAAGAAAAGTTACTTTTTGACCAACTTTATTAACTTTTTAGGGGTATTGTGGTATTTTTAGGTAATAAATAAATTATAAAGTATGTTATGTGTATTAAGTGGGAGCGGTATTTTTGAAATTAAGATAACTTTTGAGGTTGTTGGTTAATGTGAAGTTTCTTATTTTGGGTGGTGAACATAAGTGTGAGACGGACGAAAATGAAAAGTGTGAGTGTGGGACGGAGGGAGTAATTTTTAATGTAAAGTGAAGTGAGAAAAATAATATTTAATGTGTAGTGGGTAGTTGTATTAGTGGTGAGTGTGATGTGTGTATGGGTCCATGTAAATAAATAAATTATTTTTGTGTGAGTCCTATATCATTAAAAAGGAAATATGTCAATTTATGTGGGACAATCCAAAAAGAAAAGTGTGTCAATATCTTTAGGATGAAGGGAGTATTTCTTAGTAATTAAAATATATTTGTAGTGAATTATTTTACTTCTAAAATTTTAAAAACATAATTTCATTCTTTATTCATCATATTTTATTTTTTTTAAAAAATTAACTATAAATTAACATATTTTATTTATATAATAATAATAACAATAATACTAATAACCATAAGCTATTTAGTAATAAAAAAAAAACGTAAAAATAAATGAATAAACATAAGCTATTTTTATTTTATAAAACAATAATATCTTCACACTCACAAGAAAGCAAACTACCGTGGAAGCAATCTCATGGCGGCTCAAATCGTTCCACTCACCAAATTCACAACCGTCGATAACGACCGCTTCTTCGCGAATCATCCCATAATCACACTCATCGATCAATGCTCAAATCCACTGCAACTCAAGCAAATCCACGCTCAGATGCTGCGAATCGGCCTCTTTTCCGATCCATTCTCCGCCAGCAAACTCATCCAATCCTATGCCTTCTCCGAATTCTCCAGTCTCCACTACGCCCACAAGGTGTTCGACCAAATTCCACAACCAAACCTCTACTCATGGAACTCTCTCATTCGGGCCTACGCCACCGCCTCTCAACCCCTCAGCTGTCTCTCAATGTTCACTCGTTTGCTCAACGAATCTCTCGAAAAGCCGAATAAATTTACTTACCCGTTTGTGATCAAGGCCTCTGCCAAGATTGGTGATTTGCAGCTCGGGAAGGGCGTTCATGGCATGGCGATCAAGGAGGGTTACAGTTCGGATTTGTTTGTGGGCAACTGTTTGATTCATTTCTATGCAGAGTGTGGGTGTTTGGATATGGCTACTCGGGTTTTTTCAAGCATGCCTGAAAGGGATGTCATAACATGGAACTCCATGATTGATGGTCTTGCTCAGAATGATTGTGTTGAAGAAGCAGTGGAGCTTTTCCGGAGAATGGAGGAGGGAGATGTGAAGCCGAACGACGTGACAATGGTGGGAGTTTTGACTGCTTGTAGGAAGAAGTTGGATCTAGATTTTGGGAGGTGGGTTCATTCTTACATAGAGGAGAATGGGATTAAGTTGAGCTTGATTCTGAGCAATGCAATTCTTGATATGTACACCAAGTGTGGAAGCATGCAGGATGCTAAGAACTTGTTCGATAAGATGGCGAAGAAGGACGTCGTTTCGTGGACGACTATGCTGGATGGATACGCGAGCTTGGGTGATTTCAACGCAGCTAGAGATCTTTTCGACTCGTTGCCAAGTAAAGATATAGCTGCGTGGAATTCCCTCATCTCAGCTTACGAGCAGAGTGGAAACCCTAAGGAAGCAATCGCCATGTTCAACGAGTTACAGCTCAGCAAGACTGCAAAACCTGATGAGGTTACACTAGTTAGTACCTTATCGGCTTGCTCTGAGTTGGGGGCAATAGAGTTGGGTGGTTGGATCCATGTTTACATGAAGAAGGAAGGAATGAAGTTAAATTGCCACCTTGCTACTGCATTGATCGATATGTACTCCAAATGTGGGGATCTAGACAAGGCACTCGAAGTCTTTGGTTCAGTCAACAAGGACGTTTTTGTGTGGAGCGCCATGATCGCTGCGTTGGGCATGCATGGTCGTGGAAGGGACGCGGTAGCGTTGTTTATGGAGATGGAGGAAGCTAAGGTGAAGCCTAGTGCTATTACTTTTACAAACCTATTATCTGCTTGTAGTCACTCAGGGCTAGTTGAGGAGGGTAGGCAGTTTTTCCATCAAATGGAGGGAGTTTACAAGATCGTACCATGTATGCAGCACTATGCATGCATGGTGGATCTTCTTGGGCGAGCGGGGTCGTTGGAGGAAGCGATGCATTTGATCAAGAGTATGCCAATGGCACCCGGAGCGTCCATTTGGGGTGCATTGCTAGGGGCGTGTAGGCTTCATAAAAACATCGGTCTCGCGGAGCAGGCTTACAACCATTTGCTTGAGATCGAGCCTCAAAACCACGGGGCGTATGTATCTTTATCTAATATATATGCTAACTTAGGGCGATGGGACAAGGTGGCAGAGCTAAGGAGACGAATGAGAGACGCGGGGTTGAAGAAAGAACCGGGGTGTAGTTCAGTCGAGGTCAATGGTGTCGTTCATGAGTTTCTAGTCGGAGATAATACACATCCTATGTCGAAGAAAATATACTTGAAGTCAGATGAGATTGCAGGTAGGGTAAAATCTGAGGGCTATACTCCGAAGAGGTCGGAGCTACTGCAAATGGTGGAGGAAGATATGCAGGAAACGGCATTGCGACTACACAGTGAGAGGCTAGCTCTTTCCTATGGACTTATAACCCTAAGGCCATCACAACAGATTCGGATAGTAAAGAATCTCCGCGTTTGTGATGACTGTCATTCGGTTTTCAAGCTCGTGTCGAAGATTTATGACAGGGAGATCGTGTTGAGAGACAGGTATCGCTTTCACCATTTCAAAGGAGGAAGCTGCACTTGTATGGACTATTGGTGATACATTTTCAGACTTCATCTGTAAATGTAGTCCAAACTGTAAACTCAGTCTCAAATTATTGACCTGAAAATGCAATGATTGTCTATTGTACTATTGCAGTAATAATATTAGCTTATCTTAAATGGGAAATTTTGCAAAACCCATTTAAACCTATAAACTACATTTCAAGATTTAAACAAGATGGTACAGGCAAGAACAATTATAGAGAAGATAACATGAAACTCAAAAACATTCTTTTATTTGAGATTCAAAATAGTTCACAGATTTTGCTTCAAAAAGAGTCCTTATCTTCTAAACCAGTTCAAGGAACAGCATATATGTGAATTGTAGTAGAGAAGCCATCACAGCAACAAGTTACCCACTACAAGGCACAGACAGCTTCGTATGGCAGCCACACAATAGTCTACCACCTGTAGAAAGGTAAAACATCACCTCTTGAAATAATGACAGATCCCAAAGATATATTAACTATATATTGAATCAATCTAAACTGCAATTTAAAACTAGGCATTAAAAGCTTATTGATTCCCAAGTCTCACATACAAAGGAAAATTATATGCCAAACATCCAGAATGCTAGAACATTGAAATTCTTTATCAGTAGAGTCATAATATGTCGGTACGATCATAGATGGATCTACCATAACAAAACAAAATGAACATATAGTATGTTGGAAGATTACCATTTAGAAGTATCATAATAACTCGAGACACCAAGATTAAGGTAAAGTCCATACATCTGGAAATTGAGAGACTTAATTATACCTCCGAAAATGGTGGGGTCTGTGAAACATGTTCTTGACACTATCCACTATTGGCAGATGATGCAAGAAGCCCCATCTGTTCAGTAAGATTATTCATGTTTTTCAGCTTATCCCATCCTTGCTCCATAAGCTGATCCTCCTTAATTCCATATCCTCCCATATAAACATTATTTATCTCATCTGTGGCCTCAGTGATGGGACTGCCCGGAAGAAATTGTTCCCAGAAATCATCAATTATACCTGGCAGCTTATCATCATTTATAAGTGGCATCTTATGAATATGCTCAAGCAAGCCATCAACGTCATAATCTTCCAAGGGTTCGTCCGATGGATCAGGTATAGGGGCATCAACATACCCGGGAACTGAATCCCCATAACTGAAATCTATAGACTCCGATCCTTTAAATGGCCCATCATGAAGATCAATGTTCTTTTCTAGAGTGGCTCCTTCTTGTGGGAGAAAATCAAGTACACCTGGGCTTACCTCGGGAATTGGAATACTGCGAGTGTGACTCTGGACCGAGCCAGAGGAAGATTGGATCTCGGTTGGGACAGCAGTGTTGGGTAAGACCTCTGAGAGAGTAACTCCAGATATCCTATTGGATGAACTACCAGTATCTGGAACATTGGGAGGACGCACACCATTATCAATCAAGAAACCACCACCATTGCTTAATATGGGTTCAGGCCTATTAGATGTATCTATTTTCAGGATTTGTTTCAGCATTGACATTGCAGCTTCATTCATCATAGGCTGATACTTGACAATCTGTCCATCAGGTGATGCAAAACTATACTTCTGTGCTATACTTTCTTCATCCTGATTCGGTAGTCTCCGTTTCTTATTAACACCAGAAAGTTGTCTGCCATTATCATTCTGCTGATTTACAAGCTGCGATACAAATCCAGGGGTCTGCATAGCTTTCGCAAGAAACGACTTCATCTGTTGCTGGCGTTGCTCCATCATGTGAACACGGTGACCAACCTTTTGCAATTGATTGTCAGTTGATTGCTGTTGATGCCTCAACCGTACAAGTTCTTGCATGAGAACATTCTTATCTCTTTTCAACTGTTCGACCTCCTCCTCAATTCCAAACTTTCCAACTTCAATGCAAGATCCAAGAGGTGGAGTCTGATTCTGAACTTGGGCAGGCTGTTGCTGCTGGGCTTGTGCGTGGGAAGCTTTGCGCCTGTTTATGCTCTTCAGCAATTGTTTGTGGCCTTTGAGAAACCCTTCATTTGCAAACTCCCACCGGTCGGGATCAACTTTCCTGAATCCCTGATTGAAAATAGGGGAAGGCAAACTATAAAAGAATTACTGAAGCTCAACTAAACATGGAAAACAACATGACAAGCAAGCAAAATCTGCACAAAGTAAACCATATAGTTACCAAGAACACGTCGGCTAACTACAGTCTCTTTTAGTGGCTTCTTAGACAACAAAGAGATGAGGAGACCAAATCATTTATCGACAGTAATTTTTTTAAGAGCGTTTTAGATACATCATGCAACTCAGACCCTAATTATCACAATGAACAGGTAAAATAATTATCAAAACTCAGATGAATATAACAAATTCATGCTCAATACACAACATTCACAGTCCAATTCAGTCGTAATTAATGGAACTACGCATTCGCAGGCAACCGAACTTCAATTTTAAATTCAAAAAGTGAAAATGAAACTAACATAAGTATTCAACTGGCGAACGAAGCTGGAGAAATTATTGTGCTTGAAATACTTAGGTAAAAGGTCTCTGGCGAATTCCGGCACGTTCCATACGACAAAACTGTTGTTGTTCTTACTCCAGGAGACCACCGCATCAGAGGCCGGATCATCCACCATATCATATGTCTTACTCAGAAAAGGCGGCGGCGCCGCCGCTGCAGCACTCGCTCCTCCTCCTCCACCTTGGGGTTCCATAACAGGTGAAGCAGAAATTTAGGGTACAGCAATAAAAAAGCAGAGTGAGATGGGGGAATAGAAGAGAGAGGAAAGCGCTAGAGAGGGAAAGAGGGATGAGAGAGAGAGAGGGTGTTTTTTACTGAGAGTAATCGAATCGAGAGAGTGGAAGTGGAACCCCAGAAGACTCCATACTGTTCATGTCACCGCCACCAACACATAATTTTTCACCCACTTTACCTTTTCCAACATTTATTTATTTTTTTATTTAAAAATACGTACAAGTACTAATTATTCTTCGAATATTCCTACTTTTTTTTTCAGAAAATACGTAATTTTTAAGTTCATTTATTACTTAAAATAATATATTATTTTTAATAAAATCAATTAAATTTATTTATAAAAAATTCACAAATAATTCAAGGATATTATTTTTTATTTTAAATATAAAGACCCCACATGGCGTTTATATCTCTTTAATATAAGGATTTTTTTTTTTAACAATCAAATAGAGAGAATGAGTATTTTGGACAATTGAATATAATAAAATGTATGATATAGTTGACTTTGACTATATTGTGTGTAATAAAAATGTGACATTTTTGTAGTAATAATACTCCCTCCGTCCACCCGAAAGAGGATTTTTTACTTTTGTGCACGTTGATTAAGGAGTATTATTATTTAATGTGTAGTGTGTAGTTGTATTAGTGGGAGTGTGGACCCCATATTTTAGTTGTATTAGTGGGTGTGTGTGGGTTCCATGTGTGTAAAAATGGAAATGACCCTCTTTGAAGCGAACGACCAAAATAAAAAAAAATACACTCTTTCGAGCGGACGGAGGAAGTATTATAGTATTGTAAGATTATTGATATTGTATATTATTCCCATTTTTAGAGTTTGCAAGTATTTTTGAAATAGACAAAAAAAATATGCAAGTATTGTTAAAATGGAGAAAGTATTTGTTTTCGTTTTGAAAATTAAGATTTGATCTTCAAAATCAACCCAAAATCACTACTTATACTCTTTCCGTTTCATTCAAAGAGGGTCTCTTTTCCATTTTAGTCGTCTCACTCAAAGGTTCCCTTTACTTTTTTACACACATGGGACCCACACATCTCCTCTATACAATTAAAATATGGGGCCCACACTCTCACTAATACAATTACCCACTACACATTAAATAATAATGCTCATTAATCTACGTGCGAAAAAGCAAAAGACCCTCTTTTGACGGGACGGAGGGAGTAAACCATACAACCATCAACATATAAAACATATCATTACAAAAGTAAGGGCGGCTCAAATTATCATTAAAAAGTACCCGAATGGGAAGCTCAATTGATCAAGTAAGGGGATATCACTAAGGATCGAATTTTACTCATAGTGTGGGAGCAACCTTTTAATTAAGGGAGGCTCCTTATGTAATGGTTTAAAATGTCTAACTTTTGTTGGTCGATAGAATTACAAAATTTACCTCCCTCATAAGTTGTTGGGTTGGGATGCGAGAACGCATGAAGTAGACGAAATCACCTTTTTACACAATATCATAAAAACAATGCTCAAAATAAACTATTCATCAAATTTTCAAAACCAAAAATCTTAATTCCAAATTTTAACCAAAACATCACCAATTCATTAAAATTTCAAAACCAAAAATCACAATTCTATATCTTAACTAAACATCATATTAAAAGTATTTATTTGTTTTTTTATTAAAAAAAATCATACAAGTTTCACCTCTCATTATTAATTCAACTACTCATTTTATATATAAAAATAATACTCTATCCGTTCCAGAGAACCCTCACACTTCCTTTGTAATTACAAAGGAAGTGTGAAGGATTAGGGAGTAATATCTTTTAAACCGTGAAAAAACTCGTATCTAATTTCTGAAAGGAGGAATATAAAATTGAATTAATATGATGTGTCCATCCTTATACATTTCATTAATTTAGATAGATCGAAAATATATTACTCCCTCCGTCCCATAGAAGTTGACATACTTTTCTTTTTGGTTTGTCCCACTAAAGTTGACACATTTCTTTTTTAATACATGAGATCCACCCAAAACACAATTAATTTATTCTCATGAGCCCCATATATCACCTCTAATACAACTACCCACTACACAATATTATTTTTCTCACTTCACTTTACTCCATTTTACATTAAATTATTATACTCCTTAATCTCCGTATCCAAAAAAAATTATATCAATTTCTATGGGACGGAGGGAGTATTACTCTGTGATGAGGTGCAGCTACACTAATAATTGATTGACTAAGGAATATTTTATTATATATAGGTAAGTGTTAACATCAATAGTGAAATAAAAATTATGATCACATAAAAATATCGCTTTTTTTTTAGCAGTCCAAAAATAAGGAAATTATTAAGGCTAAAATTTGTGTAATCATTTTCTTATAATTTCAAACCTTAAAACCTTTCAAAATATTATTAGGAAAAAAAAAGACTATTGAATAATAATTAATTTATCCCTGTTTCTTAAGCATGAATAACCTCCTAAAATTGTTACTTGTTACTCCCTCCGTCCCATAAACGTTGGTATAATTTTTTTTGGCACGGAGATTAAGAAGTATAATAATTTAATGTAAAGTGGAGTAAAGTGAAGTGAGAGAAATAATATTTAATGTGTAGTGAGTAGTTGTATTAGAGGTGATATATGGGACCCATGAGAATAGATTAATTGTTTTTATATAGGTTCCATGTATTAAAAAGAAAATGTGTAAACTTTAGTGGGACAAACCAAAAAGGAAAGTGTGTCAACCTCTATAGGATGGAGGGAGTAAATAATAAAATGCCACGTGTCAGCAAGATTGTCTTCCTCATAGGCTATCCAAGATAACTGAAATATCAGCAATGAGCAAAGAAATAGAAACAGCAGTAAGAAGAAGCGATAATGCCGTTAGTAGCTGATTATCTATCTCTCTCTTCCACCGTTTGCTTCTTCGGAGTCGGAGAATCCAAATTCAATGGTGCTTTCAATCCTCGACGACGTCGAAGAGTTGGTGGTTGGAGCTGTAAAGCCTCTCTCATTACGAATTCTGATTCTTTCGAGGTTGGAAGGCTAATTGGGAGCTATGGATTCATGAACATCACTAGGTTTGACTCGATTTATTTTCTGTAATTTAGAAAATTAAAATTGATAAGCGATGGAATTTGATTCGTATTTACTGATTTGCAGTTACTCGGGGACGCAATCGGGGATGGGCGTGGAGTATTTGTCTGGAGATCTTGGGAGATTGAGGGCTCAGGATGTTGGAGAAGGAAGTGTGAAGATCAGGTAAGGTTAATTTCGTGTCAATTTCTCTGAGTGCGTGTGATTTAGATTCGAATTGGATTGCGAAGAAATTTAAGAGTAGCCTAGTGAATAGAGTTAGTATTGGTAGTATTGCTTGAATTGGCTCTCCGGCATTGTTCTTGCTGCTTATATTATATGTGGCAGCTACTTTGCAGACTTTATGAAGGAAGAATAGCTCAAGGTCCACTTAGAGGTACCCCTGTTGTTTTTAAGGTGATTGCTGGTGTAATCTGTACTCTGTATGTTTGAAAAGTTCAATTTAATGGGCATAGTGTTCTGTTGTTGTTGCCAAAAATGTAGTAATCATGTAAGGGAGTCAGTTATATTATTACAATGAGAGTAGTCTTTTTATTGTAATGTTCTTTGTGGTGAATGTATGATGCTCCTTATTTTTTGGGGGATCACTGGTATTGCTTCAATTCTAAGTGAAACGGTGAGTGTTGTTCTGTTCCCAGTGAAAATTGCATAAGCAGTGGAAATGTTAGAAAGTCAACAGGACGATTTGCCAAACTAATCTTTTCGCGTGTAGTTTTCTGTGTACTGTAACTGTAATGCTTGTTAAAATTGTAAAGTTAGCTTTTGCTGATTGATAATTGAGGTCAATTTTTCTTGAAGGTCTATCCTGGGCAACGAGTTGGTGGGCTTGAAGCTGACTTGATGGCTGCAAATGAGCTCAGTGCACATGCTTCCCTTCAAGTAGTGTGAAATCGGATTTCAAACATTTCATGATCAAGTTTAATCTGTTTATATTTAATAATCTTGCTCATATATTATATACCATTAACATTCTTTGCAGAATAATTCAAAGGCAGTATCCTGCCAGAATATCCAGGTACTTCTTGGAGGGTTTGAGACAAAAAGTGGTGAGCAGGTATATAAATACGAGGATAATTTGTAAGCTAAAATTACTCTTCTTGGTACCCATGAGATATACTAGCATGATCTTTGTCTGCAGTGGCTTGCTTTTCGGAATGATGGAAAGTACACTGCAGCTGATTATACAAAAGTCGCAAGTGAAAAGATGTCAAAATACAGTGAACTTGGAGGGCAGAAGTTTTGGAATCCTTTTGAGAAAGATGAAACCATAAAGAGGAGAAGATACTTCGTCACCAAACTGCTTCAGGGTGCTATTAGTGGTTTGGCTTACATGCATGATCATGACAGATTGCACCAAAGTCTTGGACCTGCTTCTATTGTTCTCAAGTATGCCTCTGAATAGTTTAACACTGTCTTTTCCTTTCAAAACATTTCTTTTTGTCTGAACCTTTTTTGTGCGTGAATGTCAGTACAATGGTAGAGAAAGATGCTTCATATCTGGTTCCCAGGCTTCGAGATCTTGCCTTTTCGGTTGATATAAGGTATATCCAAAACAAACACCGACGAAATATTTTAAAAGGAGACTCGTATTTCAAATAAAATTTTTGTTACCCTTTGAATTTGAATATATTCTTACCGCTGGTTAGAAGGCTCAGCATAAGTGATATGGTACTGCATAGGAATCATGATTAAGAGTTTTCCAGATTCAATAAGTAGACCTCCCAAACTCTTAGTTCTACACTAAAACAAGACCAACCTCTTTCACCATTATGCCTTTTATTTGAATATCAGTTGGCATGTTATAGACACCAAACTCCACAATTGCACACTAATTAAGCATAAATCATCCACCACAACTAATAGAATATTTAATGGCTTGCAGGTTTTCTGAGATACAGGGAAATTCGAGTACTCTATCCGACGGACTCTGGAGAAGAGCATCTGCCGCTGGTGCTTTCACTCCTATGGAGAAACGAGCCTTTGGCATAGCAGATGACATGTACAATGATCAATTCTGCTCAAATTTAATTTATTTTTGTTGATTGTTCATTTAAGTTTTGTTGAAAAATAGAGCATAATAAGCTGTAATTGTAGACTAACAGCTGTAATTGTAGACTAAACTAGTTGTCATATATTGAGCTAGCTGTAAATATGTTCTAGGGTGGCTGTAGGTGGCTGTAGGACGGCTGTAATTATGAAAGAAAGCACTATAAAATCAATGTCAATAGAAGAGAAAATTATTCCCTCAATTTATCTCTTTCAAGTTGGCATCAGAGCCAGCCCTTTCCTGCCCATATTTTTTGCCTTAACCTCTACCCTAAGCCAGAACCATGTCAGAAATTTCCAACGAATCCACCACAATTCCGCAGTCCTCAGTGACCAAAGATCTACCAAAAACAACCCCTGATTCACACCCTGTCCAAATCACCACCATCAAATTGAATGGTGATAACTTCTTGCGCTGGTCCCAATCAGTAAGAATGTATATTCGGGGTCGAGGAAAGATGGGATATCTAACGGGTGAACAGAAAAAACCATCGAAAGATGATCCAATGTTTGCTACATGGGATGCTGAAAATTCCATGGTAATGACGTGGCTGGTAAACTCCATGGAAGAGGAGATTGGTGCAAATTACATGTGTTTTCCTACGGCTAGTGAATTGTGGGAAAATATAAATCAGATGTATTCTGATTTAGGGAATCATTCCCAAATTTTTGAGTTAACACTCAAACTTGGTGAACTGCGACAAGGAGACGAAACAGTAACCAAGTATTTCAACTCTTTGAAGAGACTCTGGCAGTACCTTGATCTCTTTGATGCTCATGAGTGGAAGAATATTGAAGATGGACAACACCACAATAAAACAGTGGAAAATGGCCGTATTTTCAAGTTTTTGGCAGGTCTCAATGTCGAGTACGATGAGGTGCGGGGGAGAATCATTGGTAGGATGCCGCTGCCATCCCTCAGCGAAGTCTTCTCTGAAGTTAGGAGGGAGGAGAGTCGGAGGAATGTTATGCTCGGTAAGAAAGGACCTACTCCTGTTTTTGAAGGTTCTGCCCTCGCTTCTACAGCCCCAAACATACGCAAAGGGGCTGTCAATTTGCGTAAAATGGAGGAGAAACCAAGTGTATGGTGCGACTATTGCAACAAGCCGCGTCATACCCGAGAAACATGCTGGAAGATCCATGGCAAACCTGCCAACTTCAAGGGCAGAATTGGAGACAAAACTGGTCGGACTTTTCACTCCGCAAATGAGGCAGAAACTACTACCAGCGCCATTACCAAAGAGCAGTTGGATCAGCTTCTAGCACTGTTAAAATCTAATCCATCGTCCAGTAATCCTAATGTCTCTGTGGCACATACGGGTAACGAAATAAATGCTTTTTCTTGTGTTTTTGGAATTTCTGCTCCATGGATAATTGATTCTGGAGCATCTGATCATATGACCAACTCATTGAACTTGTTTAAAATTTACTCACCTTGTCTTGAAAATAGAAAAGTTAAGATTGCAGATGGGAGTTTTTCACCTGTTGTTGGAAAAGGTTTGGTCCAAATTTCTGAAAAAATAGACCTTAAGTCTGTTCTCTATGTACCTAAACTTACCTGCAATCTTTTATCAGTTAGCAAACTATCCAAAGACTCTAACTGTTGCGTGATTTTTTGTGACTCTCATTGTATTTTTCAGGACCGGAGCTCGGGGAGGACGATTGGCAGTGCTAGAATGGTTAATGATCTTTATTATTTTGAGAACATCTTACCTAGTAATAAAATTGTTCAAGGGCTTAGTAGTATTAGTTCCCTTTCTGTTCATGACCAAATAATGGTCTGGCATTGTCGTTTAGGCCACCCTAGTTTTTCATATATGAAATATTTGCTTCCAGATTTATTTAAAACAATGAGTCCATTAGATTTTCAATGTGAATGTTGTGTTCTTGCAAAAAGTCAACGTAGAACATATGTTCCTAGACCATACCTTGAGTCGAAACCTTTCTACTTATTTCACAGTGATGTGTGGGGACCTTCCAAGGTAACTACATCATCAGGAAAAAAATGGTTTGTAACTTTTACGGATGATCATACTCGACTCTGTTGGGTATTTTTGATGAAAGAAAAAAATGAGGTCGAAAAATTTTTTAAAGAATTTTACAATTTGATTGAAAACCAATTTCAAACAAAAATAAGCATTTTGCGAACCGATAATGGAAGAGAGTATTTCAATCAATATGTAAACATTTTTTTAAAACAAAAGGGTGTGTTACATCAATCGACCTGCCCTGATACTCCAGAACAAAATGGGGTGTCAGAAAGAAAAAATAAGCATTTACTGGAAGTTGCTAGGGCCATAATGTTCTACATGAATGTTCCAAAATACCTGTGGGGAGATGCAATTTTAACTGCAGCATATTTAATTAATAGGATGCCTACACGAGTCTTAAAGCACAAAACACCATTGGAATGTTTAAAAAAGTTTTTTCCGGAATCTCGGATAAATTCGGATTTACCACTAAAAATTTTTGGCTGCACTGCTTTTGTTCACATACCTAAGAGATCCCGATCAAAGTTAGACCCTAGGGCAGAAAAATGTATTTTTCTAGGCTATGCTGCAAATCGCAAAGGCTACAAATTTTTTAATCCCCTCACAAAACATTTTTTCATAACAATGGATGCCACTTTTATGGAAACAAAACCATTTTTTACCAAAAATTTGCTTCAGGGGGAGAATCTAGGGGAACCAAATTTTTGGGAACCCCTTCCAAATTTGGTTATTGACCAACCTGTCAAAAATGGGGAGCCTGAATCTACAATTATCAATAGTGAAATGGGTCTGTCGGAGAAGGAAATACTACGAATTGAAAAAAATCGAAATACTCTAGAACCCTTGGTTTATTCTAGGAGAAATGTCCCCAAAAATGGTGAAGATAAATTAATCATTCCAGCACAAGCTTCATCGAAATCCTCGGACAACGGAACTGTGGAGACTCAAGGTACTTCTTTTCCTAACCCACCAAAAAATACTCCACCTATTTTTCACAAGCCTTCCAATGTCAATCTCGATAATCCAAACCCAATTGTCCCACAAGAAAATGACCTTGATATTCCCATTGTCCTTAGGAAAGGTACTCGAACCTGCACCAAATATCCCATTGCCAGATACTTAACCTATGATCATTTGTCCAAAACACATAAGGCATTTACTACTAATATCTCGAAACTTGTTGTGCCTAAAAACATTCAGGAAGCACTGAAGGATCAAGATTGGAGAGTAGCAGTGTTTGAAGAAATGAATGCCCTAAAAAGGAATGAGACTTGGGAAATTGTTGAAGCACCCAAGGATCAGAAGATAGTAGGGTGCAAGTGGGTCTTCACAATAAAAAGTAAGGCAGATGGTAGTGTAGAGAGATATAAGGCGAGACTCGTAGCGAAAGGCTTTACACAGACATATGGAATTGATTACCAGGAAACATTTGCTCCTGTTGCAAAAATTAATTCAATTCGAGTTCTTCTGTCACTTGCAGTCAATCTCAATTGGCCTTTGCATCAGCTTGATGTTAAGAATGCCTTCTTAAATGGAGATCTAGATGAAGTGGTATTTATGAGTCCTCCTCCGGGGTTTGAAACAAAGTTTGGAGCTGGAAAGGTGTGTAGACTGAAAAAGTCCTTGTATGGCCTTAAGCAGTCCCCAAGAGCCTGGTTTGAACGTTTTTGCAACGCTGTAAAGCGTCTTGGTTATGTTCAAAGTCAAGCTGATCACACCATGTTTTATAAACACTCGAAGGAAGGAAAAATTGCCGTGTTGATTGTTTATGTTGATGATATCATTTTAACAGGAAGTGACTATGAAGAGCTTGGGGAGCTTAAAGGGAAGCTTGCAAAAGAGTTCGATATCAAGGACGTAGGAGTGTTGAAATACTTTCTTGGAATGGAGTTTGCAAGATCCAAGGAAGGTATATTTGTCAATCAACGCAAATATGTCCTTGATTTGTTGAGTGATACAGGTATGCTAGGATGTAAGCCAGCTGAGACGCCTATGGAGCCTAATGTCAAATTGCAACCAGCAGAAACAAAATTTGTGAAAGAAAAGGAGCGCTATCAGAGACTCGTTGGGAGGCTGATTTATTTATCTCACACTCGACCAGATATAGCCTTTCCGGTGAGTGTAGTTAGTCAATTCATGCACTCACCTGGGTCTGATCATTTTGAAGCAGTATACCGGATCCTAAGGTATTTGAAGGGAACACCGGGTAAAGGTCTTATATTTAAAAGACGAGGACACTTGCAAGTTGAAGCCTACACCGATGCAGATTGGGCGGGAAGTATAACTGATAGAAGGTCTACGTCGGGATACTGCTCATTTGTGGGTGGCAATTTAGTCACCTTGCGCAGCAAGAAACAGAATGTTGTAGCTCGAAGCAGTGCAGAGGCTGAGTTCAGAGCCTTAGCCCAAGGAATCTGTGAGGTTTTGTGGATCAAGAGATTACTACTGGAATTGAAGGTTATAGAGTTAATGCCTATGAAGTTGTACTGTGACAACAAAGCAGCCATTTCGATTGCACACAATCCAGTACTTCATGATCGCACAAAGCATGTGGAAGTCGACAAGCATTTCATCAAAGAAAAAATCAACAATAATGTGATTTGTGTGGATTATGTCCATACTAAGGAACAAGTGGCTGATCTACTTACGAAGGGACTACTCAAGAGACAGTTTGAGTGGTTAGTAAGCAAGCTGGGAATGGAAGACATCTTTAGCCCAGCTTGAGGGGGAGTGTTGAAAAATAGAGCATAATAAGCTGTAATTGTAGACTAACAGCTGTAATTGTAGACTAAACTAGTTGTCATATATTGAGCTAGCTGTAAATATGTTCTAGGGTGGCTGTAGGTGGCTGTAGGACGGCTGTAATTATGAAAGAAAGCACTATAAAATCAATGTCAATAGAAGAGAAAATTATTCCCTCAATTTATCTCTTTCAAGTAGTTTATTTATCATCACCTCTCACAGTTATGAAGCCGGGCTTCTGCTTGCATATGTATCTTTCATCACATTTTGTGAAGCTGGAGTAATGGATAGCCTTTCCTTGCGAGTGAGTCACTTCTTAATATCTGTTTTGATTAACTATGCTTGTAGGCATGTGCTTTCCTCTTGCAATAATCATTCCTTTTATTGAATTTTCAGAGGCTTCTGGAGAACACATTCCAACTCGATATCCAAGCAATGAGAGAGTAAGTTGTCTTTCTTTCTGTAAATTGGGTACTAGGTGTGAAAATTGACATTGGCAGTTTACAACACTCTTTAGTTTACTCTCATAGAAGTTTTATTTGTTTTGTCTTCTCAGATACTGTTTGGCTGATGACCGACTTCTAGAAGCCGTTAAATTTCTAGATCTCGGTAATGGTGCCGGTTGGGAGTTACTTCAGGTTTACTTCTTTCCATGGTTTTGATAATCTATTACATTTTTTAGAAGCGCTATTATCTGCTATGCTGCATGTGATGTGATATACAACTCATCTTATAGTTAATACAATGTATTTCACCTCAAATTAAACTCGTGACAGTTTATAACCTTCCTATTCACTAAAAACTGACCGTTTGGAGGAAAATAAAACTATTTTAAACTTATCGTTTTGTTTCCTTAAAAATCTATTCCATGAACTAACATCCTGTGACAGAGGTGAAGGTTAGCATAAGATGGTAGCTGTTCTGATATTCGCTCGTCCCATTTATATCTTTACAGGCTATGCTAAACCGTGACTTTCGACAGAGGCCAATTGCTGAAGCAGTTTTGAACCATAGATTCATGGCTGGAGCTTTCCTTTAGCTTGTAAATGCTGCATATGAAGAAGAGTAACATTTTCATTTAGTAACATTTAGGATGATCAACTTTGCATATGAGCTCAACGTATTCCCATGGTCTTACGACAAAATTCTCATTTGTAATGTCTCACATCCGATCGCACAGCACAGGTGTTCGACTGACCGAGTTGAGACGTATTACTTTTTAATTTTTATCAGGTATTTGGTCTGATTTTCTGTGTCAATATAATTATTTTTATTATAATTATCATTTCTCTTTTTTCCTGCCATCTTGGATTCACTAATGGAGTTCTTTGGGAAAATCTCACTATGTTAAAAAACTCCAAAGCTCTGGATTGAAATTGATTGCCAGTGGATGACTCACACCGCAGTGCACCAGTTTTAATCATAATAATTAAATAAAATAAAATAATTTAAAAAATACAATAACTATCCACTACACCATAATTTTTACCCTATAATCCCACAGGTGCATCGAGTGCACTCCAGACTAATCCTTAATTCTAATCTCTCCAAATTATTCGGTCCACAAATAGAATCATGTGTATAAAAAATAAATAAATTACACCATTCGTTCTTACCCTTTTCTTCAAACACTGATATTCAAAATGATACTGATTAAATACTCTTTCAGTCACATATAACCCTTCACATCAAAAGTCACTTTGATTTCAAATTTATCACTTTTTTTGCACATACCATTATTTTATATATTTTTATTATCTAAAAATACTACAATATTCATATCAATCAAGTTGGTTAAAAAAGGATAATTTTTTAAAGAACGTGGAACAATAAATGGAAAGCATTCTTTGGGACGGAGGAAGTAAAAAAAAAAATTTATGTTGATACTCGAAACTATACGAATCAAACGGAGTACTCTATTATTAAGAGTCGAAAGTTAGTTAAGGTAAAACATTGAAGAGAAAATGCAGACAAAAAAGAGGGAAGACAATGACAACATCTCACTATTATACGAATAGTTTTTCTACTCGTTCAGGAATTTCGTCGAACACATTGAGATCTTTAATTCAAGGCGAAAAATCTCTCTATATTCTAAACAACTTATGATGCAAAATAATAACAGAACAAATGTGAAGGGCTGCCCACCGATTTTATTCTCTTCTGATTTGCTAAAGTTTTTTTTGCACCTTTCTTAAATACATCCATCACATGCACAACAAAAGGAAGAGAAGAACACTGTGTAAAGTTGTAGATTTGAAGCAAAATATAATTATTATATAAATAATAGGACAACAAATGTCTCAGTAAGGTGATCGTATCTCGTTTGAAATGCCCCTTTTACTTTTCAAGACTAAACAAGATAGGTACACATACAGACAGCCATATGCAAGCCAACAATCGGGCGCGGCGCTCGTGTAAGCTGAACCGTAAATCATACAACCATTTCACGCAGGGTATACGAGACGAACCTTCTCCTCATCTTTAACATCTGATCCCATCGTCTGTATGGATGGCTATGTGCATTAAAAGATTAAACGAACTGACACCTTGAACCCTCGGTTGTGATGATTCTTTTGTTCTGCATTGTAGGAAGAAGGCAGCCCAATTCTTTACTTTTGGGCCACTTGGAGATCCTTCTTTCGTCTTTCCAGAGCTTTGCGGCCATTGATTTGAATCCACTTTTAGCATAAGTAACAAATAGCGTGACAAGTTCCCTGTAAGATGTGAGGAAGGGTTATCAGAAAAAAAAAAAAAAACATGTAACTTTCATTTGTGCAGAATTACAAAGATTAGAAACAATAAACGCAAACGGAGGATCATTGAAGAAAGTAAAGCAAAAATGAAAAAAAACATGATATGTAGGATCATATTGCATGGGGATGGTTAAAGGCATATAAGAAGTATTTTTACTTACAGAGGTGAGCAAGGAGAACGGCCACCATTTACGTAGTAGACAAACAGGTAGGAATCAAAATGCTGCCCATTAATAAAATAAAAATTGTACAGCCTCCTTACGCATTGAAAAGACATCTTCTTGTACAAATGTATCGCTGGATTATTGTATGAGATCACATGAAGATAAATAGCTCGGCAGGTTGAAATATTCGAGGCATACTTCATAACCTCGTGTATTAATGAACTGGCTGAAAATAGAAGATCGAATATTAAGCATAAGCACTTTTCTAATAGACTTGTGCATTTCAAAGAGTAGTGAATTAGGAAAGGGAACTGAAAATTTACCTATTCCCAGATTCCTGTATGAGTCTACAACTCCCAGTGTTAAGATATAAACTAATGTTTGGTCTACCTTCGATGAATCAAAGCTCAGTAAATCTTCTATCTGTTAGCATACAAAACTTTAATTTGAGAACGAAAAAAAGAGCAGACAAACTCTCGGACTTTGTTTTGGGAGTAAAATTTCAAATGGAACGAATTCTCACAATAATATGTATCAAAGGGCAAGGTATCTCAATGCCATCAAAATCAACATCAACAAAGTGTGCCAGCAAACATGTAACGACAATCAGGTAGATTAACACTCACCTCACTTTCTTTTGCTGAAACAACTCTTGCAGTAACGAATCCAATAAGTTCATCACTCTGTTCATCAGGTTGACTGCGATCAACAGCTCCCCAGGACACAATGCCATGACAATTTACAACATTGTGGAAGAACTCAGTTTCATACCTGAATGTTCATCAGAGGGTTCTTAGAAAAATAGAAACACCATCTGAACCTTTCATTCGTGATCAGAGATATCATTCTGACCTTATGGGAAACAGGTTGCCATGAATTTTCTCAAGAACCTCCAAGTCAGATGGTCGAATGGGCCTGTAAGCAATTATTGGGCAACTGGGAACTCTGAGATTTACCATTGAAGTATATGGAATCAATCCCCCGTAAAGATCTGATATATTTGAAATTTCCACGAGCCAATAGTTCCTTCCATTTATGCACCATTATCCACAGCAGCCATGCAGCCTTGCGTAACCTACAAACATCTAACCTTCATTAATTACTTGGGTAGTATTATAAGAATGCAAGGAAAATACAAAAAAGGCGGTTAGATGGTCCAGCCTAATGAATTAAATATACTGTAATTTATGCAATACTAGAGAACGGTAGATTGCCAGTGGTTATGCTATAATAGTTGTTTCACTATCCAAGGGATTACAACAGGAAAATCAAGTAAAATGAAACGATAACAGAATATCTATTCAAACTCAAAGAGGTTGAAGCATGAGGTATAAAGCCATTGGACTATATCAAGAATCAAATTTTCCCTACCTATCGACATGCATTCTAGAAACAGACATATTCAGGTAATTATTCTATCTTTATAAATAACTTTTTCAACTTCCTATTTTTTCCCCAAACACCATAAATTTCTGAAAATAAGATTTTGTTCAGGTGATATAAACAAATGGGCACAAGCAACAAAATAAAAAACCCAAAAGTGTGTTCTTGACAAGGAAAAGAATCCAAATTCAAACAAATCAAGTAATATTCTTAAAACAAAGGATAAAAACATTCACAAATTTCATCTATTTTGACAGAGTGGATATCAGATTTCAGCAAACAACCCACCCAATTTCAGCAAAAGCAACTCAAGTCACCCCACTGCTGTCACTTAATACATACATAAACACTATGATGGCCATATCAAAATAACCTCAAAATCAACGAATATCTACAAGTACCATATCAAAATCCAACGATCTTCAGTAAATAAGGCATCATGAATCTCATGGAATTGAAAATCCAGAAAATGAACACACAGATTTCAGCAAGAAAAACCGAAAAAAATGCAAAAACTCAACCGCCAGAAAGAAATTCGCACCTTAAATCTGAGCGGAATCGATGGGAAAATCGGATAAAATGAAAGGTGAGGGTGATCAGAAAGCGATTCTTCAACTTTCCTTAGATAATAAGAAATCAAAGTGCGTGCAGCTGGATGAGAATCGATCACTTTTGATTGAGTTTTTGTGCTTCGCTCTTTCCTTCGTCTTTCGTTTTCGAACCTTCCTCTTCTCACGTTCCGTTCACCATAAATCGCGTTTCACATTAACGACTTTGATTTTTTTAGAAATTTTGATTTTGAGTCAATTAGTCAACTCTAATCATTTTAACAGTTTTTTTTTCTTCGTTTCATTAAAAAATAAATAAATAAATTGATGAAGATTGAAAATTAAATTATAGATCTATATAGCCTATATATATTAGTGTAGCATAAATGTTAAAATTTTCCATTGATTGTTGCAGAATAAAATTACTATTTTGTACTCCCTTCCGTTTCAATGTTTACGTTTGCTTTTTGCACGTCAATGAAGGAGTATACTCCAATTTTAATAGATAGGGGGTGGAAAGATATAATATTTAATGTAAAGTGAGTAAGTGTATTAGTGTTGGATGATATATTAATTGTTTTAGGTGGGTCCTATATTCCAAAAAGGAAAACGAGAATATTGAAATGAGATTCGCAAAATAGAAACGTAAATATTAAAACGGGACGGAGGGAGTATTTATTTATCATAAATACAAGTTGTAATACCCGAGAATTTTCTCTATTTTATAATTTGTATTTTACGCATTTTTATAATTATGTGATAATTATGTGGCAATTGTTTCTATATTTTATTTGTCTTTGCATTTTTATTTGATACATTTATGATAATAATGTTGACAATATGTGAATATATATGTGCATAAATATTTACATGCATTAATTTGAATATATATAATTAAATTGTCTTGTGTGTATAAATACATTATTTCTTAATTATTAAGTATCACATGTATTTTCGTAATAATAATAGTGGTAAGAAAAATGTACACGCATGTGTATTAATTTGTAAATGTATTATATCTTAGTCATTAAGTATTGCACGTATATTCATAATGGATAATAATAATAATAAAATTCTCTATAAATAGTAAATAATATAATAATAATAATAATAATAATAATAATAACTATTAATATTATTACTACATTCCAAACATGTTACTTGGTGCAATTGCAAATTACATATGTCATACGTGGTTAATATGTGGCATCCTTATTTGCCACAAATTCACATTTTTAATAATAAATGTTGAAGGTGATCACCAACTTTTAAAACTTATATATATGGGGCTATTAACCATTTGGTTAATAAGGAGTGAAGTGAACGTCGGAAAAAAAAAGAGAGAGAGGGAGGAGGAGAAGAGATAGAAGGAGGAGAGAGGGGCGTGCCGGGAAAGAATAGATTAGTTACAATCCTTCACGAGGTCTATAGTATATTATTCACGGAGTTCAGATAAGTAGAAGTCCAAATACAATGCATAAACATGTTGTTTGTGAATTATTTGTGATTAATATATGATAATTATGTTACGAATTATTTGTAATTAATTTAATTACGTTATGAATTATTTGGTATTAATTTGTGATACAAGCTGTGGATTTATGTGATTTGGGGAAAGTAGGGTTCATTGTTCAACAATATTATTTGTGATAAATTTGCAATACAAGTTGTGAATTTATGTGATTTGAAATAAAATCATTATCCCATATAGAGGTGTGTGATTGGAAACTGTTGAAAATATATATGTGTGATTTGAGAAGATATTGGTTATAAAGATATGTGATCCGAGATGAAGTTGTCATTCCAAAAGGGATCCGTGTGATCCAAGGTGAAGTGGTTATTCTATAAATGGATTTATGTGATTGAGGTGAAGTTATTCCAGAAGTGGATCTATGTAAATTGAAATAAAGTTGTTGCTTTATTGTGATTAAATGTTGATATTGATATCGTAAATGGTTTATGATGCATATTTAATTGCCCTGGTTGCAAACCATGCATAATCATGAAAAGTGTTTTTCCCAAAATTAATAAGATACTAATGGTGTGTGCAGCCACTATATATGCATCTCTGTCAGGGTTCGAAAAATTATTCCCGACACTTTATTAGGGGTTCGGAAAAATTATCCCCATTGAGCTCATTTCCGGTGCATATCATAAGTGTGTCGTGGGGATCCCGCAATGTGAACAATTTTCATAATAAAAGAGACCAACTAGAAAGATTAGAAAAGGGCGATGACCTTGAGAAATGCATCTTCATGCACAATCATGTATGATTTCTACTTACTGAGTTTTATCTCACTAGTTTATGCATTGTAGATAAATTGCATACGATACTGGTGGTTGGATTTCCGTCAGATCATGAGAATTTTATACATGGATGACGATATATTGGCCGAGCCGGTGTAATGAGTTACTTCGTGATCAGTCTCAAAAATGTTTTGTATAAAAAAAATGATGATGAAATTAAAAGAATATTTATTATTGTTTATTATTGGTGAGAAAAATTGGGTCGTGACATAAGTGATGCATAAGGATGATTTAATCCATAATCTCATTCATTGTAAGTATATTAGTATAAAATTAAGTATTTAGCAGTAATTTTCAAAAGTTAATTACACGTAAATTAAGTATTTAGCAGTAATTTTCAAAAGTTAATTACACGTGGAGTTTATAAATGAGAGGATTACTACTAGGTACACTAAAAAATCATTAATTACTATGAGATACAAACATATAAAAATATTATTACTAACTACATAAATATATAATGATATTCCAATATTACCCTTACAATGTGCTGCACATAAATATTTGTGTGCAGCAAAAAAGTGTGGTGGTCCGGTAAAGCTCCGGCGGTGATCCGGCAGTGCTCCGGTGATTGGCCGGCGAAGCTCACGCGGCATCAGCGCGCGGTCCGACGACTTTTCCTGCCGACGGTCTGATGGTGATCCGACGGTGGGTGAGTATTTAGAGTTTGTGGTTTAAAAGTGTATGAGTTTATGATTATATTTGATATTTTACTTTAATATTTTAAATCAATGTACCTCATAGTAATTATGGGTACAAAGTGTGTACCTATGAATAATTTTTCCTTAAATTTATGTTTATTTATATTATTTTATAAAATGATAGTAATTAATATGCTAAATACAAAACTTTTAAATGGCAAGTATTAGATATCTGGGAGTCACACCCTCACGGTAATATTATTTTAGACTTATTAATTAAATAACACTTTTTATTAAAAATGTTATTATATTTTTTTTAGAAAAATATTATCATATTTTATTTATATTAAAATATAAATTATTTATAAAATAGTTCAATACACTATAATTACTTTTCATGAAGTGAATATCATATTTCATTAAAAATATTATTATTAATCCATCTCACGGGATCCCTTCTGATCTCACACAAGTCGTTGTCATGTGGAGGAAAAAAAATGATATATTATTATCATAATATTAAATTTTATGGGGTACGAAATTATAATTATTATTAAAAAAAAAATCTAAATCTCATATGTAAAATTTTGAAAATCAGTGTAAAAGAATTAACATTTTTCTCTTAATCTATGTTAAAAAAAAAACGGTGACAGGGGCGAAATAACATTCCAAGTTGAATTAAAATAGAATGCATCACATAATTCAAAATTATACTACATTTTTATTAAATAAATAAATACTTGTGTGCCAATACAACAAACTCACATAAATTAATTATTGCCAATATCAAACTAACATTATGGTAAACATTGAATTTACTGAGGATTACTAGTAATATTATTTGAAAAAAATTACAACATTGACTTCATTTTTTCAAAGTTGATGTATAGGTGTTAGAATATAGTTTTCATGCATATACGTATTTTTATTTGCCAAATTATTTTAATTTCTTTACCTTTTTTTTCTTTCTTTCTTTTCTTTTCTATTATCCGAACTTTGATCAATTAATCTAACAATCTCTGCTAGTGTTACGTGTGGCAATTTACTTAAATTTTTTAATTCGATTTACTTATAAATAAATAATAATAATAACAAAGGAATATATAACAATAATGTAAAAAATCAGAGATAATTATTGAAAAATGCATTTGGGCCCTTAATTGATCTAAACTGCTGGTTGGTGGGTTTGGTATTTAGTATTTACTATCAAAATTAATATGTTAAGTAATTTTTTAAGTATGAAAATAATTAAAAAAAGAAAGTTGTGCCATGTATCTCACTTTTTTTTTTTTAATCTTACTTTTTAAAAAAAATTAAAACTAAAATCGAATCAAAATATTCAATGGTCAATACTTTACTTGGAAATAATAATTCAATTCCTAAATTGACATTACTTAATCCCTTCGATTATTTGTGACAAGCTTTATAAATTACTTTTTTTTTTATTATGAATATATTATTTTTTTATATTCACTTAATCATTAAATTTTATTAAAAACTAACAGCATTATATAATACTAATTCGCTGTAAAAAATTTAATTCATTAATATATACAATATGTATTTATTAAATTAAGCCTTGATAACAATAGAAATTTAAATACTCGATAATTAAATTTAAAAGAATAAAGATAAAAAGAAATAAAAAATAGTCAATGACTCTTCACAACACGCTACTTGCGTAAATTTCCAACGCTCTTCTGCCATAAGAACTAACTAATACTCCTACTAAACACATGATCATATTCTTTCATTCCTAACAGAACTAACTTCTGTTAATCTCCAACTAATCACACACTAAACAACACATGACAATACCATCTGAAGACTGTGGATTAAAGAAGGGCCCATGGACACCCGAAGAAGATCGAAAACTTATCGACTGCATTCACAAACATGGCCATGGAAACTGGAAAGAGCTTCCCAAGCTTGCTGGCCTCAACAGGTGCGGCAAGAGCTGTCGTCTCCGCTGGACCAACTATCTCCGCCCCGACATCAAGAGAGGAGCCTTCTCTGATGAAGAGGAGGCTCTCATTATTGACCTCCATTCAAAACTTGGAAACAAGTATGTGTATTAGTATATAAGCTTAATTACCTTAGTTTTCTGTCCCATAGCTTTCAGTCAAATTCGATTTTCGTCCCAAATTATTTAAAAATTTTCGATTTAGTCCCATAGATATCTCAAAATTTTAGATTTCGTTTCAAAACTAGCTTCCAAAATTTGGAATGATTTGTGACGGAAAATTAATATTGGGACGAAATCTTAAATTTTGAGATTGTTACGGGACTAAACCGAAAATTTTAAGTAATTTGGGACGAAAATATAATTTGGCAAAAGTTATGGGACTGAAAGTGCATTTAACTCATGTATGATCATTGCATTTTGTTGGATGAATGGTTTCAGGTGGTCTACCATAGCTAGTTATCTTCCTGGAAGAACAGATAATGAAATCAAGAATTTCTGGAATACTCATCTCAAGAAAAAGCTGATTCAGAATGGGATAGATCCTGTTACTCACATACCAACTACTCATCTCGGTTCGTTTTTACCTATGTTACCTCAGTTTCTTGGTTCGAAAGACCCCACCTGGGAAAATGTTGTGAGACTTCAAACCGATGCAGCTCGTATAGCAAAGATGCTGCTGGTAGGCAACATCTTGCAGTTGTTGAACACCGGTGCTTCTCGTCTTCCAATGGAAGCTTTTAGTAATCTTAGTTCAGAATCAATGTCACCAATGGGGGTGCAGTTGGAAGGAGTTGATCTGAAACCTGAGTACAACAATTTAACAAGTCAGCTAGATTTCAATGGTATCCCTCAAACTATCCTCCAAAACGCGATGGGAGCCAACGCGTTCATGGAAGTATACAGCAACGAATATGGCGGATCGTCTACTCATGCTTATACAGATTATAAATTACCTGATATGGTCTCAGCATCTCCAGATCAAACACAAAACAATGTCACTATACCAACAAAACTTTCCAAACATTCATCTACTTCGATGACTTTCGAGGATTTAGGAGACCTCATGGACGACGAAACAAGCAACTACTACTGGAAACAAATCATTAAGTAAATCATTTTTTTTTAACTTCACTGTCAAAAGCTACAGCTTTTAACTCATTTCATCATTGTTTTTGTGTCTTTGCTTTGAATATTTAACAATTCTACAAAGAAATGATTATCTATTGCTACTTATTATATTGCAGTCAAGCAAGTCTGCCACAATGATCAATCTATTTCCTCATCAAAGGCTGCTGCTATAAGTCAATATCAAGAGATTAATTGAAGGACATCTCAAGGAAAAGAGTACTGTTCACTCATTGATCAGAAGATACTAGTGTTCATCATCTTCACCCATTGTTTGCTGTGTGTATATAGACTCACCATCTTGTATGATCATACAGTTCACATTTTTTTCCGATTTTTCCCATCGTGTACTATAGTACAATAAATCCATCTGTTATACAAATTATTTACAGCATTTAAACTTACTGTCAAAAATATAAACTTCCAGAAATTTTATGTGAGCAAAGGATATTTCAGATTGTATTTGAGCATCGGTTATTCCAATTTCTTGGAAGCTCGATCCATTCCGGGCTGGCTTAACATACACATTTTGTGCACTTTTACCTGCTTCAGAAGTCAATATTTAGAGCAATATCTTAATAATTAGGTAGTGAAGAAATCACATGAAGACATAATTAAAGAGCTTTAACAGTTAAGAAATATTGAAAAAAATAATGTTATTCTAATTTGCCAGTGACAGACTAAAAGTTAAATGGGAAAGACAAAGGAAAAATAAAAGGGATTAGTTGAAATTAACTAAATGCAATTCTAGGAGAGTGATGTTACAGATGCAAAAGCAACGAGTGTATGACTTTACAATGTCCCAAATTAGCAGCTAATCTTGTCTAACAAGGGACTCTCTCTCATATCATAATAGTGAGTAGGTTCTCATTGACTGTTACAAACAAACTAACCCACCTAATCTTTACCTACATGTTCATAAAGATCCATAAGAATATACAGGAGCATAAGCATTCAAAATATAGGGTGCACTGAGATAGACAACCTAAGATTAAGAAGTCTAAAGGATAAAACCAATCGAGATTAGTTTCGAGAAGCCAACGTGCAATTAATATTTTGATTGGCGATCGAGATAAAGATCAAATTAGACACGACATGATGCGCATATTTGTTGACTATCACATATCAATTGCACAAGCATTCAAAATACAGGAGCATAAACATTCAAAATATAGGGTGCACTGAGATAGACAACCTAAGATTAAGAAGTCTAAAGGATAAAACCAATAGAGATTGGTTTCGAGAAGCCAACGTGCAATTAATATTTAGATTGGCGATCGAGATAAAGATCAAATTAGACACGACATGATGAACATATTTGTTGACTTTCAAACCCTATAACATTTAAAATCAAGACTTCTAAATCATTTGCAGGCCTATAAATCTAAGTCATCAGTCTCAATCTTTCACCAGATATATGAAAGTACATAAATTATCATACATAATACAAGGAAAATACACAGCCAATAATTGGCCTAAACATAAGCAACAATCACATCTCCATCATAAGTAACAAAATACCTATTAAATCACTTATCAGCACTTTGATTGGAAGGAAAGAACAGGCTCTCATAGGTAGGATGATCACATAATTATTAAAACTACAATTTTATCACTCTGTAATGTCAGATATTGATAAGCATCACCATCAATGCAGAACTACATGCATTGAGCAACTCCTGCAATCACCTGCTCGACAGAAGCACGGTTAAATGAGAAAGTATATACTGGATGTTATTATCAAACTAATTGGTATCCGTTTTCTTAAATTACGCGTATCACTTTATAAAAGTTTTCCATCAACATTTTGCACGACAAAAGAACTGCACAAATCTTGCAGGAGGAAGTAGAATGGGCCAGGCATCGGGGTCCAGGAGGCGCAGAGGAAGTCTGTGCAATGTATATGAAGTTCTTTTCTTTTTTTTTTTTATTTTTTTTTATTTTTTTTTATTTTTGGTAAACTAAGGTTCCCAAATTGTTACCCTCCAAGAATGATGTAATCTGATTGTTCTTATGTTTTCTCAAGTTCAGACATAATTGAAAATTCTTTAAAATGATAGTATTAAAAGGCATAAGATGTGCTGAAAGGTACACGGCCAGCTTGAAGAGGGCTTCTGCATCAAGGCCTTCAGACCTCGCCAAAACTCAAATACTTATGCAGACTTCTATCATAATTTGCAGCATCACAGGCTCACAGCGATGATACCAAACTCACTTAACTTTGGTTGATGACACAACAATACAAGCTGAACCCAGATGCCAGATGGCCTTATAAACACATCAGAGATTCAAAAAGATAATGTGATGGCTCCAATACAAGGCAAACCCACCTTGAGCATTATTGCAATTTTTTCACTCCAACAATGCCAAAGAATCTAGCATTATGATCTTCTAAAATAATACTTTTATTGGAGTACAGCCAAAAGTAAGGCCTCTTAATTTTTTAGGTTAAGAACCACCATAGTTGGGGACCAAAACACTTATCACCCGGTGGAGAAAGAAAATCAAGCCTTAGTACCACATGTAACAGCTAATTAAATCTTCCTTTAAACTTCACAACAATAAAGATAAATTGTAAAATGGCCCAAAGTAAAAATAATGAAGTCAGCATTCCATATATAGAATCTTGAAAAGGAACGAAGACAAAATTACAATAAGGGTGAGGGGGGTTTGTAAATTCAAAGCATTAGCAATCAACAAATCCGGCAATTAACCTAGTGCAAGCATAAAAGTGTGTTGCTTTTATTGCAGTCTTGAATTCCAAAAGAGCAAAAAAGGACCACATTTTAGCAGAATTGAAAACACATACAAATCAGCTTCCCGCAAGTGCTTGCTCAAGTTCAATCACATCATCCAACTCCTATCCTGAATTTCTCCACACCAATTAGCTTGCCATGTCTTCAACCAAGATGATTGCAGTGTTAATGTCAATACTATCATCATACCAAACCAAGCGTTTTTTCGAAGATTTTTCAAAGAATCTAGCTACACTGGGGATCATTAGAAACCACACTCTGCTTGTTTTGCACAACATCAAGGAAGAACTCAGTCAAAATTGTCTCATAACATGGCATTTTCGCATACCCTGGGAAGTAGTTTATATCAATCACAAGATATCTACCTTCAACCCTACCATCCCTAATCATATCAAAGTTAAAAAGGTTCAATCTTAGAGCCTCCCTCAATTGAGCAGCCACCTCATTCACAAAACTAAGTGGGGGCAACTCAGCTGCCTCCACCAGCTTCGCAACGCTCTGATCACTCTGATCTTGAGCAGTCACATTCGATATCTGCGAAAACGACATCGAATTCTCAGACACACCCAATATCTCCTCGTTAATATCGGGCAGTGACCTCCTCTTCACACACTGAATGTGCTTACCCACCACATACACTTTGAAAATCACCCCTCCATGGTTCACAAACTCCTGCAATACAAACGGTGGGTTCAATTTCAACCCTTTCAAGCCCTCCTCGTTAAACACCAACGACATCTGATGCGAACTCGCGCTCCCATCCGCAACCAACGGCTTGGCAATTACCGGAAAACTGATGCCGTTCGAAGCAACGCAGTCGATTAACGATTCAGGACTTTCGACGAACACCTGCCTCGGAATCCCGACTGAAGATTCGCAGGTGATGTCCAATTGATTCACAACTTGAAGCATGGTGACCCGATTGTGGAGGCGCTCAATTGCGTCGGGTGAGTCGATGACGACGATGTTTGGATTCTGTGACAGGAATTGGGCGAGCTGATTGGTCCATTCGGGGTCCGATAACTTGTGGATGAGACAATCGAATGGGAATTGATCAATCAAGGGTTTGGTGAATTGGATTGGGAAAAGATCAATTCCTCGTTCCTTGGCGAGATTGACGAGCGATGGCTGAATGAAGCTCTGAACTTTCTTGGGTGCGAGGGCGTAACCTATGCGATACTTGGTGGTTTTCTCGGACATGGTAGTAGAATTCAGTGCTGTTCTTGCTTCCGATTATCAAAAGTGGAAAGCAGAGTGAAGAATTAGGGCAATTAATTTTGCTTCGTATGTAATATACGTATTCCTTCGAATCTAATATGAATATATCTTTAAAAAACATATTCTTTTTTAATAAATAAAATGAGTGTATATTAGGTGCATCCGGGTGCACCCTTGCACCCATATTTGTATCTTTTATTCTATTTTGTATACATATTATTCTCTTTTGTATACGTGTTTTGTAATAATTGTATACTTTTTTCACACTAAGTTTTTCATTAAAAAAATAAGCATTCATATATGTATAACTTTTTATTCAATAGTGTATACATGTATTTTAATAATTGTACATTTTTTTACACTCAATTTTTTATTAAAAAAATTAACAATTAAATTGTATACATTTTTACTCATAATTGTATATGTTTTTGCTTATATTTGTACGTGGGTGCACACGAAGCTTCGTGTGCACCCGGGTGCACATTATATTTAGCCAAATAAAATATACATGTGTGTTATTTATGGATAATATATATATTTTTTAAATAAAATTTACAGAGAGCATCTTTAAAAAATATTCTTTTTTAATAAATAAAATATATTAGGTATGTTATGCATGAATAATATACTATATTTCCTACAATAAGTATTTTCAGGTATAAATAAATCTTATTACTCCATATATCATAGATGTTGATTATCTAATACGAAGTAATTTTTAATAAATCTAACATTAAAATGTAATAGATTAGATTTTTACTATCAAAACTTAAATGATAAAGTATTTATTGCAATCAATTTCATTTTACTTTTTGATTTTATTAAAATTATTCTTTTTATAAATTCTGATATTTTGTTCAAATGAGTAATAGTTACTCAAGAGTAATTTTTCAATTTTCAAAATAGTAATTTTATCAAAATTAGAGTGTTGGTAAGTTAAGTTCACATAATCCAAATGATGTGTTATAATATGATTTGCTTGTATACCATTCAGATTTTATACAATCAAAGTATAATCTAAATTATGTGTTATAATATGATTTACTTACATATCTTATATTATAATATGTAATTCTTTAAAGCCTAGTATAATTCTCTAAATCACTATTCACACTTTTAACATTTTAAAATCATACTATAATTAACAACATATCATAGTTCATTAAATAATACTCCATCCGTCCCGCACCAAGGGTGCATTTTGCTTTTTTGCACTTAGATTAAGGAGTATTATTATTTAATGTGTAGTGAATAATTGTATTAGTGAGAGTGTGGACCCCATGTTTTAATTGTATTAATGGGTGAGTGTGGGACCCATGTGTATAAAAAGAAAAGAGAATCCTTTGGGTGAGACGACCAAAATGGAAAAAAAAGATCTAGGTGCGGGACTGAGGGAGTATTCATTATTTAAGTACTTAAAATTATATTTTACCTATCTAGATCAATAATGGATTGTATAATCTATCTCATACACTCCATAACATAAGGGTGTATCCCATAATTAAATTAAATTATTTTAAATGGTAGACTTTATAAACTTTTATAGAAAAAAATAACAAACAATTACTCCACTTTATTTTCATTTTGTCAAACAAACACCCACTGTATTATGTACTTATATGCTTCTAGTGGGGAATTTTTATTAAAAAAATAATCATAATCATAATTAAATATTAAAGTGCTGTTTAAATTTTTGTTAAATCTAATACTATAAAAGCGCGTTATATTTCAGCGCGATTATTATGATATATTCGAACAGCTAACAGTCTAAAACCCTAAACCCTCCGCCGAGTACATCGCCGTTGAGCAAAAATGGCGTCGGCGGTGACTCTGAAGAAGAACTACAAGTGCGTCCAGTCTTTACAGCATTTCTACACCGGCGGTCCTTACGCCGTCGCATCCGACGGCTCATTTCTCGTCTGCGCATGCGACGACACCATCAAGGTCGTCGATTCTGCTAACGCGGCCGTCAAATCCACGATTGAAGGTGATTCCGAACCGGTTACCGCCCTTATCCTCAGCCCTAACGATAATTTTGTCTTCTCCGCTAGCCACAGCCGCCAAATTCGAGTCTGGGATCTCTCTTCCCTCAAATGCCTCCGCTCTTGGAAGGTTTAACTTATTTTTATATGTTATACTGATTTTATTTCTTAATACTGTTCTGTAAGAATTAAGATACTAATTCGTGCTAAGAATATGGAAGTTTTGTACAGGTTTTGTTTGTATATGTTTCTCTATTTGGCTAATTTTGTTATTTTTGTTTTACTAAAATTGGAATTGGAAATTGATGTGATGGAAATAGGGGCATGAAGGGCCAGTGATGGGAATGGCTTGCCACGCATCGGGAGGATTGCTGGCTACAGCAGGGGCTGATAAGAAAGTGCAAGTTTGGGATGTGGATGGAGGCTTCTGCACTCATTATTTCAAGGGTCATAAAGGGGTTGTAACCAGTATCGTCTTCCACACCGACCCGAACAGGCTGCTTGTGAGTTCTCTTAGCTTAACAGGAATTAAATGAGGTCTATTTTTCTAATTTTAAATTAATCAGTCATGGTTGGGGGACAATTATTTTGAAGTGAGAGTAAAATGTTCATTGTTTACAGCTTTTTTCGGGTGGTGATGATGCCACTGTTAGGGTGTGGGATCTTACAAAGAAAAAGTGTGCTGCTATCCTAGAAAGACATCAATCCACAGTTACTTCAATTGCAATCTCTGAAGACGGTTGGACATTGCTCACAGCTGGACGGGATAAGGTATGCTTCAAATATTCTGAATGAGGACTGAGAAAATGCAAGTGCCAATGATCGTACTAACTGAAGTTTAATGCTAGTGCCAACGATCGTACTAACTGAAGTTTTATTTATTTCAATGAAAATAGCTGAAATATAGTGAGAAGTTTGGTATTGATGCTTATATTAATATGCTTTAGCAGCTAGTAAACTTTCTCTTTACTGATGTGTTGCTTCTCTCTCTTTTTTTTGGTGCTTTCAGGTTGTAGCTGTGTGGGACCTGCATGATTATAGCTGTAAAACTACTGTACCAACATATGAAGCTCTGGAAGCTGTGTGTACATTTAAATCAACATCCCCCTTCGCCTTATACTTGTCATCATTTATTCAGAAACAAGGGAAGAAAATTAGATCTTCATCTATTCAATTTTTGACTGTTGGTGAACGTGGGATTGTGCGTATATGGAACTCGGATGGGTAGGTCACATTTAGATTAAAAAACATCTAAGATTTTCGTCTATTGGCACGGTATATAAAATAAAGATAATTACAGAGTCCTCATGTTTCTGAGGCAAAATATCCGTGTCATGAATTCAGCCAATTTTTGCCTTACTTTTTGCTTCTTGCAAAATTGCGAAACTTCCATCAAATCCTAAGCTTCCCTGAACTTCTATAATTTCCTTGTGACAGGGCTGTTCTCCTTTTTGAGCAGAAATATTCAGATTTGGCAGTGAGCTCAGAAAATGAAGAGGTTAAAAGAGGGTTTACTTCTGCCATGATGCTGCCATTAGACCAAGGATTGCTTTGCGCAACAGCTGACCAGCAGTTTCTTATTTACGATTTGGACAAAGACACTGATGACCATCTGGATTTAGGGCTGAGAAAAAGGCTAATAGGATACAATGAAGAGATTTCAGATATGAAGTTTTTGGGTGATGAAGAACAATACCTTGCTGTTGCTACAACTGTTGAGCAGGTAAGCTTTTTTAAATCATAAGCTTATTACTGAATCCTGTCAAATGCTAATTCATTTTATCCAGCATATCATTTGTTATGTGAAGTAATCTAATTGATCATCATGGTAATATTGGGCTTACTGAACAATAAAGCTTTTCTTTGTCTTTTGATCCTTATTTTTAGCCGTTTAAAGAGTTGAAAAATCATAATAATATATGAATGTTAAAAAAAAAAAAAACTTTACCTCATTCAAGTCTTTTTTATTGATCAAAGTGGTAATATTCCATTAAATTTTAACAAATGGAAATTCCCAATTTTTCACAAGGAGAACAGTCAAAAGACCACGAGTTCTTTAATTTCTTTTGCTAGCTTAACACTAGTAAAGACTAAAGACACATGGGCATGACCATTTAGATGTCAAAATGACTCAATACATCCTGGAATAGGTATTTATTTCCTCATGTCTTTTATGTGCTTGATTCGCTTTACTCTAATTTTTTTTCTAGTCAGCTACTGGCCTGCTCAAGGCATCCCAATTTATTTATTATTTGCTATAGGAGTCATTAACTCTTGCTTTGTTCTTTCTTCTGTGATATTTATTCTCGATCTTTGTTTTACTTGATATTCATTAATAATATGCAGGTAAGAGTGTATGATCTGGCATCAATGTCATGCACCTACGTACTAACTGGACATACAGATGTAGTTCTATGCCTTGATACTTGTGTGTCAGCTTCTGGAAGAACTCATATTTTAACTGGAAGCAAAGACAACACTGTGAGTTATATGTTAACAGAATCAACTCTTCAGTTAAATTTTACTGCTCAGTTCTGACCCTAAATCTTCATTGTGGACTAAACACTCCTGTTGTTTTTTCACTCAAGGTGACATTTCTTAGCCCCTTGTTCAATTACCATTTACCCGTACAGGTTAGGTTGTGGGACTCCCAAAGCCAACGTTGTCTTGGAGTTGGTGCCGGTCACATGGGTGCTGTTGGTGCTGTTGCTTTCTCACAGAAAAGCCGAAATTTTTTCGTCAGTGGTAGTAGGTAATTACATCACAAATTAAGAAATGTTTTGTGTGCGGATCTGATGAACAAAATATTCCTTACGCTTTAATTTGCAATTTTTCATAAACTTGGAGATGAAGATATTGCTGTGTAATACTCCTTAAATGGCTCTATATTCATGATAGCATTATCTGCCTTTGAGTTTGAGATTTTCTTTGATGGGTTTACTTGGTTAGCGATCGTACGCTAAAGGTATGGAGCTTAGATGAAATCTCTGGCGATGTTGATGAAGTTCATAACCTGAAATCAAAAGCGGTAGTTGCAGCCCATGACAAAGATATAAACTCATTAGCAATTGCCCCAAATGATAGCCTTGTCTGCAGTGGTTCCCAGGTTAGTAAATTTTAAAATATATACAGTACATTTGCTGTTGTACTACTCCATAATATCTATCATAAGCCACCTTCTTGTGCAATATAATGAGAGAAAAAATTATGGTTATAATAATTTGATTGCCATTCCATAAATTTCCTTACCTTGTTTTCTTTCAAATATTCAGGATCGCACAGCATGCATATGGAGGCTACCGGACCTGGTTTCTGTGGTTGTGCTCAAAGGTCATAAGAGGGGTATTTGGTCAGTGGAATTCTCTCCAGTTGACCAATGTGTCATAACAGCCTCTGGTGACAAGACAATAAAAATATGGGCCATCTCTGATGGCTCTTGCCTGAGAACATTTGAAGGGCACACATCAAGTGTCATTAGAGCTTCATTTGTTACACGAGGGACTCAATTTGTTTCTTGTGGTAATCTAGCTTTGAACTTCTTTCAATCCATTACTCTACTGTGTTCCAGCTTGTTTCTAAATATATTTAACTCAATTACAGGAGCTGATGGTTTGGTGAAGCTGTGGACAGTCAAAACAAACGAGTGCTTGGCCACTTACGATCAGCATGAAGACAAGGTGATTTTTTCTCTGGACAAAATGACAGGGTTATTGTTTGAGACATCATATGTTTACCTAGATGTCTCAAATTTCCGTGCTTTTGTTTATTGGCTTATGTCATATTAATATTGTTGAGAAATGAGAATACATGAGAAGATGTAGGATTAGATGTCTAAGAAGGGGGAAAGGGTGAATTTGAGTATAATGGACTTTTTGGAAATTGGGATACATTAGTGAGTTTCCCTTGGGGTTCTTGCAGTCCAATGTGTCCAATCAGTGGATCCACTGGGTTTACTTAAAGCATCACATATAGCCTCAAAAGGTGATATTCCTAGAACCTGCTTGGTTTTGTAATGCAATCAGTTAAACAGGTTTATACTTACTCATCTAAAAAGTCCGCAGACAATTTATTCTTGTGTTGTTTCTCAACTATAAAAATCTTGTAATCGAATAATCTGCAAATTGTTTGTCATTTGCCAATTTTATATCCTCCTTGGATTAGTGAGTGTTTTTGTACCTTACACTCCCAAGTTCTGCAGATTTGGGCATTGGCCATTGGGAAGAAGACCGAAATGTTTGCTACCGGTGGTGGTGATGCAGTTATTAATTTGTGGCATGACTCTACGGCTGATGATAAGGAGGAATCCTTCCGTAAAGAAGTGAGGCATCTGATTATCAGTGCAAAATTATTGTTAAAATTTTGGTGCACATTATTGAAATTGTTTCTTTTGTAAATTCTCCACTTTAAGCTGAAAAACTCATATATGACGCATAAATGTCATACAAATGCAATATTTTTACCTCATGTTTGATTATTCCATCATAAATGAGTGGATTTTTTTTTTTAGATAGTCTAGAGGGTGCTAACATACCATGTTACATTTGCAGGAGGTAGATGTTTTGAGAGGTCAAGAACTAGAAAATGCCGTACTAGATGCCGACTACACAAGAGCAGCTAAACTCGCGTTCGAACTTCGAAGACCTCACAAACTTTTCGAGCTATTTAGTGAACTTAGCAGGTGACATGATTGTTTATATCATACTACGTGTCTGAATTCATTGGTAAAAATTGCCCATCTTTATGGCTCTTAATAGGAAGGGAGATGCTGACATTCAGATTGAAAAGGCTCTTCGTCCATTTGACAAGGAAGAGCTCCGTTTACTTTTGGAATACATAAGAGAATGGAACACAAAACCCAAGTTCTGCCATGTAGCGCAGTTCGTGTTGCATCACATATTTAGCATTCTCCCTCCTACAGAATTTGTCAAGGTACTTGAGCTTCCCTTTTTATCAGTTTGCGTTACACGATATAAGTCTTCGCAAGATCTTTCCATTTTTCACCAAATATCTGAATCATCAACTTAGCTATTTATTAAGCTATGCATTATTGCAATATTGTCACACTGGTCAAAATTAGTAGAGGGGTGTCAATAATAATATGAGATGCATATCTTAAGGGTAATAAGAGTTTTTAACTATACAATGTACAACATTTAACAATAGATATGTTTGGTAGGAATTAGCACCTAATATGTTCTACCTGCAAAATTTGGGTTAAGTCTTAGATGTTAGTTTATTATTGGAATCCTTGAAATCAAATTATTATGTGTTTTTAGGTCGACCCATCGTCACTATTTAGCTAATTTGCGAAAGCTACACATTAACAAGGGTTAATTGCGAAATAAACCACGAACTTTACTTCTATTGCAAATTAATCCTCACTTTTGAGAAATTGCAAAAAAAAACCACCACCTTTAAGTATTGTTGCAAAATAAACCCAAAAAAACTCTACTTTAGTCAAAATTGGGTTTATTTTGCAACAATACTTAAAGGTGGTGGTTTTTTTTTTCAATTTTTCAAAAATGATGATTAATTTGCAATAGGAGTAAAGTTTGTGGTTTTTTTTGCAATTAACCCCATTAACAATTTCAGAAAGTTGTTAGAACTACCAAATATGTTGGAAACCTGTGGATTTTCTTGAATATTAGACCTTTTTGTTATTACAAATGCCTGATTATTTCTTGGATACAGATGAAGGGCATCGGAGAAGTACTGGAAGGCCTTATTCCGTACTCACAAAGACATTTCACGCGAGTTGATAGGCTGGAAAGAAGCACATTCCTCCTGGACTACACCCTGACAGCTATGTCTGTTATCGAACCTGAAAGGAACGATACAGAGCCAAGAGACGACAATGTGAAGTCCTCCAAGGCTGATGATGATGAAGAGATGCTAACAGAAACAGTTCAAAATGAGAGCAATGCTTACGTGGAACCAGAAGGTGCATCGACGAAGAAGCGAAAAACAAGCAAATCCCAAAACCGAAAGCAAAAGAAAACAAAGGTGGCATATGTAAGTTCAGCTACTATATCATCACAAGCATAATTTTGATAGATCTTAGTGGATTAAAAACACATTTTTACAGGTAGAAAATGTTTTGTCTTATTTAGATTAATATGGATATTGTAAAAATTAAATTTTGGGTGGAAAATGGAGGCAGGAAAACCGTGTGTTGTTAATGTGGGCTGAACATGTGCATGTTTAGCTGGATCATATCACATGGATCATGCATATGGGCCATAATTTGGGTTAAATCCATTACAGTGAATTTTCTTTCTTTTATTATTACACAAGGAGTATTAAATTCGCCATGTAAACGGATATTAATAATATTTCTTTAATTTAATTAATTTTATTGACTTCTTAAAATAAGAGTTTTTTAGGATGATAATATTAAAATTAAAATATAATGTAAAATATTATATTTAGATGGTTTTATTTTGAATAAAAAAACCCATGTTTACCGCTTGTGTCAGACATGGGCATCTCACTAGTAATACTATTTCCTTTCCCCTTGTGCATGTACATTTTTTTTTTCTTTTCTATTAGTACCAAAATAATAGGGTAAATTTTTACTATATATCCAAAAAGGATTTTACAATTTTTTTAATACTCTATATTTAGTGTTTATTTTTGAATGTTGAAAAATATCTTTGATTCGACTTGTAACTAGATTCAGAAATTTTAATTGAAATATAAATTTATTAATTGAGTCATAAATATATACAAGCAGAAATATAAAAATGTGTATAATCGAGTTATAAATATATACAATTGAGTAATTTATTTCAATCAAGTCACCAACAAAGTTAAGACTATTTTTCTAAAATTAGGAATATAAATATATGTTCTTAAGAATGGGATAAAAAAAATTAAATCCAAAAGGTACAATATGTACAATACTACAATATCTAAGAAAGACACCTCTTATTTACCTTTATTTGGCAAAGTAAAAAAATCTAATTACACTTTATTACATTAAATTACCTAAATCTCTTTTTTGCTTCTTATATCAGTTGCATTAAAAAGTTATTTTTCTAAACTATATCATGTGAAACAAAAAATATGCATGAATAAACGAGGCGAAAGAAGTACAGTATTTTTTAAAATTTTAGTTTAGTTACTCCACTTACCATCCACGCATTCATTTATATATTCATAGATTTGATGTTGAGTTTAACGATTATATAATATTATATACAATAAATTTTTTAGAAAAATCGAATATTTTATATAGAATATTCTTTTTCATCTTTTCTGTCATTATTATATTAACCATGCAGATTGTATACTCTATGGGGCGGGTCCAAATTACCATTCGGATTCTAAGAGGGGAGATGGTTACATTGTAGCGTGTACAACTACAAGTGAACCAAACGGGTCATACTCATGGGCCGAACCAAAATGTGATTAAGACCCGACTTTATAACGGGTCAAGATCCATGTCTCATAATAGACAACCTGTTGTGATTCATTACACGATCACATTCTTCTAGAACTTCATCGATGATATTCAAACCACCTTTCTCTATGTTCAACTAATTTCTATGCTGCATTTATTTCATCTCATGGATGATATATATTTTTTAGTATATTTCTATATATATATATATATATATATATATATATATATATATATATATATATATATATATATATATATATATGTTTTCTGAAGAATATATCATGATTTGTTGTAATGATTGGTTGACATTGTTGTAACTAGATTCAAAGCTGTCGTGCTTTAATATTGTGGTCGTCGTGTAGACATTTGTAAATAATTTTAATAATTTTAAATTTATTCTATAAATATTGTAGAATACGTATTTTATAATTTATTTACTTATGTAATGATTTATAATTAATTAATAAATTTTAATCGATTCTCAAAATGAAGTAATTAATATACCATTTTTTTATAAAGAAAATTATAATTAGACATATTATATATTTTTTTACAACTATTGTAACAACGCAATAATAATAATAATATATAATAAAAAAATTGAATACAATTGCACCATATAATTTAAGCATTGCCCTATTTGCATATATATTTTCATTGTTCTCATTAGTAATTACATAATTTTCAATTTATGATTTTAGTGTGACAAAGTATAATAATTAAATAATCAGTTTATTATATCTTCATAAAAATTAAGCAAATTTAATCCATTAATTACTTTTGATATTAAGAATCGAGAGCAAAAAAAAACTACAAGAAATACACGTATTTAAGTTATTTTTCTAATTTTATCACACCTTTAAATTATAATAAAAATCAATTCTATTGAAATTTATGGGAATATCATGAAATATCTAAGTCTAATATCTCGTATACACATAAAAAATCAAATAAAAGTAAACCTACGCTACACTATATATGCTTGCTACATGCCTACATAGGACATTTATCATCAAATCTTGAATATATATTATTGATAAGGTTTAATTACTCTTATATTTATTTCGATTCATTTAGTAGTTGGCTAACTATGTAATAACCCTCCATTCCACCACAGAGAACGAAATAATATTTTAATGTATATTAGTAGTTGTATTATCTGTTCATTGAGATATATTAATTATTTTGTATGAGTCTTATTAACTAAAAGTGAAATAAACCTTTTATATTGAAACAAACGAAAATGACAAAACTCATTGCGGTGAGATGAGAAGAGTATTATTATTAATATTTTTTTAGATATGAGTCTTATTAACTAAAAAGTGAAATACACCTCTTATATTGGAACAAACGAAAATGGCAAAACTCATTTTTGTGGTGGGATGGGAGAGTATTATTATAAATATTTTTTTTTATCAAACTTAAACTGAGTTCAACTCACCTATTCTGTTTATGTTTAATTTCTACCTTAATTGTGTTGATAATCAAATATACTTAATTTTCGAAAAATGGTTTCATTTTTAAAAGAAAAATGAATAACTATGATATATTTAGGATACAGATATACTCCAACACACGTGTCGCATCGGAACTGCTGTATTTTCGAAAATAAATTACTCCCTCCGTCCCACGTATTTTTACCCACTTTTCATTTTGGGGTGTCCCACGTATTTTTACCCATTCTATTTTTGGCAAAAATACATAATATTTTATTACCTACTTTTTACAATTCCAACAACTTTAACTACTTTTTTACACTTTATTCATCATTCCCAATAACTTTATTCACTTTTTCTTTTTAAATTACTAATTTATCCCTATTTTCTCTTACATTATATATTAAAAAAATAAAACGTCTTAATCTCCGTGCCCGTACAAACAGGTAAAAATACCCGAGACGGAGGGAGTACTAAACATGAATTATATTAGTACATGTATAAAACCCGTGCGGGATAATTTTTTTTTAATAAGATAATTTATTAATATAATTATTAAAATATAAAATTAATTATACGTATTTATAAAACTGATCATGTGAGTATTTTAAAAGTAAAAATACATGTTTATAATGAATTTTTATTTAAATATGATAGATTATGTATGTATCAATTACGTATGTAATAAGCTTCTTATTATAAATCTTGTACATAACGCTGATCTCTAATCTATTTTTTTGAAAAATATTATTGAAATACCAATTTTTAACTTGTACTAATGATTCAAAAGTTCAAAACCTCTAATTATATTATAAAAATTCTAAGATAATTGAGTTTTTAATTTGTGTTGGACTTTCTCCTAAACATACAAATACTATAAAAACTCAAATATTATTTACACGACTAATTTGTTTTTAGGCCTTTTTTAAGCCGTATGTTTGGCCTATCATATCCACTTCTGTCATCTTTTTATGTTTCTATCATCTCCTCCTTTCATATTTTTATTTATCTTTTAATAAAGTTACACTTATTGGTCTATTTACATTGAACTAATAACAAAATATAGTTACAATTTGTCTACACTATTTTTTATTAGTCAAATATTGTGTTATAATAATTTTCTCTTCAAAATATTTCATTTCTCTAAAATCAAATTCATACTCAAATGAATTATTCTAATGATAATTCTAATTTTATCACCAATATCTATAATTTTAATAAATATTTTTTATTTATTTTAACAACACCTTCATCATAATTATTACATTTTCATCTATAATCTCCCAACTTTAAATCTAATTAGAGAAATACCTAAATTTTAATTAAATCTACTTCAATTGAACTATCTTACCATAAACTCATATTCTTCCTTAATTTTAAAATATGACAATCTTTCCATAAATATGATAAATTAATAATTTCAAAAATAATAATATCATTCCAATAAACAAATTGATCAAAGTAGTCATAATTAAATCTTTTCTCAAAATAATTATTTTTAACCCAAAAAGTAATCTCCAAATGCACTATGAACTCCCATTGATTAATAAAAAAATATTTAAATTTAAACATCAAAACAAAAAAATTATTTATTATAAAGATTAAGTAATCTGAGATATAAATGAAAATTAATAAAAAGCAACAATAAAATGAAATAATAGTGATTATAATTCATTCAGTGTGTCCATAAGATTTGCTCCCTTTGATTGATATTATAATAGATAGATTGCAAATTTTAGAATTGATTGATTAATGTATAATTAAATTCATTCATGCAATATATATTATTAATAATATAAGAAATTTATAACATTGAGTGTTGTATTAAATGGAGTAACACTAGAAAATTATATATTTAGATTTAATTCCGAAATTTATATATTTAGAGGCAGATATTTAGATTTAAACTCAAAATTTATATATTTAGAGGCATATATCCGTATATCTAAATTTATAATAGTTGAAATTTAGAAATTTGATATAAAATTTAATATTAAATAAATCTAAGTTATGATAATTAATTGATAAATAAAATAAGTTTAAATTTAAACATCGAAACAAAATAAATTTTTATTACAAAGATTAAATAATTTAAGTCATAAATAAAATAATAATAATAAGTAATAATAAAATGAAATAATTAATATAACAATAGTGATTATAATTCATTCAATGTGTCCATAAGATTAGCTCATAACTTAAAAAATTAAAATAATGTAGTTATGCATAAATTATCTATAATTCATAAAAAGAAAATAACACATCATCATCTCAATCACAATTAAGCAAAGTTTTAAAATAAAAGTCAATGCATGCATTAATGAATTAACTAAGATTAAAAAAACTAAACAAAATCGAATAAACCTAAAAATTACATGTTATAAATCTAGCTATGAATTAAATCTAGCTATCTCGTATACACATAAAAAATCAAATAAAAGTAAACCTACGCATGCATTAATGAATTAACTAAGATTAAAAAAACTAAACAAAATCAAATAAACCTAAAAATTACATGTTATCACAAAGGAAATCTAGCTATAACACATCATAAAAAAAACCATCAATTAAATGTATTAAGATTAAATTAAATATCGAAATACTACTAAATACAGATGTCGAAAAGCCCTACCAAACGGTCCAAACGCCTTGAGTTGGGAAACTAAATAACGTTTCGTACCAAACTTTTTTTCCATACTTTTTTGGAACTTCTCTTCCTCTCGCTCTCATATTTGTATGTATTGTATTTTGTATTTCCACGATTGTTCCAAAGTAGAATCACTCATTATTAATTCTAATTTATTTGGGATTTCTTTTTGCAGGCTTATTTTTATATTTCTAAATTGCCTAAAAATCGTTATCTTCTTCAATATTTGACTTTTCTATACCAAGATTTTTACACTTTTAAATTTATTTATATTTTAACATAAAATTGTCATAAAAATAATTATTTATAAAGTATTTGAAAAAAGAAACATTGAGCTGACCTAGCTAGGGTGAGGCATGCTCCCCGTATTATTTCACGAATTATGTCGATTTTAGGAGTATAGTTAATTTTAATTAGGGTAAATTACCAAAAACCCCTTTGAGGTTTGTCTAAACTACCAAATAAATCTCGTGGTTTGAAAAATTACCAATTACACCCTTTAATTTATTTTTTTTAAAGGCTTTAATTTATTTTTTATTTGAATATTAATAAAAATACACTTTTTCTTAAAATAAAGAATGATGGAAATGACATCAAGACCCATATATTTAACATTGTATTTTTAAATTTCACTATTTAAAAAAAAATATTTTTTAAAGGAGGTAATTGGTAATTTTTCAAACCATGGGGTTTATTTGGTAATTTGGACAAACCTCGAGGGAGATTTTGGTAATTTACCCTTTTAATTATAATTCAAAATAAATTTAAAAAATAATTAAGGGGAGCATGTCTCACCCTAATCATGATTTTACATTTTTCACTAAAAAATAATACTCTATTCCTCCTTAAAAAACTTCAAACATTGTTTAAGTTTATTTTTTAATCCAATTTTATTAATTATGTGAGTAATTTAATATTTTAAATAATAAATAAATTAAAAAATATATTAATGGTATTGGGTAGAAAAAATAAAATTGAGATTAAGGTATATTTTGATATAGATGGATTGATTAATTTAATATAAAAGTGTGAATGGAGTAATGAATTTAGAGTAAGTAAAACAATCTCAAATATTATTCAACCAATTAAAAAAGGTTAAGTAAACTAGCTACAGTGAAATTAAACTCAAATTACATCTCATTTAATTAGACTTGAAAATTTGGAAGTTGGATTTTCTAAAAATAATAAATAGTGAAGTTAATAATGCGTGCTGAATTGCGAGCTGTAAGCCTGTAATAACATAAAATTGATGCAATAATTAATAATTATCAAAATGGAGATCTATAGTCCCACAAATTAAAATCTAGAAAATAACTTTCGTAATTAAAATCTGACTTTTGCCAACAAATTAATTAATCAAATACTATATTAAATTAATTAAATAAATATGAAGGACTATTTTCTTGTTTGCCAAAGTCTAACTACCACCCTCCCAACCATCTGCTACCCACACACTCTTTCAATGCTATACTTCCCCCCTCTCTCTCTCCCTCTCTCTCTCCTCCCCCCCCCTCTCTCTCTCTCTCTTTATATACCACAAGATGACACTTCTCCCACCAATCCCAACACGCGCACCATCTGCAGCTCTCTGATCTAAACACCTCATCATTCACTCTGTTTTCCATTCTCACTCTGTGTGAATCGCAAATAAAAATGGCGTCTGCTGCTTTCTGGAATTCATCCAAGGCGGTTTGTGTAATGGACGCGTCGGGACGCTTGGGCGCCGCCCTCGTCCACCGCCTGCTCCGGAGAGGCTACACCGTACACGCCGCCGTCCACAACCACGGTAATAATTGCCGCTATCCGCCGTTGATAGGTCAATTTGCGTATGATGCTCACATGAACATCTCTGTGTGTGTGTGTGTGTGTTTTCTTTTGGTTGATTTGTGTTTATTGGCTTCGTTTCTATCGGCTTTGTTCGCGCAATGTTAAAATGAGAAACCCTTACTTGATCGATTTCCTCAATTTTTTAATTTTTTTATTTTTCAATTGAGATATGGTTACTGTTGTGTTCAATTTTTCTGCTCGATTTCATCTATAATAATACAGTTGATGGATGCATTAGTACAATAAGCACATAATTTTACTCAAATTTCACGTATGAGTTTTTCGTATATGCGTAAAACGTTGAAATTCTGTGTTTCCAGATGAATTGGAATGTTACCAGAGGCAATCAACGGAAAACAAAGAATTGAGAGTATTTCATACAGATCCATTGGATTATCACAGCATAATGGATGCACTTAAGGGATGTTGTGCTCTGTTCTACAATTTCGAGCTTCCCTCCGATCAACCCACCTACGATGTAAGTTCAAATACATCAAATTAAAACTCAGAAAAACACCCTGGAAATTATGGAAAAAGGGATTTTTTTTTTTTAAAAAAAGAAAGTAGATTAAAATATAATTTTGACCTTGTATTGTAGCCCTACCATGTTGGTTGGATATTTAAATTGAAAATCTATATGTGGAGGTGCAGCTGTTGCTCATAAATGACTTTTAAGATCTTGTTCTATATTCTTGATTGCTTTTCATCCAACTTTCTTTGCTGTGCCTAATTATTAATTACAGAGTTGAGTTTCATTTATGAATTTGGCATCAATTCTAGAAGAACTGTTTAGCTAACTAGCTTTTGATTTCTTGATTATTAACTGTGTAATTATAATAGTAGTAGACAACGTCATTTTCTACTTTTCTAAAGTTTAAAAAAAAATTGGATGTTTTTCTTTAGAAGAATCTAAATGCTTAATAATTCAGACAACGACTTTTATGTTTGTTGTTTGTAGTATCACAACACGACAATATGAGCTGTGACTTGTGTTGTTTTCTAGAGGAAGGAAATTTTGCACATGTTATGCCTTTGAAATGTAGCATTGACTCTTCTTTATCAACCATGTGTAGGAATATATGGGTGAATTGGAAGTAAGAGCAGCACATAATGTGTTGGAAGCGTGTGCTCAAACAGACACCATCGACAAGGTCATCTACACGTCGTCTGCTACGGCTGTCATCTGGCGGGACCACCACCAACACGACGGTTTACCCTCTGATGTAGACGAGAGGAACTGGAGCGACATCAACTTCTGTAAAAAGTTCAAGGTTCCGTATCCAACTATGTTATTACGATAACCTGTGTTTTTGTATTGTGTTTAGTCTCGTATTCTGAAGTATGTAACTTGTGATCATGCAGTTATGGCATGGATTGTCAAAGACAGTGGCGGAGAAGACAGCGTGGGCATTAGCGATGGACAGAGGTGTGAGCATGGTGTCAATAAACGCGGGGTTGTTGATGTATCCTGATATGAGCATCAAGGATCCCTACTTGTTGGGGGCAGCAGAAATGTTCAAAGACGGCGTCTTTGTCACCGTTGATCTCAAATTCTTGGTTGATGCTCACATTTGCGTGTTCGAGGACCCTTCATCCTACGGTCGATACCTATGTTTCAACCGCATCATTAATAGCAGCAAAGACGTCGTGAAGCTAGCAACGATGCTGTTGCCATCATCATTGTCACCACACATGTAAGTTGTTTGTTAGGTCAACACCACATGCTATTGCAAGCATTGTTACCCGACACACCCCACTGGCCACCTGCCAACGTGACAATGAGACTTGAAAGTCACGTTGACAGGTGATCGGGAGATGTGTGTTTGGTAACGATCGTATACGTGGTTTGTTTCATGACCCTTGATGTGGTATGCAGGATGGAGGACGAGAGAGAATACCAGCAGAGGATAAGCAATGAAAAATTGAGTAAACTAATGGAAGATTTTGAGAGTGAAGGGCAAGTATCCAGCAATACTGAATGATTGATTCTTAATACTATTATTAATACAAATATTTGAGTAGGATCAATGTATTGGAATTTGTACATTGCATGTTGAGTGAAAGTGCAATAGCCCAAGTTTAGAACATAGAATAATTATTATAGATTAATTATTCTCTCCATCATTCTTTGAATCCACCTCCAAAACTGTAAAGTAAATGATGTCATAAGATTATATATCACCACCTTTCAATGCACTTGCCCATATTTTAATTCATGCATGTCAAGCAATACACTAATGAGAAGACGACCACGGAAAAAATATTCACACGTGGCATAACTGTGGAACAGCAAGACTACTTGCTCTCAAGGCGAGCAATTTGTAATCTATTCAACGTGCTATAAACCAAAAGTGAATGTACTCAACTAGAGAAGTTTTCAGCTCATAAATGAATGAAATCTCACCTCTATCTAAACCATATCCCCCTGTAGCAAATGTGGGAACGTATTCAAAGCAGTTCAAATAACTTCATAAGAACAGCAGTACACAATATTTAGAAGAGAAAAGATGAGGATTAATTTCAAGATCATGATTGTAAAGAGAATGCCACAACCAGAGTGGATGAAGTGACTTACAGGGTCTGGAAATCGCTCGATCCTATGGTTCTTTTGATCAGTGCACACCCAATTGCTATCTTTATCAATGGCCACAAATCCTGATACATTCTTAAAATAATTAAATTACTCTTTAAAGTTAGTGGAGGGAAGTTCTGCTGAATTATATTCACAATTTTATCCAATAATTGTATCTTCTTTAGGTTTGAATTTTATGATTCATTTACTTTGTAATTTGACATTCTAATTTCAAATAATAAATTCATGTATTTTGAGGAATTTATTTTGTCTATATTTTTTTTTTAAATTAGGTTACTTTTTATAATAATTTGGGTTATTCTATAAAAATAATTAAGCTACTCTTTGAAATTAATTAGATTTAATTAAATCGAATACAATCTATACAATGTTAGATAACTCTATAAAAATAATTTTGAATTAATTAAGTTACTCTTTATAATGATTTAGGTTACTCTATAGAAAAATGTTAGATCACTCTACAAAAATACTTAGGTTATTCTTTAGAATTATTTAGACTACTCTTTATAATGAATTGGATTACTCTTTGATTTTAGACTCTGAATTTTTAAAAATAAAATCATGTATTGTAAAGTATTAAATTGTATGCAATAACTAAGTTGATAGATCACTCTATAGAAATAATTAGATTACTCTTTGACATTAATTGAATTATTCTTCGAAATTAATAAGATTATTCTTTACTTATCATAACAATTACTTAATAAAATGAATTCATGTGCTATGAAATATTTTTCTTCCAAACCAACGATGATGTCATTGTCTCTCTCATCCTTTATAGGCATATGTGAATTGAAACTAGTCGTCACTTTTGAGCCACCAAGGTTGTCCAGATAAGTAATCCTGGTAATGAATCTTACATGCTGAATCTGGTAGTTCAAATGAATAAGCTGGTGGTGACATGGGAGGAGCATCCTTAACCAAGAATGCATTGAACGTATGATCGCAAATAAAAGGTAGTACAGAGTAGCAACAATGGATGCACGTGATTGAAGTCAAATTAATGGTCAAAATTGAAGGAATCATCATTCTCTCATTAAGCTAATAAGTACTATTTTATTAAAAGGGAAATGAAAATAAGAAAGGAGAAGGGAAAAGAAAGTACGAGATAAAAATTGACAAAGTCGATAAGAGAAGCGAAACAGGGAACTTAAAAAGGCCAAAACATGAGGCCTACAAGTGGAAACTCAGCATAAACATGTTATCCAATCTAAGCCCAATCTGAAATAAAGATGTAAGAAAAACGAACAAGCAGCCTTGAGAAAGAAACACATACCAACTCATCTAATACCTCTTCCAAAAACAAACTGTTGGGATGGAACAGGAAGTCTAAATTCATGATCTAGACCCACAAAAAGAACGACAATAGGCAAAATGCCTATACCAAGAATGTGAAATCAACACAAACTAAAAAGGAGCATCTATTGACAGAAATAAACTGCTAAACATCCTAACAGATGCATAATCAAACAAACAAGAGATGGGCAAACTCCCAACCAAGTCATGTCTACCAAAAATCGATCAATGCCCATCAAACTATAAGGGCCTTTGTCAACAGACAGAGACACCGATTCTTGAATCTCTAAAAAAATCAGCTAATAACTTTCGAAGAAATAGAAGCTGCCCGAGGCAGCAGGGGACCAATCCCAACGGATTGGCGCTGACCAGAAAGAATATCCTGCGGTCGTGAAGTGTATCTCCGGTGGCTGATATGACTCGATTAACCGCCAGTAAGCCTGAACGCCGATGGGATGGGCCTGCACCAAAGAAAATTCAGGCGGCGCAGGGCAGAATCCAACCCCACGAATGCATCAGCGTGTCAATCAGCAAGGGGTAAGGAAAGAAACGTATTTCTCCCAATATTGAGATCTGCCATAAGGAACGGAAATCCACCTCCAACCGGAGAATGCTACCCATGACTGCTGCCGGTGAAGACTTCCAATCCCAGCTGCCAATGTCGCGAATGGTGCCTCCCGTTTTTGAGCCAACAGTCGCACCGACAGCAACGCTTGCAGGTTTGAAAACAATTGCCGGCAATCGACCACGCACCAGCCCCGTCAGCTACCGAAGATCGCGTCGCCTGCTGCAGAACAAGAGGCCAACGAAAATTGCTATATCATCAAATCCAATTGCCGCTGCCGATTTTAATGCCGCCGTCGATTAATGTATACAGAATGTTCAGAGGATGTTCGTCCGCCCATCCGACGAGGTCGCTGCAGAACTCAAAAACCCCAAAACTGATCGGCAGGTCCCCGTGCTGGATCTCACCGGAATTTCGGAGGAAGACCGCCGGATGGAGGTGGTGGGTGAGGTGAAACGGGCGTCCAAGAATTGGGGGTTTTTTCAAGTGGTGAATCATGGAATTTCTATTGATATTCTGGATGGAATTAGAAAATTCCACGAACAGGATATGGAGGTGATGAAGAAAATTCCTCGAGATTGAAATACAAATTCAGTTGTATAAAAAATTTGGCAGATCACTTTAGTCATTCTCATTCTAGTATTAGTAAAAATAAAAAAGTTAAAAAAAAATAGGAAGGCAAAGTACGTAGAAATATTTTTTTATATGTAAAATTATGATTATTTTATATTTAAAAAATATATAGATTTATAAAAATTTATGTGGAGGGAAATTATAAAATAAATTAGGAGTTGAAAAAAAATATAAGAAAGAACAAATGTAATAAATAAGCATTGAGAAAAGAATAAATATAAAGAAATTGTTGGAGTTGAATAAAAATATAGCTCTCTAGAGATTCTTAATTTTACCCAAAATATTCTCAAATTATACCTAAGCTTTTAGAGATGCTATTAATACATAAACTGCTTCAAACTTTTTAATCTTCAAATGTAATCTCGATACTATCTTGACGCAGGAAAGGTTTTGACTCAATGTATTGGAATTTGAACATTGCATGTTGAGTGAAAGTGCAATAGCCCAAGTTTAGAACATTGAAACAAAGAATAATTATTATAGATTAATTATTCTCTCCATCATTCTTTGAATCCACCCCCAAAACTGTAAGTAAATGATGTCATAAGATTATATATCACCACCTTTCAATGCACTTGCCCATATTTTAATTCATGCATGTCACGCTCAAACACCTCTAATATTCCTATTTACTCTACTGAATCTACTACTTTCACATGAATTCGTATTTGGTATTTACAATCCAATCTTGATTTTTGCTAATTTTAATTAAATTATCTCGTTGAAATTAGTAAAAGTACGTTAACACAAATTTAAAGTTCCAAATAACAAACGGAATCCACGGTATTTCAGAATCAGTTCGTTTCATTCATTTGAATAAACATATTACTCCCTCGGTGAACTATTTCATGGACAATTTAGTATAAAATATAAAGAAAAAGTGACAACAATATTTACATCAAAAGAAACCTTAAATTAACACTTCACAAAACTGCTGCCTCGACAGGTATCGACAATACATGACACTCAAGCACTGAGAGAGAGAGAGATAACAGAAGAAAGTTTAAACTTGAGCGGCTTTTTAGAGTTCTGTGGCTGAAAAACTACCTCTGTGCTCGATCCAACGACAACTTCTTCATGCCTTGAAGATGAAGAAGGTCCTTCCACACGATAGTCGCGAGGAGTGAGCAAAACTCGGACCGTGGAACAACCTACAAGCAATGCACAATTAAGATTATCAGAACAGATACAAGTACTGAATCAAAACGGAAACTGTGAGAAGATGTCGAAGCATTACCAAAACCGAACATGCTTATCTTCTGAACAGTGATGCAACTAACTTTTGATCTCTTGATCTTTCTTAATAACTGGATGTCGTCTTGCTTTCCTTTGTATTCAAGACACTTCCCAAGAACACACCTGTTGCCTTCAAGTTCTAACCTGAACCATAAGACAGCTTTAAATACAATCTTACAAGAATGTATGGATGCAGACAGATCATAGTTTTTACAAATCACTTATAAGATTGGCAATGTAGCAGACCTGTCGGAGATTGGAGCGGTGGAGAGGACAGAGTTAAGTCTGTCACAAAAGGACTCCTGTGGTTTCTTCTTTCCACCAAGAAGTGCACCTTTGATCCATCCAGAATACAAATTTCTTTGCTCGGGCTTTAATTGTGCCCACTGTTCGTATGTTACGATCTCCAGAGGAAAAGAGTCTGATTGAATGAAACTGCCAGAGAGCAAAATTAGAAATAATGAAGAATGCTGTTGAAAACTATCACAGGCAAGTGTAGCCTAGGGTGGGAAAAAGTACCTAAATTGAGCATTTATCACATAGAAAAATACCGGATTTATTGAAAATCTTGGTATACCAAAAATTTAATTAGAAATACATCTTCGACAATCTTGCGGAATATTGACAAAAATGATAAACACCACCTCGATATTAGTTATATATATTGAACAGTTGGTATAACGTCGCATACCGAACTTTCAGTATAATAACGATATGCATTTCTAGCATACCAATATTTTCGGCATACCACAACTTAGTATACCAAAGTTTCGATATGGTAACAGTACAAAATTTTGTGTTGAAGAATATGTAAGGATACCACCTTAACTGTAGCCACACCATGAAACCAAAAAAGAGTTATCCAAATTCAAATTTAAAGACATAAATGAAGAAAAACCAATCAATTAGAGATGGCCTGCAGAAACATAGATAAAAAGATAAGCATACCTAGATTTTGGGTTTGGACATATAACTTTATGGGACACATATCCTTCTGGTAAAGCAACTCCCCTTTGATCAAGATATTGTTCGAGAATGGAAACTAATTCTCGCGATTCAACTACCTGAATTGCATAAACATACACTCGTGTTGGGGATAACAGTTTGCTACAGTAAGCAATACACTAATGAGAAGGTGACCATGGAAAAATATTCACACGTGACAAACTGTCGAACAATAAGTTCACTGGCTTAAAAGGCAAACAATTTGTAATCTATTCAACATCCCATAAACCAAAAGTGAATATATTCAACTAGAGAAGCTAAACCATATCCCCCTATAGCAAATGTGGGAACGTATTCAAAGCAGTTCAAATAACTTCATAAGAACAGTGCAGTACACAATATTTAGAAGAGAAAGGATGAGGATTAATTTCAAGATCATGATTGTATAGAGAATGCCACAACCAGAAAGTGGATGAAGTGACTTACAGGGTCTGGAAACCGCTCGATCCTACGGTTCTTTTGATCAGTGCACACCCAATTGTTATCCTTATCTATGGCCACAAATCCTGATACATTCTTAACCGACATCACCACTGCATCTCTACACAAAACCCATAATTAACTTCAACCAACAATCACATTCCAATTGCATTTCACCATTTCAAGAACCAAGAAAACAAATCCCAGAATTATCAATCATAAAATCCAAGACAAAGTATTCCTTGCACAGTCATATTATGTTCTATTATAAACTGTATCTTAGAGGTTCGGCATAATTGTACTTTCACTGTTATGGTTCAAGCTTTATCTAGCCGAATGACATATTTAAGAGTATAATTGTCTTTTAAACACAAGAATTAAGCGGATTTACAAACACCCTGCTGTAATTTCACAAGAGACAAGCTCAAAATCTAATAACAATCAAACAACAGAATGAAAAATGAGCATTAGAGGCAAGAAAATTTACTGATTAGTGACTAGAACAATATCAATATTCTTTCTAGAAGCTGAACTGAAATCTGGAATTTCCAGCCCGACGTAAACTTTGCTCCCGTAATAAAGCTTCTCCAACCTATTCCCCACCAAAACACATATTAATTTCACACACCAAAAACAGAACACTCTGAAACAGGAAATCAATCGAATTCCGACAAAGTAGAGAGAGAAATTGGACCTTTTGGCGACGGCGAATAGGGCATTGAAGCGGGCGGAATCATAATCAAGGGAGGATTCGTCGTCGTAGAACAACCGCTTCACCAAGCGATATACAACCAACCCGCATATCAACTCAGTCCACATCCTCGCTTTCGACGAATAATCTTCGAAAATGTTTGATGAATTTAGGGTTAATTCAGGTGTAAAGATTGTTTCCTCAAACAAAATTGAAGGATTGGGAAAGAAATATTTAGTGAGAATTTCAATATATAATCGTAATTTGAGCCTTCGGGGTTAAGAGTCTTCTGCCATATTCTTCAGGGATATGATAGTTTAAGGTTGACGGGGTTAATTAAGATAGTAATAACCCGTTTACTTTTATTTTGTATTTTTAGTATGGTATTTATTTCTAGGTAGAGATGTTAATTAGGAGAGAAAATATCAAGATTGGACTCCAAAGTATGCCCTATTCCAATTTCAATTCTTCTTGTATTTTTCATTTTTGGTCTTTTGTTGGTTGATTTTAGTTATTTTTGGGAAAAAAAATTATTTTGTTGTTTGATTTTAATTATTTTTGGCAAAAAAAAAGAAATTTAAGAAACTCGTCAGAAAATCATGCATAAGTTGCATATCAACCCTTGCATGATAAATATATATTCTAAATTAAAGACCCCAAATTACAAATATATTTATTCTCTAATATAGTTGTGAAATTAGCCACAATATTTACTAGGTTTACGACACCAATCCGATATTATACTTTGTGTATTGAATGTTATAATACATTTTTAGCAGAAAGACATAATATACTCTTAATTTTTTAATTAAATATTAATATTTAAGAGAAATCCATCTAATTACACCGTAGAGTGAACTTTATTTAAATCCACTTTTATTGATTTTTATAAAGATACACTCCATGTAGTTATTTAAAAAATTAAGAAAGTGTAGGGTGTATTATGCGTATTTAATAGTATATTAGCAATGCCCAGTGCGATGCGTAGAATAATAGCATAAACAAATATTATATAAATTATTATATTCAAATTAATAATAAAATAAATAAAAATAAATAAATAAATAAATCTCTTATAAAATAATGATTATGTGAAACGGATTTAATTTAAATATAATTAATATATAAACAGGCTATAGCGCTTATTTCAAAGATTTCACGTGCAAGGAATAATAAAAAAAATTAATTGAAATTGAAAAAGTTTCATATTTCTACAGCATTATTATTTAATTTGAAGAAAAGTGGACAATCAAAATCACTTTAGGAAGATCGGTCTTTCTTTTTGAATGGACTCATCACTAATTTAATTTCAAATAAAAATTTGAAATAAATCAAAGAAAAGAATAATGAAATCTATTTTTTCATGAGATGTCTAATATATATATATATATATATATATATATATATATATATATATATATATATAATATTGAAGTATAATTTTATGGTATTGGTTAATTAATAAAGTAGAAATACATTCTTTCAATACAGATCATTTTTTTAAAAAAATTTACATCCCCTCCCATAAGTATAATACTCTATAATGTATTTAATGCTTAAAAATACTTAATTTACTTTAAGAGAATTTTTTTTTTGTACACTTTGAAATATATTACTCCCTCCGTCCTGGGTATTTTCACCCATTTATACGGGCACGGAGATTAAGACGTGTTATTTTTAATATATAATGTTAGAAAAAGTATGGATAAATTAGTAATTTTAAAAGAAAAGAAAGTAAAGTTGTTGGGAATGATGAATAAAGTGTAAAAAATAATTCAAAGTTATTGGGATCGTAAAAAGTAAGTAATAAAATAGTAGTCCCTCCGTCCCGAGCAAAGAGATACGTTTACTGTATCTTTTGTGAGAGCTTTTTGCAGTCAAATATTGCAGTTTGACCGGGACAGAGGGAGTATGTATTTTACTATTAATGAAATGAGTAAAAATACGTGTGACATCCCAAAATGGAAAGTGAGTAAAAATACGTGAGACAGAAGGAGTACTTCATTTTTGTCTACAAACTTGCTTAAAAGACCAAAACACTCCCTTGGTAAAAGTCATGAAGCTCACTTTAATTGAAATTTTAACTTGCAGGTCAAACTATAAAATTTTAAAAAAATATATAAATAAATAAAATAATATTAAATAATTGTAAAAATTAATGTAAAATGTCAACCGTCTTAATATATTTGAATGCAGAATACTTTTGTTTTTAACATATTTTTATATCTCTTCCTTTTTTAGTGTAATTTTTAATGATTTTCATCATGTATATTACTTCCTATTTATATATTTTGCATTCCTCTTTTAAAATCAACACAATTTGTTTATTTATTTATAAAAAATAAAAATAAGTTCTTATTTTATTTTCTTTTTAAATATTATACTATTATTTTGAAATTTATTTAAATTAAATAAGTATTTAATCATAACAATATAAATTAAAATATTAACATGGATACATATAAGATTAAAATAAGATTATTAAAAATAATATATTGTATATTACTATTCAATTTTATAATAATAAGTAAAAATTATTATAAAAAAAATTAAAACCATAATACTATATGCATAGGAGACAATCACATCAATAATACTAAATGAACTTTTAATTTACCATCTTAAAAAATAATTAAATATATTAAATATTTCAATAATTATGATCAATATTAAATTTGAATATTAAAATATTCTATATTTTATTATAATTTTTAATTATATATTATATATTGTATACAATATGGATGTTAAATTAAAGATTTTTAAATATGATTAATTTGATATATTATTTTTTAGAAAAATATTTAAAATAAAAAAGTTATAAATAAAAGTTTGAGTAGGTTGTTATTTTAAATATGAAAAAAAAAAATTATTGATGGTGACAAAAGCATTCTTTTTTGAATAATCTCTCTCTTACATAAAACATGAGCTTCCATCCTACAAGTAAATAGATAAAAAATAATAATTCACATCCCTACTTAAAAATATTAATGAATATTCCTCCATCAATGTACCTTGGCTTGGCAGCCACTTAAAATAAATTTTGGAAATCAAACCTATTTAGTAGTCAATCATTGAATCATCCTTATTCTTTGAACCAAGCGTGTGAGAGTGCTTTTTTGGCTGTAATTCTCTCGTATACAATCTCAGGCAGAAAGGCTTCGAGCAGATCAAACCCCTTAGACGTCAACATGGGCGCCGCGCCACCTAACTTCTTCCGACGAAGCTCCCTCTCCGGCATCCCGTCCACCATCACAGTTTCAATGCTGTGCACCACACCAATTTCCGACTCCTCTTGGAACAGAACTCTCTTCGTCAGCAACCCCACCGACCACAAGTCGACCGCCTTGGTGTAAAAAGGCAACCCGATCAGTATTTCATGAGCCTTGTACCATGGAGTACCCACACCCGGAGTGCACAACCTGTGATCCACCACTTTCGACAACCCGAAATCGCATATCTTAACCCGACCCGTTCCTCTCACCAGGATATTCCCGGCTTCAGATCACGGTGCATCACGCCATGGCTGTGGAGATGGTCAACGCCTCGTAGAATCTGCCTCATTACCGCTTTGACTTGGAGCAGAGTCAAAGTCCTCCCCAACTCCTTCATTCTGTCGAGGTAACTCGCTAGGTCCATCTCCAAGTACTCCATCACCATGAATACACGATCACCATTGCTGAAGCATTTCTTGAATTCGACGATGTTGGGGTGAGGAGGGAGTTTGTGCAGATTGGTGGTTTCACTTTTCGTCCTTGGACAGGACTTTTTCAGCACCTTCACCACCACGATTCCGCCCGGTAAACGACGCCGAATCCACCCTCTCCGATCTCGTCGAGTTTCTTGTAGTTTGGCAACCAGCTACTTACGAAATTACCATGGTTATAATTGAAGCCACCATCAGAATGAAACTTTTTCTTTTTGCGAAACCCTAAAGCAGCCATTGAAGTGAGACTTTCATTGCAAGTTTCTTGTGTGTGGAATGTATAGGTTGATGCAAGGGATATTTTTTGTTGAGGTAAAAATGTAATTAATGAATCTGCTGTTTAATTAAGGAAAATATTGATTTTTCAGTTATTATCTGATATTGGATTTTGATTTGATAATATATTTTATAATATCAATTTAAATGAATAAATCGGTAATGAGATGGGAAACTTTAATTAATGTCATTCAGTTATTATCTGATTTTGATTTGATAGTATTTAAATGAATAAATCGGTAATGAGATGAAAGTCGTACTTGTGAGGTATCTATTTCAAACATATGGTTCTGATATTTTTTATTTATTTTTTTGACGAACATATGGTTGGACGAAAAATATAACCGTTATAAAACCTCAATTACCATTGGATGAAAGACATGGTAATTATATTACTCGTTATAAAATCTCAATTATCATTGGATGAAAGATTTGGTAATTATCTTACTGGATTTGATCACACTTGGAAACCCACCCGTGGAATGCTCGATGAGAGGAAGAAGAAGATCTCTCGAAGCTTCGAAAACGCAACATGGAGGCTAGAGCTACAAGTCCATCGACATTACTTATTATTTGCTACACTTTAAAATCTTTCAATTTTGTTCATCTTTGGAGGTTGGTTTGATTTGCCACTCGTTTCGATGATCTGGCCTACCTTTTCTATTAGGTTTCATCCTCATACAGTAATCCTAAATAACATTGATTGCAATTCTTTTTTTAAAAAATAAAAAAAATGAAGTAATGATAATAAAAATTATGCAGAATATTGAGAGAATGGATAGAATAAAGTAAATGTATAATCAATTTTGGAAATCAAACCTAGTAGTCAATCATCAAATAAATACTACTAATAAAGAGATTGTTATGCCCAACTACTAATATTTAGGATATATTTCGCCCTTTAAGATTTAAGTATTTAGGGTATAATTGTAATTTCATAGAGATTAGAACATAATTGTAATTTCACCAGGATATATACTCTTTATGCGTATAGAGGTAGTGTTTACATATGACTTCTATTGGCTCAGGTAGGAAAGTTAAATAAGATAAGAAACTACTCCCTCCGTCCCAGGAAAGTTTGCACACCCCTTTTCGACACGAATATTAAGAAAATGATAACTTTTAGTGGTATTATGATATTTTAAGTAATAAATAAATGATAAAGTATGTTAGGTGAGTTAGGTAGGGGTGGTTTTTTTATAAATAAAGTGTACGAGGAAGAGTAATTGTGTTTGACTTTTTATTTTTTTAGGAAGGTGCAAACTTTTATGGGACAACCCAAAATGAAAAGTGTACCATCTGAAATGGGACGGAGGGAGTTCAAATCTGCTTACACATGTTGTAATTCTTATCAAAACCGATCTATTGATGCTCAAGGAGAATTGAAAATATGGTGAGTGCATTTGATGGGCATAAACATTCTTGAATATAGTGTGATACATTGTAGAGACATTTGAGTTGTGTTTAAGAGTGCATTTGGAGTGAAATGGTGACTACTTCCTACACTTTTGTATGCCCAAGTAGCTATGCACAGTGTTTGATAAAATATCTTGTACAAGTTCTGTATTTTTTTTTTTTTTTTTGGCTTTCCTAATGTAATGACATCCATAAGTGTTTAAGTTGCGCAGATTAAAGAGTGAGTTAGTGAATGGAGCTGCTTACCATATTATTTTCTTTTAATATTTATAATCAATTCATGTCACATCTCACTTAATATAATCTCAAATTTTAATTTTGCTTGATGATTAAAAAAGAATGATAGAATTTATTTATTTTTAAAATATATAAAAGTAAAAAAAAAAATCACAGCCATCCGCTTAACCCTTACTAATGAGTAATGACCTTACCTATGGGCAAAATCGTAAGCCTCGCAGTACATTATTATCGCGCAATCAATTTAAATCTTGAAGTAAAATGAAAACAACTAAAAAATTACACAAATGTCACACATTACATTGTTAGAAAACGAATCTAAATGATACAAATATTCTCAGTTTCAATTTCTAAACAACCTATAAAAAAATGGCAAATGCAAATAAAGAAAAGAAAAAAAAACACTTATCAAGCAAATGAAGTGCCACATTAAAATATTAACTATACCTCCATAGTTAAGAACACATTTAAGTAAAAAAAAAAAAAAAACAGAACACAAAGATAGCCTATTACTTCAGATTGTTACTTCCTTTCTTCTTCAGTAGGCTTCCAAACTTGTGAAGCAAGGCCTTCTTCTTCTTCTGACTGTTCGATTTCGACGGCGATGTCCCACCGTTGCCATGGTTGTCGTACGACGATCCCCCATTCGCCTGATCGTAGGGATCGCTGCCTTCTGTTTTGGGCTCCAGATCATCCTCGAATGATTCTTGCTCTGTTTCTCCCTCTGGAGAGAAATCCTTTGCATCAATCTTACAGCTCTCCCACATCTTAAGATCCACTTCAGTTGTATCCTTCTCTTTCTCATCGCCATCCTTGAGTTTATCGTTGAAGTTTTCGAATTGAAACTCTTCCTCAGCTGTGTCACTGACATAGTCGGGCTTGAGCTTCTCTGTCAGAGGTTGCTCGATGTGTTGAGATACGAGCTCCTCGTTTGGCTTCACTTCTCCTGTTCCGTTTTGTTCAGAGAACTCGATTACCTTTGGAAGGACATCGTAGTCCTTTTCACAATCTGTGAGCTCGCCATTTTCTTCGTCTTGCTTTTTGGCCATAGCTTCTTCAAGCATCTTGGATAAGTCCTCAACTTTCTCAAGAGAAGTCGCCTCCCTTCTGCGGAGATCCTCATTCTCCAGACGAGTTCTCTGCAATTCATCTTCGGTTTTATCTAAGTTCTCTTTTAATCTTACACTCTCGGCCTTTGCTTCATCAAGAACCCCTTTCAGAGAAACCACCTCTAAATCAGCTTCCTTGAACGACTTTCTCCATCGATCTCCTTCTTCCCTCGTTGCATGTGATTCTTCTTCAGCCACTTTGAGCAAATTAGCCATCCTTTTTACCTCATTTTCCAAATGAGAATTCTCTTCTTCAGATTTCATGACAGAGTTCATCAAAAGTTGCTCCTTGTCCTCAAACTCAGCCTTCAAGTTTTGGTAATCTTGGTTCGATAGTTCAACTGACCGCGTGAGAGCATCGATTTCTTTCTTGGCATCGTTGAGCAAGCTTTCATACTTCTCATTTGTTGATCTTAATACCACTGTCAACTCCTCTATTTGTGTCTCGTAACTCTCATGCTCGGCTTGAAGTGAAATTAGCTTTTCTTTCGCCTCTCTCGATTCTGAAGAGACTTCATGTAAAGCTGATGCTAAGCTTTCCAATGCCTTCTTGCTTTTCTCTTCTTCATCCCTGGATGTTTCCAACTCATTCACAAGCTGGTTCTTCTCTTCCAACAGAGATTTTAAACTAGCTTCGGCATGCTTTTCGCTGTTCAGAGCCCGATATTTTTCTTCTTTTAAGGTGTCAAGCTCGGACTCAAGAAACTTTACCTTCTTCACCATTTCGGAAGCTTCCTCTTTAGCTTGATCTAGGCAACGCTCTGCTTCCTCTAGATCGTTTCTTCGCCTTCTGTCTGAGATTTCCAGCAACCCAACTTTCTCACTGAGTATGGCAATTTCAGAATTTGCACCATGCAATAATTCTTTGTTGTCTTCAAGCTGTTTCGTCACCGATTCAAGAGATTCTGATGCTGATTTCTCTAATCTATTTGCTTCCTCAATCTGAAACGTTAATTCATTGACTCTAACTTGCAACTCCCCCACAACATGACATGCATAGCATTCAGCCATTTTCGAAGCCTCAAGATCAACGTTAACCTGCTCGAATGCAGCTTCAGTTTCCAACAATTTATCCTCGAAAATCTTTGCCTTCTCGAGCTGTTCTCTCAGAGAATCTATCTCCAATCTCAGTTCTGATACTAATTTACTCTTCTCAATAGTCTCCATTTCAATCCTTAAATCAAACTCAGTTTTCAAACGGAGCAATTCACCAGAAAGAGCTTCCACCTTTTCTACATGAATCTCAGCTATTTTCGTCGCATCGTCAGCATGGTTTAGCGCCTGGTTTTTAGCAGCACAAGTCATTGTTAGTTCTTGCTTCACCTTCTGAAGCTCTTGAGTGGCTGACAAAAGAGCGGCCACGTCCACAGCATGTAGGTTTCTCACTGCTTCCAACTCTTTCTCCCATTCTTCTTCCTTCTTACTAGTTACATCAATGCCCACCTGCTCCATCTCAAGCGCTCGGAACTTCTCGATCTCAGAGTTCTCTTCAGCTTGTTTTTGAGCTGCTAAAGCTTCAATGAGCTTCTCATTTGCCTCATCACACAACCTCTTTGCTTCCCTCACTTCCTCAAAAGCATTTTCCTTTTCTTTCTCAACCAAAACCAACTTCTCATTCGCCTTCTTTAGATCTTCCTGAACTTGATTCAACTCTGCCTGAAGTTCTGATGACGGCTTCATGATACGAGTAGCTTTTTTCTAAGAAGCAAAATCACTATCAGCACACGATGCAATATTACATGACAGTACATTTTAAAAATGGATTTCTTTACACTTACATCAGTGGGGGTGGTGGTGATCTTAGGAGATGACCTCTCAACTTTAGGCTTAGACGAAACAGATACTGGCGATCGATCAAACGAAAACCTACCATTTTGTAGCGAAGAAACCGAATCACCACTTGGTTTAGCCACTCCCCTGCTAACTCGAGGAGTAGCTGGGGATGATTTTGTGTTGGGAGTTCCAGACAAAGTAGGTCTACACAAGCAGAAATCATAACTATAAGGGCACATTTTCGAATCGAAAAGGACAATGCAAGATCCAGAAATGCATCTATTGGCTATATATGGCAATAAAATCCAATATCACATATATGGTTTCACTCCAAAAACACAATCTTCCCAAGAAATTCCACTTTTTGCAACAATGCCCTTTATCCATCCAACATTTATAGATAAACATGAAGAACAAAGGCTAGAATAACTGATAATCCAACGAAAAAATTCACACCAAATCATCCAAGATTACAGATTAAGATCAGAAAACAAGCACTGTTACAGAACCCCATTAAACCACTAATCATCAAAGTTTCCAATCTCTAAGTTGATTATGCTAAAAAGATCAAAACAGAACATCCGATCATCATGAATCAAAACTGCAGATACCTAAAAATTCAAACAAAATTAGAAAAACAGCATAAACCCCACATCAGATCCATCAACAGAAATGGTAACCCACTTACTTGGATTTGGCAGGCATGGCTCAAATCTGCAACGATTGAGTAGATAAGATGAAATCCCGTCAAATATAATCTGGGTTTTTTACACTACTTTTTTCTACGAAAACGCTGACATTGTAAAAGAGAACAGATTTCCACCCCAACTCTGTGTGTAACCCTGAATCCACAAATTTTTAGCTGAACTGCAGTTCAAAGGGGTGATTACTAGACAAGAAATTAAAGGGAAAAAAAGGAAAAAAATTAATAATTTGGGAGGGTGAGGGGTGCTTTTTGTCTCTAGATTGACCACAACTGCAGTTCTTTTTTCTCCCCAACACCTTTACCAGAAGGAATTTACAGAAATGCCCCTACTGAGGTTCATCCCAAAGGCTAAAGAAGCGGTGATGGTAAAACTCTGTCGCAGAGAGAGGGAGGGTGGGAGAGAGAGAGAGAGAGAGAGAGAGAGAGAGTGAATCCACTGCTTTTGTAGCATAAAGATGAAAAAGACTACCCAAAGAAAGAAAGAAGCTTTATTTAATTTAAAATCATTTTATTTTATCTGGAAATTAACACTGGTGCGATTTGAAATTGGGTAATTTTGAATTGAAAAACTGCGAGAAAGACTGTAAATCGAGATTTGAGAAGAGACTACTCCTAATTAAGTAATACTATACTCCAATCATCTCAAATTCACATTTTTCATTTTATTTTGTTCCCATTGTATTACTAATATAAAGAAAATATCATACTATTAATTTATTATTATTTTAAAAGTATATTTTAATTAAAATTTTATCATTTTCATTTAAACTAATATATTTTATAATTTATTTATTATCTGAAAAGACAATATTACTTTATAAAAATTAATAAAATTAATTTTTTTTAACTTTATATCAACATAAATGATTCAAATAAATATAAAAAGTAGTAGCAGTTTTAAATATATTAATATATTAGTAAGAATTTAGTTGTCGGGTTATTTGGGCTAGTTTATGATTGATTTGGAGATATAATTAATCATGGTATTGATTAATTTCTTGGTGAAAATTAAAAGAAAAAAAAAGTTAGTAATGCTTCGAGAGTCATAGGTGAGTTTTGTACTTATCTCATCATGCCATTATCTCCTAATTTTGAGCAAGTATGGAAATAGTAAAGAGTTAGTCTCTTGTGAGACGGGTTATTGGTGAGACGGATGTGAGACGGGTCAACCCGTCACTAAAGTATGCTTATTTGTGGTTAAAGTATGCTTATTTGTGGTTAAAGTATGTCGATAATAAATCAAATTATAACACACTAACATCATACTTTAATACATAATCCAACATACTTTAAAAAACATACATTAACAATCATTTAACATACTTTATTTAAATAATCGACATACTTTAACACGTCTCACAAACCGTCTCATGAAGATAGCGTCTCACAAGAGACTTTGTCAATAGTAAATAGGAGTAACTAAATATGGTGGTTTCTTTTTCTTTTATCTCACAATTAATAATATCATTATTATAATTTAAAGGTGCGTCATGAGTTCACCTCATAATTTATTTTGAAAAAATACCCAGTGCCAATATATTAATACTTTTTTAATATAAAATATTTTTGTGGTGTAATACATAACATTTAGTAAAGTAAAGGGAGTGCATTAAGTGAAATAATCAACAAGCTTTTAACACGTAGTATGAATTAAAAAATTCCTAACAACTTCTTCACTCTTTTTTTTTTCATTTATTTGTTTTAAACATTCAAAAAATAATAACATTTCAATACATTATATTTTAAAATAATTATTCACTATATATTAAATAATATTAATACTCTTTAATTTACATGCATAAAACAAATTATACTTTTACGATTGACAGAGAGGGTATTATTTTACCTTCAAAAGTTAATAAAATTTATAAATAATAATAATTTTTCTTAAACCATGATTCACAATAAAGGCGGAGCGCTTAAGTAATAGTATACTTTATGAATTGAGGGCCTGTTTGATTGTGGGCTTTTGAGGTAAGGAATGGGAAATGCTTTTATAAAGGAAGTTTGATTGGATGGTTTCATAGACATATAGTAATTTTCATTCCAACAAAATGAGGAATCAGTCATTTCTTCCCCTTTCCAGCACATCTTGAAAAGTTCAAATCAAATTTATTAATATATTTTAATGATATAAAATTTTATTAAATTTAAAAAGTAATAAGTTAATAATTTTCTTTTAATAATAATAAAATTATAATAAAATTAAAAATTAATTGTAAAAAAAATAATCCATTCTTAAAGAATTTAATAATACCAAACAATACCAATGGCTATGATACCCATTCCCTATTATCAACCAAACAATATATGTATAAAATGCAAACTCATTACAATTCCTCACCACTATTACTTCTCATTCCAATTCCTTCCATTATGTCAAACACCCCCTGAGTTTTATCAGTTAATTATGAATTCATTCGATTTTAATTACAACAATATTACATATTAAAATTTTCAAATAATTCCAAGCCCATAAACAAAAATATAGATGGTTCTAGTTTACTAATCCAAGTCCATCTACAAAACACAATTTGGAAAGCCCAACAAAAAGTGCACCTATTCCCAAGATTGATTAAACAACACAATTTAAATTTAATTGTCCATTAATAGGAACTTTCATTTCGATCTGCGTTGTATGAACTGATCTGGCAATTAACCCATAAACTTTGAAATTAAGACATTAGAGAATTATTACACCATAATGCCCAAGCCCAACTCATGGGGTTGACTTCATTAGTAAATTGATATAATGTACTAATAGTGACGTCTTAAATTAGGTTAAAACTGGTGTCTCCTTTTTACACTTTACCCCCAATTTTTACCATGTTAGAGTACATTTTAGTATTAAATGTTGACAATCTTGTGAGACGTTACGAGACGGTTTATAAAACGCGTTAAAATATATTTATTATTATATAAATAAAGTATGCTTAATGATGATTAAAGTATATTTTCGAAAGTATAATAAATGATGAATTAAAGTATAATTTTAGGGTGTTATAATATGATTCATTATTAACATACTTTAACTACAAATAAGAATGTTTTACATATATAATAAACATACTTTAGTAATAGATCGATACGTCTCACAACCGTCTCACAAAAAATCCGTCTCACAAGAGAATAGCTTTTAAATGTTTTACTTTTTTTAGTATAAGAATTTATATTTTTTATTTTCCAAGAAAATTTTTAATTTTTAATCAAACTTTTATTCTATTTATATTTCAGCCAACATTTTTAATAAAAAAAAATATCCTTATTAATTAAAATTTATATTTTTTAGAACAAAATATTATACTTTTAAACATATAGATCCGAAAACACAAGATACCAACTCCTTAAATTACCGTACATGTTTTTGTTTTTATTGTATTGTTATACTACATTATTTAAGAAAATCATTTTATTATATTAACTTTGTAAAAATGACACTTTGATTTATTTTTAAAAGTAAAATATACTCCCTCCATCTCATATCTCATACACACCTTCTATTTTGGACTGTCCCACAAAAGTTTGCACATTCCCATAAAAAGCAAAAAGTAAAAAACAATCACTCTTCCTCATACATTTTATTTAAAAAAAAAAACATCTATACCTAACATAGATTATCATTTATTTATTACAAAAAATATCATTATATCCCTAAATATTATCACTTCCTTAATCTCCGTGCCGGAACTGGGGGTGCAATCTTTTGTGGGATGGAGGGAGTAGTATTTAACTGGGTTATTATTCTTTAAAATAAAATTTTATTATTGGGATATTATTTATAGTTAACTATTACTATTATTTTTATAATAATATACTCCCTTCGTCTAGACATGAACAAAAAAACCGAAACCGGCGGTTCGAATCGGGGAACCGCTGGTTTTAACCGGAACCGTCGGTTCCGGAATCGGCCAAAAAAAATCAGAACCGGCTAAGGAAGGTTCGGTTCCGGTTCCTCATATTTGGGAAAAAACTGGCGGTTCCGGATCGAACCGCCGGTTTTTCAATTTTTTTTATTTTTTACGCTTAAAATCCAAAAAAAATAATAATAAAACCGGAACTGGCGGTTTCGAACCGGAACCGGAACCGTTGGTTTCGGAACCAAAACCTTCGTACCCCGGTTCGGTTCCGGTTCCTCCTATCTTGGAACCGGAACCGGCGGTTCAGAACCGGAGTGCATGTCTACCTTCGTCCCACCCAAAGGGTATCTTTTTTTCATTTTGGGCGTCCCACACAAAAAGTCCTTCTTTCTTTTTTTCATAAATGGGACCCCACACACCCACTAATACAATTAAAATATGAGTTCACACTCTTACTAATACAACTACTCACTACATATTAAATAATAATACTCTTAATCCAGCTGCAAAAGGCAAACACTACCACTTTGATGGGACGAGGAGTAGAAATTATAACGTGGAGTAACAAATAAATAAAGCAATATTAATTATTTAATGGGAAAGTAAGAGTCTAACATGGGATTAACGTTTTAAAGATGCATATGAAATAAATGCGTCAACAACTTGAATTTTCATTTTATTTGATATACGTTTTAATGTGGCCGAACGTGTCATGCGTGTGTTATTGTTTGTGAATCACCTGGGAAACCACGTGTCGTTTTCCTGGACATTGGGATACTTTTAATGTTAAGAAGTTAAAAAAATGCAATGTAAGTTCATAAATATAATATATATATTATTTTTTTAATGTAAAAATAATACTTTATCCCAACTTCAACTTCACATTTTTTATTTTGGTTCATTACAATTTCAACTTTACACTTTTATTAAAAAAATAAAAAAAATAAATGCTCTTCTAATACACTTTAATTTCAAAAATAAGTTAAATAATTTAACTTTTTTAACACATATAACATATTTTATTATTTACTATTTATTAACAAAAAATATTAAATTACTCCAAAATAAGTTAAAATTAGACCTTTTTTTATGCATTAATTAGTATCCAATTTATACATTGACCGACTCCAGTCGTCCAATGATGAGGAGTTTATTTTAAATCAAAATTTTGAGCTCAATATGGATTGACTAATTGACCCCACATTTGAAACCTTAGGGATAGTAACAAATAGGATATCTGTCCATATATCTGTTTATAACATGACTTTTTAATTGTTGTGTCTAATGTAGGTAAAATACTTTGCTTTTTATAAAGTATTTACTCCCATGATCTAAGCCAAAGATTTTTGTGACACAATTTTTATATGAGACTGACTGAAACGGGTTGATTCATTATCATTATTATATAAATAAAATATATTTATTATTAGTTAAAATATCAGTATTTTTTTAAAATATGATAAATAATAAATTAAAGTATGTTTTCGAGGTATTATAGTACGATTCACTGCAAATATACTTTAACTACTAATAAGCATGCATACTTCATTTATATAATAATCATACTTTAACAATTGGTTAATCCCGTCTTATATTTATTCGTCTCGCAAGAGATTAGCTCATGATCTAAAATATCAAAATAATTAATAATCCATATAGTATTATTAATTTAGAGAAGTATCAAAATAATTGAAGTTATTAACGAATAAATTAAAAAAATTATTAATTCACAAAAAGAAATTGACTTCGCAATTAAAAACATTTATTAAGAATTAATCTGTCAACACGATATTGCTACTTCCAGTCTGATTCTATGAAGAAATTAATTAATTAAGAGTGTAATACACCTAAATAACAATAATATAATTATTTTAATTATTTTCTTATTTTAATATGGTGTACATATTCTTCTGGAATGACTGGCTGGTCAAAATATCAAATACCAACCGCTCCGCGTAAACCTTCACTGACATCTATATATACACACACACAATCATTCTCCAGCTTCACAGCAAATAATCGAATCCAGTAATTCAGAATTCTCATCCATCTCTCTCTCTCACTCTCACATTCTCATCCATCTCTCTCTCTCACTCTCACATCTCTCACATTCTCATCCATCTCTCTCTCTCACTCTCACATTTAATGGAAAAATTCGAGCAGTATGAACGGATTTTCAACCGATTTGATACAAACGGAGACGGGAAGATATGCTCGGCGGAGCTGCAGCAGTGCATCAGAGCAATAACAGGGGAAATGACGGCTGAGGCGGCAGCGGAGGCGGTGAAGCTGATCGATTCCGACGGCGATGGTCTGCTAACGCTGGATGACTTCGTGAGAATCGTGGAAGGAGCCGGCGAAGAGGAGAAGGCGAGCGATTTGAAAGAGGCGTTCAAATTGTACGAAATGGAGGGAAGCGGGTGCATTACGCCGAAGAGTTTGAAGAGAATGCTGAGCAGATTGGGTGAACGGCGGAGCTTGGAGCAGTGCGGCGATATGATTGCTCGATTCGATCTGGACGGCGATGGAGTTCTCTGTTTTCACGAGTTTCAGGTGATGATGGTCGCGTCGTGAGCGTGGGATTGGATTCGAACCGAACGACGTCGCCTCATCTGGTTTGCGTGTACATCTGTTTAATTTGATTTAATTTATTACATTTAATTAATTGGTGATTATTCGGTGGAAATTCTTTGTTTAGTGATAGATGTATGCTGTACTGTAAATTACTAATTAATAGAATTCTTTTATTGGATTATTATTCATTTGGCATTTATTTTATTTTTAATTCGAATTAATCGAGTTAGGATAATTTCGTAAGACGATTACTTGCAAATCAATCCAACTTTTAAGTATATTGTTGCAAAATGTATTAATTTTTTTTAAAAAAAAACAATACAAATTAAGTGCGTTTTGCAATGTTTAAAGGTGAAAATTTTAATTTACAATTTTTCAAAAATATAGATTAATGTAGTTTTTTTTTTTTTTTTTTGCAATTGACCTATTCATAAATAAGATTACATTCTAAAATAAGGAAATAACACTAAACCAACAATCTCAAATACATTTTAATTTTAAAATTATCACTCATTTATAACTCATATAATCTACTTTATAAATTATCACTTAAAAATTACAAACTATCCCTAAAGCAAGTAAAAAACAACTTTTTTAAATACTTCATATCTACAACAATTGTAAACTTTTTTTATAGGATGGAAAGAGTAATATATTATCCAATTCAAAATAAATACAATATTATTGTTGTTTTTTTAAATTCAGAAATTTGTGGCATACCTACTTGGTAAGAAAAACAAGCTTGGAATAGAAGTTGATTGGGTGTTAAGAGTATGGTCAATTAATTGTGGCCTCGTGCGTGACGATGCCATTGTATATATAAGTTAATTGTTCCAAATTGGAATTTTATTATTAATTTATTTCACCATATTCTCATTTTAATATTTTGATATTTTTTTCATTTCAGTGGAGATTGAGAAAGTTAAGCCATCCTAATTAATATGCATAATTACCTAATATAGGCATGTGAAAATATATTATTATATGATCGTAATTTTTTATGTTTTAATTTTTACTTTTATTTTTTTACAATTATTTCTCAAGGTTATAATAGAGGGGTTATCCCCCACTTGCAGATGCAAGATTGCAAAGGAGAGATGTGAAGATTTTTGCACCACAAAAATAAGATGTGAAATGTCTAATCTAGCTCTCTGAATTGTCATGAAAGGAGCAACTTACAAGAGCATTCCAAAAGTTTTAACTTTCAAATTCACATTGTGAGAGAACCTCATTTAGGTACTCAAAAAATGTCACAACTTCTATATTTTTAGAGTTAATTAAAAAAGTTTGTAAGATTTTTTTTTCTCTGTTAAGGTTAGGTAACAATTTTGATTTTAAAACGTCCTATTAAATTTAATGTGTTTTTTTTTTTAAGTGTGAAGATAATTTAGGATAATGAAAATAGTAAATTTATTCATGGTACAGACGGGTATTCGGGTAATATATACGAGTAGATTAGAAAGAGGAGAGAAATATAATGGATCCCGATTCCTTGTATAATACGAAATATATATCAAATTTGATTTCATGATAAAGATTCTAGGATAGACTCTGTGAAACAGATCGATCCATTATTAAAGTATGCTTATTAATAAATCATATACTTCCTCCGTCCATCCGAAAAATGACATTTTGCTTCTGTGTATGTTGATTAAGGAGTATTGTTATATACTTCCTCCGTCCGCCCGAAAGGTCCACATTTTGCCATTTTGGGCATCCGCACCAAAGGTCCACATTTTCCTTTTTAAACACATGAGATCCACACACATCACTAATGCAATAAATTTATGGGACCCATACATCCCACTAATACAACTACCAACTACATCTTAAATAATAATACTCTTTAATCCACGTGCAAAAGGCAAACGTCCACCTTTGTGGCGGACGGAGAGAGTAATGTGTAGTGGATAGTTGTATTAGTGGGAGTGTGAACCTCATATTTTAATTGTATTAGTGTGTGTGGGTCCCATGTGTATAAAAAAAGAAATGACCCTCTTTGGAATGGACGGACAAAATGAAAAAAATACCCTCTTTCGAGCGGACGAACGGAGTATATTATAACGTCTTAAAATCATATTTTAATGTATCATTATCTTTTTTAGAAAAACATACTATAACCACCAATAAACATATATACATAAATAACAATCATATTTTAATACATTTTAAAACTCATCTTATACAAAATCGGTCTCATAAGACACATTTTTAAGATTCTATATATTATTATTATTACAGTATTTTTTTTCCCCCTTCAATGAAAACTTACTCTTCTTCCATGTATTATGATTTCTATAAGTGACACGATTTCAGACCAAGAAAGAGTAAGCGACTTTAGTTGAGGTCAAGTAACGACGTCAATGAAGAATGAAAAATTCTAGCTTTAATTTATTTTCGAGAATAATGGAAACTTCTACAACTGCCCTTCGAAACTTCTATCGAATTGCTTTGGCCAAACTTTCATTAATACTTCCACTCTAAACGTTGATTTTTCTAATTATAATCGTGTTTCTTTTCGTAGTGGAAATGACGCATTCTCTTGCGAACTTTTCTTTTTATTGGTTTTTTTTTTTAAATATAAATCCATTTATAAGATTATCCAAAGACAATTAAAAGATTATTAGTTAGTTAAAAATAATATTTCATCACTAATAATAATAAAATAATAATAATAATAATAACTATTTCAGTGGAACAAGGGAGTATTACTTAAATTTATGAACATGTGGCGTCAAATAAAAAAAGTTAATTTCCACAAAATTTCAACTCACGTCTTCCATGTATTCTCAATGATTAATTATCTGTATAGTATTTTCGATCTATAAATAAATTTATACTTGCTACTTTTATTCGTTGCATAAACAGCTCCCAAATAAGAAAAACAATTTATTAGGGTGAGTATAAACTACATTATCTAAATTGAATAACTTGTCATTTCATTGAACTAACCTCTATGAATTAGTTAAGTCAGTTAGAATATTAGCTTGGTTGAGCTAATTAAAAAAATAAAATCTATTTTAAACTTGTATAGATAATTGTATCAATCTCTTCTCTCTACAATTTCAATAACATCATTTAACACTTTGAAATTGATTAATTAATTAATAATCATCAAAATACTGAATGTCACTTTTTTTTTTGAGTAATAGCATATCTTTCTTTTAAATATAAATAAATAAATCTGTGAATTTATTTGCTGCTAAGATTTAATCTTTCGGATGATGTCCATTAAATCAATATTGGGTCGGGCCCTCAATTTTGAGCCATTGTAGTTGGGCCCTTAATTTTGACCCATTGTATCAACCACGAGTTTATTTATGGCTTAACAAATTAATTAGCAGTTAAAGAAATTATTATAAATAATTACTAGAGTTATTGAGTATATATCTCTAAGTAAATAGTAACTCAACTCTTTAAATGGAACTAATGGAGTAAGTTTTATTCTTATGTTCTGAATTATAAGTCTAAGAAAATGTGTGAAAGAGTTGATGTAAAGAGAATTACTCTCTCCATGTTGTATTTTGTCATTTTCATATGTCCCAACACAAAAGGTAAATTTCTTTTTTAGTAAATGGAATCATACAAAACAATTAAAATATTTCAATAGGACTCACATATCATACTAATACACATACTTAGGGGTGTATCTATGTTAGGGCAGCCCCTGAACTACCCACCAAGAGTCCATTATATTTAATGTAAATAATTTGTATTTTTAAATTTAGCCCAGTTCAAAATAATTTTAAGCCCACCTAAAAAAAGCTTAAATATAAATATATTATCTCAAATTATATATTCTATGAGCTCATTATAATAAAAATTAAAATTTGGTCCATCTTCTATTATTTTGCTATATACTCCCTCCATCCCGTCCAAATGTCAACGGTTGCTTTTTGTGCGTAGATTAAAGAATATTACTATTATTTTATGTGTAGTGGGTAGTTGTATTAGTAGTGAGTGGTGAGTCACGTGTGGTACATTTTTTCTAAAAGTGGAAAATGGAGACATTTGGATGGAACGCCCAATATAATAAAATGATGATCTTTCAGTGGGTCGGAGAGAGTATTTAATAAACTTAGCTCAGCCCATTATGTATTTTTAGGTCTGCCACTGCACCTACCCATCATATATTAAAATATTATTCTTCTTTTATAATCTACATATTAAATATTATACCCCTTAATTTACGTGTTAGAAACAAACGTCACCCTTTTGATGGGACGGAGAAAATATGAAAAAGTTTTGGTAGGATGAGGAACACGTGCAGCGTCCATGATAGTCGGGGCGGCGGAGGAGGAACACGTGCGGCATACATGATAGGGCGGCGATCACATGCGACGCAGTCTATTTAGGGCGATTTGTCTGATACGAACATGCACATTCCGCGTGCCCATGATTCCACACCCGTGCCTATATTAATATCACGCCCTATTTGGATTTCCTTTTTCTCTTCCTCCACCTAATTTTAATTAATTGATTTAAATTCATTTTTCTCTTAAAAATAAAAATTATTGTCCATATATAATAAAGTCGAATTAGGATGATTGATATACAATTTTAAAATGTGGAGAAGTTGGAAGCGATTTTCAGTATTTTTTTTTGGTTATAAAGTATCTGATTGTGTGGACATCACTGTATAAGAGAGATTATAAAATTAAAGATTTTATATCTAATTATCTACTCTCTTTTATGTAAAGGTTGGGGCAATTAATTCGTAGAAGATAAATGTTATGGGAGAAATACTCGGCCCAATTCTAGATATTAAAAAGGCCCAATAAAGCAGGTTCAGGGGACGGGGAAGGCGAAGTGAACCCAGACTTATCTTGTTTATCCCGAGAATGAAGAAGTGTGCAAACCCAGAAATGACTAACGGCTAACCTCGGGAAATAACCCCTGGTCTCCGAGGTCCAACGAATAATGACAGGAGAAAGACAGGGATAACAACAAGGATATGATATAGTGACCCCCTACTATTTGTTAGGTAGAGATTCTATATTAACCAATGAGGTACAAAAACACCAAAAAAATGCATCAAATCTGTTATAGGATGATTCTAGAATATGACACTTGTCAATTATTAATTAGAGAGAATAATCTAGAATGAAAGGAGGAATCAACTCCCATATAGGGAGAAGGTGATGAAGAATGATGTAACACACAATCTATCAAAAATACAACAATGAGTAATGAAAATCTATATTTTCTTTGATCCATTTTTCTCATCCGATTCATCACCTCTTGGTTGGGTTACGTTGGAGTCCTGGTGACGAAAACTGACCATAACAATAAACATACAAATTAAATAGAGATGCAATCTTTCCCTTTCTCCTCTCTAATCTTCTTCTATTATTCTATTGTTCTTCTCTTATTCTATTGTTGAGTTATATGATTATACTCCATTTATTTTTAACAGTTTTATGGAGTATTAATCAGATATACATTTATTAATTTTGTGCAATTCACAATTATAGTCACAATCTCTTTTTTCCTAAATGAGGGTCATATGAAATAATTAACATATCTTCATGGAGCCAATATATACAACGTTAATATAACTACTATCTACTATACATAAATCTCTCAATACATTAAAATATTATACTCTTTAATCTCCATGCAAACAGTAAATGTAACGACATCCATGAAATGAAAGGAGCATATTTTTATTAATAAATGTATAACTTTTTATATTTAATTCTTCATTAAAAAGATTACAAGAAAAATCACTAATAAAATGTTTAAATTTTTATTTATTAGTGTATGTGTATATATTTTGAATATGAATGCACGAATTTGAATTAGAATTCGTGCATATTATTAATTGAGTAATAGGTAGATTTGCATTTTTACTTATTTGCTAGTAACTTTAATTTTAAATTGATGACAAATTGAATAATAGTATTGCATAATTTTCAGGGTCAATAATTTTAATTTGTATGATTCCACTTAAAAAAAATTCTTAAAAGGAATATAAAATTTACCCCCGTTAGTTCCTTGATATTATATCCATTTTCTTTTAAAGAAAATTAATTAAAGAGTTTAATACTAGTATTTAATAATGCACATTTCTTTTATTTTTCAGTTAAATCGGTTAAGGGAAGTGGTGGGGTTGGGGTAAATAGGACTACGGTCGTGTGTACAAACGCGTTACAAATACTTACTTTGATTTTATTTTAGTATTTGAATTAAGAAAATCAATCAATATATAATTAAAAGAAATCTTAATTAATATTCCTCGATTTCATAATTACTTTTCTCTAATTTTTTTCTTCATTTAAAAAAAAATATTTTTCCCCTTTAGCAAATTTAATAATTTATCGATTAAAACATAAATTAAACAAGTTTATTTATTTATTTTTTGGTGGTCATTGTAATTTCTAATTTGACGTTATTTTGGTTTGTGCAAAAAAGCACATGATTTCTTTCACGTGAATAAACGTGTTAGGTTATAAGTTTGATTATTAATTAACATTAATTGACCAAAAGTTCCTAAATATTCAAATTTTTACCTAATTGATTGTCTAAAAATATGAATACCATAATAATATTGTGGAATTCTGTTTTATTTGACCGTAAATATATAGAAATTTATGATTATAATAAAGCTTACAATGATTGCAATGTTTATTTTAAGTCAAAATTAAACCTTTTAATTAGGGCACCATTATGTGAGAGAGGAATATATATGAAATGGATTAACTTTATTATTAAGATAAACTTTCTCATGAAAAATTATACTATATTTCAGACGGTTTGTGAGACATATTAAAATATATTTATTATATAAATAAATAATATTTAATGATTGTTAAAATATATTTTTTAAATGACAAAAATTTGTGTGTCACCGGGCCGTGTCATATGAGAACACAAAAATTTAATACTAGTTATTCTTGTGTTCCCATGAGGGCACGGTGTGTCTCGAGGACACAGGAGACCTACTCTTTCTAAAGTAAAGATAAATGATGAATTAAAGTATGATTTTAGGATGTTATAATATGATTCATTATTCAGATATTTTAAATACAAATAAATATATTTTTTATCTATATAATAATCATATTTTAATAAAGGATCGATTCGTCTTACAAAAAACCCGTTATATGAAAAATATATACTCACTCCGTCCCCTTGATACGTATCCATTTTTTCATTTTGGTCAATTCCATTACAAAGTATCAATTTCCCTTTTTGGATTGATGTGACCCACAACAACTACACATGGCCCCACACTCAACACTAATACAACTACCGCTACACATTAAAATATTATTTCTCTCACCTTACTATACATTAAATTATTATACTCCTTAATCCACGTGCAAAAAGTAAACGAATATCTTTCAAAGAGACAGAGGGAGTATTAGTTAGTACTAAAATATGTTTATAGTAAATTTATTATAATAATACAGTAGAACTATATATACTTTATGCATTATTATTCATTACATTATAAAAAACATACTCCCTCCGTCTGGATTTTAGGATGCCATTTGCTTTTGGACACAGAGATTAAGGAGTATTGTTATTTAATGTGTAGTGAGTAGTTGTATTAGTGAAGGTGTGTGTCCCATTTTTTAGTTGTATTAGTGGGTGTGTGTGGATAGAATGAAAATGAGACCCTTGGGGCGGACACCCAAAATAGAAAAACGATACCCTTGAAAACGGACGGAGGGAGTACTTTAACTTGTATTTCAAATCACTCACTATTAAATTTAAAGAGTGAGACTTGCGTGTCCGGTGCATACCGTGCGCTTTTAGAATTTTGTATTATGGATAAGGGTACATTATTTTGTTCTAAAGGGTGTACACTTTAATTAATAAGAGTACATCATTTTGTTCTAAAGGGTATACACTTTTCATTATATTTTTTATTTTTCTTCAGAAAATAATGGGTACACATCTTTATACTAAAGGGTATATAATTTAACATAAAATTCTAAAGGCACACTGGGTGTGCTTCCGTGCGCCCGGGCGCACACAAGTTTTTACCTTGTAAAATAAATGGTACACATCTTTATACTAAAGGGTATACAATTTAGTACAAAATTCTAAAGGCACACGGAATGTGCTCCCGTGTGCCCGGGCATACACAAGCTTTTGCCAAATATAAATTTAAAGAGTAAAAATGAAATTAATTAATAATTAAATAATAAATGTTTGTGTGAGACCGTCTCATAAAATTAATTCCGTAAGATGAATAAAAAGAGAGATTAATATTTATAATGAAATTGATAAAAAATAATAATAGTATTGTGAATTATGAAAATAAATAATTTATATGTTATAAATGAAAAATAATAATATTATTAATAAAAAATAATAACAAATTATGAAATTATAAAATGGTATCATCATAGACAAATTTCTATCTAATTACAATATACACTAAATTTAATTTATAAATTATATTTATTTTAAGGAATAAATTAATAAATTAATTAAACCTCTATTGACAATTGACAGGTAGCGGTTCTGTCAGTTATTGCCTAAGGAAAAAAAATGGATTTCTAATAAAATGCCGTAATTAATGCTTCCTTATCCTAGAATACAAAAATTGAAAACTTTTTTTGCTTTTTTTTTATTTTATTTTTAACTATTAGGAATTGAGTGAGGTTTGCGTTCGCTTGGGTGCACACCGTGCGCTTTTAGAATTTAGTATTATAGGTAATAATATATTATTTTATTCTAAATGGTATAAATTTTAATTAATAAGTGTACACCATTTTGTTCTACATAGTATACACTTTTTATTAATATTTTTTATTTTTTTCAGAAAATAAATGATACATATTTTTATATTAAAAAATATACAATTTAATACAAAATTTTAAAGGCACACGGTGTGCACACAAGTTTTTGCCTTAGAAATTTCACTAATTCTACTCATTTTTTTGTGATGTTTAAATGACATAAATTTGAATTTTCCATTTAATTTTCAACATGTTATTGACGATAAAAACAAAGCACATTGATGAATCTTAAAATGTACAAGTATGATAGATACTTACTAATTTATTTTTTAACTTTTATAATTTAATTCAAAAATGTATATTTATTACATTAAAATCTACCTTAGATTGTTCAGGTTAAGTGCACCTAATACTATCCCATTTATAAATAATAACTTGAAGAAATGGATGTAATCAAAATTTGAAATAAATATATTTGTGTGGAAATTTATATTAAGGTAAATGAAGAAGTGATTTTATAATGATGATAGAGTATGCTAGTGAAAAATATATTTAGATGCAATGCATGTGTAGTGCTACCATCATACTATAAAAAGTTATTTATAGCATTATTCGCCATTAAAATATATATATATATATGATGTATATTATCGAAACTTTTGTAATTAATAAAGTGAGTTCCTTTAAGTAGTCCATAAAATTTTGATTTAAAATTAATTTGATCGAGTTGTAATACTTCATTCTTACCACAAAATTATTCATTTGTTTTATGAAAAAAAGTATCTTTTAACTAATTTTATTCAAGACTAGTGAGTAATTTGATATTTTCTTTTAAGTAATAAATAAATATATCATGTGAACTAAAAATAATATTAATAAATTTGAAATTAAAATATACTTAATTAAATGCGACATTTTTTTAAAAGATATTATGGGAGACAAATGAATTTTTTTTTCTTTCACAAGACTCTATTTTTAATCTTTATTTATAGTATTTATTTTTGTACGGATTTCCATAGACTTAGAAATTTAGTAATTAAGTTCGTAATTTTAACAGTTGGTTAAATGTATTTAAAATGCTTCTAATTACTTAATTACTGACTCTTTAATTTGTCCTATATGTTGATTGATTTGAAGCCATTCTTTTCAATTACACATTTCAAACGGTCATATAAAAATAAATAAACATGTTGAGGGTATAACTATTGAGTCAATAATGAATATTAATTTAATTACTAGTTATCATAGTTAAATTCTGGAGTCATTTCTTAATTAATTAAGTTTGGTATGAAATTAATAGTCAAATTAATAGATCTTATCTATGGTTGTCGTATTTACACATGATGACAATAAATTAACATAGATGATTTAATAGATTTATGGCTTGGTGGCAACTCTATCTTCTTAATAGGCTTGTACATTTATTAAAAGTACAAGACAACAGTACATTCAAGAGAAATTGAGAAAATATCATTTTTTAACTGTTGATTTTAGAAAAATGCTAGTACTTACTGTATTTTTTTCATACTCCCCCGTCCCTCCCAAATGGCATCATTTTATTATATTGATCGTCTTGTTCATATTGCACAATTTTCCTCATTTAGTAAAAAAAATCCACCAATGACCCACCACTACCCATCACATTTTTTTAATCTAAAAAACAAATGGTGTTATTTGCCCGGGACATAGGAAGTATTCATTATACAATAAAATTATCATTGCGTGTGGTCTCAAATATGTTAAGTAAATAAAATATGTGAATAACCGCACATGTAATCGTGTAGAGTAGTAGACGTAGTTGCAGAAAAGATTGTAGATTAGGATTTAATTATGTCCGAAATTTTAATAAAGTGGCATTCTTCAAAAAAAAAATTATAATGAATGACATTTTATAAAAAATAAATTATTAAAAATAATATTTTTTATGATACATCTACATTAATATATATTAATGAATAAATTATTCAAATTCATTAATTTTATTTTCGCGATCTTCCATGTATATATTCTATCAATTTTATTAAAAATTTATGTAAACGACAACACTGCTACTATCCAAACACAAATTGCAAAATACAAGACGTTTCGTCTAAACAAATTCCACAATATAATAATTAAAGCTCATTATTATTTTTTTAATTATAAAAGATAATGATTTAAACATTGAAATTAAGTACGTAGGTATTATTTTAGTTTTACATTTGAGGGAGACGTGCTCACTAGTTATTTTCAAACATATAATTTTGCACGATGTATTACTTCATATACACTGCAAAATATTATTCAAATAAATATTAAATATTATGACGTGGAGAAATACTTGTGTGTTAATGTTTCACGACAACACTTCTATGATACTGATTAGGATTGATAATATTTTTATAAAAGATGATACCTATAATAATGATATACTATTATTTCATAAAGAATTAGTTGTATAAATAAAGAGTGATAACATTCTTTATGAAAAATAATATTAAGATTTTTTTATAAAAAATGATAACTATTAAAAAAAAACTTAAAAAACAATATCATATAAGAAAATCTCATTTGCATTTTCATTATTTTCAATTAATGATTATCACTACCATTACAGATTTTGAACCAAGCTGAATTTTGAAGTAATGATACAACTATATAATTTTGAGTAATTATTTGAGATTTTACGTGGTATTAGGCTATTTTTACTAAGAATAAATTAGATAACTTATAATGAATTAGACTAAAGTAACAAAACAAATACATTAGAAACGGAGGATATATTTTATTCATGGTGAATACTTGTTTTGTTGACTTTTGTAATTTTACTCTTATTAGTGTATGTGTGGAGTAATAGGTGGAGTCCCTTTACCAAAAATGAAAAATAAATTCTTCTAAATGCCAAAAATAACAAAATTAAAACTCTCACTAAGAATCGGAGGAGTATTATTTTTGTCTCAAATTTTAAAAATATAATACTGTCATTTAATGTTTATTTAGCACTGATGACATGTTTAATCACCATTACATCCTTAATTAATCTTTTAAGGCTAATAAATGAAAAATATTACTAATATAAATGCACTTTTAATGTTTTTAATTTTTCAATATACCCAAAATAATAGTGTATAAATTTTGATCATATAATACTTATATACTCACCATATAATTTTAAGGCAAAACTGTGCTAAAATCATTTTAAGTTTTTTTAATGAGTTATCACTTTTTATTAAAAACTATTATTATTTTTAGAATAATATTATTTTTTATTTATATTATAAATTGTTTATAAAATAATTTATAATACTGTTATTATTTTTTTATTAATTATTAAGTGGAGTATCACTTATATATGTTTACATTTTACACTCTTTATCCGTCTCACAAAAATCGTTACGTAATATCACACAAATTTTTTAACTTATACAAGGTAATCTAAGAAAGAATATATATATATATATATATATATATATATATATTGATGAGGTTAAATCATCAAATAATAAATAAAGTAATTAAATAATGATATAAAAAATATATAAAACTAATTTGATTATTTCATCATTCTTCAATCCTCAGCGTTTTTCAAGAATCCTTGTACGCTTGTAAAATTAACCTGCAAAAGTACGTCGGAGATGTGCGCCAATTTGATGAGGTTAAATCATTGAATAATGAATAAAGTAATTAAATAATGATATAAAAGACATATAAAACTAATTTATTATTTCATCATTCTTCAATCTTCCGTTCTTCAAGAATCCTTGTACGCTTGTAAAATTAACCTGCAAAAGTACGTCGGAGACTCCGGCGTAGACCCTCCGACGCTCAAGTCAGTTTCTCGTCCCAATATCGATCAACGATTATCTCAAAGATATCAAAGATAAATCGTAATAATTCTCAAATACTCCATCCGTCCGCCCGAAAGGTCCACATTTTGTCATTTTTGGCGTCCACACCAAAGGTCCACATTTTTCTTTTTAAACACATGAGACCCACACACATCACTAATACAATAAATTTATGAGACCCATATACCTCACTAATACAATTACACCTTAATCCACGTGCAAAAAGCAAATGTCCACCTTTATGGCGGACGGAGAGAGTACTCTCTTACCTTTTGTGTCTTGTTTATGAGATTATAATACGTACCCGAATAACCTACGTTCTCTATCGTGCATTAACTGTAAAGCTTTAAGCTATCGTGCATTAACCGTAAAGCTTTAAGCTAATTAATAAATATAATTTATATATTTATCTACATCTATATATATATATATATATATAATATACTCCCTCCGTCTCAATAAGTATTTCACGTATTGGTGTGAGCGGAGTTTAAGAAAATTTTTTATTTTTATGTATAAAGTAAGAAAGAGAATATATATTTTAGTTGATTTAATGAAAAATGTGTGAAAAGTTATGAAAAAGGTGTGTAAAATTGTTGGGAGATGTGAAAAGTAAGTATTATATTGGGATGTGTGTAAAAAATGTAAATTATTGTAATGTATTTTTACCAAATTTAGTAAAAATAAAGTGTGAAATACTTTGAGGGACGGATAAAAAAGAAAAGTGTGAAATATTTTGGGGGACTGAGGGAGTAGTTAGGAATTTATTTATTAATTTAAATTAAATTTATTTTATCAATTCACTTTTAACGTAGTAGTATTTTTTTTCTTTATTGGTTTTCAAAACCCCCTCAAAATCACTCTCACTTTCACATTTCCATCTCTTCCTCTTTCCAAATCACCAATTTCATCCATTAATCCGTTCTTCGCCCTCTAATTTATTGCCATTTGCACTGAACGTTACGCAAGAACACGGCCCCCCTTCTCCCTCTCACTTCTACTCCACTCTCTCTCTCTTCCCCCCTCCCTTTTCTCCCACGATGAAGATGAAGTGAGAATCTCTATCGTCTGTTCAAAAAGGCCTGTTCATGATGCCCTAAATTTATTTATTTTTCATTTTTAAAAAAGTGTTGTGTGTGTGTGTGTTTGGCTGGAGAGATGGGTTCGTGCGCTTCTGTTAACAAAGACCCGGAATCTGTGATGAAGCTCCGTTTCTCAATCGGGTCGAAAAATGATAAGCTTCTGATTCCGTCTCCGGTCAAAGAGAAATCCGATACGGTCAAAGTCGGGGATCGTACGGTTGCTGACGTGGCCGTCAAGTCTCGGGGCTTTCTCGATACGGGTAATTTGATTTCATCTGTATTTTTATTCAAATTTAATTTAATATACCCATTTTTCTTTTTCATATTTGAAAATGGTGTATCCTGCCCCCACCGCCCTGCCCTGGGATTAGTGGAGGAGGTAAATGCCTCATATTTGGAGGTATATGTTTGTTATTATTATGATTTTTTTATGTTATGACGTTAGTATTCTGTTATTGGCTAGATTACTGATATAGAATTTTTTTTTATTAAGAAATTGTGTGTATCTCACCAACTTACCTATTAATCGAATTTGTATTTTCTTTATACTTAATTTAAAGAATTTAATAATTCATATTGTCAAATATTGCATTGTGTTGTTTGTACATGCTTTTTGTTTCTTTGGGTAGTCATAAAGTTGATTGATATTTTATTTTCTATTGTTCATTTCCTTTTAAGTAATTTTATATATTTTTCTGTCGGCCCATTGTTTTTCACTTTAATCCTGATTGAAACAATGATTAAGAATTTTATATTTTACATAATATGCTATACATTCACTTTATTGTTCTAGTTTGTTAAATCAAGGATGAACAATATGAACAAGTACATCAGCATTATTTATTTATTTTTAAAATGGGTTTTCAGTGAAATAATATTTTAGTTTAGTTATATTCTTTTCTTGGTGTGACTCTGCCACGTAGCATTCTATTTTTCAAAAATAGAATCTAAGTTTTTGGAGTAGGAATATAAATATAATGCAGCATCTTTATTGATGATTCCTTTCTTATATTAGTGAGTGAAATAAATAAATAAATAAATATATATATATATATATATATATATATATATATATATATAGTTGGAGTTGTGAATGTTTATATTCAAATCCTATTCCAACCATGTGGGTTTGGATCTTGACTTAATCATGTGATGAGTTCTGTATATGAAATATGCCTTTATTAGAGTTTGCATTACTATGCAATAATTTTTCATTTAAAAAAAAATACTCCGTAATTTAATTTAATGGGGCTTGTCTGGTAGGTGAAATTTTTATTACTGAATTGAAGGGTGTAGTTGTTAATTTTGAATGATTAAATAAAGCTGGAATGGAAATATGTATAGTTTGATATTTTGGTGCTGTTTGGATTAAATTGAAAGTAGCAGAGTGGCCCTCCTACTTTATTCAATGAGTAAACAGTTGTCTGATATGGACAAAGCATTATTGCTATACTCCATACTCTCTACACATGAACCCTAATTACCCCCATAACTTTCTTGCATTGATGTACCCCTGTATCCACGTCAGCAATGAATTCATGTTATCAATTCATTGTTATGAGAAGTGATTCAGTGATTACATGTCAAGCTAACGAAAGTGAAAGCCTTACCTACTTATTTACAGTTTAGCTACATACAAGCATTGTCGGATCGAGTTGAGCTCGAGCTCCAAATCCTCGTGCATACTTTTGACCTTAAATGTGATATCGAGAAAAAAACATACATTTGTAAGTGTTTATTCTTGATAAAGTTTCGTGAGAGACGAGAGTTGTGGAAGGGACTTGAAATAGAGTTGTGGAAGGAAGATTCCACGTAGGAGGAGAGGAGGAAGATTATAAAGTGTAGGGTATTAGAGGGAGAGGAATGAAGAGCCATGGTGGAGTAAGGTACCTAGATGGATGAAGGATGATCCATAGTTGAGGATTATCACTATGAGTTAGATTCATAGTTGAGGAAGGTTGAGGAAATACGACGTTACTTTGAAGTGTATGTGAGATTGATATTGGTTTTTTTCCCATATTTATCATGAGACATGCTTCGCAGCATAATATTTTACATCAACTCAATGAGTTAGCCTACGACAGTGTTATGTTAACTCAATATTTTTCCATGTTGCATTGAATTGATTTAGTTGACTAAAGGCATATTTTAAAATGTTTCTAAGTTGAAGGAGTTAGCTGCATGCATGATGCCTATGTAAGGAGACTTATTATTTTTCTTTTAGTCGAATCTAATTTTTTTAAAATTTCTATATTTTGTACGGTGGAACAACCCTTGCATGATTTTTTACATAAACGATTTTAGTTATTTCTGAAAAAACATCATTTATGCATCCTGCCATAGTTATTTTATACATCCTTTGTAATATTTATTTCACAAAAATCCAGACTTACAGATATTAAGACTCTTTTGGCAGGTAGCAAAGATGAAGCTTTCTTCGATTCTCAACCATGGTTAGAGTCTGATTGTGAAGATGACTTCCTTAGTGTCAATGGTGGTAAGAAACATCATCATCTTTCTCAAAGACACTCACTAATGGGGTTTCATTAGCAAGCATCAATATGTAGTCTTGTTAGTTTTTGAATCTTTCTACCAATAATGCAGATTTCACCCCTTCTCGTGGAAACACTCCGGTGCACCACAGCTTCACTCTAGGAAACATACTCGTAAACACGCCCTCCGAGGAAGAACCAACCCATTCTGCAGCAGAGCCATCGACACCTTCAGATAAGAAAAAACGCCTTTCTGAGCTGTTTAAAGAGAGCTTACGGGTTGATGAGTCCGTGGAAGAGGTTCCTGCAAGGGCAGCTGAGGAGGCAAACGACCTAGGTCAGCGTACTAGGTCAGCAAACGGGACACCTTACTTCTCCAGAGCTACATCCGGGGGGAGCAATGAAAGAACTCCCAACAGAGTGCTCGGTGCAGAGGAAAGATCGTTGAAGTCTTCACAGTGTTGCCTTCCGGGGCTGCTCTCTAGTCGTAGCTTAAACGAACGGAAAAAGAAAACGAGCCCTCCCCGGATCCCGGGTTGATCAATGGCATCGATCGAAATTTTGGCAATAATGTAGTACATGTTAAGGAGCCAAGGTTGTGTATAAATAATGAATTTGTAATGATCAAGAAGTGTTACCAGTGCTACTTTGCTAAACTTTGGTTTTTAGTCTTCTTTTCTACAGAATTGTAAAGCAACTTGTGAGAGTATCATTATAAGTTATTTAAATGAAGAGGTTTAAATCATTGTTAGATTAAAGTTTTATTTATTTTCAACACAATCTAAATTCTGTTTTTTGCTTTTCTATTTTGGGACGAAGTAATTAGAATAGATTGAGTTAATAGAAGAAATTTTCACACGATGTGATCTAATTCAAGCTAAGATGATCAAAGGTTATAATTATTTTTTGTTCTTCTATTTATTTTTTTAAAGTTATTATTAAGAATACGTTATTTATTTTTAGGACCAAAACTTATGTAAGATTGTGTCATAATATTTATGAAATTGATAAAAAGTGATAGCATTTTAATAAAAAGTAATATATTCAATAAATAGAAAAGTGGTAGTAGTGTAGTAAATTATTTCATAAATAGTTAATAACATTAAAAAAATATAATATTTTTAATAAAAAATATAATTAATTAAAAAAATGTAAAATATCTAGCCGTCTCATCCAAAAACTGCCACTATTTTAAGAGGAAAGTGAATTGAATGATTTTGATTTTGGACTTTGAGAAGAATGTATAACAAACCCATCTATAAATTTGGTGTACTATATCAATGCCTAATTTGACGTGCGACAACTTCCCACCACGGATCTTTTTCTATTAATTCGGATCATCTCTAAAATTTTAGTAAATTAATCAAATATAGGCTTCCTATTTACAAAAATAAAACTCCGATATTTAGTGATCGTATCAACATGTAGGACATTTTATATGTACTAACATGCAATCAATAAAAATTATGTGAAAGTATATTATATAAAAATTGGGAACAAAATGAAATTTTAGTAAATTAATTAATAAGGGCAACTTTTTTTTTTTAGAATAATCACTTTACTAATTATTAAAGATATCAATTTATGAGAATTTCTTACGTACTAAAATGCAATTTAGACAAATGCGTAAAAATATAATTTCGGGCAAATTATGCAAATTCATATCTTCAACGACAACATTTTTCATCTGAAAATTCTACTATAAGTTCGATCCATTATTTTTTATTATTTAAGATTAAATAATTGTAAGAAAATTGTTGCACAATAACACTATTAGCACTAAAATTTTATAATTCCCACATTAAAATAAACATGCCAAATACTTGTGAGTTATGACACCGGTTCACAAAATAACTTAATGATAAAAGTGATAATGGTACAATGAAGTATAAATAGAATGAGGAAACATTTAAAAATAATAATTAATTAATAAAATATAAAATAATCTTACATTACCCAATAAAACATTGATCACAAAAACATGTTCTCAACTACTATATTCAAACCCATTATCTATAATCAGTAAAAGATGACGTCATAATAGTCAAATATTTTCAGCACTGAATTTTTTTATCCAACTTAATATAATTTTCCTCTATAAATATAACACGAAAAATAAGCAAATAATCAATAATCTAGCAATGAAAACAATGGCGTCAAAGAGCATCTGGAATTTAGCTTTTCTAACCTTGTTCGCATTATCACCGCCGCATCAATCGTCCGCCGCCGCCAGCCGCGGCCGTTTCCTTCTTAATCCCGGCGCTCCGCCGCCAGAAGGATTGTGCTCTGCCACCGTGAAGAAACACGGCTACAAATGCAAGGAATTTCATGTACGCCGGAGATCGAATTGCACAATTTGAATGATCGATGCTGCCTAAAAGCCCTAATTAACTTGAGAAAACGTTTTTTTCAGGTGACGACTGGTGATGGCTACATATTAAGCCTGAATAGAATTCCGGAGGGCCGCGCCGGCGGCGGCAAGCGACGGCGGCCGCCGGTTTTGCTGCAGCATGGGGTTCTTCTGGTCAGGATTTGCTTATCTCCTTTGAAATAATTTTTCACTTATAATTATTAGTATTATTATTAGAAGATTAATTAATTTTTTATTTTAAAACATCCTCTCAAATTTTTAATATTTTAAATAAGAAACTCTACAATTAAGTTTTCGGTAAAATATTAAAGTTTTTTTTTTAATTTGCAATTTCCAATTTAGTCTTCTTTTTTTTTCCTTCCGATTTTTTTTTTCAAATTTTGGGGAAAAAAATTGGACTAAATTTAATAAAGAAAGACTAAATTTAAAGAAAAAAAGATCAAAATTGTAAATTACAAAAAATAAATAAATAAATAAATAAAAACTAAAATTACCATACTTAAAGATGAAATTTAATTCTTGTAAGTTTTCGGATGATTTACTGCTAAAAAAGATCGTAATTAAAAAAATATTAAAATGTCAAAACATCACAAGGTCATAATTTTCTTTAATTTATCAATTATTTAGTAATTTTCTTTGATTTTATCAAATTATTATATACACTCAAAATCATACATTAATTTAGTAATTAGACAAAAACAAAGTCTGTTATATAGTAGATAAATCATACATTAATTATATGAGACATATTATGTTTTATTATTAAAGTATGATAGTTATATACATAAAATATATTACTCCTAGTTAGTAAGAAAAGTATATTATTTTATTATTAAAGTATGATAGTTATATACATAAAATATATTACTCCTAGTTAGTAAGAAAAGTATAGTATTATTTTTAAATATGATAAATTATAAATTAGAGTATATAATTAAAGTTCTATAATATGATTCATCCATGAATATAAATAAATTTTAATTACAAATAAGATATTTTAAATAATATACAAACAATTGTGTAAATCCTTTATTTTTTAGTACATGGAAAATTACTCTTTAAATATATAAATTATTACTCTTTAAAATTAAAATAGTCTAAATTTTTTAAATTCTTGTAAATCTGATTTTTCGATTATTTTTTAGTACATGAAAAATTATCTTTTAGAGATAAGAATTATTACTTTTTCAAATAAAAATTATAGTATTAATTTTAAAAAATAAAGTTTATAAGTATATAAAAGAAAAGAAAGAGCATTGCAGGATGGGATGGCGTGGTTGGCGGGCCCTCCAAAACAGTCTCTTGCAATGTTATTGGCTGATAAAGGGTTCGATGTATGGATCTCCAACCTCAGAGGAACCCGCTTCAGCAGGCGACATACCCGACTCGACCCGATTGACCCGGTAATAGCAAATCAGTTTGCTCGATATCATTACAAAATATGTGAGATGAAATTGAATATTCGAATTAATAAAAATAGACTGTTAGATTAAACTAGTTAAAGTTAAATATAATTAGATTATACTTCTTTGACCTGTTTAAATTTTTAGAGAAGATTGGTAAGTGTTGCTGAGCTAATTTAATCTGTATATTTAAATTTTAGAATTTCTATGGATCATGTAACACATGGAATTATTTAAAAGATATATGAACAGGTTAAAAATAATAGAAAATAAGTAATTAATTATACGTCATAAGGAAAAAAATATTTTCTTGTAGGACTTAAAAGTGATTTTTTTTTAAATTACATGAGTCAACATTTGTGAGAAAGTTGCAAATATGTTCTTTAACCTAGCTTATATGTTCTCTTAATATCTTCTATATAATCAATTTTAGTTATTAACTATTTTTATTGCATAATTTTATATTGGTCCTATAATTTTCTTATTTTAGAAATTTTGATCCTTAAGTTGATTAGCATAATAATTTAAAATTAAAATTTCATTATTTAAAAGTTGTAGGATTAATTTTGTAATAAAATAATAATGCTAATGGACAATTTTCTAAAAAATATTTTTTAAAGATTACGAGTTTTTTTTTTTTAAACAACATATAAGTTATAGGACTAGTTTTACAATTTATTTAATGTTGAAATTTTGACATTGATAGAAATTCTGGAATTGGACATGGGATGATTTGGCGTCACAAGATTTACCATCTATCATTGGTTTTATCTTCAAAAAAACTGGTAGCAAAATTCACTATGTTGGCCATTCTATGGTAATTAATTAATTAATTAATTCACCATCTGCTTAATTTCATCTCCTATTTTATTAAATTTTATTAGTAAATAAATATTACCAGGGTACATTGATAGCCTTGGCTTCATTGTCAGAAGGAAAACTGAAGAACATTAAATCTGCTGCACTTTTAAGCCCAATTGCACATCTCTCTCATATCGAAAGTGATATTGTTGTTTTAGCAGCTAAATCATTTCTTGGTGAAGTAAGTTTTTATTTTATTTTATTTATGAATTATATAACTTCTGTAGAATCGGTTCTACTTCTATATAATTAGGTAGAACGACCCTCCCCCAATTTCTCGGTTCGGATCTCCTGTTATATTTTGGTGTTACATCTCATGTTGCAAACCGTTGGATGATTAACACGTAGGATAATCTAATCTATACCCTAACAATCAACCCTAAGGGGAAAGGTTGAGATTTTACTCTCCGCATACGTGTCACTCATCTAACGCGTGTAACATGAGATATAACGCCAAACTGTAACAGGACATCCAAGGTGCCAATTTCTATATTTTTTTAAATTTAATTTTAAGGGTATAATTATAATTTCATCTAATTTAGAATATAATTTATCCTAATGTTTATGGTATATTCTATCCTAAGGTTTATTATTTATTCTTAAAAATTTATTTCACTACGGCTAGAATTTAGAGTTTAGGGTATAATTGTAATTTCACCCTTATAGTTTAGGGTATTTTTTTATCTTTTAGGATTTATAGTTAATTCTAAGAATATGATTTTAATTTGACTTTTATTATTTAGAGTATAATAGCCTTTTAAATAATATAAAAAGCATTAAAAAATAAAATAAAAATCAAAACAAAATATATCAATAATTGAGAAACCACATAAGTTAATTAATTTGGGTGAGGAGGAACAATAGTTAATTTATTAGGGGAGAGGGAGCACAAGTTCCACCTTAAATTAGATAGAATGGTTTTACTATAGTCATACTCTTTATTTAAATCAAATTATTAGAAAAAAGAAATCAAATATTTATGAGGCAAATTTTAAATCTTTATAAATTACTATCGTTGAATTATTATTATTTTTTGAACTTAATAGTGGGGCAGAATGTTTGGCTTGGCGGAGTTCGATCCAATAGGGTATATCCGTAACTTCAATGCTTTATTATTATTAGTCTTTTTTTTTCATGAATAATATTGAATTTCCTTTCTTGTCCCTCTATAGACAAAATGAAGCTGCCTTCCTGAAAGATATATGTGAATATTACAAAGTGGATTGTGATCAAATGAAGATAACTGCACTTACTGGTATTTTATCCCATATACAAGCCTATTTTTGTCATTTCACCGCCCTCCCCAAATTATCAACTTAATTATAAATTTCGTTTTCTAATAAAAAAAAAACTACTCTCTTGTGAGAAGGGTATATGTGAAAAGGATGTGAGATGGGTAGATTCATTATTAAAATATAATTGTTATATAATAAGTATGTTATTATTACTTAAAGTATATTTGTAGTAAATTATATTATAACACCTTAAAATTATAGTATTTTAATTCATTATTTATGATATTTTAGAAAAACATAGTACTTTAAGTAGCAATAAGCATATTTTATTTATTTATATATAATAATAATACTTTAACCATAGTTATCAGTCTCACATAATTACCCCTCTCAAAAGATTTGCTCTAAAAAAATTATTTAACACTTTGCAAATCCGTTTTGGTCTTCACACTGTAGTATTTGCTAACAATTATTTTCTTCTACTTTTCTTAATATTATTTTTCTTAATTACAGGGGAGAACTGCTGTCTTAATGGATCAACATTTAATGATATAATCACGAAGGTACCACAGCCCACAGCAACCAAAAACTTAGTACATTTTTCTCAAAGTAAGCAAATAAAAGAAATTCGATTAAATCAAGTTAAATTAATAAAGGACAATCTCTTGGGAGATGGGAATATATAAGAGGAAAGTGAGACAAATCAGTCCATTATTAAAATATAAAATTAGTTAAAATATATTTATAATAAATTATTTTATAATATATTAGAATAATATTTTGATTCATTATTCATCAGAAAAATATACTTTCACTGTCATATACATATTTTACTTATATGATAATCATATTTTAATAATAGATTGATTCGTCTCACATAAGCACCGTCTCACATAGACTTTATCGTGAAACAATTCCACCAAATTCCTTGAGATTATCAATTATCTGATCAATCCCCTCTTAATAAAAAAATACTAATAATAATCAATATATATATACTTAAATGCAGCTATTCGATTTGGGAAACTTTCAAAATACGACTATGCCAATCCAGAAGAAAACATGAAACATTATGGGGAAATCAACCCACCCGTTTACAATCTATCCAAGATCCGACGTGATTTGCCCCTGTTCATTGGGAGTGGGGGTGAAGATGTAATGTCAGATATTAAGGATGTCGGAATATTGCTCGATGATCTTAAGAATCACCACAAGAAGAAGCTCAAAGTGGTGTTCATCCACAAATATGCCCATCTTGATTTTCTTCTTGCAACCAATGCTAATCAACTTATATACAACCAGATAATTGATTTCTTTAAAAAACATGACAAATAAAAAAATTACTCCCTCCATCTCAGAGAAATCGACGTCTTTTTTTGGGCACAGAGATTAAGGTGTATAGTAATAATGCGTAATGAATAGTTGTATTAGTAGAGAATATATGTAATATTATTTTGTGTAAGTGTCATGTACTTAGAAAATAAATGCGTCAACTTTTGTGGGACGGTAAGAGTAATTAATTAAAATGTTAGAAGATAGGGTTGTTTGCTTGATTTCTTTATTTTGCAGGTAAAGTGACTTTAATTATTTGCTGCTTTGATTAATTAATTGCGTGTATATGAAGTTAACTACTTGCTAATTAGGTAAGTAAACAGTCAGTTTTATCATAATTAAGACATCATTAAGGATGTATTATTCGGAAAACAGAAAAGAAAAAGAGACGTTTTCCTTACTAGAGAAAATGTACGTATAAAATAATCTTTCATTCCTAAACATGTATGTTTACATTAATTAGTTTTACACAAGAATATTGTCAAAAGTTTATATTAGGTTTTCAGAGTCTAAGATTAATTGTGTCAAGATTATAATTTAATTAGTAAGCTAAGCCATCAAAACAATTTATATGTTATCGCTTTGTTTAACGAGTCAAATTGAGCTTGAACCTCGAGCAAATTCGATCTTATTTTTTTACTCGTTTCCTTATCAAGCTCGAATAACAACCTAGTCCCCACATTATTCATATCTCGTCCAAACAAATGGTGTTAAATTGGTTATATATATATACACACACATCAAACAAGCCATAAGTGATAAGTGGTTAAGTAAAATGCAATTCTAGTACAAAAACAACACTTTTCGAAACAATTAATGAAGAAGTTATAAATAGTCCACGTATGAGTAATACTAAGTGGTTAGCTTAGTTTCAAAGGCAAGTATTTACCAGCAGAATTTGCTTAGTATGCAATCAACCATCTTTAATTTCTCACCTAATTAAACTAATCAAGATATATGCATCACTCAAATATTCACTTTCTACTAACATCCCACATACCACACAACCTTAATTTCTTTCCATCATGTCCCATCTCATCATTTCATCAACTAACCCATGCACACTTGTAAGTGGGTTGAAGACTCATGTTGTGACATAATTATGTATCTTTGGATTCAAGGAAGCAACTTGTTTTCTTATATATACAGAGAAATTATAAGGATTGAAATAAGACATAAAAGCTTACAAGCAAGAAAATGGAGCTTTCATCTGCAAGCAGATATTTAGTACTAATTGTAGTAGCAGTGCTTCTCCGACAGGTGTCCGCCGTGAAACACACTGTCGGAGGAAGCCAAGGCTGGGATCAATCCACAGATTTCGACTCGTGGTCTTCTTCAACAACCTTCAAAGTTGGAGATGAACTAGGTACATACATAATAAGGTTTAGTTGCAAAGAAAATATCACAATTCGTTCTAGTATCACCTATTCCAACTTTAGTTTTTTTTTTTTTTTAACAATTCTCAATTTTAATATTTTTTGTTTGATACTAATTATTTCTGTCCAAATTTCAAAATTTCTTCAATACTCTTGGATCCAAAATTTGTACCTGGACAAAAATAAAATAAAATTGAGAATTAAAAATTAAAAAAACTAAAGTTGTAATCTACCATATCTACAAAATGAATGGTTTTATTTTCCCTTTAATAGCATGAAATTCATAATATTTATTTAATTTTTATTGTATTCTTTAAAATTTTTACAATTCAAATAATATTTCGATCCCATATTTTCGATGACCTATCGTAATTAAAATTGCATAAATATGAAAATAATATTACAAGATCTTAGTATCTTACATATATAATTAAGTAGTAAACTAATTGATTTATATATGTTTACATATATAGAATTCAAATACACCGCGGGATTGCACAACGTGGCAGAACTACCAAATGAAAGCGCGTTTAAGAAATGCGACATCGGCGTTGCAGTAGACTCGCTAAACGGAGGTAGCAACAAAGTCAAGCTGACTAAACCGGGTACACGCTACTTTGCGTGTGGTACAACCGGCCATTGCGAGGGGGGCATGAAAGTGAAGATCACCACCGTGGCGGCGGATGCATCCCCTTCCTCCTCCGCCGCCACCTCCCCGCCGGCTTCTGATCATACCTCCGCCGCTTCCACCGCCCTTATTCAACCCCTCAGTTTTTTTGTCTCATTGGCACTGTCTTTTGCGCTTTTTCGTGTAGATTAGGAAACGCTCACGTCATGTTGTCATTTGTTGAAATGCGACTTTATGCATCGCAGTATTCAACGTTGAGTTTGACTTTGTTCACAGATGCTATATTATTGGTTATATAGTATAATTTTTTTAATATTAATTGATTTAATTTAATTTTTTTATAGACCTATTTGAGATGTGATCTTACTCAAATTCATAACTTGAATATAATAAGTTGATTAACACATTAAAAATCACACTTTTTATTTCCATAAATATATTAATTTTCAAATAAAAAAAATCAATCCACAATTTTAAAAATATATTTTAACTATAAATTTATCATTCTTAAAAAACACACATAAAATACTTTATAAATTATTTATAATCTAAAAAATTCTACATTATCCTCAAGAGTCAAGAAAGTTGTCACGCCCCAACCCGCAGGCGGAACGCGACAACCGCCACGTTAACCATAAATTTCGTGAAATGGGTGCACTCCACTCCACAAAGTTTATAGAAAACGTAAGGCTTGCTATCAAGTACCTGTAGAATTGAACAACTGATAACTACGGGTACAACCCAAGGACATCATTACATAAAGTATCAACAAGGATTTACAAAGGTACAAAATACCACGATGTAACTTAGTTTGAAGAAAATATACATGAGCGATATAACATCGCGAAAGTACAAAAAGAACATCAAGGGGGATCACAAAATATAAAATATACAATCTCGCCAATGGATCCGTCAATTTACATAAAAGATAAAGTACCCAAAACCCCGATCGAATGATGAGCAAACGATAGGCAAACCTCCAACCAAAACGATATCAACAGCCTGAAAATGAAGGAAATGATGGGGGTGAGCAAAACCACTAGCTCAGTGAGGTGATAAGCCGGTCACCCCAACCCTTATACGAAGCATGTACTCCCGTTCGTAGTTCACAACATAAAATCCAATATTTTGTTCCACATCAATTATTATGTTTACATAATATACAACTTAACGAAAAATACAACCTATAAATGCATTTACAAATACACAATTAGTTCAAACAAGATGTTATCACATAAAAGACGCGTGGGTAGCCAATATCCTCCTCGAACTGATCTCTCCGTCGAGAGTCAGTCCGAGCCCGTCACCGTTACTCTAGATAAAATGCACATTAATGTTCTTTCTCAACATGCCAAATGCTAAAGTTCACAATTCAATATCGATGTGAATACTTGAAATGAAAATATATAAACATATATGACATGCATGTCCACACCGGTGACGTTGGCTGAGCCTACAATAGACTGATTCATCTAACGATCACCTTCCAAAGTATGAGTATTTGGCAAATGGACAGGTGCCCCGTTAGATCTAACTCACCCGGGTTTGCCAAGCCATGGGCAACTTGTTTGTCACTCTAACTCACCCGAACCGCGACAATTCGGGCTACTTAATCAATGTCGCTCCAACTCACCCGAACCGTGACCAATTCGGGCTACTTAACCTTGGTACCAGGTATACATATGCATATGCATCATAAGATGAATAACGACTCAAGTTAGAGTCTAAATGGCACACATGAATAACCAGAAATCAATCTGCAAATAATTCGCAATAAAGACTATCAAATATCGAGCCGGCAAGGCTCTTCAACATAAGTTAAAAATCAACAATACCCATATGAAATAATATAAGATAATCAATGGACCATCTTAGGCCAATCAGGCTCTAACTAGAACAATCGAGCCAATCAGACTCTTTACCACATAACATATTACCAAAATTTTCTTATCAATTAACTAAAAATAAAATGAATGCAAATTTAACGAGGGTCCACACTTCCCACAAGAGAAGGCGTTCCCGAATTATCAACTCACAAGGAAGTGATTAACTCTCTCCGGAGTCTGAAGTAGGTCCTTTGCCCTTCGTCGATGGTTCTTTACCTAGAAAGGAGATGAGCAATTAAAGACAAATCAAATATAACTAACTATTAGCAGTAACATCGTCTTTCATTGTCAAAATAAATCTTAATCGAGCTTGAGCGAGTCGATATTAAATAAGAACAGCCCGTATCTCCTCAACATCATCTCCCAATCTCACATAACCCGTTTCAGATCATTTCTTAAACAAAACGATAGGAAGTAAATTTGAATTCGACATAACTATTCTGAAATTTCCAGCTAGCAGCAGTTTACAAGAAAAATCATAACTAATTGTAGAAAAATCGAATCATGGTGTTTCAAGTAGCTACAGAAAGCTAACACGTTCAGCTACATACAGAAATTGAGTTTGTAAACTTCTGAGGTCAGTAGCTATGTCAAAATCAGTTCGAACAGCAGCTGCGAATTACCTAGCAGCAGTTTACGAGAAAAATCATAACTAATTGTAGAAAAATCGGATGGAGGCGTTTCAGGTGGCTACGGAAAGCTAACGAGTTCAGCTACGTATAAAAATTGAGTTTACAAATTTCAGAGATCAATAGCTATGTCGAAAGTAGTTCGAACAGTAGCTACGAATTTCCTCATATAAGGAAGAAAACCCAACAAAATCACAAAATCTTGGAGAAAGGAAGCTTAATTAACCTATTACTTACCTCAAAACAACTTAGAAACCACCTAGGATGAGGGTTGTAAGGGAGAATTTGATCAAAAAGGGTTTCTCCTCTTCACTCTCTTCTTTTCCCTCTTTTGTTCTTCTCACTTTTCTTCTCCCGTACTCTTCTTTCTTTCTTTTCTTTTTTTTTTATATGTGTTGAGGCTATTAGAATGGGCTGGGCTTATTTCCATGTTATGCCATTTAAGTGGGCTGGACTTGGGCCAAATAAATAAATAAATAGGTTTTGGGCTCTAAAAACAAATCTAGGTCAACTTGGGCCAAAAATAAATAAATAGGTTTTGGGCTTTAAAAACAAATCTAGGTCAACTTGGGCCAAAAATAAATAGGTTTTGGGCTTTAAAAACAAATCTAGGTCAACTTGGGCCAAAAATAAATAAATAGGTTTTGGGCTTTCTAAAAAAAATAATCTAGTTAGGCTAAGATATTATAAAGTATCCCCTCCTCTAAAAAGTTTCGTCCTCGAAACGTAAACGTACCTAGAGATGAAAAGAGATGTGGATGTTGTTGACGCATGACTAACTCTGGTTCCCACGTTTCTTCTTCAATTCGATCACTTCTCCATAGAACTCTCACCATAGGAATGGATTTATTACGAAGCATTTTCTCTCGGCGATCTACAATTTGAACAGGTTGTACTTCGTACGATAGATTCTCCTTTAATACAACTGGGGGATATTCGAGCACGTGCGAAGGATCGGGTTCATATTTTCTAAGCATAGAGACATGGAAAACATCATGAATCTTTGACAATTCGGATGGTAGCTCAAGTCGATACGCGACACGACCAATCCTTTGCACGATCGTAAACGGGCCAATATACCTTGGACTTAACTTTCCTCGACGGCGAAATCGTAACACACCCTTCCACGGAGAAACTTTTAGAAAAACTTTATCTCCTTCATTAAACTCCAAATCGCGCCTCCTATTATCTGCGTAGCTTTTTTGTCGATCTTGCGCTGCCTTAAGTCTGTCTCGAATAAGTTGTATTTTTTCCTTCGCATCTTCGATAAGCTCTACTTGTTCGATTTGTCTCTCGCCAACCTCATCCCAAAAGAGCGGTGTTCGACACTTTCGGCCATATAGAGCTTCGTACGGGGGCATTCCAATGCTTGAATGATAACTGTTGTTATAAGCGAACTCCACCAAAGTCACGTACTTATCCCAGCTACCTCCTAAATTCAACACCACTGCACGTAACATGTCTTCTAGTGTCTGTATAGTTCTCTCTGACTGTCCATCAGTCTGTGGATGAAACGAGGTACTGAATAGTAATCTTAAACTTAGTATATATAATAATAACTATGCAACTAAATGAAGGATGAAGAGAATTAAAAATAATATTTTCATTAATAAACACATATTAACTCGAATAAAAATAAAATATGAGCTTAAAAAATAGTTTTAATGGCCAAAAACAATCCATTTAAATTATAAATAATCATCACTGTCATCCAAAAATTTAATTTTATGGTGGGGGAGTATTGTCAAGTCTCTTAAAGATCATAGGGGGAGTGGTTTATAGAGGGTATTAGTAGAAAGGTGGGGAATGTCTTGGATACTAGTTTTTGGGGAGAAGATTGGACTGGGGAGGGTACTTTGATATCTAAATATCCTAAATTTTTTTAAAATTGTACAAAGAAAGAGGCGAAGATTAGCGAGATGGGAGAATGGGATGGGGATGAGTGGAAATGGGGATGAGAATAGAGAAGATCACTTAGGAGTTTTGAAACTGACGATCTTAATTCTTTGTTGTCACTTATCAACAGGTGCAAATTATCTAAAGAAGCAAAAGACACGTGGAGGTGGAAATCAAACAGCAAAGAGACCTACAACGTTAAAGAAGCATACGAAGTGTTGCGAAGGAGGAAGATGACAAGAGAGCAAGAAGATGGAAAAATCTATAGTCAAGTTTGGAGAAGTGCTACGATTCCCATAGTACAACTCATGGTTTGGAAAGCAATTAAAGGAAGACTCGACACGACAGTAAATCTTAGAAGGAGGAATTGTCTTCCCTTGAATATTGGAATCATGTGTCCATTGTGCAAGAATAGCGAGGAAACAGGTGAACATCTATTATTCCACTGCAGCTGGAGTGCAAAATTCTAGTTCGAAAGCCTTAAATAGTTGGGGGTAAGCACTCCCATTCATGAGTCGATCAAAAATAATTTTTTGTTGTTTGGAGGTCTATTTCGATCTAAATTAAGTAATTCTATTGCCTTATTAGTTTGGATGTGTGGTATTTGGTTATTATGAAAAATGAGGAATGATGTTGTCTTTGGAGGAGGTAAAGGAGATATTATGAAAATTGTTTGAGATATGAAGTATAGAGCATGGAGTTGGATAAGGAGAAAGAAAAATACTTCTTCTATCAACATTAATTTTAGAGATTGGTGGAAAGGAGGACAGGGGGAACGTAGCTTCAAGGAGATGTTGCTAACTTAAAAAGTTAATTCATTAGAGTGGCGTAAAGGTATGTGTTACTACTTGATGTTTCGATAGGTGGGTTGTAAGGTGTATGGAGTAGTACCAACAGGGCCTAGATGATTGTTAATTTTTTTCATTTCATGACTTTAGTGGTTTGTAAGAGTTATGGAGTAGTACCAACAGTGCCTATGTGATTGTTTGAATTTTTTCATTCCATGACTGTTGAGGGTATTTCTCATTACCCATTTTTATTAATAATAGATTTCTTTTTGCTGTTAAAAAAAAATAATATTACCGATATCCAATTGACAATTTTAATCAAAATTTCACACCCAATTTTTTTAATTATTTAATGTTGGTATGCTCCATTTGTGCCCATTTTCGATGCCACATGACAGTCACGTGTTATTTTTTGATGATTTCAGTATTTTCTGACTAAAATGAGGCATTTTTTCCTTATTTCACGATTATATCATTTATACTTTTTTTTTAAATTAGTTATCACTTTTTTAGTAAGTATTGTAAAATAATTTATTGTCCTATTATTACTTTTAATCATTTTAATATTGTTTAAAAAAAATTATTTTAATACTCCCTTCGTCTGCTTCTAAGGTGTCCATTTTACTATATTTGGTGTTTGATTCAAAGATATCCATTTTCCCTATTTAGTAAAAAAGTACACAATATGGCCCACTATTTTCCTCTAATACAACTACCCACTTTATATATAATAATAATACTCTTTAATCCACGTGCAAAAAGCAAACAGATACCTTAGAACCGGACGGAGGGAGTATTATTTTTTAGAGAGGGACTAGGGTACAACCTTGGTCTCCACCCTTCTTAATTAATTCCGGCTCCTTCATTAATATTGTTTTTTATTTTATTTTTAAATTTATTTTATTTAAATGACTATTATACCCTAAACTCTAGGATAAATTATACCATAAACCACAAGGGTAAAATTACAATTATACCCTAAACCCTAAACTTTAGGGATAAATTATACCCTAAACCACAAGGGTAAAATTATAATTATACCCTAAATCATAGGGATAAATTATACTCTAAACTACAAGGGTAAAATTACAATTATACCCTAAACTGTAGGGATAAATTATACCCTAAACCACAAAATTACAATTATATCCCTAAAATTAAATAAATAATAAAAAAACAGTAACCGCACCAGTTAAAAAAAACACACTGATGGTGAAGGAAGGAGGTTGTATCGGGGTTGTACCAATTGAAGGTTGTACACAAGTCTTTGTGTATTTTTTATGGCAAAAACTCTCGTGCACCCGGGTGCGCGGACCACATTCCGTGCGCCTTTAGAATTTTGTGTTAAATTGTAGTATACCCTTTAGTATACAGATGTGTACCCTTTATTTTCTAAAGAAAATTATTGTGTGTATCTGTGCACATGAACAACACTCCGTGCGCCTTTAAAATTTTGTGTTAAATTGTATACCCTTTAATATAAAAATGTGTACCCTTTATTTTCTAAAGAAAAAAAATATTAATGAAAAGTGTACCTTTATTAATTAAAATGTATACCTTTTAGAACAAAATGGTGTACTCTTTAGAACAAAATGGTGTACCTTTTATTAATTAAAGTATATACACTTTACACCAAAACAATGTACATTTACCCATAATACTAAATTTCTAAAGGCGCACACAGGCTTCACTCATTTTTTATTATCACTTTCTATTTCTCTCTTAATAATTGATGTGAGGCATGTCTTTGATGTGTGGTAAAATACCAATACAACTGAGGAATATCCGAATATATCAAACTATGTGAACTATACTACTAGTAGTACTGTACAGAATACACACCGCCGAAAAGGAAAATTGTTACTAATAAAGTGAAAGGGCGAACCCCCAATCTTGAGGATGCCGGAGGAGACGACGGCGATTGACTACGTCATGGAGGCGGCGTCCGGCCCTCACTTTTCCGGCCTCCGCCTTGACTCTTCTTCACCCTCCCCACGCTCTGCCCCTGTCACTCCTACCTTCTCTTCTTCTTTTACCGTCTCCGATGCCACCGCCCACAAGCAGCCTTTCGTAATCGGTAATTAATTTCCGAAGTACTCTTCATCATTCACACAATTTTTCAATTTTCTAGTTCTTTGTTTTTGGGGGAGCAGGGGTTTCGGGAGGAACGGCTTCAGGGAAGACAACTGTTTGCGACATGATAATTCAGCAGCTTCATGATCATCGTGTAGTGCTCGTCAATCAGGTCTTGTCAGTGGTGTATTTTGATTTCTCTTGAATGATAAATTACCATTATATATGTATGATGATTTGATTGTTCTTCTGAGGCCTTCCGAAGGAACTTCATCTTTCCAAATTAGGTTAGAAAATTGGCTCTCTAAACTCTTTTTTTATTGTGGTCCCAAACGAGACTGTTGACTATCTACAAAGCGTTGATTTCTTATCTACTACCGGTTTTTCAATTATCAGTTATTCCTATTTATAGTTTTACAAACTTTAACCACGCTTATATAACTGTTATATGCTGTGTAATTGTAAGCATTATTAACGGTACTTTGTTTGGTTAACACAAAAGCCAGAGAAGGAATTGCGACTTAGCATCACTGTTGTTCAAATATTATTCTTACTATGATAAGTTATGAAAAATTGTTTGCTTTTTAAGAATTTTATCCCATTTCGGGCAGGATTCATTTTATCGCGGTTTGAACCCTGAAGAGTTAAAGCGTGTTCATGAGTACAATTTTGATCACCCAGGTAATTTAGGGAGTTCATTTTTCAAATACCCATGTTAACTGTCCTAGTGCATGTGTGTGGAGTCATTTAAGTAATTACTAATTCACGCGTAATTGTTGTTGCAGATGCATTTGACACAGAGCAGCTCTTGGAATGTGTAGAAATATTAAAGTCTGGTCAGCCTGTCCACGTCCCTATATATGACTTCAAAACACATCAAAGGTGTTCGGATAGCTTCCGACAGGTGGAATTCAAATCCAGAGAAATTAGTTATTGAAATTCCAATATAGAGAAATTTGTGTAAATTTGTCAAGATATCTTGCAGGTGAATGCATCTGATGTTATTATACTGGAGGGCATACTTGTTTTCCATGATCAACGAGTGCGCAATTTGATGAACATGAAGATTTTTGTTGACACAGGTGAAAAGTGAATTTGTTGTTCAATATCCCAGACTATTTATGGAGTTAAAGTTATGAACGCTGTTGATTGATTTAAACAGATGCTGATGTGAGACTTGCTCGTAGAATACGGCGTGATACGGTTGAGAGGGGTAGGGACATAAACTCAGTCCTAGAACAGGCAAGCACCATTTTTTTTTTCTGATTGAATATTATTATACTACTTCCACTTGTTCAATGTGATGCACAGTTTAGAATGATCTTTTACATTAATTTATTACTGTGAGGTGGACAATTGTTTCACTTTCAGGTCAATTTTGAGTCAATTTGCCTGCTCATTTTGTTGAGCATTTCTTAGTGAATAAATTGGGGGTCTTACAGCATTATACTCAGTATTATATCCTTGGTCTTGTGAACGCCTAATTTAAGCACCTTGTATAAAACTGAGTAATTCTATGGCTTTCATACATATTAGAGTTGTTAAAACTTCTGATTTTCGATTCGAAATGCTTTAGTATTCTTACGTACACTTGTTATAAGGGTTCTTTTCACATTGTGGTTTTTCTTTGAACAGTATGCAAAATTTGTGAAGCCTGCTTTTGATGATTTTGTTCTGCCATCTAAAAAATATGCTGATGTTATAATACCTCGCGGAGGTGACAATCATGTTGCAATTGACCTGATTGTCCAACACATCCGAACCAAACTAGGGCAGCATGACCTGTGTAAAATATATCCAAATGTTTATGTTATTCAATCTACTTTCCAGGTAACCATTCTATCTTGTTCTTGTTTAAGATTTCATTGCATCTAATTACTTTTAGAAAAGTCAAAGAGAGAAATTATTTTAACTCTTACATCTCTCTGGTTGTCAATTGTCAGATATGGAGTGAAGTAAAAGGGTAAAATAACTCTTTTCCATTATTCAGAAAATAGTATGGAAGTGAGCTGTATCAGAACTTATTCACTGTAAATGAAAAAATTACATTCATAAATTAGTACTATGTAATTTTTATATTTAATGCGAATTTCTAGTCTGAGAAAGGTGAAATGAACGATCTGACACCCATTTTTCTGCTATTATGGTTTTGTAACTTCTGTTATTGTACTCCTAATCTAAAGACTTTAGCAAAACTTGCATCTTTTGAAACTGGACTAATTGACTAATTATACTTCCACCTTTATTTCTTTTAGCTGTATATATATGTTTGCCTTTGTCTTTGTATTTGACATCTGTGATTTCTTTCTTACAGATTAGAGGTATGCATACCCTTATTCGAGACAAAGACATTTCAAAGCATGATTTTATATTTTATTCTGATAGACTTATCCGTCTGGTGATTACAAATTCTCTTAACCATGACATTTACCTAATAATAATGGTTACCTGACGGAGAGGATTTTAGAAGTTTATGATGTATGATATTTCAGGTTGTGGAGCATGGTCTCGGTCATTTACCCTTCACTGAGAAACAAATTGTCACCCCAACTGGTATACTTGAAAACTCTACACTATCTTGTTGGATTTTATCCTTTTCTTTTTATTGAGAAACTAGATCACTTTGCCACTTCTTATGTTTCCATGATTAGGTAGTGTTGGATGTAGATTGTAGAAGTTACTAATTTATGTATTATTGACAGTTGAAACTTCGTGTGTCGAATGCAGGGTCAGTATATACTGGTGTAGACTTCTGCAAGAAATTGTGTGGGGTTTCCATTGTTCGAAGGTAAGGGGTGTTGAGTGAAAAAGAATTTCCAATTGGTTGAGTCTGTTTAAATATCTTCCGACATTGCTTACCATTAAATTCATTTTTTTTATGAACTGCTCCCTACATATTCATTATTCACCGTTTTACAATATTTCACTTGCCCTCAGTTTTTTTCCCCCCTACATGGATTAGATTTCGCGGTTATTACTAATTTCCTTTCAGATTGTTCTTTTATCCGAAAGGGACAGATATCATGTTTATTCTTGTATCTATGTTCTTGTGAATCTTTTAATATTGAAGGCAATGTGTTTTTTCACTCAGTGGTGAGAGTATGGAAAACGCGCTACGTGCTTGTTGCAAAGGGATTAAAATTGGAAAAATCTTGATCCACCGTGATGGTGACAATGGAAAACAGGTTGCATTTCTGTTCTTTCTGTTTGAGCCTGATTAGTTTTGGAATAAAATGGTTGCTAAATTTTGTTACATCCTACTTGAACAGCTTATATACGAGAAACTTCCCACTGATATCTGTGAGCGCCATGTCCTCCTCCTCGACCCTGTTCTTGCTACAGGTAGATGATTTTTTTTCTTGTTTACAACTCTATTGATTCTCGTGGAATATGACATCGAATATTTTTTTTTTCTATTCAGGCAACTCCGCCAATCAGGCAATTGAGTTACTCATACAGAAAGGAGTTCCTGAATCACACATCATATTTCTGAACCTTATATCAGTGAGTTGTTTTTTAAAACATGGAAATTTCTTCAAGTTGAGAGCTCAGTTCATGTTCTTACATTCCCCTATCTGTTTGTGTACATAGGCACCAGAGGGAATACACACTGTTTATAAACGCTTCCCGTCCTTAAAAATAGTGACATCAGAAATCGATGTGGCACTAAACGAAGAATTCCGCGTGATACCAGGTATGGGTGAGTTTGGTGATCGCTACTTTGGCACTGATGATTGATCTACATGAGTTGTTGTAAATTTTGAAACGTTGAGCACGAAGCATTTGTTCTCTTGCTCAGTACATATTTTTCTTTATCATCATTGTAATCCCCCCATTGAATCGAACATACGAAGGAACAGATTGATAAGGCCAAATGAGTTTTGCAATGGTGTTGCTCCTTTCAGAATCTTATTCTCGTTAACTTCGAAAATGTTGTCTTTGTCTCTATTCGTCCTATGTTTGGAGATTATCGTTGTTACTGTTTGGTTGACCCTTGTAGACTTATGGCGACGTTATGTTACTTTGTAGTATCCGTTGAGAGGTGTTTGGGTGACGTTATGTTACTTTGTTGTATCCGTTGAGAGGTGATTGGTCAATTTCACTACAGATCGATTAAAAATGATATTTCGCATTTTTATTTATTTTTAAATATTCATGCCAAACAAATTTGATGGTTGATATTATGAATTAGTATTAATTGAATAGTATTATGATTAATTTTAGGTCATGATATTATACTCCATTTTTTAGAGTTTCAACTGCTGTCATGTTTCACGTGAATTCTCCTTATACTACTATTTAAAGATTTGCAGGATATTTTTGGCGAGACTGTCTGTGAGAATTTTACACTTTTTAATTAATTATCATTTTTTTTATTAAAGATGTAATTATTAAAAATATTACTACTTTTTATTTATAATTTTTTATTTATATTATAAATTGTTTATGAAATAGTTTAATGCACTATTAACATTTTTCATCAAATTCTTATTTCGGGTTATTTTTATTGTACCATTATACTTTTCATTAAAAATGTTATTATTATACTTTTCATCAAATTCTTATTTCGGAATAATTTTTATTGTAACATTATACTTTTATTTTTCATCAAATTCTTATTTTGGATTATTTTTATTGTAATATTATACTTCTCATTTATTAAAAATGTTGTCATTTCTTATTAGTCTCATTAATGAATTGATTGAGTAGGATGAAACGGTTATTTTTCTATTTCGGATTACAGTGTGCTGACACATTCATTATCTCACTATCATTTCAAATATTAATAAGATTCGATTGAAAAAAAGGGTCAAAACCGATCATTTAAAAAAAAAATTCCGACAAGTATTACAGAACTAAAGATGTACGGTATAAGGTGATGCAGTTCTTGATTATCACAAAATGCGTTTGCTTATTATTACTATTATGTCTATGTATGGCTATGAATTTGGACAAAGAATGAAATGTTCCACAAAAAATAGTCGTATATATGTCACATTTTTGGGATATCAATTTCCCTTCTTCTCTCTTTTGGCAGTCTCTAAATGAGGAAACACACTCAATATGTTGTGAGCTATCAAATCCGACCTTGTCAAGATCCCCACCACCGGACAAACCTGCAAAAAAAACACACACACACACACACACCATGTTATTACACTCTCAACACCAAAACCATGCAACATAACTAGCTAGCATTGACACTTTACCCCTGCAGCTTGGTACTTAGGCAGAACAAGCATGTGCCTTAGCCCGACTTGCCGGAACAGGACCAGCGTCTTCGCCACCGACACGCTCTCAACGACCGTGTAAGGAGTCGTGTTCGTTAGGGGATGCAAATCGACGTACATTTCCATCTCGTCTTTGCTCACCGTCACCTCCTCTATGGTGGCTCCCCTTTCGGCCAAGTCGATGGAGGTGAACTGCTCCCTCACCTCCCATTCTTCCGTCCTTCGTCTCTCTTCCAAGAACCACTTCTTTTTTAGTACTAAGAGGAGGTGTGCCCTGAGCACCAGCCCATGAAGCTCAGTGGCACCATTTGGTGACCCTGTTGGTGGGGTGATCCCTGAATCCACAACGGGGAAGCCGTTGTGTGTTGTGTTTTTCAACACTTCGACGATCCGCCCCACCTTCTCGACTCCACTGAGAGAGACCACAGCTGGTTTGACATCAGCTAGCTCACCAACTGTGATGTTCCTCATCCATGGCTCAGGATGTGCTTCCAAGAAAGGTAAGCCCTTTAGGTCCAAGATGATCTCATAAATGCTCGGATTGAAGCAGTCTCCCACGGTTTTCGCGATGAGAAGGACGAGCATTGTGATGGGTAGCAAGAGGAGGTTGTTTGTGAGCTCAAGAAAGATGACACATAATGAAACAGTCATCCTCATTGAACCTGCCATGAGAGAGGCCGCTCCAAGGACCGCGTAGAGGCCTTGATCGATCCTCGTGTAGGGTCCCATGGCGATACCTAGGATACGACCGTAGGCTGATCCCATGAGAATGATGGGGAGGAAAAGACCAGATGGGACAGCAATGCCAAAGGTGATGAGTCCTAATATGCAATAAAGTCCAAAGAAGATGAACAGAGAAACCACACTGAATTCGGGTGCAGTGTTGATGGAGAATATATTTCGGACAGCATCATCATTGGTGGTGAGAAGAAGAGTGGATAGATCATTGTAGTAGCCATCAGGGCAGTTGAATTGCTTGAAATTCCCTGCTCGACCAGTCGAAGGACACTCAGGGCCGAACGAGGGATCGCAAGGGCGACAAGTAGCAAGGAAAGGAAGTCCATATAAACACACAGATGTGAAAATGGAGACACTCAAACTGAGTAGAAGCTTAGGCAGCTTCCCTTTCCTACAAAAACAACCACATACGAACAACGGTTAGACGAAAACACCAAACTGTTGTCTAAGGCACCACAAGATCATGAATCTTTGCTTACTTATTGATGACATTGTAGACTTTAAGAACTTTGTGAAGAAGTGAGTTATAAAGGCTTCCCAAAAGGCCACCAATAACTCCAATAACAGCCACAGGGATAATGTCTACAACATGGTACCTCACCGAAACGCCACTCACATCGAACATGATCAACCCTCCTTTACCGAACAGACCACAGCTGCCCGATTTGCAGAACTCCATGGCGGCCCTAAGAACGACAACCACGACTGCTGTGCTGAAGAAGGTCCTCCAGAGAAGAGCACTTCTCCACCATGTAGCTACCTCCTCAAGAGCAAAGAGTACACCACCAACAGGAGATCGGAAAGCAGCACAGACACCGGAGGACGATCCACACGTGATCAGATCACGTCTGTCCCTATCGTTGTTGAAGTACCTCAGCCAACGCCATTTGATCCGATAGCTGTCCGGTCCCCCTTGGCCTAATAGAGAAGCAATGCAGCTCCCAATGTGCACCAGAGGCCCTTCTTTTCCAAGATCTAACCCTGCTGAAACAGCCCCAATGCTTCCAATAATCTGTAGCATTACAATGAATCTCTAACATCACTCAACTAAACAACCACCAGCAAGCAATGCATCAATTGTATAGATATGTATATCCTCACATGATCATGATCTTTCATTCTTTTCAGAAATCAATCCAGATTCAGTTCAATTGCATACATATATATCTACCATTGCTAAATTCAATCAATGCAAGAAGTACTTAAAGCAACACTAGTATAATTAGGATGAAGTAATGAATTCCTTAGTAAATAATCACCTTCACAATCAATGTAGTGGCACCAAACATATCAGGGGTATCCACTCCATTCAAATAAGCTTTAATTTCAGGAATACCAGGGCCTGCTGCTGTGGGAGCAAAGCAAACACAAAGAATAGCAGCAACAAATGTCAAAACAAAATTTGCTCCAGCCATTACTATGAATCCCATCATATATCTGCAATCGAAATCAATAACCATATACAGTTTTGGTTAGTCATCTAACCAACCAAGTAACAACTCTCATCCAAAAACTACCCATAAAAAAGGGGGCACAATTGATACCTTTCTTGATCAATATACTTAACCACAGCAAGAAGTTTGTATCCAGCTATATTCTCAACAGCAAGATTGATCAGAGTAGCTATCACACCAGTCAAAAGCCCAACAAGAAATGCTAGCAACCATTTCAAGAAAATATACTGCAGTACTTCCACTCTTGATCTGCTTCTCCAATCTTGCTTGAACAGATCATTCTCATTGATCCTAAAATCAACAACCCAAAACCATTTTTTCAAGAAAATTGAGATTAAAAAAAAGGGGGGTTGTCAAAATTTCCAAACATTGTAGAGATTCTTACTCATAATCCAAGCTTTCAATGTAAGAAACCTTGGTGCCAACAATGGCAAGTGGGCTGGAAGAAAGGGTTCTGTTTCTCTTGAGTAAAGGTTGGTGAAAATTGCTTTCTGGATCATCATCTTCTTCATCTTCATATGATCTTTCTAGAGTGGATTCTGATTCCACAAATCTGTTGAGCTCTTCCATCAGTTCCCGTGGCTGAGGAAAAGATGAGAGAGAGAGATTATGAGAGAGAACGTTGTCTAGTCAGATAACAGTTTTTTTTTGTGTTCCTCCCATTTTGGAATTTATAATATTTGGTGATGTGAGAATGGACAAAACTGTCTTTCTTGCAAATGGATAATGCTTATGTGTACTGAATGGCAAAATTCTTGTTGGAAAAGTTTCTTACAATGAGTGGATGAGTTGAATTAATTTGAATATAATAATGATTGATTATCATAACTACCCCTGATTTTGCCTCTCTTTTTTTTTTCTTCTTATTAAAGGAAGGATAGGTTTCTTGTTAGTTACTTGCGACGATGATTTTCATTAATAACTCTAGTTATTACATTTCTCTTACTTACCTAACTTGTTGAAATCAACTTGGAGTTTTTTTTAAAAAAAAAAATTGTTTCCAATCATCTCATCAAATATATTACAATAATTTATGGAACAAATTAAAAAATAAGAAAGTCTAAAGACAAAGAATGAATTTGTTCATATGATAGGAGTAATGTATTCGAGAGATACTTTAATGTAATCGAGTGTAAATTCCAGTAAGTAATATTTTTTTTAAAATGTACAATACGAAGAAGCTAATATTACTCTTATAACAGTGTTATATAAGAGTTTATTTATTTACTAAGTAAATTTTATTCAAAAGAAACTAAGTAAATCTCATCTCCCTCTTTCACTTGAACCCATTGTCATGGATCTTGGGAGGAGACTTTAACTGTGTTAGATTTGAGGGGGAGAGAAATAGTGCTACACAGAATATGGGGACTAGAGAAATGCATGAAACGTGTTCTATATTGGGGGTGGAAGATACTTACTCGACAGGTTGTTTCTATACTTGGTCGAATGGAGCTTCATGTTCAAAAATTGATAGAGTGATGACGTGCAAGATTTGGAGGAGTATGGGTTGGGATCTACAAACTATTTTTCTTCCACAGGGCACTCATTCTGATCATTTCTCTCCCATCACCTCCTTCCAAAATCTGAGCCCCCACTATATAAGACCCTTCATATTCTGTAATTTTTGAACTAACCATGATAATTTTATTGCTCTTATTTCTTCTTATTGGCAGGTACACATCGCAGGTACAAAGTAGTTCATCCTTTGCCAAAAGTTGAAAACTCTAAAAAAAGCCACTAAAGGAGTTGTACAAACAGAACTATTACCACATTTCAGAAAGAGTAGCTAGAGGAAAAGAACACTTGCATCATCTCCAGACTCTTTTTATGTCGAGCCTGAATAATCATGAGCTACACCTGGAAATCAATGAGAAGCTAAGAAAACATAAGCATTTGAAGGATTGTGAGACTAACTTTCTTATGCAGGTTCTCAAACAAAAGTACATTAAGAACCAGGACCGCGCTACAAAATACTTATCTCTCATTCGAAGCAATGGAACGAGAAATGGTATTCATTCTCTTCACACTGATAGCGGACCCACTTCTTCGTACCAAGAACTGATTGATACATTTCTCTCCTATTATCAATCAATACTTGATAAAGATGGTTTGATTTCTCAGTCAATGGAGCAGGAGGAGTTGGATAGAGGACCGAAACTCTCTTCTATGGATGCTAGTAATCTTGAAGCACCAGTAGATGAGGCAGAGATTAAGGAAGCTTTGTGGTCAATCAACAAAAATAAATCTTCTGGTCCTGATGGCTATACCTCGGCTTTCTTTCAGAGTGCATGGAATGTGGTTGGTGGAGATGTGGTGGAGGCGGTGAATGAATTCTTTCGGAAAGGGAAGTTGCTCAAACAGTTGAATGCTACATTTGTTTTCTTGATCCCCAAAAAGAGACATGAGCCGAGAGTCCAAGACTTTAGACCTATTTCGTGCTGCAACACGGTGTACAAAATCATCTCAAAAGTCTTAGCAGCTCGACTCAGAATTTATTTTTCTTCCTTAATAAATCAATCTCAATTTGGATTTATTAAAGGACGAAAATTGCGGGACTGTGTGATGCTTGCAGAGGAGATCTTTAGGGGCTATGGATGGAGAGAAGGAAATATCTCCCCTAGGATGGCAGTCAAAGTTGACATTTCCAAAGCTTATGACTCTGTTAGCTGGAAATATCTCTTTGAATTGCTTATGGGATTAGGTTTTCCCTCTACTTTTTGTACTTGGATCGAGCAGTGTGTTACTACTACTTCCTACTCCTTACTCATCAATGGCAAACTGAAGGGGTTTTTCAAAGGCAAGCGATGTCTTCGACAGGGTGACCCGATCTCCTCGCTCCTCTTTTTTATTTGCATGGAGTATCTTAGTAGATTGATGAGTACAACAGTAGATCTTCATGAGTACAGGTTCCATTCTAGAATCTGTAAACGTGTAGATGTCTCACATCTGATCTTTGTGGACGATCTTCTGATTGTGGGTTATGGAGATGTAGCAACTGTAAAGTCTATTGAAAGGATATTGAAAGGATTCTCTGAAGTTTCTGGGTTAACTGCAAATCCTCATAAATCTAATCTCATTACCTAGGGAGTTTCGACTCATGTTCGATACCGAATTGCTCAGATTCTCTCATTCAATACAGGTATCATTCCTTTCAAATACTTGGACATTCCTATTTGTAGTAAGAGAATATGAGTTGAGGATTTTACACCGCTTCTGAATGACATTAATAACACGATACAAACTTGGTCTTCTAAACTTTTATCATTCACGGGTAGATTGGAACCTATCATATCTGGGGTATATGGAATTCTATCTTTTTGGTGTGGCATTGTAAAAATCCCAATTGTGGTGGTAAAAAGATGGAGACCATCATTCCCAGGTTCTTGTGGGGAACAAAGGTGAGCCCGGTGAGATGGAACGATATCCTTCAACCTAAAAATGCAGGGGGTTAGGGTTGAAGGACATTACCACTTGGAATAAGACTCTTTTGGCAGCAGCACTGTGGGATGTTCACAGGGAAGCCTCATTTCTCTGGGTGAAATGGATCCACTCTATCTACCTCTCATCTTCTCAGTGGACAGTGACCTCTCTCGATAATAATTCTACATACTTATGGATAGTTATCATTACCATTAGGAATGCCATAGAGAATGAATCATAAGGAGATGAAGGAGTGATTAGTATTATGGAGAAGTGTTGTGAAAATGGAATATTCAAAGCTAGCCGTATGTATGATCATCTGAGAAGTAGATACACAGCGGACTCAAGCTTTGTCTATAAATAGATTTGGCACAAATGAATTGTGAGAAAGTTCAGCTTCAGACTATGGTTAGTGCATAGGGAAAGAGTAGCCACAAAGGACAGGATTTGGTGCACAGGAGAAGACAAACGATGTGGTTTTTGCTTTGATCAGGAGACTACATCGCATCTCTTCTTTCACTGCCCATATTCCATACACATTTGGAATGAAGTTAGAAGATGGATTGGATGGAGAAGAGGAAGACTAATATCACTAACGGATGCCTTCCGTAAGATACTGCATAATACTAGAAGCAACACCAAGGCAAGAAGACTTCTTTTCATCATATTTGCTACCATGATCTACTACATTTGAATAGAAAGAAATGCTCTTCAGCATGGCATAAGGATGTTGTCCCCGAACCACATTGCTGACAGAATCAAACTTCAGATAGCATCTTTGTATATAAATCCTTGATGTATTTTTTTTTTTTTTTTTTATACCGAGGTTCCGGGCTTACGCCCGACTAGTCCTCGAGGAAACAGTCCCGGCCCCTCAGAACTGTCTCCAAGTAAATCGCGGTAACCACACAATGGATCACAGGTTCCTAATATCTTTAACTACTGCGCACAAGGAGTCGATCCCCAAGTGATTGCTCCATGCTGGTGATTGCTCCATGCTGACCCTCCCCCTAGCTCAGCCGCAGGTTCCCACCGAGCCGCAGGTTCCCACTGAGTTTCAGCCTCCCACACTGCCGCTTGTAGCCCTCAATATTAATTGAGGTGCCCCTGATTGAAAGGTCAGGGGTTCAAGCCCCCCGGAGCGCAGTACGTAAGTACCTGATGTAACCGTTTTCAGTGAAATAACATTTATCAATTCACTAAGAAACCAAAGTCATATATTCTCCTAATTATACAATCAATTCATCCCAACCAACTATACACTCTTTATTAGATAACAAAAAATCAAATCTAGCAATATACTTCCATCCGTCCCAGTTAAAGAGGATTTTTTCCATTTTGGTCGTTCCACCCAAAGAGTCATATTTTCTTTTTTGCACACATGGAACTCACACAACTCCTCTAATACAATTAAAATATGGGGTCCACACTCCCACTAATACAACTACCCACTACACATTAAATAATATTCCTTAATTTACGTGCAAAAAAATAAAATATCCTCTTTTTTGACGGAATGGAGGGAGTACATAGTAATTATATTAAGTATCATTTACCTTCAAACAAACACTTAGCCCCCTGACATGCCCAAATTAGGCTGGAATTTGATACCATCACAAATAATTACCCCATCTAAAAATTTAAGTTTATAGGAAGGTAAATCGTTTAATTAAAATACTATACTAGTTGTCATTGATAATTCACACTCATTTTTCGTGGCATACAAATTTATGACATGCATTTTCATCATGTTTGTAAAGTTGTGAAGTACTCACTGTTTTTCTTTTAATCTCACCTAATACGATTTATTTATTTATTTCGATTAGAAACTTGTTTTTGCGACAATATATGCATGAAAATTGAAAATGTACATTAGAAGTGTCTAAAATTTAAACACGACTCAATCCTGGTAACAATTATTTTATAAAATGGTAACAATTATTTTTATTATTATTAATTTTTATCCATTAAAAAATAATAATAAAATAAAATAAAACAAAGTGTGAGTATGTTTGCCATCTCACAATCACAGTATATGATTAGGTTATTGAGGCATGTGGCAAATTGTAAGTTGAAATTTGGCAGCTGGCGTTGGATCTGTCAGGACAGATAGGCAGACAACCTTGTAGAACATGTGTAATAATCTTCATCGTTCAAATCATCTCATCCAACGGTCATTATTAACTGACCCTTCGAATATTTCTAAAGTCATATCCAACCAAAATTCCAATTAATTCTTAATTAATATCTCTCTCAATTATTGAGCAATCAACTCCATATTTACGTCGGCCCTTTGGGACCCACATCAAATCTCTCCAATCCAAAATTTATTACTGATTTTTTTTTTGGGTAGAAATAAATAAATAATTATAGAAACATGGGAATCATGTGAGGTTGAATACTTGAATTAGACAAATGGCAACCATCCCATGTTCAAACTTTACTTTTTTGTCATCAATAAGTGTCTTTTAATTAAGGACATGGATTATTCCAGAAATAGTGGGGGTTAAAATAATCAATTTATTTAGCAAACCGGCCATTTAATTCTTGAAAAAAAAATTTTTTTTAAGTAATTTAACTAGGTTAATTTTGCTTTTAGAAATGTGTAATTTTGTTATTATGGATTTGGCACTTGCAAGTACAATTTAACAATAAAAACTCTCTCACTTGAGGTACATCCTACGATTTACTTTCTCCACTAATTTCGAGGATGGGGTAGTGAGGGCCTTATGGTGAGGTACACCATAAATTCCTTCATCATGTAAACTTGTACATAAATTCCTCTTTCATTTGATCTATCAAACAAATGTTGTCATAATTGAAATGAGAATAGTAACACTCGTCCGTCTTGCATTATGTTCGCAGGTTAGCATAGAAATGTAATTTTAAAAAAATATATTTTTTAATATTCATATTTTATTAATTTTTAGAGGGTAATATAATATTTTTAAATAATAAATAAATAATAAAGTATATTATATGTGTTAAGTGAGAATAATAAATTTGTAATTAAAATGTAATTTTAAGGGTAGGAATTGATATAATCATTTCATTTTATTTTTTATGGTGAAATTTGAGAAATTTAATCGAAAAATCCTCGCCAAACATGATTTTTACGAAAACAAACTTACGAAATTATCCTTCCTTATGTTTATCAAAATTTAATTTTATTTATCAACTTTAGCATGACTAGATTAATCATAATAATTTTTCCACATATTTGCAATCATACATCTCATGTCGACATTTAGCAATAAATTAGTATCATAATTTAGATGTTTACTATGATTGCGTGAGTCGAATTAACCATGTTATTATCATCTTACTAGTCAACTTTTTTATTTCTACATAATTTGATTAAACAATATTTAATTAAATACCAATATTTGTTTATTCCCATCATTGCCAGACACAGCAACGATTTTTTTCTTCTAATTTTCTTTAATTTTTTGGACGTTCCTACTTGATGACATATGGCTTGGATAAATTAATAAAGTTATTTGTAGAATTTACAACAGCCATTCATTTGAAAATGAAAAATTGAATTTCACAAAGGAATCATGTGAAAAGTGTTGTACAATTATTGGTTGGCCATCAAAAGTGGCAAAAACTTACTCCCTTCTTCCCAAATTAAACTTCACATTTATGGTAAATACGGTATTTAAGAAAAGTCATTTTTTGACTTACTTAGTTAGTTGTTTTTTCCTTTTATAAAAGTATGAAATTAAAATTTGAACGGACCAAAATAGAAAGTGTGAAGTTGAAGTTGGGACGGATGGAATACTTTATATAGACTATAATACTAATAACTCGATATTTTTACACACTCATGTAATTATGTTCTAATTTCATTAATCTAATAATAATAATAATAATACTTCATCCGTTCATTGCAAACGTATTTGTTTGCTTTTTACATGTAAATTAATTAGTATTATTATTTATACATAAAGTGAGTAGTTGTATTACAATTGAGATCACTTATTCCACTCCCGTGTTTCATCTCCTATTCCAACTATTACATATTTGCCACGTGTTTTAATCAATGCCTAAAATACAACCACATGCCCCAAGGGTTTAATGGTCATTAACTATGGTATATTATTTTAATGGAAAATAAGTTATGAAACACCAAGTGAAACACGATTGTGGAACAGGAGATTCGGATTGGTTGTATCAATTGGGATCACCTATTCCACTCCCGTGTTTCATCTCCTATTCCAACTATTACATATTTGCCACGTGTTTTAATCAATGTCTAAAATATAACCACATGCCCAAGGGTTTAATGGTCATTAACTATGCTATATTATTTTAATGAAAAACAAGTTATGAAACACCAAGTGAAACACGATTGTGTAACATGAGATTCGGATTGGTTGTATCAATTGGGATCACCTATTCCACTCCCGTGTTTCATCTCATATTCCAACTATTACATATTTGCCATGTGTTTTAATCAATGCCTAAAATACAACCACATGACCCAAGGGTTTAATGGTTATTAACTATTGTATATTATTTTAATGGAAAACAAGTTATGAAATAGAAAAAGTATGTTTTTTTTTAAATTGGGCCCACCTTCTGTGTCCTCCCACATCTCTCGTCTCATGTGTCTTCAAAAAATTTGCAATCTCTCTCCTCTCTTCTACTTCTCATAATCTCTCTCCTTCTCCTTTTTTCTCTTTTCAAAAAACTTAGGTAGTATGCAGGTTAAAATCATACACTCTCTCAATGGTTAAAAACCTTTGCTTTTGGGTTTTTTCAATATCTGAGGGAGGGCCTTAGTGGAGAGTGATATTGGTTATATATGTACCTTTTTGTTAAAAAGTGAAAATTTATACTTAATAGTGGACAATCCAAAATTACAAAATTGATATGTTAATGATGGACATAGATAGTAATAATTAATTCGGAGAAGTTATGATTCAGAGTTTTGTGCTTTATGTATAGTTCCCATGATTATTAATTGCATTTACGAATTTGAACCTTAGACTTGGGGAGTTACACCCTAATACACTTCAGTATTAATCTCACCATAATTGGAAATAGTAACATTACATAAGATTGAAGTATATTTATAATTTTCAAAACCCAATGCCTAATGGATAATTTTCATATGGTGTGGATGTAATTCTTGATAGGGCTTGTAAATGGATAATTTTCATATGGTGTGGATTTAATTCTTGGTAGGGCTTGTTTGTGAGTGTATGCAACTGTTACCATTTTACCCTTTTCTATTTAATTATTATTTTTATTTATATCATAAATGATGAAATAAGTTACTACACTAATATTATTTTTTATTAATTATATATCACTTTTTATTAAAGTATTATTACCTCATCACAAAAATCATTCCTTCGTATAATTCTCACATATCTTTACCTTAACTATTATTATATATAGATATAAGTATTTCTTATATTAATAGTGTGTGTGAAAATAATGATTGAAAAAGCTAAGTAAGACGATGTCGAGGCGCCCAATCAGTTTAAATTATCACACCAATTCAATTTTAAAAATACATGTCAATGGTCGGTCGCCACCTCTACTATTTTTTTTTTAATTTTTTAAAAAAATTCTCTCGTAATTAATTAATTATTAAATGAAGCAATACATCATTACAAGCCTTAAATTTTTTAAAGTGAGATATTTAGAATCATAACATAACATAATAAAATACAGGATCCAAGCGTAATGTCTCGAAACAAATTAACTTTAGACGTGTTAGAATTAAGAGTTTAAGTGTTTTAATGAGATTATTATTATTAATAATATAGTTACGAGCATACAATTTTTTTTTAAAAAAATTATTATTATTATTAGAAGAAGAAGACTCGAGAAAAAATTCCCATGTGTTTATTTTTTTAATTTTTCTTTGGCTCCCACGTCCTGATTTATAATAAAATTAAAAAAGTTGTTATCAAGTCCTGATTTATAAAATTAAAAGTTAATGGATGATATGGACGGATAAGATCTCAAACTCTTGATTACGTTTCGCCGATTATGCATTTAATAGTAATTAATTAAATAAATAATAGTTACTGTATGGTCAAATAATGTGTCACAATCCAGACCTCAAACCCACAGAGTTGGTGCCTAAAACACATTGAGCTGTTGATATATCAACTCAAATTAAATAAATTCAACCGCCCATATTACTACTATCAGAAAATAATTAAAATCATAAAACAAAAGGTACTTTTTCCTGAAAATATTATGATCTCACATCTCACTTTTTTCTTACAAGAAACCAACACGTGTTTATTTAAAGGCATATTTTGCATTTTCCCATCATCTCTACAAAGTATTTCTAGAAAAAAAACGACATTTTATTTTTTATATATATAATTTCATCAATATAGTTCACATACTTGAATTCCATTTCACATTGATATCAAGTAACTCCAAAATTTGCATCACAATCACACACTGGGCCAAATGGGAAAAACTTGTAAACACATTAATAAAGGAGAAGAAATTTTGCAACCATCATTATAACAATAAGAAAAGGCTTTAATTTGAAGGGAACCAAAGGTTCAAAACATCAAAATTGAGGGGCCCAAAGTGGAAAGAAAATATATGTGGGGTATAGATGATATTTTGAGAAGTTTGGGGGTTACCATCCCCCACCCTCCACCCCACCCCCATCACATGTCTTCACCCATCACACACACATAATTTTTTTTTTCTTTTTCTTTTTTTCAATTTGAGTATATATAGTTTAGGATGGGAATGGTGGAATAGAAACTATTCCTAATGGCCCAACATAAGAAAACATGGGCTTGATATCAGGAGTCAACTCCTCTCCTTTTTAGGAAATAAATTGGGCCTGAATTTTTGTCTTGTTCAGATTAGGTCTTTTTATTTCAAATACATAAAAAAAAATGGGTGAATTACGTACAATTTATATATCTAAATTACTACTAGATACACTAAGTAAATTATATTAATTATCAATACAAATTAAATGCATAAAATATCATTTTTATCTCTATTTTAATTGTATTCAAATATTGATTTAAATGTGTGATGCAGAAAGATAATGTGTCCCACTAATTTCCCCACAAAAATAGGGGAGAGATAACGCATATTATATTAATATGTCATCTGCATCAATGAAAACATCCAAATACATTGCATACAAATATTCCTGAATACAATTCATTGCCTACAACTAATTCTGAATACATTGCGTACAGCTATTTCTGAATACATTTAGCTATTTTGGATTGTGATTATTAATGGTTAATTATCCACTGTATTAGAACTCCAAGAACAAGTCGTCTGGATAGCTCGGATTTGCCCTCTGATCACATTCACATTGTATATTTTTGTATATTTGTATTCAAATTTTATGTACTCATAAATTTTATGTTCAAATTTTATGTATTAATTTTTTTTAATATATTTGTGTTCAAAAATTATATATTTTGTGTTCAGAAGTTTACTTAATTTTTTGATGTTCATAATTTATGTGTTTAAAAATATTTATTTTTAATATAATGGTATTCAGAAATTATATATTTTGTATTCAAAAATTAACTTACACATAATTTGTGAATGTATGGGGTAACGTAAATATATACCTATTTTATTTATGCGTGATGTATTTAAGGGTAATTGAGATTTTTTATAGAATAATTTTATAGTAGTTAGTAATAAAATATATATTATGTATCTACTAATAATATTATAGTATATCTTATATACTAGATAATAATAAATCCAAAAAAAATACTTAGTACAATTATTACACCTATCAAATATCTAACCAATGGCTATGTATTAAAAAACAAAAAGAAAAAAAAAACAAACAAAAAATAATAATAATAAAGCAAGAATATTTTTATCAATCGATCTATAAATAAGAATAGCCAAATACAAATATAAACTCTTAAGAAAAATTTTGAAAAATAGAACTACAAAATAAAAATAAATAGAATTAATGTCTTTAAGATAAAACCTACATATTTAAACACATAACAAATAAAAAATAATACAAAATTCAAGTATAAAAAATTAAATATTATTTCCTTCATTATATATCTATCTTTATGCTTTCTATTTTCCATTCCTAAAAATTCCAAATTATGTTAAAAATAATAATAATAAAATAAGTTAAAATATGAGTTCCATGTGAACTTACGTATGAAATGCAAGAGTATATATATTTTAGTCTGTCTATAATGTCGATATTTTGCTCCATTTTTTTTAAAAATGAAGATCATGATTTTTTTTTAATTAAGAAAATCGTTAGTTCTTTTCAAAGTTGATTATTTGAAATAAAAATGGACTAGAAGAACCTTCATGAAGCATAATTTTATTTTATAATTTTTAAACAAAAAGTCATGTTTATTTTATCCATCTCTCGAAATTGATAAAATAAAAAATGAGATTGGGTCTTAATTAGAAGTAAATTTAACCTAGTTCACCGTTCTTATTACCATTGTTCTCAATTTATCTTTTGGGCTGAGGTTGAAGGCTTTAAAATCTGTTGATCACTTGATCTAGCATTACTGATTATACTAAAAATCTGTTATCAACTATGTTACACACAAGTCTCACAATTACATTTACAGACTGATTCCACAATGTCATCCACAGAATTTGAACCATAATCTCCCATAATCCTTCTTATTTCGCAAGTTCAAAATACATCATACATAGGGGTGCATACTGCATAGTACAAAAACCAGCTAATTACCATATGAGCAAAATCTAATGCCATGGATTAAATTAATCTCTATAATAGCCAGAAGATTGGTAAAGAAGTTAAATTATAAAGAAATCCAAGGGCACCTTGCTATCTTTAAAAGACGCCGAAAAAAAGTTGATAATCAGCTCATTCAACAAAAGAAAAGAAGGGTGATCAATAGGGAAGGTTTCCTTCGGGGAGAGCCCAATTATCTTTGTCCTCGTCTTCCTTCTTGTTCTTAGGAGTCTCTTCCCGATCCTGCAGTGCTGTCCTTGCTTGAGGACGTCTGTCGATATCACATCAATAAGATTATTCAATCAAAGGACAAATATGTGAAAAATCGACTAGCAGCTTTCCAATGTATAGCGTTAGTGTTTGCACGTGCTGGAAATGAAGTCATTGCACTTATCATGGATGATTTGCAAAAAACATAACATGTGATTACAAGATCACAAACCTCATCTGCACTTAAAATGCAATGCTCAAAACATATAACTGTTTTAAAGAAAAGCACATGGAAGTTTTAATCCCCAAACTTCAACTTATGCCATTGATAATCAACAACCAGATGGTGCAAGTGAACTGTGCTACAACTTGAATGAAACTTCATAATTTCAACCTGCTGATTCGGCTGAACTATGCTAGTAGACTAGTAGTGTGGTATGAATATTTGAACCACTATTGCAAAAATTGGATATTAGACCACAAGCCAAGCACAACACAAAAGTTCAGGTAAGGGAATCAAACATCATCTTCAGTGGCCTTATGCTTAAAGTCACAAATTTTCACAAAGAATGCAAAGTTGAAGAACACACACTTAATTATCCACTTAATGGATAAAAATGCGTTTATTAAACTGTATGGATGATCAATCAAGATTCACAAACACAAAGATATTATTCAACTACCAAATGATGCATCAAGGATAAACAATTTACTTCACTTGATTCAAAAAGATGTATTACCAAGTCAATAACAAAGAAAATTCCTTCAAATTCCGTTTCCATTGATTGCTAACGAGCTATTCAATTTCCGATGATTCATGTATAAGCTTTAATTCAAACGAAGTCGATAGATACTCTTACAAACCCTAGAGCAAAATTAGGGGAAAATAATTTGAGCGAAAATAACAAAATGCCAACAAAGAGATGAATATACCTGCGACGATTGCGCCTCGCGGCCTCACGCGATTTGCGTTTCTTCTCTTCCTGCTTGTTCTCAAAAAACCGGCGGCGCTTGCACTCCTGGATGACGCCGGCGCGAAAAACCTCTCTCCTGAACCGGCCGAGCAGCTTCTCCTCCGGTTCATTGTCGGCCACGATCACCTGAACATTGTACGCCGATCGGAAGAACATCGTATTCGAGTAGGCAAGTGAGGGGTATACCACTGACGTGGCGTCAGATGAGCAGGAAGGTAACGGCTGTGCTTCATTCGTTAGAACCAGAGGGACCCACCCCCCGCGCGTGTTTGATGAAGAGGGCGACGCGGCAGCAGAGAGATGAGCAGGCGGAAATCTGAGAGCCGGAGATGGCGGCAGTGGCGGTGGTTTTGAGGGAGTGAAGAAGGAGAAGAGATTGGCTATGGATGAGGTAGCCATGGCGGAAGTGGCGGGTTGTCTTTCTTGGATGGTAGATTATAAAAATTAGTTGGGCTAAGTTGGCCTGTTTAGGTTGGGCTTGTGAAATAAATGGGCCTATCGTGTCGAATTTTTTTTAAGCCGCGGCTATTCGCACACACGTTTTTACTTCCATATACCCACTTGAATTTTAAATTAATAAATACATATAGTAAATTATTAAAGTATCCTTTTGATATACACAAATTTAATTTAATACAATAATATTTCTAAAACAATAAATACTACAACATACACACACCAAACACTTTAACAATAATACACACACATCACATTCACATAAAACATTTGAACAACAAAACAAACCTCACACCCACTCCACTCACTTCTTCTTCCACATATCTTCCTCCAATATTCAAAACCCTACATTTTCTCCCCATCATTCAATACTCACATTTGCTCATACGATCATCATAACGGAAGAAGAAACGACTAAGGACGTAAAGGTATGTATATTTACATGTTTAGACCGATTAAAATGTTGTTTTTTGTATTTTTTTCCCGTCGCTGTTTTGTTCGACCAACCAGAGTAGAAAATTTTGAATTTGTTCGACTATCAGTGGTCGAAATTTTGGGTTAATTTCGACCAGAGGTGGTTAAAATTTTTTAGTATTGTTGACCACTAATGGTCGAAATTTCTTAATTTTTTCCACCATAGATGAGCGAAATTTAGAAAATATTTCGACCATAAATGGCCGATTTTTTTCAATAATTTTGACTACTTTTAGTCGAATAGTGTGTATTTTTCCAGCACTTTATTTGTTTTCTAATTTTAACCCCTTTCTTTTGTACACAGGAATCATTTCCTTCTATTAAATGTAGTGCCATCTTATTGGGGAATGAGCTTAGTACAAATGTTTGTATGGTTGAGGATTACACTGACTTATTTGAAACTCATCAATGGTTTGATACAAGAGAGGATTTGATAAAATGGGCGCGAAATATTGGTTTAGATAATCAGATGGTGGTTGTAGTGAAACGCTCTGACAATGGTGGAGGAGGAGGAAAAAAGGGAAGGCTATTTTTGGGTTGTGAACGTGGTGGAAAGTATCGAGAGTTTAAGGCCAAAGTAAGCATATACAAGGAGGTGGATCCAGAAAATGAACTAGAGGAGAAGGATACAAGTAAGAAGAAAGTGAAAAAGAGAGAGACGGGTACAAAGAAGTGTAATTGCCCCTTTTTGCTTAGGGGAAGAGAATTAGAGAAGGGAGGAGCATGGACATTGGAGGTTGTTAACGGTGTTCATAACCACTCGATTGATAATTATTTGGAGGGGCATGCCTATGCGGGGAGGCTCAAGAAGGAGGAGGAAAAATTTGTGATTGATATGTCACTCCAAGATGTCCGTCCAAAGAATGCGATAGAGCTTCTAAAACATAAATTTTCGGGTAACAAGACTACAATACGGACTATTTACAATTGTCGTCAAAAATAGATTTACTGATCGTGGTGGTCGTTCTCAGTTGCAATATGTGGTGAAGAAGTTGGAGGAACACAAATACTATTTTCTCAGTCGAAGTTGCAAGGATACTGGTAATGTTAGAAACTTATTCTTTGCACATCCCCGAAGTATAGATTGTTGCGTGCTTTTCCTCAAGCATTGCTTATGGATTCAACATACAAGACGAACAAGTACATGATGTCTTTGTTTGAAATAGTTGGTGTCACTTCAACTGGCATGACATTTTGTGTGGCAATCATTTTTCTTGAGAATGAGCAGGAAAATAACTACACGTGGGCTCTTACAATACTTAGGGATGTAATGGGTAAATCTTGTTTGTCTTCGCTAATTGTCACCGATAAAGAGGTAACTCTAATCAATGCCATTGAGAGTGTCTTTCCCGGTACCAGTCATTTCCTTTGTCGGTGGCATATAAACAAGAACATCACGACGAATTGTAAAAAATTTGTCCATCCAAAGGATAAATGGGAGGGCTTCATGCATACGTGAAATTTGGTGATATTATCGGATAGTGATGAACTACTCACGGAACGGATAAAGAGATTTAGGCATGAATTTCGTGATTACCCTGAGGCGGTTGAATATGCTATGAATAATTGGATGGAGCCCTACAAACAGAATTTTATTTCTCTGAACACAAATGCCATCAAGCATTATGGAAATACTATGATTAGCCGGTATGTGAATGATGTATCATATTTTTCTTAAGATTTTTAGTTTAAAAATTACGAATATTTATGGAGTATTTTATAAATTTTATCTCAGTGCCGAAGGCCAACACTCAGCACTAAAGAGGCAATTGCAAACAAATCAATGTGATTTTGAAAAGTGCTGGACAGAATTTAACACATTGATGGAGGCATCTCACACGTCAATAAAACATTCTTTTGAGAAGAGCATCAACGTGGTCCAACATAAATTTTGTATTGCACTATTCCGCGAGCTCCGTGGGCTTGTATCGACAACCGCCTTAAAGCTAATTCATGATGAGATTTCTTGTCTTGGTCAAGGTGTGTTGGATGCATCTTTATGTGGTTGTGTTATGCGTTTCACTTTAGGTTTGCCCTACAAACATGAGTTGTCTGAATTTGTTAGCAAAGGGGTGTCTATTCCGTTGGAAAGTATTGATAATTTCTGGAGAAAGTTGGATATGAAGCCACGGAAAGTTGGTGAAAATCGAAAGCCCGATATAATGGTAAAAAATTTGAAGTTCATGACTAACTTCTTGTCAAACTTCGATGAGGCGGACGACTACTATGCTGAATTGATGTGGCGTAGGATGCAAGAGACAGCCATCCTGTCCCTAACATCCTTGACTACTCCAGGTGTAGCCACACGTATTAAGGGTCGACCAAAATCCTCAAAAAAGAATGCTCATTCGACGAAGAGGATCCTAGTTCGTTCGAGTTGCCAGAAAATATGCTGGTTGATAGTTGATCTCCTACTCCTAATGTGGTGTACGATGTAGGGCCTTCGGCCCCTACTCCTCAATTCACAACCAAGAAATGACCAGCCAAACAAAAGGTACATATTGTGTCTATTTAGCTCATTCGTTATCATTTGAGTCACTCTTAATAACAAATATGTGGCATTTTTTATAAGATTATTCGCCGTGTCCACCCATGAGTTATGGATAATGAAGGTTGTTATTTTGATGCATTGCCTCCACGTTTCGCAAAATACATAATATCCACGAAGAATGTGAAAGGTGATGGTCATTGCGGGTTCCGAGCACTCGCAGATTTGCTTGATTATGGAGAGGAAGGTTGGGGTCGGGTGCGGACTGATCTTTTCAATGAATTGAAAGCTCATGCAGACCTTTATGCCAAAATGTTCATTGAGATCGATCGTGTGGATTATGTGTTAAAATCACTCCAATGTGACGCTGAGTTTGCCCCAAAAGACAAATGGTTTTGCATTTCAGAATTGGATTATGTCGCCGCATCTAAGTATAACATAGCTCTGATACATATAAGCGATGCTTTTTGTACCACATTTCTCCCATTGCGGAGTGGAATCAACCCAATTCCCAAAATTGTAGCAATAGGTCTAGTAAACAACAATCACTTCATTCAGGCACGATTTGTTTAAGCTTTTAAGGTCTATGTTATTGATCTTATAGTCTAACATGAAGTAACAAATTTTTAGGTTTTCTTATTCGACGAATGCCCGCTAACACCTATTGCCAGTCAATGGACAACCCATCATCTCCCAGAAGCTGATAGTTGAGAGTCTTTATTGAGATCACGAGTAGATGTGTATGCCCTACCTGTGTCATCGGGAGCTGTTCAAAGAAGCAAGGAAATAATTTGTCTCGAGTGATTACATACTTTGTCTTTGTATTTCTTATTTTATCACTATATTTGAATATGTTATGGATTATTATGTTTTATCTTTCATTATTCGCATTATAAATGATTTTGTGACATCAATGAGTGTTAACCAAACATGTTCGATCAGTAATTGTGCAAATTTTGACACTGTTCGACAATGAGTGGTCGAAATTTTTGAGAATTTTTGACCATGAGTGATCGAAATCTTTGAGAATTTTCGACCATGAGTGGTCGAAATCTTTGAGAATTTTCAACCATGAGTGGTCGAACAGTAGGCCTACTCTCGTTTGTTCTTGGTCGAACGTGTTGAAATCAATGCTTAACATTTATATGTGTATTTAGAATCCAACATAATCAATAGTTTCTTCATATATCACATAATATAACACGTGAACTAGTTGTAGGAAGTAAAGTTGCCCGCAAATGTGGGAACGATTCAAAATCTTCAAATTAAATCAAACAATACTACAAAGTTTCAACCCACACAATGGTTAACCAAACAAAGTTTCAATTACTCCAAAAAATATTACAAAGTTTTTAAATGATCATGGGTCACGAGGAGGCCCAAAGTTGTCAACATCGATACTACTGAGACACGTGTAGGCACTTGCCATAGCCAACATAGCCTCATCCCCCAGAATAGACACACCGTTTTTCTATCGATCAAGAACTGGCCTCATAATTTTGGTAGCGGTGGAGACCCTCTCAAAAGGGTGGACAGCAGGGGGTGGTGGCTTAAACATCCGAGCATCTCATCTCACAGGTTTTTGTACTCTGGGATGACCTTTATCTGAAGACCATTCTAGGTAGCCCGACGCGGATTCCCATCCCGACAAAGCCAATCGACCCCTGTCCTCAGCTGTGAGAGTATGTCATCTTCATCTCTCGAAGAGGTCAGCATGCGTACCCCATGCACCTCTACTGTTGGATGTAGCTTTTCCAGTGCGCAACCACCTAAGTGCTAAGGGCACACGGGAAATGGTCTGCACATGCCCAAACTGTCGAATGACCCTATCTGGCATGTAGGGCTCCACAATGTCGCCCGTCGACAGTAACCCCTCAAAAAATATGACATCGTGCCTCAGAAACAGGTGTCTAGCGTTGACATATAGATCCCAAATGACTTAAATGCAATCAATAAAAATCACAGTCCTTGATAAAACGAATAAATCATACGTTCTAAATGTTCAAAAGAATTAACAAATTTTACCTCACTCTTATCCAAGCGATCAATCCGCTCACGCAATGCTTAATGATTTGAATTGAGGGAGCAGAGTGAGCTTCAGGTCCCCATCTCATGGCTAGTGGGTAGCTCTCTATGTAGTTCCCATTAGGTGGAGGCCTGTACAAATGTGGGAAATGCTCGTATATCCAAGCCTGACATTAAAAGTGAATGGATATGATCATTACAACATGAATTATAAAACCATAAAACCTTGATATAAAATAGAAATTAAGTACCTCCAATAGGGTCGTGTAATTGGCTATCTGTCGGGTCTTTGTCTCCAATGCAAGCCCTAATTGCCTATATAAATAGGCCAACACAGCAGCTTCCCATGCGTACTTGTGGAGATCATCCAAGTTGCGAAGGAACTCTAACCAATTAGCATGAACCCTATTCCCACTCTTGTCGGGAAACAACGTCGTCCCAAACATGTGCAACAGGTATGCTCTAATGCAGCCCTCAAGCTCATCATCATACTGGGATGTAATATCGTCCTTGAACGTATCATGCAACCACTTTGTGCACACAGATTGATCACGGATAGTGCCCAGTGCCTGTTTAGCTACATCTCTGTCAACGTTCAGAAGCTCCATAATCATTTCAGAAGGCCTATGTCTATCTCACTGAAAGACAACTGTACGACCAAATATAGGCAATCTCGTAAGACAAAACACATCATCGAGTGTTATGGTCATTTTCCCGAATGGCATGTGGAATGTATTCGTCTCCAGATGCCATCTCTCAACAAATGCAAGAATGAGATTTTTGCTTGGTTTGCGGCAGGAGATTTGCTTCACCTTGCAAAACCCAGCCCTACGGAATAAGCTTCTGAAATTGCGAGTTGATGCATCCTCCGCACAGCTCTACTCAAGCATTTTCTTCACGTGGCTGTGCACTTTAATAACTGGTCTTTCTTGTCCATATTCCCATATTTCATGTGCCACGTGATTCTGAAAATTGATCAACACATCAGCATCTGGATCATGATCGCTTTCACTTGAATAATCATAATCCGGAGTTGAAGCCTCGCCACCTTCACTTGAGGCCTTATTACCCTCATCATCCTGGCTTTCATCTTCGCCACCATCACTTTCATATTCACTAAGTTGTGGGTCATGAATGGGTTGAGGTTGTGCTTCTAGCTCGTTGTGATGCATTAGCTCGAGAAGAGGAATTGGAATTGGTTGTGGTTGTAGAGCATCTTTAGCCTATGCATCATTATCAACCCTCATTCCTCTTCGTCTATTGGATGCAGTAGGGGGATTACGTCGGTGATATCTATCTGCGAAAAAAAGTAAAATGATGCTCAACAACATATATGTGATAAGGTATACCTAATGAAACTAGCATGCTCAAACTACTATACTATATACAACAATCAAATATACAACAACATACTACTACATTATAAACATGCCCAACCAAATAAACCATATAGGTGATAATTAGGGATACATACACTATAAACTCAAAATAGACACACTGTTCGACCATGAGTGGATGAAACTTGACAAAATTTTCGACCACCAGTGAACGAAAAATATCATTCTGTTCGACCATCAGTGGTCGAAATTTTGTAAAATTTTCAACCAAGGGTGGACGAAATTTGTAGTGTTTTTCGACCATGCCTGGTCGAAATTTTCACTGGCGGTCGACCATCAATGGTCGAAATTTAAGGTTGTCATCGACCATTGATGGTCGAACAGCCCCTAAAATGGCAACAAACCAGGGTCGACCAGCTCCATTCATTCACCATCAATGTTTTGCACCATTTTAAGAACTACCCATGTTGATTTCCCCAACTACAACAAATATCATGCTACCCACAATATTACCCACATAAAAATTACAAATATTTAACATAATTTCAAACATATTACTAAACCCTAGAATTTTAGAACACAAATTGGAAGGGGGAATCACCTACTAACAACGTTGCTAAGAAACGATGGCACTCCTCTTGCCATTTTACAAGGTTTAGTAGTAGAGCTCTTCTCTTCTTCTCCTCTTCATCTCTTCTTATTTTCTTCCTCCCTTCTTCTCTTCTTTCCTCTTTTTTTTTTTTCTTAATTTGCAGAAGTAAAGTGAGGTGGGTGTGGGTGTTTAATTTAATGTTGCTGGGAGTAAATGTAGGATTGTGGGAGAGGTTGACAAGTGAGGTGGGTGTGTGATTAAATGTGGGATTTTGGGAGGGAATAGATGTGTATATGGGTGTATTTCATTGAGGGTAAAGTAGTATTTTTCAAGTGTGTGTATATATCATAATTGTGTGTGTAGATATAATTGGGTGTATGAAGTAAAATCGTGTGTGCGAATAGTCTCGGCCTTTTTTTTATTTGAATTTTTGTAAATGATTAATTTATTTTTCATTATAATTTTTTTTATTAACTTATTATTTTTTATTTTTATAAATATAAAAATATTTTCTTAATTAATGGGTGTGTGTTAAAAATGTTTGCGTGGATAGCCAACGGCTATTTAAAATATTATCATAATCGTGTTTGCGAAATAAATTACTCCAATGAGCGCCTATTTAAAATAATTGGGCCCAAATTCAATCTGTAAAAGATTAGGGCCAAAATTTAGTCCGTATTTAGACTAATTAAAGTAGTTTATTAAAGAATTGGGCCCAAATTTAGTCCAAACGCGCGCTAACATATATTTAGCAAATGCTATTCAAACTTCCCTTCGCCACTCAAACAATTGCAGATTGAAAAATGGCGGGAAAGGATGCCGCTCTCCCTGCGTCGAAGCCGAAAACGGATGGAGAATCGGAGATGTGTTGGAGAAAAGAAGTCGATCAAAATATCAAGCGGCTCCAATCGCTGCTATTTGGCTCAGATGCGGCTCTGGAGAAGGGTGATTTCGGCTCGGCTCAAGTGCTGTCCCTTGGCCTAATCGGCTTCCTTGACTCTCGCTCACAGTCTTCTGTGGATGAGGCCTTCATTCGCCCAATTCGCCGTGAAGCCGTATCCAAGCTCGGTGTGGCTCGGCGAGCCTTGATTCCCGATTCTGATCGGTATAGCTTCCTCTTTCTACTAACTAAAACTGATGTGACTTTTGTAGATCTCATATGTAGAGATTTGTTGGATCCTGTGGCGAATTTTATCAGCTTGTTTTATTTGTGTGATCCGACTTTCATTTCCTTTTATAACATTGCAAAGTGACTTGTGTGCTTTTGGATCTTAGATTACCATTAGGAAAATGCATTAAGAAGTGAAATTATTGGGGGAAAAAAACTCCGTTTAATCTTCTAGTTGGACAGAACAGCGGTATCAAATGTTGATACACTTTGATTGTTATTAATTATCATAAATAGATGAATACATGTTCATAATTCAATAAATTTCTATGAAGTTAGATGGTTTCTCATTGCTTCGCCTTAGGAATCTTTTGTTTATGCTTACCACGAAGAAAAAGAAGCATATGGTTGAAGAAAAAGAAGCATATGAAATTGCTATTGTTGAATACAATGGAATAACAGCAGGTCAACTCAATGTTATTACTAGCTGGCTGAAAGAAACTCTTTGATTTATAGTATCTTGACCATTATTGATTCTTTTTTAAATTTACATTCTCTTTAATTTAGCCAAGCATTCACTCAAGCAGGCAAAGATCCAGGCTGTGTGTTCAGAAAGAGAGGTGACATTGATATAGAGAAGATTAAGCATTCCAAGTATTTCCGCTCACTTTTCCAGCAATCGTGCGATAGAACTTCACATGGATCGGTATGGTGTACCAATCATTGCGCTTCTCCTTTCTTAATTTCCTCTTAAAAGAGATCCAGCTTTTGTTTTGTAATTTTTTATCTGTTTTTTTTTATAAAGTGTAGAATAACGATGTTTACTTTTTACTATACTCCGTTTCAATCTAATTTCACCATTTTCCTCAGCGGATGCAACCTGAAAAGCACGAGAATTTGAAAGCTGCAAAGAATTTGATAGAGACAAAATTGAATTTCTTGTATGGACATGGTTCTAAAGAAAATAATCAAGGGTTGATGAAGGATAAGATCTCTGATGACTGTGTTCTTGTTGAAAAGAATTATTCAAGTTATAACTGTCCCCAGAACCACTCTCTGTCTTATATTACTAAAGCAGAGGAGGAGGAAGGTGCTCGCCCATTTAGTTTCAAAACAAAACGGATACACAGGGAATGTAGTAGTCCTAGAATTGAAAACTTAAAATCACCATCAGCCAGTGAAGAAGCTGATGTTGATGCTTCAAGTAATGGATTTGTTACTGCTAGAGCAAAGTTGGTATGCACTTCATTCCCTGAAATCTCTTTGATCTGCTTGTTTCTGCTATTTTTTGTCGAATATAGAGATTGGCTTGTTTTCCTTTGTTCATCGTCTGATCTAATAGTTTGAGCTGGTCACTCTAATATCGCCAAATTATGTGTCGTGCGCTTAATCAAATGGTAGCAAAAGCATCATAAATTAAGGATATAATTTTTACTGAACTCTTGGGCACTGGTAGTTGATACACAGCAGATTCCAATTAGAGGTTTCTCACAACATTACAATGTCAATTCTGTTATGAATAATGCTTAGTTCTGCATATGTCTCTGTTTTCCAAATTAGATCAAACTGAAAGGGGCACAAACGAGTTGTTTTTTGTTGCTGCAGTTAGTAGTAGAAGTTGATGGTTTTTTAGTTACTGAATTTGTTAATGATGAAGATACCAGTAGTGAGAAACAAACACATTTTTTTTTAGTTAATTGAGAACCAAAGATTAAGCAAATATTCATCCAGATTTAGTCTAGTTTAATATTGCAATGCAGCTTATTTAAAAAAAAAAAAAAAGATCTCTTAATGTCAATGCAATTAGCATTCTTTGGTGTATCATTCCAGGAAATGGAGTCTAGACAGAAGCGAGGCTTAACTGGATCACCAAGTGCATCGGTTTCACCACAAAGTGATACCGGAGTCCACAGAGGTTATGGAGCCAGATCTTATGGTTTTTCTCGCCGTGGAGTCAGAGGTAATTTTATACCTCCCATTAGATCAAACGGAAATAACACTGGCAATATGACTTCACGAATTGCTGGAAAGGGTGATGATACCATGGATGACTCAACAAAAAGATGGTATATGACTTTATTGGATTTTTTTTTTTACTTTTTGTTTATCTTATACGTTACTTTGCAAACTCTCTGTTACCAAATTATTGTAGAATACAAAAGATGAAGAAAAGAGAGAACAGTTTTTCCTTTTTCTTCTTATTACACTACATGCAAGGTTTATAATTCCATGTGTGATGTAGTTTGGAGTTGCTATGTGGCCCTGATGGTGAGCTACCTGAAAAGCTAAGAAATCTAGAACCACGCCTTCTCGAGCATATTAGCAATGAGATAATGGACAGAGATCCCAACGTCCGTTGGGATGATATAGGTATGCCATAATGCCAGCGAGATTTCCATTTTATGGACACAAAATTATCCTCCAGCTAATGTGACTTTCTTTTCTTGTGTGTGTGTGTGTGTGCGCAAACTTAAAGCTGGGTTGGAGCATGCAAAAAAATGTGTGACTGAGATGGTGATATGGCCTTTGTTGCGTCCTGATATTTTTAAAGGTTGCCGTTCCCCCGGTCGTGGTCTTCTCCTTTTTGGACCTCCTGTAAGTATATACTCATCGTATATATTAAAAGGTACCTGACAAGAAAAGCTTGCTTCATATTTTTGTTTCTTCTTTGCCGTAGGGAACTGGTAAAACTATGATAGGAAAAGCAATAGCTGGAGAGGCTAAAGCAACCTTCTTTTACATATCAGCCAGTTCATTGACCAGCAAATGGGTATGACACAAAGAACTGTCATAACTTAGACGAGTTGGTGTTTTCTTTTTATTTCTGAATCAGGATTTCGAACATTGCTGCTCTTTCTCCTGAGATAAAAGTTTTATGTAGAACTTATGTATAATGATACTTAGAATAATTTGATGTTTTCTTATGTCAACATTTAGAACAATCCAAAGCACACCAAACAATATACCAAACTAGTTTCTCATACATTATTTTTCGTACCAACTGGGGATCAGTGGATGTTTATTCAAAGATATACATAGTTGCTTCAGCTAACATGCAAGAGCAAATGCGTAAAAGTTATATATGTTTTAACAATATAATTTCAACTGATGGTGGCAGATAGGTGAAGGAGAAAAACTTGTGAGAGCACTTTTCGGTGTTGCTAGCTGTCGACAGCCTGCTGTAATATTTGTGGATGAAATAGATTCTCTTCTATCTCAGGTACAATGGAAATCTCAACTTAAACAATTTTTTTTCATTTTCTTTGTCAGTTTTAGAGCTGATTTAATTATGAGTGCAATCCTATCTTGTATTGAAAGCATTATTAGCAAATTCTAAAAACAATGCCTTAATTTGATACTAATTGTTATGAAGTTTGTAATAAACACTTTTAGTTTTAAATCCACCCCATGTAGTTTCAAAATACCAATCCATATTTGCAAAAAGAGAAACAAATGAGCAATGATACATCTGTTGCAGCGCAAGTCAGAAGGTGAACACGAATCTAGTAGGCGACTGAAGACACAGTTCCTCATTGAAATGGAAGGCTTTGACACTGGGAGCGAACAAATTCTATTAATAGGTAACTGCTACATTGGTCATTATAACACTAGAGCAATCTTTGTTGCTGAATAGTTACTCGTAATCTAATTACAAACAGTATCCTTGGCAATAAAATATACACGTTTAGTCTTTACCATAAATAAAGGAGGCATAACTCATAAGTAATAAGTATGCATTTTGTTTGATGGCTTGAATTTGAATGAGGAAACCAAAAAAGAAAGAAAAAAGATCTGAAGGTTCTCGTACTAAACCATTTTCTTTCTAGATAGTAGATTCTGTATTTCAGTTTTAGAGTGTTTGGTGTATGTTTCATTAAACAGGGGCAACTAATAGACCTCAAGAACTTGATGAGGCAGCAAGACGGCGACTCACGAAGAGACTGTATATTCCTTTACCCACTTCAGGTCCAATTTAGAATCATCTCTTCAATCCTACTGAAGTTTTCTTCACTCTAGATTTAATATTTGAATTTGATATGCAGAAGCAAGAGCATGGATCATCAAGAACCTGCTGGAGAAGGATGGGTTGTTCAACCTTTCAAGTGAAGATATTGATGCTATTTGCAGATTAACTGAAGGTCAATATCTACCGTTTATTTGCACGCAAACTCACAGTGTTTGTATATGTATAAAAAAACGATGATATTCTTTATGGTGAAGCCCACCAAATATAGCATTTACAAGACCAAAAACAACTAGATTTTTCTGCAGTTTAAAATATATCTGTTACTAATATGTGGTTGTTATTAGGGTACTCGGGATCTGACATGAAGAACTTGGTGAAAGATGCTTCAATGGGCCCACTTAGAGACGCTCTAAAACAAGGTATTGATATAACACAGCTGAAGAAGGAAGATATGAAACCAGTAAACCTTCAGGTAATCTTTTCAGCTCAAAATATAGTACTCAGTCGAAAAATATTCTTCCTCGGTCCCAAGTTAAATTTCACATTTTTTATTTTCGTCCGTCCCACGTTAAACTTCACTACTAAAAAAAGGAAACATCACTTCAATCCCATATCGTAAAAATATATCATAATTACAAATTTACCAGTACCACCTTACATACCTAACATAATTTATAATTTATATACTACCTAAAAATATTATATTATCTCCAAAAATCAATAAAATTGGTACATTTCTTAAACTCTGCGTGTCTAACAGTGCAGAATAAGTTGGAATGGTGGGAATATATTTTTTAACGTATAAAAGTATATTTTAATGAAGTTAGTATTGTATAATAGAAGGGTTTCTTAAAAAATGAAAAGTGTAACTAATTTTGATAGATATATATTGTATTAGTCACATTTGGATGATATGAGGTTGCAATCTCAATAAAACCAAGTTAATTGTGGATATTTTAATGAGTTAATAATAATTGAAATTCATCAATTCAAACATTCTTAATTTTTTAGGACTTTGAGAAAGCATTACAGGAGGTGAGGCCATCAGTGTCACTCGATGAACTCGGTATATACGAGAAGTGGAACGACCAATTTGGCAGCTTATCGCTGTAGCAGCCACCCTCAATCAGATAAGATTTTTATTCAGTACTACCCCTAATTCTTACATTTCTGCAAATTGTTCTAAACTAGAATTTAAATTCTTCCATATCAACAAATAACATATTCGATTTATAATCAATAGCTGCTGTACCTAATTTTTTTGTCTTTGAAATAGAGGGGATTTGCTGAGGTGCATTAGGCAAATATGGAATAATACTATTCACCAATTTATTAAATTAACTTAAACTCAAACAAAAAATTCCTAAGTATAAATATTAAAGTCTATAAGCATATAATAGAATATAAACATGTAGGGTTCACATTTTTTGTCATTGATTGATAACCATGCTTTTCTTTTCTTGCTAACGATTCCTTTCACATGAGTTTCAACTTATGTTGTTACTAACACTTATTAATGTCTTTTTTTTTATAGAAATAAATTATTGTAATTTGTTAATGGGATTTGGTTGTTGTGAGTTAAATTATATCTGGTACCTACTTGAGATTTGATTAGGTTTATAACTACCTCACGCACTCATTATCCCTCTCCCCTGAGATGATTGTTATAAGTTGTCTCATTAGTCCTCACTCATTAGACTATTAATAACTAAAATCATGTAATTATAGTTGAACTTTGGTCATATTTCATAATTTTATTTAATAGTAAATATATTATAGTGTTAATTCAAAGTGGGCTAATTGTGTCACCTTCCTATCTATGCTTGGCGTGCATTAATCCGATTGCTTCATTCCAAATTATAGACATGGCACAATATTGCTTTTCTAGGTGCTATAAATTATTATTGGAATATGAATTATTTTTTTGAAAATAAATATAGTTTTTAATTAGTTCATTAAAGACTTATTAATGTTATTCACATCAAGAACTGAATTTACATTTGTACATGTATACGGTCTCGGTGCATATATCACTTCCTGTAGTATTTTTTTTCTTCACATATTTCATTTTCATGTGTATTTATTCACAGTTAAAAAAAATAATACTCCACATTATATAGTGTTAATACTTTTATAATACCACAATTTAAATATTATACATTGTTAATTCTTTTATAATACTCCCTCCATTGCACATATTATACACAATTTCTATTTTGTGCCAGAATTGTTTGATGAGGTAAATGACCATTTTACCCTCAGCTAAGAGTACTTCAAAAATGATGTTATCGCAATTTTGCTCAAATAATTTAATGCGTAGGTCTATGGTGGTGACCACTCTAATAAAACATGTGATTGTTTAAAATCACATGATTTATTTGATAATTAAGCACGTGATTCTCAAATCATGTGATTTATATGATAATTTAAACAAATTTCAATTCATATTAAAGGTCCCCTGTAGTCCTGAGATGTCCAAACTATTTCTTTTATCTTGTACAATTCACTCTACATTTTTTTTTTCTAATTACATGCATTCATATATGTGAAAAATGGAGATATATAGTATACAATGTACTCCATATATAATGCGTTTATGTCGAGTAAATGGTTTACATCACATGTGGCGTACATATATTATATACTTTAGATTTATTTATTTATTTATTTATTTTGTTTATACTGCCTCGAGATATATAGTATACCATTAAGTATAAAATAATAATAATATATGTACACCACACCTTTTTTTGATAGATGTCCAACGTGCAATAATTTATATCTTACCATGTGCGCTCTTCTTGCCAATAGCGAATCACCCACGTTTAGGCACGCCTAATTTAACTAGGAAACACGTCAGCTGTATCTTCAGTATCTAACAAACTTCTCTATCTACCCTATTTATGCCTCTATGCTTATAAGGTAGAGTAATAAAATTATACATCTTAGCCCTTTGTTTATTCCTTTTCTTTTGGTTACAATTACTTTAGAGAGTATTCAACTCACCAGTGAAACGTGGTGTTTGATTAAGTAAATGACCATTAGATCCCTCCAGCTAAGAGTACCTCATAAATGATAGTATAGTGTTATCACAAATTTGCTCAAATAATTTGATGGGTAGGTTATGGTGGTGACCACTCTAATAATAGAACATGTGATCGTTTAATATCAGGTGACTTATTTTATAATTTAAACACGTGATTTGATAATTAAAAAATGTGAAACACGTGATTCGATAATTTAAACAAGTGTTTTTTCAATCACGTGATTTATTTGATAATTAAATAATGTAAAACATGTGATTCAATTAAACACGTGCTTCAAGAAGCACGTGATTTATTTTGATAATTAAATAATGAGTAACACATACGATAATTAAACATGTGCTTCTAGAATCATGTGATTTTTTTCTTTTATAATTTAAACGAATCCCAATGCATTCATAATAAAGTAAGTTAATTGCAAAACTTCCGCTTAATAATTTAAACATCCTTCTTAAGGTAATGACAAGTTACCCCACTCTACTCTATATGTTTCTATATTATAAAAAGGTACCAAATGTACGTGTCCTACACGGATACAACACGTTATAATATTCAACTTTGAAATTGATAAATAAGGGTAATCCACATCCATGATCCAATGCGTCACTACACTTTGATCAGATAGAGTTGTAAAAAAATAAATTATGACTTAACTGATTAATAAAGAATAGATCATTATCTAAAGTATAAAAGAGTTCTTCATTTTAAGAAGTTGCTCCCACTTTACGTCAATGAGATTCAATATTTTTTATTGGTACAAGATAGTAACCCTACTTTAATATCACAACACCACCTTGTCCATTTGTTCTAATGTTGACTGTCATAGCACATGGCATAAGTGTTTAATATAGCTTCTGTTAGCAAAATATTCTTTTGACTGCAACTAATACACCTGAAATCAAAGTATTCACTGGTTTTCTTGTTGCTAGGCCCAAGGAAATAGATAGTACATCACTGTGAATAGATACATGTACATAATTAATCATTACATAATTTCATCTAACGTACCAATTACCATCTGTAAAAGCTACTCCTATCACTCAAAGGAAATCGTAATTATTCCAAAAAGTAAAATAAACAATAAATATTAATCAATTAATAAAGAAGAACAAACAAATCAAACATTGTTAATAAGTCATAAATCATAATTATTCATATCTGATCAACTTAGTTATAAAGTACCTTCTCCATAAAAACCATGTGGGTCATGTCATTGTCTTCTGCTGACACGCACCTTATATCCTCTGGCCATGTGGGCTGTTAGGAGAGGCACAAAAACCGGCCGGTCTACACTCACCGGTCTGATCACGAACCGATTCAAGATCGAACCCACCACATACTTCATCTGAGCGAAAGCCATTTCCTTGCCAGGACAAGCCCTTGGACCGGCCTGAAAAACCGGGAACTTGTACGGTCCGAAATTCTTCAATGTCTTAATCCTACCTTCTTCCTTCTCTGAAACCCATCTCTCCGGTTTGAACTCCAACCGGTCCTCCCCCCATATCTCCCTCATCCTCCCCATCCCGTACGGGAAGTACGTGACCCGGTCTCCGGCCCGGACCCGGGTCCCGTCCGGCAGAAAGTCGTCGGACGTTGCATGCTTGGAGTCCCATGCAACCGGAGGGAACAACCTCATTGACTCACAAATACAAGCTTTTAGCCACTTTAGTCCTTCCAAGGATTCATATCTTGACAACATGTTTTCAGAGTTCTCTAACTCTCTTACAACCTCATTTTCCACGTGAGGATGACATGAGAGTAAGTAGAACAGCCAAGTCATGGCTGCCGAGGTCGTATCTCGGCCGGCCATGATGAAGCTTATTATCGTATCCCTAACCGTCTCCTCCTTTTCCCCACCCAACACCATTTTCGATAAAAGATCCGGTTCGGATTCTGATTTAGATCCGACCCGTGTTTGATCAAACCCCAGTGTTCTTTTTCTGTTGTGAATTATTTCATTGATGAATGAATGGATTGTGGTAATAGCTTCTTTAAGTTTTCTCTCTGATCCAATATCCAACAACCTCTTGACCTTCCACATGGCTGACAATGGTGCTGCACCTCTTCTTGCACACATATCAGAGGCTACATCAAATGCTTCCACAATGGGGTGTGGCTTCCCCAAAGAGTTGTACTCTAAGCAACAAGGGTCGTACCCTAGTGAAACTTGGCACACCAAGTCAAAAGCAAGCCTTCTCAACAAATCCTGCAAGTCCACACACTTCCCATCCACCTCCTTCGCAGCTGATTCCAGCACCGGAATCAGCTTCGTCTCCACCTCCTTCTTCATCGTATCCTCCACGTAGTCACGTAGAGACTTCACATTGAACTGATGTACAACCAGCTTACGCTGGTTGTACCACAGATCACCATCCACATTGAATATTCCATTACCAAGAAAATCTCCAAGAATATCAGTGAATGGCTTCCCTTTAGGATAATTTGAGAAGTTGGTCTTCAGGATGTACCTCACGTTGTGTGTGTTGGCCGTAACGATTGTCAGCCTCGCCCCGAAACGGGAGACGACGATCGTCTGCGTCTGCGACGCAGATAGCATGTCTGTGTACCAGTCGAGCAGGCGCCTGCGATTCTGGTAGAAAGAAACGAGACATCCTATTATGGGATATGAGGTTGGGACCGAAGTCGAGACCTTTCGGGCCGGCCCGATTCTCCATTGAATGGATGTGCGGAGAAGAAGTAGAAAAATGGACAAGAAGGGTAGTAATAAAGGAACAGACGTGAATATGTCCATCGTTATCTTGCATTGGTAGATTAGTTTAGGTGTGGTGTGTTCATATAATATAAGAGGACGAGTGGGTCCACAATTAATCTCGTGTTTTATTATTTTCATAGTGTGTGTGTTTTATGATGTCGATTTCGTAGAACTAAATTAGAAATTACCACTGCATAAATATTCTTTTGTCAGCGATTACGGAAAGATTTTCTAAGATAATTACATTATAAAAAAGATTATATTTGAATCAATGAAATGGGATAGCGGTAAAGTGAGATATTTCATGAATGGATAATTCATAGAATGAATAAATCGTGAAGACATTTTTAGTGAGAAATGATAATATTGTATGAAGAGTGATTTTCTATTAAAAAAATACAAAAATAATTTTAGGGTGGCCTTATTCAAGTGTTACTCTTATTCTCTAACAATTTAATTTATTAATACTCCCTCTATTATTTTAGAAGAGATGCATTTTTTCATTTTAATATGTTTTAATTTCAATACAAAAAGTGTATTACCTTTTTTTGGTAAATAAAACATGGAGTATAAAATAATTAATATATCTTTTTTCAAATCACAGAAAATTTTAATACAATTACCTACTATACATTAAAATTAAGTATTTTTCGTTATGGAGTACTATTTTTTAATCTACACAAGAAAAAAAATACATTTCTTTCAGAGGACAATGTGAGTAACTTTTAAAAGTCATGATATATTATTAATAAAATAATAATTTATCATATAGAAAATTAACAATTTATCATGTAAAGGGTTAATATTTTAGAATCTGATTTTACAATTTATTACGAATATGCTATTATTATTTCGCCATCGGGAATAAAACTCTGTTTAATAAAAAAGACTAGGTTGTTGTTGAGGTTGTTTAATGGAGTATGTAGTTTTTCTTGTTAAAGAGTACTATTATATTTTATTTTAAAATATATTTATTTTAATTAATAAGAGGATTATTTTTTATTCATTGAATTATAAAATAAAATGTCTAATTTAAATGGCAAGTGTATTACTTTTTAGTAGGTTGAACTTTTGAACGAAGGGTATATGAGACTTTGCCTTAATATTATAGTTGATGAGTCACTGATGAGATCATGGAGAGAGAATGAGTTTTTTTGCACAAGTATTAATGTATATAATCCATAATTTTATTATGATATGACATATGATATGATTTTAAAATAAGATAAAAGGATAAATTATTCGAGTGACAGTCCCTTGAAAAATAAAAAAGAAAAAAAGAGACAGTATATGATGAAATTAGGAATATATCATCAATCTTGATGGGATTAATATTGATAGAACATGACTAATTCGACTATTCAAGTCTTTAAATAAGTAGTTGGCATTCTGTTAAATATGGCACGTGTTCGTGGAAAGTCGATACCACTTTCCAATTCGTTAAGATGCATGAACTAAACGACGTCACTTCAAATGTTCATTTAATTATTATCAAGTTTTGCCGACTAATGACTATAGATAAATTAAGATTATTGAGTAGTATTATATGCATTCTCTTACATTCAATAATTGATTGCTGCACATTAAAATATGATTGTAGTTGATTGTATTATAATATTTTAAAATCATAAAATTTATCATTCATCTTATTTTGAAAAAATATATTTTAATTATCAATTAACATACTCTACCTATATAATAAATATTATATTTTAATAATAGATCAATTCATTTCACAATTGGCCCCATACAAACACCATTTCCCTAGATATTGTGTCAAAAGGAAACATAATTTTAGGGAATAATTGTTTGAGGTTATGTGAAAGATAAGTTTTGAAAAAATTATTAATGGTGATTATACATACGTATACTTTAAAAAAAATAGTATAATAGTATGTTATTTATAATATTATACTCCTTCCGTCCATCCTTAATGTATCCATACATATGGGATTTACACATATCACTAATACAATTAAATATGAGACTCACACTCATCACTAATGCAACTATCTACTACACATAAAATAATAATTTTTTTTTAATTCGTGTGCAAAAAGCAAATGTACACATTAACAATGGATGGAAGGAATATTAAATAAATATGTAAAAAATATTACTCCCTCCGTCCCGGGTATTTTTACCCATTTGTACGGGCACGAAGATTAAGACATTTTATTTTTTTAATATATAATGTAAGAGAAAGTAGGAATAAATTAGTAATTTAAAAAGAAAAAGTGAATAAAGTTATTGGGAATGATGAATAAAGTGTAAAAAAGTAATTAAAGTTGTTGGGATTGTAAAAAGTAGGTAATAAAATATTATGTATTTTTGTCAAAAATGGAATGGGAAAAAATACATGGGACACCCCAAATTGAAAAGTGGATAAAAATACGTGGGACGGATGGAGTAATTAATTTAAGAGAAGATTCGATAGAGAATAATGAATTGGGAATTATTAGAATTTGTATAAAAATGATGTTTTAAAAATTATAATTTGTATAAAGATAATTTTTAAAATGTCGTTTGAAATATGTGTAGTATTAAAAGCCGGTCAGATCTTATGTGATATTTTGATGTGTGATATTTTGTTGAGAGGGTACAATCGGTTGTACCAATTGAATTGGTATAACTTCGATCCCCATACTTCTTAATTAATTCCTACTCCTTCATTAATGTTGTTTTTTTATTTTATTTTTAAATCTATTTTATTTAAATAACTATTATACCCTAAACCATATGGATAAATTATATCTTAAACCACAAGAGTAAAATTACAATTATACCCTAAACCTTAAACCCTAAGAATAAATTATACCCTTAACCACAAGGGTAAAATTATAATTATACCCTAAACCCTAAACTCTAGGGATAAATTATATCCTAAACCATAAGGGTAAAATTACAATTATACCCTAAATCCTAAATCCTAGGGGATAAATTATACCCTAAACCCTAAATCCTAGGGGATAAATTATACCCTAAACAAAATCATAAATCCTAGGGATAAATTATATCATAAACCACAAGGGTAAAATTGCAATTATTTCCCTAAAATTAAATAATAATAATAAAAAAAAGTAACATCAACAGTTTAAAAAAAAATGAAAAACACACACTGAAGATGAAGGAAGAAAGTTGTACGATGTTATACCAAAATAGAGATTGTATACAAGTCATTGTATATTTTGATATTGTATTTTTTATATCATTTTCTTTAATGAATGACGCAAAGGAGATAGAATAGAAACATTAACTCAACCAATAATTTCTAGGAGATAAGGAATTGCATTTATCCAATCCACCAAGTATGAATCTATAAAAAAATATTAAAAGAAATGCCGCAGCGGCAAAGTGTTACAAGATAAGCCGCATCTTGTGAGCTCTAAAATTTGCAAACTGTTAAAATAGTATTATTATGAGTTTAATATGAATCCACTACACGCAAAAGTCAACTAATTAGAATGATAAATTCGAAGATTTTATAACCAAGTCGTCTTTTTTTGCTAAAATTTGTCTAGAATCTGTCAACCTGGTCAACTCTTGCCTTATTCAAACAACAGCAAAATAAAAGAAATACTATGCTGTTATTATTTTTATTTTTATTTTTATAAACTATCCTTTAAATATATCATGCTTTCTAATTTTGTCATGTCGACTTCTGAAATTTAATTTAGTTTCTATAACTTGTACAATTTTAGTTGTTCCTATAATGAAAAACTTTTCTAGCCATCCTCAAAAAATTTTATAATTAATAATTAATCGTTGATTTTTGTAAATTTCAGATATAATAATTCATGGGCACTATCTTGTAACACATGTATGTGTGAGAAAGGTTAAGTTGATAAATTATTAAAATATAATTATTTAAATTAAATTTGGACTTTTAGAAACGCGAGCCTTCTGCCAGAGGTAATATTCAAATTTGGACTTATAGAAACGTTCTTAGGTTTATTTTTATTTTAATTCAAGTTATCAACTTGGATAAATGTGGTTGTTTAATTAATGTGATAATATTTATTTAGAAAATTAATTTTAGTTAATTAAAATCTATTTATGAAAAAACTATAGAATACATTTAGTAAATTTGAATACAAGATAGTTGCCTTCATTGAAGATTTGGAATACAAGATAGTTGCCTTAATTATAAATGGGCATGATCTTAAAGAAATATTGCTTTACCACTAAACATTCGCTGGATTATCATTTTAATTAATATTTAATAATAATAATAAAGAAAAAATATATAAAAATAAATAATATGCCCGTACACTGACAAACCCAATGAATTAATTATTACTAGTCAATATTCATGAATTTTTAATTAAATTAAACGCACTTGTTAAGGAAAGTTTAAAAAATGACAGTATTAAAAAATCAGAGTAAATTATACGGATGTGAATCTGCAGGCTAGTCTGAAAATCATTTAGAATATCGAACGACCTCGTGTTCGAGCTTCAGCCACAAGAACGGCATAAAAGTTGTATTTACTACTATATTATTTGATTATATATTGTTCTAATTTTGTATATATTTAAATATTTAAGCTTGACCAACTTTAAAGACCAGATACTTCAACATTGACAAAGTCTATTACAAGACTATTTGTAAAATTTGTTAAAATATGAGTGTAATATAAGTAGAATATGCTTATTAATAATTAAAATATATTATTTTTTTAAAATATAATAAATGATGCATTAAAGTATAATTTTAAAATATTATAATACGAGTCACTATAATTATTTAAACATTAATAAACATATTTTACATATATAATAAATATACTTTAATAATGAATCAACTCATTTAATATATATCCATCTCACTAGAAATTCCCTTCCATACCTATTTTGTTCTGAACATATACAAAGAATAAGCATTTATCTCAAAAGATGTGATAATATACAAGGTATATGGTGTTTCATTACCGGAAATATTATTTTTTAAAATATTGGGCGTCATTCTTTAAAATATTTAATGTTTTTATTTTAATAGAGAAGTTTATGCATAAAATAATACTCCCTTTTTGCCAAGAGTGATTTGTATTACTGATTCAATTAGTTTTAAAACATTGGGCAACAGTTTAATGAGAACACTTCACGAAAGGAATTCCATAAAACATACTCTTAGAAGTGATAATATTTCAACAGAAAGTTAAGTAATAATCACTTAGTAAATTAATAAATAATTCATAATATAAATAAAAAATACTCCATATTATTCTTAATGAAAATGATAACATTTTTATAATAAAACAATGCTACATTAATTAAGAAAGAGGTAAAACGATCTTACACATGTGTTTCTCGATTGAAGGGTACTCTTCTTCCATTCTATCCAAACATTAACTAGCTTTTGTACAGAAATTAAAGAAAATAATATTTTAATGTGTAGCAAGTCAAGAGATATAATATTTTAATGTACAGTGAATGATTATATTAATGTTGTGTGTAGCCCTATAAAATTATAGTATTAATTATTTTATGTGGATCTCATTTACTTTAAAGAAAAATGTGATAGTACGTCTAAAATGAAAATACGTGAACATTAATATATATAAAAAGTGATAAAATTTTATAGTAAAAGTAATAACGTTTTATAGCAAAATTGATAACTATTTAAAAAAAATAAAAAAGGATCTCACGACCTACCCTAAAATAATAGACTACGTGTCGCATTATATATTTATTTATATTAGTTTTTATTGTCTTGTGATAATATATAATATAGTTGGAGTGACAAAATATGAGTTTTCCATATCCGGAGTGTCACGTGGGAGTATACATGATTTCTTTAGGAAATATTATCTTGTTCACCACTATTATAATAATAGGACAAAAAAATATTATGAGCCTTGTCACGTCTATCGACTATATATGCGTGCCTACATGAGTTGCAATTTTATGGTGAGATGTAGTCATATTTTAATAAAAATTAGTAATATTTAATTATTGAAAGTTCAAGTAAACTATTTTAAAAATTAAATAAAATTGTGTATATATTAGAAAAAAAAAAAGGAACACAGATGATATTACACAAGTATTGTTCAGTTTGTTCCGAGTGGTATTGGTTGTATAAAGTAAATCATTTCGTCCCTTTTCAATGTCTGATTCAACATTCAAGAATTTGTCACCATCAAGACAATACGAGTTTGATTTTATATATGAATTGGTAGCCCTTTTTTTAAAAAAAATTGTATAGAACATATAATTTTAGAACGAAAAAACAGACACCGTACGTACATACCGACATTACATAATTATTTTCCCTCTTTTTTTGTGAACCGATTCAATATCAGCGAAATAAATACCAATCCAATTTATATCAAATACACAAATAATACACACATGTATATTCAGTATTCACATAGAGAATGAAAAATAAACATGTTAAGAGTGCAATTTATTTCACTAAACTCAGTTGTAACTTGTATTACTTACACATATGCACATGTAAAAAAGATCACATCCATTTACCCAAAAAAATATAAATTAAAAATTAAAGGACCATATAACAATTTCCGACATATAGCAACATGTACCAGTTAACGTTTTTAATAAATAAATCCAAGCACACTGGGGTGGGGGGGGGGGGTGTTTAAAAAGGGGGAAGGCAAAATATCAAGGGGATTCATGGTTAAAAACTATAGGAGCATAGCAATGTTGTGCCATAGTAAGAAAAGAGAGCAATTCTCTTACACAGCCTATTTTTATTTTTAAACAAACAGATTGAAATCATTCACAGTCAATCCTTCTAAAGAACTTGAAACGGCATATGTAACAGTACAATCAGCACTGAAAGAGCTGATGCTTAGCACCTATAGATTTGAGTGACCGATCCGAACCTGAACCCGATGCCATGAAGTGTTTAATACCCCCCTCAAGTTCCAGATGACCTCTACGTTTTCAGGTTGAACATTTCCGGCGACATCCACCTTGATTAAATCGGATAAAAACCAAGTTAATGCAGAACTAGGAGAAAAATGGTACAACACCAGTGAGGTGTTGGACCCAGTTTCTTCGGACAGGCTTTAGAGTCGAGTTTTATATCTAAGTGCTTGCGTTAATCCATATTAAGTCTAATCAAGCTACATGGTTCCCTTTTATATTGGATTGTAACGGATATTGGACACATACATAAATAATTAAGTAAACCAAAGTCCAGCTTGATATAATCTAGATTGATACTGAGTTCATTAGACCTGTAAATGCAAATAGAGCAAGACTACCTAGGATATTCCGGAAGCTACTTTTGTAAATAATCAAAACTTGTTTGACATGATTAGGTCTATTATTCAATCATCGCACATAAATAATCAGAAATTTATCAATAATATTGTAAAAAGGGTGAGTGACGTACTGCTTTGGCAACAATTTCAGTGCTCTGAGGTATGTTAGCTTCCGCTTGAAAAAGCACCCATGCCCATTTATCACCATTTCCATCATCAGAAATATATGGAATACCGGGTTTTTGGTATTTGGAGGCCTCCACCCAGGTTTTGCCACCATCTAGAGATACATCTACTCGTTCTATGCCTCGCCCACCTCCTGACACAGCATAGCCTTTGACAGTAATCTAATAACAGGCAGAAAGTTTATCTTTACGGTGATTGGGGTTAAGAAGTAGCACATACAAAAGGTAAAATAGCAGTACATATAAAAGCAATTAAGACCTTTTGTTTGTGTGTGCGTGTGCCATAACCTAGTGTCTTGGGTGCAAGGCTCATGCCTTTAACTATTGAGAGGTACCATAAATAGTTCCCTCATTCCACCAGTACAATGCAAAATGAACCTCAGGGGAAATTTTTTTTCACCAAATTGGTCCTTATCTTATGCATCATGTTAGAGAAAATCGATGAGAAGGAAAATACTCGTCTGAAAAACATAGCAACTGGAAGCCATCTTTCATTGTATACAAGTGGTTGGTTTCTGAAAACAATTAATCCCGCAAAAAGTAAATCAGAGTACAGAAGCAAGTACCAACTGCAAATGTTAGAAAGGCTGGCAGAATGGGCCAACAAAAATTTGGTTCATCAAATAGAATAAGCAGCAAAAGAATATGGTTTTAAGTGCACAATTGGCAAAAGCATAATAACAATTAAAAGGAAATTGTAATTACCTTCCCTGGTTTCACCACGTTTACCTCATCCAGAGAACATATCGCAGACTGCAACAAGATTAAACAACCAATCAAGAATCATTATCTTCAAGCAATCTATGAAGAAAATGTTCTATATGCATATGCACACAGCAGCTTCTTGAAATTAGTGTCATGACTGTTCATTAGCATCAAATATTAGAGAGATTTCTAACCACTAAAAGATAAAAATAGAAGTTATCAATCATGATAAATAGTCGAAGTTTTTTTTTTTTTTTTTCCGGTAAGCCATTAAATTTAACCAAAAATTTAACCTGAAACACTAACTAGAATCATGCACCTCTGGATAATCCTTCATATCAATATAGGAAATTGTTAGAAAAAAACCAGGGTAATAATACCTGAACAGGGAAATCCATTAGTGGTCGCCTTGAAGGCCAAATGATATTATCCCAATTGACTGATGGCGGAAACATTTTATAGTCCTTTTGCATAAAAAATCCCTGCAGAACGCCAATATAAACTTCATAAAGCTAGGACTGATTACTTGAGAGCCCAAGAGTGGGCAGTTTTTCACCTGACATTCTTGTTCAATAATATTAATTGAATCAAGCCATTTGACGGAACGAGCCCCAATAACTCCAGGAACAATTACACGCAACGGATATCCATGATCCCTGTTAATAGTCTGCACAAAATGAACAGCATTATACATTTTAGATAGCAAAGATATAAACAAAGGAATATACGAATCTGAGTAATATTGTATTTTTTTCTAACACCACAAGCAAAATTATACCGAAGGAATACAACAATGTTGGAAATATTACAAGGTGTTTTCTACCAATACAATAGTGAAGTAGCCTTCCTGCGTGCTGATATTTGAATGATTAAAAAGAGAAGACAATCTATTTCAACACCCTTTGCACACATAAGTAGCTTACCCCACCTTGTTCTTAATTTGTAAACCATTTCTCAAAGTTATTATGTAGACTGCCTACATCCCAAAATAAACACATCAACAAAAAACCCAAGCATTCATTTCACTATGTGGATATATGCTAAGCTTAACTTAGATATATGTATATCTATACAACTCCCATTCATCTATACAGGATACAGATATTTATAATCGCATAATACCATTATGGTCACAAATATAAGGAGAATACCTCTCCTTTCAGCTCATAAGCTAAAACATGAGCATCAGGATTTGTGCCTGTATAGATATCTATATGCAGACAATACCATTATGGTTACAAATGTATGGAGAGAATACCTCCCCATTCATCTCATAAGCAAGTAAAACATCTGCCTCAGGGTTTGTGGCCTGTATTAATGGAATTGATGCTTTGTAAGGGCCTCCACTTTCTTCCTGTGATGTAACGGCTCATATTAGTTGGAATCCTCTCTTTGCACGATAGAGGAAAAATAAATGATCAGCCAAAGGCATAGGTTATTACCTTACACTTGTCAATGCTAACAAATTCTACATGTTTTTGTCCACACTGTGTTGCACGCGAGCACTTAGGAATTCCAGCAAGTTCAAGGACATCTGCTAATTTAGCCCCACCCCAGATAGCTGCATAGGCATGCATGAAAAAATTCTAAGTATGAAACCAGCAATGTTAAGGAAATATATTTCATGTATTATATAGTGTAGGGTCAAAGAGACAGTTGAATCTTAAGCCAAAATTGTAAGAAAAAATGTATAAAACAATTCCTGAAACAAAATCACAATCAAACTTAAGAAACCTAGTATGCATGGTCTGGAATTGTCGATGTAAGTTTATGCAAGATGAGTGTGTTTGTGTGTGTGTGTGCGTGCGCTCTTAGAAGCATTCTCATCCATCATCCCAGAATTTTGAGTAAAAAGTATATCTGCCAATTCTCCAACAGAAAGCAATCACATCATTATCTAAGGCATCTTGATTACAAATTCCAAATAAGTAACCTTAGTCCTTAAACACTGAAGCATGTCATTATTATCACATATTAAAAGTCAACAAAATTTCTCAGTTGTAGAATATTGTGAACGAGTTCTTCCCCTGTATCAGATTACATATCTTTTTGCCTGGAAACCAAATCATTATCATGGATACTGATGCAGGTGTAGTATCCAAACAATAATAAAGATGATGTTATCAATTTCAGAATTATATGGTATAAAACAATAATAATAATTAAAATATAATCAAAATGAAATAAACCCTCTCGAGGTTAACCATTTCCTATTGCTGCAACATCCCAGCCAACTCCTTTCACTGTTCGAGTTTTGCTCATGGCAGTCCTCCTATTGCCAGCACACTGCAATAAACACAAATTTAATCAATATATTGTGTAAAAACAACAAGAACTGCATGTCGCGTTCCTCGCTGTAGCACATCTAACTCACTCTGACTGACTAAGTTGAAAATACATACAGATTCTAAATATTAAAATTCACTAATCTGATTATTAGGGAACCTGTAAAGTGGCAGTGACAGTATATTTAGGAAGCCTCCTGTTATTCAAAAAGGCAAAATTTAGTCATCTCAAATAATTCCATAAACTATAAAGTTGAAATATTATATGAATAGATGATTCACTCACCAGATATCTTTCATGAACAGCTCTATGGGACTACCTCTTAGACCAGTGATAGAAACACTATATCTAGCAAGGCAAAATGAATTAATAAGCAAAAATCAAGCATTTTGTACTTGGATACACAGAATGTAATAAGAGAAATACCTGTCAATATCCTCCACTATTGGGATTGGTCCATGGTTCCTCTTATAGAAGAATTCCACCGGTGTCACATAAGATGAAACTAAATCCAATCGACGCGGCTCAGCATTGAACGGTTCCTAAACAATCACAACAAATATGGAACATGTACCTCATAGTATCAATCCATAGAACTGTAACATGGTGCAACCAAACCGTAATGAGATATGAGAACTGAAAAGCAGTTCGTTAAATGAACTAAACAATCAATTTAAATAGAAAATTCTTCTCGATTGAATTTAGGAAACACAGAACCTTCCGAGCTCATTATTATAGCATTTTCACATTCATAATACAGAATTTTCACTCTGGATAATAACTAACCATTTTTTTCACATATGCCAACATGCCACATATACAGATCCTCATCGATACACGCAGAAAGGAATTACAGTCTGGTAAAATACATCAGTCCGAATCATCAACTCACATAAACATCACTAAACGTGGGATTAAAAAACAGATGAAATTACAGAAACTAGAACTCATTAATCAACAGAAAGAGCGGAGTGAAGTGGTAATTTGCACTTATAATGAAGAGCAAAGTGATAAACCTTAGAATTAACCACGAGAGAAGGGTGGCGAGGAGGCTCCTGCGAGTAATCAGAAGGTCCCCTCAATCCAGGCATTTCCTCCGAACTCAGTGAGTCGATCAAAATCTTCTCTGCGAAACTCACTGCGTGAGAGAGAGACGGTTGGGTCCGCTGGCGCTGTCAAGCACGATGGGCTTTATATACTCCTGATGGATCCGAACCGACCCGGATTTGTTTATCTGGACTTGATGGCGGTAATAGGGGCGGCTGTGAGTTTAGTTTCCGTCACAGCCGGTAACGATAGTTTTCTTCCAGTGTAATTTTCTGTGCGCGCGGGTATTATCAACATTGATTCCCTCGCTAATTAAAAAACGTGCGAGGCTCTCGTGCATTCGGGCGCACGTGTACCTTTGCAATTTCCATGTTCCTTTATAATTTTAACCTTTAGCAATATATAAGTTTAAATAGGATTGGAAGGGGAGGGTTGTGTTCACATGGAACACGGAGTATATCTCTGTATACTCGATACACAGGAGCTTTTGCCTTAAAAAATTACTTCAATACGACAATCATGCAATTCCAATAAATCCACGTTTCACGAATGGCCGCGGCTATTCGCACCCACCATTTTACTTCCAACACCCAATTATATCTACACACACAACAATTATATATGCACACACTAAGAAAATACTAAATTACCCTTAATGAAATACACCCATATACACAATCTCTTCCCTTCCACTATCCCACATTTAATCTAAGCCTTAAATCCTACACCCACCTCACTTTGCACCCACTTCACTTCTCACATTTCAAACTTAGAAAAAAAAAAAAGGAAAGAAGAGAAGAAGGGAGGAAGGAAGAGGAGAAGAAGGGAGGAAGGGGAGAAGAAGTGAAGATCAACCTCTACTACCAAACATTGTGAGTGAAATGGCGGGAGGTGTGCCATCGTTCATTAGCAACGTTGTTAGTAAGTCCTATTCCCTTTCATTTTTTGTTTTCAAATTCTAGGTTTTAGAACTTATGTTGAAATTATGCCAAATTTGTTGGGTTTGTTGTGTGGAATGTTATGGGTATGTTGATATATGTATTTATTGGGTCATTCGATCGGGGTTGCGCAAAAAAGTTCCCCCATTGTCGTCGGAAATCGACGAGCGACTGCCGACCCTGGTTTAGCGAAATTTCGAGGCCTGTTCGACCATGTATGGTCGAAATTTGGGCTCCTCGTCGGCCATCACTCGTCGACAACTTTTGAAGTTGTTCGACCACACATGGTCGAAATTTGGTGGGATTTTTGGCAGATGGTGGACGACTGGGAGGAGAATTATCGGCAGGTGGTGGACGGCTGCAAGGAAAAATTTCGGCAGGTGTTGGGCGGATGGAAGGAGAAATTTCGACCAGCTTTGGTCGAACAGAAGCTTCTTCAACGACCAAAGGTGGTCGAACTGAAGCTCGTTTATTGCATATCATATACTTTTTTTGTTTGTTATTGCATATCATATACTTGAGATTACTTTGTTTGTTATTACATATTAGTTATAGTTGAGCCTACTTTATATGTTATTAAATATTGGTTGTCACATATATTAATATGTTTGGAATGTTATTATATTATTTGTGTATTTACTTATTAGTTATCTCATATATGTTATTGAGCATGATTTGAATTTTTTTCGCAGATAGATATCGCCGACGTAATCCCCCCACCGCATCCAATAGACGAAGAGGGATGAGGGTTGAGCACGATGCAATGCCTCAAGATACTCCACAACCACAACATGATCCAATTCCTCTACTCGAGCCAATGCATCAGGACGAGCTAGAGGCACAACCTCAACCCATTCATGAACCACAACTTAGTGAAGATAAAAGTCATGGTGGTGAAGATGAAAGTGATGGTAGTGAAGATGAAAGTGATGGTGGCGAAGATGAAAGCCAGGATGGTGAGGGTGGCGAGGCCTCAAGTGAGGGTGGCGAGGCTTCAACTCCGGGTTATGATTATGCAAGTGAAAGCGATCATGATCCAGATGCTGATGTGTTGGTCAATTTTCAGAAACACGTGGCACACGAAATATGGGAATATGGCCGGGAAAGACCGGTTATTAAAGTGCACAGCCATGTGAATAAAATGCTTCGTCTTGTATGTTGAATCCATAAGCAAGACTTGAGGAAAAGCACGCAACAAATCTATGCTTTGGGGATGTGCAAAGAATAAGTTTCTAACATTACCGGTATCCTTGCAACTTCGACTGAGAAAATAGTATTTGTGTTCCTCCAACTTCTTCACCACATATTGCAGCTGAGAACGACCACCACGATCAGCAATTCGGTTTTTTTGACGACAATTGTAAATAGTCCATATTGTAGTCTTGTTACCGGGGAATTTATGTTTTAGAAGCTCTATCACATTCTTTGGACGGACATCTTGGAGTGACATATCAATCACAAATTTTTCCTCCTCCTTCTTGAGCCTCCCTGCATAGGCATGCCCCTCCAAGTAATTGCCAATCGAGTGGTTATGAACACCTTTAACAACCTCCAATGCCCATGCTCCGCCCTTCTCTAATTCTCTTCCCCTAAGCAAAAAGGGGCAATTACACTTCTTTGTACCCGTCTCTCTCTTTTTCAGTTTCTTCTTACTTGTATCCTTCTCCTCTACTTCCCTTTCTGGATCCACTTCCTTGTATCGGTTTACTTTGGCCTTAAACTCTCGATACTTTCCACCACGTTCACAACCCAAAAATAGTCTTCCCTTTTTTCCTCCTCCTCCACCATTGTCAGAGCGTTTCACTACAACCACCATCTGATTATCTAAACCAATATTTCGCGCCCATTTTATCAAATTCTCTCTTGTATCAAACCATTGATGAGTTTCAAATAAGTCCGTGTAATCCTCAACTATACAAACATCTGTACTAAGCTCATTCCCCAATAAGATGGCACTACATTTAGTAGAAGAAAATGATTCCTGTGTACAAAATAAAGGGGTTAAAATAAGAAAACAAGTAAAGTGCTGGAAAAATACACACTGTTCGCCTAAGGGTAGTCGAATTTATTTAAAAAAATTGGCCATTTATGGTCGAAATATTTTCTAAATTTCGACCATATATGATCGAATTAATTAAGAAATTTCGACCAAGAGTGGTCGACAGAAATCAAAAATTTCGACCACCTCTGGTCGAAATTACCACAAAATTTCGACCAATGTTGGTCGAACAAATTAAAAATTTTCGACTCTGGTTGGTCGAAAAAAACAGCGACGGGAAAAAAATAAAACGCGAAAAACAACATTTTAATCGGTCTAAAAATGTAAATATACATACCTTTACGTCCTTAGGTGTTTCTTCTTCCGTCATGTTGATCATATGACCAAATGTGAGTATTGAATGATGGGGGAGAAAATCTAGGGTTTTGGAGGAAGAGATGTGGAAGAAGAAGTGAGTGGAGTGGGTGTGAGGTTTGTGTTGTTTTTCAAATGTTTAATGTGAATGTGATGTGTGTGTATTATTGTTAAAGTGTTTGGTGTGTGTATGTTAATGTGATGTGAATGTGATGTGTGTATATTATTTTAGAAATAATTTTGTATTAAATTAAATGTGTGTATATCAAAAGGCTATTTTCGTAATTTACTATATGTATTTATTAATTTAAAATTCAAGGGGGTGTATGGAAGTAAAATGGTGGGTGCGAATAGCCGCGGCCTTCACGAATCCCATTTTCTAATGTCGACGGTGTAATTAGATAGTATTAGAAAATCATACTTTCTTTTTGACAAAAGCAAAGACTTGTGTGACACCGTCTTATATAAGGGCTTACATGAGACGTCCATAAAGTGATAATTTTTACATGGAAAAGTTATAATAAACTAGTAAAAAGTGATAATGTTATTTCATTAACAGTTTATAGTATAAATAAAAAATTATAACATTTTATAGCGAAAGTGATAATTATTTTAAAAAGTGAAAAATGATCTCACGTAAGACGGTCTCACGCAAAACATACCCTGATGAAATGAAATTCGAATATAATTTAAGCAAATTAAATCAAAAATAATTTCGTGGTGTGATATTGTTAATTTGAGAATGAAGTGACTCCACTTAAAAGAAGATAAGAAAAACTTGTGGTCTAAATATATATTTTTCTAACATCAGTCTGTGTTTCATATAAAGAACTTTATGAAATCGAATTATAAAGTATTACTCGTACACATTAAAACTTTATGTTTTTTTTATATAATAATGTTATCTTTAATTGTATAAAGACAATAATTTATCATTATAAAAATAACATTATCTGATTAAATGATATTTGATATTCGACTGTAGAGTATACCTTATGCTTATATATGTGTAATCAAATTACTCGCTTGGACACATACAAACGGTGGCATTGGTGTTTACACAATTAATAAATTGTGCAACTTTACATTAATTTATAGCTGGATTTGATTCTAACATAGTAGACCTTATGACTGTGACGTAGATTGTAACGATAAGTAAAATTGTTTTTGCAGGAGAACAGTACACAGGTTTTAAAAATCAAAAATAAAAAAAATCAGTAAAAGTTAAGAAATGGTAAATTATTACTCCCTATATGTAAAAATAAAAAGTAGGGAGTATTTATATATTACATGTATAAAATTTATTTATTGGGCCAACAGGTTATATGACTTAACAGATCCAAATCATTAGTGGGCCCAAAGTCCATTCGGCCCATTATACATTCATCAGGCTTCCACAGTTGAGAATCAAGATCATGCGATTTCCAGCAAGACTATGCGTCGCTCATGGCCGCACTACAATTCCATCCGCCCTTTCCCCAACGCATTGGCCGCCGCCAGCAGAGCCTCCGTCCCTCTCTTGTATGGTGGACAAATGCAGATCAATGGACCAGCTCAAGCAAATCCACGCCCAAATGATCACTACCGCACGCATTCATGACGTTTTCACCGCCAGCCGCTTGCTCAACTTCTGCGCTCTCTCCGCCTCCGGGGACCTTCGATATGCTCTTAAGCTGTTCGACAATATTCCTGTGTCGAATCTGTTCATGTGGAACACTTTAATCAGAGGACAAGCTAGCAGTTCGAGTCCTTTAGACGGTTTGCTTCTCTATGTTAATATGTTGAGACGTGGAGTTACGCCTGGGAAATATACATATCCTTTTGTTCTCAAGGCTTGTTCGAATACGAAATCTGGTAAATGCTGTGAGCAGGTACACGCGCATGCATTGAAATTTGGGTTAGATTTTGAATTGCATGTCGTGAATGGGTTAATTAGGGGTTATTCTGTATCGGGCGGGATTATTAAAGCACGGAAGGTGTTTGATGAATTGCACGAGAGGAATTTCAATATTTGGACGACGATTATATGTGGATACGCTCAGAATGATTCTCCAGAGGAAGCAATCAGACTGTTCAATGGCATGATTTCCGATGGATTTGAACCAAATGGAGTTGTTTTATCTTCTGTATTATCTGCTTGTGCTCAATGTGCTTGCTTGGAGTTAGGGGAGCGAATTCATGTGTACATTGAGGAGAAAGGGATAGATTTAGAAGTGATTCTTGGAACTGCGTTGCTTAACATGTATGCAAAGAATGGAGAATTGGTTAAAGCAAAACAATGCTTTCATGAATTGAAAGAAAAAAATATAGCTACATGGAATTCAATGATCTGTGGGCTTGCCGTACATGGACATGCCGAGGAAGCTATCCGTTTCTTCGGAATGTTTGAGAAAGCGAATGTAGTGCCGAACGAAATCACCCTTCTCGGAGTTTTATCGGCTTGTTTCCACTCTGGATTGTTGGAATATGGTAGCAAGATCTTTTACTCGATGAAAGCTGTTTATGGAATTGATCCGAATATAAAGCATTATAGTTGCATGGTGGACATTCTTGGACGAGGGGGGCGGATATCAGAAGCCGAAGAGCTTATAAGAGGAATGGTTTGGAAGGCGGACGTAGTGATTTGGGGAGCATTACTGAGCGCTTGTAAAGATCATGGGAATATTGAGGTTGCTGAGAGAGCAGTGAAGGAAATTCTTGAATTGGATCCTCAGAATCATGCTGTTTATGTCATTTTATCGAACATGTATGCAGAAGTTGGGAGATGGGAGGATGTGGTGAAACGAAGAAAGGGGATTAAGGAAGGTAGTTTGAAGAAAGCAGCAGGGTGGAGCCTGGTAGATGGTGTGGAGTGATGCCATTTTACGATCATTCTCGAGCATGTGCACATCATTCTCTTGAGTTTGTGAAGCTGGAGCTTGTATAACTCGAGAGAAATTAGGTCGAGCTACAAATCTCTCGAGAATAATGTCTGAATGTCTCAAGCGCATGAAGCTGGAATGTCTTATCATCTATTGTTTGATCCATTCATGTTTAGCTGTTTCCTTGTGTGTGTGTACTGAGATGGTAGTCATTCTTATGTTCTATTGTGTATTGTATGGAAGATTAGCAGATCATCTTCATCTTCGTCTCCTGCAAGTGGGGGTTTTCTTACTGGCTAAAACAGCTTTCAATATGATGAAACAAGAAACACGTTTGTGATCCAGTGGAGCAGAATCTGGATCATGTTCATCTACAGAAACTGTCGGTTATTTACTCTAGTCAACCCCTTATAGGAAATATCCAAGCACCTACTTCCCGTTGACTTACTAGTTTTAGTTCCATCTGACTTTGAAATCGTGACATCATTGCAGAGTTTTGAAACGTACGAAGAAGTAGAGAGAGAATCCCATCATACCTCCACCAGATGAAGCTCTTGAAAATTTTCATCTTATGCATCTTGCTAGCTTCTGTTTCTGCAGGTATGTGCTCTCTGTTTTAATCCCATCAACAAATTGATCATTCAACACGTGATATTATATTATTCTTTCTTCATTGCAGATCTTCTGCAGAATCCAGATTTTGAAATACCACCATCTAACTGGAGCACAACCTCCAGCTCCTTCTTTAAGTTGAATGGAAGCACCATTGCTGGATGGTCGTTCGAGGGCGACGCCAAGTATGCAACCGCCGGAGCTAATATATCCCTGCCGCAGAAAAGCGTCCATGCCATAGTGTTGGGTCAAGATGCTAAAATAAACCAAACATTCACTGCAAGTGGGGATGAGAAGGAGTACCTTTTGACCTTCACATTGGCTAGAAATGTTACTCTGGGCTGCACTACCAATGCAAGCCTCGTCGTTTCAGCGCCCGATAGCTCTGCTCAGTTTGATTTAGCTCTCAAGTTTGGGGATGAACCTTGGGAAGTTTATGGGCACCGCATAGGAAGCTGGATGGGAGGAGAACCTATTAATTTGGTGATTGAAAGTGAAGATGTTGATGCAGATCCGGAGTCCACGTGTTGGCCTGTGGTGGATGGGCTTTCGTTGGTCACCATTGGACCACTGGTTCACTGGGATGGTATGTGAATTCTTCTTTTCTGTTCTTCAGCCTCTTATCTGTTTTGTCTGAATTTGTGATGGAGTAAGGGATCTGAATGAGCATATAACATTTCATTGTAAAGCTTGTCTTTCTACAACTTTAGAACATCGATAATAATTGCTCATTTAGGCAAGGTTAATGTTCTTGTGCTTACTTTATTTTGTTATGAAAAACTCAGATAATCTACTGCAGAATGGTGGTTTTGAGTTGGGGCCATCTTTCCCAGAATACTCCAAGGATGGAGTTTTACTGATATCAGAACCAAGTTTGATTGAATCTGCTCTGCCCCAATGGACAGTAATGGGAGCTATAAAGTACATAAATGCGGAAAACTTTTTCGTCCCTGAGGGCAACGCTGCTGTCGAGTTGATATCAACAGGAACTCCCGGAGGCGTACAAACAGTAAAACAACTCACACAAGGATCAAAGTATACCTTAGAATTCAGGATGGGAGATGCAAATGACTCATGCACTGGTGATTTTACTTTAGGGGTACTAGCGGGATCGTTGGTTCAGAACTTCACCATTAACAGCAAAGGGACAGGATCAGCTTCAAAATACTCGGTAGTGTTTGAAGGATCGAGTGCAACGCAGATTAGCTTTCAGAGCTACATGACGAAGCAGAGAGAGGATGGCGTGTTCTGTGGTCCATTGATTGATGGTGTAGTCTTGCGTAGTTCCAGTGGATACAAATGGTCTGCGAATTTTTGCTTCCTGATTGCTTTGCTCCTTATAGTCCTGATGAAGATCAGTGAGTGAGTGTTTTGTCATTCTTCATCTCTTTGCGTAACTATGTTCTGCACACTTATTTTTGGTTGGAAGAGACTATAAATCTTTGAATCTGTTTCTCTTGGGGAAGTTTTCAGGAGATGTAGACAAATTCTTGAGTGAGGGATTGTGAAACAGCACTAGATTAAATTATTTTACTTATTTAATTTGCTTACTTACCAACTAACCTGATTTACATTTTTCTTTCTAACAAGTTGATGAATTTTATTGTCTCTGATGGTCTCACAAATTTGATTTTCCTGCTTTATTTTTCTGACTGATTCAATGGTTAAAATGCAAATACATTCATTTTCCTGCTTTATTTTTCTGACTGATTCAATGGTTAAAATGCAAATACATTCAATAAGTTATACTGAGAATTTTTTATTAAAGGCTGGAAAAGAATGCAGAGTATATATGTACACATCCCAACAGCATATACAGATATAATCATATCAAAGATTAATGGTCACCACTCAAACAGGTGTTACAATAGGCGTATCATTGAAACAATAGTGTTCAATGGCTTTTAACTAATACTGACCCAACCTCATGGGGCATATTGTATATCCTGTAATTTTGGAGGTCACCCTGTGAGAGGTCAAAAGCACCCAACCTCTTGTTTGTATATTATAATCACACTTCCATGCTTCTCAAATCTTGAAACAAGGAACTGCAGAACAAAGAAATGTCGATTAGCAACTCATTTGCATCACAAGATTGATATATACGCAGACAACTTCAAAAACATTGCCACTAGAAAACATAAACAGGTGTTTGAGAAAGAACGTTCGAGTTATGTAGTTCGACAACTTTGGCATGCACCTGTACGAAGAGACTAAGCTGTCATCTGTGAACGCAAAACTCTACGCATTTTGAGTGGAGTTGGCCCACTTCGTACGCTTTAGAATAGATTGATACTCTTGACTTCTGGACCATTCATCAATCTCACGTGCACGAAGAACTGGAAGAGGATGAGATAGTTGCCTCGTTTGAGCATTCCTGAACATCGTTGGACAAGATAAAGAATGCAGCATTGATCAACATTCAAAGTCCATAAGAGTGTATTGTGCGACAACAACTAGAGCCTCACCTAATGTACCATCCGATTGGGCTGGAAGACGCCTTTTCATAAGAGCGGGCTTGCTCCAAGAATGCATCCACATTTAATTGATCCGACAGAGAGGGACATCCACCGGCTAGTTTCATCAGAACAGAGATGACCACCTCTTGTGGGGGAATGGGAGGATAATTAGAGACTAATATTTACACACAATCACACAGAGTACAGTCTTATTAATCTCTATGATATCTACCTTAGGATCTCGAGCAACAACAAGAGCTGCCCTATCACAAGTAAGTTCAGCTGCCCGAAGCCATCGAAAAAGCTGTTCTTCCAACTGCTGAGCGATAAAACTACCAAGGCCTGTAACCAAGAAGATTTTGAAGTAGAATGGTCAATGGATGACAGTAGTGCACTAACTTCAATGAGACCTTCATCATAAAGAACTAATGTCCCATCTGTAATGAATATCAACAACAATTCTAAATGTGAATCAAGCTGACAAGTAAAAAAGAAGCACTTACCAGGTACAGAATATGCTCCAAGAGTAAGAATATTAGCAACTGTGAGCCATACGCCATGGTCACACTTCAGATGACCCAACTCATGAGCCAAAACAGCCTGAAAGAGATACAGAAAGGAAAACAAGAGAATTCAGCATTCATCATCATATTTTCAAGCATAAATAGAAGTAGAGTTGGTTGTGCTTGAATGATTGAAATACAGACCTGCAACTCCTTTCTTGACAAAAGCTCCACTAAACTCGTATGAACAACAACAAACGGTTTCTTCCCGCTAATCGCCAAAGTGTATGCATTGGGTACAGGACTTTGACGCAAATAGAAATCCGGTGCCTCAACGTTCAATGTGCTAGCTGCCTCTAGCATCAACTCGTGGAGTTCAGGGAGCTTCAGAACAAGCAATAACCAGTTATAAGAATAAATGATGGGAAACAATGGAAAGCTTCAAGTTTAGCATTAAAGCAACTACTGGAAACAATATTGTGAACAGTATACTGGAAAGCATAAACATGTTGTTAACCAATATTTCAAGCAAAATTATCAATAATAGTGGGAAACATTTTGCTCTATCTCAAAAACTGGAAAGTAATTGGATTCTAGATAATTATCTTAACTCATTAATATTAAAAGTAACAAAAAAATAAAAAAAATCTTTAGTCATTTGAGAAACCCCAATATTTAGAAGAAGAAAATTGCACATACTTGTGATTGAAAACATTCACTTAAACAAATCCCAGTTTCAAATGAAAACTGTGTCCTATACTCAATTACTTGACTACCAACCTGATTCTCAGAAACAAGAACAGATGTCCCTATATTCTCCAGAAGCATAACTTGCTCTGAAACAGTTCCTGAAACCACAATTCCAAATTGACTTCAGTAATATAGAATTATCAATTATAAAATTTTCATTTTAGACACCAATAGCTTAGGTTGTGTTTAGGGGTGAAAATTCGATTGAACTATCGAAGAGAAAGTTAATGAGAAGAATTTCAAATGAATTCGTATGAAGTAGAATGTGAAATTCACCCAAAAAAAATAAATAAATAAAACATGCCTCATGAATTTGTTATCATGAACTTCATATTCATCCTTCAACCCAAATGAAATCTTACTTTCTTCTAAATAATTCGAATTCCAACAGATAAAAGTATTTATACTGGACACGAGTTTTAAACCAAGAAGCGATCAATCATTACAGATTTGCAGTACCTAATATAGCTTTTCCAATTTCGTTTAATCCTGGAATCGCCTTCAAAATCAACGTATTCTGGAATCACATACAGGTTTAAAAAAAAACATTATACTATTAATTTCATACTTCCGTAACAAAATCAGAAGAATAATCAAATTCTGAAATACCTGTCTATCTAGAGGATGCCTAATATCATCAGCATCGAGATCACGAATAACAACAGCTCGACAAAAAAAATTGTGACCCCTCCGTTTACTCTCCAGCTGTTTAAATTTAACTCCACCTGAGAAACTGATTACCGGTTTATTTATGGTATTAGAACAGAAACTAATAGGAGAGAGCTTCTCCGAGAAGTTGATGGAGGGAAGAGGAACTGCGGCCATCGGAAGAGGAAAGAGGCGTACGTTAGCGTATGTAAACTGGCGCCCGTTAGAATATTTCCACTGGGTATAATACGCACGCACGATAACAGATTTTGTCACCGTACGTTACAATCCACAATCGTAATTCTGGTAATTATTAGCCGCCGGTTCGTTTTCTCCTGATTTTAATTTTAATAATATTTATATTAATATAAATATTATATACTCCTAATTTTGATAATATTTAAACTTCTATTATTATGTGGTAAGTAGTATTATAATTTTTGAAAATAGTTTGCAAGGAAAAGTTGTTACCCGCATGGTTAGTTCAACTAGTTACTAATACTCAATTTTCTCATTATAACATCACTCATGAATTAAAAATCATTAAGGTTGGAATTCAATTGCACAACTAAGAAAATAACATAAGGAACATATAGCAGGAAATTATCCCATTAAAATACGAGACAAAATAAATTATTAAAAAAAAACAATATAATTTAAGTTAAATATCATAATTATCAAACCCCTTCTGGGTTTGCACTTCACATAGCATAAAAATACATTTCTTATATTACTTGGCCGTTGGAAGCCTTCATATTCTCTTACAAGGTGAGTAAACTGAAGCTACTTGCATCTTCACAAAACACCATTACATTGATTTGGCCGATTCTACACCAAGATCACCACCTTGACTAGATTTGCCTCCCAAGGTTGTGCTCCATGGAAAAGCACACGCGCTGCTCAACCAAAAACGACAGCAAGAACGTACATTGCTACAATTTGTTTATGCTGCAGCTGAGATTGTGCCAGCAGCTGATTTCTACACACCAGCTTGTTCACAGAGATCTAGCAAGTCCAAGGTCTGCATTACCCAATAATATTTTAAGACAATCAGCTCCCCTATCACAGCAATGGATATTCACAATGATCGCTGGGGGAGAGGGGGGTGGTAGTGCTGAATTTAAAACTAACCTCAGGCACAGAGAGCTCAAGACGGAACTTGGGACCATCATAGTGATGCAAGACTGGCCTAAACTCATCTTCCTCCAGAGGTTTGCAGAGTTTCCTAACACGAATTCTTACCTAGTTGAGGATAAAAGAGAATGTGAGAAAGTCGCTACGCAATTTGATCCATTTGGCTGTATCTTTGCAATGTTTTGTTAATCTTACACCCAGTCTAAATCATCTTAATATAATTATATCCACAAATAACATAAAACATTTCTTGTATATTTAGTTAGTTGATGTCATATCACCTGAGCAGGGAACCTGGATTCGCCTTTGCACTTTTTATCTTCCCAGGCTTTAGGATCAATGTTGGAACCCCCAAAAGTTGATGCCTGTAGATGCAAAGGGAGTTAATAGCTTGGAGATGAGTTTGTTAGGAAAATTACTATATGAGGAAAGAAAAAGAACTAGCTAAAGTATGATGAATATTCGCATAGACATTGTCTTGCGTATTTAATGCAAAGAAACAACTCCCACTCATCATTTTCCACAGATAGTACAGTTTCATGAAAAGCTCATTAATCTCATCTTTGTCAACAATGGCCCTTGTTAGGCTTTCTAGATGCAACTCCACCACATAACTCGTTAAACTTGAGTGCCATGAAGTAATTTCACCAAACGAAACAGAAAATCAAACATACCTCAAAGATACCATGCAACTGGTGAGTGGTGTAGTTGTAGAGGAACAGAGGTAAGCCAGGCGTTATAGCCCTAACTGAATCTCTATATCTGGGGGGCAAACCTATACGCACAATGGTAAGATCCGATGGTGAAGAGGAGAAGGAAAAATATATATAAGAACATCAGAACAATTATGCAGTCAAATGAAAACATTTGTAAATTTGTGGATTTTGCTCAACATAAACTAACAGAAGTAGATACACATAACAAGCCACTAATTAGACGATGAATTTGATAATTACCAAACAGTTGCCGTTTCAGATCCTCCTGCATCGTATCATTGTTGCAGACAAAGATATATCCACCAAGAACTTCATTCCTCGGGAGAGTCTCTGCCACCGGCAACGTCTTGAATCTTTTATCAACAGCATTGCTGTTGTTTGCTATGTCATCCTTGTAGTTACTGTTGTTGATGCTGCCATTGTTAGGCTCCTTAACGTGATTGATATTGTTATATTTGCTTCCAGCAATATTCATCAAAGAGTTGATGTTTGGATTCTGATAAGCAATATTCACATTGTAGATACCGTTGCTAAGCATACTTTTGGTTACATTCTCACTGAACTTAGCTTCCAAGTTTAACATATTGAAGTTAAAATTTTCGAACTTGTTATCTTCCTGAAAGCCATAACTATCCCTCGGCCTGAAGTCGGTAGAGCCCTTAGAGAGATCTAGGTTGATCCTACGCTCAGTCTTTGATCTAGTATGCTCGGCCAAGTTTGAAGCTCCAACCAACCATTTATGATCCTCGGACACTTTCGACTGCCCTCGGAGTGCATCGCCCAGCTGCCAAAAGCTGTTTTCCATACTGGAAAACCCCAGACAATATTTATATAGAATATGTCAGATACTTCACTCAAAAAACAAAGCAGTCAATCAAACATAATTTTATTTCCAAATTGAGACTATATAGATTTTTTTAAAAAAAAATGCAAGACTACATTCATAAAACATCTTCTTTGCAGTTTTTGTTCTAGAGAGAATTCAGGCTGAATAGGACACATGGTCTAGCATGTTCAACCACAAACAAACAAACAAAAAAATGATACAAAAGCCAGAGAGCAGATCAAATTTGCCTCTTTGCAGAATCCAGAATCATAATTACTTATCAATATTCTAAATTTTACACCCTGCATTAAAAAAATTGTTACAGCCTACAACAGAATATGAAGCAAATGGGAGAAGGTTAACAGACCAACACAATATTTCACTACAAATCTCTATCTTTTCATAAACACCAGTTCATCTGCCAAAATTACACTACACATGTAAACAGAAGTGAAAAAACTCAAGATCAAGCGTCACTCAAATGCCGATATTTCAAAATTCACAAATTTCACATACTACTTGAATGCAATTCGCAACAGTTGACCAAGCAAATCAAGCTACACTCATCCAGTGATTTGAGCAAAATCCTTACAATGCTGATGCAGTCAAAATCAGATTAAGAAGCCACAAATTGCAAATGCGAAAGCAATCAACTCAAAATTCAGCATTTGTTCAGCCATTACGCAATATTTCAGTAAAATTCAACAACTCTGGTTTCAACAACACATAGTAAATGGACTGAAGCAACTTAAAACCTATATTTGGGGATTCAAATCATCGGAGACGAAACTAGAGAGAGAAATTAGGCACCTTTATGGGATAATCTCTCGGCTATGAATCACCGGAAGATGCGACAGGAGGTGGAGCAACGAAGATTTTCCGTTCCTATATCAACAAATCATGATAATAATGCCTCTCATATTTGCATTATTTACGTAAATGTCACTGAGATTTTAAATTTTCTTGGAGGAAAGCATTTGTAGTACAAAACGAACGTGCTAACTCGCACGCGCTTTCCATTAAATTGATGTAGTGCAATTTCTTTGAAATTTTACTCCCTCCGTCCCAGGTTAAGAGGGCCATTTTTCCATTTTGGTCGTCCCACCCAAAGAGTCTCCTTTCCTTTTTTATACACATGAGACCCACGCACTCCCTCTAATACAATTAAATGTTGGGACCCACACTCCTACTAATGCAACTACCCACTACACATTAAATAATAATACTCCTTAATTTACGTGCCAAAAAGCATTTGGCCCTCTTAAGGAGGGACGGAGGGAGTATATTTTATGTAAAAAAAAAATGTGGATAAATATACGACCTTTGTGGATAAATAAAAAATAAAAATAATTTTTAATTTTATGTAAAAAAAAAAGTTTTATTTAAAAACTTAAGGTGGGTGACAACAAGACAAGTTACTGTGGATAACCTTTGTTTGAAAACAATTCAAAATTAAATTAGCCGGACACATGACAGATGCAAACAAGATACCCGTGGTGCACTTTATATAAATTTGAAAATTATTTATTTGAATTTTATCAGGACAAAAAAATAATAATAATACTGATTAATAAATAATATTGAGACGGCTGCAGCTCCTTATTTAAAATTTGAAAATAATACTATTTTTTATATTTGAGTGGTACAATGAATTTGCCTATGTTTGTTAATTCACAAACTTTTTCATCCAAATCTTTATCATCTTTTAATACTTCCTCTGTTTCGGTTATTTTAATATGTTTGTATAGGTACGAAAATGAAGAAAGTGTTTTTTTTTAATATATTAATGTAAGAAAAAGTAGAGATAAATTGTTAATTTTAAGAGAAGTTAAAAAAAATTATTAGAAATGATGAATAAAGTATAAAAAAATAAATAAAATTGTTGGAATTGATGAATAAAGTATAAAAAGTAGATAAGATGTATGGTGTATTTTTATCATTTATGGAATAAGTAAAAATTCCTGAAACACCTCAAAAAGGAAAGTGGGTAAAAATATGTGTGACACAGTGATATTATTTTGGCTTAGGCTATCAGTGGCCTATTTTGTTTATAGCTGTCACATAAAGCCCAATTGTTTATAAGTAGAGTTCACTCACATAAAAGCCCAAGCCTGATTCTAAAATAAAGCCCAATAATCGTTATTACACAAAAGCCCAATAAAAAGTAGGCCCAATTTCGGAGCAAATGGAACGATCTCCTACCTCGAAGAATCAACCCGTATAAAATCAAACAGCCCTAATTCAAGAGACTACGAAACATTTGATATTTTTCTGAATTAAAAACCTAGCAGGAACTGTATCAATCGACGAAAAAATGGACATGTCGAGCGATTTTGATCGTATTCTTTTCTTCGAGCACGCTCGCAAGAGCTCGGAATTAGCTTACGCTAAAAACCCTCTGGATGCTGATGTTAGTGAATACTCTAGCTTGCACTGTGTTAGTGTAATTCGTTTTTTGTTTGATTGATTTTTGTTCGATTGTTGTTGTTGCTGCAGAATCTTACTAGATGGGGAGGCGTGTTGCTTGAGTTATCGCAGTTTCAGAATGGTCCAGATTCAAAGGCGATGGTTCAGAGTATAATTTCTTCTCTGTTGTTGTGCTACTTTCTGTTGATTACTTTAGCTTTTGCATTTTGGATTAGTTGTGTCTTGAACTGTGATCGAGTAATTTGCGCTTTTGAATTTGAGGTAAGGAAAATGAATTATGGTGTCAAGATGCTAGGTTTTGAGTTTAATGGAAAATGAATTATGGTGTCAAGATGCTAGGTTTTGAGTTTAATGGAAAATGAATTAGGTGTCAAGATGCTAGGTTTTGAGTTTATATTTGTGATAAAAAGCTTTATTTACATGTTCTGTCGTTGCTTGCACATGATTTTGCGTTTGTCTGTGAACATACTGGGAATATACTGTGTTAGTTTAAGCTCATTATAAGTAATTTTGTTAATATGTACAGATCCGATGTTTGGTATAGAGTAGTGATATAAAAAATCCACTTCTACTTTTGATGGATTTGAATTTGTTGCCACTCAATTAAGCAGAAACATGAATTTGACTTGAGATTGTCATTGTACTTTAATAATCAAACATAGGATGCTTAATATTATGCAGGTGCTATAGAAAAGCTGGAGGAGGCACTGGTTGTTGATCCCAGAAAGCACGATGCACTCTGGTGCCTTGGGAATGCGTATACATCTTGTGCATTTCTGATTCCTGATCTTGATCAGGCTAGAGATTATTTTGATAAATCGGCTCAATACTTTAAACAAGCAGCTGATTTGGTACTTACAGTTTTATAGTATAAGAATTATACTTTTCTAACAATGCTCTCAGATTATTTGCTAAAGAAACTATTCTTTATTTCTTCATTTCTTCATTTCCATTTTTGTTGCAGGATCCTGAAAATGAACTGTATAAGAAATCCTTAGAAGTGGCTGCCAAGGTACATTCGTGGAGGAATCATTAATATTTTTAAGTAGGGATGTGAAAATTTGCATTTTTTTTTATTTACTTGATCCACTACTCGTAGGATGGAAGCTCATGTTTTATGTAATTGTGGATAACCTCTGTGGGTTAAGTACATTGAAATAAGATGATATGTTGTAGGCTTGTAACAGAGTAAATATTATGGGCTATACTGCCATTTGTCCTGTCCAGAATTGTTGAAAATATTCTTGCCGCAATATCTTTGTAGGATGTGAGGTTTTTAGGTTTGTAGCGTGCCTTGACTCTGTTCAAATGGTTTCTATTTGATTTTCTTTATGTTATCTGTGGAACAGCTTGTCTGTTATGAGTTACTTTTGGCACATCTATGTATATTTATATACATTTGTGTAATTTTCAGCCATTTGTGGACTGATATTACTAATTAATGGCTTCTCCTCAGTTGTTTGGCATTTGTGTGTTGACCTTGGAGGTCATCGTGGACCTTAGTTTTCTACATATATTTAACTTGTGATACTTGACTGTACTCTATTATTGTGATGTCTTTTATTACCACTCTATACACATTTTTCCCAAGATCTTTCCACGGATACTTTGGTTATCCATAACTCTGCTGCCATAAAAAAAAGTACTAAATAATATATATATGCATAGACAGTAAAGACAAACTATGTATCCTCAGCGTAGTTATACATTACATATCTTGTGTTCATCTGTTATAATGGCATTCTCTTATAGCTTATTTGTTTACATGTATATCCGTGTGACATAGGCTCCAGAGCTACATGTTGAGATCCACAAACACGGTATGGGTCAGCAGGCATTTTCAGGCCCTTCACCGTCTACTAGCACAAAGGTAATTTATGATTATTTTGATGTTCCAGTTGAGAATTATGACTCTACTAGAACAAAAATTCCCACCAAAATGTGCAAATTATGACTTTTTTAATATCTGTTGTAATATTGTTTCTGTCCTCTTTCTCTATATCCTTTGGTTTATCATCTCATTGATAGAATGACATAGTTTTATGACGCTCAATTCTGCATTTACTTTACTGCAGGGTGTGAAGAAGGGCGGTATTAGTACTGATCTTAAGTACGACATCTTTGGATGGGTCATCCTTGCAGTTGGAATTTTCGCATGGATAGGTTTTGCTAAATCCAATATGCCTGCACCCCCACCTCCAAGATAAGTCATCCCTAGTTCTCTTCATATGAATTTCGCGTTCTCCCGTCTTGTGGAGCTTTGAATCGGTAGATTTTATTAGACTAGAGATGCCAGCATCTACCTTGTCGTTAAAATGTTGACTATTCTTTATAATTGTACTGAAGAATCATGCTGGAATATGGTTTTCACTGTATTGGTCTCTAAATCGCTTATTTTCACCTACCCATTTGCAGTATTTGACATTTACTCTACATTTCTTTCCATCTTAGTAAAGCAAGTCGAGTTTGGCAATAGTTGCAATTGGCAAGCCCTATATGTTGTACTTTTTTTTTTAATGTTTAATTGTCTCCTCTGTTACTGTTTGTTGTATTAAATTTTTTTTTTAAAAAAAAAAGATGTCATGATTTCCTTTACTCATTTCTAATTTGATCTTCATGTCATGATTTCCTTTACTCATTTCAGCTCAAATAATTGGTTCTTTTTTCGACTTAAGAGTTAAGGTAATTTTGTGTCCTACGTTAAAATTCACAGCTATTTTATTTATATGGGCGTTTAATTTTGATAAGTTTTTTTTTTTAAAAAAAAAATTAATTAGTTAGATAATAATTAGATTCCTTTGCATATCCCATTGCATATGTTTGTATCGTGTTCATATCTCCAGCTCCTTGTCCCAACTAGCTCAATTTGGCTACTATTTTTTATATCCGAATAAATCTTCCTAATCTATTTTTTAGTATAAATAAATGAATGCCACCACTTATTTATATATACCGATTGTTTATTCAATAAACTATATTGTGGTGTTAACCTTCTCCTTATGATCACTATATTGATTTAATAATCAACTAGGGCATAAAATTGCAACATATTTCACTAATCAAAAAGCTGCCTTGCAACATATAGTGTTTATCCAAAAACAAAATAAATTTTAAATAATTACTACCCCATTCTTATACCATGAATTCGTATTGAAGTTTGATCATGACATAATATTGTGTTACAAAAATTTTTACAGCGTAATTTATTACTCCCTCTTCCACAATTTACTTATTTCTTTATATATTCAAACAATACTGACACTCAATAGATTTTATTTTAAAAATATCATTCCAAAAAATATTATAGTATAACTTATAAAGCAAATAAATTTATTTATAAAATTATTTGAATTAAACAGAACGTAGCCACGTACAATATTCATAATGGGGTTTAAGGATTTACATAACGCTATTTCATTAAATTAATCAACAAAAACAAGCGACAACTCTTTTTTTTTTTTTATCATATATAAAAATCCAGTTAATCAAATTTAAATGTATCAGAAATCTTCACTCAAAGTGAAGACATGATTATCTGCTCCATTTCCATTCACACTCAACATCACCGAAGCCTTCTGATACTCCCCCACTCTTTTCTCGAAGAAATTCGTCTTCCCCTGCAAACTGATCAGCTCCATCCAATCAAACGGGTTCCTCACATTGTACAATTTCCCGTATCCCAACGAATTCAGCAGCCGATCCGCCACGAATTCGATGTATTGGCTCATCAATTCGCCGTTCATCCCCACCAACGCGCACGGCAGCGCGTCGCACACAAACTCCCTTTCTATGCCCACCGCCTCCGCCACCAACGCCTTCACTCTCTCCTCGCTCAGCTTCCCCTTCATCAGACTGTAGAGCAAGCAAGCGAAGTCGCAGTGAAGCCCTTCGTCGCGTGAGATCAACTCGTTGGAGAAGGTCAATCCCGGCATCAATCCGCGTTTCTTCAGCCAGAATATGGCGCAGAAGCTGCCGGAGAAGAATATGCCTTCAACGCAAGCGAAGGCGATCAATCGCTCGGCGAACGATTCAGAGCCGTCAATCCACCGGAGCGCCCATTTCGCTTTCTTCTCCACGCAGGGGATGGTTTCGATTGCTCGGAAAAGCAGGTTTTTTTCGTCGGAATCTTTGATGTAGGTTTCGAGGAGAAGACTGTACATTTCCGAATGGATGTTCTCGATCGCGATCTGGAAACCGTAGAAGGCGCGTGCTTCGGAGATCTGAACCTCCTTCATGAATCTTCCGGCGAGATTCTCCAAAACGATGCCGTCTGAGGCGGCGAAGAAGGCCAACACGTGTTTGATGAAATGCTTCTCGTCGGGAGAAAGCATCTCCCATTGGCGGATATCTTGAGAGAGATCGACTTCCTCCGCCGTCCAGAATGAAGCTTCGGCTTTCTTGTACATCTCCCAGATCTTTGGGTACTTGATCGGAAACATACAGAAGCGATCTTCATTGGGGGTGAGAAGGGGCTCTTCAGGGATCGATGGCATTTTCGAGATTTGGGGGGGAATTTTTGTTGCAGAAGATGATTGTGAAGAATGTGGGTGAGCTACGAAGAATTTAAATAAGAGTTCGAACTTTGAAGGCGGGATTTTGGGAGAAGCTTGCGGGAGACTGAATTTTGATTTTTTTGAGTTTGAATTTTTGCAATTAAACTTTCTGCCGCCAATCTTTATGATTTATTTTTAAATTATTTTGCTACTTTTCATTTCACAACAATTATCTGCCGCCAATTTCATTTAATAAATTAATTACTCCTTCTGAGCAAAGAAAATGCATTGTTAAAATGCACTCTTGAATTTTCTGTTACACTTAGTTTTACATCTCATGTTACACGTGTTAAATGAGTAAGACGTGTACGTGAAAGAAAATTTTGACCATTGTCCATAGAATTTAAGCTTTCCTTTATGTTTTATTAGACTATCGTACATGTCAATCACCAAATAGTGCGCAACAAGAGATATAATAGGAGAATCGAACAGTTACTCACCTCCCTGAGAATAAGAATGCTAATTTTGGTATCTCTCAAATTATCCGGGATGCCAAAAGTAGCATTTTTATATACACTCTATCCCTTCTCACTAATGATTTAGGCTCTCCATGAGAGAGACAAACGACCACCCAAGGGTCGTAACAAGTACCTGGGTATCTGATGAATTCTGGGTTCAGTGCAGCAAGAATGTTAAAGATATCTTTTCGAAATACATGTCCCTGCAACAGGGTTACAACAATACGCAAAATACACTTCTCTAATGTACTGTAAAATGAAGATACTACGAATACACCGTAAGATTATTATGGTTTAGTGCCATTAATAATTAAATAAATAAGATATTTATTATGATCAAATATCTTAAATAAATATATGGTTTAAATAAATAATATATATGAGATAAATAAGATCATATATATTTATGGATAACTATCACATTGATAGAATGTGATTTGATAAAGATTTAATATCCTGATCCTCTCTCCACCTATAAAAAGACACAGTTTTATGAATTCTCTATCACATTAAGTCTTACGTACTGTGCCATAAAGAAAGGACTAAGGAGAGAGAAATCAGTTCCCCGCGCAATTCGTAGGAATGTATTACAGGAGGACCCCCATTAATGGCATCTCAAGGTAAGTGTGAAAATCATGAAGATCTAAGATCCATGTCAATTAATAAATTAATTGTTTATGAAATTATGCTTACATGTGGTATCAGAGCATGGTTTTGGATCTCATGATTTTTCATCAATTAATATTTTATGAATCTGTATATGATTGAATGAATCCACTTATCATATGACTAATTGAATGAGATAATCAAAACATGCATATATGTTTTTCCGCTGCAATTTGCATGAGAAAAATGATGATGTATTGATCTCGATCATATTATTGAATTTTGGGCAAAATTATGTTTATAAAATTAGTTGGAATTATGTTTATGAAATTAGTTGGAATTGATTATTGTATCATAATTAAAGTTATTTTGGGAATTAAGAACTATCCCGTTAAAAATATTATGATAAAGTAGTAATGTCATATTTAATTAAAATATGATGATTACTTATTTTGAAGAATTCTGATATTAATTAACAGTATCATGTATTTATACATATTATTATAATATGAATTTATTATACCATGTATAATTAATTGTGATAAATTGATGATGTATGACAAAAATAATAACTGGCCTATTTAATTTTTTTTGGACTGAACTATTAAAAATTGATTAGGGGAGTTAATTATGTCAGCATGAGATTTTAAATATAAAGTTACGTAACTCCTTTTAATTATGAAAGTTAATTATGTCATGAGATTTTAATGAGATTTATAATATTTAATTATGTCATGAGATTTTAATGAGATTTTTAATATAAAATTACGTGACTCCCTTTAATTTTAGGAGTGGCTGATTAAGAATAATGACAACTAATTACAGTCAATAAAGCAATCTGCCTAATTCATATGACTTGAATGTCACATTTTAATGCTCAATTATTAACATAATTGTAACTTTCCAACTAAAGTGATTTAATAATGTTAATGAAATCAATCCATCACTAATGTTTATGACTTATATTATTTTGATAATAATTAAAGTTATTTTGGGATATATGATATTAGAATATCTCACTTATGTTAGGTATGTTTGATTGTGATTTATGAATATTTATTAAATAATGATTTGTTATTACTCAGCTTTTGAATATAATCTATTATGAAAATCTTTGATAAGATTATAATGGATGATTTTACGATTTGAATTTATTTAATGTTGGTCTGTTAATCACCAAAGTGGTCTGACCTGAAAGATTAAAATGATAAATCGTATAATAAAATTTTAATTTCTCATATTTATGTGATGCTTGAATGATGAATTATTATATGGGCTATTAAAAATTTCATAATTATAAGACTTTAAATTCACCCAAAGGTGATAGCTAGTCTTTATAATTCATGAATATGAATGTGATAAAATGATAATTAATATATTATAACAAACTGTTTTGTATGTCCAAATATGATAAAATAGTTTTAATGAAAAATATTTAATTAACAAATTATGTTAAATATGCAAGCATCATTATGATTATGATGATATATTGTTGTATAGCCCAAAGGAGAACTTCAATATACATTTATTGCATTCGATCCTGAATCTGCTGTTAAATTACTTAAGGTATTTATAGGAATAAATTATATTATTCTTATTCTTAAAATTACTTATATTATTTAGTCTCTATTCGCATGATGCGTCTGTTCCATTACAAAATGGATTAAAGTAATTTAAATAATGTGAATAAATCTAATTTCACCAAAGTATTTTGGATTTTATTTGTCACTTTAAGATAAATTGTTTATTTGCTTGTACTAGCAATAAAGCTTAGTAATCTGACTATAATGCTTGAATTAGATCAAACAGACTTAGCCTAATGTTTGTGCGAATGAACATGACCAAGTATTAAGTTTATAATACCTAAATTACTAATAAATCTCTTGACGAGATATTAATTACTATCTTTAACCACCATAAAGTTTGATGGTTTTCATGGCATACATGAACTTATCATTAAAGATAACAAATATTGCAACAAGATTAAAGCCTTCAATAATGAATATGTAGTTTACAAATTCACTACCTTCTAAGTATGACCTATTCCTAATAAACCATAACACCATGAAAGACAAATGGAATGTGAATTAAATTCACGTAATGCTTAAATTAATAATGGTTCAAAAGGAAAGAAGGTTTAAGAAATAATTTAAAATTTAAACATTATGTTCGTTTAAAAGTAATGAAGTTTGAACTAAACGTGGCTTTAATGTTTGGGGTAACTTTCCAAAAGAATTAATTAAGAATAAAACCTTTCATGATATAGACTTTTACTGATCTTGATATTTGTGTGAATTGCATTAAAGAAAAACAAATAAAACACACAAAGAATAGAGTCACGATAACTACACAATTTCTTATAATAGTTTACACCGCTAAATGTAAATCTTATGATAATACCCTTATTAAAGGAATAATAATATTCCATCATTTTTTAATTTTAATTTTAATTTTTCACATTATGATTATATTTATCTTTGCAAGAAAATTCTCATTCTATAAATATTCGATAAGCATTTATTAATGATGTTGAGAAAATTAGATAGAAAAGTGAAAATTACAAAGATGTGAAGAAGTGATGAATTTTATGGAAAGTATGATGAATTATCATGCTCAATCACTAAATTACAAGAAAAGCTGACATTTATACTTAATATTGCACACCAAAAATATATTATTGTTGCAGAATGATATAATAGTACTTTATTGAATATGGTTAGAAGCATGTTGAATGATTAATCTATACCTATAACTTGTGGATATATGCACTTAAAACTACCACTTACTTGATGATTGAGTTTCTAGTAAAGAAGTTTTCAAAACACCTTATAAATTGTGAATTGGTAGAAAACTCGATCTTAGGCAGTTGCATGTTTTAAATTTACCCGGGAGGGACTATGTTTTACAACAACATGAAAAGAAATTGGATATAAGAAACTTATGTTATTTCTTTATAAATTATCCAAGTCTAAAGGGTATGGATTTTATGGTCTTAACCATAGTACAAAAATTTTAAAACTGGAATGCAAATTCATTAAGAACTGTAAAATCAGTGGGAGTATGAAACCATGAAATGTGGTTATTGAAGAAGTTTGGTGGAGAATTGAAAAATATATTTATCTAAAACTTCTTCTAAAGTTGTTATATAGTTGTCGAATAGTCAAACAAGTTTTAAGGACAACATATAAATTATTCTACTCTCTTATTGAATGTGATTTTGCTAAATCAATGGTCAATGAGCTTTCATTAGATATATCACGTCAAATAGCATTAAAAATATCTTAAAGATAATATATCTGCTATTTCTAACGATTGCATATGTGGTACAATAAAATTTGCTAAAATTTGACATTATAAAATTCTAGTTTTGGAATAAGTCATGGAAAATACTAATTCCATTAAATGAGTAAATGCTATGAAAGACGAGTTGAAATCAATGACTCATAATGAGGTTTATATCCTATAAGAATTGCCAGAAAGGTATAAAAGAATTGGATACATATGTATCTTTATGATCAAGAGTGAACATATGACAATATCAAAAGATATAAAACTAGAGTTGTTGCTAAAGATTTACTCAAAAAGATGGCATAATTGTAAAGAGATACAACGAGTTATTTCTATACAGGACTCCATTAAAATTATCATGGCTTTGTAACCATTATGACTTAGAGTTGCACCAAATAAATATTATGCCTGTTTTTTTAAATGGTGATTTGGTATAAGAATTTAAATGGACCAACTCAAAAGTTTTTCCATTGAAGGAAAATATCACATGGCGTGTAAACTTAAAGAATCAACATACGAACTTAAGCATGTTTTCTTTTCGTGATATGTTTTGGATTTAAGGAAAATATCATAAATCGATGTAAATATCTGAAAATCAGTGGGAGTACATTAATTTTATATGTTGATGATAAACTTGCTTGCAACTGATGATCTTGGTTTATTATGTGAAACCAATAAATTATTTCTCTCAAAGAACTTTGAAATGAAATATATGATGAGACAACTTATGTGATTGAGATAGAAATATTTCAGTACATATCACAAAGATTACGATGTCTCAGTAAGTATATGTTATTAAAGTTCAATTAAGATTATGGATGGAAAGATATTTGTAAAGCACGTTCCAATCCGGAAGGGAGATTATAAGTTCAATCTTATGTAATAATGAATTGGAACGTACTATAATATTCCTTATGCATATGTTATTAGTAACTTAAATATACAAAATTGTTTGAAGACCAAATATCAGTCTTGCTGTTAAAATGCTTGGTCATTATTGAAGTGATTCATAAATGGATGACAATAACGTTTCATAAGAAAATATTATGGTGTATTTATATGAAATGAAGCACCCGTGCTTACTTATCAAAATTCTACTTACTTAAATGTAATTAAATACAGAATCAGATTAAAATGATTATATGATGCAAGAAATTCACTTCGACTTTTATGTTTCTTAGTCAGAGATATTATGTCATGCAAAAGTGTGAAGAAGTTTTTTGAAAACTACATTCACTATTAAAGTTAACTTGTGGCATGATTTGAAGCTACAATTTAAGTAAATTGAATGTGGAACTTAATTTCAGGACTTGAAATAAGTTGACAATAATGTCAAGTTGCTAAAAAATTATTATGATTATTCCGCGGCATTGTTCTTCTCTAAAACGATAGATATTCTAAAGTTGCTAAAACATATGGAATAAAAGTATTTGTCGTTAAGAAGAACTTTAGAAACAAAAATGTCAATTGAGCATAACGGCACCAATCTTATGATTTCGGATCCGTTATGCAAATGATCTTCTCTAAAGATATTCATTGAATGTATGTGAATATGAGATCATTGAAAAAGTTGTAACAAACTTATGATAAAGAATTGACATTAAGAGCTCATTATGTTTTGTTTCTAATTAATATATCTTGTTTTGTCATTTTAGTATACATGAATGTTGACATTAATCAAACAAGATTTTATCTCGAATTGAGATACTTATGTGGACCATTATTGATCCTTAGGTTGATGAGTCACGTTGAGTAGAAAGCTAATATCATAGTACATGGAAGGAACTATGTCGAGTAAATGATATAGAACCGCCATGACTTGTGTTAGTCTATACATAATATTGACATTATGAGTTGACCAATTACTTTTATCTTATATCGCGCACATTATACAAATTATTTAAACCTTTACGTTTAATGTTTTATTCTGTCACTCGACCAAGTGGGAGAATGTAAGATTATTATGGCCTAGTGCCATTAATAATTAAATAAATAAGATATTTATTATGATCAAATATCTTAAATAAATATATGATTTAAATAAATAATATATATAAGATAAATAAGGTCATATATATTTATGGATAATAATCACATTGATAGAATGTGATTTGATAAAGATTTAATATCCGATCTGGTCCTCTCTCCACCTATAAAGAGACACAGTTTATGAATTCTCTATCACATTAAGTCTTACGTACTGTGCCATAAAGAAAGGGGTGAGGAGAGAGAAATCAGTTCCCGGCGCAATTCGTAGGAACGTATCACAGGAGGACCACCATTAATGGCGTCTCAAGGTAAGTCTTCTAATCATGTTGATGGGGTGTGAAAATCATGAAGATTTAAGATTCATGTCAATTAATAAATTAATTGTTTATGAAATTATGCTTACATACACAGATTTTGAGAAAGTAGTAAACTCACACCATGTGTGTGTGAAGGCATTGCTGAGACTTGATCCAGCCATATGCACTTTTTAATGTTGTCAACAACAATCTTGAATTCCAACATAATCTCTTTCTTTGTCAAGGTTTTGCCATCACCTCTGCAAATGGAAATATATGCAAGATATAAGCTAGCTTAAGTGTTGTTGGAAGTGTTTACAAGTGTTTCAGCTTTTGTATGGGTATGAATTATGATGCATAGAAGAAACGGGTGCAGCAGATTCATCACAACTCGAAGAAGAGCAAATCAGTGCCACAGGTGTATAGTGTAACAAGGGCTGTTCATGGGAGTTGTTTGTTAGTTTTAAAACCCTAATTGTAAGAAGAGCAAATCAAAACCTAATTGTTTGAATTACTTTTAAAACCCCAAACTTTTAACTATGGGTTTTTGAGAGTGCATGAGAAATGAATATCTTTTTCTGGGCTGAGATAAAAAAAAAAAGTATGAAGTAATAGGCCTAAGAAATTAAATATGGGTTTAAATTTATACAAGCAATTGTACAGATTTTAGCTAAACTATATGGGTAAAATTACAATTATATCTTAAACCTTAAATTTTAGGGGTAAAATAATATACCCTAAACCAAAAGGATGAAATTATAATTATACCCTAAACTCAAAAATTTGGATCGGTCTGACATTCTTTTTCACATGAAAAAAGAAGTTGAAGGTGAGGTTGAAAGGGGGATTTCTGAAATAGCAAATGTGTGTATATATGGCGGAAGGTTTTCCAGTAGATGGAGGCAAAGGGGGTGTTTAGGGTTTCAATTAATAAGTCGAAGCATAATGAAATTAAATAGCTTCATAATGAAATATGTCAGAAAATCGTGAAATAGAGATCTCATATATTGCTACAACATTAAAATACGCGTTTCACCGATTTATTCATTTAAATAAGAAAAAATATTATCAAATCAAAATACAATACAATAGTATAAGATAATAACTGAAAAATCAATCTAAATTTTCCTTAATCAAACAAGAGATTCATTAATTATTTTCGTGTGGGTTTCTTGATTTTATAACGGCTATATTATTATTAGGTTCAGATTATACGTAGGGCATCGTAAATTAATATTGCTGATTAATTCATTTAAATACAGCAGATAATAACTGATCAATCTTTTCCTTAATTAAACAAGGGATTCATTAATTCTTTTCCTTAATTAAACAAGGGATTCATTAATTCTCTTCCTTATATATAACTATGTATACATCCCGGATTCCCCCACACAATACACTCTTTACATTCCCGACAATACACAATCTATCTATAGTCTATACATTCCCCACAAGATGGCCACTCTAGGGTATCGTTCGGACTATGGGTTTGATCCTAGCTACAATAATTACGAAAGAAAACCTTTTTGTTGGTTGCCAAACTACATGAAGCTCAACAAGATTGGGCAGGGTGGATACGGCGCCGTTTACCGGGCATTTGACACTACCACTGCCGAAATCGTGGCGGTGAAGGTTCTGAAAGAATCGTGTAGGAGGACGAAAAGTGAAATTACCAATCTGTACACCCTCCCTCCTCACCCCAACATCGTCGCATTCAAGAATTGCTTCAGCAAAGCTGATCGTGTATTCATGGTGATGGAGTACATGGAGATGGACCTGTCGAGTTTACTCTACAAACTGAAGGATTCTTGGACTTGTTTGACTATCCCTCAAGTCAAAGGGCTGATGAAGCAGATTCTACGAGGTGTTCACCATCTCCACAGCCACGGCGTGATGCACCGTGATCTGAAGCCCGGGAATATCCTTGTGAGCGAAACGGGTCGGCTGAAGATATGTGATTTCGGATTGTCGAAAGTGATGAATCGCGGGTCGTGCACCCCCGGTGTGGGTACTCCGACGTACAAGGCTCACGAAATTCTGATGGGGTCGCCTTATTACACGGAAGCTGTGGACATGTGGTCAGTGGGGTGCGTCATGGCGGAGTTGCTGTCGATGAAAGCTCTGTTCGAAGGGAAGTCGGAAATTGATTTGATGAAGATCATATCAGGTGTAATGGTGGAGGGGAAGCCGTCGAGGAAGTTTCTTCGGAAGAAGTTAGGCGGGGCGGGGCCGATGTTGTCGTCTGCAGGGTTTGATTTGTTGGAAGGTCTTCTAGCTCAGAATGAATGTTTGAGAATTACAGCCAAAGATGCACTCTCACATGCTTGGTTCAAAGAATATTCTTGAGGTTCCTACACTGTAAGAGGATTGGTTAATTTGCAGAATGAGGTCTATTGAGAGTTTAATTCAAGCCCTAGGATTTCTCCTTTTACTTTAATGGTTATTCTGATGTACTGATATTTGGGCATAACAATCCCTTTATTAATTAGTACTAGTATTTCTTTCATGATTGACTACTAATTAGGTTTGATTTCCAAAATTTTATTATACCCTTACTTTATTCTGTCCATTCTCTTATATTCATTACTTCATTTTTTGAAAAAAGAATTGCAATCAATAATGTTATTTAGGATTAGTGTATAAGGATGAAACCTAATAAAAAAGGTAGGGCAGGGTATAAGATTTGAAAAGCAAGTTGCAAATCAAACCTCCAAATTAAGATGAAGAAAAGTTGTTGGAAGAACATTGAAAGTGCAGCAAATAACTTGTACGAGGTATCGATGATCATATTTCCTCCATGGGTGTAACCTGTTGTTGCAACAGTGAAGCTAGCAGGGTGCCATGACAGGCTAGGCCACCTTTACCAACACCCCGGCCTGGCCTGGCCTGACCTTCATAACCTTATAAATTAACACCAATGATCGATGTCAATCATCTCAACCGGTCTTCTGCATGATCAATAGGAACCCGTACCTAGTCCAACAAGGCTGTTAGAACCATGATCTTCAACATATATAATGCAAGTAGCACGATGATTTGGATCAGTTTTATCACCTCATAAATCAAGTTTCAAACTGCTCAAGAACAATGACAAATGGCAGAGGAAATTAGTTTCAAAATGTTCAAAGAATATTCATGCAGTTCCTATACGAGCTAGCTAGGATTGGTTAATTTGCAGATACGAGTAGTTTTAATCAAGCCCCCCTGTTCTCCTTTTAACTTATTCTGCTGTGGTGATATTTGGGCATAACATTAACGCCTTTATATCAGAATGAGGTCTATTGAGAGTTTTATTAGAGCCCTATTCTCCTTTTACTTCAATGGTTATTCTGCTGTCGTGATATTTTTCATGATTGACTACTAATTAGGTACCTTTACTTCAATATTCTATCCATTCTCTTAATATTAATAAAAAAGGTAGGCCAGGGTATAACATTTGAAAAAAAGCAAAGAAAAATTAATCAACTTGCAGTTGATCATCTGGCAAATCAAACCAACCTCCAAAGATGAACATAAGTCTGGAACAAAATTGAAAGATTTTAAAGTGTAGCAAAATTAATCAACTTGCAAAAAACTTGCCTTGAGGCGACCATATATACTAGTATTTCTGCTTATCCTGCAGGGTACGTCCATCGTCCGAACTTGTACAAGGTATCGATGAACTTGAGCTTGATCATATGGGTGTAACCTCTTTCTCAGTCCAGTCCTGAAAAATTCAATTCAATTCGGTGCCGGCAGTGTGCCTTTCCAAGCCTCTAGATCCTCTTGTTCATTTCAGTACTATCCCTTCTGACCTGCCCTAGAATCAGTGAAGGAAACTCTAGCAGGTTCATAACCTTTACCTTTGGTAAATCAGAAGACCCAATTTGCAGGAAAAAAACAAGTTTAAAAAATGAGGGGAACATGTTTTCTCAAGAAGAAAATAATTTAGAGAAACATGGTGGCATATTGAAGATGCACATGGAATGTCTCAATTGTCTATTAATATATCCTATTATAGAAAAGCTTTAAATATGCTAGCTCTAGCCTTTAAGAATGAATCATGAGTATTTAAACTCTTAACTAAATTGCAGGAACTATTACACAAGTTGTGAGTGAAGTAATTCACTAACTCACTCAGTAATCTTCACAACTTAAACACTAATGGATGTTGTAGGCAATTAAATTTTATTGCCTAAATAAATAAAAATGCAAAGGAAAATATATTAAATATTGATTAAATATTTATTTATTATGGAATTTAAATAAATTAATTCCTAAGATAGATAAATAAATAATTGATAATTGATATAATTATTTGAGCCCAAATCCAAGTCAAATGGGCTTAGTTCAAGTCAAATGGGCTTAATCCAAGTTATATGGGCTCAATTCGAGTCAAATGGGTCTGATTCAAGTCAACAAGCCCAACAAATCAAGTCCAGCAGGCCTAGTTAAATTAATTAGGCCCAGGTTAAATCCTACGGGTTTAATTAAATAGGCCCGTATCCAGTCTAGCAGGCTTAAAGCCCAACATATCTTTTGGAGGAGAAAATATCTCTCAAGTGGTTATTTTCTCTACCTATAAATAAGGACCTTCAGTCCTCATTCCAAAGACTCTAAAAATCCTGAAGACCTGAAGAACTCTGAAGATTCAAGTGAAAATCAAGTTCGATCAAGTCAAGTGAAGAATTCTGAAGATCAAGATCAAGCGAAGATTCAAGTGAAGAGCAAGATCAAGATCCAAGCCCAAGCTCAAGATCTTCAAATCAAGTTCAAGATATATTCAAGTCAAGAATCACATCCGATCAAAGACCAAGGTGCTAAGCCTCTTTGATCCGGCGTTCTTCATATCAAATTCATACATTTGTCTCCGTGAAGTCAACGTTCTACCAAATTGAGTGTTGTACTTCACAACAAATCTTCAAGTCAACGTTTGATCCGAACAAAGGCTCGACGCCTCCGGATAAACGTTTTAGAATTTCAAGTCAACCCCGAGCTCGGACAAGCTTCATCCGAAGATCCGGCTCCGAAAGTTGAAAAAGTCAAGAAATCAACTCAAGAGAGGAATCAGAGGATAAATAGAAGCTGTTCACTTAAATTCTCAAGTTTAATCCATCTCGGATTATCTTTGTAATTTCTTTTGTGTTTATTATTTTATAAATACAAAATTTGTTGTTACAAATTTTGGCACGCCCAGTGGGACTGTTTCTACCTCTCATCTCCTCTTCGAGCAAAGTAAGATGGTTCCGCTAAGGGTCAAAGTCAACAGATCAGCTTCTGTCTTCAAGTCTCCAGAATTACAAGTGGAAGACGTTAATGTGACAACTAGAAGCATGTCAAAGATGGCACGATCTGAAGCCTCTTCAGAGATAAATTCTTCAGTTGGAGTTACCTCTGGAATGATACCATATGATGATAAAGATGAGAAAAACGACTCAGCTAACTCAACCCCTATACTTGAAGAAAGCTCATCGTCTGATTCATCCATAGCCTCGACAATGGCAATAAACACTTCGTCTGTCGAAGAACAGTTGGCAAGCTTAACTGAATCCGTCGCTGCACTTGCCAAACAGAACCAAGAACAAAATACTTTGATTTTCAAACTGATGGAGAAAATGGCTGGTGCTGAAACTAGCCATGCGAACGAAAAGCAAGAAGAAGATGCTGAAAATGAAGTAGATGAGTCTGCGAAGCGTCAGACGATGGGGAAAAAGGTGATTGAAGAAGAATTGAACATCTCCCATGATGGAATGGTTCCTATCAGCCAGTTAAAAAGCATTATACTTGGCACAATGAAGGACCAATTCGAAGAGAGCTCTAAACCTTCATTCGCTTATGCTAAGCCTTATACTAGGAGGGTTGGCAACTTGAGGATGCCACCTAACTATCAACCCCCCAAGTTCCAACAGTTTGATGGCAAAGGTAATCCAAGGCAACATATAGCACATTTCATAGAAACGTGCAATGATGCTGGAACTCACGGAGATCATATGGTGAGACAATTCGTTCGCTCTCTGAAGGGAAATGCTTTTGAATGGTACACCGACTTGGAGGCTGATTCTATAGACAGTTGGGATCAGATGGAATATCAATTCCTTAACCGTTTCTATAGTACTAGGAGAACGGTTAGCATGATAGAGTTGACGAACACCCGTCAGTTAAAAGAAGAGCCAGTAATTGAGTACATTAATCGATGGAGAAATTTGAGCCTAAACTGTAAAGATCGATTGTCTGAAGTTTCTGGCATTGAGATGTGCACAGCAGGAATGCAATGGAACCTTCGTTACATACTTCAAGGGATTAAGCCTAAAACCTTTGAAGACTTGGCCACAAGAGCTCACGATATGGAGCTAAGTATGGGGATAAGTGGAGTTGTAGAACCACCGATTCCTGGATCCTACAAATATAAAGAAAAGCAAGAGGTAAGGAAAGGGGGCAAACCCTACAACAAATCTTCCGAAAAAGGGTCTATGGCAACAAATGCATCAACTGTCAAGTTCCGAAGAAATGAGAATGAAAAAGATGATAAAGTAAAGAATGAGTCCCAAGAAGGGGGGCAAAGAAGATTGACCTTGAAAGAAATGCAAGAAAGGAAGTACCCATTCCTTGATTCGGATGTCCCAAGCATACTCGATGATCTGCTCAAAGATAAACTTATCGAGCTTCCTGAAATGAAGCGACCAGAGGAAGCGGGACAAACGGACAATCCGAAATACTGCAAGTATCATAGACTGGTGGGACATTCTATCAAAGATTGCTTTGTCTTTAAAGACAAAGTTATGCGATTGGTTGAGCAAGGGAAGATCTTTCTAGATGAAGATGCAACTGCAAACTCTACTTCTGCAGACGGTGGAAATAATTATTCATGCCATGTGGCAGGCGAAGCTGTTGTGCCTAAAGTTGAAAGTAAGGCCCATGCTATGAAGATTACCTTCACTGAAGAAGACTTACTGCTCGGTTCACAATCTCACAACCGACCCTTGTTCGTAGCTGGTTGCACTCAAGAGCAAAGGGTGAATCGAATACTGATTGATGGAGGTTCAGCGGTCAATATCCTACCTCTAATAACGTTGAAAAAGTTAGGGATTTCAACAGATGAACTTGGCAGTAGCCGATTGACGATTCATGGGTTCAATCAAGAGGGCCAGAGAACACTTGGTACGATAGTCATGAACTTAATAATAGATGAGATGGCCTCAACAGTTCTGTTTCATGTCATTGATGCTAAAACATCATATAAAATGCTCTTGGGGCGCCCATGGTTGCATGAAAATGGAGTGATTCCTTCTACGCTGCATCAGTGCTTCAAATACAGCGATGGAGGTAACATAAAGAAGGTACTCGGTGATGAAAAACCATTTACAGAAGCAGAGTCATACTTCGCAGACGCTAGATATTTTCTGAAAAGTATCAAGGCCGATAAGCAAGAAGGAACTTCATCATAAGATAAGGGTGATGATGAACTTAGTCTCAATTTTGGTACAAATTGATAAGAGTAAGCGTACTCTATCGTTGTGTGTAGACGTGGTGACCAAGTGCAAAATTTATAATATCGAACCCAAGGGAGAAAGTGTATGTATCCGTATTCGAAAGATGTTTCACTCTAGAAGGACTAATCAATAAAGAAGAGGTTGAATTACACTACAATCTAACTACGAAAGCAATTAAAGATAGAACATGTACATATGAGATGGATGATGGGTGAAGGTGAACAATCTAAGAAGTATGCAAGGCTAACAACATTCATGGAAAAGGTATATATAGACTCACACACACATACATGCATTGGTGATCTTCATGTTATGATATTAAGGACACTCAAAGAGTGTTTCCAATCCTCACTATTCTTATAGGTACTTACGGATATTAATATACCAGTATAGAGATATTATCACGAAGAATTTTCTCTAGTAGGTAGGGACGTTTTCCTAGTGTTCCCTTTCTAAGGTCAAGTGAGAATTAGCTTGGTTCCCCTCATCATATCAAACACTTTCACAAGTAATTATCAATAATGTCCTATCATGAGGTTCTAAGCACATGAAGGTTATGGCCAAACTCCCCACATACTTAACATAGTCATCTCATGCAATCAATGATTCAATTAAACCACTAAACATAATATTGGAATGACCATCCTAACACTATGAATAGAGAATCTAATCACACAAATCATACATAAAATGAGAATAAGCATTCATGATAGAAAATATTCATACAGTCAATTCATCGAACATGTGGTGTGCAAAATCTACATTATCCTTCACCAATCATATTGCTAGCCTCACATGAGGACTAGCCAATATAAATCATTACAAAATCAATATAATCCATGGCATGCTCCAATTGAGCTAAATAATGAAGAAAACAACAAATCAAAGGTTGATGGGCTTCCCTTTTTAAGATGGCCTTCTCTTCCTTCAACATGCTCCAATCTTCACTCCTTGATGTTCTTCCCTTCTTAGATTGGTGGATTAGTGGAATGGATGGATGGATGTGAGAAATCAAGAGGAATGGGTGATGAAAATGGAGGAATGGATGATGGATGGATGGAGAGGGTGTGTGTGCAGCCCAAAACCCTCAAAATCTGCCTTCAAGTGATGATATTGGGGGTATTTATACCCCCTCTACACACTTGGAAATCGCACAAAGGTGTAAAACGCGATTTTAGGCCAAGTGCAAGAAAACACGGGCGTGTTTTCCTGCATCTGCCCGTGTTTTCTTGCAATTTTTCAGCTTTCTGTAAGTTTTTGCACCTGCAGAAAAACACGGGCACTGCATAAAAACACGAGCGTGTTTTTATGCATTTTGACTAATTCTTCATTTTCTTCAACTTTCTCCTTTCTTCATGCTTTTTATCACCATTTATCCTCATAATCACCTATTCAAAGACATGAAAATCATCATCATCAATTTTCCAAAATACAATACAAAAAGATACAAAAATACGAAACAAAAAGACGAAAACACACACAAAAATAACACAAAATCTAGGTGAAAATAGCGATGATCAACCCCCCAAACTTAAAGTGTTGCTCGTCCCCGAGTAACGAAAATGACAAATCAAGAGGAGAAATTTTCACCTAGGAAAAGACCTAATGAATATAAGTAATAACACATCAATATCAATAAGAATAACAACTTATGCTAAGTCATCCTACAACATTAAACTCATGACATAAGGAATTAACAAGTTCAATCACAAGAGAATAAAGTGTAATATAGTCCTTTTTGGTCCAAGCCTCACATAGGTTATCAATTTCACTCAACACTCTTTCAAGTAAGGTAACAACACTCATCAATCGATTGGCTCGACTCGCTATAAGCTTGCTCGTGGACTACATTCACAAACCACCAAAGTTTCAATTAATTATCAAAAAGGTCTTTAATTAGGATGTAATGATAGGCTCTTTGGTAGGGTAGGAAGAATATAGATAATAGTAACTAATCAAGTGTAAGTAATCGAAGAGGTAGCTACTTTCTTCCATTCCTCCACTCTTCTTTTCTTCCTTTTTTATCTTTGTTGGTCACAAGCACTTTTTATCATCTTTATCCTATGAATCGAGCTCCTCATGATGCATGCTTCCTTTCTTTGAACTTTTATTTTCTTGAGCATCTTGTTGTTGCTTTGCTCATTCTCTTGTTTTTAGGTTGCATGTGCATTCTTGCTTGTGCTCTTTTCATCCTTTTTCTTACTTGTTTACTATTTCCTTTCTTCTTTTGTTATCTCATCAAACATTTCTAGCCACCATCTCCTCAATTAATCACACAAAAGGGTACATATATAAGGCTCATGTGGGTAATCAAGGGTTGTTAAGTGCTAAATTCATAAGAAATAGGCTTATAAGCTCAAAGTGGTTGACTAGGGATGATGTTCGCGGTATGGAAATATTTGGCAATGACTATAAATGACAAGAATGGCCTTAGATCATATCATTAATCTCCACTAATCGGGCTCGTTCCTATAGTCCTTGAGCAAGTTCTAACTTATCAAACACAACCGATCCACTCATGAAAAAATACCATGTATGCACGGTTGAGGCTCAAATGCTCACAAGCTTATGCTCGGACCTTAAGGACTTATTACACCACATTCATCTCAAAATTGAACAAGTTAAGTAAAACATGTCACAATTTGAAAGTGTAGAGATTCTTAATCATAATTTGTCATCACTTATCGCAACAACATGTCATCACTCATATTCACTAAAACGACTCACGACATCCCAAAACAAGCCACCAAACAACCCTATACAAGAATAAAAATACAAACAAAACACATAAATAAAGACTCACCAAACAAGAAACAATACAAAAACACATAACATGCATACACGAAAATTCCATTCACCAAGAGAAAATTAAGCACATATCCTCAATCAACCAACATATAAGCTCACGAATTTGCCACCTTATTCAAAAATAAGAAAAACTAAAGCAAGTAAACTACCTAAATAAAGCAAGTAAACCTCCCAAGATACATAACAAATGAAGTAGCATACCAATCCAATCAAATTCATTTCAAAATCATGTATATGCTAAGAAAATAGAAATGATGAGTAGTAAAGTGAACTCCCTGAAAAAGGAATCCGGAGGTGGAAATGGCTAACACGAGCTTCCGAATTGCATGCACAACGAATCTCGATTAGATCTCTGGGCTCAATTCGTGCTTCCACTACACTTCATTTAAGCTCAAAAACTCATTCAAAACCATTAGCTCAACAATTACAATAAGAATATAGATCATCATGCACTTCAACACAACCAATTGGACCAAAATCCAACCAATCCTCATGAGAAAAATTTTAAAATTGGCCCAAAAATACGAAAAGTATATGCTTTCAAAACAAAGTATGTCACACCACGCCATATCCCCCCAAACTTAAATTGAAACAAGAGTTTCGAGTTAAGTTTGCAAAAAGTGGTGTCACTTACCTATACACTTCAAATCAAGCACTTTTCGTATCTTCAACACGCATTCTCCTCACGAGCACAATCAACCTTCATGCCAAAATTGCAAAACAATAAATCAAAGCAATTACATGAAAGCATTAAAATAAACGATGGGTTGCCTCCCATCTAGCGCTAAGTTTAACGTCTTCAAGCCGGACGCATAATTAAACTTTTAAGCTCCACAAAAATTCATCGCATCAACATCCTTCATCTTCACTTTAAACTTTCTTTTTGCTCTCTTCTTGTCCGTTATGACCTTATCCCCCTTCCTACTAATAAGAATTGACATTCCGTGAGAGTCATAGAACGAACACTTCTTTTTCCTACATGAGAAACAATCTTCTTCTTTGTCGAGTTTCCATTCAATATCCGAAGCTTCATCCCTATCAAATTCAACATAAGAAAGATTAGACTTTTCAATTTTCACATAATTTTCCACAATAGGAATCAAAGCTTCTAAGTAATAAGATTGTTCAATCTTCTCAAACTCATCCGGAGGCACATTTGGGGGCTTAAGATATGACTCATCCTTTCCTCCTTGATGGCATGATAGTAATTCACTCTCGTCCTCCGAGCTCAATGAGACCTCCTCATTTTCTTCATCTTCACTAGATCTTTCGATTGTAAAGAAATTTTTCCCAAGAGTAAGCGGGACTCGAGGCTCCGCTTCCACACCAAGTACCACAAAATCAACCGAGAAGACCATCTCATTCACCTTAACCACAACGTCTTCAACCTTTCCAAAAGGTAAAATAAAAGATCCATTTTTACCCTTAAGACATGTTGTGGTTGGCTTGAGTTCCCCCATATCAAGGCTTCTATAAGTAGAATAAGGCATCACATTTTCAATTATCTCCAAGTCACGCCTTGCATTAAGAGTTCCTTTTCCTTCTATTTCACAAGGCATTACATCCTTTCCAAGGTCCTCCACTTTCATGGAATACTCTTCATGCATAGATTTGACCTCTTCATTTTTCACCTTACTCTCCTCCATCTTCTTCTTTTTCAATGCAATGTAACTCTTAAACTCTTCTATCTTTTCTTCTTTAACACATCTTTGAGGAAAAGGAATAGGATAAGGAGTAATCGGAATGCCCCAATAATCACATTCAAACTTTTCTACACACATTTCTTCTTTCGGCACTCTTTCCTTCTTCATTCTCCATTTTGACTTGCGCTCAACCTCTTTTCCTTCTACACACATTTCTCCAACCAAATTTACCTCTTTCTTTTCTTTCTTAGCCTTTAAGAGCTCTTCATCACTCGAGTCTTTATTATCCCCCGAACACTCTTCTACCTCTAACTCTTCTTCAGTCTTCTCATCGAAATTCTCCATTTCGCGAAGAGTGTTCCGTTCACTTATCATTAGACTCATTCGACTCTCTAGGGCCTCAAGTCTCCTATCATTTTCTTCTTCCTCTTTCTTCCTCTCTTCTCGTCTTTCTTCAAGCATTTTCATCATTTGATTTAATTGATCTTGCAAGGAAGGTCTGCTTTCATCGTATGGTAGACACCCTTCTTGGAAATTCTCTTGAACATACTCGTTTTGCATACACGCTCCATTCCCCATTTGATAATTGGGCATGCTCCACACTTGTCCACTATTAAAGTTGGAAGTAGGCATTGAATAGACATTTTGAGACTGATAGTTTGAAAGGCTTGGTTGAATGCTTGTAGAGAAGAAATGATTATAAGAACTTGATGGAGTGTAAGTGTATCCTTGGTATGATTGGCATGTACTCTCATTATAAGCTCGTTGCCATCCCCCATTTCCTCCATTATTATAGAATTGGTCAATGTTCATCATCTCTTCAAGGGACCATCTACAACTCCTCTACACTTGCTATTTTTGGTTTTGCTTCTTCTCCCCTTCTTTCAAGGTTGATGTACCTATCAAGAAGAACAAGTAAGAACAAAATTTTTCAAAACAAATATAAAAGCAAAAATAAAAAAAAATATCCTAAGTAAAGCTAACAAATCCAAACACGTTACACCGAAGCCTTTCTCCCCGGCAACGGCGCCATGAACTTAGTCTCAATTTTGGTACAAATTGATAAGAGTAAGCGTACTCTATCGTTGTGTGTAGACGTGGTGACCAAGTGCAAAATTTATAATATCGAACCCAAGGGAGAAAGTGTATGTATCCGTATTCGAAAGATGTTTCACTCTAGAAGGACTAATCAATAAAGAAGAGGTTGAATTACACTACAATCTAACTACGAAAGCAATTAAAGATAGAACATGTACATATGAGATGGATGATGGGTGAAGGTGAACAATCTAAGAAGTATGCAAGGCTAACAACATTCATGGAAAAGGTATATATAGACTCACACACACATACATGCATTGGTGATCTTCATGTTATGATATTAAGGACACTCAAAGAGTGTTTCCAATCCTCACTATTCTTATAGGTACTTACGGATATTAATATACCAGTATAGAGATATTATCACGAAGAATTTTCTCTAGTAGGTAGGGACGTTTTCCTAGTGTTCCCTTTCTAAGGTCAAGTGAGAATTAGCTTGGTTCCCCTCATCATATCAAACACTTTCACAAGTAATTATCAATAATGTCCTATCATGAGGTTCTAAGCACATGAAGGTTATGGCCAAACTCCCCACATACTTAACATAGTCATCTCATGCAATCAATGATTCAATTAAACCACTAAACATAATATTGGAATGACCATCCTAACACTATGAATAGAGAATCTAATCACACAAATCATACATAAAATGAGAATAAGCATTCATGATAGAAAATATTCATACAGTCAATTCATCGAACATGTGGTGTGCAAAATCTACATTATCCTTCACCAATCATATTGCTAGCCTCACATGAGGACTAGCCAATATAAATCATTACAAAATCAATATAATCCATGGCATGCTCCAATTGAGCTAAATAATGAAGAAAACAACAAATCAAAGGTTGATGGGCTTCCCTTTTTAAGATGGCCTTCTCTTCCTTCAACATGCTCCAATCTTCACTCCTTGATGTTCTTCCCTTCTTAGATTGGTGGATTAGTGGAATGGATGGATGGATGTGAGAAATCAAGAGGAATGGGTGATGAAAATGGAGGAATGGATGATGGATGGATGGAGAGGGTGTGTGTGCAGCCCAAAACCCTCAAAATCTGCCTTCAAGTGATGATATTGGGGGTATTTATACCCCCTCTACACACTTGGAAATCGCACAAAGGTGTAAAACGCGATTTTAGGCCAAGTGCAAGAAAACACGGGCGTGTTTTCCTGCATCTGCCCGTGTTTTCTTGCAATTTTTCAGCTTTCTGTAAGTTTTTGCACCTGCAGAAAAACACGGGCACTGCATAAAAACACGAGCGTGTTTTTATGCATTTTGACTAATTCTTCATTTTCTTCAACTTTCTCCTTTCTTCATGCTTTTTATCACCATTTATCCTCATAATCACCTATTCAAAGACATGAAAATCATCATCATCAATTTTCCAAAATACAATACAAAAAGATACAAAAATACGAAACAAAAAGACGAAAACACACACAAAAATAACACAAAATCTAGGTGAAAATAGCGATGATCAATGATAAACAAGAAAAAGAGAATGCAGATGATGTCTCATCCATACAGTCTAATGAAAGTAAACAGTTGATCAAAACTGTAGAAGGGTTGACACTACCCCTGACTAAGGTTGACGCTGAGAAGCCCTCTCCCCCTCCACTCAAAGGATTCACTCGCCCAACTCAAGCGGCTAAAACTGAGCACGGAGATGTATTTGAGGCGGCGGTTTCCAAATCGTATAGCCCACAAGCTTACAAACTCCTTGTGAAAGCTGGTTATGACCCTCAAGAAAAAGGTGCGGCAAATGAACTGTCTCATAAGACTCCTAGTAGAACCACCCAAGAAAAATTGAAGAGTAATGGCCGTACTTCCAAGTATACTAGAACAGGTATAGGATATGTTCCGCAAAAACCTGTTCGCATTGCGATAAAGAGGGCAAACACAAACTACATCACTGAAGATGAAATTCTCTCTGAAGAAGAGGAGTCTCATGAGGAAGATAGAAAGACAGAAAGAATCTCAGTATTCGAGAGGCTCAAACCAGCTGGAGCTAAAAGGACTACTAAGTTCCCAAGTTTCCCAAAGATACATAGTCGGATCCCATCTCGCATGAAAAGATGACATTTCCTGACTATATCATGTGGCACAATGTTGAAAGCTAAGAAACGAACAATAATCTTCACCCGAAGTGAAGAAGATGATCGTGAAAGTGTAGGCTCATCAGATGTTGTTCATTCCATCATCATGCAAACAGATCTACAAAGTGCAGAAAGAGATCTACAAAGCAAGATCGTCGAGATGAGGAGAGATGGCTATGAAGTGGGGAGCATTGTTAAAGTGGGAGAGAATGAACAAGTTGGATCTAATCCACAGTTTCAAAGGCAAGAATTTCTGGAGGATGTTGCTGCAGTAAATCATGTCACTATACAAGAAGAAACCTCAACTGAAGAGGAAGATGCCGATGATGCTCCCCCAGAATTTGAGGAGGGTATTAAATCGACTGTTGATCAATTGAAGGAGATTAATTTAGGTGATGCTAATGATCCGCGTCCAACCTATATAAGTGCTTTGTTAACATCTGAGGAGGAAAAGGCTTACATTGAGCTTCTTCAAGAGTTTAGAGACGTGTTTGCATGGTCATTCAAGGAGATGCCCGGATTAGATCCAAAAGTGGCAGTTCATCATCTAGCAGTAAAGAAAGGAGTCAAGCCAGTTAAGCAGATGCAGCGTCGATTTCGACCAGAGCTGGTTCCATTGATTGAAGCTGAGGTTAATAAGCTCCTTGAAACGGGAAAGATACGAGAAGTCAAGTATCCCACTTGGCTCTCTAACATTGTGCCAGTAAGGAAGACAAATGGGCAGCTTAGAGTGTGTGTTGACTTCCGTGACTTGAACTTGGCATGCCCAAAAGATGATTTTCCACTACCAATCACAGAACTTATGATTGATGCAACGACCGGGCATGAAGTGCTTTCATTTATGGATGGATCATCTGGTTACAATCAAATTAGCCTAGCTCCGGAAGATCAAGAGAAAACAGCCTTCCGCACTCCTAAAGGAATATACTGCTATAATGTTATGCCGTTTGGCTTGAGGAATGCTGGCGCTACGTATCAACGAGCTATGCAAAAGATATTTGACGACATGCTTCATAAGAATGTTGAGTGTTATGTGGATGACATTGTAGTGAAATCAAAGAAGAAAAAGGATCATCTTAAGGATCTAAGGCAAATATTTGAGCGTCTCAGGAAATTCCAACTCAAGATGAACCCGCTTAAGTGCGCATTCGGAGTCTCTTCTAGTAAGTTCCTTGGATTCATTGTCCGACATCGTGGCATTGAGATTGACAAAGCAAAGATTGATGCGATAATGAAGATGCAGGTGCCCCGAAACATACATGAGCTCAAGAGTTTGCAAGGTAAGCTGGCGTACTTAAGAAGATTCATAGCAAATTTGGCCGGCCGATGCCAACCATTTAGCCATCTTATGAAAAAAGGCAGTCCATTTGAATGGGATGAAGCTTGCACTAATGCATTTAACAGCATTAAAGCATATTTGATGAAGCCGCCAGTGTTGGTTGCTCCAATAGACGGACGTCCATTAATTCTCTACATATCTGCTCAAGAAAAATCAGTTGGAGCCTTGCTTGCACAAAATAATGATGAAGGAAAGGAGTGTGCGTTGTACTATTTGAGTAGAACAATGACTCCAAATGAGTTAAAATACTCACCAATTGAAAAGATTTGTCTGGCTCTCATCTTTGCAATTCAGAAGTTAAGACACTACTTCCAAGCTCATACTGTTTACTTGGTCTCAAAGGCCAACCCATTAAAATTCGTCATGTCGAAACCAGTGCTCTCTGATAGGCTTGCAAGGTGGTATCTTCAATTGCAGCAATTCGAGATTATATATGTCCCTCAAAAGGCAGTGAAAGGGCAAGTATTGGCGGATTTCTTAGCTGATCATCCCATGCCTGCAGAATGGGAATTATCTGATGATCTCCCCGATGAAGATATATTGGCTATTGAAATCACTCCTCCTTGGAAGATGTATTTCGATGGAGCTGCTCACAGAGAAGGAGCCGGCGCAGGAGTGGTATTTGTGACCTCAGATGGAGAAGTTCTGCCATACTCCTTCAATCTAACTGAAAATTGCTCTAACAATGTAGCTGAATATCAAGCTCTTATACTTGGACTGGAGATGGCAGTAGATGTAAAGCAACGACACCTGAAGGTATATGGAGATTCGTTGTTAATAATCAATCAGCTGCTTGGTTTATATGAGGTTAAGAAACCCGAGCTACGTCCGTATTATGACTATGCTCAAAGGCTTATGAATTGGCTTGGAGATGTAGAGATTGAACATCTTCCAAGGAGCAAGAACAAACAAGCCGATGCTTTGGCAAAGCTAGCATCAACCATAGCAATGCCTGAAGCACATTTCCAAGTTCCGATCTGCAAAAGTTGGGTGGTACCTCCCTTCTTCGAAAAGGAAGATGATGAAGAAGTTGGGTATTGTGCCATAGAAGTGTTCGATATTGGGAAGGAAGATTGGCGACAACCGTTCATGGATTACTTGAAGTATGATAAGCTCCCCAATGATCCACACCTAAGGGTTGATGTCCGGCGTAGAGCACCGCGATTCTTCTATTACAAAGATATACTTTATAGAAGATCGTTTGATGGTATTCTCTTAAGATGCTTAAGTGATGAAGAAGCTCTACAAGCTATGGAGGAAGCTCATTCTGGTATATGTGGCGCCCATCAGTCTGGACCCAAGTTACATTTCAGAATCAAGAGGATGGGATATTACTGGCCTTCTATGGTGAAGGATTGCATAGATTATGCACAAAAATGTCAGCCATGCCAGTTTCATGCAAATCTCATTCATCAGCCTCCCGAGCCATTACATCCAACAGTTTCTTCGTGGCCATTTGATGCATGGGGCTTAGATGTGGTGGGGCCGTTAACAAAGTCTTCTGGAGGCCATCTTTATATTCTGGCTGCCACTGATTACTTTTCCAAGTGGGCGGAAGTTGTACCCTTGAGAGAAGTGAAGAAGGAAAATGTTGCTGATTTCATCCGCATCAACATCATATATAGATATGGAGTGCCTCGATACATCATTACGGATAATGGGAGGCCGTTCAGTAATTCTTTGATTGATAGGCTTTGTGAGAAGTTTGACTTCAAGCAAAGGAAGTCTTCTATGTATAATGCAGCAGCTAATGGGCTTGCCGAAGCCTTCAACAAAACACTGTGTAATCTGTTGAAGAAGGTGGTCTCCAAGTCGAAGCGAGACTGGCATGAAAGGATTCATGAAGCTTTATGGGCGTATCGAACTACCTATAGAACGCCTACTCAAGCTACTCCGTACTCTCTTATATATGGGGTTGAAGCTGTGGTGCCCCTTGAAAAGCAAATACCATCTTTGAGAATAGCCATACAAGAAGGTTTAACTGAAGAAGAGAACGCACAACTACGTCTCGAAGAATTAGAGGCACTTGATGAGAAGAGGCTAGAAGCACAACAAAGACTTGAGTGCTATCAAGCTCGCCTCTCCAGAACGTTTAACAAAAAAGTAAAGATACGTTCTTTTCAAGTCGGAGACTTAGTCCTTGCTGTAAGAAGGCCTATTGTCATCACTCACCGAGTTGGAAATAAATTCTTGCCCAAGTGGGATGGCCCACATGTTGTGAAAGAAGTGTATACAAATGGTGCATATAAGTTGATATCTGAAGATGGTGTAGGAATCGGCCCCATAAATGGCAAATTCCTGAAACGCTACTATGCGTAATCAAATCCAAGGAACGCTCCATGACGCACGAGCCTAAACTGCATGTTACTCCTGGTCCGCATGAGTATAAACTGTGTACGACGAACTCCTGGTCCACATGAGAATAAACTGTGCACGACACCCACCAAAGGTAATTATATGTGGTTAAACTATTAATTCACCCCACTCAGATATTTTAAGTGGTTAAAGCATTAAATATCCTACTTTGTCTAAAGTTGTTAAAGAATAGTCACTCCTGGCCCGCATGAGTATAAACTGTGCACGGCACCCCCCCCCCTTCCAAATCAAATCATGTCCCTTTGAACTACGTAATGACTTGATCCTCTGCGAAGAGGTACGTAGGCAGCTTAGCACTTTGCTAAGTTCAGTCATGTCTTTGGTTTATTCACATCAAGTTTGTGGGGCAAACAATAAATTGGAGCATGAAGGCAGCAAATAAATATGAAAGACAAGAAAATAAATTAATGATGTAACATAAAGGAGAAGTAAGGAAGAGAATGGACTTTATTGATAATATCATTAGATGTTCAAAAACATAAAAAGGGGAAAGCAAATAAATAACTAAGGGAGCAAATTAAAAGAAAATCAGTCCTATGCTAAACAAGAAAGTTATCAGAGAGTATGCTTTGTAAAACAGACTTCAGAGCTGCTTTCTCATCTTCAGATGATGATTTTTTCAAGACGGTTGCATTGTCAAGCATAAGGATCTCTTCTTCTATGAGCTCAACTTCCTTCTTGGCACGACAGAGAGTCTGTTGGAGACGATCAGCTGCTTCAGACAAAGTTTTCTCTCCCTGCTGCAGATTGGTTATTTCTTTGCCTATCGACTCCAACTCTTCCCAAGTACTCTTTAGTTTTTTTGTCTCTGTCATATGAGTGTCTCTGCAATTCTGAAGGCGACCCTTGACATCGGTCAAGCATTTTGCATGATTTTCCGTGGATGCCGCTTCATCAGACTTCAATTTTGCAGCAGTATAAGTATCGGCCTTGTCAAATAGAGGTTCCAGGGCTATCTCTAAAGGAGAACAGTCGATTTTAAGAGCCTTCACTTCATTTATTAAGGAAAATATTTCTTGTCTCAGAGTTGATAAAAACTCAAGAGGGGTCCGTTTGAGTTTTCTTCTTATTTTACTCCATGCACTCCGAGCAAATTTCCCTTTGAGGTCACGAGTAATCTTCTTAGATATAAATTCTGAGATCATGGGACATGCCTTTGAAGAATTCACCCCTGTGGTTGACGCATCACTTTCAGTAGAATCATCACTCTCATCAGAATCGTCACCGCTACTAGAATTTGAAGAGATGCCCAAGATCTGATAAGAGGAGAAATATGTTAGTATAAAAATAAGGATATACAATGAGAATAAGATAAGGGAAAGGGGGAAACCTCATCTGCCAAAGTTTTTGAAGTAACAGCAGTAATTAATTCAGTTCCTTCAGCAGCCTTAGAGCCAGAAATTTTCGGCGCAACCTTCGATAATAAAAGAAAGCTTTGTAAGGAAAAATAAAGGAAAAAAGGAAAAGAGGAGAGAGAATGGAAGAAACCTCATTATCTTGTTTTTCAGTATGGACAATAGATTTCTTTCTCTTCCAATGGCGTTCATTAGAGGCGCTACGACTTTCTGTAGAATGAGGGGAACTTTTCTTCCTTTTATGTACTGTAGGTTGTAAAACCTCATCATGCACCGGAGAAATATCCTGAACTTCTTGATTATCATCATCAAGGTCATTAATGATGTCCACTTCTTCCTCCAGAGGTTCTGAAACTAGGGTGGTCAAAGCCTTGATATGATCAGATAAGTAAGTTCCGTGGACTTGCTTCCACCACTCCTTATATTCAGTAGTGGAGTAGTTTTTAGGAGCTGGGGTTGCACATGGAAAGTAAGATTCGGAGGTAGAGTTATACGAAGTACAATGTCTCCAATGGTTGAATCCTTCTTCTAAAGATGCTTTCCGAATGTTGGTTCTAAGCATCTTAGGAACATCTTGTAAGAAGCCAAATTGACGAGCAAACCTGTGAGGGGAATAAGGCTCCATCACAAAATGACAACCCTGCCGCAAAGTGAGATAGCTAGTACGGATAGCCACCAGATTAGCCCAATTATCCCATTTCTTATTTCCATCATCCGTGTAGTGGATCGCTTTGTCTTTTGAAAAAATATTGCAAGTCCATAAGGCATTATCAGCTGTGTGGATTCGTTTACGAGCATCTTCAGCATCGAAGTATCTTGCTCCCTGCTCTCCAGAGTATGTCACCATTCGAGGATATGCTGTCTTACTTCCAACCGGAAAATGAGTTTTGAAGTAGTGAGCCAGCCAAGCATGGACGAAATGAACCGGAAAGGTTGATTTAATTTCAGATAAACTCGATGAGTTTGAAATTGCATTCAAGCCATGGTAAATGTTTGTCAAAACTGGAATAGCAAGACTCACTTTTTTTCCTGCAGCCATTAGGCTTGCCACTTTGAAGGTACTCGGTCGTATCAAGCCTACCTCGCCACCCGGAAGTGCAAACGCACAAAGCCAGCAAGCTAAGTAAGCGGCTAGATAGGTCTCTTCTTGATCAGTTTGAGAAATGCCCAACTTTTTAAATTGATCTACCTCAGCAGACGTCCATGGCTGGTGACTCGAAATAACGCCAGTCGGGTTATAAGTTTTTTTAGGCCGAGAAGTCGTCTTTCTTTCAACGCGTGTAGGAGGTTCAAGGTATGTTATAGCCTTTTTAGACCAAAAATCTACCCATTGGTCAATGGTTACATTTCTTCTGTTAGCACCCTTGCAAAGTACGTGATAGGCGCCAAGTAAAGATCTACAGCTGCGCGGGATACGTAAACCATCCTTCGTGGAAAGCAATTCTTCTGCACAGGGCACAATTTCATCATACACGTAACCCGCTATGGGTAGTCCCATCAAGTTGTATAAGTCCCATAAAGAAAGTGACATCTCTCCGAATTTGGTAAGTAAAGTGTTGGTGGAAGAACACCAAGCTTCACAGAAGGCCTTCATGATTTCACAGCTGCAATCATAGGTAAAGAGGGATGCAAAGACAGCATCATAAAGCTTTGTGTTTCGGAGAATGGATCCGCATCGGCTTAAAATATCTTCAGTCCATTCCCAGTAACCCTTGGTATAGTGGAAGTCTCCAAGAAACTTGATGGGTTCCCCCCAGGATGCTTTTCCTTTTGCAATGCGGCGTCCCAGAGAGGGTAAATGTGTTGAATTGATTTCTGGCTCAATGTCAGCTCCCTTCAAGGTCCAACTTATGTTATTTTTACTTGAAGAAGATTCATGAGACCAACATGCCAAGAAAAATTCATTTTTGCTTCTTGGAGGGACATAAGCACAGTTCCCTAGCAAAGATTGCCCGGGTAAAAGACGAGTTCCTTGGGGCAAAGGTTGGTGTGCATCTTCAAGAAAGACCAAGTAGCTTGCACCGGACTTTCCCGTTACAGTTTTGAAGAAAACCATGCTGAAAGTTGAGTTAGCTGCCAAATAAACAAAGGAATATTAGAGATGAGAGGATGGGAAGATGTGTATAATTTAAGTTTATGGATTAAAAGGCCCAAAACAAATTCATGGGATCGATTAATTGTTGAAACCAAAGTTGTAAATTAAACATAGGAAAATAAAGCCCAAGTGGTTGTGAATGAAGAAATTAAAATTTTGGACCCAAGTTCAAAAGAAGATGGGCCCAAATTAAATTAAGGTTGTTGGGCTGAAGGGGAAGCAAAATTGAGCCCATTAAATGGGCCCAAATTAAATTAAGGTTGTTGGGCTGAAGGGGAAGCAAAATTGAGCCCATTAAATGGGCCCGAATTAAATTAAGATTGTTGGGTTGAAAGGGAAACAAAATTGAGCCCATTAAAAGAGAGTCAAAATTGGATTGAAGGGTCAAAATTGGGCACCCTCTTCTTGCGTGAATTATCAGTGCGCTGGTGCAGGAGATTCGCGACTCCGTCAGGCGAAGTTCTGCCCACCGTCGCAGTGGATGATCGCCGCCGCTCAGCCAGAACTTCCGCTGCCGGAATTGCGACGCAACCACCGCCGTTCAGCCGCTCTTCGCGAAGCCGCCTCGGAGAGCCGCCGTGTGCTGAGATCGCCCACCGGCCCGCCCACCGGCCGCCGTCGCTGCTGGAGATCGCGAAGCCGCCTCGGAGAACCGCCGTGTGCTGAGATCGCCACCGACCTCAGTCGCTGCTGCCGAGACCGCCCAGCCGCGCTGCCGCCGCCTTTGCTGCTGCCGAGACCGCCCAGCCGCGCTGCCGCCGTTCGAAGTGCTACTACACGCCACGCCTCGCCGCAGCCGCGGCTCGCTACGCGCAGCCGAGCCCGTGGAGCCGTGGAGTTGCTGCCGAGGCCGTGGACCCGACGTGCGCTGCGGGTCTAAGTCGGAAAATGCGACAACCGCCGCTCGCCCGCTTCCGGCGTCCGTGCCCTCCTTGCCGATCGTCGACTGCTCGCTCAGCCACCAAAAGTCCCATCGGATCGGATTCCCGCCTCTGTTGGACCGCCATTAATGCCTCCACAACTGCCCCCATCCGCTGCTTACCACCATACTGAGTCGCGGGTATCCTCTCATACATTCGACAAACGTCATCGGAGGTGTGAGCCCAACAAGCAGCCACCATGGGTGGTCCGCTGTTGATTACTCTCTATCCCAACGTCATCGGAGATGTGAGCCCAATAAGCAACTACCATGGGTAATCTACCATTGACTGCTCTCCATCTCACGGTGGTAGCCCGAAAAGCAACCACCATGGGTGGTCCGCCGTCGACTGCTCTCCACCTCGGCGATGTTGGTTTGACTCCATGGAGGCTCGTTAACAATGTCTTCGAGGAAAGGGAATAACAAGGTAGGTAGGAGGATCATAAAAATACAGGTTGGTATGAAAGTTGTTTAAACTTTGGGATGGGCATAAGAAGTCCGTAAAGAAAGAGCGTACATGATATTAGATTGATTGTTGGATGAAGAAGTAAAAAAAATCATACAGTAGCAAGAGAAAAGAAAGAAATGAAAAAGGGAAAAGAACAAGAAAAGAAAGGATAATTGTTACCTTGATAGTTGATGAAAGCAGTAGCAAGAGAAAAGAAAGAAAGGAAGAAGGGAAAAGAACAAGAAAAGAAAAGATAATTGTTACCTTGGTAGTTGATGAAAGCAGTAGCAGGAGTTCCTCTTGCAGTAGCCTTGAAACTAAGAAGAGAATCTGCAAAGAAGGATAGTGTTGTCAGTCGAAACTTTGAAGTGAAAAAGTAGAAACGGGAGTTGTTCTTATATAGTCTTGGGTAAAATTTGGATAACTTTTGTGAATGTTAGATAAATATTTGTATTTATCTTCAAAATAATGTGAAGTTATTTTTTTTGGAGTCTTGGGAAAATTTGGATAACTTCTGTGAATATTAGATAAATATTTGTATTTATCTTCAAAATAATGTGAAGTTGTTTCTTGGGGGCTAAGAATTGAGTTAATAAAGATTTGTGGATATTTGATTTTCAGCTCTATGAGATATATCTTGCAACTGCATTATCTACTAGATTTTGAGGTTCGTTTGCTTATTGGGCCAGAAACAGTAGAATAAAAAAATTCAATGAAAATAATGGGTCGAAAGAGACTCCAGAGCATATGCAAATATTGTTGCAATTTGTCCACTTCAATAATAAGTTTCCGTGAACAAAATGCAAGGGGGCATTTGTAGGCAATTAAATTTTATTGCCTAAATAAATAAAAATGCAAAGGAAAATATATTAAATATTGATTAAATATTTATTTATTATGGAATTTAAATAAATTAATTCCTAAGATAGATAAATAAATAATTGATAATTGATATAATTATTTGAGCCCAAATCCAAGTCAAATGGGCTTAGTTCAAGTCAAATGGGCTTAATCCAAGTTATATGGGCTCAATTCGAGTCAAATGGGTCTGATTCAAGTCAACAAGCCCAACAAATCAAGTCCAGCAGGCCTAGTTAAATTAATTAGGCCCAGGTTAAATCCTACGGGTTTAATTAAATAGGCCCGTATCCAGTCTAGCAGGCTTAAAGCCCAACATATCTTTTGGAGGAGAAAATATCTCTCAAGTGGTTATTTTCTCTACCTATAAATAAGGACCTTCAGTCCTCATTCCAAAGACTCTAAAAATCCTGAAGACCTGAAGAACTCTGAAGATTCAAGTGAAAATCAAGTTCGATCAAGTCAAGTGAAGAATTCTGAAGATCAAGATCAAGCGAAGATTCAAGTGAAGAGCAAGATCAAGATCCAAGCCCAAGCTCAAGATCTTCAAATCAAGTTCAAGATATATTCAAGTCAAGAATCACATCCGATCAAAGACCAAGGTGCTAAGCCTCTTTGATCCGGCGTTCTTCATATCAAATTCATACATTTGTCTCCGTGAAGTCAACGTTCTACCAAATTGAGTGTTGTACTTCACAACAAATCTTCAAGTCAACGTTTGATCCGAACAAAGGCTCGACGCCTCCGGATAAACATTTTAGAATTTCAAGTCAACCCCGAGCTCGGACAAGCTTCATCCGAAGATCCAGCTCCGAAAGTTGAAAAAGTGAAGAAATCAACTCAAGAGAGGAATCAGAGGATAAATAGAAGCTGTTCACTTAAATTCTCAAGTTTAATCCATCTCGGATTATCTTTGTAATTTCTTTTGTGTTTATTATTTTATAAATACAAAATTTGTTGTTACAGATGTCATTACATTAAAAAAGCCCTTAAAAATGCAGAACTTGTAATAGACATTTTATCAAACACTTTATGTGCATAGATACTTGGTCATACAAGAGAGTAGGAATTACTCACCATTTCACTCCAAATCCAATCCTAAACACAACTCAAATGTCTCTAACCATACTTTTAATCTTACTTGAGCATCAATAGCTCGGTTTTGATAAGAATAATTCAACACCAGGAACCTACTATCATTAAAAAAATCAAAAGCTGAAAAATGAAGAGGTTAAACATAATGCATACATTTACTTTCTACCATTGACTACTCATTTACTTAGCTAAGCATTGGCAGAAAGTGTTATATGATTGTGGAATCAATTCAGTTGCAACTCAACTATGAATTAACCTGGGTACTGGATTAAGAAATTTTATTAGGACATCTATTCTCCAAGTATTTATTTATCTTATAATGATGATTTTAATTATGTAAAGTGAAGGTTGTTTTTTTTTTTTTTTTGTTAAAAGAATTGCAATCAATGTTTTTAAATTTTAATTATATTATTACTTGTGTAATCAATTATTTTATTTGAATTTTTTAATTAAAATTTAAACAGCACTCAATAAAAATTAAATTTAACACATTATTATATTAAAATAGTCCAAATGAACTAATAAAACATTTTCGTGATCATAATAACAAAAAATTTTTATTATAAATGTTATGTTATTATTTTTTATTCATCCTATAAATTCTTCACGCATGAAATGATTTATTTGGGATTATCACTTTTTTATATTACTTTTTATTAAAAATGTTATCACTTTTTATCTGTTGTATTAATCATTTTTAAATGTAATTGGGGTTATCACTTTTCCTTTATTGAGTACTATTATTTTTTATTAAAAATGTTACTCCCTCTGTCCCGGGTATTTTTACCCGTTTGTACGGGCATGGAGATTAAGACGTTTTATTTTTTTAATATATAATGTAAGAGAAAGTAGGGATAATTTAGTAATTTAAAAAGAAAAAGTGAATAAAGTTATTGTAAATGATGAATAAAGTGTAAAAAAATAATTAAAGTTGTTGGGATTTAGGGAAAAAGTAGGTAATAAAATATTATGTATTTTTGCCAAAAATGGAATGGGTAAAAATACGTAGGACACCCCAAAATGAAAAGTGGGTAAAAATACGTGGGACGGAGGGAGTATTATAATTTTTGTGAGAAAATGTCACCTCTTAATAATATTAGGCATCACCAACCTGCACGTTACTATATACTCTCTCCGTCTCATTCAAAGAGTTGATTTTTTTCATTTTGGACGCTCTTTTCATTTTTACACACATAGAATCTACACACACCTACTAATATAATTAAAATACGAGGCCCACATTCTCACTTATATAACTACTTATTATACTTTAAATAATAATACTTCTTAATTCGCGTGTAAAAAGCAAAAATTACCGGAAGTAATTGATTGATTTTTGAAATATATTTATCATTTTCAAGAATTTTAAAATATATTTATAATTTTCAAGAATCTTACACGTGAGTATATATGTATATAATCTTTGTTTGCTATCATAAATTAACTAAATGGTGAACTGATGTAAAAAGTCAAGATATATTTCTTTTGTTTTTTTTTCAAATTACGACGACTGATATCCATTAACACGAATTATTTAAAAAATAATAGTATCATTTTTTATCAGTTGTTTTAACTATTTTTAAATGTAATTTAATTGAACGTAATCACTTTTCCTTGAGTATCAGTTTTTGGGTAGGTTTTATGTGAGACCGTTTCACGTGAGACCATTTTACACTTTTTAAAATAATTATCACTTTCGCTATAAAATGTTATCACTTTCGCTATAAAATGTTGTAACTTTTCATTTATACTATAATTTGTTCATTAAATAACATTATCACTTTTTATTAATTTATTACTATCACTTTTCGTTATGAAAGTTATCACTTTTTGCCCGTCTCACGCAAGCCCTTATGTGAGACGGTCTCAAACAAGTCTTTGCCTCAATTTTTATTAGAAATGTTTTTATTTTTATTCATTGTAAGAATTGTTAACGAAATAATTTAATTGGACTATATATCATTTTTCAAAATATATGTATCATTTTTTATTAAATATATTATCACTTTTATTGTTTATACATTATTTTTTTATAAATAGCTCAATTAGACAATTACTATCACTTTTTTCTTATTAAAAATATTATCACTTTTTATTTAAAATATGATCACTCTTTATTCGTTTTAATAATTATATGAAACAATTTGATTGAATGAACATTACTTTCCCCTCGATAGTATCACATTTTAAAAATAAAAATATTATCATTTTTATCCAAACTATTTTTTAAGATAATTAAATTAAAAAAATCATGAAATAATTTAAGGGCAAGTTTTGGGTGATCATTTTAGGTAAGATCATTTTACACCTTTTAAATTAGTTATCACTTTTGCTAAAAAAATATTATCACTTTTTAATTATTTTATAAATTGTTCATGAAATAAATTTATCACTTTTATTAATTATTAAGTATCACTTTTCATTATAGAAATTATAACTTTTTAATAAGAATTTAATAAAAAGTGGTAAGTAATTAGTGAAATTATTATTCAATTTATTTTTTTTCAATTATATATAGGCAAAGACTTGTGTGAGACCGTCTCACGTAAGCCCTTACGTAAGACGATCAGAAAATAATAACTTTTATGAAGGAAAGTGATAATAAATTAATGAAAAGTGATAATGTTCTTTCATGAACAATTTATAATATAAATAAAAAGTGATAATATTTTATAGCGAAAGTGATAATGATTTATAGCGAAAATGATAATTATTTTAAAAAGTGAAAAATGGTTTCATGTGAGACGGTCTCACGGAAGATCTACCCTTATATATATTATTTGGACAGAATTTACATTGACTGTGCTCCTAGGAAAATATTTTCTTTATTTACAAATGGTAATATAGATGTAAAATAATAATAATAGACGTATTAATAAATTATTATATATAGTAATAAAATAAAATCTAACTAAATTTAAGAAAAATAACAAGGTCAAACTGCAAAGTGAGGAATGAATTCGTTAAGCTGATCAGTTGATGAAAAATTAAGGAAAAATATATTTTTTCCTCCGCTAACTTTGCTCAATTTTGTATTTAGTCCATAAGTTTTTCACTTTTTGAAAATCGTTCATTATATTTGTAAAATTTTAAAAAACGTCCATTATATTTGAAAATTTTGAAAATGATCCATCATATTTACCAAGTTCAACAAAATCGTCCGTTTCAACAGGTCATTAGCAGGTTTTTCTAAAAAATAAAAATAAGTATGTAATATATATATATACTACTACTACTATTTTAAAAAAAATAGCTCCCACTAAGAATTTATATTATACTCCCTCTGTCCGCCCGAAAGAGGGTATTTTACTTTTGTGCACGTTGATTAAGAAGTATTGTTATTTAATGTGTAGTGGGTAGTTGTATTAGTGGGAGTGTGAACCCCATATTTTAGTTGTATTAGTGGGCGTGTGTGGATTCATATGTGTAAAAAAGGAAGTGACCCTCTTTGGAATGGACGACCAAAATAGAAAAAATATCATCTTTCGAGTAGACGAAAGAAGTATCAATATTTAGTCAAATTTGCTCCACTTTAGCCATGAGATTAATATTGTTTGTTATGTATATGGAGTGAAAAATGAAAAGTGAGATAAAATTGGTTAAATAAAAATATGATATAGATTAATTGGGGTGAAAATATTCAAATGACCTGCCATAGCAGGTCAAAGGACCAAAATGTTGAATTTTATGAAGTTAATAGACTAATTTCAAAACTGTTATAAAATTAACGGACTAATTTCAAAATTGAAAAAATTAATGGACTAATTTCAAAATGACTGAAAGTTAGCGGGCGAAAAAATTTTATTTCCCAAAAATTAATGAGCAGGTAACAGGTTGCTGCAGATCTGCGACTTTTTTATCGGGTAAATATTTGACCCGTCTCACGGAATTAGATCCGTGAGACGGTCTCGTATAAGTCTTTGTCTATTCCTTTAGGTTGTATTTGTTTTGGGTTTAAAGTGATTTAATAAATCGGTGAATAGTGTTATAATAAATCGGTGAATAGTGTTATTCTATGTTTGTTAGGTTTGTTTTGAATTTAAGTAGGATAGGTTTAAACTTTATGTCAAATCAAGTATTAATTGAGGTGAGAGAAGATGTAAAAGTAAGTGAGATGAAGAGAGAAAATATGGAGTAATTGAAGAGAGATAATGTATAGTAGGGGTAGGTAAGTGCTAGTAGGGTTTGTAGGTTTATATAGAGGAGATTTAAGGAGATTTATTAAATCTAAAACCGGGTTATTAAACCCAAATCAAACATTTCCTTAATGAAAAAATTGAAATATAAATAGTATTAATAAGAAAGATATATTTTTCTTCGAAAAATTAAAGTGTATAAAATTTTATATTGAAGAGTACAACATTTAGTATTAAAATGTACAATTTTTTGAGACATGGTGCGCTCGGGGATATGCATGTTTAATACTACTTTTTATTTAAACTTCAACTTGTTTATGAAATAATTCAATACGTACTTTTTAGTATTTTGAGTATTAATTTTGATAAGAATATTATTACTTCATCCGTTCAGATTTAAGGATGCCATTTACTTTTGAGCACGAAGATTAAGGAGTATTGTCATTTAATGTGTGGTGGGTAGTTGTATTAGTGGAGGTGTGAGTCCTATTTTTTAGTTGTGTTAGTGAGTATGGGTGGATAAAAAATGAAATGAGACTCTGGGAGGAGGAAGCCCAAAATAGAAAAATGATACCTTGAAAGCGACGGAGGGAGTACTTCTTATTGCTTATATAAAAATTTTCAGATGCGACCGAAATGACTTTCATATGAAATTCACTTCACCGAATCTTCTGTGTTATTTTCGCGTGCATCATCTTCTATGTCATATTTAAATGATTGACACGTTAGAGGAGAAATAAATTCAACAATTGCTCCTAAGATTTAAGCATTCCTTGAATATAGTTTTCATCTTTCTTATACGTGTTATCCATCCAACACCATACAAGACAATACACCAAAATCCGGAAATTCACTCCAATACAGGAGAAAAATCTTGCCCACTCATGCTATGAAAGTAGGGGTGTGCACGGTGCGGTTTTATGGTTATTTCGTCAAAATGTAAATTGCATTGTTATGTGCGGTTCGGTTTGTCAAATAATTTTAAATTGCGGTTTGTCAAGTAAAATTTTTTGTGCGGTTTTATGCGGTTTTGTTACAGTTTGGCGGTTTAACGGTTTATTAATTAGTAACATGCTTAACATAACAATATAATACATTTGGATATATAAATAAATAAATATGCGATTAATTTAAAGTATTTCTTCACCCTTAGAAATAAAATATTGAAACATTTATCAAATTAAATAATAAGATCATAAATATATGAAATCATTGTTAGAAATTCATAAGCAATTGAAATAAATATTCATAACATAAAATAACTTATACTAAAATTATTTTGCAATCCAAAGTATTTAATCTTTATAAATCTTTTTACTCTTTCCATAATACATATACATATAATATATATATATATATATATATATATATATATATATATAATATATTTATAATTATATAATAGAGTGCGGTGCGGTGCGGTGTAATTTTACATAAAAATCGAAATTGCACCATTCAAACGGTGCGGTTTTTTCCGAAAAAATTAACCACGGTTTAAATAAAAAAATCACTTAATGCGGTGCAATGCGGTGCGGCTCGATCGGTTTTGCGGTTTTAAAACTTTTTTGCCCACCCCTATATGAAAGTGCAGCGCCAACTTTTACTATATCCTAGGGTTGGTCACTATAAATATTCTAGTAGTATAAAAAAATCGAATTGACTGTTAAACATTTTCAAAACTGGCTGCAAAAATTAATTAATATATAATCTACGAATTAGCTTTTAAATATTATTAGTACTACAATGCTGCAACATATTCAATGCGTCAATGGCGATCGATTCTCCCCCAACCACGTGAGCAGCGCACGAGAGTGTGCCCCTTGGCCTTGGCTACTTTCGTAGTCAACAAATTCATACTATATCTCAAACGTCACGCTTATGGCATTGGCGATAACAACCTTTTTACCTCCACCAAGTATTAATACCGTTTTCTGTTGCCCTCTGGGAAACAATTTGGGGATTCTTCAGCAGCTGAAATTGAAGCCGAGGAGAAGGATTCGCCGGGAATTGAAGTCAGCGGCGGTGATGTTCTCGGAAAACGTGTTCGTGAGCGACGTCGTCGCCGCTGGATTGTCCGGTGCGGTTGCGGTGTCGCTGCTTAAGCTGTGGGAGGAAACTGCTGTGAGAGGATTACTTGACCAGGTTGACTCTTCTCTCGAGTTTCGGTTTCTTCAATTTTGTATGCTGTTCGGTTCCTGGAAACGATTGTGAATGAGAATTATGGAGTTTGATGCTAATACACACAATTATTCGTAGGTACTTTTCTATGCATATACTGTGAAATTGATGTCATAAATCTGAATGTAGGATAGCAAAGAACTTGATTATTAGCATTTGAATAACACTTTTTAGCTCTGTTTTAGCCTATTTGTATACTATTACTGTACCCTTTTGACTAAACTAAATAAATGTGTATTAGCTGTTTAATTGATGGTGTATATTGGTATGGCGAGGAATTCAACTAACCTATCTGATGATTGGGAATTGACTATTTTCTTCATGTTATCAATGGAAACATGTTTCCTGTAAAGTATGCTTGAATTTGGTGAGTAAATGTTTTTATTCATGTTCTCCTTTTGCAAATGGTACGATTTCATGCTTTTATTTCCTTTGAACGCAAATCTCATGCTTAAGATTTTCTTATAAAAAAACTATGATCATAAGGGAACTGATTATGCAAAACCACCTGTCACTTAACAATTTGAGGTTTCAAACGTCAGTGAATATGATGGTAGACTTAAATCTGGCTGAAACATACTTTTGACAATCTTAAACTTTGCCCCCACTCTGACTTAATATCGTAAATGTTGTTTACTTTTGTTCATTGCTTGAGTTGATGAGAGTGAGAGTTGTCGTATTCCCAACACCCCAAGTTCGGCCAGTCCCTTATTCAGACATCTCCATCTCCATTTCAATAACTTGTATTTTCTGTTTGTTTTCATTATTTGTTCTTGTATAGAAACTAAACAGGAAGATTGTACACATCACTATTGGATTAGCATTCATACTGTGCTGGCCTATGTTCAGGTAATATTATGTTTTTCAGATGGAGCGTTTCATGTTGTGATATTATTTATTACCCCTGATTATGTATAACAGTTCTGGTCGTCAAGGAGCAATTTTTGCCGCTATCATTCCTGGTTTCAATATAATAAAAATGCTTCTTATCGGACTTGGAATATGGAAGGATGAGGCAGTGGTCAAGTCGATGACTAGATTTGGAGACCACAGGTATGTTCAAAATGCAATAGACATGGGAAAAATATTAATTTGTTGCCAAATGACTTGAAGAACTAAATGTGTAAATCGTGGAATAACATGTAAACAATTTTCTCAATCCTGACTGCTTCAAACTAGCTAGGATTCAGTCACAACTAGATCATTTTCTGCAGGTATAAGAGCTTTTTTTCTTTATGTTCTACCCCATTTCCCAAAATATGTGTTCTGCTACTAAGTTTCAAAAAAAGTGAGATAATTGGGTCCTCTCATGTTTGAACAATCTTTATTTATTTTCTTTTGGCTCTGCTTAACATAAAAAAATCAAGATGCCAAGTTATTTAATGCATGTGAGCGAGGAATGGCGAAAATGTAGTCTGCGAATATGTTTCCTTGTTACCTTATTTGTGAGACTATGACTACGCTGATACTTAAGTTCAAGAACATGATAATACACTCGTTAGTTAGAGAAAGGGTAATGCATTTCAATATTGAACTGTCCTTCAAATAATTGCCATAATAAATAAAATTGAGATGGTAAAGAAAGATGCATTTGTTGTACTAATTTCTGGATTTCTGGAATTGTATATTACAAGAATAGACACAGTCCAGACTACAGGCAAACCAAAAGCTTCTAAAACTATAAATGGTTAGTTTGGGAACAAATGCATAATTCTGTAGGGGTTCCTTTCCTTAAGTGAAATATGAAAAAAAATATAAAATTGTGCTTCTGATATTGCAACGTTGTTTGCATGGTCTCCAGGGAACTTCTAAAGGGTCCATTATTCTATGCTACAACAATCACTTTGGCCAGTATCTTTTACTGGAGAACATCTCCTATATCAATTGCTGCAGTTTGTAACATGTGTGCTGGTGATGGTAAGTTATTTTAAGGCAATAGTTTTTGCAAATTTACTCCACTGTCATTGGAATGATTTTCTGGCATTTTATTTCCCACCACAAACTCAGAAGACTCAAAGCATGCAAGTTACTACTCTCTTGAAATTTGGCCTATATACTGTAACCCCTGCAATGTTTTGAAATTATAAAAAGGATACTCATGTCTTTCTTACAAATACCTCCCACAACACAGTCATTTTTGGGGGGTGGGGGTGGGGGTGGGATGGTGGAGTCGAAGGTATACGTATGTTTTTTGAAGAGATTTTTTGTTATTCTTTTCATAATTAGGCTCACAATCAATATAAAGAATTAGTATTTCAGTCATGTTCTTCACTATATTCTTTCAGGAATGGCGGACATTGTCGGCAGGCGCTTTGGTGGGCACAAACTTCCCTACAACCCAAATAAATCATTTTCCGGCAGTATTGCGATGGCATGTGCTGGTTTTTTGGCTTCCATTGGGTAATCTACTTTGGCCATGTTTCCCTTTTAAACTTTTCTTAGGTTCATCACTGATGGGTAACACCAAAACAGATTCATGCTCTATTTTTCATCATTTGGATTCATAGAAGAAAGCTCGAAAATGGTTGTGGGATTCTTGATAGTATCCATTGCTAGTGCATTAGTCGAATCCCATCCTCTAAGCACTGAACTCGACGACAATTTGACCGTACCACTCACTGCTGTTGTGCTTGGTAGTTTCATCTTCTGAAGTTAGATGATAACCTGATTGATTGTTCTGTTGTATGTTAGGATGAAATTGTACTTGTAGTTGTGGTTAACATTCTTGAATAATTGATCTCCTTGTGTAATTGTATGCTGCGATATCACAAATTTCATACTTCACAGATCATTTGTTTTTCACCTATGTTGTCGTTCATCTAATATTTACTGTATGAGATGTAATCATGTAAAATACAACAAGATATTCAGATAATTTATTTGGCAACAGGACATTATAATTTCGTACATTATGTGAGATTAATTTAAATTCATTAATATTTTTAATTCTCGTTAGTGAAAAATCTAACGAGTATAAGAAATAATATTCTCTCCCTAAGATTTTTGTAATTTACAGAGGAAAAGTGAGAGGGAGTAATAAATATCACCAATTCACCCCAAGAATGGAGGTTAGAAGTTGGAACATCAGTGAAAGTGTGTGACAAGTATTTGGTGTGCTGTAATTTTTACATCATTCAATTATGCATGTAAAATTAGAAGGAAAAAAAAAACGTTTCGCAACAATTATAAGGAGTATTAACAGTCGTGATTAAAGTTAGATTCAACTGATCAAATATTAAATACTTCCCTATTAAACGGGATGCTTGATTTAGGTTATTTGTTTAATAATAATAATCCTACTTAAATCTCCCCTATATAAATCTAAAATCTTATTAACATTTACTCACATTATACATTATTTCTCATAACTTAATATTTTTTCTTTTTTACTTTATTCTCCTTTTTCTCCTGGCTTACATTATTAATATTTGATTTTGACATAAAACTTATACATATTCTACTAAAACTCAAAACAAATCCAAAATAACACTATTTATGAATTATTATTAACCTTAAACTTATACACAAATTAAACATAAGTTATAACAAAGTTTGAGTAGGCAGTAATATTCGAAAAAAAAAAAAAGAAAGAAAGTTTGAGTAGGCAGCGGAATATTCACAAACATTTGTCGTGCAAAATTCACCACATCAATTTTATTTATTTATTTTGAATTCTTAAATTGTATTTTGAATTCTTAAATTGAAATAGATAAGACTTGAGAGGGCATACTGAATAGCTTTTCGGTTGGAGGAAGCTCCACAATGGAGTTTCAGAACACCGGAATGCTGTCACGAGATCAACTGCTTTATCTCTTTGGTCGATTCTCCTCTCTCACCGAGCAACCTGGTAAATTTCTATGATTCTATTCGTCTCAACTTTCAATTGCATACCTTTTGCGTGTTTTAATTAGCTGAAAATCGATTTTCTGATGACTTTTAGAGGTGAAGAAACGAATTGCTGATGCCGTCAATGATAAGCAGGTAAATTATTTTTTAGTTAGTTTACTACTGTAAATCGAAGTTTTTGCTTGCTTTGAAGCAGCTTGATTATCATAATTTCTTTTCCTGAAATTGCCTCTGGATCTCGGTTTTATCTGCTCATTGAATGATGGAAAAAATTATGTGAGACTGTATGGATAAAAGTGATACGATGTTGAATTGAACTGTTTCATATACAATTTATAGTATGAAAAGTGATACTAGCATCTATGAGTAGGGATAATAATCAAGAAAAGTTGTGGAAACTGCAAATTATACCGAGTTGTTTTTCTTCCTTCTACAATTCTTTATTGGTGTTTTTCTTGTTATGATGATACTTGATGGGTTTCAACGATATATTCACCCCATCTATGTGAATTTTTTATATCTGTAATATATAATTGAAAGGATTCGAGCAGGAAGCTGTTGCTGTGACTACTGAAATTCAAGAGGAGATATTCATAGAGATGGGAGTTGGTGAGTGGTGTCTAGTTAAAATCTTTTGATGTGTTTTAGCTTCTCTTGTGATTAGAATATGGTGCTTGGGCTGATTATTAAACAACTGCCTTCATGTAATTCGGTTTATGTTTGAAATTCTATTTCATGATAATGGGAAAGCTTTTCATGAGATGAAAAGAAAAAAAAATGTTGGGACATGTGAGATGCACTCCTGACTGGGAAATCTCCAAGAAGCACTCATCTATTTTTTGTTGCAGTGTTCTTTGAATACCAATTCTATGTGTAGAGTACTATTTGTTGGATTTCTGCAGTCTTGTAGTCCAGATGATTGAAGACACTTTTTCTTCTCTATTGCAGACCCACAGTTCGGTCTTGCTTGCTTGGGAAAAGTAAACATGGCTTATGATAATGATCGAGATTTGATGATTCAATTTTATAGTTTTGTGGCAAAGTAAGTGTGATATATGCTCTCTGATCAGCTTACATCCCACTATTCTATGAAGCTTTAGGCTGATCATTGTATTATGTTTCGAGTTTTCCATGTCATATGTGATGGGCTGATTTTTCACTTCACATCTATTGAATCTGATTTTCAGTATAGTTCTTCAGTTTAAACAGTTCATTTGAGCAAGTGCTCTTTTCCTTTTATAAATGCGGTTAATAAAGGAAAATTAATATTTTGGTCAACCATAAGTTGATTTGGAGGATACACATAAAAGTATTCTTCCTCCCCGGAATATTTCTTTTGTATGTTATCTTCCCTTGAGGAAATCGAGAACGAAAATTCTCTTGCTTGATATTCCATTGACTGTTCAGGGAGGAGACAGCTTGTGAAGAAGCAGAGCTTGGTCCAGAAAAAATTGCAGAAAGAATTGAAATGTTGCAGAATTTAGAAGCTCAGGTTTTTTTGATTTACTTTTTTATTTTATTTTTTCCAATACAATGCACTTTAGAAACTATTGATTGTCTGAATCAACACTTTAACAGCAATTGGAGATGTTGAAGAACATGCGTGACTTTCAGCTGGATGATCAGTCTGCAATCCTTGAAAAGGTTTGCATTTTTAGATCAGTAATTTTTATTTTTATTTTTTATACTATATATGATCATGGTGCTTGCCATCAACTTCCATTTTTATCTCTTAAATTATTACTATAATTTCATATTTCTACATTTCTCATGCACATCACCTATTCCATGACATCTTCTCTCACACTTGCAATACAAATCCCTTTGTCTCCTGTAAATCCGTTACTCTTTGTTACAGAATCAGCTTTACAATGTAAAAACCACTATCACATGATACTTCAGATGGGTATCATCAAAGTTTGGATTTGCTTGGAGATTGAAACATTAGAAGCAAACTGCATGTCTTGAGACACATATATTCCTGAATTATCTCTTTTCGTTCTCATAGAATCATCTCTTTTGAGCATCTGTTACAATATGTTGAACAAGTATTTATTAGAAATCTAAATTGACTCTCAACTCCTAGGCTAACTATAAAAGAATACAACCTTTTATGTATAATCAACTCCTAGGCTAACCAGCCTTAATGGTATGCTCGAATGTGCGTTTTGCAGCAGCTCTGATGACACAATTAGGTTAGTAGCTATAGGCCTCATCACACTTGATGAATCTTGTTTTCTTTCACCGTCGTTAATGAATTTGCTGTGGTTGAGCTTTGAGAGGCTTTAGGGTGTCCATTTTCGGTTCTACAAATTTCTCCAACTGCTCAATTCAAAATCTAAAGATGTCGGTTGGTTGTGCTTGTGTAGATCCACCAACAGATGGAGAACGACAACTTTCAACCCGAGGCATCACTGTTGTCAGTCGAGCAGATACAAGAGATTGTTCGAAGAAGGGTGTCACCCGTATTTCAGTCGATGTAACGGAGGTTTCAGCTGCATCTCAGCTCTATACTACACTACTCAGTTTTAGTGTTCTAATTATTGCTTTTTTAATGTGTTATTACATATCTTGTCTTGAGGAAACCAATTACATATAATTTTTTTCATGTTGCTGCCTTGATTTTACCATTATGTTTAGTGGTAGTGGATGAAGTTTATAATGTAATGTATTGAATCAAATAAGTTAATGTTCAATTCAAATTCTACAAAATATATATTTTATTGTTCTATAATATCTATATTTCAAATACTATGATGTATTTGTAAGCAGTTAAAATTTACGGTCCAATTAAATGACGACACGTGGATTTTATTAATTAAATATTAATTTACTTTGGGAATTTAAATAAATTAATTCCTACAGTAAATTAATAAATAATTTGAGCCCAACACATTAAAAGGGGCTCAAATTAAATAAGGCCTGGCCCAAGTCAAGTAAGCCTCAAATTAAATAAGGCCTGACCCAAGTCAAGCAAGCCTATATAAATTAAATCAAGCCCAAATAAAATAGGCCTGATTGCAGCCCAAACAAGTGGAGGCCTAAGCCCGCAAGTTGTGGCCCAAATAGAGTGGGCCAATCATAATGCAGAGCATTTATGAGGGGGTCTTCACCTTTCACCTATATAAAGGGGTCTCCTCCCTTCATTCAACACACACTGAAGCTTCTGAAGACACAGACACTTTGAAGAGATTGAAACACGAGCAACGCTCCTCAAGATCTTCAAGGCGAAGAACGATATACGACCCGGGATAAAGGTGCTAAGCCCCCCAGATCGAGTGTTTTCCACACACTAAGTTCTTCAGTGTTCTTCGAGCTAAGAACGACGTACGACCCGGGATAAAGGTGCTAAGCCCCCCAGATCGAGTGTTTTCACATCAAACACGTTTAATCCAAACAAAGGCTCGACGCCTCTGGATAAACGTTACAAGTCCCTAATTCGAGTCCGGACAAGCTTCAGACGAAGATCCGACTCAACACACAAAGTCAGTGCAGTCAACAAAGTCAGCGCACACACAAGTCAAGTCAAAGACAAGACAAAGTCAAAGTCAAGTCAAGCCACGTTGGTTCGAGAGAAGAATCAGAGGATTAATAGAGATCGTTTCCTTAATTATCAAGTTCAATCCACATCGGATTATCTTTGTAATTCAATTTGTATTTATTTTATTATAAATACAAAAATTTGTTGTTACAAATTTTGGCACGCCCAGTGGGACCATCTCTACCTCTCATCTCTTCTCCCTACAAAGATACAACATGACTCCTGTCAAGATCACAGTAGGAAGGACTTCTGCCTCCAAACTCTCCGCCTCGTTGAGTGAACAAGTTGCTGTTGTTACAAGGAGTATGTCAATGAAAGCTCAGTCAGAGGCCTCCTCCGGCTCTAATTTTTCGGTTGAAATGGCTTCAAGAAAACAACTACCCATGAAAGAGGATAGTGATGAAGATTCTGCATGCTCACACCCTCGTTCATCCTCAAGCTCTTCATCGGACTCAATTGCAGCCCCGGTAATGATGGCCGGCACTACAACTATTGAGGAGCAATTAGCAAATATGATGAAAGCTATCGAAGGGCTCACGAAACATATAGAAGCTCAGGACACCAAAATCTCCCAATTGATGGAAAAAAGAGATGTTGCGGAGACTAGCCGTGCAAACGGAAAAGGAGTTGTGGACGAGAGTGAGGTGGAAGAGTCCACAAAACGCCAAACTACTGAAAAAGAGCAAACTGAAAGAGGAGTGCAACTTTCAGCTGATGGAATGCTCCAAGTGGAGCAACTCAAAGATATTATACTTGGAACAATAAAAGAAAGGTTTGAAGAGAATGCCAAGCCTACCGTCACTTATGTTAAGCCTTACACAAAAAGAGTGAATAACTTAAGGTTGCCACTTGGTTATCAGCCTCCTAAATTCCAGCAATTTGATGGCAAAGGAAACCCCAGACAGCATGTGGCACATTTCATTGAGACGTGCAATGATGCTGGTACTTATGAAGACTATATGGTGAGGCAATTCGTTCGCTCTCTCAAAGGAAATGCCTTTGATTGGTATATCGACTTGCAGCCTGAGTCCATCGACAGTTGGGCACAAATGGAATATGAATTCCTCAATCGTTTCTACAGCACGAGGAGAACCGTTAGCATGACTGAGCTAACTAATACTCGCCAATTGAAGGACGAGCCTGTGATTGATTATATCAATCGATGGAGAAACTTGAGTTTAAATTGCAAAGACCGATTATCCGGAGAGTCTGCTATCGAAATGTGCATCCAAGGGATGGAGTGGAATTTACTCTACATACTTAAAGGGATTCAGCCTAAGACTTTCGAGGAGTTGGCTACGAGAGCTCATGATATGGAATTGAGCATGGCAGCCAGTGGAATCAAACACTCACCAGTGTCGGATTCTTACAAGTCCAGAGAAAGACAAGAAGCCAAGAAAGGGGGCAGACCTTATGCAAGAAACTCCAATAAAGAATCAATGGCCATAAACACTGCTACAGTTAAGATTCGAAAGAATGGAGATGACAAGAAAGATAAAGGAAAACAAGTTACCCAAGAGTGGGGGCAAAGAAGGTTGACCCTGAAGGAGATGCAAGAAAAAGAGTATCCATTTCTGAACTCTGATGTTTCTGGCATATTTGATGATCTGATGAAAGATAAACTCATCGAACTCCCCGAAATGAAACGTCCAGATGAAGCAAGTCGAACCAATGACCCAAAATATTGCAAATACCATAGATTGGTGGGTCATCCCATTCATGATTGCTTCATCTTCAAGGAAAAGATCATGCAGTTGGCTAAGGAGGGAAAGATTGTGTTGGAGGATGAAGCGGCTGCAAACTTCGCTTCCATAAAAGAAGTTCACAATGAAGGCTCTTGTCATGCGGTGAGTGAGGAGGGCAATGAAGAGGAACGAGTTGAGAACAAGGAAAAAGCTTATTCTATGAAGGTGACCTTCACAGATGAAGACATGTTGTTGGGTTCACAGCCTCACAACCGACCTCTATTTGTAACTGGTTATACGCAAGGGCTGCAAGTAAAGCGTATACTTGTTGACGGAGGCTCAGCAGTAAACATTCTGTCATTAAGAATGTTGAAAAAATTAGAGATACTGGTGGATGAACTCAATCATAGCCGATTGATGATCCAAGGGTTCAATCATGAAGGGCAAAGGACTCTCGGCACGATTGTTCTCGATTTGATGATTGATGAGATGAGATCAACGATACTCTTCCATGTCATAGACGCAAAAACTTCATACAATATGCTTTTGGGGCGTCCATGGCTGCACGAGAATGGTGTGGTCCCTTCTACATTACACCAGTGTTTCAAGTATAATGAAGGCAACAGTGTGAAAAGAGTATTTGGCGATGATAAGCCGTTTACTGAAGCTGAATCTTACTTTGCTGATGCTAAATACTTCTTCAAGAACACAAAGGAAGTGAACCGAGAAGAAGCCCCAGCACAAGATAATGGGGGCAGTAAACAAATAAAGGAGGAAGGTAGCACATCATCCACCACTCTCAAGAAGAGCAAAGGCAAAGAACTTGAGGCCCTGGAAGAACTAACATTACCTTTAACAAAAATTGATGAAGGAAAGACTTCTTCTCCACCGCTCAAAGGATTTGTACGTCCTATTGAAGGAGCAAAAACCGAGCATGGTGAAGTATTTGAAGCAGAAATATCTAAGTCATATGGCCCGCAAGCTTTCAAGCTCCTCAAGAAAGCTGGGTATGAACCAAAGGAGAAACCGGTGATGAGCAAGTTGCCTCAAGAGACTGTCGTCTCATCTGAACATGGGCTCAATGCCACTTAGAAAACGTTGAAAAATAGTGGCCACACTGTCAAGAATGCTAAGCCAGGTTTGGGATATGTCCTTCAAAAGCCAGTCCGCATAGCAATCAGAAGAGCAAACACAAATTATATCACAGAAGGAGAAGTTTCATCCACAGAAGACATTTTTGATGAAAGTGGAAGGAAAATCAAGAGGAGTTCTGTCTTCGAAAGGCTTGGAAGTGTTTTCGAAAGGCTCGGACCATGTGAAAGGAACAAGATTGGGAAGAAAAATAATTTCAAGTCTTCTAGCTTCCCAAAACTCCGAAGTCGAATCCCTTCTCGTATGAAGAGGCGAAATATTTTGACAGTCTCATGTGGAAAAGAGTTGAAGGCTAAGATGCAGACGATTGTCTTTACTAAAGAAGACAATGATGATGATAAAGAAAGTGTAGCTTCCACCAACCATATCACTGCTCTTGAGGATTCTCAAGTAGAGGAAGTGGATGCCGAAGATGCCCCTCCGCAATTTGAGGAGGGTGTGAAAGCCACTGTCGATGAGTTGAAAGAAATCAACTTAGGTGACGAAAGCGACTCACGCCCTACTTACATAAGTACCTTGCTAAGTAATGAGGAAGAAGAACAATATATCAGCCTTCTACGAGAATTTCGGGATGTCTTTGCATGGTCGCATAAAGAAATGCCAGGCTTGGATCCAAAGATCGCAGTGCATCATTTGTCCATAAAAAAGGGAACTCGGCCAATTAAGCAAATGCAGCGTCGATTTCGACCAGAGTTAATTCCATTAATTGAAGATGAAATCAATAAGCTTCTTGAAGCAGGCAAGATCAGAGAAGTCAAGTATCCTACATGGATTTCTAACATCGTGCCAGTGAGAAAGAAAAATGGGCAAATCAGAGTATGTGTTGATTTTCGGGATTTGAACATGGCGTGTCCGAAAGATGACTTCCCACTGCCAATTGCTGAGCTCATGATAGATGCAACAACGGGGCATGAGGTTCTTTCGTTTATGGATGGGTCATCTGGCTATAATCAGATTGGTCTGGCTCCCGAAGACCAAGAGAAAACAGCCTTTCGTACTCCGAAAGGAATATATTGCTATAATGTGATGCCATTTGGCTTAAAGAATGCTGGTGCCACTTATCAACGAGCCATGCAGAAGATATTTGATGATATGCTTCATAAGATCGTCGAATGCTATGTTGATGATATTGTGGTGAAATCAAAGAAAAAGAAAAATCATCTCCATGATTTAAGGCGAGTGTTTGAGCGTTTAAGGGAGCATCAACTCAAGATGAATCCACTCAAGTGTGCATTTGGGGTTACATCTGGAAAATTTCTTGGATTTATTGTTCGCCGTCGAGGAATCGAGATTGAGAAGGCGAAGATTGATGCAATCATGAAGATGCATGTGCCTCGGAACATCCATGAACTCAAAAGTCTGCAAGAAAAATTGGCATACTTGAGAAGATTCATATCAAACTTGGCCGGTCGATGTCAACCGTTTAGTCATCTCATGAAGAAAGGCAGTATATTTGAATGGGATGAAGCTTGCAATAATGCTTTCAATAGCATTAAAGATTACTTGATGAAGGCACCAGTGTTGTGTGCACCAATACCTGGCCGTCCGTTAATTCTCTACCTAGCTGCTCAAGAACGTTCCGTTGGAGCTTTACTCGCACAAGAGAATGATGATGGCAAAGAAACTGCCCTTTACTATTTGAGTAGAACCATGACTCCAAATGAATTGAAATATTCACCAATTGAGAAGATCTGCTTGGCCCTTATCTTTGTGATTCAGAAGTTGAAGCATTACTTCCAAGCTCATACAGTTCGGCTAGTTTCAAAAGCTAACCCACTAAAGTTCGTCATGTCAAAGCCAGTACTCTCAGATCGGCTTGCCAGGTGGTATCTCCAACTTCAACAGTTTGAGATTATATATGTCCCTCAGAAGTCCGTAAAAGGACAAGTGTTGGCAGATTTTTTAGCTGATCATCCAATGCCTGCGGAATGGGAACTGTCTGATGAACTCCCTGATGAAGATGCTTTCGCTGTGGAGATAGCTTCTCCTTGGAAAATGTATTTTGATGGAGCATCTCATATGGAAGGGGCCGGTGCTGGAGTCGTATTCGTAACATCCAGTGGCGAAGTTTTGCCATTTTCATTTTCCTTAACAGAAAACTGCTCTAACAATGTAGCCGAGTATCAAGCACTCATACTTGGTTTAGAGATGGCCGTCGATATAAGGCAATTACACCTTAAAGTGTATGGTGATTCGTTACTTGTGATAAACCAACTACTTGGGGTGTATGAAGTAAGGAAGCTTGAGTTGTTCCCATACCACAAGTATGCTCAAAAGCTGATGAGCTGGCTTGGTGATGTTGATATCGAGCATTTACCCAGAAGAGAGAATAAGCAAGCTGACGCCCTCGCCAAGCTAGCATCAAATATAGCTATGCCGGAGGCACAAGTTCAAATTTCAGTATGCAAAAGTTGGGTTGTACCGCCAATCTTTGAGGATGATGATTATGAAGAAGTCGAAAATCATTTGGTGGAGGTCTTCGAAATTGAAGAAGAGGATTGGCGTCAACCACTTATCGATTATCTCAAGTATGATAAATTGCCAAATGAGCCACGCCAAAGGGTTGATATTCGGCGACGGGCACCTCGATTTATTTACTTCAAAGGCACAATGTATAGAAGATCATTTGATGGAATTTTCTTGAGATGCCTGAGTAAAGAAGAGTCTGTTCAAGCAATGGAGGAAGCTCATTCCGGAATTTGCGGTGCTCATCAGTCTGGGCCGAAGCTACACTTCAGAGTCAAAAGAATGGGCTATTATTGGCCAACAATGGTGAAAGATTGCATGGAGTATGCACAAAAATGTCAGGCTTGCCAATTTCATGGGAACTTGATTCATCAACCTCCGGAGCCTTTGCACCCGACAGTTGCTTCATGGCCTTTTGATGCTTGGGGATTAGATGTGGTGGGACCTCTCACAAAATCTTCTGGTGGTCATCTCTACATCCTTGCTGCCACCGATTACTTTTCCAAATGGGCTGAAGCTGTGCCTTTGAGGGAAGTAAAGAAGGAAAATGTTGCTGATTTCATTCGGATCAACATCATTTACAGATATGGTGTTCCCCGCTATATCATCACCGATAATGGAAAGCTATTCAGCAACAGCTGGATCGATAAGTTGTGTGAAAAGTTCGACTTCAAACAAAGAAAGTCATCAATGTATAATGCAGCTGCCAATGGTCTAGCTGAAGCATTCAACAAAACCCTGTGTAGTCTGTTGAAGAAGGTGGTCTCCAAGTCTAAAAGAGATTGGCATGAAAGAATAAATGAAGCTTTATGGGCGTACCGCACCACCTATAGAACTCCTACTCAGGCTACTCCGTATTCTTTGGTTTATGGTGTTGAAGCTGTGGTACCTCTCGAGAAACAAATTCCTTCTTTAAGGATGGCCATACAAGAAGGCTTAACCGAAGAAGAAAATGCAAAGTTGCGCCTTCAAGAGTTAGAAGCTCTAGATGAGAAGAGGTTAGAGGCACAACAAAGACTTGAGTGTTATCAATCTCGCTTATCCAGAACATTCAACAAAAGGGTGAAGATACGTTCTTTTCAAGTTGGCGACTTGGTGCTTGCCGTGAGAAGACCTATTGTGGTCACACATCGTGTTGGAAATAAGTTTCTCCAAAAGTGGGATGGCCCTCATGTTGTAAAGGAAGTATACACAAATGGCGCCTACAAGTTGATATCAGAAGATGGCGTAAACATTGGCCCCATAAATGGGAAATTCTTGAAACGCTATTACGCGTAAAACGACTACAAGATACAACGCTCCTTGATATGAGCTTAAACTATCTAAAATCCCTCAAGCCAATGCTCCTTGATATGAGCTAAAACTATCTACACATGATGCTCCTTGATATGAGCTTAAACTATCTGAAATCTCCCAAGTCTACACAAGCAATGCTCCTTGATTAGAGCTAAAACTGTCTACACAATACTCCTTGATATGAGTTTAAACTATCTAACACAAATAATGCAAGATGCTCCGTGACGCATGAGCCTAAACTGCATGTTACTCCTGGTCCGCACGAGTATAAACTGTGTACGACAAACTCCTGGTCCGCACGAGTATAAACTGTGTACGACAAACTCCTGGTCCGCACGAGTATAAACTGTGTACGACAAACTCCTGGTCCGCACGAGTATAAACTGTGTACGACAAACTCCTGGTCCGCACGAGTATAAACTGTGTACGACACACTCCTGGCCCGCATGAGTATAAACTGTGCACGGCACCCCCAATCAAAAAATCATGTCCCTTTGAACTACGTTATGACTTGATTCTCTTTAAAGAGATACGTAGGCAGCTTAACATTTGTGAAGTTCAGTCATGTTTTCATTTGTTTGTATCAAATTTGTGAAGCAAAAAGCAAATTATGATATAAAGGCAGCAGGTAAACATCCTAAAAGCAGTAAAGCAAAGCCAAAGATGCAGTGATGAATATGGATTTTATTGATAATATCATTACAGTTCAAAAAAAAAAAAAAAAAAAAAAAAAAAAAGACATTGAAATGAAATGGTTTCAATACAAACTAATGAAAAATATTCATACTGGATAATTCATCTCGAGCGGCCTCCAAAGCTTGTGTAACAGTCCTTAATTCATCAGCAATGGAATCTTCTAGGATAGGTGTTTTCTTTAGTACACCAATGTCCCTGGCAGCAGTTTGGGCTCCAAGCTTTGCATTTTGAACGGATTCGCGAAGACGTTCAACCTTTCGGGATACTGTTTCCTTCTCTTTCAACAGGGTCTTAATTTCTTCCGCAATCTGCTTCAACCTAGTCTCGGATTCTTGCAATTGCTTGATATCTACAGCTTCTTTGCCTTTGTGTTCATCAGCACGCTTCCTTGCATCGGTCAGGCGCTTATTAACTTCTCTCTTGGATAGCCCATCAGCAAGTTTTATCTTCACGGCATCATACGCGTCAGCTTTAGTAAATAAGAAGTCAAATGATGCTTCTAAAGCAGATCCGTCAATCTCTGGAGCGCTCTTGAAATTATTCACCATTTTGAGTCCCTCATTCCGCATAGAAGATAAGGAGCTGACAGAAGTCCTCTTCAACTTATCTTGAAAGCTTTTCCACACTTTCATATTAACTAGTTTCCTAGCATCCGTGATCTCAGCATCAAAGTTAAATGTTGTAATTTCTGGAGCTTCCATTGTAGTAATTGGAGGATGAGACTCAGGCACAATGGGAGAAATTTGATTTACATCATCTACTAAGTCTTTGAGGGCTGCAGCGGATGCTGATCCTTCTTCCTCAAGTTCGTCATAATCAGAGCCAAATACAGCATCCAGATGCTACAAAAAATGGGATATTAGAAATAGTTATATATGGAAGTATGGAATTCATAATAAAAAAAAAGGGATTGAAAACCTCGGTTTGAGTTATCAGGACGTGCACAGGAGATTCGCCTCTTTTGGTCCTCTTCAAGTTTCGGTCTGTGCTACTCTCATTTGAATAAGAGAGATCACTCTTTCTTTTTTTTACTACACCTGACGTTCCAACAATCACCTTCTGAGGAGGAGGGGCTTCTAACGGTACAGTTGCTTCATCAATCTTGGCATTATCCGAATTGCCAATAATGTCAACTTCTTCCTCTACGGTGTGGCTCGGAACAATTCTGATTAGATCCGTCATATGATCTATGAAATAAGTCCCATGAAGTTGAGAGGACCACTCAGCATACTTTGGTGAGCAGAAGTTTCTGAACTCTGTGGGGGCGCATGGAAAAGTCGCTTTAGTGCGAGAATTGCGTAAGATACATCGCCTCCAAAGCTGAAGCCCTTGCTCTAAAGTAGACTCTCGAAAGTCTATTCTCAGTTTCCCTGGAGTATCTTCTTGATAAAAGCCAAATTGACGGCTGAATCGATGTGGGCTATAAGGTTCAACAAAAAATTTCCCATTCTGTCGTAGAGTAAGATAGCTCATACGAATGGCAATGAAGAAACTCCAATCACGCCAAGATGCTTGGTCAATATCAATATACTCCCTTGGATTATTTATTCGGCGAACATTACAAAGCAATGAAGCATTACTTCCATTTTGAAGTCTTTTGCGAGCATTAGTTGGAGTAAAGAACTTTGCTCCATTCTCACCTGAATATGTTACCATTAAAGGGATCTTCAGTTCATGTGGATTTGGATAATGAGTATTGAAATAATGAGCCAACCAGGTGTACACAAAGTGTACGGGAAATGTTGATTTCAGCTCAGAGGGTCTAGGATCATTTGAAATTTTGTTCAAGCCTCTATAGATACTCGTCAAGACTGGAACGACAAGTCCAACTGACCTTCCTGTAGCCATCAAACTCGCTACCTTAAAGGTTCCAGGACGTATTAAATCTACTTCATCGGTAGGGAGTACGAAAGAGCAAAGCCAGCAAGCCAGATAAGCAGCCAGATATGTCTCCTCTTGGTGCATAACATCAATACCGAGCATTTTGAAGGGTCCTGTTTCTGCAGAGGTCCATTTCTTATGATCACCAATAACCCCATTTGGGTTGTGTGTTTTCTTGCGGCGGTTCTTCCTACTCTTCTCTACACGTACAGGAGGTTTCTTGTATGTTATAGGTCGACAAAACCAAAATTTTACCCATCGAGTGAGTGAAACAGAGTCAGTACCATCAAGACTGCGAAGTCTATGGTAGGCGTGCAGCAAGTGCCGACAACTAGATGGAATACGTAAGCCATTGAGGTCACGATCATTGAAGAGTTCAGGTTTATCGGGCACAACCTCTTCATATAAATGACCGGCTAGTGGCAAGCCCGTCCAGTTGTACAAATCCCATAGAGAAATTGATATTTCTCCAAAAGAAGTGAGCAAAGTGTTAGTAACAGGGCACCACGCCTCACAGAAAGCTTTGATGATCTCTTGGTTGCAATCATACGTGAATAAAGATGCAAAAATTGGGTCATAAATCTTTATTCTTGCAAGATCGTCATGATATCTGCTTAGAACAACTTCAGTCCATTCCCAATAGCCAGGAGTATAACGGAATTCTCCAGGAAAATTCACCGAATTGCCCCACGCTGCATAATCATCAATTATTCTGCGCCCTAATGTGGGCAAAGGGTCAAGGTTTTCATCTTCGGTATGATTAATCGCCTTCAAAATTACAACTTTGGTTTCACCCAAGTTCAGATCTTCAGTCCAAGTCTTTAGATCAGGTTCGCTATTCTCGCAAGGAATTTTGTCTATAGGTGCACCCATCAAGGGTCTCTCAATCGGAAGATAAGTTGCTCCATCGGATGGTGAGTTCTTATTGTCAAGAATCACCAATTGGCGCTTATTGGAGTCTATGACCATACCAGCGAAGTAAACCATCTTGAAGTTGAATTAACTGCAAGGAAATATATGGGAGAATATATCAGTAAAAGGGGTTCAAATTAATTTATATTTAATTAATTAAAAGGCCCAAAATGAATTCATGGGTCGGTTAATTATTAAATTCAAAATTATAAATTAAACATATGATCATGAGAAAGGGTCAAATATTGAAGGGAGCCCAAATGAATTTATAATGAGGCCCAAAAGCATCATGCAACTAAAGGAAGCCCAAGTCAAAAGCCAAATGGGGCTAATTGAGAATCAAAATAAAGCCCAATTAAAGAAGTCAAAATTTAAAAGGGTGAGTCAAAATTGAGGGCTTCTCTCTTCCAAAGCAGAAGGCTCTCTGCGATGAACCAGGCCATCTGCCGCTCCAACGCCGCTGCATCTCGCCGCCCCTATCGATGCATAGCTGCCGTCGCCTTCCGCCAGTTCCGGATCACCGCGCTGACTCCGCGCGCGCTGCTGCCCACCGGAAGCAGACGCCGCCCGAGCCCGCCGCGAGTCAGCCGCTTCACCGGATCCGCTCATCCACTGCACCGCCTCTGGAAGATCGCGACCCTCGCCGCCACTGTCATGCTCCATCGTTGCCATCTCGTCCAGCCGGATCCGCCGCCGATCGCTGTCGAAGATCATGAGCCATTGATTGCATCACCCCGCTTCGACCACCTGCTGCTTACCGAGCCCGAAGCCGCCAAGAAGAGCCACCAACACACCACCACAGCAGCGCCTGGATCGGCCATCCACTGGAAGAGGCGAGATCTGCTGCAGCGCGGTCGCCATCAAGTTGTCCAGTCGTCGCTGCCTTGCACTACCCGTTGCTTCTGGGAGTGAACACCAGCCGCCACTCTCTCGTCGGAAGCTGACTTCGCGTCTAGATCGGCCGCGCACACCAAGGAAGACATCCGCCTCCATCGCCGTCCTCCATTAGTGAGCCTCGCCAATGCCGCCGCGATGCCCGTCAGCAGTCGAAAATCGCACAGCCTCTTCACCGGATCCGCTGCTACAGCCCACTAGAATCACTCTTCCAGCCGATCGCGGCCACTTCCATCTTCAACCGCCGCACACGCCAGCAGCCGGAATCCGTTGTCTTCGCCGACTCGCTGCACCGCCAATGCCGACGGGATCACAAGCCTCGATGCGGTTCGATTGTCAGAGTCTATCCTTCGGCTTCAAGCTCCTCGCCGCTGTCCGACAACCATCGGTTCCCCGATCACGAGCGCTGCTGCAAGCCGAATTGTTCCCTAGCTCCGTTGCTCAAGGTGTTCCAGTCGCAAACCCGCAAAACCACTAGAGAAGCCCAATCGATCATCGACCACCAAGCAATTGCTAGTTTTGTCGCAAACGCCAAACGGTCTAGGAGCCAATCGATCATGTGCCACCAGCGCCGCTAGCGCCCATCAGCCGTCGAGAATCGATTGCCGCGCCATCGCACGCACTGTCGCCATCAGAATCAGGTTCCAACCATCCATACTCATAGCCATCGGAATCAGGTTCCAACCATCCATACTCATAACCCTCGCCACTAATCATTGTTGTAGTAGCCGACAATTGCAATACACAACTGGTAATCGAGGGACAATTATCGAGGGACAAACGATAAGGGACAACCGATTAAGGGACGAGGTTGACAAGAACCGTTAAGGGACAAGGGACGAGGTTGACAAAAAGAATCACAAGTATGTAATTGTACAGTGACGAGTTAAAAAAAAAAGAAGGCAGACAAAAAAAAATCACAAATACATAGCAATCAAGAAAAAAAAAATATAAAGAAAAAAGCAGATATAAGGAAGTATATTTAAAAGATTTAAAAAAAAAAAAAGGATTGAGGGCTTACATTGATAGTAAGCAATGCTTGATGAAGGAATCTGCAAGACAAAGAAGACGTTGCTCTTCGGAAAAAAAAAATCTGAAGAAAGGAATGCAGAAATGAAAATGCTTTACGGTTTGTTGATGAAGAAATCAAGTGCACTGAACCCCTCATTATATAGTGAGGAGATTGCAGCAGATTATGGAAAGTATATTCATGATTGTGATCTCTCAGGATCTCAAGAGATCTTTTCATAGTTTGCATGATTGAAATCTCTCAAGATCTCAAGAGATCTCTTTTATTTTTAGCAAAAAAAAATATGGCATCTTGATGAGCAAGAATTAAATCTCTCCTTATTTCATGTCTCCCGTATCTTCTTGTAATTAAGAAGGAAAGGAAGTTGGTTTGGGCCTAAGAAAATGAATGAGGCCATTTGAGAGGAAGTTGGTTTGGGCCTAAGGAAATAAATTGGGACACTAAAAAAAAAAATTGGGCTAAGAAAAAATTATTACTTGGAAAAAGTAATATCTCAATTATAAGAGCCCACATTACAAGGGTTGAAAAAAAAAAAAAAAAAAAAAAGGAATTTTTGCGATTCCTTCACATCAAGACGTGGCGTCCGTGAACAAATCGCAAGGGGGCATTTGTAAGCAGTTAAAATTTACGGTCCAATTAAATGACGACACGTGGATTTTATTAATTAAATATTAATTTACTTTGGGAATTTAAATAAATTAATTCCTACAGTAAATTAATAAATAATTTGAGCCCAACACATTAAAAGGGGCTCAAATTAAATAAGGCCTGGCCCAAGTCAAGTAAGCCTCAAATTAAATAAGGCCTGGCCCAAGTCAAGCAAGCCTATATAAATTAAATCAAGCCCAAATAAAATAGGCCTGATTGCAGCCCAAACAAGTGGAGGCCTAAGCCCGCAAGTTGTGGCCCAAATAGAGTGGGTCAATCATAATGCAGAGCATTTATGAGGGGGTCTTCACCTTTCACCTATATAAAGGGGTCTCCTCCCTTCATTCAACACACACTGAAGCTTCTGAAGACACAGACACTTTGAAGAGATTGAAACACGAGCAACGCTCCTCAAGATCTTCAAGGCGAAGAACGATATACGACCCGGGATAAAGGTGCTAAGCCCCCCAGATCGAGTGTTTTCCACACACTAAGTTCTTCAGTGTTCTTCGAGCTAAGAACGACGTACGACCCGGGATAAAGGTGCTAAGCCCCCCAGATCGAGTGTTTTCACATCAAACACGTTTAATCCAAACAAAGGCTCGACGCCTCTGGATAAACGTTACAAGTCCCTAATTCGAGTCCGGACAAGCTTCAGACGAAGATCCGACTCAACACACAAAGTCAGTGCAGTCAACAAAGTCAGCGCACACACAAGTCAAGTCAAAGACAAGACAAAGTCAAAGTCAAGTCAAGCCACGTTGGTTCGAGAGAAGAATCAGAGGATTAATAGAGATCGTTTCCTTAATTATCAAGTTCAATCCACATCGGATTATCTTTGTAATTCAATTTGTATTTATTTTATTATAAATACAAAAATTTGTTGTTACAGTATTATTGTATATGATAGAGAAAAGAAAATAAATATTGATAGGTATGTAAATATAACATTATGATTGTATATATAGAATTTAAAACATGATTTAGAGAATAAATTCAAAAATCATATAATTACAAATCAAATGTTGAGATGGCCGAGTTGGTCTAAGGCGCCAGATTAAGGTTCTGGTCCGAAAGGGCGTGGGTTCAAATCCCACTCTCAACATTAATATTTTTCCTTTTTTTTTAATTGAAAAATGCCTTTTTTTAATTTTTATTATATTTTTGTTTGTTTAAATATTGAAAAAATGCCTTTCATTTCTTATTTAAATAATTAAAATTCTTTATTTTTTATATTCGTGCCCTAATAAATTAGAAATTAATTTTAAAAATAAAATTAATTTGTAAAATAAACTCTCAACATTTTTTTTAAAGCAACATTATTTGATTTTTTTTAATATCAAATCATTGAGACAAAAGAATTCCTAACATAATTTTTTTCCTTTTAATATAGAAAAATGTCTGTTTTTTATTTTAATAATTTCAAATTTATAAAATTGTAATACCATAATAATTTGAAAAATAAAATTAATTGAGAAAAAAATAAGGATCACCTGTTTCGGGCTCACAAACTCCCAATGATGAACTATCGATAAGGTTTTCTTCTCCCTTCCCTCCCACACAAATCAAACACCATTTTCACTCTTCAACATTTCGCCCCAACTGTGAGCAGATACTTAAATTCTAAATTTTATTTTAGACTCTGAATTCAGTTTTCTGATTTTCTTTTTCAATTTGCAGGCAATTCTATTGCTGGTAGCAATGGCGGCGGTGAGTTTGAGTTTTTATCTGGTAGGTTCGTTTAAAGGACTTTCCATTGGTTCTAGCTCGTCGTCCTCCTTTTTCAGAGGCGAGTTTGGTTCAATTCACTCTGGGCAGAACGTCGTCGTTTCTTTCCCGATGAAATCGCCGCTGACGATTGAGTCGGCACACAAGAAAGGAGCTGGAAGCACGAAGAACGGCCGTGATTCGCCGGGGCAGAGGCTCGGAGTCAAAATCTACGGCGATCAAGTCGCCAAGGCTGGCTCCATTATCGTACGACAACGCGGCACTAAGGTTTGAACTCCGTTTTATCTATCTCAATGTTCTAAATAGCTTCCAAGGATTATAGTTTCTGTTCTGTTCTGATTGTGATTTTTGCCTGCTGTTTGTATCAGTGAGTTTAGGTCTCAATTGCTATGTTATTGAATGAGCTATGTTAATTGAATTACGCAATTTTGCCTGCTTTATGAACTGATGTTTGTTAATATTTCAAGTTATTTGTTTTCTATTTTGAGCTTAAATATGGAATTGCATATGTTGTCTATATATTAGTTCTATTTCAGTATTCCTTCAAATGTACTTAGATGTGCTATAATGGGCAAAATACATCATACACACGCAAACACACCCCATATGAGTTCTTTAATGATGCTAAACATTTGACTGTTGCAAGGTAGTAAGTATATTGCTGTTTTTTAAAGCATGAGTTTGTAATAACATTGTAATTGAATAGGTCTGTGGATTCCTAACTTTCTATTCACAAAAATAATTTTTAGGAGGTTAACTTGTAGATTAGGTCACATATGTATTGCCTGTGATAATATCCACACTCTCAGTTAAGGTGTTTATGAGACTATTTTCCCTGTGGCATCTTCCATTCCCTTCACATCTCAGTCCTTCAAATTCTAAATTGAAAAGAAAAAACTGGCATAGTATGTCTCTACACATTTTATTTTTTATTCTGCCTCATTCTGGGACAATCGTATATTTTCAGCTGGTTTGATAAATGGGTTTCTAGAGTTGCATATGGAGAATCACCTTGGAGTCAGGATTCCCTTTCACCTTAGCTTCATTACTATTTATATCAACTTATACAAGAAGTTGAGAAAGTGGGGGGTGGGTCTTGATTTGCTTCTATGTCATCATCTTTGCAATTTGCATAACTTTCCAGCATTTTCATTTCATCATTATCTTCAGGAATTACATTACTTGGTTTAGTTTATCTGTCCTCTTCCAAGCTCTCTCTTATGCACCAAATTTTGTGTATACTCGTAAGCATCAATATTTTTCTTTCAATATGACAACCATCTTCATCTCCCTTCTTGCAAAGACTCTAAAACTATAAAATGCATCATGTAATAGTTTTTTGCTTGTCAATTATATGCAGTTTCATCCAGGGAAAAATGTTGGGCTTGGCAGAGATCACACTCTCTTCTCCTTGATAGATGGACTAGTCAAATTTGAGAAGTTTGGACCCGATCATAAGAAAAAGGTAAGTGTTTATCCCCGAGAAGTGCAGCCTGAGAACCCCAACAGTTACAGAGCAAAAAAGAGAGAGGCATTCAGATTACAACGTGAACGGAGAAGAGCTAGAAAAGAGGGCACCTTGATTGAACCACAATTGGTGCTTGCTTCTGCTGCTGAAGCTTCTGAAGATAGTAATCCAACTTGTTAGGTAGTTGGTTACTTCCTCTTTTCTTCATCTTATTTTGTATTGAATGATTGAAATCATAAATTTCCATTTAATAATTATTCATTCTGTCTCTTAACTATGTATAGTTGTGGAACCTTTGATTCTAGTCAGGAAATCAAATTGCTAATGTTGATTTGAAATCAAGGGTAGTCAATATGTCAAGTGTCCTGATCTCTAAACTCTTGCTCTTAATATTAATATTTTGTTAGGATTTTTTTTCCCTTTTATTTCGTGTCATCTCTTATGTGTCACTCATTCCGTAGATTGATTTGGGAAATGTAACATTAACCCTAAGGGCCAAGTGCAATTCAACTCTAATTAATTACTTTAGAAAATATTCAGTAGTAGTAATTTTTTTTTTAAGGTGAGCAAGTACAAAATGCACATTTTATTATAGGATGTGCATTGTCTGAAACGGTGTTTTTGTGATTTTTATTTTATTTTATTTTATTGAAAAGGCAATTATTTTTAAAGATTATCATCAAAGCATAAAGATTAATGATCGGTTACTTGAACAGTTGAAATTACAATACTGTTTTTAGAATTGATATTATAGGGATGTACTCGAGCCAAAACCAAGCCACCATGCCTAATATTAAATGTGTATTTAAAATTTAGTATTATGAATAAGGGTATATTATTTTATTCTAAAGGGTATACACTTTGATTAATAAGGGTACACCATTTTGTTATAAAGGTATACACTTTTCATTAATATTTTTTATTTTTTTTCAGAAAATAAAAGGTACACATCTTTATATTAAAAGGTATACAATTTAACACAAAATTCTAAAGGCACACGGAGTGTGCTTCCGTGCGCCCACACTTTTCATTAATATTTTTTATTTTTCTTCAAAAATAAAGGGTACACATCTTTATACTAAAGGGTATATATTTTAAAACAAAATTTTAAAGGCACACGAGAAGTGCTCCCGTACACCTGGACGCACACAAGTTTTTGCCTTAAATTATTTAAGGCTTGAGCTCAACTCAGCTTATTCGAATATTAATATTTATTAGATAGTCAACACAACATGGAGTACAAGATGTATAAGGTATAATAATTTGTTCTAAATGGTATAACACTTTAATCAGTAATAGTACAAGTTTTTCATTGAAAAGATCGACTAAAATATGAAAATTATAAAAATTTGATTATAAAAATTTAAAAAAATCTTGAAAATCAAAAGTATAAGTTATTATAATATAATAATTAAAGTTTAAATTTGAGCTCGGACTCGAGTTCATTAAAGCTTATTTATATATGGCTCTAAACTTGTGTGTAGGCCTCTTACAAAATATGTTTGTGAACAGACTTGCGAGTTCTTTAACAAACATGTTTGCAAACTTTCGAACCAAATATTAGTAGGTTCGAATTCGACTTGATAATTTTTCGAGCTCGATATTCGAGTTTGACTTAACTCATTTAATTTAGCCAACAAATTCAAATGAATATTTTATGAAACTTTGATCAAAATAGTTTAATAGTTTAATTTATTACATTGCTAATATTAAATTACAAAGATAAAATTTTAATCTTAGAGAAAAAAATGAAGATGAAACTTATAATTATTTCCTAAAAATAATATTGAATAAAAAATTCAAGTTAAATTCTAATGGGGAAAATATCAAATCACTTTCATTAAAGCATTGTATAGGATTTATTGTAATTGTCATATGTATGACTAATGCAGTATTATTGACTATTAAAATTTAAAGCATTGCATAGGATTTATTGTCGTTTTCATATGTATAATTAATGGGGTATATGACTATTAAAATTTATGATTTGAGCATATGACCACCCACGTCTGCCATATTCGATATAGCTATCATCTTAAGCACGTTTATCAACAATTCAATTCAGAAATGACAAGAATATTATTGTATTAATTAATTAATTAATGGACAATCAACCACTCCCTCCATCCCTCATCCCCGCTAGTTATGCTTAGATTAAAATGTTTTTTTAAAAATAAAAATATAGAGGTAAGTTGTTAATTTTAAAAGAAAAATAAATAAAATTGTTAGTAACGTGAATAAAGTGTAAAATATAAATAAAGATTATAAAATAATTTTATGTAGTAAACCACATGAAATCTCCGAAAGAATACAAAATACAGACAATATATTTTATGACAATACACTCAAAAAGAATAAGGTACTTCTATTGCTGTCCAAACGAACAACATTTGCTGCTTACAAAGGATTCAACCAACACCTTCTCAGCAATGATAATAGAAACAATACAAACACTATAAAACCCCATCAAAGTGCACCAATCTTGCATGCTGCAAATCAAGAATCCTCCCATCAAAGTGCACGAATCTTTCATGCTGCAAATCAAGAAGCCCCCTCATGCATAACTAACTCCGAGAACCACCGTAGAGATTAGCATAGACCGTCTTGGTTCGATAAACGAGGATCATGCTCAACACGACAGCAAAGATGCAGAGTCCCGACATGATCAAGGATGTTAGGAAGAAGCAAATGGAACCATGGCATTTTAGAGGCTCTTCCACGTACAAGAAGCTCGAAAATGAAGACAGTAAGCCGCGGTGTATCCCACCTCCAGCTTGTTTCTCCGCCTCCCGGTCGTAGATGTAACTGGCGATGAGGCCCGAGAATACTAGAGAACCGCCCGGGTTGGCTAGTGTTAGGAAATTGTATAGTGCTCCGAACTTTTTCAAGCCAAACAGCTCAGAGGCAGTAGCTGGTATAATCGCCCAGTGAGCCCCGTATCCGAGGCCAACTAGCAGAGTTCCTATGTACATTGCCCCGGGCCAACCCATCGCAAAGAAGAAATGACCGACTGCCATTATGCCTTGCGCAACAGCTATGGATACAGGCCTCGGATAGGCGTAGTCCCTGCAAGCAGAATGTCAATTTCTGTGAGAATGGAAGGTTAGTATGATGCATATTGAAAGTGAGAGTGTGTGTGAAGTTCTCACTTGACTACTTTCTCGGAGAGGTATCCACCACCAACACGACCCAGAAAGTTCCAAATGCTGATCATGGAGACAAACACATGGGCGTTTTCGTACCCCAGGGACTCACTCATTTGTCCCAAGTTGTCAATGACCGTCAAGCCAGAGCCGGAGCCTAAAAGGAGGGAGAAAAAGATAAGCCAAAGATCAGCTTTGATCAATGCCTCCGTCATAGTGAAGTCCTCTCCTCTATGTGGCCTTCGTTTCTTGATTCTCACGGCTCCCTCGGCTGCAGATAGGGCTAGTCTTGCTTGGAGCTGAGCGATTCTCTTATGCCGTTCAGAAGCAGGGAGCAAATCTACTTCTTTTGGCTTCTCATCCTCCACTTCACTAAAGATGATTTCTTGAGCATCTTCTTCAGATTTGCTCGACTCTTGTTGCTGCTGGCTAGGTAGGAGTGACTCTTCAGCTGATGATTTAGGCTCATCAGATAAACAGAGTGTGATGGGTATGGCAATGGGAACCAACAAGAGGATAAATAGAATCGCGGTGAAGATTATGATGACAGTTCTGCTTACATCGACAAGATCTTGGACGAGCATAACCCCCATCAGATATGCAGCCAAAAGGAGGCATATGCTGTAAATAATCGAGAAATTAAATCCATCGGACGACCTTAGTTGCCTGTGGCCCCCAACAGGCCTAACAATGAACATTAGAGCAATGGCCACCATTGTTGGCCCAACTGCAACCATAAATAAGAGTGAAGCATGGTCCGGAGAATGCATCACCGTATATATCTGAGTCAAAATTGCTCCACTTAACCCGGCAAACCCCTTGAGTATTCCCACGACAGGGCCACGGCTTTTGGGGAAGTTTTGAACACAAGAGACCAATGCTGCAGTATTGAAATACGTCTCACCGTTTGTTCCGACGAAAATAAGAATACACATCTGCATATGGAAGGATATTGTAATCAATCAACAAGTGGAAGAAATACATGCTTTAGTTTCATTAAAGTTTTCAAAGATTATACTTCAATAAGATGCCATCTTAAGCTCTAGCTCACAAATTCATGCTTAAAGTTTGCATTGACAGTTGATTCATAGCACCAAAGTTTCAACAGAGTGATTAGATTCTTAAATGTGCCATCAGATCAGAGGATGCAATTATTTGAAGAGATAATAGAAATACTGATCTTCTTGCAGAAATTGGACAAATCAAGAGCAGCAGAAGAGAACAGATGTTTCAACAAAAATCAAAATAATCATCTTGATTCAGGATCAGCAACAATAATCCAGAAACACATAATAACACACACTTCAACTAAAACCAACTCAACATCAAGAACTAATGAACACACAGATTCAAAAAACCAAAGCTCCAAATCATCCAATATCTTAGATATGAATTTCAAGCTCAACCCTCAGTTCATCACCTTAGATTCAATCTGATCAAACATCCTTCAAAACAATCATTAAACACACACAATCTTTGATCTCAAATTGCAGAAGGGCCTCAAGTGAATGAACCCCAAATCCAAAGAATCAGCAAAAAAGCAAGAAAAATGGAAATTAAAGAGATACTCACAGCCCACAATGGCAAAACAGGAACTCTACCAGTAACAACAAGCCAAACCCAACCATATCCAACAAAATTCTGAAGAGCTCCAACAAGAAGAGCTCCCCACAAGGGCAAAATCTCAGTTAAACTAGCAGCTAGAAATCCAACACTATCCCCTAAATCCTTTGCAACCCCTAATCTCGCAACTTGCTTCTGATTATAGTTCAACGAACTCTTGATCGTCGGCGATATGCTCCCGAATAAATACCCAATTCCAGCACAAGATTGAATCCACATTGCGGCTACAAACACCAGCCATCGATTGTTCATGAACGACGACATATTCTCGCTCAAACAACTCATCCTCGATTCAATCCAAAATTCGACTGCTTATCTGCAGATGGGGATGTAATCGATCTTAATTTGGATAAACAAGTTGGGAATTGTAAAGAATTTTGAGGTGTTAATTGAAGTTGAGGTTTATCTTCGACCTTCGATGAAGGATAACTATGGACAAACGAGTCAATCGACAGCGATGGATGTATATAGGGGGAACGAAGCGTTCGTGTCGCAGATTTCATCTGATCATTTGGAGAGTATTTTTATACGGAATTATTACCGTATTTGGAAGTATAAATTACTCAGAAAGAGGAAATTATATACAGTTCCAAGTAAATGTAAATTTTCATTTTTCCATTCAAACCTCTCAACTTCACTTTACGTATCTGATGAATTCAAATTCTGGTTAAAGTTTACATACATGAAAATTTCTGAATTTAATGATGGTTGTAATGATAAATTTGTTGTTTGACTATGTATGTAGGATGGATTTGGATCTCTCCATTTAGGTAATGGGTGCATTTCTAAATTTTGTTTCATCTAAGCTATTTATTATGTTGTCTAACATTCAGATTTTTCCACGTCATCTTTTATAGTATTACTTTTAAATTAAGGATTAGATGCTTGTTTCTGTTTAGTTTTTTTTCTTTTTGTTTTTTTTTTCCTTTTTTTTTAAGAGTATAGTATAATTTTAACCTTATGATTTATGGTATATTTTGCCTTTAGGTTTAATATTTATAGAGTTTAATGTTAATTTTAAGAGTATAAATATAATTTTAACTTTATGGTTTATGATATATTTTATCTCTATGGTTCAATATTTATTTTTATGGTTTAGTGTTAATTTTAAAAATATAATTATAATTTTCATAGTTTATTTGGTATATTTTGTTTTTAAGTTTAATATTTATTTTTAGTGTTTAATGTTAATTTCAAGTGTATAATTATTATTATCAATTAATTAATTAACAAAATAATTATAAAAGAATGATCAGATTCATAGAAATTTTAAAATTAATTTAAATTAAAAGAGGGTGATGTTGCAAATTATTAGCGATATATTCCGTTAGTCTTTCTAAAAAATATATAAAAATTTTTAAAATAATAAAAAGTTAATTACAGGAATGAGGTGAATTTACAATAATCGTTAGACTTAGTGAGTGGTACAGAAATAGGGGAAATTGACCGCCCAAAGAAATGGAGAGATCTGGATCCATGTCAGGTCAAAGCGCTTTAAATGTTACTCCTCCTTTAATAAATTCACGTTCTTTATTTTGATTGTCACAAAAATATTTACACGCTCTAAAAATAAAAATAATATATAATATTAATAATTTTAAGATACTACTCCTTTCATTTCATGCAAAGGATTCTTTTTGCTTAGTGAGTAGTTGTATTAGTGGATGTGTGAGTTTCATATTTTAATTGTATTAGTAAGTGTGTGTGACTCTCATACGTGTAGAAAATGAAAGAAGACTCTTTTGATGGAACGCCCAAAACAAAAAAATTAGACTATTTGGGTGGAACATAGTGAGAACAATATTACAAAAATATCACTTACACACAACTCAAAATACTCCTTTTCTTTCTTACAACATCACAATAAAATTTTAATTTTTCTAAATTACGTACCACCAAATACATCCATATATTCCTAAAACGGAGGAAATAGTAGAGATAATTAACTCCGTGAAATTTTGGTGTTAACATTTCTTATGTGAATTTCCTTCAATTTTTAGTGTCAATCATATAGTCAATTTCCTTCAATTTTTAGTGTCCGTAAAAATATGGGAGTATTTATAAATATAGATAGGTAAATACGTAAACAGTAAAAAAACGTGCGTGTGAAAAGTTAATATAGTAATGCCGGCGTGGAATGAGATATTTTCCAGCTGGATAAGATTCCACCTTACTCATTAAATCATTTTAGCAGGGCCGAGTATTTTTGGCGTGCTAGGACAACTACAAAATGGGGCCTTGCTTATACTTTTATATTTTTTGGGATATTTTTTTGTTTCAAATTTTAGAATAATATTTTATCCATGTATTTTTTTTAGATGTATAAAATAAAATAAATTAAAGTTTTTTTTTATTATTATTCAATAAGACAAAGTGTGTGAGTTATGCTGAGTTAATAAAATGAAAAAAAAAAGTTACAATTGTTGTCATATATTTTTTTTATATTTTGTTTAGATGGCTGGCAAGTAGAGCTGTAAAAATGGCGGCCAATGGGTTGGCCCGCCCCGCCTCTAAAAAATGTGGGTTGGGTGGTAAAATTTGCAGTCCGTTTGGAGGCGAGCCTAAACGGACGGCCCCAAAAGGGGCGGGCCTAGGCGGACTAAACCCAAACGGGGCGGGTTGGCCCGTTTGGGCCCGCCATAATTTTTTTTTTTGCAAATGGTCAAGTCAAGTGTTTAATATTCTAAATATTTGTTGTCCATTTTTTAAATATTTTTTAAAATAATAAATTAAATTATAACATAAATATTCTAAAATCTAAACATTTTGTACCATAATTTAAAATTCTATTTTGCTTGATTTTGAATTATTTTTAATTTTTGAAATTTTAATATATAAATGTATATATATGGATTAGAAGCAAATGCAAATGCAAATTATAAACTTTTAAGATATCTAATCATTTAAAGGTTGACAAGGATATAATCATATAATTGATGAACACGAAGATTGAGATGTTTATATTATGATGTTATGATGAATGAGTTTTGAATAGACTTTATAATTATGTTTTGAGCTTCGTGATTGGCCTTTAGAACTGGTAAATATTTTATGATTTAATTTGTGTTATTTGAGGATTATTAGACTTATTTTGTTTTATTTGAGATTCTTAAGAAATACTATATAATTAGTAAACTTTATGTTGTTTGATTAATGATCTTTGTTTATGTTTGTTTAATTGTTCATGGAGCTATTTTGTAGAATCTATATTTGTATTTTAATTATTTAATTGACATTATAGATTTGGCAATTTATAGTATGCACCCGGGTGCACCTAAAGATAGGGTGCACCCATATACAAATATAAATAAAAACATATACAATTAAGAGTAAAAATGTATATAATTTAATTATTAATTTTTTAAATGAAAATTTGTGTATAATATTCAATAAAAAGTTATACACATATGTATGTTAATTTTTTTAATGAAAACTTAATGTGAAAAAAGTATACAACTATTACAAAACACGTATACAAAATACAATAATATGTATACAAAATAGAATAAAAAGACATACACATATGGGTGGACCCTTGCACCGGGTGCACCCAATATACACTCTACAGATTTTGTAAGAGCATCCATCATTTAGATATTTTATTTTCAAATAATAATAATGATAATTATAATTTTGCAAGAGCGTCCATCATTTTGATATTTTATTTTCAAATAATGATAATTATAATAACATCGTTAAAAAAAAAAGAGAGACGGGTTGGCCCGCCATAACCCACCACCCACCTTTAAATGGGTTGGGCCTAGCAATTCTAGCCCGTACCCGCTTAGGCCCGCCAAAAAGCGGATTGAGGTGGGTTTTGGCCCGCCCCACCGGCCCGTTTCGATGGCTCTACTAGCAAGTGATAAATATTGATGAAATTTAAAATCTTACTTAAAATATAGGTAAATTTTCCTATGCCTTTGGATGATTCATTTAAAATTTATACATTGAATAAAATTATGTTTACCAATGAATAAAAACTTGTATTAATAAATATTATGTTAGTTAAAAATTAATACATATAAATGTACAAGATGTTAATCCTATGATTTATGTGTTATCTTTGGGTATAATTTTTATACGAGTTACTCATCAAACGAAAACACACAGAATACATCACACAAAAGAATATTGCGTAAAATCCATATTAGTCATAAAAATTATAATAATAAATTGTTATTATTGGTGAAAAAGAGTTATCATTTATAACCATCTAACTATAATTAAATGAACCTAGCTCAATTATGTCTAAATATTGAATTTTAAACCACGCAATGCAAAGAAAAGTCCCTAAGATATGATATAATTGTCTAATTATTTTTTCCCTATGCTTACCTAATTTACATGATTTTTCTACGTTGAAATATCTATTGCAAGATCGTCTTAAATAAACTATTTATTTATATAAACCAGAAAATATTAATTTCATCAATGTCGTTTTAAAGTTAAAATAAAATTTCTAAAGAATTTTGGATGCATTTAATTTAGTCGATAGATGAGACATATATCAGAATTTTAAATATATGGCAGCAACTGTGTTAACTTTGTTTTGATAATAATTTTATTAAGACAAAGTATTGGTGTATGTGTGTAATGATTTATGAGACATGTTAAAATATGATTTTAATTTAAATAAAATATGCTTATTTATTGTTAAAATATATTTTTTTAGGTATCACTAAAAAATATTATTTTTTACCAACATAATATTCCGTTGGTAAAATCATTAATTCCATTGTTAAATTGGTTTACCAACGGATCAGCAACGGAATCCGTTGGTAAAGTGGTGGTTGATAAATTTTTAGCAACGGAAAATCAATTCCATTGGTAATCCGTTGTTAATAATTCCGTTGGTAATTTATATAATGATTCTCTTGGTAATCCGTTGGTAATTACCAACGGATTGAATTCCGTTGCTAAAATAAATAATAAATCCGTTGCATTCCGTTGCTAAAACAAAAATATCATTTTGTTGTTAATCCATTGGTAATTACAACGGATTGAATTCTGTTGACGATTGAAAAAAAAAATAGTTTTTGTTGTGTATGATTAATAATGCATACTCCTTCCATCATCCCGTAAAGATATTTACGTATAAATGCTACTCTTCAAAATGGCAAAAATTCCTCTGCACCCGCTTGTATACCCTTTAGTATACAGATGTGTACCCTTTATTTTTTAAAGAAAATTATTGTGTGTATCTGGGCGCATGGACAACACTCTGTGCGCCTTTAAAATTTTGTGTTAAATTGTATACCCTTTAGTATAAAAATGTGTACCCTTTATTTTCTAAAGAAAAAAAATATTAATGAAAAGTGTATACCCTTTAGAACAAAATGGTGTACCTCTTATTAATTAAAGTGTATACCCTTTAGACCAAAACAATGTACCCTCAAGCATAAACCTAAAGACTAACTAAATGTTACCATGTTAAAAAAAAAAACTATTAATAGTATATTATAATAAGATATTATTAATTTGATAGATATTATATATTGATTACATTTTTATATAATATATACATAAATAAATAGTACTCCTTCCGTTCATGTATTTTTACCCACTTTTCATTTCGGGCAGTCCCACGTATTTTTACCCATTTTATTAATGGTAAAAATACATAATATTTTATTATATACTTACTTTATTCATCAATCCCAATAAATTTACTTACTTTTTACGTTTTATTAATCATTCCCAACAACTTTATTTATTTTTTTAATTACTAATTTATTCCTACTTTTTCTTACATTATATATTAATGGGTAAAAATGGGTAAAAATACTCAAGACCGTACAAATGGGTAAAAATACCCGAGGCGGAGGGAGTATATTAATCTTACTTATTTATATATTTCTATCGAATATTTAAAATACTTTCACTATTATGAATATTATAAGGTGAAATATATTTATACAAATCAAGATACGATTATGATTAGAAAATAATAAATCAAACCCTAAACCTTATATCCAAAAAAATTTAGATAAATATAGATAAATATGCTAAAAAATGTGTACCAAGTGGTATACTAAACCCCCAAACCCAAAAAAAAATATATAGATGATAAATTTAATATAATAAAAATATATAATAATAAAATAAAATAAAGCCCTAAATCCTAACACTAAACCCTCAAACCTAAACCTAAACCTAGAGACTAACTAAATGTTACCATCTTAAAAAAATATATTAATAGTATATTATAATAAGATACTATTAATTTGATAGATATTATATATTGATTACATTTTTATATAATATACACGTGAATAAATAGTACTCCCTCCATCCCACGTATTTTTACCCACTTTTCATTTCGGGTTGTCCCACGTATTTTTACCAATTTCATTAATGGAAAAAATATATAATATTTTATTATATACTTTTTACACTTTATTCGTCAATCCCAATAAATTTACTTACTTTTTACGCTTTATTCATAATTCCCAACAACTTTATTTACTTTTTTAATTATAATTTATCTCTACTTTTTCTCACATTATATATTAACGGTTAAAAATGGATAAAAATACCCCTATTGTACAAATGGGTAAAAATACCCGACGCGGAGGGAGTATATTAATCTAACTTATTTATATATTTCTATAGAATATTTAAAATACTTTCACTATTATGAATATTATAAGGTGAAATATATTTATACAAATCAAGATATGATTATGATTAGAAAATAATAAATCAAAAACCTCAAAGAATAAATAAAATAGATAAAAAAACCTCTATAATATGAATGAATATGCAAAATTTATATGTGAATGGTTAATGAATGAAAATCAATGTTATAAAAATGTATTTATAGATAATTAGACTAATTGTGTTGTTGCATTAAATAAATATATATTTTCATTATCTATATTTTTTATTTAATGACCAAGATTGATTATATATAAATTAAAGATTGTGATGAATTTTAAAACTTACCAAAATTTACTAATTAGGTGGGATATTAAATAGGGGTTCATTTTATATATAATATAAAGATTAAGTGACAAAATATGATGATAATGACATGTTTAAAGCTTGTGTGAACTGGAAAGGTTAGAGAGGCATAATATCCTTTTTCATCATTTATTTGGTTCCAAAAAGTTGAACACAAATACATCTATCTTAAGGTCGCAATCAATTGTTAAATAAAACGTGTTATTAAAATAGATTAGATGAGTGGAGTGAGAGAAAACACAAATTCAAATTATTTCTATCTTCTTGACTGAATAAGTCTATGGAGTATATGGAATTAAAACTATTTTCGTCCCGCAAATTTAGTCAAATTTATTTTTAGTCCAAAAAAGAAAATACTTTATCAATTTAGTCTAATTCCTTTCAAAACTGTAACTAAAATTATTGGAAATTGCCTGAAAATTGCAAAAGTTGGTCACTTGCAGCAAAAATGGGATCCCTATTCAAAAAGTGTGTTCCTGTTTCAATACGCTAAATTAAAGACACATTACAATTTTAATTTTTTTGAAAAGTAAAAAGATGTGATATGTTTTCTATTTAGTATATTGAAACATTAGATGGAAAACAATTATGAATAGGCAATCTGCTTTCATTCCGTCGAGTGATGTGACCAAGAACTCAAGAATTCTTATTCAACCTAATTTATAAACCATTTCCACCTCATTATTAATGTGAATTACAGAACTAAAAAATCTTAATAACAATTTAAATTAGAGGACCTTAATTACACCATTTAGAAAACCTTAAATTAAATTTTTACTAAAAAAAATACAGCTCATAACTATATTTTATTTATGGTAAAAATTTGTGTGTACCGAGGTGCATGGGGCACACTCCGTGCGTCTTTAAAATTTAGTGTTAAATTGTATACTCTTTAGTATAAAGATGTGTATCCTTTATTTTCTGAAGAAAAATAAAAAATATTAATGAAAGTGTATACCCTTTAGAACAAAATGGTACACCTTTATTAATTAAAATGTATACCCTTTAGAACAAAACAATGTACCCTTCATCCATAATACTAAATTCTAAAGGTGCATAGTGTATCCCCTGGGGCACGCAACACCAACTCTTTATTTATTACTTAAAAATAATGTATCTACCCTCATATATCAATAAAGTTAGCCAAATAATAATTTTTTTTTGAAAAAAAGAATTACGTATCTACTAATTCCTAAAGTTAATTCGAGATGGAGGAGTATAATACTCACTCCGTCCCACTGAAAGGTACTCCCTCCGTCTCATAAAGAAGTTCACAGTTACTGTAGATACGGAGTTTAAAAAAAGTTGCTTTTTGGGGGTAGTTTGGTATTTTTAGGTAATAAATAAATTATAAAGTAAGATATGTGAATTGTAAAGGGGTGGCAATTTTAAAATTAAAGTGTGTTGTGGGGTTATTGATTTGTGTGTATTTCCTTATTTGGGGATGTGAACTTGTTTATGTGACGGACAAAAATAGAAAGTATGAATTTGTTTATGGGATGGAGGGAGTATCCATTTTACTATATTGAGCGTCACATTCAAAAGTTCTCATTTTTCTTTTTTAGTAAAAGTGGTACACCACTGCTCATACAGAGGGTGGATCCTCTCCAGTTAATGGACTCAATTTCCTCTTACTATAGCACGCTACAGTGAAATCACTGTAGCGTGCTACAGTGAGAGAAAATTGAGTCAATTTACGTGAGAGGATCCTAATCCCTCTAATACAACTACCCAATACACATAAAATAATAATACTCCTTAATCTACGTACAAAAAGTAAACGTCCACCTTTGCCCGAGACGGATGAAGTATTTTATTCGTATGGATTAATTATACTCACTTCGTCCCCCTTTAAAGAGGGTTTTTTTTTTCATTTTGGGTGTCCCACCCAAATAGTCCCTTTTTTTTTTACACACATGGGACCCACACACATTCATTAATACAATTAAAATATGGGACTCACACTCCCACTAATACAATTTAATACACATTAAATAATAATACTTCTTAATACATGTGCCAAAAAGTAAAAGATCTTCTAAGAGGGATGGAGGGAGTAGTAGTAATAAAATAACGAGTCAATAATTATTACTGCACTAGATCCACAATTTTGGGCCATCTATTTCCAGTATTCGATTTGCCAACTCAAAAAGCCCAAGGACAGGCCCAAATGAGTTAAAAATAGATCCACAACTTTGGGCCATAAGTTTCAATATTCGATTTTTTAAGTAAAGAGCCCAAGCTAGGTCCAATTAAACCATTGGTTCACAATTTCACAGTGTAAAAGCACCTTAAACGACGTAGCAATGCATAGAAGAAATTTTCGTCAAAAAAAGATAACTAATAATTGAATAACATTATTGAGAATATTACTGATATTTTTTCAGAAAATAATGTGGAGGGGGTCCCAGATAGACTGGGCTCCCACAAACAATTAGCGTATATTTTCAGCTAAAAAAAATGAAAAAAAAGAAGAGAGAGAATAAAATATGATTGATAGATATAGGTAAAACATTCATATTTGATACGCATTAACGCTGTAGAGGTCTGTGAAGAGTGCCAATTTGACTTGTTTTCGAGTAGAGAGAAAACCGCCGCCAGAACTGTGGGTATGGATCCAGACACCGTCGCCAAGGCATTCGTCGATCACTACTACACGACGTTCGACGCTAATCGGGCCGGCCTCGCTACCCTGTATCAGGACGGTTCGATGCTGACGTTTGAGGGCCAGAAAATCCAAGGATCGCAGAACATCGTGGCGAAGCTCACCAGTTTGCCGTTTCAGCAGTGCAAGCACACTATTACCAACGTAGATTGCCAACCTTCGGGACCTGCCGGTGGAATGGTTGTTTTCGTTTCCGGTAGCCTCCAGCTTTCCGGTGAGCAGCACACGCTCAAGTTCAGTCAGGTCGGACTCCTTTTATTCTTTGTCTATTTCGTGTTTGCTATTTTGGATTAAATTGAATGGTTTTACCAATCGTTTGCCCGATTTGTGATTCTTTTGGTATTAGGTTTTGATTCAATGTTAGTATTAGGCTGCGATTCATTAGTGTGATCTAACATTTTCGGAAGGAAGATAGGTTTTAATTGTTGCATTCATAGAATTGTTCATTAGCACTTAATCAGTTAATCTGTTGGATATATTTCATACAAAAAAAAAAAAAATCCGTAGATATTACTATTTTAAGCTCACTTATCCATTTAGGTTAATATGTGGTGTAACAAGGTTTCTATTATGAGAGAATTCTTTTGATTCCATGAATTACATGGTTGAATGTTAGATTCGGTTATCAGTATTATATCATAATAATGAAATAAAATTGTTATGCAGGACAGAGATGTTCTTGATCCTTCATCATATATGGTGTAAAATTATGTTTAGGTTTAAATAATACACGCTGAAGGAAATAATTAGATAGTCATTTTTATCTCACTTTCCATGCATGTTTGACTTCTTATTTTAATTCAAAAATGAGCTGAGCTTTTATGAAATTGATTAAGATTTCATGATCGGAGAGCAAGCTTTTAAGAATCTGCTGCAGATATTATTTTCTAAGTGAACCATGTGCATATGAACTTTGAAAGTTGTTTCACAATGATATTCATGATCTTACTAAGATGGTCATGCTTTAGTTATTTATTACTCAGTAGCTGTGAGTTTGTTTTGCCCTCTCAAATTTCTGCTTATTGTTTATTTATTAAGTAACTTCAATGCAGTTTGAAAGTAATTTCATCATAACCTGCATGTTGTGTAAGCAAAATGCTGCTTCCAAAGTTTTGTTGCGTACTCTCAATCTAAGATGATTGTGGCCTTTTTATCATTAGAAGATTGCTGTGAGTTTTTTTTTTCCCCTGCTTTTTATGTTTGCTTATTTTCTGTATTTTAAGAAGCTGAATAGCAGTTTGGTGTAATTTCATGATCTCATGGATGTCTATGTAAGCACAACAGTGAGTCCTTGTCTAGTTAATGCTATATAAGTAAGGAATCCTGCTTTAAAATGTGAAAGTCGATTTTGAATCTGAAATCTTTTTTTATGTGTGTTCTGTGAATTGACTTCAAGATACTTCAAAAGCATATATGAACTGTTGCTAACTTGCTATTCACATTTCTGAATATATGTTTGCATCCCTTCACCCAAACAATTTTTGCATTTATATAATGCACCATAGGTGTCAGCTGCCTTTACAATTGAGATTTGAGTCAGTAATGACTAAAAGGAATACTGGTATGATTTTTCCCAATAGCAACTCTTTGTTTGCATTTGTTTCTGCTCCTAAAAGTTTTATGAACCAGATGTAGAAGATGGTTATGTGCATGAATCTTGCAGTCGATGCCTTTGAATTATGTTATATCTGTTCATTAATGAATTAGAAGATTGCTAAAAGTTATCACCATCGTTCACTACATCTGTTGGGAGAAATAAATCTTGGGGTAGGAGGTATTGCTTTTGGGATGTGCTGTTGATTGTTTTGGCCTATGACATCTATTAGAGGAAAGAACCCAATTGATCTTAGATGCCGATAGCCTGTATATAAAATTGCATAATATGATGGCTAGGTTTTCTGCCCTAGACACCCAACCAACCAGATACCAAGATTGACATAGGGAGGACTGCACAATTTAGAATTATCTCTGAATTCTGGTCCCTTGGATGATAATTTAGTATCTGTCATCGTAAAGGTTAACACGGTATTAATTGTTTCTCAAAGAGTGTACTACCATTTCTGTTGTTGCTCATGAAACTCAATTTCTCTGGGTGATGAAATTCAAGACCATGTTACAGAATTGCTACTGATTTCAAGATTCCTTCACATCAAACAATAAACCATCGTTTCACATTATCCTTGAAACGATCATCTAACCTTCCTCTTTCTGTCATTTTACAGATGTTCCACTTGATGCCGACCCCTCAAGGCAACTTCTACGTACTAAATGACATTTTCCGCTTGAACTATGCATGATTGGCAGTGAACCTTGGGTTGAATGAAGTGCTTCGTCTTTGAACTCAAAGAAAGTTAAGAAGTGGTGTTTAGTTTTCTCCCAAAGTATTGGTTTAGGACCTGCTTGGTGTGTTCTGTGCATTCTTTTTGCCAATTAATGTGAATGTTTTTGGACCACTTCCTAGTTGAAACTACATGAATGTTGTTACTTCAACAAATTAAACCATATATGTTGAACTTGAAGTTTATTCCAAAGGACTATTATGCCACATTTCATACCTCGATATAGTATATTCAAAGTTTACGACACTAGAGTTGAGATTGAGCTCAACACTACTATTTATGATGGGTTCTTTTTGGATTGAAGTTTCATTCTTATACGAGTTGTATCTGGTCAAGCTCGAGCTCAATTTTTTTTAAGTTCTTTCTCAATTGAGCTCGAGTTAAAATATATATATATATATATTCAAGCTCGATTTCATCTAAATTCTACATTAAATTAATCTCTACTGAAATGGTATGTTGTCAGAATTTCTCAAATAATCTAAATTATGTTTATTTTCGGTTATTAGTCCAAGTTTTGATTATGTAATCATTTTTTTAAAAGTTGGATTTAGCAAAAACAGATTAATACAAAAGTTAAAATCCACTCTATTTAAACTCTCAAAATAAATATTGATTTACACTGATAGTTAGATTTATTAAATCTAAATTTACATTTTTCATTCCTACATAGGAAAAAAAAAGAAAAAAAAAAGAAAAACAATCTTCACCCATTCACCCTAATGATTTTCATCCGAGGGAGTTCTGAAGAAACCATCTTATTATCTAAAATAATACTCCATTCGTCTCAAATTCATCTTCACGTTTATTGTAGATACGGAGTTTAAGAAAAATTATTTTTGACTTACTTTTGGGGATAGTATGATATTTTTAGGTAATAAATAAATGATAAAGTATGTTATGTGTGCTAAAAAGGTGATGACAAATTTGATATTAAAGTAGAGTAGAGGGATATTAGTTAGTTGCTTTTTTCTTTTATGAAAGTGTGAAGTTGAATTTGGGACGAATAAAAAAAAAAGTGTGAAATTGAAGTTGAGACGGATGGAGTAATAATTTATTTGAATTTTGGCAAGATTTGTGTAAGACCATAAACTCTTATCTTAGTAATACATTTACATTTACCTATTATTTTAAAGTTGGTCTCCTATACCTCAATGGGACACAAGAATAAAATATTAATTAATGACAAAAATTAATATTAAATTCTTGTGTTCTGGCCCACAAGGTATTACATAAAATTTCCCTTAAATTTTTTCCAACTGCAAGAAATTACTTAATCTTTATCAAATTAATGTCATTGGAATCTCCATTGGCGTAACATAGATTAGGAGTGCAATGTCAGAGAATTTCAAAATTCAAACACCCAAGCAACCCAACAATCTCACGTGATTTTCCTCCACTAATTAAAAATAAAAACAAAATAAAAATAAGCAAAGTGTGATGTGAATCTGAAATAGCTTCATTTGGTAATCTTCACTCACTTTTTCCGTCTTCTCTCTCCTCTCCTCTCACATCCATTAATAATCCTCTATATAATTAATCCCGTTTGGCAAACAGTAACTCACTGTATACATTCTCAGATCCAGAGCAGATAAAAACGATGTCGGATTGGGGCCCGGTTTTCGTGGCGGTGGTGCTGTTCGTCCTGCTGACTCCGGGCCTGCTGATTCAGGTGCCGGGCCGAAACCGGGTCGTGGAGTTCGGCAATTTTCAGACAAGTGGACTTTCCATTCTTGTTCATGCTATTATTTACTTTGCTCTTATCTGTATTTTGTTGTTAGCTATTGGTATTCATATGTATATGGGTTGATTCTTTCTTTAATTTTCTTTTTCCAAATACATTTGATCTTGGTGGCCGATGATGATTAATCCTTATAACTGTGTTTTATGTTGATGAATCATGGTTTGATTCTTGTTCGATGGTGATTAATGTATTTCTTATGTTACTTTTTGGATTAAGAAATTCTTGATTATTGTTGATTTTAATTTTAGAGGAGGTTGGACTTGAATCCTTGACCACCCACCCATCTACGTTTTTATGTGTGAAAAAATTAAACAATTTAATTATTATGAATTTATTTGTGATATAGTCGCATGTGACTCATTAAGTTATTTTAATTTAATTCAAACAGAAAAATGCAAATGGAGCTATTTATCTTATGGTTATGATTTGGGTTTTGGAGATCAGTTTTAAAATTCATTTGAAAACTCCTTATTTTTATAACTTTTTTTTAAGTATAGTTAATCTCTTTTTCCTACGCTTACATCTCATCCATCCAAGGTGTGGTATATGAAATTGGAACTAATAATATTTTTTGCTTTCTTTTCCTATTTTCTGTCGTATTATTTACTAATACTTTCTTATGTGAGCATATTAAACACTTCTTACAAATTAATTGGACAGAGAGTACTTAAAACAAATATAGGCCATCCTAAAATCACGTAAATTTCCAACATTAACATACCAATAGTTTTAGATATTAGCTGACGAAAATAGTCACAATATGTAGTGAATAAACTGGCCAACATAGCAGCACTTTCTTGATCCTTTTTCACCAGAAAAGTGCATCACCAACATGATCAACAAATTCATTTTAAAAAAGAGAGAAGATCATTCTTATTCTTGAACATATTAGTAAAATAAAACAAGAATAAAAAACAACAAACCACGAAATACTCCATCTATCCTTTGGACGACGAAGAAGAAGGGGCGATTCTCGCCTACACATAGATATGTATATCAAGCATGACGAGCAAAAGAACGAGAAGCAAACCATAGAGTACAGTGTGCAACACCATAGCTGCAATGGTGGTCTTCATGTTAACAAATTCAACTGGCTTTGTTTTTCCAGGAACCTGGAGAAGTAATCCAGGGCACAAGAATGCAAATAATGCTGTGCCTATCATCACAGCACCATAATCTATCATTTTTATTCACTCTTTTCTTTTTTCTTTATTTTTTAATTTTAAAATATACTATACTCCTATGTTTGTTGGAACCAATTTTTTTTTTGTTGCAAAGATGAGAAGTGTGAGATGACACAAAGAAGAAAATGGAAGAATATAAAAAGGACACAGAAGTGTGGAACTCTTCATAACCATATCAATAAGAATCCCATAAAAGTAAGAGGAATATTACCTTTTATTTATTTCTTTTCAAATAAAATTTTGGTTGTGTAGATCAAGCATGTATAACCATTATTGATTGGTTGAGTTAGCTATAATTTACTTTCCTCAAAAGCTCTCAAGCTAGAATAGGGGAGCGACTGAAGTGGGCAGAAACCACATTTTTGCACGCAAAGCAATGGTAATTTTTTGTACAAGATTCACTTATAGTACGTGGAAGGCAGAGAAATTAAAATAAAACCATTTCACGAAAATAATATATATATATATATATATATATTAATAAATGTATAGTTTTTTTATACTCCATATTTAATTTTTATTTAAAAAAAAAATAACAGAAATTACTTTAAAAATTCACTAACAAATTGCATAAGCTCACGAAAAAAAAGGGACGAAGCACACAAATTAAAAAAATGGAAGCCCACAAAACACAAATACAAATAAAAGCACTTTGTGAAAATTAAAATGGCATTAATTAACAAAAAAATTACTGGGAAATGGGGTGTCCAATAAATCTAGTGTCTACAAAAGATTCTCGACTCCCACGAGTCGTTGTCTACACGAATAAGAAAATTCGAACATGCATGTTTTTTTATCCAAGAAAAAGCTTCTTTTTCCATGACTTCACTTTAATTTCAATCTATCTATCTGTCTATCAATCTTTCTTCGTTTCGTAGGTGAAATCCAGAAGCAGGTATTCGGAATGGCGGATTGGGGGCTGGTGCTGGTGGGGGTGGTTCTGTTCATACTTTTGCAGCCGGGACTGCTGTTCCAGTTTCCCGGTAACACTCGCCACGTGGAGTTCGGAAGCATGAAGACCAACGGCAAAGCAATCGCCATGCACACTCTCATTTTCTTCGCCTTCTACGCTGTTCTCATCCTTGCCCTCCATGTTCACATCTATACCGGCTGATCCGGTTGCCCTTCTTTACTCCTTGAAAATTGCAATCTTTTTTCTTTTCTTTTTTTTGTTGACAAGTATGTGTTTAGTTGTTCCTCTAATTTGATCTGTTCTTGATGTACTCAACTTTTGCTTTTGCAATAATTTCTTCTTTTAGTTGCTTGTTTTTGTTACTATTTCATTCTGGAGTTGTTGAATGCTAAGCAAATACTCCATTTGATTGTATTGATATGATCTAGTTGTTGGATTGCAAAAATTATATTAAATTCCATTACAACTACTGCAATTTCTTGTAAATTGAAAAGGAAAACGTATGTACGTTTTATTACCTTTCAATTTACAAACAAAAAAAAAATCTGAGAGAATTGGATATTATCTCCTGTATCGTTCCCACTTAACATACTAACATACTAGAGTGAAATGTAATATAACTCTTGAAAGAAATGGTAAAAGATGGATGAATTCTTCAGTTATGGTAGAACTAGGGTAGAATCTTATGATATGATAGTAACAACTTTAATTAGTTCATCAAAGAATAATTAGTTCAATTTAGTGTGTACATATCAAGTAGCAACTAATTAGTAACATGTTTGATATGAAAAGTAGAAAGAGGTACACTTAAGAAAAAAAAGGTATACTCCATGATTAAGAAAAAAAAAACACAATTACTTGTGAAAATTAATTCAACCAGCTCGTATGTGAACTCCAACGGCAACAATCAAGATTGTGTAGATACAAAAGTACAAAATGGCATGAACCAATATGGAGATGCCACTTGTGTACATGTTTCCGAATTCCATCACCCTAGTTCTTGCCGGGAGCTGGAAGAGCAACCCCGGCGAGAGGAGGATGAACATCACCACCGCCACCACCACCGGTCCCCAATCGGCACTCATCCTCTTCACCTTTGAGTGTGTGTGCGTGAGGGAATAAGGTGTGGGTGTTGTTTTAATGAGGGATTTTCTTAATAAAGAAGGCGAAGGGGATACTAAACTTGCATGGAAAAGGTGAAAGTGGGATTTAAAAGAGGGGAAAGTATATAATGTGGTGCACCCATAATGGGATTGCTTTTTAGGTGGAGATTATAAATACTTTTTGGTGAATAAGCTTCCAATTATTGTTTGCATAAATGCCTCTTTTTCTTTCATTGCTTTTTCTTGAGATTTATCATGTATGTTTGCTTGACAAAGTTTCCATTTATTCAAAGCTTTTTATGGGGTATTCTTTTGTGAAACGGATACATCAATGTACGATGTGTCATAACATAAACATGGATATTAGGTATTCATGTATGGGCTTGGCCCCAATCTTAATATATATAAAAGTAGAATAAATCTAATTCTGGTCATCTAATTTTAAAACAAATCTCAATTATCCATTAAAATAATTAAATAATTATAATTATAACATTTTCAAATTAGGAAATAATTTAGAATCTAAAACAAATCTTAGTCACCCATTAAAATAATTAAATAATTATAATTATGACATTTTCAAATTAGGAAATAAGATTTTATTTATTAAAGAATTAATAATATTAAATAGACCAATCAAATTGCATGGATGGAAAGGTCCAAACCCGCAAAATTAGGTCAAATAATCCATTGATCAATCAAATTGTGAGTTATATATGGGGTTTCCTCACCCTTCACCTATATAAGGAGCCCTTCTCCATTCATTTCAAACACACCGAGAACGATTCTCTAAGAAGATCAAAGACTTCAGAATTGTCTGAATAGTTCTTCAAATTCTTCAACGAAAATCAATTCAAGAACGGAATACATCTGGGATTCAGGTTCTAAACCGCCCGGATCAAGCGTTCTACAGTCAAAAATTTGAACGACTTATAATCTGGTTCTAAACCGTCCGAATTAAGCGTTCTACAATAAAAAATTTGAACGGCCTATAATCTGGAATTCTGGTGCTAAACTGCCCGAATTTAAGACTGCTTAAGTTAAAATTCTTCCTATAATCTGGGATTCAGGTGCTAAACTACCCGTATTTAAGTATTTTTAAGTCGAGCACCCATTAAAATAATTAAATAATTATAATTATGACTTTTCAAATTAGGAAATAAGATATTATTTTTTTAAAAAATTAATAATATTAAATATAAATCCAATCCTAGCCATCTATTTTTCAAAATAAATCTCAACGAAAAAAATCCAATCCTGACCATCTATTTCTCAAACAAATCTCAACTACTAATTGAAATAATTAAATTAAATAATTGTAATTATAACTTTTTCAAATTAGAAAATAATTAAATAATTATAATAAATCCAATCATGACCATCTATTTCTCAAACAAATTTCAGCCACTCAATAAAATAATTAAATTAAATAATTGCAATTATGACTTTTTTCAAATTAGGAAATAATATAGTCCACTCTAGAATAAATTCAATTTTTTGCCATTTATTTATTAAACAAATCTCAGCCACCTCTCAGCCCCTATTAAAATAATTAAATAATTATAATAAATCCAATACTGGCCATTTATTTCTCAAACAAATCTCAGTCACCCAATAAATAATTAAATAATTATAATTATGGCTTTTTCAAATTAAAAAATAATATATTATTTATTAAAAAATTAATAATACTCCCTCCGTCCCACGTATTTTTACCTACTTTCCATTTTGGACTGTCCCATGTATTTTTACCCATTCCATAAATGAAAAAAATACATAATATTTTATTACCTACTTTTTACAATCCCAACAACTTTAATTATTTTTTTACACTTTATTCATCATTCCCAACATCATGGCCATTTATTTCTAAAACAAATCTCAACCACCTATTAAAATAATTAAATAATTATAATTATGACCTTTTCAAATTAGGAAATAAGATATTAAATAATTGTAATTATGACAGAATAAATCCAATCCTGAGTATTTTAAATAATTATAATTATGAACAAATCTCAGCCATCCATTAAATTAATTAAATAATTATAATTATGACCTTTTCAAATTAAGAAATAAGAATTTATTTATTAAAAAATATTAATATTAAATAGACCAATCAAATTGCAGGGATAGAAAGGTCCAAGCCCGCAGAATTAGGTCAAATTATTCATTGACCAATCAAATTGCGAGTTATATATGGGGCTTCCTCACCCTTCACCTATATAAGGAGCCCTCCTCCATTCATTCTAGGTACACCGAGAGTAATTCTCTACGAAGATCAAAGACTTCAGAGTTGTCTGAATAGTTCTTCGAATTCTTCAAACGAGAATCAATCCAACAACGGAATACATTTGGGATTCAAATTACCCGGATTAAGCATTCTACAATCAAATTTTTGTGAACGGCCTATAATCTTGGATTCAGGTGCTAAACTGCCCGAATTTAAACCTGCTTAAGTTAAAGATCTTCCAAGAATGGACTATAATCTGGGATTCAGGTGCTAAACCACCGGATTTAAGTATTTTTAAGTCAAGCACGCATTAAAAAAATGAAATAATTATAATTATAACCTTTTTAAATTCGAAAATAAGATATTATTTAATAAAACTTTAATAATATTAAATATATTATTTGAATATATTCAAAATTTTTAAATAAATCTAAGTCACACATTACAATAATTAAATAATTATAATTATGATATTTTCAAATTAGAAAATAAGATATTATTAAAGCAGAATAAATCCAATCATGACCATCTATTTCTTAAACAAACACATATGAGATAATTAAAAAATATAAATAAAGAAATAATACGACAATAAAATTTAAACCACATCAAAACCGGATGAGAGAAGTTCAAACAAATCTCAACCACCCATTAAAATAATTATAATTATAACTTTTTCAAATTAAGAAATAAGATATTATTATAGCAGAATAACTTACCATTTATTTTTTAAACAAATCTCAGTCAGCTATTAAAATAATTAAATAATTATAATTATGAATTTAGGGCCACCTACTAAAATAATTAAATAGTTATAATTATAAAATTTTCAAATTAGGAAATAATATATTATTAAAGAAGAATAATTCAATCTTGACTATCTATTCAGACACCCATTAAAATAATTAAATAACATAATTTTTATGGTTTCAAGTTTTAAGATTTATGATTTAGAGTTTTATGTAATTATTTTCGTACAAAATACATATGAGATAATTAAAAAATATAAATAAAGAAATAATACGAAAACAAAATTCAAATCACACAAAAACCGGATGAGAGAAGCTCAAACAAATCTCAGCCACCCATTAAAATAATTAAATAATTATAAATTATGAATTTAGGGTAGAATAAATCCATTTCTAACCTTCTATTTCTTAAACAAATTTCAGCCACCCATTAAAATAATTAAATAATTATAATTATGAATTTAGGGTTTTAGGGCTTTAGAATTTAAGGTTTTAGGATTTAGGGTTTTAGGGTTTAGGGTTTTAGGGTTTAAGGGATAATGTTTGCAGATGGTCAAATCCTGACCATCTATTTCTTAAATAAACCTCAACCACCCATTAAAATAATTAAATAATTATAATTATGATTTTTTCAATAATTAAATAATTATTAACCCATAAAAACAGAATAAATTCAATCCTGACCATCTATTTTTCAAACAAATCTCAGCCACCCATTAAAATAATAAATAATTTTATATGACTTTTTCAAATTAGAAATACTCCCTCCGTCCCACCCAAAGGGTGGTGTTTGCTTAAACACATAGTATGAGATAATTAAAAAACATAAATAAAGAAATAATACGACAACAAAATTCAAACCACACCAAAACCGAATGAGATAAGCTCACAAATCTCAGCCACCCATTAAAATAATTAAATAATTATAATTATGAATTTATGGTAGAATAAATTCAATCCTGACCATCTATTTTTTAAACAAATCTCAGCCACCAATTAAAATAATTAAATAGCTATAATTATGAATTTAGGATTTAGGGTTTTAGGGTTTAAGGTTTTATGGTTTAGGATTTTAGGGTTTAGGGTTTATGAGATAATGTTTGCAGAGGGTCAAATCCTAACCATCTATTTCTTAAACAGATCTCAATCATCCATTAAAATAATTAAATAATTATAATTATGACTTTTTTAATAATTAAATAATAATTATTAATCTATAAAAGTACAATCATGGCCATCTATTTCTCAAACATATCTCAGCCACCCATTAAAATAATTAAATAATTATAATTATGACTTTTTCACATTAGGAAATACTCCCTTCTTCCCACCCCCACCCAAATGGTGATGTTTGTTTTTTGTACGTGGATTAAGAAGTACTCCCTCCGTCTCATACTTATGTTCACACTTTTCGTTTTCGTCCGTCCCACACTTATGTTCACCACCCAAAAAAGAAAACTTCACATCAACCAACAACCTCAAAAGTTATCTTAATTTTAAAAATACCACTCTCACCTAACACACATAACATACTTTATAATTTATTTATTATTTAAAAATACCATAATACCCCTAAAAAGTTAATAAAGTTGGTCAAAAATTAACTTTTCTTAAACTCCGTATCTACAGTGTCGATGAACTTAAGTGCGGGACGGAGGGAGTATTATTTAATGTATTTTGGGTAGTTATATTAGTGGGAGTGTAGGCCCCATATTTTAGTTGTAATAGTGGGTGTGTATGGGTCTCATATGTGTAAAAAAGGAAAGATGACTCTTTGAGTGAGACGCCCAAAATAGAAAAAAGTACCCTTTAAGTGGGACGAATGGACTAAGATATTATTAAAGTAGAATAAATCTAATCCTGACCATTTTTTTCTTAAACAAATCTCAGACACCCATTAAAACAATTAAATAATTATAATTATGAATTTAGGGTTTAGAGTTTTAGGGTTTGTGCCGGGTTTTATGGTTTATGACATAATGTTTGTAGAGGGCCAAATCTTGACCATCTATTTTTTAAACAAATCTCAACCACCCATTAAAATAATTAAATAATTATAATTATTACTTTTCCAACAATTAAATAATTATTAACCCAACCGAACTTTTATTGCAAATAATTGTTAATAATCTCATAAAAATAAAAAAAGAAATATATTACAACTTTATAGCCCATAAATAAATAAATATTATTTTCGTGATATTACATTACATTGATATATTTAATTTAAAACGTTAATAATCTCATTAAACCTTTTACTAAATAGCAACAATAATTACAAAAAAAATCAAAAAATAAATATATGTCAATTTTTTAATAATTCTATATGGCAAGAATATATACTCATTATTTTTGTGTTCGTTTGATTAATTCTCTATCAACTAACAAAACAAACATTGTCGTCAAACTCAGATGCAATAGATTTGAGTCTCCTAATTATCAAATTCATGCATGGTTCAACCAATCTGGAAGGTGTTTATCACGATGTTGAGATTTATTAATATTTATTACTTTATTGTTATTTATTTTCTAATCATTCTGATACATCATGTTGTGATTTAAAACCTGAGTATGTTTTGTAGGGGTATTTGTTTATTTTTATTATTTTATATATTTTTTCAAAGAAATATTATTCTATTCAAACATCTTAAAATCAAATGAAATTGTTGCCCAAAAACTAATACATACAGTGCAACGCACGGGTTAACTAGTGTAATTAATATTGAGTTTGATAAAGTTAAATTTATTTTTTTAGGATAGAATGAATGATGATAGAAAATAATTTCTTTTGTATAAACTAAGCTAACTAAAATGGATAAAAAAACGAATAATTATATTAAAATCATCTCCTTTAAAATTATAATTAAAAATAATGTTTAGTTGTTAAAAAAGAAAAAAGAAAATATCATTTTGAGCGGATTGATTGGACCCTCCTGAGGCCCGTCACTACATAAGGAAAAAAGGAAATCCAAGCGCGGGTGGAATTAGGCCCAAATATTGTTGGACCCCCATGACCCATATTCGGCCCATGAACCGAAAGCCCAATCCTTCAAATGGGCTCCGCCATTGCATAATGCCCAAAAGGGTCAAAGGGATGCCACGCATCCTATTGAGGGAAGGAATTGGTCAAGTATGTTGGACCACCAAGACCGATATTAGGGCCATATAACGAAAGCCCAAGTCATCAAACGGGCATCACCATTTCATAAGGCCCAATAGGCTCAAAAGGAATCCAAGCATCCTAAGGCGGGAGGGAATTGGGCCCTAATATTGCTGAACTATATTGGACACCCAAGATCAATATTTGGGCCATAAACGAAAGCCCAAGGCGTCTCATAAGGCCCAATTTTACTGCCTAGCCGCCCAAAAGGAAATTAGTTGCCGGCCTCGTTTGACAAACAGTGGAGACAAATCCAATGAGTTTAAACAAGTGTTGTTTGGACGATTATAGACTCTTTCTCATGATAATGTAACATAGTAATCTCACTCTCACATAATCACATTCACAAGCATTTAGGTGAATGAATGAAAAGAGATGTCAGCTGATCTAGCACCAGTTCTTATTGGAGTAATATTGTTTGTAGTCCTCTCCCGGGGCTCTTGTTTCAGCTTCCCGGAAACCGGAGACCCGTAGAGTTTGTAAACATGCAGACGAGCGGAATCTCCATATTCGTCCACACGATCATCTTCACAGCTATTATCTGTATCGTCCTTATCGCCATTGGACTTGAAATACGTGTAGGATAGTTAGTCCTGTCTATTGTTTTGGCTCTTAATTTTATTTTTATTTTTATTTTTAGTTTTGTGTGTGTATGTGTGTTGATCTTTGATATGAGTTCTAGTGTAAGGATTTAGTCTTTTTCATCTTAATATAAATTGTTGGAAATATGCTAGCTATATACTATCATTGAGCAAATTTTAAAGTTTAACTTATTTATGAGTGAGGCACGCGGGCGCACGGAGTACATTCTGTGCGCCTTTGCAATTTTCGTGCCCTTTTACAATTTAAACCCCTAGCAATACATAGGTTTAAATAGAATATAGAGGGGAGTATTGTGTTCACATGGGGACACGGAATATCACTCCGTGTCCCTGGAGCGCAAGAGCTTTTGCCCTTATCTATTTAATTTAATTTTATAAAAGAGGGTTTTGCTAACAGTAAAATTGATGCTTGGTCTCATAAGATGTATTGTTTTGGGCTTAATAAGATGAATTAAAATTGTCGATTCACCGTAATCATTCTCAAATTACTCTCCACCTACATTCATAAAGTATAATTTTAAGATGTGATAATAAATGAGTCATTCCAAATATACTTTTACTAAACATAAACAGTAATAGGTTGACCCTTCCCAAATTCCCTATTCTATGTATTTCTCTTCATGTTTCATTTTTTTTTTAATATTAAAAATATTACTATCTTCGTCCCAAAGATATTGACATATTTTTCTTTTTGTGTTGTCCCACAAAAATTGACATATTTCCTTTTTAGACCCACACAAAAATAATTTATTTATTTATATGGGCCCACACACATATTACACTCACCACTAATACAACTACCCACTACACATTAAATATTATTTCTCTCACTTCGCTTTACATTAAATTATTATATTCCTTAATCTCCATGTCCAAAAAAGGTGTCAATTGTTATGGGACGGAGGGAGTATACCCTAAAACATAAACATTAAACACTTAATCTTAAAATCCTAACACGGTCATTAATCTAGGGTGATATGATAATGTAGATTATTGGTAACAATCTAACAATGAATAGAGTGTGTAATTTATTAAGCAACTAAAGAATAGAGTCAACCAACAAATAATGATAATGATAGGATAGAAAATTTGTGTGATATAAAACTAATTGAAAGCTGAACATCATCACAAATTCAACTTGATACATGATAGGTTGATTTTGAACTCTGCTTAATTTTTACACTTCCAACACAATTACATAGCTCGACTACAAATTCAGTCTGTTACCAACCTGGTGTTGATTTTGAACTCTGTTCATGTTTCTATAATTTCAGCACATATCGCTCAACCTGATTACAAATTCAATCATATATCATAAATATCAACATAAATATTGATTTTGTTCTGTTAATGTTTTTAAAATTCAACTCAAATAATTTCATATTACTGCACATATACAAACACATTAAGAAGAAAAAAAATTAAAATAACATTTATTTAAATATTATAAATAATTTGTTCATATATCTCAATTTAAAAAAAAAAATATCTATATTTAATTATGAATTAAGTTAATATTAGATAAATAGGAGGTGGTCAATAAATTAGTATTAAAGGAACGCAATAAGTGAGAGTAGTGAGTATAGTATCTAAAAATAAAATTTAAGTTATATTTTTTAAATTTTAAGAAAAATTTTAATTATAATTTGACAATTTGACACGTACCTGGGACAACATTGGAATGCGAGTCCGGCCAAAGAATTGAGCGGCCAATTTCCGACAAATTTGTAACAATTCCGACGAAATAAAACAAAGCAACTACCGGTATGAGAACAGCTCCGATTATAAAAGCAAACGATCCGAAAATTATTAGAGCCATGAAGATCCCAATAAAGAACATACCGAAATCCGCCGGTGACAGAAGTGTGGGATAGGGAACTGGTGACTCGAGGAAATGAACGGTCAGTGAGTAGAGCTCGCTTAGAACTCTTGTCTGCACATCGTTGTAGTCAGTCATCTTATGAGATTAATCTTTACTTTTTGGATTTTATGAACTGAGTTTTGATTTCAATGTGAAGTGTTGAGTAAATTTGTCAGAGTTCAAGGTGGGATTATGTTATTAAGGCTAACACTCCTGTTTCTAGGAACATCGTATGCCTAAATACTTTTAGTATTAAATGGGAACATGTATTTTTATTTTCTGAAACTAAAAAAAATTAATAAAAATGTATATCCTTAACAATAAAATATTATATTTTTATTAATTAAAATGTACCATTTAAAACAAAATATTGTATCCTCACACACCTAGTACACAACAGACCAACTATATTATTAATATATATTCGTGCTTTAAAAAATTAATAAGATAAGTAATTCAATGAAATACTCACATGTGCTCATGAAAATAAAAATACCCCTTCATCTCCAAAATATTTATTTTCTTATTGAGTTGATATTAGGTGCACCCGGGTGCAAGGATGCATTCATATGTATATAATTTTTTATTCTATTTTGTATAAATGTTATTCTATTTTGTATACGTGTTTCTTAATAATTGTATATTTTTTATACTAAGTTTTTCATTAAAAAAACTAACATCTATATATGTATAACTTTTTATTAAACATGTATTTAATTTATAGATATGCATTAATAATATAATAATAAATAAAAAAGTAGAAAGATTATATACATTATATTAAAATAAAATTAAAAAAATATGATAATTAATCACGTCGCGACACCTTATACTATTCGTAATTAGTATATATAAGATATACTTGGAAATGTTAGACGGTTATTAATATAAGAATTGATATCCTTTATATTCAGTGAACGTGTGTATTTATTTGTATATTAATTTTATTAATAATATATATTAAAAAATTTGCCGGGTGATTATTATGAGAGACACAAAATTATTTATTATTACTCTAATGTAAATGTATAAAATATTACTACATTATCAATTAAATAATTATAATGTAATATGTCATAATTACCTCTATATGTTTGCATATTTTCTTCAACACTAATAGATATATACACTTTACATTAAAAATTACTCACATATCTTTCAACTTATTCTACATTAAAATAATATGTTCCTTAATCAACGTGCAAAAACAAATATAAGTATTGAAACAGGACAGAGAGAATATAATATTTTAATGTGGAGTATGCTTAGATATATAATATATTAATATATAGTTAGTAACTACCCCCTCCGTCCCACAAAAGTTTGTATGCTTCTTTCGGCACGGAGATTATGAAAAGTAATAACTTTTAGGGGTATTATATTTTTTTGGTAAAAAATAAATGATAAAGTGTTATGTAAGGGTGGTTTTTTTTTATAAATAAAGTGTATGGGAGAAGGGTGATTGTATTTAACTTTTTGCTTTTTTTTTATGAATGTGCAAACTTTTATGGGACAACCCAAAATGAAATGTGTGTCATCTAAAATGGGACGAGGGAATATATTATATTGAGTGTGGGTAACTGTTTTGCTTGAATCTTATCTATCAAAAAGTGAAACATAATTTTTTTAGTGGGACGCCTGAATTATTAAAATGTAGCTCTTTGGCGAAAGGAGTATTACTCCCTCCATCCAAGAATACTTCCACACATTTTCATTTCTAATACATTTCAAAAATACTTGCACACTCAAAAAATGATATCAATATTATTTATAATACCACACTATTTCAAAGATGTCACTTATTTTTTTACATACAGTCTAATCAAAAATAATTATATCATACAATTTATTCAATTAAATCACCTAAAAAACCCTATTTTTTCAATATTGTTACATCAAAAGTCTTTTTTTTTAGACTACGTGCTAGTTCAGGTCAAAACGTACAAATATTTTGAGAAGGGGAAGTAATTAATTAATAAATTAATAAACGTGCAAATATTTTGGGATGGGAAATTATTAATAAATTAATAAATTTATATGAATGGACACATGATGCATGAGATATTTTAGTAAATAAAATGATAAATTTTGGTACAAAAAGAAAAAGTAACATATTTTACTCCTCTGTTATTAATTTGCGGGATTGCAAATCAGCCACAACCTAGGCAATTAAGCTAATTAAGTAATTATTGCAAATTGATACTTACTTACTGCCACAACCTTAATTAACTTAACTTCCACATATTAAATGTTTAATTAATTAAATTAATTAATTACACTTCCAAACTCTTGCGTTCCGAATTAACACGTTCAAGCCGAAACCTCTCTTGAACGCTCGAAATATATTTGCTAGCTCTGGCGTCGACGCCTTCATCGTCGGCGCCGCCGTAGAAATTCTCCAGTTTGCCGTAAGAATCGCCGTTCCGATCGGCCACCACGAACGCCACCTTCGACGTCTGCTGCGGAAAAACCTGATCCTGATTCACAATAATGAACCCCACCGGCGAGCCAGCCGTATTAGGGTGAGCCTTCGGCTTAATCGGCTGATTAGCCGGCAAGGGATTGGTGTGGCTCGGCTTATACGGCTGCGCGGCGGTGCTAGATGGCTTGGTGGCCGCACGGTAGAATGACCGGATTAGCTTTGATTTGGGGAAACTCCGGCGCTTGATCCGGTTGGAATCCATCGTTTGGGATTTATCAAAGAAAGTGAACGATGGATAGATGTATTTTTTGATGGGATTCTTGTGAGTTGTGAGTGTGTGTTTTCAGACACGCTGTATTTATACATGCATGTTTTTGTTGTACTTTGGAAGTGAAGAGTGGAGGCTTTTCACTTAAGTTTAAAGGAAGATTCTAAATTTGAATTATTAAAATAATTTCTTTTACGACACGGATTTAAATTAATTAAATATATGTTGGGCATATATCCATAATATAGAGACCGTCTTAAAATAAAAAGTGATAACGTATTAAAATGAATTTAATTGAAAAAAGATATTACTTTCTCCGTCCGGTTCTAAGGTGTTTATTTTATTATTTTTGGCGTTCGATTCAAAAGTATTCATTTTCCATATTTAGTAAAAAAGTACACAATATGGTCCATCACTTCCCTCTAATACAACTACTCATTTTACATATAATAATAATACTTATTAATCTAAATGCAAAAAGCAAACGGACACCTTGAAACTGGACGGAGGGAGTATATGATATGTAAATAAGAATAAGAAACGATGACCTATTGAAATGAACTTAATTAGAAGAAATAATATATAATAAGTGAATGATTTGTATGAATAAAGTTTGAAGGTGTGTATATGTTGAATTTTTATTAAACCTAAATCTAAAAATAATAAAACGAAAACAAACATAGTCTATTGTAAACATATTCTTTTGGTGTAATTTATTTTGACAAAGACTTGTTTACAGTCTTCAATGGGTACATGGTAGAACTTCCTTCCTTCACCTTCAGTGTATTTTTTTCTTTTTTTTTAATTTAATTTTACGGATATAATTGTAATTTTACCCTTATAGTTTAGGGTATAATTTATCCCCTAGGGTTTAGGGTATAATTATAATTTTATCCTTGTGGTTTAAGGTATAATTTATCCCTAGGATTTAGGGTATAATTGTAATTTTACCCTTGTGGTTTAGGATATAATTTATCCCTAGGGTTTAGGGTATAATAGTCATTTAAATAAAATAAATTTAAAAATAAAATAAAAAACAACATTAATGAAGTAGCAGGAATTAATTAAGAATGGTGGGGACCAAGGTTGTACCAATTCAATTAGTACAACCGGTTGTACCTAGGGATGGCAATGGGACGGGTATTTCCGGGTACCCGATCTACCTGAACCCTAATGGGTCGGATACGGGTAGTGTTAAACGGGTTTGGGACGGGTACGAGTAGTTGTGAAAAATACCATTAGGGTTTGAGACGGGTACGGATAATGCCTCAAATACCCGCGGATAACCCGATTATATATATTTTTTTATAAAATTTAATATATATTATATAATTTATATATGATAAGATATTTTATATATTTAATTTATATTTATTTTATATTTAATTAATAATAATATAATTTTTATTATTATATTTATTTAGACAATAAAAAAATATAAATATATATAAGATAAATGAATATTAAATGGGTATGGGTACCCGCGGGTAGTGATAAACGGTAATGAGATGGATACGAGTACCATAATAAATTTTTTAAAAGGACATATACGAATACGGGTAGTTATTTTTTTAATCGGATACGGATACGGGTACCTCAAAATAAGCGGATACCCTACCCGTTGTCATCCTAGTTGTACCCTAGTCCCTCTCATTTATTATATTTTGATTTGTAGTGTACTTATTTCAACTACTCTCCCGTCTCATCCTTATAGTTATGCTTCCTTTGTAAATTACAAAAGAAGCGTAACTATAAGGATGAGACAGAGGGAGTACTATTTACCTTTATTATAGTTTGAGTATATCATACTATATCTTTGGGAAATAATTATGTGAGATTGTATTATGCAAAAGAAGCGTAACTATAAGGATGAGACAGAGGGAGTATTATTTACCTTTATTATAGTTTGAGTATATCATACTATATCTTTGGGAAATAATTATGTGAGATTGTATTATGAGAATACTTCGTAAAATAATAAGAAATGATAACATTTTAATAGAGAGTGATATTCAAATATGAAAAATAATAATGATGTAGTGGATTATTTCATAAATATTAAATTATAGAATAAATAAAAAGTATTAACAGTATTAATAAAGAATAATAAATTTTTTAATAAAATGTGAAAATTATTTAAAAAAGTATAAAAATTGTCTCTAGTTTCACGAAACTATTCACCTATATTCTTTAAGTTTATTTCATTCTTTATTTTAAGTTTAATTCATTTATATCTTAATAGATCAAGTAGGATTTATTATACTCTCGAATGTAACTTTACCATTATTTGTTATCATTTTTCATTTATATTATAAATTGTTCATAAAATAGTTCATCTTACTTTTATCACTTTTTATTAACTAAATATCACTTTCAGCTATCACTTTTTATCCAATTTTTTGAGAAGTTTTCACACAAATATTTGCAACTAGCACTATTAGGTTTCATTCACATAAATTATAATAATAATAAACAATCAGGTAAAAGTAGGTAAAGATACGATCTAATTATTTGTCGAATCCACCTCAAGTTTAATTTAATGAAAGATATGGAGAATGAAGTGATTAGATGGTTCTCCATTAAAAATAGAAATTGAGTTATTCTTTTCACAAAAACTTGCGATTTCATTAAATTCGTATAGTAGAATCGATGCTAACGATTAAAATAAGTATCATGCAACATTTAATTTTAAAATATAACATACATGAGTTGGCAAAAGGCTTAGTGAAGAATGAGACTCTTATACACCCGGGCGCACGGAGCACATTTTGTGTGCTTTTGCAATTTTCGTGCTCCTTTGCAATATAAACCCCTAGCAAAACATATGTTTAAATAGAATATAGAGGAGAGGGTTGTGTTCACATGGGGACACGGAATATCCTTCCGTGTCCCGAGGGCGCAGAAGCTTTTACACTTATGAGTGAAATAATTAATAACATGATATTTATAACATTTCAATAAAAAGTAATATCAAATTCATAAAAAGCGATAATAGTACAATAAATTATTTTTATTAGTGATTTATAATATAAATAAAAATAACAACATTTTAAAAAAAATATTAATATATCATTTATAATAATTAATTAGGACAACATAAAATGGTCTCGCTAATCGTGTGTCGATTCACCCAATGTGTCCCACATAAATTTGGTAAAATTTTCCAATTCGCCCAAATGCATAAATTAAGATATGTGCATCTAGATCCCATTAAACTTAAATAAAAGGCAGCGTCATTGTTACTTAAATTAAATATTCTTTAACACAAAAATTTGATATACTTTATTTATTAAATCAAAAAATTATTATTTTAATTAATTAGAAAATTTTACATTAATCATCTTAATTTCAATAGATCATTTTAATAAAAAAATATAATATCCTTATTAATTAAATAGTTGATCTCCTGTATTCCGGGACACACCATGCCCCCATGAAACACAAGAAAAAAATATTAATTATTCTTATGTTCCCATGCAGGCACGGTGTGTTGTCGGGAACACACAAGTTTTTGCCTTAATTAAAATAAATACATTTTAGAATAATACTTCATCCGTCTCCAAAATACTTACTCCCTCCATCCCGCATTAACGTTGACCTTTGTTTCTTACACGGAGATTAAGAGATATAATATTTAAATGTGTAGTGAGGTGAGAGAGGAGTAATATTTAATGTAAAGTGGGTAATTGTATTAGTGTTGTGTGTGGGTCATACATGAAATACTTTAATTGTTTTGTGTGTGACCAACTTGATAAAAAAGGAAATGTAAACCTTAACTTTGACAACTAAAAATAGAAATTATAAACCTTAACGTGAGACGGATGGAGTACATATTTTTCCTTTTGGTTCGTAAGACTTGTACTCCCAAAAAATTAAAACAACACACAATATCAACATTTTGTAACACTATAATGTTACAATTATGTTATTTTATTAAAAAAACAATTTAGCTAAAAGTAAATTACTCCTCTGTTCCGTCGAATGTCTCTATTTGTATTTTGTACTTTGATTAAAATATATTATTATTTTATGTATAATGTGTATTTATTTATATTAGTAGTGAATGACGAGACATATATAATTCTAAAAAGTGAAAATCAACCCATTTGATTTGAACATTCAATATATACTAATAAAATGAGAATAGAGCGGAGTATATCATACCCCTTATCTAATTAAATTGATTTTAAAAGAACTTTTTTTCTCTTGCATCATACACCAAATGTCATTTATATTAAAATTTGTGCCAGCACGTTTTTTGGGGACGGAGGGGATTTATAATAACTTTGAACACTTTTGAGGTAAAAAATTCTTTAATAACTTTGTGAAATAATTTACAAAATAATTATTAATTTTTTGTTAATTAATTTTTTTTAACCTTATTACTTTTATCCGTCCCATATTAATCCGGTAAAATAGTACAACACAATTATTTGCCCTAGCTTATAGGAGTACTATATATTAGATGATCCTAAGAAATACTAGTATGAGGTATTATGGTTTTAATAAAATGCCTTGAAAGAGTTAACAGTCAATTACTCCCTCCATACTAAAATAGTATATATATATATATTAGAGAGGTGAGACCCACGTAATAATTAATATTTTTATCGTCTCGCGTTAAAATTTACTTATTCTATTTTATTTTATTTCAAGTTAATAGTTATATTTTTTTTCGAGTTGGACCCACACAAAACAATTAATTATTTCCTATATTGGCTTACATACAATAATCAATTTCACATTAAATATTATTTTTCTTACCTTACTCCAAATTAAAATATTATATTTTTTATCTACTTAAAATAAACCAATAATCCTTTATCTACTTGCAAAAATTAAACTTAATTATACTTTGTATCAGGGGAATTATAGTAACTTTTTTATACTCTCTACTGAATACTCTGTTATATTATTTATACAGAAGATTATAAATGCGGACATGAGAACATATCCAACATACAAGTTATTTTTCCCGAAAGTAAGGTTAATTAAAATTTGAGAAGGCAACAAATAAGATCTCAGATGTGATATGACAGTATCAGGTGAATGGATAAGAAGCACATCGTTTTCCACCGTTTAGATTCTCGTGTGCATATACAATGGACTTCTATTATCATTTTGGTACATTAAATTTTTTGGATAAAGTTAAGCTTATTTAAATAAAAACAAAAAATCATAAAAGATAAATTTAATATATATATATATATATATATATATATAATTATTGATATTACTTTTCCATAGTCCATATTTTATTTTTCGCAAATATTACTCTCTCGTTATTAATAATGTAAAACATGTGTCAATTGATATGTTACTAAAATACAACTCCCTTTATCACTCAAAAGTATTATATATTAATGTCACCATAAAAAAGTCAAAAAATTTAATTAATTTTTTTTTTAATATCCAAACTACAATAAAAGTGAATAATTAGTGAACAATGTGAGGATTCGAACCCCATTCTCGGGCTACCATCTCTGTTGGAAAATATTTTCAACCTCCCTTTTAGCTGTTGAGCTATGCCTTGGAATTCGAACTCCCGTTCTTCAACTGTCAACTCAGTTAAAAAATCTTTCTACCGTCCCCTCTATCAGTTTAGGTATGCAAAGTGATTTAAGGTTATGGAGATGAGAGGGAAGACGAGCGAGTCCTAGAAAGGGCAAGAGGTCGACTTATGATTAGACAATGACATTTATTGTCTAATGTTAAGCAGATTAGTGTTGCAATTACCAAGTCAGTTTCGATTAATTTGCTTACGTTTCTAGTATGAACAATTTAAGTCGAAACATTTAATATACACACATTGTTAGACAAAGGTACATGGCAATGAAGATCCAAAAAATCCATCAATGATCATTGTCAATGTTGAGCTAAGATTAAGGATACAAGAATATCAATGCAAGTGAAGATACGGTTTGCTTTATTCAGACATTTACTAGACATTGATAAAGTTATAAATGCATATTTGCTACTGTTTCAAGATAAGAGATATATTCTCCCTCATTGGCATATAGTATAAATCGCACTTGCCTCAAGTGCGCCTTTTATTTCCAACTTCTTTACCCTACCAAGATTCCTTTGAAAACGCTTTTTTCTATTGATTTCACTTGTTTATTTCTCCTAAATCAATTCTTTCAAAATATCTGGTCTTCAATGCCAATCATTATCGCTCATTATTTCTCCCCTCGAATTTTAATTGGGTCCCGCATCTAAAAATTATAAAATTCTAGATACAATTTTCATTTTAATTAAATTTGTATATAAAAGAAAAAAAAATTTACTCCACTTCTGCTTAAAAACATGAGAAATACTTTCATAAAAAGGGATGTATAAAAGTTTAACTCTTTAAAAATTAATTTTATCCAAAAATCTCAAAAGTTATTTTAATATTAAATTTGTCATTCATTTTTCACACAAAATTTTTTATTTTATATGTTTTTTTATTATCTAAAAATAAATCAATACGCTTTAAAGTCAACAAAATTAATAAAAAGAGTAACTTTTTTAAATAACATGAAACAGTAAGCGGGAAGCGTTATTCGAAACAGTGAGAGTTCCTTTTAAAATAGGGTCCAAATTTTTACTAACCACTATTCACTTAGTACAATTTTATTTCGTCATCTTTATTTAAAACAATTTTTAGTAGCCACTATTAAGTGCACTTCCCAATTTACCCCTATAATTGTCAGGATAAAGGACAAACTATCAGGATAAATGACAAAAATAATGGGAGAATCATTATGTCAGTGTTGACCGCATCAAATAGGGTGGGTGATACCACATTTAAAATTATAGGAAAATCTCAGAAAATTAATTCTTCTATTCGGCCTAAATTTCTTCTATTCGCCCCAAAATTTCATCTATTCGACCTATAATTTTTGTTCTATTCAGCCTAAACTTTTTTTTTTCAGAAAAAATTTTAAAAAATTCGCATAAAATTTTTCTTCTATTCGGCCTACATGTAGGGGTGTGCATCGGTTGAAAACCGAACCGAATCGAACCAAAATTATAAAACCGAACACCGAATTTTCTAAAAACACAGCACCGAACCGACAACCGAATAAGGTGAGAAACCGATGGAACCGAACCGAACTAAATCGGTTCGGTTCGGTTAAAAACCGATTAAACCGATATTTTTCAAATCTTTAAGCATCGCCAAATCTTTAAGCATCACTCCACGCTGAATCTGATGGCCCTTTTCAATGATAATTTTGGTAATAATTAATAAAAATAGGAGAGAAGAACTGCATATTCAAAATCACAATGCATCCAAAAAGAGACATTAGAGAGCCAATTAGCAGAAGAAGAAGAACTGAAAGAAGAGGACGAAGCCTATAGAGGAGTCACAGACGTAGCCCTTTTGAGACGGAGGCGGAGGCGGAGTGGTAAATGGACTCCAGCGCGTGGCGGACGTGGGGGTTGGTGCGGGCCGTGCGGCGGATGGATTCAAAAAGGAAGACTTTTAGTGTGGGGGAAGTGAAAGGAGCAGGGTAGCAAGCTCCAGTTCTTCGCCATGAAAGGAGCAGAGGAAGAATGAAAGAACGGCGCAGACAACATAATGGATTAGGGCAAGGCAATTCTGTTTGTGATTAGTTCAAAATAATAAATTAGATTTGGGCCAAGGAATATTATATTGGGCAATAAATTAGATTTGGGCCATGGGATATTATATTGGGCCAGGGTAGTTCTATTATATATGGGCTTTGGGTATTATATTAAATATCGGTTCGGTTATCGGTTTTGTCGGTTTTACAATCCCTAAAACCGAAACCGAACCGAAACACCGATTTTTTATATTTTGAAAATCGAAATCGAGCCGATTTTTAAAAAACCGAACCGAATTGATCGGTTCGGTTCGGTCGGTTTTTTCGGTTTTATCCGATTTTTGCTCACCCCTACCTACATGTCTTCTACTCGGTCCAAAATTTTGTTCTATTAGGCCTATATTTTTTGTTCTATTCGGCCTACACTTTTTTCCCAGAAAATTTTAAAAAAAATTCGAATAAAAATTTTCTTCTATTCGCCCTATTAGGCCCAAAATTTTGTTCTATTCTGCCTACATTTTTTTTTCATAATTTTTTTTAAAAAAAAAATCGAATAATTTTTTTTCTATTCGGCCCAAAATTTTATTCTATTCGGCCTATACTTTTTATTCTATTCGGCCTACACTTTTTTCAGAAAAAATTAAAAAAAAAATCGAATAAATTTTTTCTTCTATTCGACCCAAAATTTTGTTCTATTCGGCATACACTTTTTTTTTAGAAAAAAATAAAAAAAAAATTTCAAATAAAAATTTTCTTCTATTCGGCCTATTCGGCCCAAAATTTTGTTCTATTCGGCCTATATTTTTTATTCTATTCGGTCTACACTTTTTTTCAAGAAAAAATTAAAAAAAAATTCATACGGATAAAATCAATGCATCTTTTTGTATTTTAATAAATAAATATATTCATGAGGTATATAAAAGTAACAAATTAATGCATTCTGTAAAACAAATTATTGTACTTTGGTACTTTTTGGTCAAAAAGAGATCTCAAACATGTGATGAGTGAGTCCCTTAAGGACATTTTGGCTAATTCCCATAAAAATTGTTAGAATAAATTATTTTTAACACATGTGATCACTTAAAATTACTTTTAAGTAATAGTAGCTACTTTTTATCATTATCACAAATCTTTTTGCAGATATTTTCAGTAAACCTTTAAAATATGAAGTCTTCTGGAAGCTGTGTTGTCATCTTTGCGTGAAGAACTAATTTTAAGGAGTGTTGAAGTATTAATTACTCTATTAATTAATGTAGATTCCTCTTAATTTATATATTATAATAAATTTTAATTTACTTTATGGTACAAGTTTATATGTTTAGGGTAGGGTATAGGAGTAAGAGTTAATATTCGGTGCATCTGGATGCAAGGTGTACCCATATTTGTATAATTTTTTATTCTATTTTATATACATGTTATTCTATTTTGTATACATGTTTCTTAATAATGGTATACATTTTCACACTCAATTTTTCATTAAAAAAACTGGCATTCATATATGTATAATCAATAGTATATACATATTTTTTAATAGTTGTATATTTTTTTACACTCAATTTTTATTAAAAAGACTAACAAACAAATTATATACATTTTTGTTCATAATTATATATATTTTGGTTCATAATTGTATATGATTTAAAAGTGGGTGCACCGTATCATGGAATGCACCAGGTGCACAGTAGTATTAGCCTAGGAGTAATTACAATTTTTTTTAAAGTAAATATATTAATTATTTAAAAACTTTACAGTGAATATTTAACAAGTGCATTGATATCCTAGATCAATGTGCACTTTAATAGAACTCATAAATACTCTGATCTCTTTTAAATACTCTGATCAATGTATTAAATTTTAGATCATGATACTCATCTATCATTTTATCTGTGAGTTTTGAGTAATATTTTAATAAAATTTTACGACATTGTTTCATCATGCTATTCTTAAATACTGAGGGGAAAAAATCTAAACTTTGAAAATATAGAATAAAATAATGTTTTTTTTAGACAAAGTGGGCTTGGCCCAAAATATAATGAGCCCAAAATAGTCCATTATTGAGATGGGCCTGTTTCTAAATTTTATGAGTGTTCTTCTTCCCCAATTTCTTCTTTTCCAAAGGATTTCATTCGTCCAAAACCCTAGAAATCGATTAAGCCAATTGGATATTTCTGATAATCATCCTTTGCTGAAGATATAGGAACATGGCGTTAACGAATTTTATACTGACGGTGGCTGGAGTGAGCGCCGTGGTGTTGCTGTTGAGGAGCGACGTCAAACAATCCGCCACCATCTTCCGCCGTAACATTCGCCACATCCGCAACTGGCTCGAGGAAGAATCCGCTACCGCCGCTAAGTACACCTCTAAACCGCTAACATCTTGTTCATTCTATAACAGTAATCCAATTGTAATGAATTTGATATTTTTTAATTGCTTAGATTTGGGTCTATATTTTACTGTGAGATCTATGTGCTGATATTTTTGAAGAATGTGAAAAATTATTCAATTTCTTAGTTTATTAAAGGCGAATAGGGTCAAAGTTAGGGTAGGCGTATTGGATTTGATTTCTTATGGGTGATCTGATGAGGTGCTGGAGGAATGAATGCATAAGAAATCTGTTTGTATGTTTTAAGCAATTGATGGTGGAATTACTAACATCGGTATATTATGCTTATGATTCATGGTGAAATACAGTATGATATACCTGACTTGAAGATGTAGAATGGGGCTTGTATAATTCTAGTCAAATTTGAATTTGATTATAATATTTCATCACGATGAGATCATGAACATAGATCAATGCATGTCATTAGCTGTTTTAGGATGATTTTTGTTGATGTTATTGTAGAGAAATGGAGAAGAAGGGAAGCCCTAAATTTGAATTTGATTATTTCATCAATTTCAGTTCAATGAGATCAAGAACATAGATCAATACATGTGCTGTGATTTAGGATGATGATTTGTGTTGATGTTATTGTAGAGAAATGGAGAAGAAGGCAAGCCCTAAAGAAATACCCGGTAAAGATGTTCCAAAGGACGACAAACATTAGGTCGAACGCATCATTCCATGTGAAAGCTCGATCAATTTCAAGTACTAGTTGAATTCATGCCACACGTTTATCTACGTTGTAGTTGTAGTTGTATGTAGTTTCGTGTGAAGCTTGATCAATCGTGGTACACCTCAAGGAATAAATATGTTCTGTTTTCTTTAACCTTCATCTGGTTCTTGCATCCTGCTGCTTGATATTTTGTGAAGGTGGGATGTGTATGCATACATATCTATACATATATTAATATGTATATCTTATTTTTTTTCCCCTTAGATATAAAATTAGAAATATTTCATTGAGTTGCTGTTAATTTAGTTTGGTTTTCTCTATGGCTGTCTTGAGTTGTGTACACCGGTGGTACGAAAATGTATATCAATATTGTCGTGTACAGTCTATGGCTGTTTCTATAATTCTATTATACACGGTGGTACAAAGTTAATTTATGTCCATCTTGATTTTATGTCTCTATTTGAATCTTTTGCCCGTGGAAGTTAATGTTCTGCCATTACGTCTTTATCGTTTATTTTCATATCTGGTGTATGGATTCAAATATCTGACTGATTAATTTCACTTTAAATCGAGCAATCCCATTTCAAATTATGATTGGTTATGAATAGAAATGGTTGGTACATATTTGAATATCAGAGAAAATGATTCGATTCTGGATTGAGACATTTTCAATTTCATATTAAATACTTGTGTTATTAATTATTTCGTGTTGTTTCTGTGGGTAAATATTGAACATGTTTTCATTTTCTTTCTCCCCCACATTAGACTTCATAACCCACAAAAAAGGAAAACATCATATCAATTCATAAGTAAATCTTAATTATTACTCTCCTCTAATAAACATAACATATTTTATAATTTATTTATCATCTAAAATACTACTATTATCCTATAAAAGTCAATAAAGTTAATTTAAAAACAAATTTTATTTACAATGATGGTGCAACTTCATCCTACCATAATATCTACTCCATCCGTCCCGTTTCAGTCTTTACGTTTCTATTTTGCACGTATCATTTCAATGTTTAAGTTTTCCTTTTTGGAATATGGGATCAACCTAAAACAATTAATATATCATCTAGCACTAATACACATATCCACTTTACATTAAATATTATATATTTTCATCCACTATCTATTAAAATATTATACTCTTTCATCAACGTGCAAAAAGCAAACGTAAAGATTGAAACGGGACAGAGGGAGTATGCATTTTCATTTTGGACATCTCATCATAAGGTTTACATTTTCATTTTTAGTAAGTGAGATTTACACAAAAATATAAAACAATTAATATATCTTCACGTGGCTCACACACAACACTAATATAACTACATATTATACATTAAAATATTATATCTCTCACTTTATGATACTATACATTAAAATATTATATTTTTCACTTTATTACATATATCAAAATATTACTCCAAAGTTGGTCATTTGCTTTTTTACGTGAATAAAGAAGTATTATTATTTTATGTGTACTCCCTCTGTCCCGTTAAACGTGGGCATTTGCTTTTTGCACGATGATTAAAGAATATAATATTTTAATGAGTAGTGAGGTGAGAGAAATAATATATTAATATAAAATTGGTAGGTGTATTAGTATGACATATGGGCCCATGGAGAGAGAAGTAATTAATATGTGTGGATCCTCTTTACCAAAAAAAAAAAAGGAAATTCACTCCTTGTATTGAAACGGACTAAAATGAAAAAACGCATACGTTTCAATGGAACAGAGAGAGTAGTTGGCAACTTTATTAGTAGTGAATGATGGATCATATGTTAGGCCTTTTTAAAAAAAAAAAATGAGAAACGATATATTTGGAGTGGACGTTCAAAATAATTAAGCGAAAACCTTTGAAATTAATAGAAAGAGTATTGTTTTAATTGACATGCAAAAAGCTGAGTAATAGGTAACATCTAACTAAAAAAGTGGTTTGATATAATTTTCAACAATTTCCCACGTTTTTCACAATTGACTGACTACTGCTAGTCTTTGAAAATCGACAGGACTCCTAAATTCCCCTAGGAAGGAACAAAATACACGTTTCTGTTTTCTTTAAGGGATAAAATATTACATACTCTGTTATTAATTATTTAACTTATAAACTATAAATCTTTTTTTCTTTTATTCTCTTGTAAAAAATAAAAAAGGATGTTGTTTGTATTGTTTAAGTTACGCAGTGAGTATTAACATTGGCATAATCATGTTCGTTATTATAGTGCAAAAGTTGGAATAGAGTACTATGTGTTTTTGCATCATATCTAAAACCCACTAACTTCACACATATTTTTACAATGTTAAAATAAAAAAATAAAAACTTGAAAGTTTTATTATTTTATTTCACATAAAACCCATTATCTTAATATTCTTAACGGAATTTATTTAACTGGAAATTCATCCATTGTTTAACGGACGTGGCATCACATGAGAGTTTCTCTACTAATTATTATTATGTGAATTTAATAATTTATTGAATGTTATTACAAATTTTAATAACCTTTTTAACATTAATATTTAAAAAAAATACTAAAATTACAGCTGTCATTATTGATTTCAAACTAATGACGATGCCATGCAAGTAAATCAAAATCTTATATCTGAATTCTGATCATTCGGTCAAAAGAATGAGTTTAATTTCATTGATTTGTTTTTCTCTCTATCAACATCATTTTTGTTTTATAAAACCAATTTGAAATAAAATACTTTCGTAATCAAGTAAATCATTTTCTTTTTAAATATCTGATCACAGTTATTATTTGAGCGTACGTGTGGTGAAATATTCTCATGAAAAATATGGTGGGAGACATTATCACTTTTTTCTTTTTTAATTAAGCTTATTATTATTTATGAAATAATAAAATAAACATCTTTAGTGGCTTTAAAATTGGTTAAGAAAATATGAAAGTTTGGTTTACTCGGTTTAATTGTTGATATTTATTTAATGAGATGGAGCTATATATAAGGTCAACTATTCTGAAAATACAACACAAATTAATTAATATGTTTTTAATGACAAATTACTACTCGTCTTAAATAATCTAGACATTTAACAATCTACGTCTCACAACAAATTTGAGTGTATTTAGAAATTAATTTTTAATAAGATAAAACTTTTAGAGAGACTCTCTTACGAGACGACGGATTTTTTGTGAGACGGTTGTGAGACGGATTGACTCATTATTAAAGTATGTTTATTATATAGATAAAATATATTTATTTGTAATTAAAGTATGTCAATGATGAATCATCATATTATAACATCTTAAAATCATACTTTAATTCATCATTCATCGTACTTTAAAAAATAAACTTTAACAACCATTAAATATACTTTATCTATATAATAGGCATACTTTAACACGACGATCTCACATTAGTATCTAAGTATCGTCTCACAAGAGATTATACAATAAATATCGTTAAATTTTAAAGGAGACAAAATCATGAAGTATAAAATTTAAATGAAAAATTTCTACATGAACAAAATAATTATGTATGAGTTTTCCTCGACATAATTCTACATTTCACCGATAACAATAAACCTTAAAATCTCCGGAATTAATTATTATAATTAAGTTCAAATAATGGGAAAAAAAACATTTTAGAGCATTTTGTGTCTCATCATGAAACTATTTCACCTTTTCTCGATTAATTATTATACTTTTGTTATACATTTTGGAATAAAAATTTTATATCACAAATAATTTAATTAGATAATTATCATTTTTTATTGATGAGATATAATTTTTTATTAAAAATATAATATTTTAATATTATATCACGGGACTCATTTTGTGAGCTCACACAATTTTATATATATAGTCATAAATCTAAATTAAGATTCACACTTTAAAAAAAATGAAAATGTACATGAATATTTGTATGTATCGACTTACAAAAATCCCCCAATTTTAAATCTTTTGATCATATATGAAGTACTTCTTATTTCTTATACATAAATATATACTCCAACGTTGCTCCTAATTTGAAGCGGTTCCTGTTACATTTTGTTGGATGATTGACACCTAGGATAAACGGGATAATTTCAAATTTAGTCTCGTAAGAATGGCTAAATGCCAAAAAGGTCCCAAAACTGACAGATTTAGTCTCATAGGAATTTTTCATCAAAATCTGTTAATAGTTGACGAAATATTTTGAATCATTAACAAGATCAAAATGGACTATGTCTATTTTGAAACACAAAAAATAATATAAATCTGATAATTTATAATAATATAAGTTAATTTGGGATGAAAATTTTCAAAAATTATGATTATAATATTCTTATGGGACCAAAACCGCTAACTATGGGACCAGTGTATTCCTACGGGACTATAATTGAACTGAAGGAATTCTTATGGGACCAAATGTGATATTTTCCCTAGGATAAACTAATCTATACCCTAACAATCAACCATAAGGGGAAATGTTAAGATTTTCCTCTCCGCATACGTGTCACTCATTTAACGCATTTAACGCGTGTAACAGAAGATGCAACATCAAAATGTAAAAGGACATCCAAAATCAATTTAAAGTAGTTAATTAATGAATTTAAAATTCACACCGGATCTTCTGCGCCATTTTCGTGCATCATCTCATGTGCCACGCGTTAAGTGATTGACACGTAAGAGGGGAATTAAATTCAACCATTGCCCCTAGGGTTTAAGGAATAGGGTATAATATTCTCTCTCCTACGTATCATCCATTCAACGGTTTGGCACAGGAGATGATGTACCAAAATGACACAGAGAATCCAAGCCGTTTAAAATTGTATGTAAGTGTTAATTTAGAAACGTCAGAAAAATCATATTATATTAGGTATATGCCTCAATTAACCTAGAAATTAATTTATTTACTCATATAATTACTTTTTCAACAGAGTGCTTTTTTACTCCTATGTAGTATAAGAAGAGATGAAGCTACTGTAAAATTGTAATATGTTTAAATCATCAACGTCCACATAAATACTGCATTAATGCTGCAGACTAAGGTTGAAATAATACTAATATAATTGATGAAGAAATTAAGATGTTAGTGAGAATTTAGTGCATGAAATGGTAGAATTAATTATTGGGGGATCAATACGAAATAGAAAAAAAAAAAAAGAGAGAAGGTATCAGTGTATATTGCAGTTAGTCTATATATATATATGATCCCTTCATGATCATTCCTACTCTATCGATCAGAATCATACACACACATGTATATACATATACATAAAGTGCATGTATGCATGCATTACTTGGGACCTCAGAAAGGGGGATAAATGTGCATCTGATTGAGTATTTGCTCAAAGTTATCGCAAGGTTTTTCGACTTGATGTGTGTGAGTTCCTTCATACGTTGTAACGACGACGCTCTCGTCTCTCGACAACCTCTGCACTTGCTTCTTCACGTTGCATCCTTCATGAGTACATCGATAATAACTCCTGCATACATATCATCATCATCACTTTAATCAGTATCAACCTCAAGTTAGATGGGTGAAGTAAGGATTGGGATAAGTAATGTTTCACTTTTTTGGGTGATGCTAAGTTATGGTGGGACGAACGCAAGCAAAATTAATTTGTGAAGATAATCATGGGACGGAGGGAGTATGATGATTAGATTAGTTTCCATTCATTTCTATGTATGCAGTATACTTTACAAGAAGTGGATGGATTTACTAGGCATTATAATCTCATAAAATTAATAAATGAAAGCTTAGAGATGATCATCATATATATGTGTGAGCTTATAATTCTTTTCATGACAGTAAGATGCATCCATTTACAAGATACTTTGTACAAATAATTCGATGTAAGAGACCTCACACACGGCTCAACAACCATGTTTCGCGTTGAAACGAAAACTTAGAAAATCTCGTGTTGCCCCAACCCAACCCCACTTTCTATGATGAACTTCTGAAGTATATACCCACTACATGAGGGGTATAAATGGTGGGTTAGGATGTGGTGCGGTTTTCTGTGTCAATCTGGTATAACATCGATATTCTATGTCTTGTTTAATTAATGACATGTAGAAGAGAGAACAAAATTGTATCCTAAAAAGGAAAATAAAACCCTAGGGCAATTGTTGAATTTATTTGCTCTCTTACTTGTCAATTATATAATCAGTAACACAAGAAATGGCTGGTGCAAAAGGTCCCGTGTGGTTAGTATGGAGTAATTATTTACATGATTATTGATTTCTCACATAGTTCAGTTATTTTGCTCTATCAAGTGATCACTATTAGGACAGCATACATTACTTAATAGCAACAAGATTAATTGTGATTAATTTTATCTTGATAGATTATTTATTATGAGAAACAAATCAAGAATTAATAAATACAAACCTAGGAAATGTGTTGTTCTTGACAGCTTTTTGGCCATACTTTCTCCAGCGATAACCATCATCAAGTATATCAACTTGGCTTCTTGTCTGAAATGCAAATCTAGGCTTCCTCACTTTCTTCTCCCCTTTCTTCTTCCCACTACTCTCTGCAGACGAATTCATCTCTCGTCCCGTCTCATGATCCGTCTTGGGTCTTTTACCCGCATGATCTTGAACTCCAACCACCTCCCTCTTAAACCCCACGAATCCATCCATGTTCCCATTTCTATACAAACTAGGGTTCATCATCATGTTAGACGATGAGTGATCAAGAAATTCTTCTTTCCGACCAATATCTTCCATGAATACAATGAACCTGCAGGATATATATGAAGGTTTGAATATTTGGGGAAATTAATGTGGAATATGAAGAAAGAAAATAATAGTGGAACAACAAACAATTAGTGGTCCAAGTGTAGAAAGTAGGGCGGCTAGAACAAGCATATATATAGAAGAGTAGTCAATTGTTGTGTATAGACACACGTCAATTTACTTAAAACCCTTTATTGCATTTCATTTTCTTTTAATACTACTCCATATTGTTATATGCAGACTTAATTAATTAATTAAGGTGTCGTCCTATCTATCAACAATTTTAATTCGGGCGTGTACATTCTTTTATAACCACCGCACCCTCTCACATGTAAACGGTATAAAATACGGCTAAAACTTGTGTGCTACATTCAGATACCCTTTAGTATTAAAAATGATCAAGTGCACCTGAGGAAATAAGAGACCAGCTCTAAAATACGAAACAATTTCATGTATCGATCGTTTGGTATATTATTTTTTGTGACACATGTACATATTAAGAAAAATTATGTCCTAAAATAAAAGCATAAACTCAAGTCAATCATATAACTATATAATGATGCAGAAAATAATACAGGAATTAAATTACAGTGCATGATATATGTATCTCTCGAACGTACTAATTACCAATTGTGAACATTGAATTTTTTAGTCGATAGTGATATTTTAATTATGACGCTTGACCTAGAGAATGTATTTTGGACAATATATGGAGTATATACTTATATATAATAAAGAGACAAAAAATAATAATAATAATAAAATAAAATACATATCATCAAGAGAAATTCTCCTGTACCTATACTCTTCACATATACATATATATTTATTAGTTAAAAACATATATGAATAAAAATTTATAGTTTGTTAATGTTTTTTTCAAAATTTTTATTAGTTTTTTAATGAAAAATAAATATATAAAAAGTAATATATTTATTAATAAAATTAATATATTCTCAAGAAAGAGTGGGACTAAGTCATTTTAGGGGAATTGATAAATGGGTATCCAATTTAGCATCAGTTCATACAACCCCATATTCCAATTGTTCATACACACAAGCATCGCAGGTAATCTAGCTAGTCTTTTTTGGTTGAGACTAATTAGGATGACCCATTGATCATGGTAGGCTTACAATTTTTTATTATTAATATTTTATTTATTTATTTATTATTATTATTATTTGCATCAATAGAATGAGTTCCGTCTAGTGACTTTATTGACTTATTTTTTTAATTTTTTGTTAGGTAATTATGATGTTTCTAAATGATTAAAAAAGTATATAAAATATTTTATGCTGATAATTAGTTGGAAATTATCCATTTTTTTTAATAAACAGTAATATTGAGGGGTTATTCATTTGATTTTTTTATTTATTTTTAGGATGTAAATTTTTTTCAAGACAAACAAACAATAAAATGTGAATAATTCTATTAGACAGATTGAGTATTTAATTAAAAAAGAGTGGGTTCAAATTTGAAAAATAATAATATTAAAGCTTATATTAAAACAAACAATATATAGTACGAATTTGGATTGCATTTGAATCCTGATTTTATTGAGATAATAATTCTTTAGTGTATTAAAAATTGGAGTATTTTTTTAATTAGAGTGATAAACTATTATATTTTTGAATAAAAATATTATTCCTCAAATATGTACTATTTTTTATACTTATTTTGAGGTGAGTAACATTTAATATTTAGAAAATTAATATTTATTTTTTAAAGAGTAATTTTTATGTATGAAATTAAAGAAAATAGTAAATTTTTTAAATCAAGATGTATAGTGAATACAATTTATAGGAATCAAGCTCTAATAATAATAATGATTATATTAATAATAATGATAAAAATAGGATTTGCCAGGTGTAAATTTACTGTTTTCTCTTTGGGGATAGATACGTAATGGAGTTGGATTATTATTATGGTGGATAGAAATGTCATATATCTTTAACTTTTAAGGTAAGAAAAGTTGTATACATAATACTATATAATATGTGGGTTTAATATTGTTTGTCTAGATACATGAGAAAATTTTGTGGATGTTCGTAGAAATTGGGGTGGCTGGCTGCTACTTCTTCCTCCTCGAGATTAAGACTTTGATTAATTAATTAATTAATTGATTGTTGTGGACAAACATTAGTCTTCACATGGAGAAAAGATATAATTGGTCCACTTTTTATTATAGTCGTCTCATGATCTAGACCACAGAAATTAAATTGTTACCATGCACACTGTTTTTCTCAATTCTTACATCTTATGAATTTTGAAAAAATTGATACAAGATTACACAATGATATAATTCGAACCGTATGAGATCACTCATTTCAATTAGGGTTTCATCTTATATTTTACTTTTTAGAAGTGTTACTATTGCTTCCTAAATTAATTTTACACTTCTTTAAGTTTAATTAAGGGTTATTCGTACAGTATAATTATGAGATATGATTAATTGTGGAATAAGGAATATCAAGTTAGATATCGATCCGGAGCTATACATAAGAATTGGGAAATTTTATTCCTAATGAACTTATCAAATTTCAACTTTATTAATTCTCTTACGTAATAACGTAGTTTTAATGTGTATTTTGACTCATCCCTATAAAATTTATATGAAATGATTTCATTATTGTGATTATTTTTTAAATATTAAAATATTTTTTTATTGATATAGTCTCGTGAGACAGTGTTGGTATAAGACACGTTAAAGTATGATTATTGTATAGATAAAATATATTTATTAGTTGTCAAAATATATTTTTTTTAAGTATGATGATGAATGATGCATTGAAGTATAATTTTAAAGTGTTATAATAGGTGAGTATACTAACAATTGGTCAATTCACAACTCGTTTTTTGTGAGTGTATTATTTTTATTGTGTTTTGAAATTTATACATGGGACTAAATTTTGGGAACACTAAACGATCACATAAACATTTTATTAAAATTGTGGGAGAAAAAAAAAAAGAAGACAGATTTAAAATTTGATTAGGATGTAATTTTATACTCTAAAAATACTCTTAAAACAAAATGCAATTGAAATAACTGATAAAAATTTCTATTGACTTTAGCCATTGAAATAATATATTTTTAATTGGTTAAATGACTAATAAAAAATTGAAAGATTATTATTTTTGAAAAGAAGAAAAATTGTGAATCCCTTTGATTTGTTAAGCCTTAATTGGATCTAACTTCAATTTATTACTATTACAGCAGCCAAGTACAGTTCGTACTTTCAGCCATAAATTACTATACAAGTTGAATTAGGCAATTTTATTTGGAACAAATTACTGTTGCTTCTCAACTAATACTTCGAGAAAGTGATTAATTACAATAAGTTATGTCGGAGTACTTAATTTACAAGAAACTCTATGGTGGGACCAATATAATGGTTGTAGTTTTTTAAATAATAAATAAATTATAAAATATGTTATATAAATGGTAAATGAGTGATAATTTTTAAAATTAAAATTGATTGGTGGAATTATTGGATAGTTATTAGTACTTTTTATCAAATATATTATCACTTTTTATTAAAAATACTATGATTTTTTATTTATACTATAAAATGTTAATAAAATAATTTATTGCATTACTAACGCTTTTTATTAATCCAATCATTTTGTATTAAAATATTATTTCCTTCGTCGGTTCGTCCCCAAATGAAATTCAAAATTATCGTACATACAAAATTTTAGAAAAATTGCTTTTCATTTAACTTGCTTTTAATGGTAGTTTGGCATTTTGAGGTAATAAATTATAAAGTAGGTTATATGATTGTAAAGAAATTAACATTTTAAAATTAAAATGTTTTGATGCTATATTATTTTCTTATTTGAAAATGTGAACTTATTTATGTAGGTGAGAAAATTAGTAGGTGTGAATTTATTTATGAAACATAGAATAAGTATTACTTATTCGTTTCATAAAAGTCTTCCAATGACACGTCTTATATGAGTGTTTACCTTTTCAATTATTTAATTATTGTCCAAAAATATACTCTCTCCGTCCACTTTCAAGGGTATCATTTTTTCATTTTGAGCGTTCGTCCCAAGGGTCTCATTTCCTTTTTTATACATACACACTCACTAATACAACTAAAAAGTAGGACTCGCTCCTCCACTAATACAACTACCCACTACACATTAAATAACAATACTCTTTAATCTCCGTGCCCAAAAGCAAATGGCACCTTTGAATCCGGATTGAGGGAGTACTAATATTTACAACATGATTTCATTTTCACCACCAACATAGGAGTAATATTTAATCATCTTACTTAATACTTTTCAACTATTTACTTATTATCATACAATGTACTCAATCTTTAATCATTTACCTTTTAAATTTTCATTTAAAACCCTACCAATCAACTATACTCCCTAGTCTCGAGCAAAGGCGAGCATTTGTTTTTTGCACGTGAATTAATGAGTATTATTATTTTATGTGTATTGTGTAGTTGTATTAGAGACATAGTGATGGGTAGTGGTGAATCCTCCTTACTAAAGGGGAAAATGAAAATCTTTGAATAAGACGCTCAATATAGTAAAATGAGGACCTTTCGACGAGACGGAGGGAGTACTTTAAAAAACCAATTAAACATTTATTTCAGCATCACATAATAAAATTAACACTTATTTTAAATTTAAAATAAAAAAAATAACAATTAACACTTTAACTTAAGTTAAAGTTTTTTATTGAGAATTTTAATATTTTTTATAATAAATAATTTATACGGTATGTTACTCCTGTTATGGGTGGTGATGAAACATAACATAATTAAGTACAGTGTTACTATTTTGAGGTATGAGTATAATTTTGAAACAAACAAATTAAATTAATGAAATTTGTTTATAAAAGAAAGGATAGTTATTATTTAAGAATTATAAAAAAAAAAATCTCAAATAAACTATACATGATTTCCACGAGCCCTGGCGTGGATTTACGCACGTGCAGTGGAATTTTCTGTCTGATCAGGTCACGTGCATTAGAATGTTGAATATCTCAATTCTCATGCCGGATGAAACGGCGCAGCCAAGCTTTTTTTTACTAATTTCAAACCAAAACGGCGATTGATGATGTGTTTAATGGGGACACAATTACTGCATATATCAGTACCACAAATTAGTGCCAATTTCTTATTTACCTATCTTACGGAATGATTTTTTATGATAGATAAAATGTTAATATTTTAATGAAAAATTATACTCCCTCCGTCCCGGGTATTTTTACCCGTTTGTACGGGCACGGAGATTAAGACGTTTTATTTTTTTAATATATAATGTAAGAGAAAGTAGGGATAAATTAGTAATTTAAAAAGAAAAAGTGAATAAAGTTATTGGGAATGATGAATAAAGTGTAAAAAAGTAATTAAAGTTGTTGGGATTGTAAAAAGTAGATAATAAAATATTATGTATTTTTTCCAAAAATGGAATGGGTAAAAATACGTGGGACACCCCAAAATGGAAAGTGGGTAAAAATACGTGGGACGGAGGGAGTATATAATTAATAAAATTTGATAAAATAGTACTTTTTTCGTTATATCGAAATGTTCACATTTTATTATATTGGATGTCTCATTCAAATGTCTAAATTTTTTTCTTTTAGTAAAAAAACATTATATATGACGCATCACTCGCTATTAATACAACTACTCACTACACATAAAATAATAATAACATTTTAATTAACGTGCAAAAAATATATATGAACTTATGGATGAGACGGAGGGAGCAGAAAGTAATAATCTCTCTGCTCAGTGAGTTTTTCACTCTTTCATGATTTGCTTATCCTACTCTCCGCCCTAAAAATTTTGAAAGTTTTAAACAAATAACCACTCAATATGGAGTATCTTATTTAAAAAAATTTTACTATCACCTGACACACATAATTTACTTTACCATTTATTTAATCTTAAAAATATAGCTATGAATAGAAAACAGTTTGTTCCATAACTCTTGTCATGTATAATTTTGTCCCAAAAAATATAATTTTTGGCTTTTTATTCAAATATCTTCTAGATCGCACCAATATTGTTGTCGCCAAAAATTGAAGAAATTGTAGGATTTGAGCATGTGAAAGTCACATGACCCTCATAATTGGGGGTTTCCGACGAAGTTACTTACTCGACGCATTCCCTCCGTTCCGCTTAAAGTTTACATTAATTTGTCATTTTGGTTTGTTCCATAACTCAAGTTAATATTTATATTTCTCGTTTTGTCAAGTGATATAATATAAAATAATTAATATATCTCTATGAAACCTACGCACAACACTAACACAACTACCCACTACACATTAAATACTATATATTTTATTTTATGTGCAAAAAAACAAATGTAAACATTAATGCGAAACAGATGGAGTATGTGGCAGCAAGAAAAAAAAATTAAATAAATGTCAAGTTAATTAAATAATTAAACCAAAAGACAAAGTCTCTTGTGAGATGGTAATTATGTGAGACGGATCAACTAATTGTTAAAGTATCATTATTATATAAATAAAGTATATTTATTGTTATATAGTTAAAGTAAGATGAATATTGACGAATTAAAGTATGCTTTTATAGTATATTTGGAATTAAAATGCCACGTAGGCAGTCGAGCAAGCATTCCTTGCCCATGCGTGTGTTTCGCAACCAACCTTAAAAGTGGAGGTTTTTTTGCCAATTATCAAAAGTTGAGATTTATTTGCAATACTAGTAAAGTTCAGGGTTTTATATGCAATTAACCATAAAATATATGATTCAATAAAGGAAAGTCTTAGACCATCCCCATTAGCAACCGGTTGGGGATGGTTGCTATAATAAGACAAAATAAGTTAATTAAAAAAAATTAAAAAATACCGCCCAACCAGTTGAAGAAAATCACCTTCCTGCAACCCACCCCACAACTTGCATGATTCTCTATTCAAGTGACAAGTGTCACAATACTAATAATTGTAGTTAAATTTTATGTACATATCTTAAATATTTGATAAAGACAAACTCTCCTGTGAGATGTCTATCACGTGAGACGAATGTGAGACGAATAATTATTTTAATTTATTAAATGAAATGAACCGTTATCCATAAATAATTATTAATTTTGGATTATTCTATCATATAAATTCTGCTACAAACATGCTAATTAGAGAGATGTTAATTGACTTTTCCATAAAAAAAATAAAAAACATCAAAAGAGAGATCAAATTTACAGAAATAAGATTTTTACAGCACTTTAATGAAGGTCCATTTGAAAGAGGTGGTGTTGAAAGAGAGACTTCGTGGGTTAATTTCTGGAGCTGTGATGATAGCCGAGTAGGCAGCAGCGAAATCCATTAGGCTCAGAGGAAGTTCGCGGCTTCCGACGGCAGAGTTTGTGGTAGTACCGCTTCTCCGATGGCAACTGTCAAGTGCGGTGAACATGGCAGGGTCATCTTATGATGAGAAGAGCAGCCATTCTAGGATTTGGACAGAGGTGAAGACTCTGAAAGTCATAATTGGCTAAAGGCTTCAGCAATTTTCAATAAGGAAAGTGAATTAAATCCATGAGTAATTCAGAATTGTTTCTAGTAAGGAGAAACAACATCTAAGTGATTATATGTGGGAATTTTTATTATTTCATTATTCTTCTTGTATTTCTTCGTTAATTAGAAAAAATTATATTGAAAGTATATCTAGAACATTTTAAAATATGTTGGTTTTGTATTAAAATATGTTGTTTAATTGTAATATTTATTAAGATGCTCTGAAAGAAAGGAATCATACTATAATATACACTTAACATACTTCAATATGAAAACGACATATAATACAAATTAATTTTTTTTATACTCTAAAATATAAAACATACTTTAACATATATATTTAAGATACTCTAGTATGAAACTGACATACATTAAACATACTTTAGCATGAAATGGCATGACCAATACCATAATACAATTTAAATATACACTTTTTAGTACTAAACAACATACTCCTAACATAAATCGACATACTTTAGTCTATACTAAATATATTTTTAAAAGTATGATTAATTTGAAATATTACTAGATAAAATATTATTAAAAAAGTATATTTAGTATATATTAAAGTATGTCGGTTTTGTATTCGAGTATATATTGCTTAATATTTATCAAAGATACTCTTTGTATAAGAAGTCATACTTTAAAATATATTAAACATACTTTATATTATCATACTTTAATACAAAATTGATATATTTTAAGAATTATTATAATATTGCATTTTAAGAATTGATTTTGATTATAATATTGCATAGATAATTAAAAGACGTTAATTAAACTAAAACAACAGAAAGAAAAGATACTACAATTTTAATTTCGTGAATTCCACATTTTTAGGAGTTAGTTGGTAAGTTTCCACTAATTTAGGAATGATAATCAAGAAGACTAATCCAATATTAATTATGTCAGAGAATATTACTTAATTAATAAATAATACTATATGGATATGACCGATCTTAGAATCCGTCTTTCTATGATCCGTCTCACAAGAGAGCGACTTTTTGATAAATTATAGTATGTAATTAATTTTATTTTATTTTATTTAATATAAATAATCAAAATTCTTAATTTTTTTTAATCTATAAATAAAGTATAATATTAATACATTTTGAAGCGTAATAAAAAAGTAATTTTTATATAGTAATATTATATATATATATATATATATATATATATATATATATATATATATATATATATATATTAATTTTGATACCCCAATAATATTTTTTTTATATAATTGTTGTAATCTTAATATAGTTATTGTATCCATATGTCTTTTTTTTAATTTCAAAATAGTTTTTTTTACTATAAAATTGGAATTAAAATATTTTTTAAAATACAAGATTATTAAATATTTTTTAAAGTACAAGATTATTTTAATTTTAAATATAATACAAAATCTCAAAATAATAATATGTAATTTCATAATTATAGTATTAATGTATATATACGAGAGATAAATGAATATTTTATTAAAAGTTTGGGTTGAATTGTGTTGTTGATGGAGCATTAAAATTTTGAGATTGGGTTGGGTTGTGAATAGTGTATTTAGATTTAAGAGAAATTAATATTTTATTGGAAGGTTGGGCTGTGGTGGAGAAAATATCAATTTTGGTCCTGTATCTTTTACGAAATTTAATTTTAGTCCTATAACTTTTAGTATTTTCAATTTTAGTCCTATAACTTTTATTATTTTCAATTTTGGTCCTGTAACTTTTAAAATTTCAATTTTAGTCCTATAAGTTTCAAATTTAGTCATGTATCTTTTTGAATTTTCAAAATTAGTCATATTATAAATTATATCATATTTCAAAAGATATAGGACTAATTTTGATAATTTAAAAAGATACAGGACTAAATTCGAAACTTATAGGACTAAAATTGAAAATTTAAAAGTTATTGGACCAAAATTGAAACTAAAAAGACTAAAACTGAAATTAATAAAAATTACAGGATTAAAATTGAATTTTAAAAAAGATATAAGATCAAAATTGATATTTTCTCGTGGTGTTTTGTTGATGGGATAGTCTTGTAGTATACTCCTACTTGCGTAAAAAAGAGCGACATTTGATTTTGGAGAAAATATTTCAATTTGCATTTTGCAATTTGCACTTAAAAGAGCGACATCTGGTTTTGGAGGGCTGCTATCTCTCCTGTTTCTTTCCATCATGCTCTCTCTAACTCTGTAACACCTGTATCTCGATTCAATTCGCTCCATTTTCATCGGCGTTCTTCTCTTTCATTCGGTTATTGTCGTCGTCGTTCGTATTTATCCTAAACTTTGCGGTTCTGCTTCGTTACGGAAAAGGTAATTTGGGAGGAGGCAGCGTCTGGCATTAAAAGTTGTTTACATTTTTAAGCTTGAATCACTGATTGTTGTTGAATTAGTTTTACATACAATGATTTATTGGTAATTTCTTCGTCGCTTTGATTTAAGGATTTTATGATTTAGTGCGATTTACCGATGATATATAAAAGAGAATGATACCAAACAGAGTAATTTAATCATGCTTTTATCATGATGTGAAATGTAGTTTTCCTCGCACATCAAATGGAGGGTGTACGGATTCCATCGTCGTCTCTGTTTGGCTCGAAGCCGCCGATTGTTAAATCACCGGTTTTCTTAACGACTCGCTTCAGGTTAATAGCATTTAGAGATTATGCTATGGAAATTTGCCTTCAATCTTCCGAATTATCATGGTTTTTCTTTTTTCAAGCGGCAGCTTAAATTCGAGACCCCGTGGAGCGCGTAGAATTTCGTGTGATCATTCCTGCTTCGAAGTATGTTTGGAATTGACTTCGTTTTCATTAATACGACTCATAAATAGGTTTAGTTTCTACAGCGTTTTGTAGTTATATTTTTTGAGATCTTATTTAGATACCTTTATGTTGATTGGGAGAATGCTGATGATTGAGTGTGAACTTGGATGCTATTGAGAAATTTGTATGAATGCCTTGTGAAAAAAATTGATTGACGTACACATTAAATGTGTGTTTTTCATGATAGTCATTCAGTGTTTTTACTGAAAAGAACAAGAAGAAAACCAAAAATGGTTTTAGTTTCAATGCTGTGCTCTTATTCTTTTTTCATCTGCTTCACCAAAGCAGAGCATAGGGAAAATATCTCATATTAACTGGACCAAAGGAAAACTAGTAGTTCTCTTACGAACTGTTTGAAAGGAATGCATGGAGTCCTTTAACAAATACTAGGTCTGAAGGTTATTACGAACTGCATTGATAAAATATTATTGTAATTTGTACACTTTTTGATCAGCTATAATATTGTTCTATACTAATATTCCTTCCGTCCCGCCTTATTTTGTGCTGACATCGTAGATATAGAGTTTAAGTAAAGTTGCTTTTTGAATAACTTTATTAACTTTTGGGGATAATGTAGTCTTTTCAAGTAATAAATAAATGGAGTAATTATAAAATATGTTGTGTGTTAGGTGAGGGTGACAATTTTGAAATTAAGATGTATTTTTAGGTAATAGGAATATAGAATTGATGTGAAGCTTCCATTTTTCAAATTGTTGTGGGACAGACGGAAACAGAAAGTGTGAAGATAATATTGGGATTGAGAGAGTGCGAGATTTAGAAGTTCTATGTTGATTCATCTATATTAGTATCTTTTTCTGTTTTTTATCTTATTCATTTTGTATTCGTAGGATGTTTTGGTATACTATAAAGGACATTTCCATTAACAATTTCCCCCGTCAGGTAAAGGGTGTCAGCTATCGACCTCCAGGAACTGAGATTAATCTTTTGAATGATATTAGTTTCTCCCTTCCCAAGAAAAGGTACTTTCATCATAGACAATTAAGAAGGCAAATCATTTCAATCTAATACCATCTATTTGACATTGTTTTAATATTTTTAATAGTTATAGATGTGGGGAATCTTGAGGCTTAAAGGTTGGATTTAGAGTGCATATATGTGGTTTGGAAATCCTCTCACTCAGACCTAGCATTTTCGAAGTTCTACCCAAAACTTGTTTAGCATTGGTCCTTAGCCCATTTTGAATGACACGCTTTGCGGTGGATGTAATGTAAGAAGTTGGGTTTATTTTATAATGCTAGCATATTAGGCTGGTCTGGTAGAATGGATACTGTGATTTAGGTATCCACTCCCTTTTAGCTGGCTATTGGGGATAAGGGCTACTTAAAACCCATTTATAACAATCCATGATAGATAGCACTCGACTCAAATATTTATTGAGCACCATGCGCACCGTTGTTCAACTAATGTAATGACAATATATTATTGCTGGACACTTAAGAACAGTAAGAGGTCGCTTGGTTTGAATTTGGGAATGGAAATGATAATGGGTATCCTTGAGGTTTCAATCACAATGGGAATGGTTTATGATTGAAGGATAGTAATGAATTTTGATTCTTAAACCTCTTTACCAAGCATGAAAATTGTAATCAACATTTTTCATTCCCATTATCCACCTTCATTACCCCTTACCAAGCCCCCTAAAATTTTCCTACTCAATCAAACGAAATCTGTTCCATGTTAGTCTGGGGCTATAACTACCCCTGCTTAAATTATCAATGTACGTCAGCTAATCCGATAATCATACATTTTTCCACTTTTTCTTACTAATATTGAATTGAGTTGAGTTTCAGTATTGTGAATGCATCACTCTTTAGTCATTGAAGAGGCTTTGATACATAGAACTCGGCCGAGAGCTCGAAGTGGACTAATTTCTGTCTTGTTTTACCTGTAGTTTTGGCCTGATATTTGGTCGGAGTGGAAGTGGGAAAACCACACTTTTGCAGGTTTATATTAATATGGTTTTCTGTTTTATCAAGTTATAGTTATTCATTCCTTTTTATGTCGTCTAAAATCTGCTCACATGATTGTTTTGCTTAGCAGCTGATAGCAGGATTAGTTAAACCAACATCTGGCTCTGTCTATGTTCAAAATTATGGTGATGATGGTCAATATCAGTCTCTTGAACTGCTGCAACCCAGAAGAGTTGGAATTGTTTTCCAGTTTCCGGAAAGGTATAACCAATTAACCATTACTTAAAATCTTTATCTACCCTTATCAATGTATTTTTATTCTGGTGGCTGACTCACTATTTTACGTTTTTTTTCCCTGGAAGATCTTAAATTTGAACTTATATGTATCCTGGACCTATCTTTAACTGGAGAAGAGGTCTTTTTATATTTTCCAATTCTCACTGCCAGTATTTTCTTTGTTTGTGTACTCTTTCCCTTCAAGTTTATACACAAATTCTTCTTTTTTCAATTGATTAATGTAGATTTACTCCCTTTCTCTCTCTCTCTCTCTCTCTCTCTTTGTGTACTATCAATGGTAAGTCCTCCTTTCCTTACTACCACATGGCATTTCCTTATTACACCTGCTATTAAGTTTTTCAACATGAGTTTCAGTTGCTATTCTTATATACAGATCTCTTGCCTGGTAGTGATATCTAGTACCCTGTACCCATCTGTAGAACTTTTAAAAATGGGTCGGTGGGGCATGTAAATGTTGACTCACAACCCACCATTTGTTGGATTTGAACGGTATGAACATACTATGTTGGGTCATTTGGCGGGTGGCAGGTTGGCCCAGCAGGCCAACTCTGTTCTAATAGTTTTGTATGGTTTGTAAAGTATATAAAGTGTAATATTTAAAATGTGTAGCAGGACAAGCAGGCTTGTTCACAACCCACATAAATTTCACTATTTGACAGGTTTGAGGGTGTTGGGTTATTTGTGTGTCGTTTGAGGGTTTTAGTGGTTACTAACTAATGGTTGGATCAGCAAACCCAACCCATTTTGATATGATGATATCGCTTCCCATCTGCGATATTCAGTCCTTTTTTTTTTTTCTAGTTTGATTTTGTTTAATTTTTCCTCCTAATTATGTAGTTTTGCTTTTGAATTCTAAATAAAGAATATAAATTAATAAAAATGTTTTAGGTTTTTCATTGCAGATAATGTTCTTGATGAAATGATATTTGGGTGGCCAAGACAGAGAGTTGGCCTGCAATTGCAAGAGCTTCTTGCATCAAGACTTCAAAAAGCTATGTCATCGGTAATTCATTATCAGTTTTCACTAAGAATGAAAAGCACATATAATCTGATTTTGCTTCTTTTATCAACATAACTGTCACTTCTTTTTTTGCAGTGTCTTGGTTTTTTTTTTTTTTCTTTTCTTTTTTTTGACACGAGATAAGATTAGTTCATATTAATTCTGATTGATTTTTTCTTGGTTGGCAACATATCAGGTTGGTCTAACTGGAATTCCTTTGGAGAAAGATCCCCAATCTCTTAGTGGTGGATATAAACGCCGGCTTGCCCTAGCTATCCAATTAGTGAGATTCTCTCTATCGTTGTTGTTCTTTATGCCTGCCTTTGTTCTTAGAAATGAATGATTTCATGTGAATGGATATGCTTTGTGTTTCATTGTCCTGTACTGCAGGTGCTAATATTTACCCACAAGTTCTTGCATCATGAAGGATTGTATTGTGCAATACATCTTTCTGCAATTTCTTGTCTAGGAAGAGTTTAATGCGTGTGTTCTTAAAGTAGGGGTGCCCACCAACCACTCCTAGCTCCAATACCAAGTCTCTAGTCACAATTTAGCATCCTTTAACTGTGTCAAACTTGTCCACTTTGTGAATCATAGTGAGTAGATAATCTTGTTTGTATGATTTGCCTTAAGGTTCAATTGCTATACCTCAGGTGCAAACTCCAGACCTATTGATATTGGATGAGCCTCTTGCTGGTCTAGGTATGTGCTCTTTATGTTCTTTTAGCGTTTTTCTGACCTGGAATTTACTTTTTCTACCCTGCTGGTCAGTGTGGTACTAACATGAAAGCCGGATTAAATCTCTAAAGCATATAATTTGAGGTGTTCTCCATGTATCCTGATATTGTAAGTTATTATTATTATTATTATTTTTTACTTAGTTTAGAGTTTTGGATGACAGTACTTGTCCTTAATATCAGCAATATAAGTTAGAGTTGTTATATTTTAGGCTGAAATATTATCTCCGGAATGGATCCCACTTAGAATATTCTGTGGGAAATAGGATCAATAAATTAGGGACAGGTTTCTTAACAAGTAAATTCTATTCTGAATGCAGAAATTGTCAGCTTTTTATGCTTAAAAATAAGAATAGAGTTTTTTTTCTTTACAAGCATAGTTCCAAATTAAATATTTTTCCTTGTATAATATTAGCGTTACATCCGTGATAATTGTGTTCTTGCTTTGTGAATTTCTTTGGACTTTTCTTTTGTTATTTCTCAACATATTTCAATCAGTTGAAGGCAGGAACAGACACTCCTTTCTTTTTAGCTTTTAGTATTAATAATATATACTCCTTTTAAGAGCTAGAGTTACAGTTTACATGTCAATTGATCACGTCTCTCATCCATCCTTAGGACTCTTTAGATGCTACTTTTAACTAATTGCGGCTGAGTTTTATACAAATGGGTGTAAATTTTATTTTTGGGTGAGGAGATTATTGTTTCATATTGTTGGAGTTGGATATCATTTCAAAGATTGGTTTTCTCTGCTGTTTCAATTCTTTTCTTTCATCTCTTTTAAATGCTTCACATGTTGCATTTTCTTATGCAAAGAAATTATAGCTCTTTTCTAAACCTGAACTTAATAGTATGGTCTCTATATCATACTTTAAGCCTCTTGTTTTAATTGGATCTTTCGAGCAACCTCATCTTCTTGTTCTATTGAATTTTCATTTTCATTATTGATTTTTTGCTGTTAGATTGGAAGGCACGTACAGATGTTGTTAAGTCATTGAAAGACCTGAAAAAAGTGTTAACATTGCTCGTAGTCAGCCATGATCTTAAGTAAGTGTACAGCTGCGTTTTATACTGGCAACGCGTTTTCTTCTTTCGTAGGGAAGTATCCTTTTTCCTGAACATATTGGGTATCATTCACTAATTGATACTTCTTTTATTTGCAACTCATCTTTTTGATACTTCTTTTATTTGCAATTCATCTTTTCTTTAAAAGTCCTTGATCCACAGATCTCTCATCATGTTCCCATGCAATATAGCAATGCACTAATGTTTCTGAATGAAATTTAATGTGGGTGACTGCGCCTTATCTTGCTGGTGAAGTGTGCCATGTCAGGGAGAAGCATGAACTAGAAAAGAAATTGGGTCAATGAAGTCACTGTATAGTTTAGCAACTAATTTGCGTCATTCCACCTTCTTGGTTACTTTCATTCTTCTCATAAACTGAAGTCACTGTGTAGTTTGAAAATTTATAAACACTGTTTGTATCTTTTGAAAAAAAGTGTCTTCTCAACTCATTTTAATCTTTTCAATGCATGCATAAGAATATGGCTAAGATCTAACGGGAAGTGGTCACTTATGCCCCATAATTGCCATAAGTTGGCACCTTTATTGGACGTTATTCACTAGGTTGAGCAATAAATGTGATTGAAATCATGCACTCAATTAGAATATGTTAGTGTTATAATTTTAAGTTTTTACCTTAAGAGATATGTGCAGCTTTAATGGTCATTTCACATCGAAGATATATCTGTTAAATTCAATGGACATGATTGTTAATGTGATTTTATTTCGTCATTAGAATATTTACCAATTTGATTTACTTGCAACTCTGAAGGTATAAAAAGGAATTGGAAGTTGAAGAAATTTATTCTGTCTTTGTTCGTTTAGTTGCCATCCTTCATTTCTGTGTTGCGACTTGCAAATGTCAATTGCACTGTTCAAATGAAAGTTGGTTGACCTCTTAAGCTGTTAAAACACCTGCCTCTCAGAAAAAAAAAATATAGTAGATTGTGAATTACTGAAGTTACTTATTCAGAGGATAGTCTTAATGCTTTGAAACCATTAATGGGTATACTGTGTAAAACATGCCACGATGATTTCTTCAGTGCCTTCTTTTGCATCCTTAAGCTAGCTGATGAATTATACATGTTGAGGTGCATAAACAATAGCACTGAAATGAATACCTAGTTGCTTTTTGTTATTCAGTTTATGTCTATGTTAGATCCATTTATGATCAGATCTCTATATTCATCATCAGAGAGTTGGCACCTTTAGTAGACCATTCATGGAGGATGGAAATGGGTGGAGTATTGAAGAGCGAATGCCTGCCTATTTGATCACATCTTATTTCGTCTTAATCAACTAGTGCTGCATCAATTGAGGTAACGCTATTAAACTTTTAATTCATACCGAGTCCCATCACAAACTTTTTTACATTAGTTATTATTTGCCCATTAGTTATTGACTCATATGAAGTGAAAACCATGTATTAAGCCTTTGGGCTGCTATCGATTGCAATTACATATCCTAACAGTGTTTTTGTTAAGCTTTATATGCAATGTTACGACACAAATATTTATCACATTAAACATAAGTTACTTTAATAATACATGACATTTTATGTGACTCTTTCAGTAACTGAATTTTATGGTAGAGAAGAATCAACAGTCATATTGCATTACCTTCCACAATTACAGTAGTTCACTAGAAAGCACACTGGGTAGTAGAAACTTCTTGTTTATTTCTCTCTGACTTATTTAGTCTCACTCCAATACTGAATAAAGTTGTGAACATTCATACTCAAGCAAACTCAACGGTCTCCACCTTGACTCTCTAACAGAATGAGGCTGCTAGGCACTGCTTTCATTGTTTCTGCCCCTACAGCTCCAACACCAAGTCTAGAGTATGGATACCCAAAACAGGGAAAAGGAAAAAAAGTGTCAGATAAGTGTACATAATTAAGAAGCAATGATTCCCTTACTGATGGTAATATACATGTTTCACATTTTTACTTACAATCAGAATCAGTATTAATCCAGTGACCTCCGTTAATTGTTGAAGCACTGGAGATACCACTTGGAGATAATTTCCTAATGCTTTTTTCACTCCTTTTGCTGGCTGGCTGACCAACCATCTCTTTTTCATCGTTGCCTCCATTCTTACCAGCATTCTTATGGGGCACATCTTTCATTTTTCTTTTTTGAATGTTATCATATTGTTTCTCATTCAACTCTTCCGGGTGAACCTTCTTGTGCAGCATTTTTAAGACCTGCATCCAGATTAGATACTGACAACTTAGACTACTATTGGCTTATGCTATAATTCATTAATTTCTAGTTCTATGATTAGAGTAATCCTTTCTCTAAGCAATACAAGTTGTTGAATGTATGCCGTACAAAAACAATAACTAAGCCTTTATCCCAGTACATGTTGTCGGCTATATGGATGATTTCTCTCCTTTGTGAGTGTTAAGGACATATGTTTTTCATTTATTTCTAAGTGGCATTTTTTTTTCTTTCATAGATTCTCTCTCTATAAGTCTACCCACTTTTTAGTTGGTATAATAATTAATATCCTCACGTGTACAAGAGCTTCTAAAAGTCTTCCGTTTATGTTTTGAAAACATTTCTAATTCTCATATATCGGGTTACTCCTTTATAATGCATTCATTACTTATTTAGCCAGTCTATAGTGTCCATAAATTCATCTTTGACATTTTCATTCCTGCTACACTCATCTATTATTCCCGATCCCCAGATCTATGCAGTATTGTCAGTCTTATTGTTGTTCCTTAATAAAAAATCCCTTTTGATGTTAGTGGTTTGCTGTGCTCCATGATTGCAATTTACGGAGGATGCTCTTCTCCATTCATTGATTTCTCATTTTCTTCAAATGTGATCCTAGATAATTGAAGCCCTTAGCACCTTCAATTTATATCCATCCTTTGTCACATTTACCTATTATTATTATTTCTACGATTACTGAAGTGACCTTCCATCTATTATTTTCATCATTTAATCGTGTCAAATGACTCAAACCTTTAACTCTAATGATTCTAACTACATTTTGGAATGGCTATATATAGTTGTTTAGTGATCTCATTAATTGTTAGGAAAAAAGGCATGGGCTTTTAGAGGCTTAGAGCTATCCCTGATGCAAGCTTAAAGTATTCTGAATTAACCTTATAACATTGGTAGTTTTTACATCTAATTATAACCTTATAAATTCTATGTACGTTACTTTAACCCATCTCATTTTATTACCTATGCTACTTTTACCCATCTCATTTTATTACCTGTCACATAATATACTGATTAACACAATCGTATGCCTTTTCAAGATTAACAACCGGCCAAGTATAAATCTTCCCTACTTATAATGCTCTTGTAATAATATTCTTATTAGACGTGTATTTTCATTGTTTAACTTGCTGGCATGAAACCTAATTGATTTTGAGTATATTAGTCTCTTTTCTCTATGTTGTTTTGTTACTCTTTTCCACAATTTCGAAGTATGATAACTTAGCCTAATATCCCCATAGCTTGCACAATTTTAAACATCTCCTTTATTTTATATAAAGGGTCATAATGCATGTATTCTCCTTTGATTACACGTAGTGAGTTTGCTCATGAAATTGTTTTGAATCAACTTTATGTTTATGTTGGTCCATAAATTTAGACTCTGTCCTAAAATCCATATCAATCAACTGAACTTATTCAACCTTTTGGCTGCGATTTTTAAAAAAAAAATCCCTGAGTCCTTTATGCATTACTAAACTTCAACTATAGAAGTTATCCAAGAAAGCATGTGTATATTTTGCAATTATTTGCTTGCTTTATCTCTCTGACTTCACTTCTACAATGATTTTTTATGGGTCAAGCACAAAGATGCTAAAATGTACTCCCTCCGTCCCATTGAAACGTACGCGCTTCCTTTGTAATTGTCCCATTGAAACGTACGCGCTTCCTTCGTAAATTACAAAGGAAGCGCGTACGTTTCAATGGGACGGAGGGAGTACAAGATTTTGAACCTAACCTGACGATCTTGGCTAAATCATATGAGATGTTATAATTGGATTTAAAATATTGATAGTTTCTGATATTATTGTTATTATGTTATATTGTTCTGTGACAAGTTCAGATAAGATTTACTGAAGTAGTTTAAGTAAAAAGGTATTATAAGCTCTTTCAAAGGATTTGATTGTGATGTATACTAATTGTCGTATGAGTGTCATCATCTTAGTTTAAATTGGAACGCTAAGATTATTTATTTAAGGGATGTGATTCTTCATTTTTATTTCAAATTTTTCTATACATTGCAGCCCTAAATTCAGAAACCAAAGTTAATTATGTAACTTAAAGCTGATGTAATAGGAGTAACTGACCTTGGAGAGTTTTTTCTTCATTGAAGTCGATACAGTAGCTTCATTCTTGGAAAAGGTTGTTGAACTGCTTGAGGAGTGGAACCTCTTCACCACTTTTTTCATGAAATGAGCTACACTCCGTTTCCTTGGTTGTTCTGCCACTGCAGATTTCTTTGTAGGATCATCATTAGCTATATTTGTCCTCTTAAAGAGCTCTTCTAGGGACGTCTTTTCTTTCTTTGCTGCTTTATCAGGGTCAACCACTTCAATTGAATTGGCAAAGAGATAATTTTGGAGAGGACAAGCCATGAAGTATGTGTGACCTTCAGAATCCGTTCCCTCAATTGGCTTATTGCTGAGGGTTATAATGCTTGCTTGACTACTCCTCCCAGATGTATCATCAACAATCTCCTTCTCTTCAGCCTCAAGGAACTTCTCTAGCTCATAGTTTATTAACATGATATCGTTTTCCGTTATCTCCATCTGTGGATTGGTCAAACTTTCATGAGGCACTGTGAGTGTTGGGGTTGGGGGGTCTGTATTGAGCAGTTCCATGCCAAAGGTGCCAATTGCTAGAAATTCAAAAGGCTCAAATATTTCTTCATGGAAGTGCTCTTCCACTTTATCTGATTCAAATCTGTTTGAAGGCTTCTGGTAGGTGATGCTCGAGAGAGATAAACCCTTGGCCGGCTCTGTGTAGTAATTTTTCTCGTCAAACAATGTCTGCACTGAAAAACAAGTGTGTCCTGAAAATAGAACAGAAATGACTGTCCTGTCAGCAAGATGGACCTCATAAGTTGTGCATTTTCTTGCGTGGTTTCTCTTATATCAAAATTAACCAAGCTACTCTAACTAATTGAAACTAGTAAATGTTCTGACATTTTTCTCTCTCGCTTTCTAGTCCTTTTGGGATTAATTCCTAGGTAATTAAGTCCCTAATTTTGTATGCATAGATTATACATACATGACGCCTCTTGAGGAAGTTACCTAGCATGGAATTCTTCATTGGTTCTATACTGTTGTGCGTCAACTTGCGGTGCATCCAACCTAGGAACTGCTACGAAAGAAGAGAGTTAGAGGTAAGTCATCATTGAGCTTCTCATTCAAGCGAAACTGAAGACTTACCGTCATAGCGAGGTTTCTTGTTGTAAGAGATGTCTATCTCTGGGAAGTATTTGGGAGTGAAAGGGAGATAGCTGGATATTGGGTAGAGGAATTTTTTTAAAAGGGTAAACTTAAAAGACCTGTAGTAGAGGGACAGATCGAGTTCCATTTCATAATGTTGTTCACAGATGGAAAGTCTAGGGCTCCCAGAAAGGTCTGGGATGGTTTCAGCAGAGAGGCACATTGGGAAAATTACAAGATTGTGGTTGGACAACCTCTTGTCTTATCAGTTGAGAACTGGGTTCCAGACCCACATGTCGGTGCTATAGTTGCTATTCGCACGTGTGACTTCTTGGAGTTCGTGATAGTGTTAATTAATAATGAGCATTGAACAGTATTTATCAGACTTAAATACATTCTGTTATCATGACACCAAGAACGTACCATGATGTTGTGAGATTGAACATTGGCCATGTCGATTGTGTGATCTGTCATGGGGCATTACATGCTGGATAAAGTTTTTCCAATGAATATATTGACAAGGCATATGGTATTGCCATGGTTTGTAGGGCTATCAGGATTAATGATTCTTAACTCTTAAGTTACTTTCTTGGGAGATATTTGTACATCTAAGGCTTCATAAAGCACTTGGGCTCTCACACAGAATTTGATGTTTCTTGATTTCATATGTATTTGAGGCCTTTGTATTTGGGTCTTTCTCTCGTCTAAAATGTGGTTCAGAAATGTTGCTTCTGACTAACTAGGTGTTTTCATACTGACTAAAAATTGTAAACACCTATGTGTTATAGCTCCTGAGAGAATTCTATAATTATTCTTCTTACAGCCCAAATCATAATTCTCTGTCTTTATTACACGCATTTTTAGTCAAACGCCTGAAGTCAACATATATGTATTGTAGCAATCGACTAATGAGAACAATTAACTAATTTCTTAATCAGGATTTCACAAGTATTACCATATTAAGTTTCTGATTCATGTTTAGAATATTGGTAGTATATACTTGCAAGGTCTGTTAGATTTAAATTGTGAGGGAACATTTTTATCAGAATCATTTATGCCTCGAAATATATTGCTTTCTGATTAGGAATTGTTTATGCAGGAGACAACAGAAGCATGTATCAGAAATTCTTGGCCACATGGACTGTGCTGGAAAGTCTCGTTTATTTAACGAGTCAACTTGGAAATTTATATGCACAGAGTGCATAAAAAGATTGTTATCTGCACAGCTGTGTGAGTATAAAGTATAAAAGTTATGTTGCACCAAAAAATATTTTTCCGGCTCAAAACAGCAAGCATGCAACGCCCATGCTTCAATTTTCCAAGGTAAATTTACTTATTTGTTGGTATTGACTTGTCTTTGATTCCTTGTATGAAACTACTACATGAGAATTCTATTACATAAAATCTGTAATAAGGAAGTTTTATTCAGTCAAAAGCTGCATATGTTTTTCCGGCTCAAAGCAGCAGCCATTCAACGCCCATGCTTTAATCTACAAAGGTATGTTTACTTATTTGTTGGTATTGGCTTGTCTTTGATTCCTGCATTAAATTACTACATGAGAGTTCTAGTGCATAAAATATGGTAATTACTCTGGTATGAAAACATTCTGGTACTATGATCTGGTATCACAGCCAAAACTACATTTTAGTCTTCTCCTACGAAATGATGCTTATTATCAATTAATACTATTAGCCACATGATTATGCTTTTTACTTGGTGCAGTTATCAAAGTTAACACTATATATTACATATCAATCAATTAAGTTGGGATGATTTGATTTTTTTTCCAATCAATATTATGCTAATGCATTTGGACATTTATGCTTAACCATACTTGACACCTTATTATGTATTGCTATCTTACAAATAATAATTTGCTGTTAGGAAGTTGCCTAGTCATTTCTTGCTGTTACATTGTAGTGAAATATTTGGCATAATGCTCTGAGAAAGTTGGCTAGGTCTAGAAGACGCTTAATAAATCATGTAGCAGTATAATCTTTACTAGTGTTAAATTACACATCAAAATGGGATTCCTGTACCACTTTTCCGACTCAACCACTTCAGGCCCTTGGCCCCCATCTCGGGGTATGTTTGTTTACGTCCGTAGAGGAGTGTGACAAAACCTGTCATGGAAATCCTTGAGTTGTAAAAAGTTGAATTAGGATGGAATATGAATTTTGGATATTAAGATGTAGTAGGGTAGGATGGATGAAAGTTGGTGCACTGGGATTATTTCACTGCAAAAAGTTGAAGAGGTAAATATTGGATCAATAAAAGTGATTTGAATGTGAATGAGGATATGTGTTTCAAATTAAACAATGTAGTAGTATGGTATTAAGTATAATAGGTAAGGATAACAGTGGATTTTGAAATCCAGCGTAGCATTCTTTTTTACTTACACGAGGCTAAATTTTCGATCTCTAGAACTGCTCGTGTTAATTTAATCACATTTCTGAGTTGATCTTGAATAACCTGCGAGCTGACTTGACTCAGTTACATCCTAACCATTATGCTACCACTGTAATACGTTGGAGTAGTCTGGTCTAGAGAATCCACTTTGGGCATGCTCATTGGTTAAAGAAAATTAAAAGAAATAGAAAAGATTTTTTTATGAGTTGACGCGCTTATACTAGAGTTGGGTCTAGTTTACGTATTGTAGGTCTATTATTGTAGAGTTATGGATCTGGTGAGATATTATTGGCTTAATATAAGGGATCCTCATTTTTAGGTAAGGGACAAGTGCTCTAAAACATATATGTTGCCTTTTTTTGGACAAAAATTGACTGACTAGACTACTATGGTTGAGCACCCGATACCATACAAACACTAGCAGATCAAATAGTTAAGATTCTGGATTCATTGCGAAAATCCCACTTACAGATATAATAATCACTGAGTAGCCCCACGCCGTGTTCCTAGTCATGGGATTTTCATTCAGGATAATCCTATTTTAACATGTCGGCAGTCCTCTAATTTGAGTTTAATGCATAGTTATTAGTTGTGTGTGAGTATTATATTGATATAGTAATTGATTTGTGTCGGTTCCATTTAAAAAAAGAAAAATGTATGCTCCTTACGCCCGTAAATATTGTTACATTTTACTACTTACGGTGTCCCACAAATATTATTATATTTTTCTTTTTGGTAGATGAGATCCACACAAAATAATTAATGTCTCGTGAGGTTCATACATAATATTAATACAACTACCGCATATTAAATATTAGTATATTATTTAATCTCTTTGCAATCAGTAAATATAACATTAATCACGAGACGCAGGGAGTAATTTGTTTTGGGACAGACCAAAATTGTAAAATATATACTACTTAATTTCGGGAAGGTGAGAATATTAAATCTTTGATATACATCGTGGAAGAACTCTGTATTCCATAAAATCAGTTTCTTTGGTATACTTAGTTCTGTGATATACATCATGGAGAGCTCTGTATTCCATGAAATCAATTTTATGTGGAATTTCATCAGGAAAGGTTGTCGTTCTTGCAAGGTAAATTGTTGCACTTTTGAATAATAAAATACTTACTTTTTAAAAAGTTACTCTGTACAATATAACATAAAATCAAGGGTCAAATGTACAGTGGGCAATTTTTTAAAAAAATATTCTTTTTTGCCAACATTTTAAGAAAAATGTCACAAATGCCCAAATTGACGAAAAAGCCCTTGACTCGATAATGACTTTTTTCAAAAATTAAAATTGTGTCAGTATCGAATGTAGGCCTTTTTTTGGTTTTTTTAACATATTAAAAAATCTTTACTGCCCATTATCGTGTAATCCCAGTAAAATTAATTTAGACGAATAATAGTTTGTTCTTAAAAAAGTTAACGGGTAACTGTTTGTGATGAGAAGGATCACATTCGATTTAAAAGAAAATCTTAAATGTGGAACCATTTATACAATCATTTGGCTTTGCAAAATTGCTAATGTTGATTAGTTTTGGGCATCTCCACTTATTTCACAAAATCACCAAAATTTTTTAGAAAATTTTCCCACTGGTAAATTATCACTGTAATGGTGATGACTGATGGTAAAAATTATGGTTGTATTTGGTGATATTACATGTGGTCACTAATCACTATTCTATGATCTATTCTATCACGATTTTTTTTTACTTTATATATATAGTGCATGAAAATTTTACGTAAATCATTGAAAATAATAAATTTAGTTAATTTGTATACATTTATATAAATTACTTCTTGCACAATTAAAATCATTTTAAAACTCAAATTGTGTTTCAAAATCTTAGTGATTTGGAATTCAGGATATCTCAGCCTATTGTCCTATTATAATTCTTGAGGTCACGTAGTTTGAGCTGAGCTATAAATGAATTAAATTGAGTTATAAGTCGGCCTTAATAAGAAAAAATTACTCCCTCGATCTCATAATACTTTTCTCACTTTCCTCATTTGTTTGTCCCATAAAATCTTTCACCCTCAAAAAAAGGAAACATCACTTTATCTAACAACCTCAAAAGTTACTTTAATTTTAAATTTGTCACTCATTTTTCACACACATATCATTATTTTATACTTCTTTTATTACCTAAAAATACTACAATACCCTCCAAAGTCAATAAAGTTGATCAAAAAGTGCACATTTCTTAAACAACGTGGAACAGTAAACGTGAAAAATATTATAGGACGGAGGGAGTATTATTTTTTATTTTAATTAAGTCTGGGTGGGCTTTATCCGAACAGTGCACGTGTAACAAAGGAAATAAGAAATAAAAGATGTGTCCAAAGATGAAGTATCTAAATAAGTGTAATGAACTTTAAATCACATCTCAGAAGATAAAGTACTCTAGTGGGCTGGAAGAATGGGCCTTCTCTGGGCTCGCTAATTGGGCTGGAAATCAGATTGTTCAAATATCCTACTGTTGGTATTGCTGGGGCTAGATAGCCACGACTAGTGGACCGTCATTTCCTTTTCGTATAACTATTTCATTTTGTCATATTCCAAGTTTCGAAACGAATGATGCAGTTAGCCTAATATCTCCAAAAGTGTATGGATGCCCATAAATTATTGTATCTTCTAGCAGAGTGATTTTTAATTCAGTCAAAAAACAACAAACATATAATCATAAGGGTCCTTTGGTAATTGCAAACTGCACTAGGCACACCCAAGTTCATTAATTAATTAAAAAATGAACTCATAAAGAGTTAGGAACTTAGGACGGCGTATGCATAATTTTAATAGAATAGATATAAAGGAAACTATATTCCATTCAACTCTCTATAATTTTCACCTCCATCTTATTATGGAGATTAAGAAAATTGACAACTTTTAAGTGTTACGTAAGAGTAATTTTTTTAAAAAAAATTGGTATATTTTTCCTTTATCTCTCTTTTTTTAATTGATATTAAGATTTTTTTAAAGACTTATTTTATTAATTGTAGACAATTTTTTTTTCGATAATAAATATATTATAAAATAAAAATTTGAAATTAGAATCCCCTTTTAAAAGTTTTTATAGCATTTAAGTAACTTTTTTTTTTGTTCAGTTGAAGGTGAATATAAGACGGAGAAGAAAATAAAGTGTGAACGGAGGATATTAAATACTTGGTTGTGTAATTAATTTAGAATCAGCTCCATTCACATGGGTTGGTATTAAATTGTCTTGCATTATAATTTATGCGTTATTAAAAAATATATGTGTGCTCTAATGTCAAAACAAGCTAAGGAATCTTGTACGCAACGTGGTTGCGGTTGCGCGAGGTAATGACATTCCTAATTAACATGTCTTTCCTGATGTGCACAATCAACTCACATCTCGTCTAACCATGGATGTCATATAATAATACCTTCTCCTTTTCAATGAAAAAAATGTAAAGGAAGATTAAAATATTGTATTTTTTTTTGATAAATTACTTTAGTTTCTTAATAGTAAAAATCTGATGAGATTTAATGATATTCGAGATTAGTAAAAGTCTAATGAAATTAATGGCATTTTAAGAAAATGATTTAATATACTCCATTTAAATACCAAAATAAATGAGTGTATAAAATAAAATACACATTTCCAATTTTGGTCAAAGTTAGAGAAAACGGCATTGATAAAAACAGAAGCATGACTCTCCATCATCAGAATTCAGAAATTTAATAAAAAAAAAAAAATTAAATAGATAAACCCAGTAAGGAATCTTCACCTTCCAACGAAGAAAAGCCAATTTCTCGTTTCCTATTCGGAGGATCCGAAGTCGGAATTCGGGCCGTCTTTTCTCCATGGGAACGGAGCAAACGTCGGCGGTGGAGATTTCGGAGCCTCTGCTCCTCCAGGACGAAAATGCGGCGGCCGTCGACGCAGAGGAGCCAATTCCTGAGTGGAAGGAGCAGATTACGATCAGAGGGCTTGTGGTTAGCGCCATATTAGGGGCGCTTTTCTGTATAATTACGCATAAGCTCAATCTCACGGTGGGCATCATCCCTTCGCTCAACGTCGCCGCCGGTTTGCTCGGCTTCTTCTTCGTCAAATCATGGACTAGCTTTTTGACCAAATTGGGATTCTCGGTTCAACCTTTTACTCGCCAAGAGAACACCGTTATTCAGACATGTGTTGTGGCGTGCTATGGACTCGCCTTCAGCGGTAATTATTGTTTTTAACTGTTATTGGAGCACGATTTTGTTCTAGTTAACTTCGCAGATGATAAAGCCTGTTTTTTTTTACTTAATTAAATTGTAAAAGTTTGTAGCTGGAATTTAACTTCTCGGTGGCATAATGATGAACTGCTGATGAATCAATATACTTTTTTTTTTGTTTTTTTTGTTGAATTTTGGATGATTGAAGACTGTTTTGCTCCATGTGATAATGTTAATAGGGGGATTCGGATCTTACCTGCTTTCTATGGATGAGAAAACGTATAAGCTTATTGGGGAAGATTATCCCGGTAATCGCGCTGAGGATGTGAAGAACCCTGGACTGTTGTGGATGATGGGCTTTATATTTGTTGTCAGTTTTCTGGGGCTTTTTAGTCTTGTTCCTCTTCGGAAGGTAAAATTTTCTATTATATTAAATAGAACAAATCATTCCTTTTTTATAAAAATCATTGTGGATGGTGCTAATTACAGCTTGTTTCTAATTGTTTAATGTTATATTTACGAATAGTCTGGTAAATCAATGGAGTGGCCTTGGAGTTGATTTAGAGTCTTTGAGATGTCAATTGTTTAGAACACAAATCAGATTCTTGTCCAAGTAATTGGATATGAGACTCTGACAAATACTACTATCATGCAGAATTATGGATTTTTAAAATTTCGTTTCAGGTAACAATTAATTAGAAGAAAATGTCTTCTTGGATCAAGGAGAAATGCCCCTTCGGGGGAAAGTGACTAGTAGTTGATGTCTAGTTATATAATCCCAATTACAGTTGACCCCTCAAAAGTTTCTCCCTCCATTGGGTCAATGAAGACAAGACTTCCTGATATTTCAGAAGTTCCATTATATTAATGAAATGAGACCCTTCCCTGGCATCAGTTTCGTGTCTTTGGATAACACATTTTGTGTTCATATATTGATTGCTGATTCTTCCTATCCTAGTGCATTGAATTTCAGGCGTGCATATGTGAACTTAGTAATTGGTGTAGGCTTGTTTAAAATAGTGCATGGCTCAACCAATTTTTGTTTATCTTGAAGTTTAGATGTTAGTTAAAGGAACTATATTGGAAATATGGAGTTTTCCGATGTAATTGTGCTGAATAATTTTAATTGCCATATGCTTAGGTTATGGTTTTGGATTATAAGCTGACCTACCCTAGTGGAACTGCCACAGCTATGCTGATCAATAGCTTCCATACGAACACTGGAGCTGAACTTGCCAAGTAAGCAGCCTATCTCATAGTTTATCTAGCTTAGCTTAACTTTTTTAGTAGTAGTCTGACTGTTGGAACTAATATTTCTGATGTGTAATGTTAGGGAGCTGCCAGCTCGTTGATTTTTGCCGTGTATACGAGTACTGTTTGTATAAAAGTCATTTCTAGCAAGCGTTTTCTGGTATCAACTTTATTAATGTCATTTTAGTACTCTTTAAGTGATTTGTGGTGCTGTGACTTAATGCCCTTTCAAGAAATGTGCAAGCGAAAATAGGAGCAAATACACACTTCTACGGAATATGATATTAGGATAGGATTTTAAGACTTATAAATTTAGATTCCATGCGAACATAATTGCCTACCATATAATTTCTTTTCGTACTGGCTTCTATTCAGCTTTAAATCAGTAGTACCTTATTAACTATCCACTGAAGTATTGCATTCATGTCAATCTCAAATTGTAATAATCATTCATTTTTGTTTATCAGGAAGCAGGTGTCTTCTTTGGGGAAATATTTAAGCATAAGTTTTTGTTGGAGTTGCTTCAAATGGTTCTTTAGCGGCATTGGTGATTCATGTGGATTTGACAATTTCCCCTCTCTTGGATTGACACTGTTCAAGAATACGTAAATTCATTTTCATTCATTATATTTATGGCGCTTATTTCTGCTTGTGATGTGTTTTTATTGAAACTTCGCAATAATTACTTGACCTTTGTTTAGAATATTAGTGTAGCTTAACGTCATGGATCTCAAACACTGAATTTTCATGCAGGTTTTATTTCGACTTTAGTCCAACTTATGTTGGGTGTGGACTAATTTGCCCTCATATAGTCAATTGCTCAGTCCTTCTGGGAGCTATCATATCCTGGGGTTTTCTTTGGCCTTTTATTTCGCAAAAGGCAGGTGATTGGTATCCGGCGGGTCTTGGCAGCAACGATTTTAAAGGTCTCTATGGTTATAAGGTACTAGTAGTAAATTTTTGCTGTATAACTTAGTATGCCTTTTGCAAACTTGAAACTGAAATATGGCCTTTGTAATCTGATCCTGGTCATCAAGATTTTTTTTTTTGGGTGCATGTCTTTATTTTTCAGAGGGGTAAGGAGACAGAGATAAAGGCAGAATTTACAAAAAAAAAAAATTGTGTGTGTGTGAAGACAGTTAGTTTACTGGATATGTTGAGAGAAACCCACGGTTTAATTCCTCAGTTTCAGTATCAGGAACTCCGTGGGTATTGTGGGTCAGTTTCTTCAATTAGATCCCAATTTTTCTCGATAAGGGAGAAAAATGAGATAAAAAAAAATTTAATAGAATGTGAAATCATATTTCTTAACCCTATTAAATTTAGATTAACTCCTCTTAACTAACCCATACCATCCATTAATCCACAAAAACAGTCAAAGTTTGAGATAAAAATTAACGACTGGAGGACAGATTTTTTGGGAACAAGCGACTAGCCCATACTTGAGACTCCTGAACCCAGATTTAAATTTTATTATCTGTCCATCCATTTGCATATTCATATTAGTGAACTTCTATTTAGATCATGCATCAAGCTTATGTTCAACATGCATTTAGCGATCCTAACACTTCCATCTGCAGGTCTTTGTAGCCATTTCCCTTATTCTTGGGGATGGAATTTACAATTTGATAAAGATCATCTCAGTGACTATAAAAGAAATATGCAAGCGTCAAAATCTTCCAATTATCAAGGATGTCACAGGTAGAATAGTTCTTCGAAATCTTTCAGATATTACAACTTCCTTGTGATGTTTGTTGATTGCTCTGCATGGGAATTGTTCAGCGATTTTTCAACTTCCATGAAATGATTATTTCCTTATGTCATTGTTTATGTCATTGTTGTTTTTAATATGACTGAAGTCATTCAAGTGCATTACTTGGACAAAGTGAAATACGGGAAACATAGAGAAAGTTTTAAATTATTGAACCTCCTTTCATTAGCATATATGCTTGAACAAAGTGTACTCGATACATATAGAAAGTTTCATTAAATTATTGAACCTCATTTCATAACCCTACTTGTTCTCTGCTACTGAATATGATGCTGGTGTAAGTCAATCACAGGGTGGATGGTGGGCATGATATTTTCCAGCAACTCAAGTAGAACACATCTCACCCTCTTATTTTCATTACAGATGCGAACATTTCCAAGTTGCTGATGGAAGAAAAAAAACGCGATGAGATTTTCCTCAAAGACAGAATACCTTTCTGGTTTGCTGCTGCTGGTTATGTTTGCTTGGTTGCGATATCAATGGTTGCAATGCCTATGATTTTCCCTCCTCTTAAGTGGTATTTAGTCCTGTGTTCTTACATAATAGCCCCAGCTCTTGCGTTCTGCAATTCTTACGGTACTGGGCTAACAGACTGGAGCCTGGCTTCCACCTATGGAAAAATTGGTCTTTTTATCATCGCTTCACTTGTTGGTAGTCAAGGTGGGGTATTAGCTGGTTTGGCAGCTTGTGGTGTCATGATGTCCATTGTCGCCACAGCTGCAGACTTAATGCAAGATTTTAAGACTGGTTACCTCACTCAGTCATCAGCTAAGTCCATGTTTGTGAGCCAACTAGTCGGAACAGCAATGGGCTGTGTGATCGCACCCCTCACATTTTGGTTGTATTGGAGTGCCTTTGATATCGGATCACCTGACAGTCCATACAAAGCACCATATGCTGTTATATACCGGGAAATGGCAATTTTGGGGGTTGAGGGCTTCTCTGAACTACCAAAGCATTGTCTGGCCATATGTTGTGGCTTCTTTGTGGCTGCACTTGTGATAAACCTCTTGAGAGACGCAACTCCCAAAAAGGTTTCCCAGTACATTCCTATTCCGATGGCGATGGCAGTGCCTTTCTACATTGGAGCTTACTTTGCAATTGACATGTTTGTTGGTACTGTGATATTATTCGTGTGGGAACGGATAAACAGAAAAGACGCGGAAGATTATGCAGGTGCCGTCGCTTCAGGTTTAATTTGTGGAGATGGGATATGGACGATACCATCTGCTATTCTCTCCATCTTCAGGGTTGACCCACCCATCTGCATGTATTTTGGCCCCTCTGGAAGCACCTGAACAAGTATGTATTCTCTATCATCCTTGGTTTCATAATCATTTGTGACCTTGTAAATATGCCATTCCATTATGTCCTAAATTTGTTACCTACAAACTGTAACTATTAATTACTGAGAATTTATGATAATTTTACTGCCATGTTTACTATTGAGTCTGTCTGAATGGGGTTTAACTTATACCCTGCAGTTTGTTATTTTTGTATGCATTGTATCTCTTCTATTTGTACGAGCTCGCTAAAACACGTAGCTATGTGACAAACGAATGGTAGATACTCCGCGGCCTATGCCGATACTCCATAAATGATGTGTATAATACACCCAAATGTTTCTATAATGTGATACCCCTTCAAGGAAGTAGACCAAAACTATAAAGAATGGAAGCCCACAAATCAGATATGATGATTTGAATTCTTCTCTGAAATGTGGGATGTTGGAGAAATTAGGGATATGTGAAAAGTGCAAGAATGAATAGTTGAAGATGATGGATGAAAAGGACATAAATGTATAGATTTGTGATGTTTGGAATTTGTTCTTTTGATTTTTGAACTCCTTTTTTCTCACCTTTGCTTTGTTATCTCAAATCTTGAAAACTCTGCTGGCTTTGTACTTTTGTAAATCCATCTTAAAAGACCATTGGAGAAAGTAAATGTGCATGTGTATATGAACGTAAATAATCTTCTCATTCTATCTCTTTCTTGATTCAAAGAAAGATATGTTATTGGCTCTCCCCTTTTCCCCACTCAGTAATCTAAATTATAATGTTTTTGGTACTACCTATTTTAATGTATTTTGTTTGTGTTCAAACAGTTGGCCAAATAAAATCTGTTGTAAATGGTGCTTTATGTCATCATTTATGCTAGTATAATTATAGAGAGTATTATACTCCCTCCGTTTAAGTACCATTCACACTTCCTTTATAATTTGCAAAGTAAGTGTGAAGGGTCTTCTGGGATAAAGGGAGTATTGAAATGGCTATATTTGAAATCTAATTTCGAAATGCATGAAACTCCCTCGTCTCGTCAGGAAGTGTGCATAAATTATTGGGACGGAGAGAAATTGTTAGATTTATACTAACATGACAAACTGTTACCATTAGTAGTATATTAAACTTTTTAAAAAAAAAAAATATTTTACGGTTTGAAAATCATTTTGGTAAAATAGTTTCATACTTTCATGTCTATTTTCTTGTTATACTGTTTTGTACTCCATTTATTATTATTTGCCTAGAAAAAAGCCCTAATTTTTTTCCCTTGTCTTTTGCCTTTTTTGTGTTCTTTTTTTTTTCCCTTGTGAGGGGGAAAATGTGTCGGTCTCTTAATGTGCATGTACTATTTCACCACGTGGAATCTTGTCATATTGTAATTTGAATTTAGAGTATGTAATACTCCCTCCGTCCCAGTGCATTGCGAACACTACCTTATTATAAACTATAGGTAACTGTCTCCATTTCACTGGGACGGAGGGAGTAATTTATTAAATATATGTTCATATCTCATCAATAAAAATAAAAATTTTAAATTAAGAATTACGATGAGAAAATCACAATGCCACCAAACCCACATTATTTGTGTTTGAATTTCTCGTCCTCTGCTTATCCTCTTTTTACTTGTCGATCTTGAATTGCTCGAAATTTATTTCTGGTCCTTTGCTTATCCTCTTTAAAATATACTACAAGTGAATTCAAATTTATTTATTATTATATATTCGAAATGAATTATATATATATATATGATCGAATAAATTGATTCGAATTTCTCACACTTAAAATGTTAGTAGCTAGAGGTGGTAGGTGGCTAATCTAATGCATGTCCAATTTCGACCCCTCTTTGTGGAATCTGACGACATCCAACCATTAACTCTCTACGTTTATTTTTAATTAGTTAATTAATTAAAAATTATTATGTATAATAAGTTGCTCCACTGTAATATTAATTTTCAATATAATAAAATTGACAAAAAAAGCATGATTTGATTAGTGAGGCTCAAAATAATTATTGAATCTTTTTAGACAGCATACAGTATATAGTATTATAGGATGTAAATAAAAACGATTTGTCCACTTAATCAAATTACTTTTATTAATAATTTTCAATTATTATCACTAAAGAATATGATGAAGAATCGGCGCAAGTATCCATTGCGGATCAGGGTGGGAATCCCCTAATATATTTTATTTATTCTTTATGCTTATTTATATCAAATTTTATATATATTCGTTTATATTATGCTTATTTATATCAAATTATATATATATTCGTTTACAGCTTTTAATAAGTAATCATTTATGATTACTTTTTGGCGTTTATATTTTATGAGAGAACATTATGCTAACAATCACTACTCTAATTTTATAAAAAAAAAATTAATATATGAAAAGTTATTTTTTATAGAGATTAATATTATTTTTGAATAAAAAATAGAGTATAACAAAAAACATCATAATAAAATTTGAGAAGTAATATTCTTTTATTTAAAATATAATAATTTATAGGAGTACATTCTTATTGTTCAAAATGTAATTTGGTAAAATCATAATGCACAATTGTTTGCGGGATATATATACATTCTTATCACTCTAAAAGGGTTGTATTTTTGTGGCAATAATCTTTTCATAGGTTTTCATGGGTTATAGGAGTATATAAATATATTCATTTTTTTCCTCTCTCAAATTTTATTTATTCTTTTGAATTATTTATTTATGGCCATGATTGGTGGCGTGGATTAACGTAGTGTTGTGGGGCTGGTGTAGAAGAGTTAGGATGGGATTTTCCTTAACAAATTAAAGCAAATTTAATGATTTCTAAACTAGGAAATTATTTCCCTCCAGACTTATATAAATGGTGGGGTTCTTCAATCATTGGAACTCCCTCATCTTATCAAGCCATCTTTTTTTACCTATTATTTTAATTCATTCACCTTTATTATTCTTTTATATTTTTCAATTAAGTATTCTAATTCAAATCCACCATTTACATTTATGCCCCATATATTCTGTCGATCGCTTCAACAATTGATGAAATGATATGTGTCACGCATTTATTTTGTGAAATTGAAAGAAAAAAAAAACATTAAAATTTTGTTGAAGGATATGCCACCTATATACTACTATGATAAGATATACTCAAAATTATAAGACTAGTCTTGTATTTTCTTTTCTTTTAAATTTCTTTTTTATAATATCTTTTTTTTTCTTTTTTCTTTTTTTTTTCTTTTTCTTATCCATATCAATACCCCCTCTCTCTCTCTACAATTCAATATCAATGAACATAGAGATTGATCATAACCTCAAATTATTGATAACATGATGCAAGCATCATAAACAAGTGAAGTTTGTTATTTACTAGTGATGTTTATATTATATTTTTATTGTGTGACGTTCATGTCTATATTATTTTATTAAACGAAGGAAATAATAATAATAATAATAATAATCAATATTTAAGAGAATTTTAGATGAATATATATACTTCAAGTCTTTTAAGGATTAAAAAAAATTGAGTTGATCTCTTGTGCACCGAATACACAAGTTGTTTAAATATAAAACATTTTACTTTAAACGATATTCATTTTAATTTGTGAGGGTATTATTTTTTTAATGGTGGAGTTAATTGAAATATAAATAATACTCCCTCCATCCCGTTTCAATGTTTACGTTTGCTTTTTGTACATTGATTAAGGAGTATAGAATTTTAATAGATAGTGAGTGGAAATATATAATATTTAATGTAAAGTGGGTAGGTGTATTAGTGTTGGATGTGGGGATCATGGTGATCTCCCTCCGTCCCACTATCTATTAAAATATTATACTCTTTAATCAACGTGCAAAAAGCAAACTTAAATATTGAAATGGGACGGAGGGAGTATTAATGTTTGAGTAAGAAAGATAATTAATTTTTTTTTACAAAGAGTACGTACAAAGATATACTCCCTCCGTCCCAGGCAAATGTTCCTATTTATTTTTTTGCGCGTAGATTAAGGAATATTATTATTTTATGTGTAGTGGGTAGTTGTATAAATAATGAGTGGTGGAGCATATGTAAGGTCTTTTTACTAAAAAAGAAAATGTGAATTTTTTAATTTAAACGTCAGTATAATAAAATGAGGACATTCCGATGGAGTACCATTTCCGGAGAGGGCATGCAAATTTATCCAAAAAGTAATTTAAGATATTTAAATGTATATATATTGTCTAAAAGAAAAATAGATTAATTATTTCATATATTCTAAAATTTATGCATGGAAATTGAATGGGGTAGAATAAACATACATAGTATGATAATCCATGCAACCATGGACAGAAATTTGACCCCACTGAAATTAATTTAGGGGAAGAGAACTAAGACCCTTGTTAATTTTCTTGCTTAATTCTATACTATAATTAATTAATTTAATCCCAATTAATCAATTATAATAAGTATAATAATAAATTATCCTTTTTGGAGTGGGTTTGAAGTTACCCCAATCCCAATCATTTCCTTCCACGTGTTCTTCTGTCCTGCGAGACTATTTATTCATGTTTGTTGTAATAATGCCACACAAATTAATTAAGATTAGGAACCTTGAAAAGAGATGGCCAATCAAAGTCTGATAGCTTGCTCTGAGAATTTCTATAATTTTAATTTATATATTTATATGGGTAAAAATCAAAATTAGTCATGTAAGTATGAAATTTTTTAACTTTAGTCATTTTTCTTTTGCAATTCTCAATTTTAGTCATTTTTTGTCCACTTTTAGTCATTTTTGTCCAGTTTTGGTCCTTTTGGTCAAGTTTTGATCATTTTTTCAAAATTTGGTCCTTTTTTGGTCCACTTTTGATCCTAAATGTATATACTTTCAGATCATTTTTGGATTTTTTTTTAACATAAAGGACTAAATTTGGACAAAAATGATCAAATTTGGACCAAAATGACCAAAACTGAACAAAAAAGATTAAAAATGAACAAAAAAATGATCAAAAGTGAGAATTATAAATAAAAAATAACTAAAATTGAAAAATATCATAATTACATGATCAATTTTGATATTTACCCTATTTATATATAAAATCTTGTTTTCATTTGAAAATGATATGTCGCGTAGTAAACTTCTTTTTTACGTAACCAAATTAACAATCTAAATGGAAATTACCATTTCTAGCCTCAAGATTCAAATCTTGAATTTATTAATTAATAGAAAAAAGAAATTAAATACGGGTGTAGAATCCTTGGGATCTCCACATAAAATAAAGAAATATTCGAATGCAACTACTCTTCATAAAATAAATAAATTTCGCAGAAGTTCATGATGAATAATTTGATAGAATATGTTTTAATTCAATTTATATATTTACTTCGATTGTCGTTTTAGACATACACTCGAAAATGTTTCATTTTCCTTTGTAAACATACATAACAAATACAATTACTCCATAATACTCCGTTAGACTCATGCATTCCACTAGTAAATCTACTCACTACATACCTATCTATGACACATTAAATACTTCATTTGTCCCTAAAAATTGTCATTCTTTTTTAATTGATTTGTTACACATAATTGTTTATTAAAAAAAATAAAATATCATTCTAATCTAAAATCTCAAAAGTGCACATTAATTTAAAAAATTTCATCATTTTTCCCATACATAACATACTTTTAGAAATACTATTTATTATCTAAAAATAACAAATTGCCCCTAAAATAAATGAAGTTAGTAAAATTTTTTTTTTTTAAATATTTGTGGTACAATAAAAATGCCCATCTTAACGTACGAAAGGAATAATAATACTTCCTTCCTCCCACACTTATATTCACACTTTCCGTTTTTGTTCGTCACACACTTATTTTCACCATCCAAAAAAGAAAACTTTACATTAATCAACAACCTCAAAATTTATCTTAATTTAAAAAATATCACTCTCACTTAACACACATAACGTACTTTATAATTTATTTATTATCTAAAAATACCACAATACCCCTAAAAAGTCAATAAAGTTGGTAAAAATCAACTTTTCTTAAACTTCGTATCTACAATATCGGTGAACTTGACTATGGTACGGAGAAAATACTTTTTTAATTTACGTGTAAAATACAAATGATATTCTTGCGACTGTACTTGTATATTTTAATTTTTTTCGTAAATTGTAATGAGTCATCCACATCACCTTCTGTTTCATTAAATTCTGTGAACACCAAATTAAATGTTGTCTGAATCAAAAGAACAAGTCAAGAGTCAAAAACCCTGAACAGTGTGAGGGGCAACATAGTAAAATCAAATATTTCCATTAATATTTTTAATTTTTTTTTCTTCGACAAAGATGCCATTTTCTGCCTTGGGATTTCAAGATTTTCACCTTTTGTCTTTCACATTCCTTTCCCTTTTTTCAAACAAAGTGAAAAACTGTAATCAATCAAAGCAACACATCACTTTTCAAAAAAATAGAAAACAATATTTATTAAAAAAAAAAAACTTATTTAAAAAAAAAAAAAATCCTATTTTTCCCCCATTTTTTCTCCTCAGTCACAGCTTCTTCAATCAGAAAACTGTTTACACAAACAGAGAAACAATTCCCAACAGAAAATGACTCTCCATATCTCCTCTTCTGACTGAATCCCCAATCGATCGCTCCATTGATGGATCCCAAGAGCTCGAAGCAGCCGCAAGAGATGCAAAGCTTCCTCCAATCGCCGTCTCCGTCGCCGTCGAATCACAGCACCGCCATCGCCGAAAACAAAGCAGCAGAAATCAAGGATTTCCAGATTGTTGTTGCAGAGAAAGAAGAATCGAAGAAGCAAGCTCTAGCTCCGAAGCGAAGCTCCAACAAGGATCGCCACACCAAGGTAGAAGGCCGTGGACGGAGGATACGGATGCCCGCCCTCTGTGCTGCCCGAATTTTCCAACTCACCCGAGAATTAGGCCACAAATCGGACGGCGAAACTATCCAGTGGTTGCTACACCAAGCTGAACCCTCAATTATCGCCGCTACGGGTACGGGTACGATACCCGCTTCGGCTCTAGCAGCTGCGGGTGGGTCAATTTCTCAGCAGGGGAGTTCAATTTCGTCGGGCCTTCATCAGAAGATCGACGATTTGGGGGTTCACATGGGGGGTGGGGGAGGGGGGAGAACCCCCTGGCCTTTAGTTGGTGGGAATCTAGGGAGATCCCATGTGGGTGCCAGTACAGGATTATGGCCCGCCCCTGCTGGTTTCGGGTTTCAAACATCGTCGCCATCTTCAACTTCATCTGGTCCATCAATGGCCAACACTGAGAATTCAAATTACTTGCAGAAGATGGGATTCTCTGGATTTGATTTGCCAACAGGGAATATGGGAGCCATGAGTTTCACTTCAATTTTGGGTGCTAACAATCATCACCTCCCTGGATTAGAACTCGGGCTTTCACAAGATGGGAATATAGGAGTGTTGAATCCCCAGGCTTTTGGTCAGATTTATCAGCAGATCGGCCCGGCCCGATTAGTTCATCAGCAGCAGCAGCATCAACATCACCAAGATCATCAGCCATCCTCCAAGGAAGATTCTCAAGAATCAGGGCAGTAGATTGGGGAAAGAAAGGATTAATGCAAACAAAAGGACGGTTTTTTTTTGGGGTGAAGTGTGTGGATGATTGGTTTGTTAGTGTATAATGACTGATATAGTAGATAAGTTTCAAGAATTCACTTCAGGTGTGATCTTGGTTCTGTTTTCCCAACTTGATCCATCCCACTTTCCAGATAGATGCAGGTGCGCTTGGGTTTTAGTTTCTAGTTTTTTATTTTTTTGTTTTTTGATACAACCGTTTTCTCTTCTTAATGTTGTGTAAATTACAGAGGTTTTAGATGATGTTACTACTATTATTACAGAATTGCTTCTGCTCTGGAATGTTAAGGTGGAAATATTCCGACCATTATGTCTGGATTTGAGCTTGCTTACTTGGTTCTTTTCAGAGGTGTGTTCACTCTGGTTTACTGATTAAGTGCACCCCTACTGCACCAAGTTGAATACGAAAGAAATGATAAAAATTTGTGTGAGAACGTAGTAGATTTTAGACTAGTTAGTATAGATATGTTTATGTAGAGTTCGTTTTTCGCCTTTCCAGTTTTCTCTATAAGAGTCTCACAATGCTGTGAGAATTGAGAGTGAAAGAGTTGGTAACTATCTATCTATCTCCCTACATGATCAAGAATCAATTTTTGGAGTTGATTCTTGAGGAGTTATAGATTCTTAGTTTTGGTATTGTAATTTGTATGTCAATGTTGTGTGACCTAAGTTTAGTTAATGCATTGCAGATTGATGTTATTACAATTTACAGCTATGTCTGAAACTAATGGCTCCATTGATGAATTTCTTGATCATTTTTGGAGAAGCATTGTTTGGAAAGGGTTAACATAATAGGATTTTACTTGTGGATGAAGTGTGAGTTTGAATTTGAGGTGTCGAAATCACTACATGGTTCGTTTAGATCAATCTTGGAATCGCCTCGTTTATGTCTTCCCGTTCGAATCACTAGCTATGCAAGTTTTGATATAGTCATTCTTCTTGTAGTTCCATTCTCTATTGATTAAGAAAGTTGTGTTCATGCATTCTTTCTTAGTAAGTTTCTTCACATTGTGTTTTCAATCTATGTATTCTTTCATTATATGTAGACTTAATTCTAATATTAGGGTTTCATCTTGACTAATGTTGACTCAAATGACACGTCACCGTTTCGGGCATTAATCGGTCGGGATTTCCTGTTACACAATTTTAACTACACTCGATTCAAGTAGAATTAAGAATCAAAAGCATGAGTTTAGAACAAGTCCAAAAGCAAAAAGAGGGAAATAGTGGGTTAGATAAGAAAGTGAAGGTATAAAAAACAAGTGAATCTAAAGCTGATGAAAGAGGAAAGATAAAATGAACCCCAAAACTAGAGAGGGATGTTTGCATGTATGTCTTTCTCATGTGTGGAATTGCAGTGATTCAGACATGCTTTTCCCTGAGTTCACCCCACCCCACCTCACCCACCCCCCTGAAATGTCTATATATTTATGTGAGTGCTGCAGTTTGCATGAGGGAGAGAGTCCAGTGGCGGTGTCAAGAGATTGGGCATTTACTATTAATGACTAGTCATCTTCACTGAATCAATAAATGCCAACCCATTATCTCTTGATTTTGAATATGTGGTGCTGCTTTACTTGTGTAGGAGAATAAATTTAATAATTGTTATATTTTGAGGAGCAATTAAGTAAAATATTACTACTGCAAATTCTTTATTTTTATTTTTGATTTTACACAAGTTTTACTCTTCAAATTAAGTTTTTTAAAATTAAATGTATTAAATGATTCATTATTTCTAATGTTTTTTTTTAATAATATGAAATGAAGAGTCAAATCAGTTTTCAATAGCATAATAATAATAAAGATAAAAATAAAGAAAATAAATAGAGTATGAATAATTAATTAATTTTGTGAATAGAAAAAATAAAAATCAAATAAAAAGAGTGTGTTGGAATATTTTTAAAAATATAATTCTTTAAATTAAAAATTCTCTCTATCTCGTAAAAATTCTCTCGAATTTAGAGTTGCTCTAACTTTTTTTTTAGGCAACACCACTTAATAGATGCCTTTTGAGTACTAGTAATAAGTTTTTTTTAAAAAAAAAAAACAAATTAAAGAGATCTCAACTTATTTTGGGAAAGATGACTTCTAAATTTTCATATCCTTCAGCAATAACTCGAATCCAGTTGAAACATTTGTACTTTGTACTAGTAGTTTATAATTTATTGCTGAGCCCCCCCACCCCCCACCCACCCACCCACCCACTACGTTTAGGTGCTTTTTTTTTAAAATAAAAAAGGTAAGTACTCCCTCACGTTTCCTCCATCTCAATGAGTATCATTTCTTTTTATTTTCCTTTTTTTAACGGTGGATTAAAAAGTAGGCTAAATATAGTGTGTACCCGGGTGCACACGAAGTTCGTGTGCACCCACGTACAAATATAAACAAAAACATATACAATTATGAGTAAAAATGTATACAATTTAATTGTTAATTTTTTTAATAAAAAATTGAGTGTAAAAAAATGTACAATTATTAAAATACATGTATACACTATTGAATAAAAAGTTATACACATATGAATGCTTGTTTTTTTAATGAAAAACTTAGTGTGAAAAAAATATACAATTATTACAAAATACGTATACAAAAGAGAATAACATGTATACAAAATAGAATAAAAAGTTATACAAATATGGGTGCAAGGGTGCACCAGGGTGCATCTAATATACACTCTAAAAAGTAATACTAATACTTCCTCCGTACAGTTTTAAGGTATTCATTTATTTTTTATACGTGGATTAAGGAGTATTATTATTATATACTCCCTCCGTCCCCTTGATAAGTGTCTATTTTGTCATTTTGGTCCGTCCCAATACAAAGTGCTCATTTCCTTTTTGGGTTGATGTGACACACACAATAATATGATTATATTCAACCACTTACACATGGGGCCCACACTTAACATTAATACAACTACCCACTACATATTATAATATTATTTCTCTCACCTCATCATACTTTAAAATATTATACTTCTTAATCCACGTGCAAAAAGCAAACAGACATTTATCAAGGGGAAGGAGGGAGTATAATGTGGGTAGTTGTATTAGAGGGAAGTGGTGGACTATATTGTGTATTTTTTTACTAAATATGAGAAATAGATACATTTGAAGCGGACGCAAAAAATAATAAAATGAATACCTTAAAAACGGATGGAGGGAGTATTATTTAACATAAAACAGGTGGTTGTATCATTGTATGGATGTGTTCTTTTTAAAAAAAATAATAATTAAAAAAAAAGAAAATGAGCAGGTTTAATGTTTAAAATGATAAAATTAATACTTTTGTGGTGAATAGAGGGTGCATAATAGTCCCTTCTTCCCAAAATTATTTTTATCTTTCTTCTAATTATAGATCTTTACCCATCACAATTAACATATTTTATTATTTACTTATTAAAAAAATATGTATATCAAAATATCGCAGAAGCATCAACATTCTTGATCAACGTGGAAAAAAGAAAAAAAATACAAACATGGAGTATCTAGGACGGAGGGAAAAATATAGAATACAAAGAGTATTGGAGGGCCCATTTACTATATTATTTAATGGGCTTCAAAAAAATATAAACAGCAATTTTAAGACCAATTGGGCTCGTCATTCTTGATATTTCAACGTCCTTATTCAAGTTATATTAACTTATTTTAGATTATATCATCTCTCGTATTCTTTAAAATAAATTATTCAAGTTAGTGTTATTATTTATAAAAATAAAGATATATATTGAAGGGTTTGATATTTAATATTTACATCGTTTGGACAAATTTAAAGATGGTGTCGGATAATAGTCCCTAAATTCGGTATGACTTGCATCCAGATTGATCTAAGGCACAAGAGTAACTCCGACATAAGCTATGAGGGTATAATAGTTATTTCAGTGAAAAAATCATGTGATTACAGCAAATCACGTAATGTGATTTTGAATTTAAATATTTTTGCACAGTTGTAACTAAAAAGTAGTGTTTATACAAGTAAAATAATTAATTAAAAAATTATACTCCCTCCTGTCAATGCAAATGTATTTATTTTACTGTTTTGGACGTCAAATTCAAAGGTATCCATATTCCCTTTTAAGCAAAAAAATACATCACATGGCCCACCACTTCCCTCTAATACAACTACATACTACACATATAATAATAATACTCCTTAATATATGCATAAAAAACAAACGATTAATAATTTGCAAAGAAAGAAAATTAGTGTAGTGGTGAGATACCCACTGGAGTGGTACAAGTGTCTTATTACTATTTACTACTCCCTCCATCCCATAATATTTTTCACGTTTATTATTTCACGTTGTTTAAGAAAATGTGCACTTTTGATCAACTTTATTGATTTTGGAGAGTATTATGATATTTTTAGATAATAAAAAAAATATAAAATAATGATATGTGTGTAAAAAAGTAGTGTCAAATTTAAAATTAAATGAACTTTTAAGGTTGTTAGATAAAGTAATATTTTTTTTTGGAGTATAAAAGATTTTGTAGAATAAATAAATAAAAAAAGTGTAAAAGGTTTTATTGGACATAGGGAATACTATTGGGACTAAATAAAAGCACACATGAATATCTTTCCAAAGTGAAATATCTTGCCGCACACGGATCCCATTCTCACCACCCTACCCTACTTACACCCCACTCCCACCCAACCCTGCCTACTCCTAACTAAACTAAGATTTTTTTAAATATTCTTACGTAGATTGATTAAATCTACTGGGTTATCCCACGATGATATTATTCTCTATGTTTACGGTTAATTTATTCATTTTATTATTTTAGATTGTTCACTCTTAATTTATTTATTTTTATTTTTAGACATATGAGACTCACTCACGCACTAATACATTCACGCGCAAAAAGTATTGAGATAAACACACAAATAATCAAATAATAAACTATTCGTCTGCGCAGTAAAATGATCAATTATCCATCTCTTGTGTGAATCTAGTAGGAAACAATCCTAACAATATGATGCACGATAAAACAAGTAATCATAACACCAGCAATTTAACGTGGAAAACCTCCTCAATGTGAGAAAGTAAAAAATCACGGGACCGAAGTCCACCAAAAACTTCACCAAAAACTTCACTATGAGACGACAAAAATCCAAGAGTTACAATCTGCCACCATAGACACTTTATACACTCTATGACAAACGTATCAAGACACTCAATACTTGATAACAAACAACGAAATTAGAAAGACCTCACCAAACTACACAAATTGCCGTTCAGAGTTCACAATATTAGGAACCTCAGAATCCGATCTTCACCATCCAAAATGAATCCCTATGAGTCCTGAATGTGCTGTCCAAATTGCAGTTCGATCCAACGGTTAGTTTGTAAGAAACGGCTCTTTCCCCTCGACTGCGCAGAACAGAATCGCCCAAAAACCTGCGTCTATTTTCGGCCTATTTCTGTCAACACAAAACTCCAAACACGATCTTCACCGTTAAGAATGTACTTCCATAGTTTTGAACGTGCTGACCAAAATTCAACTTGATCAAACGGTTGAAACTCCGGTTATTGCCTCTGTAATATTACTGCACTGGATTTTCTCTAAAAAACGTGAATTTTATTTTTGCCCTCTTTTTTCTTCTCTCTTCCGTCCTGACTTACGGGATAAGATAACACCAAGTATCGGGCCTACTTGGGCTAACCTAACATTGTTCGCTATTGGGCTCTTTCACATATTTGGAAACCCAACCCAACAAAAAGCAAACGGATAGATTGACAATGGACGAAGGGAATACATCTTTTTTACACATAATTAGTGAGGTGTGTGAATCTTATAACTTAGTTGTAATAGCAATGTGTGTGGGTTTCATATGAAATCCTTTGAGACGAATGCCTAAAATGACAAAATGAGACCCGACAAAAAAAAGAATTTATGACGTAAACCAGTATAAGTAATACTTTGCTGAGTTTATAATTTAGGACAATACTAAACATTCAAAATATGGATATCCATATTTAATAATTTGTAAATTTATTAATATGCCGTTTAATAAAATCCTAAATTTATAACGCTAAAATATATAAATCTTAAATTAATTATATTTTAAATATATTAATACAAAAATATTTTTATTTTATTTGAATGTTCCACACATCTTAATTTATTAGAGTAGTAGCGTATTGTTTGTAGAAAAATGTTGACTTAACTGCTTCCGGTAGGGGGCTGGCTCAACTCTTTACGATGAAGTTTGAATCTTATAATTATAAGAAATTAAGCTTTTTATTTAATTAATTCACATCCGCGTACATAATTAATTTAATAATTAATTATAAGCGTTTTGAGTTTAAAATTTAATCAAAATATTCTGTAAAATATATGTAATAATAGGAGCACTTTCCTATTTATGAATATATATATATATATATATATATATATATATATATATATATATATATATATATATATATATATATATAAAAGACGGATTGACTCATTAAAATATGCTTATTATATATTAAAGTATACTAATTGGTGCTTAAATTATATTTATAAATATATTTATAGTGACTCATACTATAATACCTAAAATCATACTTTAATAAATCATTTATCATATTTTAAAAAAATATACTTTAAATATCATCATTAAATATACTCTACATATTTATATATATAAATTATACTTTAACACCTCAATTTTTTCTTAATATCACATTCTCTATATAAACTTTTGAAGTCAATTTATTAAAAATTGAATAAGTTAATTGTTACAGGAGTAAAATATTAATTTACTCTTGTGATTGTGATTTATGACTAGGATTTTTTCTTAATATTACATTCTCTATTTAAACTTTTAAAGTCAATTTATTAAAAATTGAATAAGTTAATTGTTATAGGAGTAAAGTATTATTTTACTCTTATGATTGTGATTCATGACTAGTTTTATTGCTGTGATTTATTTAATTTATCCTTTACTCTTGAATTTTTATTATTTTTTAATTATTGTTAATTTACTCAAAATTAATTAGGTATAGCAAATATCATCTCAAATCTTAATACCCATATTATTTTATCGATTGAAATCGTTACTTGTACCCCCATTACTTGTTAAAATATTTACCATTTTCTATTCTTACTAAGAAATTTTTTCTCATACAAATGTTTTTCTTTATTGAATTAATTATTACATAACAATCTCAATCTGAGAGATATGTTATGAAAAAGAGTTGTTTTCGGCTGGTTTGATTGAAAATGAAGTAGTTAGAATCGTAGGAATGAATGTGTTGTCGGAGGCTTCCCACGTTCATGGCATGTGTATCGCTCTTCGACTTCTATGACTCATTTAATCCCACAATGGATAAGATTTTAGATATTAGTTCTACACCAAATAAATACACATTTTATTATCTTCTACTATATATTTTTATTTTATTTCATTTAATGGTTTCACATCTAATGAAAACAAATTCATACATCAAAATATAAATTAAAACATACACCATAATGTAATATCTACTATCTTTTACATCATTACATGTCACATACAATTCATTAGGAAAAAAATTTTATAACAATTAATTGAGACTTTCCTTTTTAGTGTTGTGCGTGGTTCCACACGTATTAATTGTTTAATTGTTTTGCGTGGATTTCACTTTATAAAATAATAAATGTAAATCTTATATTGGAACAAGTCAAAATAATATATGTAAATCTTAACGTGAAACGGAGATAATATTAATTGTTTTGTGTGTGTTTCACTTGACAAAAAGGAAAATTTAAATCTCACCTTAAAAAACAAAAATAGCAAAATATACATATTTGATCGGAACGGAAGGAGTACGAGATATTTTTAGTCTATTCTATGACATTATTATTATTTCTTTTTTTAAATAATGTTCAAGAGTAAATGTACACTTTATATTTGTAAAATACTCATTCCATCCACTAATAAAATATAAATTTTGCCATTTTAATTATTTTGTAGGGAGTAATAATTTTGGAAAAGGAAATACTTCCCCCTCCCATCCTAATAGTTACATATTTCCATTTTGGGAGCTCTATTCTAATGATTACATTTCCCTTTTTAGCATATGAGATCTACATAAATTAATTACTTCTCTCTCCTTGAGCCCACATCCCACTAATACACCTACCTACTCACTTTACTTTAAATTATTATTTCTCTTACCTCAATACACCTTAAAATACTATATTCATTAATCCCCGTACAAAAAACAAACGTAACCATAAGTACGGGATGGAAGGAGTACGTAGCTACATGCGATCCTACACCATCCATGCTTGTTAAGACAACAATTCATACTCAATAGTAGTTTAATTAGAGAAGAATATATTAGAGTATAAATTTGCCGGAAAATGGTGTGTTTAAGGATTGTCAGGTAATTGAAGTTGGATTAGAGGTGACATGAAATGCGACATCCCATGATGATTGTGTTGTTGCTATTATCAATTCTTACCAAATATGTCTATCCAAATTGTTGTATCATACAACTGTCCAAATGTGCAATTCTTAATAAATAAATAATAATAAAAAATCAAAATACTTTATTAGAAATTCCAAAACATGCATAATATCTTTTTGTCGGCATGATTGGAGGGACTATAAACTCTCCAGCCTAAATTCATTTCGCGTTTTGCCGCCATAAATTATTATTATAATACTTCAATTAAATAATAAATGGACTAATATATATATATATATATATATATATATATATATATATATATATATATATATATATATATATATATTTCCCACAATTAGTATATTAGAAAAAAGTTAGTGAGTTTTTTTTTTTTATCGTTAAATGTTAGTATAGCTAGTAGTTATACCAAACATCCATACTACTTTTATCTCCAAGTCTTCTTTATAACTCCCTCCTAAATTGGGATTTCAAAGAGAATTGAACTTGGTCTATAAAAATAATAAAAATTTCATAGTATGTAATTTTTTAAAAATAATCTTAAAGAATGATTTTGGTGTGTTAAAATAAACAACAGCCTTCCTTTAATTTATAGGGGAACAGGGTAAATCTAGGATAAATAGGAAATGTGAAATGTAATTATGTTAATGTGTATGAAAACAAGAAAAAGAAATAAAAAAGGGGGAGAAAGGAGGGAAGTATGATTTAATGCGTAGCCGACAAAAAAGTAGGTTAGGTTACATTTGGCGCCAAACAACGGGACACACCCCCGACCAATGCTACAGACATACGTGTCTTGCCACCTCACTCTTCTCCAAGGCTCTTTTTGTAATTTCATATGTATATCCCAACATTCTCTCTTTTCTTTCATTTATTTAAATTCACATAAACTATCAAGAAATATAAAAACCTTCACTATCCAAATATATTTTTTTCTATATGGTGAAGCAATGTAAAAGAAAAATCTAATTGTAAAAGAGGAAACCTAATTTCAACCAAGAAAAAAAATCTTCTACTCTTAATTGATGAAGTGATAGGGACAACAATCTTCCTATATATCTCAAATAAAATAATAATAATAATAATTTTATTAAGATAGTGAAGCATTAACTACATGCAATTCACGTGGCAAAATTTCTGGAAAAACAAAATCAACAATATAATTTATACACCAAATCTCTATATAATACATCCCACTTAATTCATTTATTTACTTGTTCATTAAATACTAATACCAAAAAAGAAATAGTAGATATTTCAAAATATTTTGAGAGGTATATAGAAGGTGGCAAGGCCCAACACACTAATCTTTTCTTCTTTCATTTACATTTAAAAAAAAAAAACTGGTCTCATAGAATAACTTCTATAAGACAAATGAGAAATAATAACTTTTATAATAAAAAATAATACACAATTTATAAAAAAATGATTGTGTTGTGAACTATTTCATAAATATTATATAAAATAAGTGAAAAATTAGAGTAATATATTAAACAAATAAAAATAATTAACAACGAAAATCATAAAATACTTTCACCATTAGACGATTTTATATGTGATGGGTTTGAAATATATCATAATAAGATTTTTAACAAGATGGGTATATGTAGGATTAGAATGATATAAGATAAATATATCGTACAAAGGAATATGAAATAATACACATCTGGAAACTAGGAGATTGGGAGATAGAGTTCTACTACTATAAGAAAGGCAACCCCAATGGGCGCTTTCCTTAAATTACTATTCCCTCCCTTCTATAGAAGTCGACATATTTTTCTTTTTAGTTTGTTCTATTAAAGTTGACACATTTCCTTTTTAATACATGGGACCTACATAAAAACAATTAATCTATTCTCATGGACCATATATATCACCTCTAATATAAATACCTACTACACATTAAATATTATTTCTCTCACTTCACTTTACTTCACTTTACATTAAATTATTATATTCCTTAATTTCGGTGCCCAAAAAAAATTATATCAACTTTAATTGGACGGAGGGAGTAATTTTTTTTGGTAATTTGGTGATATGTCCTTCTAATGGTGTTCTTCAAATCATTAAATCACCAAAAAAAAGAAATAAGAATGGTTGGAAGGAAAACTAGTAGCAAATTCTCAAAAGACGAGAATTTGATGCCATGATTGGAGATGGGCTAAGGTACATGTATAGTTAGGAAATACTCTCTCTCTCTTTTTGAAAGGTAACGGTTGAACTTTTTGCATATGGATTAAGGAGTATAATAATTTAATGTATAGTAAGATGAGAGAAGTGATATTTTAATGTGTAGTGGGTAGTTATATTAGTGTTGAATGTGGGGTCATGTGTAGTGGTTGTAGGTCACATCAATCAAAAAAGGGAAATGAATACTTTATAATGGGACGGAACAAAATGGAAAAATGGATACATATAAAGGGGAGGGAGTAGAATTTTACATGTTAAAGTTCTCAATTATGATAATGTTGTAGAACATATATTATGTAAAAATAAAATTAATATTATGAAAAAATAAACATACGACGTTCGTACAACTTAATTATAAACACAAAACTAAATCATATTAAAAATTAATTATATATAATGACTAATATGAAAACAATAATTCAAATAAAAAAAATAAATAACTGCAATATAATTCATTCCGTCAATACGGGGTGGGATAAAATCTAATCTCCTAACAAGTAAAAACATAATCCCTCCGTCCCGCCCATATTGCTACGTTTACTTAAATTTTATGAGAGTTTTATGCAGTCAAACGAAGTAGTTTGACCAGGACAGAGGGAGTACTCAAATATAATACTCCCTCCGTCCCGGGTATTTTTACCCGTTTGTACGGGCACGGAGATTAAGACGTTTTATTTTTTTAATATATAATATAAGAGAAAGTAGTGATAAATTAGTAATTTAAAAAGAAAAAGTGAATAAAGTTATTGGGAATGATGAATAAAGTGTAAAAAGTAATTAAAGTTGTTGGGATTGTAAAAAGTAGGTAATAAAATATTATGTATTTTTGCCAAAAATGGAATGGGTAAAAATACGTGGGACACCCCAAAATGGAAAGTGGGTAAAAATACGTGGGACGGAGGGAGTAAAATACTTCCTCCGTCCCGGTGTAAGAGGGCCATTTGCTTTTTTTGCACGTAGATTAATGAGTATTATTATTTAATGTGTAGTGAGTAGTTGTATTAGTGAGGGTGTGGGTCCCATATTTTAATTGTATTAGAGGGGGTGTGTGGGTCTCATATGTGTAAAAAAGAAAAAGAGATTTTTTTGGTAGGACGATAAAAATGAAAAAATGAGTGGGACGGATGGAGTATGAAATAATACTAATAATTATTACCAGAATAATAATTAGAATAAGACCAAGTATAGCTGTTGTTATTTATCTCAAACGAATTTACCCGCATAAAAGTTGCAAGTTGCAGGGCATAAATTGACAAATAAAAGTTGAAAAAAAAAAAAAAAAAAAAAAAACGGCGGGTCAATTTAAATTAAATATTAATCTCGAGGCATAAAGCCACGTCGTTTTGGTAGATGCCCTCTTGAGACAATTCAAGAGCCGCCTATGTACAAACTTATTCTACTCTCCACCCCCCCTACTGTGCCCACTCTCTCTCTATCCCCCCCCCCAACCCAACCCACCCTACCCTACCCTCTTCTCTCTCTTCATCTGTTAATATTCTTCCTCAGATATTGGAGAGACTCTGTTACAGCACATGCGCACTCGCACTTCTCCTTTCATACTTTTCATTTTTTTCATATTCAATTTTCCGTTCGAATCGTTTTTGCATTTTCGTAATTGTTGACGGGGGGAATTCCCCGGATGTTTGAGAAATTTGAAGATATGGATGATGAGTTTGCTAAGCTCATCAGGAGGATCAATCCGCCCAGGTGTGTTTTGGTTTATCGTTTTTTTTTTTTTTTTTGGCTAGTTTTGATTTCATGTGTCATTTAGGGGGTTCTAGGGGTTCTTATGGATGATATTCTTCGGATTGATTGCGAAATTGTTTTCATAATTCTATTGATTTTGAATTTCTGATTAAGTATTTTCACAATCTTTCTCGTTAATCGATACTGTGCTTCTGTTTTATGTTCTTTATGAATTAGTTAACCTATACAATCCAAAAAACAAAAACAAAAAAAAAAGAAACTGAAAATAATTGTTTGTTGTTTACAATTTTCCGGGGAACTTTGGGGATTGGAGACCCTAATTTTGAAATGTTTATTACTTTTGGGCGTTTTTATCGCGTCATGCATTTTGCATATCTGACCTAATTTGGCGATTGGATTCATCTCTCTTATATGCTTTCATAAAATAAGTATATATTATAGTATAATTATATATGACAACAGATGTTGATTTACTTCGGCTCAGTTATTCTTAATATACTTTTGAAAATCAATGTTTTGTTTGAATTATTTAGTTATTGCTTCTTGTTGCAGGGTTGTAATTGACAACGACGCATGTGAGGATGCAACTGTAATACAGGCATGCCCTGTTTCATGTCATTAATTCTGTTTATTTTTTAGCTTTGACTTTGGGATTAGGATAAGGTTCTTCAAAATTTTGGGTAAGCTCTTTCCTCAATTTCTATTGGCTGATATTTTATTTTCTTTTAGGTTGACAGTGTCAATAAGCATGGAATTCTCCTTCTAGTGGTCCAAGTTCTCACAGATTTGGATCTTGTGATTAAGAAAGCATACATTTCGTCCGATGGAGGATGGTTCATGGATGGTAAGCTTTTTCTATTGCAACAATGGGGTATAACAATGATCTTGGTGCGGTAGTAGGATGGAAACATTTCTATTTATGTTTTAATATGTTTTTCTAACTAAATTTTTGGTACAGTGTTCAATGTGATTGACCGGGACGGAAAGAAAGTAAGAGATCAAGAGCTTATCAGTTATATTCAAGAGGTATAAATTTCCACCATATCTTCTTGTATATGTTTGTTCATGGGATTAGTGATGATGAAAGATGAATACTCGAGTGCCCAGACTTTATTTACTTTAAAATTTTCCATTTGCAACTTTGAATGAATAATTAATATATGGTGCTTCAGTTTTTTATTCAGTGATGTCATTCTTGAGATATTATGACATTTGGCTAAATTCTGGTTATTCATCAGAAGAATCTGACCCTATCGTCATATTATTCTCAGTGTGACGGATGCCATGGTAGCTCAGCTGCCCCTCACTTGTCTACTGAATATTCTCTAACCTAGTGGAATTGTGAAAGTATGTAAAGCAATGTGCTTTTATTCTGCTTTTTAATTTGCTATGTTGATGCTTGAATGCATGATTAGTGTATGTTAGAGTCATGCCAAACTGCTCAAGAAAATAACGTGCTTATCACATGACTTTCCCACCACATGCGTAGTATTGATTCATTATTTCTTCTTGGCCCAAAATTTATTCCTATTGGTGTTGTCCATTTGCAGAGACTTGAAAGTGATGATGATTTTTTACAACCTTCTTTGAAAGGAATGGTTGGATTAGTGCCTTCTGAAAAGTACACCTGCATTGAGCTTACAGGCATGGATAGGCCTGGTTTATTGTCTGAAGTGTGTGCTGTTCTTGCTGATCTTAACTGTAATGTGGTCAATGCTGAGATATGGACTCACAATAAAAGAGCTGCAGCTGTGGTTCACGTCACGGATCATTCTACTGGTTTTGCAATCGAAGACCCGAAGCACCTGGCAACGATAAAGGAGCTGCTGTGCAATGTTCTGAAAGGAAACGATGCTCTAAATACTGCAAAAATGACTCTTTCACCCCCTGGAGTTACCCATAGGGAAAGAAGATTACACCAGATTATGTTTGCTGATCGAGACTATGAAAAAGTTGATTCATCAGAAAGGAATGAAGTTAATGCCAAGACTTCCAGACCTAATGTAATTGTAACAGATTGTACAGAAAAAGATTATACTGTGATCACCATGAGGTCAAAGGATCGACCCAAGCTATTGTTCGACATCATCTGCACTCTTACTGACATGCAGTATGTTGTCTACCACGGTGTAGTCCACACAGGAAGGAAGGAAGCATATCAGGTACTCTTAGAACTAGAGCTTCTCTTGTTCTACATCTTGATACTTACATCAATGAAATTTCTCCCCACAACACAGTTAATTAGTTTTCTTGCATTGCATACAGGCTAACATCTGCTGACAGTATAAACCTCTCTTTGTTAGGAATATTACATTCGTCATGTGGATGGTGTTCCCATTAGCTCCGAAGCTGAACGAGAACGCGTGGTGCAGTGCTTGGAAGCAGCCATTGAAAGACGAGGCACTGAGGTATTAAATTTTGAGGATCTTAACTTCTATTTACTGCAAAATGTCTAATGTCCGAGTGTGAAGAGGGGGCATCGTTGTTTGCAGGGATTGGAAATGGAAGTATGTGCTGAGGACAGAGTGGGACTGTTATCTGATATCACGAGGGTATTTAGGGAGAACAGCCTATGTATCAAAAGAGCAGAAATCTCAACAAAGGGTGGGAAAGCTCGGGATACTTTCTATGTGACGGATGTGAGCGGAAGCCCAGTCGATCCCAAGACGGTCGAGTCCATTTGCAGGCAAATCGGACAGGGCATCTTGCATGTAAAATGGAACTCAAATTCTTGCCCTAAACCACAGCAGGAGAGCACCATTAGCTTCATCTTGGGAACGTTATTCAGAGTTAAAACTTTTTCCACATTTCTAGATTAAACCTGGAATTGCAACTAATCCTAATCCTGTTACATAGGGGGTGTGAAGAATACTCTGTATATAGGTCTTGCAAACAGCCCCACTATACTGTAAATGGGTCTCTAATCTTGTGAATATATAGTCAGTCTGCAAGCAAAATAGTTTTCTGTGTACAGTCAGTGTAATTAATAGCAGCCAAATTATTCGTGTGAAGGTTCAATTACCAGTTCAATTTAAGTAACATGTTTTAAACACAAAGTCAAACTGTAAAACAGCACTGGAGTAAAAAACCAGGTTGGTTTGATTAGTGTTATTTGAAGCTAAATAGATTAGTTTTCTTTGAAGCAACATACACTTAAATTACCGGGGTAATTATGATGGCACAAAAGAAATGGAGAAAGTGAAAATGTGAGAACTAATAAGTAGGATTTTTTTGTCTTTCTCAAAGTAGACACCAAATAAAAACAAAAAACAGGGTATTACAAACGGAAACAAAAATTCATGTCCATATTAAACCTCGCCAAAACAGTAAATAGCATAATGGATGTCGATTTGTTCGATTCTAGTTACTAAAAAAGATTCAGAGGGGAATTGTTTAGTTCATCCTCTGGGCAGCTTCCTTAGCAAGAACCTTTTCTTTAGCCTTTGTCCTGGCCTGCGATTTCGATCCCATAACACCACCACCCCACTTCTTCCTCGTCTCATCGAACTTGTCATTGAAATTGGCCTGAAATATAAGTAGATCCATGTTATATATGATATGAGGCCCTGAAAGAAAGGCGGTTTAAACTCATCTATCTACCTTGATAGCCTCGAGGATCTTGCTGAACTCCATCTTGTCTTCATTCTTTACAGAGGTCAAGCAAAGAACAGAGGCAGTCTTCTTGTGAACAATCTGTAAAAATCGAAGAGTATTATATCATCATGAAAATCTTCTTTAGTCCCAATAATTTTAGACTGACTGTAGTGAAGAGAGACTTACAGTTCCCAATCTAGCTTTGCCCTTAACAATGCAGTATGGGATCTCCATTTTCCTGCATAATGCTGGGAGCCAAACAACTAGTTCAATTGGATCAACATCATGAGCGATGACAACCAGCTGGGCTTTGTTCTGAAAGGGAAATTTTGTCAGCTTTTGTGCAATACAGCCATCAGTTGGTAGATTTATACGATTTAAATTGTAAGCAAATGAATACCTGTTCGATGAGATAGGTCACGTGGTTGAGGCCATACTTCACCACAATCGGCTTCTTCAGTTCAGGAGTTTTTCCTTCAGCCTCGGCTTGAGCTCTTTTCAAAAGACGCTCTTTCTTTTGGGCTTTGTCCTCAGGCCTATACTTGAGGAGCATCTTGAACAGGCTAGTTGCTGGCATGTGGAGATATTTGAATGATTCAAGTTAGAATACCGCCACGAAGGCCATCAAAATATGATATACTTATTTAGCATTAAGGAATGACATATAAACATTGTAGGTATATTAAACAAAGATCCTTCCACAGTTCAACATATAAAGTAACTTGATCAAGTACATTCCACGATAAAGCCATTACTGCTTACAGAAATCTACAAGCCAGAATTTATCTTAGGTATTTTAACAGATAATTTGATCCAGGATTCTGCTACAACCTGACATATTCACAATTAAATCCGATGCAAAAATTGCATCAGAGGTTGAAGTTTTATCGTAAACCATCATAATAATATTTAATAATAATAAAGGCACATTATCACCAAGACACCAAATTCAATACATAACATTCGGAACAGTGAAATTGCAATAGTCCACTACAACTACTCAGCGTTATAAAATAACATCATTAGCACCCCTAAGCTTCAGACAAAATATCAAAGAAATCAACAAATTTAACAAATACTGTCAAGGGCAAACTCAATAATCAAAATACAACGTTTAATAATAGTCAAATCCTGAAACAATTTATGTTAAATACAGAAACGCAGTTTCTGTTCGACTACAATTTCTTCATCGAAGCATGTACAATCTCGAGCATCAGAAATTATCATACAGCGAGGATTTATAAATAAAACAAAGCAACAGATTTGCTAGAATGGAAATTTCGGCTGCTAATAGAAGAACGCACTTTCAAGCATTCAGATACATAACGAGATCAATCATCAACGGAAGCTTTAAATTCTTTAACTGTAAAGCAACACCCGTAAACGGAAGAAAATACGCACCTAAGTTCTTGTCCAAGGTTTTGGAGAACTGATGAATCGGAGGCGGGACCTTCAACCGCTGCTTCAATATCATCTTTTTCCTCTGAATCCTCACAACTTGAGGCCATTTCACAAACCTGTGGAGATCCTTCTTCGGCGGAAGCGCACCACCGATTCCGAATTGCTTCGGCCTCTTCTCGTAGAGCGGATTTACAACTTTCTCCGCCTTCTTCTTGGCCGCCGCCGGAAGCTTTGCGCCCTTCTTTGGAGCCTGAAAACATCGTTGAATTCAATAAATAATATTAGAAATGAACAAAACAATGTGCGCCATAGCTGGAGAGATGAGAGGAGATTCACCATTTTTCCGCTGCTGTGAAGAACTGAGTTGAGGGTTTCTGAAACGGCTGCGAACCCCAATATAAGCAGCTAGGGTTATATAAAACCCTATTGGAATCAACTCTTTAATGGGCCGTTAGGCCCAAAAATAACTTATATTGGGCTCAGTCTTCATTCTAGCAGACCTACTTTCTAATAAACTAACGGCCCATTAGTTTTTTTAAATCCAAAAGATTATTAGTTTTTATGATGGTAATGCTATAATCATTATAAATTCTTATTTTTTTTAAAAAAAATTACAATGAAAAGTATTAAATATTTTTCAATTTATTTTATAGTCTCCTTTTAAATTAACTGATTGATTGATAAACTTCAAGCATTTCAATGAATCTTTAAATGAACATCTCTAAGTTTAATGCCTTTTAGTAAACACATATATAAAGATAATTATTTAGTCTACTAACATTATTTTCTGTATTCGTGAAGGTGAGTCTATTTAATCCAAAATATTATTAGAAACACCCAAAATCAAAAAAGAAAAAAAAATGCACATATGAAAATACACTTTTAATTTTTATATCCTAAATAAATATATATCCAATAATTAAGTGATTAAGAACATCTTTCATTCTTGCTAAATACATCCAGGCACTTAAAAAAACAAAACAACATATTGCGAAGAGAAGAATGGAAACAACTGAACATATCAACACACTTACAAATTACAATGTTATTACAAGATGACATTCTTTTTTCATATAATTTCGTTAAAATCAATAATATCTTATATTTTATTTAATTAAATTATACAAAATACTCATTATTTTAATTACAACATCACTTTTTTTTTTAAAGCTATATGCAAGTCAAAGTGTGCCAAGTTGGGACAAGTGAGTATATTTTATGATAAAAAAAATGTAAAAATATAGTAATATGTAAAACAATTTTTTTCTTCATAAACTTTTGTGGTAGTATTTCTTGAATATTTTAAATTTTAACTCATTATAAAAGAAAAGGAAACAGCAGTTGGTGGACGACGGCGTCGTATCGTCTTCATTTTCAGGAATCGTGGGAAGAAACTCTGAACAGTGGGAGCAGAGTTGATTAGAGGTTGCTCCGATTCAAAGGAAAGTTGATTAATCGTTACTGTTATGTGAAAGATCTTCCGTTGTGATAGTAGACCTCCTCTCCATGGACAGCCGAAACGTCGTCGTCTGTGACAATGGAACCGGCGTAATGACCTTCTTCCCTCAGCCTGCACTCTCTGTGTATCGATCGATCAAGATTTTCATATTTTGCTTGGACTACTTTTTTTTTCTTTCCTTTTTTTTTGTTGATGTTTAGTCAATTCTGAAACTTTTTAGATTTTTGTTTGTTGATCGTGCATGTTTAGTTTAATTACCGAAATTTATGTGGTTACGTAGTGAATGCACTACTTTGAGCTTAGATTAATCTGATTTTTAGCTACATTTTTTTGTTAGTTGGTGATTTATGTGATACTTCTGTTCTGACAGTTGATCTTGATTGTTCGGGTCAATAAGTGATTTTTATTCTGTGGATTGAAATGAATGCAGTATGTGAAGTGTGGTTTTTCGGGTGAGAACTTCCCCACATCAGTGTTCCCTTGTGTGGTTGGAAGGCCTATGCTTCGCTTCGAAGAATCTTTAATGGAACAAGAGATTACGGTCAGTTTATTGTTTTTGATTCATGCATTTTTGGTAATTCTTTATTTTCATTTTCTAACGAGCTCGTGAGCTCAGACTATCGTTTTTAAAGTAAAATTCTTGTGAGCATGCTTGTGCGGCACCTTCTCAATGAATTTAGGCTTCAGTTTTAGCATGAAATTGGTCAAATTTGATACATTTAGATGTTGACAACAGTTTGTAAGTTGCAATTGAGTTCTTTTCCAGGTACTAATACCAACATTGAGTTTTTCCTTTGGTTATGATAATCTGACCTCTAACTGAATACACTCCTACAAACTATGTAACTGAAAGGGTAAATCATACAAGTATTAAAAAAGAATTAATTTTGTTTCAATTTTATCAGTTTGATGAATGCCAAGTTGCAACTCATCTGCTGGAATACTCGTCAAATCAAAAATTCCCTATGATGTGTTGCTATCTAGGATTTGAAACATGTAATCTGAATGTATATAATGATAAATCTCTAGCAACTCCAATCCAAGGATCTTAATCCCATGGATCAAAACACTCTATTATAGAGGCATTTGTACTTGTGTTTTTATCTATCTTTAGCTGTGCATGTTGTTTGTCCTACACCGGCTTGTTCTCGATGTTATTGAATCTTTTAATGTTTTCTTCATAGGATACCCTTGTGGGGGATGCTTGTTTAAAGTGGCGGCATCAATTAGACGTATCTTATCCTGTTAATAACGGCATAGTGCAGAATTGGGATGACATGGGGCATGTTTGGGACCATGCTTTTTTTAGTGAACTTAAGGTTTTTTCTTCAAAACCATATAATTATATGTACATTTCTAAATGTTCTTGAGTATATGTAAATTTAATTTCTTTTCATTTATCCCTTCTGAAGATAGATCCTAAGGAATGTAAAATTTTGCTCACTGACCCACCTTTGAATCCATCCAAAAATCGTGAAAAGATGGTGAGTTTACTTCATATATAGTTCTATTGATGTATTCAAGTCTTCTAATATTCAGATTACATGATTTAATATTCAGCTTATCTCTATTTCAGGTTGAAATTATGTTTGAGAAATACAACTTCGCTGGTGTGTTCATTCAGATACAAGCTGTTTTGACATTGTATGCTCAAGGTGCTTATACTGTAGTTAAATGTTTCAATTATAGTTTCAAGTTTCAGCTACTGAAGCGTAGAATACTTTTAATTTGGTCTAGAAGGCGATTTAGGTGAATGTAATTCATGCCGAATGGGAACAACTAACAATTTTAACGTTATTTCTGTCCTATTATTTCTGTGGAATAAGGTAATAATGTGCTTTTAATGTATTTTTGTAAATGCTCAGGGTTGCTTACAGGACTAGTTATTGACTCAGGCGATGGAGTTACGCATGTGGTAAGATTTCTTGTGTGCTGTATTAGTCATATGCTTGGGTAGTGATGAGATAATTAATCTATCAATTTCTTTGCCTGGTTACATTTGTTATTTGTTAGTTTGCTGAATGATATTTAATAAAAAACTGACAAGATCGGAGCCAGGAGATATGTTTTTGAAACAAATGGGAAAATGATTGTGATTATTGCGTTGTAAACAAAGGTACTATTGAAGTTGGTTAGTGCTCGAATAGATTGGGAATTCAATCATCTAGATATGCCAGCATTTTACTGGGAACTTATCGATGCTGCCTGACTTTGTGGAATTGATGTGAGATGGTTGTGTGGGATCTGTTTTCCAGGTTCCAGTGGTTGATGGATATTCATTCCCTCATCTTACGAAGCGGATGAATGTAGCTGGGCGACATATAACTTCATACCTTATTGATTTGCTTATGAGGAGGGGGTAAGTGCTCTTGAAACTATAGAACTGAGGTAATGAAAATTGAAAAATGACGGTGATGACTGAGTGACACTCTCTCAACGGATGCCTTTCTTTCTGCAGGTATGCAATGAATAGAACAGCTGACTTTGAGACTGTGAGGAATGTCAAAGAGAAGCTCTGTTACATAAGGTGAGTCTGCCTTTCTCATCTTCTATGGACCCATGACTGGACATTTAGGTTTTAACATGTGCCTACTTTGCTGTAGTTATGATTATAAAAGGGAATATCAGCTGGGACTTGACACTACCATCCTCGTTAAAAATTATACTGTATGTAGAATCTCTGCAATTTCTTGTCATTTATCGAACAACTACAATTATATTCAAGTGTTGATATTTATCTAGCTCTACTAAATAGCTTCCAGATGGAAGGGTCATTAAAGTCGGCAATGAGAGGTTTCAAGCACCCGAGGCTCTATTCACTCCAGTAAGTATGTTTCTACCATTTCGAAGCTATATAGTTTTTTTTTTTTTTCCTTTAATCAAATCTTCCATGTTTACTGTCCACTTTTGGCACATCTGCCATTCTTATGCAGTTGCAAGTGTTCTTAAATGTGCTGCTTAATTCTTATTCAAATTTGTTTTTTTTGAAGGTTGCAATTTAGCTGGGTATATTGGTAATGATACAATTATTTATTTATTTAGTCTTGATAGTTATGGATAAGTATTTGAAAACATTTGTCATATTGGCTAATAATTCCTCTATAGAGATGGACAGGTTTTTCTTTAACTTGAGGTTTCTCTAGGGTGCATGTTTTGTAGAGGAATTCTGTTTTGCATCAGTTTCCAGTTATAGCTTCATCCATGCTCTATGACTGCTAGGAATAATATCTTATTGCAATTAATGTAGGAGCTCATTGATGTTGAAGGAGATGGAATGGCTGACATGGTATTTCGTTGCATTCAGGAGATGGATATTGACAACAGGATGATGGTAGGTATAATTTCACAAACTAATATATCTCTTGAACCTTTTTGCAATTTGTGCAATTAGAATCCGCCATTTTTTTTGACAGCTCTACCAGCATATTGTCCTGAGTGGTGGAAGTACGATGTATCCTGGATTGCCTAGTCGGTAATATTATTGATTCAATTTTTTTTTATAAAAAAACATGATCATTTCTATACAGTCTCATTTAACAAGAATTTTCTTTGCCAATTTATTTTGAGGACTTTTTGGTTCACTGGTGTAGATTATGTGCCCTAAACTTGAAGAGAATGCCATGCTTTCTTAATATAGGGTGAAGAATTAATGATGAATTTATTTCCTATTATGATTAGCCGGCTAGCTGCAAAAGACACAAATTGCAATGTTAAGGCTAGCCTTAGGCCCCTGATGCATTGCATCTACCATGGCTTCTTCTGAAAAATTTTAAATCATGAAGTGCAATAATTTACTTTTTCTGTTCTAAATTCGAGATATTTAATAACTTCTTGTAGTTTTCCATAAATCAAAGGACAGCAAAATATGATATTCCTTCTTTCTTTTGTAAAACTGGGGCCACATTATGCATAATATGAAATAGTTACTATAATGGTGCATAGTTCATATTGGTCCGTTTGGTCCATGTAAAGCTAGAAGTTTTGTTTTTGTTTTTTTGTTTTTTTGTTTTTTTTTTCTACTGAGAAACTTATCTTGGCTTGGTTAATGTTATCATCCTTTTCCCAGCTTAGAGAAAGAAATATTGGACCGTTATCTTGAAGTTGTTTTGAAGGGAAACAAAGACGGATTGAAGGTAAGTTAGTAAATTAATCTTACTTCCTGCTTATGAACTCTTCTTTTTCTGTGAACTTTAAGATATTTCTTTCCTTGATAAGTTGAGTCAGACAAGATTAAGATACCTGGAGTTAATAATAATACCTATTCATGTCATGGTAACCTACATAAGAGGATTGAATAGTGATTCAAAGGTGAGTGTATTTGATATTATCTGTATACAGAGTAATATTATTATAATTATATTTTTAATTTTAATTCTTCAATATAGTAATATTGTGATGCTATAATTATTTAAATTATGCTTACTAATATAGAGACAATATGATGCCATAAGTATGCATGCTTTTTTTTTTCATTATGCCTAATGATATAATGGAAAGATTTGATGAATATAGAGACAATATGCTGAACATTCATGTTGTCTTTTAATTTTTTCTTTTATTAAATATTAAATGGAAATATTTGAGCTCGAGAGCTTAAAGATTGATTTCTGCTCTTGGTAAAGCTGAATTTCAAAAGTTCATTCCGGTTTGTTCTACTTTTCTGATGAAAAATGAATATATTCTTTGTGTCATTTGCCATAGAAACTACGATTGCGGATAGAGGATCCACCAAGACGAAAGCATATGGTGTATCTTGGAGGCGCAGTTCTTGCTGGAATTATGAAGGTTCACTCTTTACCCACACCCACCCCACTCTACTCAAACGGCATGTGAATATGACTTTAAATATTGTTTAGCCATTAAAACAGAAGTTGATTACTTGAGGCATTTCATTTCAAGCAATCGTGGAAATATATGGGAACTGATCGTTCCTCTTCTTAATAGCAGTTGCATTATTTGGTAACCATTAAGCTTTTTTAGATCAGCTATATATCAGGTGATGTTTCATGTAGCATGCTCATAAATATTGCTTGAATCTCATTCTTTTACACATTTCCTGATGACATTTTCCTATTTGATTGTGAATTGATCTTTCCACAACCTCTCTGCCTAATACAAAATCAAAAACGTCCTTGTGTAATGCACTTATAATTAACATTCGGACCATGTAAATGACATTGCAGGATGCTCCCGAGTTTTGGATTAGCAGACAAGATTATCTGGAAGAGGGAATTGCTTGTCTGAGCAAGTGTGGCCAGGCATGACTACCCCTCCGTTCTCAACGATCCCTCTCATTGTTATCAATTTTCGAGCAAAAGCAGATGTGAACTTTTCATGTATTCTGGACATATTTGTTATCAATATAAATGAAAGATGTGCTGATTTTGGATATAAAGTGGTAGATCTGTCAGCAGTCTGAAATGAATAGCCATAATTATAATGAGACTTGTAAGAAGCAGGTAAAGCTTATTTATTACTAAACCTTACCTATCTGAATGATGTACCAGAAGATAGGATTTACCCTATCAGCACTGCAAGTTTTTTTTTTTTTGGGTATATATAATATATATATATATATATATATATATATATATATATATATATATATATATATATATATATATATATATTCTGTGTGTATTTAGTATCAAACTCATGTATTAAGAATCTAAGATACTGAACGAACATGTGATATAATATTGCAGCATCATATAAAAAGAAGTTAATAAAACTATAATTGTACTCATTGATGCAATTTTTTTCTTTGACGGAACTCATTGATGCAATTGTTATGTTATTTTAAATACTTTTTCAAGACGTGTTGGTGTCATTTTCTGTAGGTTTATTCGGGTTCGAATTCCTTGGGCCATTGTGGTGTAACATCTTTTGTGTTATACCGTTGGATGAATGACATATAAGAAAGAGGAAAAATTATACCCTAAAAGGGAAAATATCAACCCTAGGGGCAATGGTCGGATTTTCTTCCGTTTTTGTGTCAATTATACAATTAATGGCGCAGAGGATCCGTGTGTTTATTTATTTTGATACACTGTAAGTTGTCAAACTCTCTACCCAACATTAAATTCCAGTGTTGAAAAAAGTCATACTAAGAAATATACACTCTTTATATGATCTTTTTTCCTTCCTCACATAGCTACAAACTCCACAAAAGTTTAACTTCTTCTCCAATTCTTGTCCTGCATCCCACCTGTTTGCTTTTATCTCCCTGTGAATACTTTAAAGGGCACAATGGAGAAGAGAGACAATGGTGGTGTGTTTTGAGCTGAGTGTGGAGTTGGGAGAGGCAACTCTAGTCCCTCCAGCAAAGGACCACAATAAGGGACTTTATTTTCTTTCAAATCTTGATCAAAACATTGCAGTTATCGTTCGGACAATCTACTGCTACAAAGCAGGTCCTAAAGGCAGTGAAAATGCTGCAAAGGTCATCAAAGAAGCCCTGGAAAACATACTGGTTCATTACTATCCACTTGCTGGAAGATTAGTGTTGGGTACTGATGGAAAACTGATTGTGGATTGCACCGGGGAGAGCGGCGCTGTTTTTGTCGAGGCGGAGGCGAATTGTAGTATTCAAGAACTTGGAGATCTCACACAGCCTGATCCTCCAACTCTTGCCAAACTTGTGTATGAAATCCCTGGTGCACATAACATGCTTCGGATACCTCCTCTGGTGGCTCAGGTTAGTAGCATTTGATTCTGTTGTATGGTAAGAATTCTGTTGTATGGTAAGAACTCTGTTCCAATCTGTTTATTACCTGTATAATAAGCAAATTTTAATAATGAGTCGACCCGTCTCACATAGACCCATAAGTCTTACAGGAGGTTGTCCCAATGAAGAAATATTGAGTGTTTGATGTTGTGTATGATCATCATTCAGGTGACTAAGTTCACATGTGGAGGATTTATACTAGGACTATCAGTGAACCATTGCATGTTTGATGGGATTGCAGCAATGGAGTTTGTGAATGCATGGGGCACAACAGCAAGAGGCTTACCACTAACCACACCTCCGTTTCTTGATCGAACCATTCTAAACGCACGCGATCCGCCAAGGATAGAACACGACCACTTGTAATTCCTACAACTACAGGACTCATCAATCGCTCTACTTGATGATAAAGATGAAATGCTCTATAGATCCTTCTCTTTCGACCTTGAAAGAATCGAAAAGCTGAAGAGAGTAGCCATGGAAGATGATGAGCTTGTCCAAAAATGCACCACCTTTGAAGTGCTGTCAGCATTTGTGTGGAGAGCTAGAACTAAAGCATTGAATCATCCTCCAGACCAGCTTACAAAACTCTTGTTTGCTGTCGATGGGAGGAACCGATTCGAGCCCCCTCTTCCCAAGGGCTACTTTGGCAATGCAATTGTGCTGACAAACTGTCTCTGCAAGGCGGAGGATTTGCTCGATAGACCACTCTCACATGGGTTTCGTCTTGTTCAAGAAGCGATCAAAATGGTGAACAACGGATACATAAGATCTGCTATAGACTACTTTGAGGCCACAAGAGCTAGGCCCTCTCTCAACTCCACTCTCCTCATTACATCCTGGTGTAATCTGTCGTTTCATACGACGGATTTCTGATGGGGAGAGCCATTCTCAACAGTCCCTATTGGTTTACCAGAGAAGGAAGTGATACTCTTCTTATCTCATGGAAAGGAGAGGAAGAGCATAAGTGTGTTGCTTGGATTGCCATCTTCTGCTATGAAGATGTTCCAAGAATCTATGGAAATGTAAGAATTTGCTAGTAAATTGTAATAAATGTTATCTAATCCTAGTTTGATTTCATAATGCAGAGATGGATGACAACAACAATGAAGGGCCTAAAGATCGTAGAGATCAGATATGTATCAAAATCTTTACATGCATAAAAAAAAATCTCAACAAAATACACACACACATCATGAATCAAACAAGCCAAACACACTAAATTTAGACATCATCAAGCTTCAAGAAAGTAGAAAATATGACAACTAGGATATATATATATATGTAGACAATGCAACCAACAATATCTTGATTTATTATCTCCCACAAAGAGCTACATCCCTCTTATGTGGCTTAAAACTCAATGCATTGAGGCTGTAAAGGCAGAAATTGTCTTGCTTGGACTTGATCGAAATCTGGTCCGATGTTGTCCGATAACTCGGCACATCGCACGAGGTGGATGCGCTCGAGATAAGGCTGGCGCGGCAGGTGCTGCCGACAGCCTTATCTCGAGCGCATTGCACCCCATCAACAGAGGGCACTTCCAGCTTGTAAACCCCATATTTATTTGTTGTCCTGTTGACAGAGAATGAAATCTGTTCAGTTGTTCTTGGAGATATTGCCTTGAACATACAATCTATCCTCACTTCAACACCTGTGGAAGTCAATTAAACACACATGTCAAGGTTGCAAGAAAAGTGCAAATTCAAGAACTAGACTATACTACACTACACTCTGTGCGAATTCAACCTTGTAAGAAGTAGCTGTGTCTGGAGAAGGAGTTGTTGGAGCAGATATCACAATAGACCATTCCCATGACAGTAATTTGGGGATTGGAGATTGGTCTTGCAGCTTGAATTGACAGAGTGAGAAGAAACAAGAGAGAGAACACACAGAGTAGTGTTGGAGTTGAACCCATTTTTGCAGAAGCTGGAAAAGTTTTCATGAGATGATTTTGTTTTTCTTTTTTATTAAAATTTGTTTTGTTTTAGGTAATTAGGAGCCTTTGTGTTGTAATGAAGTTGAGTGTGTGTGTTTCTTCATGTGTGTGGATAATGAATTGCAGTTGTGTGTGTGTGTGTGTGTGTTGAGTAGCTTCTCTAAGCTAAGAGTTGAAGCACCTTTCTCCTATGCATATAAAACAAGTGCATGTGAATTTCCTTTGGCATATTGTGCAGCAGATGTTTATGCACCTTTTTTGTTGATGGGATTTTTCTTTTTCTTTTTTACCTTCAAAAAATATTGGCATTATTGAGAGATTTATTCCAATCTCACAAGTGACAACATGATTTTGAAGATTCTTATGAATATATATATATATATTTTTAATAATGCTTATGATGGTGAGGAAGATAGGCAAAGTTCAATGATTAACCAAAAAGAATAAATAAAATAAGATATGTTTAATTTAAATTCGTGTTAATTCATTTCACATTAAATGTTATATATATATATATATATATATATATATATATATATATATTAATGCTCCTTTTTGACCTCTTTACACAATAACTCTAGCGGTGGCACACTGGACTGTAACTTCAAATTGACAGTTTATTACAATTGAATTCAATGAATTACATTCAACAGTCATGTCAGTCTTTCTTACTCCATTTTATTTCTACAGAGTAATAAAGTGAAATATATTGTGTAAGGTTAAATATGTTTCCTTTGTTTGGTTACATGAATTCGGATTCTTTAGAGTTTTAAATGAATGTGTAAGAAGATAATTGATGAGAGGTGTAAAAGAAGACATAAGAAGTGAGAAAAAAATAATAACAGGTGATTGAGTTAGGATTAATAAGATTTGTATTTATAGTGTAAATGGATGAGATTTATCTTTCAAAGCCTTGTAATATTTTTGTTTGAAGTTTCTATAGATTTGAAAATAGTTTTGGTAGGTTGAATTATTATTTTTATTAAATTAATGTGTAGAAGATGGTGGTGATATGTTTAAAAAATTATTAATTTATATGAGAAATTAAAGGAAAAAAATTACTCCCTTTTGTCCTAAATCTTTTGACACTTTTTTTTACACACTAATTAAGGAAGTGCACTTTTTAGAAGTAGTTTGGTAGTTTATAGTAAAATTGATATTTTCTCAAATAAAAAAAGTGCAACATATGCTATGTATCAAGTGGGGCGATAATTTTGAAATAAGCATATTATTTTAGGTTGTGTTTGGATGGAAGGATTTGAGGAGGGATTTATAAATTCTTCCCTCAAATCCCTCCATCATGTTTGATAACATTGAAATCAATGGATTTATAAATCCAAGATTTTAAATTAATGGATTTCAAATCAATGGATTTGATTTTGAATTTTTTTAGTTGTTTTTAATGGATTTCAAATCCTCACTAAAACCGCGTCATTTGAAATCCTTCCGTTGTTGTTTAATTGATATTTTAATATATAAAATTAATATATAAAATTAATAAATTAATATATATATATATATATATATATATATATATATATATATATATATATATATATATATATTTTTTTTTTTTTTTAAACTCTACACCCAGCCTATCCCTACCCACCCACCCCAATTTTTTTTTTAAATTTTAAATTTTTAATATTTAAATAATAAAAATATTATCACCATGTCTACCCCCCTACCCACCCCCACCACACCAACACCACCCCCACCCCCACCCCAAAAAAAATTATAAAATTTTAAATTTTAATATTTAAATAAATAATAAAAATATTATCACCCAACCTACCCCTACCCACCCCCCCTCCACCGACCACCCCCAAAAAAATAATAATAAAATTTTAGATTTTAATATTTAAAAAATAAAAATATTACCACCCAACCCAACTCACCCCCTCCACCACCCCCACCCAATACCACCCCACCTCACCCTACCCAACCAAAAAAATAATAATAAAATTTTAGATTTTATTTTTTAAATATTAAAATCTAAATTTTTTTTAAAAAAAATTTGGTGGGTTGGTGGGTGGATGGATAGAGTGATAATATTTTTATTATTTAAATATTAAAATCTAAAATTTTATATGAATTAGGGGGTGGATAGGTGGGTAGGGGGTAGGGTTGGGTGATAATATTTTTTATTATTCAAATATTAAAAATCTAAAATTTTATAAATTTTTTTTTGGGGTGGGGGTGGGGGTGGGGGTGGGTAGAGGGTAGGTTGGGTGGTAGAGTTCCCTCAAAAAAAATTATTTTTAATAAAATTTTAGATTTTAGTATTTAATATAATAAAATTTTATTATTTTTATTTATTATATATAAAATTCTATTTTAAAAAATAATTTTTGAATTATGAATTTGAAATCCTTTCAAAGATTCATAATTTATCCAAACAGTTGAATTCAAATAAATTGATTTAAAATTCAAGAAATTTAAAATCCACCCATTTTCAAATCCATTAGATTTGAAATGACTCAATCCAATCCAAACACAGCCTTATGGTATATAATTGAGAATTTGATAGATGTATTTCCCTTTTTTTGTGTTGCAAATTATTGTGGGATCAAGGAAAATCAAAATTGTGAAAACAATTATGTGATGAAGGTAACCTCTCTCTCTCTCATAGTGCATCATACGCTTAGTTTTTTGGGAAACCAATCAAGTTTATATTTGTTCTAAATTTCTAATCATGAAGAATATTTGCACATGTTCATCATGCTTCAGTTTCAAGTATTTTTGTTCTTATTTTAACGCCATTGCTTCAACATATATTGTTTGTTTTCAATTTCCAGTGAATTTTAGTAAAGTTTGAACGCGTCATTTTAAAAATTCACATATAGGATGATTAACTATGAAAGGTAGACACTACAAAAAAAAAAATATTTTTTAGCATCCGAATTTATGAACGAAATTCAATCCGTTGATAATTACCAATAGATTAGCAACAAAATAACATTTTTGAATGTCAACGGATTTAGTCTCTATTTTAGTAACAGAATTCAATCTATTTGTAATTACCAACGGATTAGTAAGGGAATTATTATATAAATTACCAACCGAATTATTAGCAACAGATTACCAACCACCAAGGCTTTTACCAACAAAATATTCCATTGGTAAAAAAACAGTTTTTTTTAGTGAGATACTCCATTTTTCTTTTAGAAAGTATATTTGTCTGTTTTATATTTTTTCTGTCCGGTTGAAAAAGGATATTTTACCTTTTTCACGTTGATTAAGGAGTTTTATTATTTAAGGTCCGCTTGGTTCGAATTCTTCAATTGGAATGACAACGTGTATCATTAAGGAGTTCAATTACAATTGAATGAAAAGTGATTGAAGGGTGTATAGTAGTTATTGAATCAATGAGAGTGATTGAGGAATTTTTTTATTCCCATTAAATCAAACAAGCATTACACCTACATTCCCATTAACTCCACCCAATACAGTGTGAAGTATGAGTGTAGTCTCATATTTTAATTGTATTAGTGGGTGTATATTAATCTATATACGTAAAAAAAAAGAAATGAGATCCTTTGGGACGGACGCCCCTAATAAAAAAAAAAGACTATTTCAAGCGGGTATAGAGAGTAGGTGTATTAAACTTCACCAAAAAAAAATCATATTAATATTCAATTTTAAAATTACATTTTAATTACATTATAAAAAATAAAAAATTTTCGTAAAAGATCTATTTACCGTAACGGTGCAACTTAACGTGAGATCGAGGAATTATGTTAAATAAAATAAATAAATAAATAAATAATGAGTGAGGCTCCTGTGCACCCGGGCGCACGGAGCAGATTCTGTGCGCCTTTACAATTTTCATGCCCCTTTACAATTTAAACCCCTAGCAATACATAAGTTTAAATAGGATTGGAGGGGAGGGTTGTGCTCACATGGGGACACGGAGCATCTTTCCGTGTCCCCGGGCACACGGGAGCTTTTGCCATAAATAATTCAATAAATTTTAATTTTTCAAAAATAAAAAATTAAAATGCGTTCATGTCTAAATGACAGACTCCCTCTTAATCTGGGTTTAACAGTGTACTTAAAACGGCGTCCATCTAAATGACCTTTTGACTAGCTTCAGTGTACGAATGAATCACTATAACGGGAAAATTTTAGCTGATTCTGATTCTTCAAATTAGGGTTTTAGGCGAACCTCCGCTCCTTCCGAATTCCGGTCCCCGCCGCGCCTCCACCGCCCGTCGTTGTTTCTCCCGCACTGCACTTGCTCAGGTATTTCCTGGTGACTTTTTTGCCGATTCCGATTTCCGCCGTGGTCTGCGGTTGGTTCTCTAGCGTCGCCGCCGTATGTTCTTTTCGTCCTGTTTTATTTATTAATATATTTATTATTTTGTTGACAATGTGAATCATCTCTGTGCTCCGCAACAATAGGCTATGGTATTATTATGTAAAAACTCAAAAATGCTTTTCACCTTGTTCTAAGAGTCGTACCTCCCAATTACTGTGAAGAACTGTAACTGATGCACGTATTTTTGAAGGTATGGAATCATAACATAGAATTTAGCTTGTATATCTTCGTTCTTTGTCAAATTTCTTATGCTATGTGTTGAAGTCGTAATGCATTTCCAAAGGTGTGTAATAAAAACGTAGAACCGAGCTTGTACACTGGATTTCTTTTGTTGTTTGTTGTGTTTTCATTTATGCTGGTCACCATTTAATTTTTTCCGTTTTTTAATTAATTTATTATTGTCTATTCCGTCATTGCCATTCAGATGGGAAGCAGCAGTTCAGATGAAGAATCAGACATCAGCGACTCTGAAATTAATGAATATAAAGAGAAGCCCTATGAACTTCTGAAGGCTGGCACTTACAAAGTGAAGGGCCCAAATGGTTCCCTTAGATGCCCGTTTTGCGCTGGTAAGAAGAAACAAGATTATCTGTACAATCATCTCTATCAACATGCAATAGGAGTTGGTAAAGGCTCTGCTAACAGAAGTGCAAAGCAAAAGGCAAACCACCTCGCACTGGCGATTTACCTTGAGAACGAACTGGCTGATGAAGCTGAACCAATACCTCAGTCCTCAATAACTATACCAGTTCAAAAATCTGAGAAGGTTGAACTGTTCTGTTGGCCTTGGGTGGGGATAGTGGCCAACATTAAAGATAATCCAATGTACGGTGATAATGACTGTTACTGGTTGAAGAAGTTTTCCAAATACAAGCCAACACAATTTGAATTGTTCTGGGATGACAATCACCAGAACGCTCAAGCTGTTGTGAAATTTGAGAATGATTGGAGTGGGTTCAAGAGTGCTATTGAGTTTGAGAAGTCCTTTGAAGCTGATGGCCGCAGTAAGAAAGATTGGGCTATAAGAAGAACTTCTCCGGGGTCTAGTATCTTTGGTTGGTTTGCTCGTGAAGATGATTATCAGTCAGATGGACCAGTGGGAGGTTATCTTCGCAGGACAGGGGTATTGAAAACCATATCTGATGTAGTTCAGGAAGAGGCAAAAGATAGGAACAAGATTGTCGGGACTCTGGTCAATGAGATTGACTTGAAAAATGAAAATTTAGATGAATTGCAGATCAAGTTCAATGAAAAGACCTTGTCGCTTAGTAGGATGCTTGAAGAGAAAGATGAGCTTCACCGTGCTTTTTATGAAGGTTTGTTGTGTATCCTTTCATTTCTCCTTTTGTTTTGTGGGACTGTCCTCTTCGTGTATTGTTATCAAATAGTATTATGAGCTTTTTTTAACCTAGTTGTTACTCCAAAATCTATTCGAACCACTGTCTTTGCACTCATGCATTGATATTCAACGGCTTTAAGATGTTTGAGTGTACCACCCCTCTGACCTTAGTTAAAAAATTTTCATTGAACCAAAGCTACTGTTTGCCCACGATTCTGCTGATGCCAAGATCAAACTTGTTCTTTTTCAGAGACAAGGAAATTACAAAGAAGTGCCCGTGATCACATCAAGAAAATTTTGGATGAACAGGAGAAACTGAACCTAGAGCTGGATAGTAAGAAAAAACGACTTGACTCATGGAGCAAAGAACTGAATAAACGTGAGGCATTAACTGAGCGTGAGAGACAAAAGCTCGAAGAAGAAAAGTTAAAGGTAACACTCTTGTTTGATCTTTTTCTCAGGTATCTAAGGGAGATTTTGTTATGGTTGTGGAATCAGTAGAGGAATATAGGAAGAAAATATGTTTTTGCAGTCTGTTGGGAAAAGATTATTTGTGAAGCATTTTCATAGATCTCTTTCATTTTATTTGTTGCTATTCTCTACTGTATCTTGTTATTGGTGTTTTCTTATGGTTAATGGAATATGTTACGATGGCATTGTTTGAATATCATACATATAACATTAATGGAGTTGGGAAAACCATATCTAAAAAATTAAAAATTTGCAAAGATTTATGAACGCAAAATGTGTTTAAACATCATATATGTGTATGTCTTTCTTTATTTTTATTTTGTGCAATTCGTGTTGCTGACTGGAAATTTATTTTGTTACTCTAATTTAATGTTTTGTTCATATGTGAGTTTCCTCCTTCATATATAGTTGAATGTTTAAGTTGTCTTTTTCTTACTAATTATCTGGATTGCTTTTCCGTATTACACTGCTTTTGTCTCTTGCAAATTTATCATTTGTCATCTCTTATTGTGGTATTACAATTATACTACCTAATTGGTGCTGAGTTCTGACACTTTTTTATTATACTTTCAGAATGACATGAGAAACAGTGCTCTTCAATTGGCTTCTGAAGAGCAAAGAAAAGCAGATGAAAATGTTCTGAGGCTAGTTGAAGTGCAAAAAGTATGTCCCGAGATATCATTAACTTTCCTACTTCCATGGCATGCTAGCGATGTATACTATCCAGTTAGGTGGTTGTATTTCTTTTCATATTTCATGATATATATTGTGTATGATGCAGCGAGAGAAGGAAGAGGCTCTCAAAAAAGTTCTCGAGTTAGAAAGAAATTTAGGTGAGAAGCAAAAACTTGAGATGGAAATTGAGGAACTTAAAGGAAAACTAGAGGTGATGAAACATATGGGAGGGGATGACGATGAAGCCGTTCAGAAAAAGATAAATGAGATGAAGGAGCTATTGCAGGAGAAAAAAGATGATTTGGAAGGTCTCGAAGACTTGAATAAGCAACTACTGTCAAAAGAGCGCCAAAGTAATGATGAGCTGCAAGAGGCTCGCCATCTACTAATTGAGGTATGATAATGATGTTGTCCTGTACTGTTTAAAAGATAACCAATCCAAAGACTAAACATGTGGTGAAACCTTGCTATCAATTATAGAAAAGATTGGTGAGGATTCTTTTATGGCCGGCAAGCCCTTGGTGCGTATTATTTGGTTAAAGATGTGATGGCAGTAGACTCCTTATTTGGTTTTTTGCTTTAAGCCTTTCAAGTTTTGCTGTGATATGGGTGTAGTAAACCTATTTGTACCTTGGAAGTTCATGTTTAAACTTCTAAATTGCTGCACCGACTTATTTGCAGATTTCTAAAAGAAGAAATATTTACTCAAGAAATTGGATGAGTTTTAATTGTTATCCGTCTTGCATATGTTGAGAAATCTATGATCTATAAGACATTATGAGGTGGGCGTTGTTTCATTTATGACATGCGGCTAGGTGGTAAATGTTTCTAGGCATAGTTGCCAAGAACAACACACACACATATATATATATATATATATATATATATATATAAATTTTGATATAATACATAAAAAAAATAAAATTCTATTAATATATGAACGCATGCTAAAATATATGCTTGAATGCATACTCTATAGGATTTTGCTGTTTGGTGCATGTTTATGTCTGCATGTAACAATTGCTGCTTTGAAATTTATGCTATCATACTTTTGATGATTATTGATATTTTAATTATATTTAACAATTCTTAGAATTAGTTCTTTTTTTTTTTGAGGCCCGGGGCAACAAGTTGGATTCTCCCTCCTCTACCTACCTTACCTACCTGCAACTCTGACATACTATGATTGTCTTTCTAATGTTACATCTGCCTATTTGTTTTGCTCACTATTAGAGTTTGAAAGATACGCTGAACAGCAGCCGTGTAAACATTGGGATAAAAAGGATGGGCGAACTTGATGAGAAAGCCTTCAAGAACGCCTGCAAACGATTACACCCACCTGATAAAGCTGACATCGAGGCTGCAACTGCTATTTCGTCGTGGCAAGAACAATTGAAAAACCCTGAATGGCACCCATTTCAAGTTGTCGAAGATGCCAAGGGAAATGCTCAGGTAGCTTGAAATGTCTTCCTCTTAACTAAGCTTTTTGTCGTTTTGTATGTCATTAGCTAAAACTTCTCAACTCTTAAATAATAAATGGTGGTGCTTACTTTCAGAGCGTGCTCAAGGAGGATGATGAAAAGCTAGTGGGTCTCAAGGAAGAATATGGAGACGAGGCCTTTGAAGCTGTTGCAACAGCCTTGAAGGAAATCCAAGAATACAATCCCAGTGGATGCTATGCAGTTCCGGAGCTTTGGAATTTCAAGGAAAATAGGAAGGCCACTCTTAAGGAAGTCATCGCTTACATCTACAATCAATTAAGGACGCTCAAACGCAAGAGAACTTGAACAGGTGTGCTTGTCATCTTAATTAATTCAAATATTTAGCCATTACTACCATTTTTTTTCTTTAAATATGAGTTAATTTTCTTAGACTTTTCGTTTGATAGATCGATCAGACATTTCGTGCAACATGAATTTTTTTGCTAGTTGAGTAGTGTATATAAAATTTACCACATAATTTGCGTAGGCATAAATTTAATTGTTTTAGAATTCATATTCATAGTATTTAGGATCCCCTACTTGCAAGAAGTTATTTATGGTCTTATGGAAGTAGTGTCCAATTAATAATAACTGAGATCAAGTTATAACTTTTAAGCATTGTTTTACTGATGTGTCAGTGTTTTTCCTGGGAAAAAAGCGAAAACCACTGCAGTATCACATTGTAAAGTTTTCATGGAGTGTGTGTGTCGTTGTTTCCTTGTTATAATGCTTTCTTACAGTACAAGTCCCTCTACCATCCCTTGCAATTGAAGTATTTAGCACTCTCCTTCTCCTTTATGTAAATATGTTATTGTCATTACCTCTCTTCTTTTTCAATATCGAATTACTCAGAATGCTCTAATCTGACTCTCTTATTTGCATCGTTCAGCTTATGGGTGGCGGCGAGCGCGACTGTTCTGCATTTGGGTTAGTTCAAGAACAACCGGTAAATTCTATGCAATCTGGAATGATACTCTTAAGAAATTCGAAACTTGTGATTTTTCATCTCATCAGCAGAAAATATGGATCGTATATGCTGATGAGTTATTTCGAGTAATGAACATATTGGTCGAATTTCTCTGAATCTGTGCAAGTACTTCTATTGATGGCTTGCTTAGTTGCTTTCTGCTATCAGGCATTGAAAATAAATGATGGGATGACTCAACTTCTTTGGGCTAACACCAATACATGACTTGAAAAATGGTAAACATATGTGTGACACCGTCTCATGGGGAGTTCCGTGAGTTGGATAAGCAGGGATATCATTTTAATGAAAAGTTATATTCGAATTAATGAACAGTGATAGTGGTGCAGGGAATTGTTTCATGAACAATTTGTAGTATACATATAAAGTGAGTTTTAACGAAAAGTGATTCTACTATCTTTGATAAAAAGTGATATATAAGAAAATATAAAAACGGTTTTCACGTATGTATGCCATTCCTACCATAGACTTGCAACCATTTCTGACCTTTTGAAGCCATGAATCATGAGAGGAAATTCTTGTCAGTATGAGAGTGTCTCGTGTGGGGGAGGATCCACTCTCACTGTCGAACAGTTTATTAAAACTTGAAAATCAACTAGTAAATATTTAGCTGCAAATCTTTTAATTTGCATTGGTGGTTGATTGTATTATCATATTTATTAAGCTTGTAAATATAAAGTTAATATATAGTATGGATTAATAAAAGCTGGATAAATATCAAAATTAGTCTTGTAAGTATGACATTTTTCCAACTTTAGTCCTCTATCATTTGCAATTCTCAATTTTGGTCATTTTTTGTCCACTTTTAGTTCTTTTGATCCAGTTTTGGTCCTTTTTTCAAAATTTGGTCTATTTTTTGTCCACTTTAAATGTATACACGTTCGGATCATTTTTGGACTTTTTTTAACATAAAGGACTAAATTTGGACAAAAATGACTAAATTTGGACCAAAATGACTAAAAGTGGACAAAAAATTATCAAATTGAGAATTGTAAATGATAAAGGATTAAAGTTGGAAAATGACATACTTACATGACTCCCATAAAAGCTTGTAAATGTGTTAAAACTGTTACCCATAATTTCTAAACAATTTCTTAAAAATAATGTATTTCTAGTGAAAAGTAATAATCTTTGATTATTAGAGCAGGCGATTTTTCACGAATTATGTAGTTCAAAATTTGTACTCTATCCTTTTTTGTCAAGTAATAATCTTTGATTATTAGAGCAGGCGATTTTTCACGAATTATGTAGTTCAAAATTTGCACTCTATCCTTTTTTGTCATATGAAGGTTTACGTTTGCTTTTTATACGTATATTAAAGAGGGTCTCATATTTTAATGTGTAGTGAGTAGATTTAAAAGAATTTATTATCTTCATGCCATCAATTTTAATTTGAATAGATGGAAACTTATGTAATATTATACTCTCTCCGTCTAGTTCAAAGAGAGCTTTACTTTTTGCACATGGAATAAGGAGTATTATATTATTTAATGTGTAGTAATTAGTTATATTAGTAAATATGTGAGCTTTATATTTTAATTGTATTAGTTTGTAATATAAATTGTATTAGTTTGTGTGGATATGAGATTTTTTGGGGCGGAAGCCCAATCGGAAAAAATGAACTCTTATACTCCAAGATATTAGTTTTTGTGTAGGATCCAGGGAAAATGGGGACAAGTAAAATGAGAATGTCTAAACGTGGTCATTGTGCTCACTCTCATAAACACAAATATAAGCTCTAACCTACATTACTTGTATGAATATATGAATAAATTTAATATAAAACTACAATAATCATTCGAATATACTCGATTAAAATGATACAAAGTCATGAAAATACAAATTATTATAATATCTTTTCGTTTGTCCTTTTGCTAAGAAAGAACCAATCAAACTAACCCACCAATACAGCCAAAAAGTTGAAGGAACGTAGGAATAAGTCCCAAATTTAAAATTTTCGTTAAATACAAAAGCTGAAAATCTTAAGATATTTTATTTTTTATTTTGTGGGTATTTCCAATTAATTAATTGAACTAAAACAAAAGATATTAATCGATAAATACGATAGCATGAACGACAGATTTTACCTATTACCATATTTAGAAATCTTGATAGTTGAAAAATTAATACCCTAAACTTTTTGAACTTCTTAAAAAAAAAGTTTTATTGAATTTAAATTAACACGATTTGATTTATAAGCGGAGAAAAAAAATCATTAAATTGCATGATAACATGTGTATCTATTAGCAAAATATATAAGGTGTATTACTATCTGTAAAAAAAAAAAAAACAGAAAAGGTGTATTGCTAAAGGGACGAAAAAATTTCTAATATCATTGTTTTTTCCCAAATCTATATTTAATTAATTTATTTATTTATTAATCTGCCTTGGTAAATGATTAACATTGTAACATGGGACACTGCTATTATGGGTCCTCGATCCGGGTCTACCCGTTTGAATCGGGCATCCGCCTCGCAATGGTATGTGCGACGGTCCGATGGATATCATATTGGGCCTTACTAGTGGGCTTGGGCATTTATCAAACACTCATTTCACTAAAAATAAGATTAATATACACTATACATTTATTATATTAGAAAAAGTGGATGTAATGGTATTATTTTATTAAATATAATGAATAAACTCACAACTACTTTATATGTGTGCATTCTCAATTCTCACATTGACATACGTATGCATTCTCTCTTCGCTAATCTCTTGTATCTTTTACTATCACATATATAAATATTATTTTACAAATATCATTATCCACATCTTATACACAGTGCTGATGTATTATAAAAATAAAAGTTATCTAGATGAAAACTAACATAAAATACCACTACGTAAGATTTTAAAATTCATATAAAAAACATGCCCTTTCTTTCTGAATTGGTTATGCATGAAATGACTCCATAAATACTAGATTAAAAAAAATGAAAAATGAAAAATGAAAATTGTGAATACATGTTTTCTTCACATAAGCATAAATTACTTGATGAGGTAATTAAGAGTAATATATAAATTATTAAATAAGGTAATTAAGAGTAATAAATGAATTATGAGATTAAAAATTTGTACGTTGTGAGACCTTCTCACTTGAAGAAATCCGTGAAATAAATAAGTAATATTACTAAAAAAATACTTCATTTGAATTATTTTATGTATGATTTGTAATAAATAAAAAATGATAAATTTATTAATAGAAGTGATAAATTATTTAAGAACACAAATATTCGTGTAAAATTAGTTCACGGTGTAAATCTTGCCTCCCTCTCAATCATATTATACCCTATGTTACATAGGGTGTTCAAATTAAAAAAAACTACAAAATTTATAAGAATTTATGATGTAAACTCATTTTAAAAAAATTAATTCATTTAAGAAAAAACGTAGGTAAGCGAAGGAAAAACAAAGAGAGAGAAGGTAGCCGAACGATGAGAGAGAGTGGGAGGACAAGAGCTTCAATCCTTTGGCAAATCCAAGGAATAGGCGGCGCCACCCAACACGCTTTACATCAGACGATTTCTTCAATGTCCCCTTTTTTTTTCTTTTTCTTTTTTCTCCTGATTTTTTCTTCTTCTAATTATTGTTCTAAGATTATTGTGGGTAATTTCATCTAAATTATCTCAATTTCTATGGTATATATACTCTCGTGAGACGGATTATTTATGAGATGGGTCGACTCATTATTAAAATATATTAATAATAAATCATATTATAATATGTTAAAATTATACTTTAATGCATAATAAGAATACTTTAAAAAATATATTTTAACAAATGTTAAACATACTTTATCTATACAGTAAGCATACTTTAGTGATGATCTACCCATCTCAGAAATAACCCGTCTCACAAGAGATTTTATTATATTGAAAAGGATAATATTTATACATGGTGTGTAGATTTTAAAAATTATTTTATCCTTTTAACACTCATATTTTAATGAAAAGTAGCATATTGAGTAATTTTTTTGGAGTAATAGTTTATACTTACCGTCTAATTCATGGTTAGACATAACCTACATCAACTAAAAGTTTTATACCGCCTTTTATGTTTGAGAAGATTGAGCTTGGTTAAGAAAAACATGTTTAAACGTTTCACTAGAAGTTTTGAAATAGATAAAATCGATAAGTATCTCAATAAAAAATAGCTAAGCAGTTTTGTGAATTATTTCATTATATATAAAATGTGATTATATTTTTAATAAATAGTGATAATATATAACTTTGATAAAAGTGATAATTATATAAAAAAAACATTGAAAGTCATCTTATGAAAAATGTGAACTCTATATCGAGAAAATATCAATTTTGGTCATGTATCTTTTTCAAAATCCAATTTTAGTTCTGTAACTTTTGGTATTTTCAATTTTAGTTATTTTATTTTCAAATTGAATTTTCAAAATTAGTCCTATTATAAATTATATCATATTTCAAAAGATACATGACTAATTTTGATAATTTAAAAAGATACGGGACTAAATTTGAAACTTATAAGACTAAAATTAAAATTTAAAAGTTACATGACTAAAATTGAAACTAAAAGAATTAAAATTGAAAATACCAAAAGTTACAGGACTAAAATTGAATTTTGAAAAAGATACAGGACCAAAAATGATATTTTCTCACTCTATATCTATAGTTATTTCAATCCATATGTACCCATATATATATAGGGTTACATACATAAAGCATTCTCTAAGTTTAATGATTCATAGAAAGAACAGAAACACTCGTAGAAACTAAGTTTTCATAAATTTATATGTAAATCCTGTTTTCATTTATTATTCTTTATACATGAAAAATTATTTTTTAAAGACATAAATTATTACTACAAAATTAAAAAAAATTATTTTTCAAATTTTTGTATACTCTGATTTATCATTCTCTTTAGTACATAAAAAATTACTCTTTACAACTATTAATTATTACTCTTCAAAGAGTAATTTTTTTAATATATTAAGAATAATTTTTAAAATATAGTTTATATATAAATCGGATTTACATAAACTAATTCTTAAAAAGAATACTACTCCTATATATAGAATAGTACATATTATACTATTATATTAAATTAATAAAATAAAAATAAAAAAAATAAAAAGAATCAGATCCGGGCTATTCGCTGATGATTCGGTGTCTTGTTCCAAGTGGGCCGGCCCAAGGAATGTGGGGCCCATCACTGATACTGTAGTCCAGTGAGAGTACGGACAGCTCACTAAGTTAAGAATTCTTGTTAACCTTATTACTGCACACCAACAATGGCTAAAACATTAATTATAGAAAATGACAATTTTTATATCTTGAAATCAACCAAAAATACAATGATGTGTTGAAATTATATGATTATAACAATGATGATCTATTGTCCAACTTTATTTAGATTATTCATATTTCGATCGTATTTATTACAAAATTATTATTACGTTGCATGTGTTTTTCGAATTCGAGAATGAAATTATGAGCCCCTAATAGCAATTAATTAGATTATTTCTTATGTATAATCGTAACTTAAGAATAAGATAAGAGTATGTTTTTAATCATTTAGCTGTTATTTCTCTTTTAGAAGGCTCCATGGAACAAAAACCGAATTATAATTACTCCTCCGTCTCAATCAATTACATCAATTTTTATTTTCGTTTGTTCTGTTATATTGTAAATAATCTAAAAATAATAAAATCATTCAACATATAACCTAACAATACACTTTAATTTCAAATTTTTTCATCCATTATTTTAATAGCATACTTTATATTTTTTATTAATTAAAAAGACAAAAATATTAGTATTAAAACTTTTATTAATTAAAATGACAAAATTATTATTAAAATGTTAATAAAATTAATTTTAAAAAAGATTTTTTCTTAATTCACGTGAAAACAATTGTACGCATTTGTTCATGAAAAACATTTATCATTTTTCACCAATTGAGTATCACTTTACATTAAAATGTTATCACTTCCTATCTGTCACACAAAATCCCACGAAAATTATTCAGTGAGACAGTCTCATACAAGGATTTTGCCTTAATTTATAGTTTTGTCCCTACATTCCCTTGCCATTGAGTTTTCTAGGGCAATTTCTTGCAACAAGACAAGCCCATCTCCTCAAATAAAAAGAGATGGAAACACATACCCCCTAAATTTTCTAACTCCTCAAAAACAAGAGAAGAAATATGTCTTCATTTCATAAAATGTAGCAATATATTTTGAAACCTAAATTTGGAAGCCTTTGAGGGAGAGAGTGGGTTGAAATGGGGAATCTAAAGAGTGATAGCACTGAAATCATTAGTACAAAATTGGGATGTCTGAAATCTAGAGAGAAATCTTGCACAAAACAAGAGCAAACATCATCAGATGCATCATCAGTTTCAGATGTGATCAAGAACTCTTCTTCATCAGATGTTGAAACCCACAACAATTTAACCCCAGTTGGTAGCCTCAACAGCTTGATCAACCCAACAAATCTCACAATCCCATGTCTGAAATATGAAGAAAATGGAGATGTTGATCTTCAGATCCAATCACCTGATTACTCCCTTTGGGAGTCCATCTTCTCTGATCAACTTGATGCTGCTGATTTCATGATGTGTTCACCTGTTAGGAACACATCATCACCACAGCCTGCATATGGCTACAGCTATGGTCAGATGGTGCACGGCCTCATCGCCTCGTCTCCGCCCCGCTTCTCGTCTCCCCTCGGGCCTCACAAGGGGAAGGGACTCAGTCCTCTCAACAGGGTGCTCAACTCTCCAAACAACCAGTTCATGCAAGTTGATCAAGTTGAGAGCCTCTCACTTCCGGCTCTTGACACCCTGTTGGATGATGGTTATGATCAGAAAGACAAAGATTTCGTCGTCTTTTCTCCGATGAAGGTCCCAGGAGGTGGTGAAGAACCCCTTGCTGCTGACTGTTATGATGCTTTAACAACAGTGCCTGACCTTTTGGACTACTTGGCAATGCCTAATTCGACCCGATTCTGTGAATCGGATCAGCCTGCTTCGGTTCCCCTGTCACAACAGTTGCAGCAGGAAAGACAACAGGAGGAGGAGCAACAACAACGGCTGCAACGGCAGCTCCACCACCACCCGACACTCCACCACCACCATAATCAGCTCCCAAATTTGCACAACACTTTGATGGTACCAGTTCCTGAACCAGAGCAGGTAGTCAATTTAAGTGACCAAAATTGAGACTTTCATGAACTAGAAAAGACATCAAGAATATGTAGTAATATCCTATTCTGGTGTTGTCATATGTAAACAGGAACAAGACAGTGGACTCCAACTAGTACACCTCCTCCTAGCCTGTGCAGAGGCAGTCTCTAAGGAGGACTACATGTTAGCAAGGAGGTACCTCCAACACCTCAACCGTGTCGTCTCGCCCATCGGAGACTCGATGCAACGAGTAGCAGCTTGCTTCGCGGACGCCCTCAGCGCGAAAATAGCTGCTACTCTTACAAACAAACCTAGTACCTCCAACGCAAGGCCATTCAATCCATTACCTCCAAACAACTTAGAAATCCTCAAGATTTATCAAATCCTCTATCAAGCTTGCCCCTACATAAAGTTTGCTCACTTCACAGCAAATCAAGCAATCTTCGAAGCGTTTGAGGCCGAAGAGCGCGTCCATGTAATCGACCTAGACATCCTCCAAGGCTACCAATGGCCTGCTTTCATGCAAGCCTTAGCTGCAAGACCGGGTGGGGCTCCGTTTCTCCGGATCACAGGAGTCGGGCCATGTCTCGAATCAGTAAGAGAAACAGGAAGATGCTTGACTGATCTGGCTCACTCTCTTCAAGTCCCATTTGAATTCCACCCTGTTGGTGAAGACCTTGAAGATCTCAAGCCCCACATGTTCAACCGAAGGGTCGGTGAAGCTCTGGCGGTTAACTCGGTTAACCGCCTCCACAGGGTCCCGGGGAACTGCCTCGGGAACCTACTAACCATGATCAGAGACCAAGCACCAAACATAGTAACCATAGTGGAACAAGAAGCCAGCCACAATGGTCCCTTCTTCTTAGGCCGCTTCCTCGAGGCCCTCCACTACTACTCCGCGATTTTCGACTCTTTAGACGCGACGTTCCCACCCGACTCAGCGCAGCGAAACAAGGTGGAGCACCACGTCTTCGCCCCAGAGATCAAGAACATCGTGGCGCACGAGGGGGGCGAGCGAACGATGCGACACGAAAGGCTCGAAAAATGGAGGAAAACCATGGAAGGGAAAGGATTCCATGGAGTGCCATTGAGTCCAAATGCAGTAACACAATCAAGAATACTATTGGGACTATATTCATGCGATGGCTATAGATTGACAGAAGATAATGGGTGTTTGCTATTAGGGTGGCAAGATAGGCATATTCTTGCTGCCTCTGCATGGAGATGCTAACTTCATGCAGATTGTTTATTCAAGTCTACGTTAATTTGTCAACTCAATTATTGATATTAGATTAAATACGTAATTGTTTTTTTTTTTTTAATTACAATTTAATAATCTATATGGAATTAATTCAACATCCAGAGCATAAGTGGAAAGGAAAGACAAATATAAATCTTTCCTTTGTATATGGAGAACGACCTTTTACAGATTAGGTCAAATATTGATTAATTAAAGCTTGATTTTCTTTAATAATAATATCTTTCATTATTTGTTTTCTTGTATAGTTTTATTTTAATTAATGCCTAATTTCCGTCTTTTATGTCTTTACTATTGGACTACACAATTGCCACGTAACTTATAATATAATGGCTAATTTTATGGAGTATATAAACTAGCTTGTGTTGTATAAAATGGAATTCAACTTTCTATATAACAAACTAATACTACTATCTCAATAAGAAATCAAATTTCTGTTAAGTCATGAATCCCAAATTATAATACTCCCTCCGTCCCACGTATTTTTACCCACTTTTCATTTTGGGGTGTCCCACGTATTTTTACCCATTCCATTTTTGGCAAAAATACATAATATTTTATTACCTACTTTTTACAATCCCAACAACTTTAACTACTTTTTTACACTTTATTCATCATTCCCAACAACTTTATTCACTTTTTCTTTTTAAATTACTAATTTATCCCTACTTTCTCTTACATTATATATTAAAAAAATAAAACGTCTTAATCTCCGTGCCCGTACAAACGGGTAAAAATACCCGGGGACGGAGGGAGTAGTTAATTATTTAAAAATATGGAGATTTAAAAAATAATAATAATAGGACATATTGTAGTCTACAATAATTTGCATATCTATATGGAGTATAAAGATATCAGAGAATTGAGAATGCTACAGTTTTATGCAGTCAATGAGCTGGTGGACTTTCAACAAAATGAATGATTTTTAATTAACTACTGAGAAGATATACTACTAGTTTAAAAATAAAAAAAAATTGAATTATTTCACAAAATTACAAGAAATGATTCAAAACACGACTCGTGATACTTTGCCATAATCACCCGTCGGTAGCATGTGATATATTATACTAGTATAGTAATCCTTTCATCCCGCATTATTAGTTATGTTTGATTTTTTCATTGAATATAATATTTTAATGTATAATGATTTAGAAATATAATATTTAATATAGTGTGAAGAGTTGTATTAGTGTTGTATGTGGACGTATGGATATATAGTACTCCCTCGCCATAGGTTCTCATTTGCTTTTTGCACGTACATTAAAGAATATTATTAATTTATGTGTATTGGGTAATTGTATTAGTAGTGAATGATGAACCACATGTAGAGTTCTTTTACTAAAAGGGGAAATGAAGACATTTGAATGAGACGCCCAATATAATAAAATGTGAACTTTTTGGCGGAACGAAAGAAATAATTATTTTAGTTAAGTCTCATCTACTAAAAAGAAAAATATAACTATTAAAGTGCGATGTTCAAATTAAAAATATGTAATTATTATTGTGTCAGTATTTGTCCAAGAGTTTAATGGTTCCTTCATACCAAGAAAATCACAAATACGTTATTTTAGCATTTATTTATTGTAGAATAGAATATTAGAGAGAGAATGAATTTTAAAGAAAATCACTAAAATCTTTAAGATCTAATACATAATGAATTTGGCAAAATCATAAAAAGTAATACTTAATTAATGAAAAGTAATAAGCGTTGTAAAAATTATTTCATAAAGAATTTATAATATACTCCCCGTCCGCCTGAAAGGTGGATATTTGTTTTTTCACGTTGATTAAGGAGTATTATTATTTAATATGTAGTTGGTAGTTGTATTAGTGGGGTGTATGAGTCCCATATATTTATTGTATTAGTGATGTGTGTGAGTCCCATGTGTTTAAAAAGAGAAATGTAGACCTTTGGTGTGAACGCCCAAAATGGCAAAATGTGGACCTATCGAGTGGACGGAGTAAATAAAATATGATAACAATTCTCAAATTATATATCACGTGTTGTCTTATGAATTTTGATATTAATGAAAACGACTATTTGGAAATTAATTAGCATGAAACTAGGAGTCTCAACCATAGAATTATAGTCCATGTTCAATATTTTCATTATTTGTTTCATTTTTCATTATATAAAATGATAAATATCAAACTTAAAATTATTAAACAATCCGAATACGTACGAACCCATATAATAACAAAGACTGTTTCAATTTTATTTAGTACCAATATATGGAGTAAAAAAATTCAAAATATTACCGCCTCAATACCTAATTTTTAATGTGTCTCACGCAACTCATTCCATGACTTTTATCTATTGTACAAGTTATTTAGAAAATAGTTCAACTTTTCATCAATTAATATAATTTTTTATTAAAAATGCCATTTTTTAGCTGCTTCACACAACTCATTTGATGAAACGGTCACAAGTCTTTACCTCTGAATTTAATACACATGCCCCCTACAGGTGGGGCTGACCCGAATTCGGTTCCACAACCCACTCGCCTAGTTCTTAGGGCGAGTTTGGACCCACTAGGTATACCAGTTCGGGTAGGGTATTAGCTAATAACGGAGTAAAATTAGAACCCGAACCACCAACGCAGATCATACGCCAAATCAATAAAAAGAACCAAAGTTACACAATTACCCACTTCTATATTCTCAATAATATTCTAAACAAATTGGTAAATAGCAATAAATAATTACCCACTTATAGACTAGGGATTAAGAGATGTTATAACACTACAATGCAGTTATATTTTTTATTAATGATAATAATATAGACAGCAGCAGTACAGAAAAAGAATGATCACCTAAAATAAATACAGAAAAAGAAATTTGTTTACCAAGAAACCCAGTTAGGTTCACCAGGGTGGGTGGTGGAGAAGGGTGAAACATCTGAATCAACATCTGCCCACAAGAAAACAGAATGGTAGAAGTTACATCCAAACAATGGAAAACTTATGATCTGCAGTTCAGCTCGAGAACAAAATAAGCTGTATTCAACGCGATAAGAAACCGACAGACACATGGACTCACCAGAAATTCCAGATAGTGTATAACCCTTTTGAGGGTAATAGGGCCTAAAGACGTTTGTATTGTCAAAGTATATAAAAAATTTCTGCAGCTACAAATGTACAAGAAAAGCAACGAATTTTATAGAAACACACGTACATGACAAACAACGGTTACACAGAATATGATCTCAAACAGACATTGAATAGAGAGTATTGTAGTACTGTTTACAGATTATTGTGTTTTCCGACTTCACAATCTGATGGTGCAGGTCATCGTCCCTAGAAGTCCACAAGATAAATGCTGAATCAAACTTACACTCTCACAAGATTGAACACGAACAGATGTTCTTCTTTGGAGCCTCGTCAACCTTCTTCTCTGTAAACATAACAGTTATTTTCAGCAACTAACTAGATGGAAATTAAGCCATTGGTGATAGCAACACAGGCAAATCAAATTGCCTTTCTTGAGAAGTTTCATAAAAGGATTTATAATGTAGACAAGTAAATAAAGACACTTAAACCATATAAAATACTCCATGATAATGTGTAAAAATTTATAAACAGGAACATAATGATATTTGAACGAGATGAAGTGGGAAGGGGGATGAATTAAAATTGGGATATCACAGGTCTCACAGCAATGTATAAGTCAGAGAGTAAAGATGGAAAATAGCAAAGCATGACTTATCCATTTCCTCGTAAAGATATTTATACAAGACTCGCACACATGAGCATACAAGATTAAAATAGATATCATTTCAAAACGTTTCCCACCGTTCTGGCTACTTATTAGGCTTAAAAGCTAGAAAATCAGAAACATCCAGAAAAATCATTAAAGACTAACATGCTGATTAGGCATAAAAGCTAGAAATAAGAGAACCCAGACAAATAACTAAAGACCCTACTGGCAACTGCAGCCACTGAGGCGGAAAAAGAGAGGTATGGAATGGGAAGCAGCGACGAAGAGGAAATAATAACAAATAATTAAAGCCTTCTAACAACTTGAAACAATAAAAACCTAAAGGTAACGAAAAAACAAATGTTCTAAGCACAACGAGCAAAATAACGGCATGCAGGACAAAAAGCGCTAGCATTCATTGCATGAATTTTTGTTCACTTGTGACTAATGATGTCTTTTCCCATTTAAGAACAATATTCGCCAAGACTCCAACTACCTCAACAGAAAAAAAGTGTCTGAATTTAAATATCTAACGGAAAGTCAAAAATGATACCTTTATATAGATCCTTACAAGTTACTTCAAAATCCCTATTCCAATACCATTCTACCATTTCCTCATTATCTAAAAACCTTCCATATGCCCTAACATCTAAACCTTGATGCTTTCCACATACCTGCCGATGACCCATCCCATTCCCGACCAACATATTTGAAGATAAGAACACATTCAAGTACATAACAGCCATATTTTCAATTTGATCATCAATCAATCATTACAACTCCCTTGTATGACAACCCATGGCATACAGTAACAGCAAGTTTAATGCAAACACAGAAAAGGTTGATAAACAAACCTATCTGCAAAATTGTATGGTTACAAGTTACATCTAGTAATGGCATTTCAGAAGTTAAATAAGTAATTAAGATTTAAGCTGGCAGTAACAGTTCTGAAGGGCTAGCAATCAACATTTCTGAAGGGTCTAAAGTAAGCTAGGAGTAATTATATTTGTGACTCAAGTGACTATGTTAGCAGTATAATGACCCCTAATAAGTCCAAGTATACCTGTCTTTGCTTTTGCTAAAGAAGGCTGTACAACAGCATGCATGGTGATAACTCCTTTTGGTAGATCTCCAAATGGCATCTTGCACTGGGCAACAGTCTTGTTATTTTCCAAAATTTTCCCAGCACTTATTAACTTAACATCATTCGCTGCCTTTGGTGCGATTTTCTTATCTGACAGGGGGAAAAAAAGATGTCTAATTACACATAATACGTGCTTAACATAGCTGAAAACAATCTCTTGAATACATTGATGGATTGAGGTATGCATTATTGAATGCAACACGTCTTCAATTTCACTCCTCCACAGGCAACAACCAAAATTTATTCGAGAGAAGAAACTACGTATGACGAATTGAATATGCATAAGGTCCATTCAAATAAAGTTCTGCCTAATTCTCTATATCATGAAAACCATCAAACTCTTCTTTTCTGCTTAACAATTTAAGAGTTTCAATACGGTTAAACCTAAAGAAAAGAGCATAGTTATTTCCATCTTAACCTATGATTCCAGAAATATCAAATGTTAATTCCACTCATAAAAGATGCAACACGATCTTCAATGAAGAACTTCTCACTGTTCCCCCAATCAAACGCGCACAAAATACAATCACACAAACTCAATTCCACACTCCAATCAGATAAAAACAACCAAGTAAACTAAAGAATTAAACTAACCTTTAGGCCACTCCGCCACAATTCTCTCCTTCAGCATAGCAACGGTTGACGCCGGAGAGTACCGAAAAGGACCGATATCTGATCCATCGTACAATCTGAACTTGAGCTCCACAAAATCCTCCTCCGGCATCTGTTTTCTTCCAGATCCTCGAAAAACTTCCGAAACCAACCCCCAATTTCTCTCCTCCCACCAACCGCAAACTCGTTCGAATCAAAGGCGTTCAAACAATATCATAAGGATTCAGAATTTAATTGCTTCAGTTACACTTGAAATTGTGAAACCCTAGACCAGATCTCGATTATTTACGCGTCTGATACTGCGCTTTGTGCAGTGCGATGCCTTCTTTTTTTTTTTTCCTGTATTTTTATTTTTATTTTTTTGTGAATTTTTCAGCTTTTTTCCATTTTTTTTTTTTTTGTACTGGTTTTTTAGACTTTAAATTTCGATTTTTGTGGTTGAATTTTGGAAAAGATTAATTAATTAATTTTTGTGGAGATTGAATTGGGAAAAGGTAAGAATCCTGTCAGGTGGAATTTGCAGTGAAGTTCTGTGTAGTCGTCAGTTACTCAAATCTTACTTTGACCGTTGGAATTTTCTGTTTTACTCCATTGCATTTACTATATCTTTTTTACCGTCTTATTTTTTACCTCTTTTCTGCTGTAAAAATTCCACGCACTTTTTCGCATTTAGTAACTATTTTGTGTTGGGCTACCCAAATATAGTGGGCTATGAATAATTATAAAAAGCCCAAGTCAAATAAAATAGATGGCCCATTAATTTAATAATTATAAGGCCTATTGGATAACCCACTTTGGGGTTGCTTTTTCACAATCTATCTATATCTATATATATAAAAATAGGCATCCACTAAATACACACCCTTCCCTATTGAATACACACCCTATTATTATATTATTAAAATATTATATGTGGTAGGGCCCAGAAGATTGGGCCCTCGGAAATAAGACATGGGCCACCAGCAATTGGACCCAGGAAAGATACACCCTTGTTGGACATCATTAAGCCCAATATCATGAGCTCTCAATCTAAAGACAGCAGGCGCGTTCTCTCCACTCTCTCAGAAGGGATGAGTCGGTCACCTCCCCCACTTGGCCACTTGCTCCTCTTAGCTTGGGGGCTATGCAGATATCCCCTAGGATTTGGGCATAGGGGATTACGGATTGTAAAAATAGCTGCATGTGGCTATAGCATTTAATGTCCACAGTGTATGCATTTATTGTGATGTGACTTGACGATATATTCGGAGCTTTGAATGACGTCAGGCCACTCTATATATAGGGCATGCCCCAAATAAATAAAACACAACAATATTCACCTCCAAAAAGGCATAAGATTGCTTGGAGGGAACCGTCTCTACTGAAATCATCATGTTAGATTAGTATGGATAATCTCACTATCATCTCTAAACAACCACATTACTTCATTATTATCAGAGGATTAGATACGGCTATCTACATTATATATTTAAAAAGTCTATATTAACCTTAAAGATTATTAAAGACACACCCATATATTTACCATGTATATTTTTAAATTGAATTAGATTTTATTCACATTATCCTATAAAATCTTTAATATCTTTGTTCTCCTCTTCATCGTTGAGTTCTTCTTGGTCGAGTTCTTCTTCATCATGTCTTCTCCATTGTTGCCACAATAATTTTTTTATTTCTCTTCTAATACCAATCATATTTTCTTAATTTGAAATCATAAATTAAATAAACTTTGAAAACATCCAGAATTTTCAGAGCAGTTTCTTCTTTCTTTTCTTTTCTTTTTAATTAAAAAATTAAAGTTGGTAATAGTCATAGGATGAAAATTGATTATGTTTTTCAACTGAATGTATTTTTAGATGGAACTGATACCGTATCCACAGGCCCCAATGCTGCTGCCAAGAGTAGCAGACATGGATGTGCAACTTAAAGGGTACATTATGCACAAATGCGTTAAAGGGTCTCGATTTTGAACTCCATGGTATTTCATTTGCTGTTGTTACCATGGAGTTCGTGTTGGCAAATCTTATGCACAAACTCAACTGGTTTTATCAAATTAAAGAAACAGAATTATTTATTTGAATTCTCTGTTTGATTCTGGGCATGAACACAGGGGCAACAAACCTTACCATTTTATAAGCACACTTTACTGCCATGGTACAGTTTCCTCCATTACTAAGGACTACAAATAAGAAATTTACAGTGAGAAAGTTGGTTATTAATTAATGTGGCGTAAAAGTTAACATTGGATCCAGCAATAATTAGGGTTGATTGGAGTTTATACTATAGAAAGAAATTTATCTATTTTTTAAGTATGTAATATTGAACTTAATTATTTTAAAAAAAATTTATTTTAATAAGTACAAATTGAGATTTTTTTTAAGGGTCCATTACTATTAAGTACAATTTATATATTAATATTACTACTAGATACATAAGGTAAAAACTATTACTATTCAATATAAAATAAATGCATGAAATACCAATTTTATCCCTCTTTTAATTTTGTTCAGAAATTAATTTAAAGGATGAGTAATGTAATAATAGAAAGATAAAAGACTCCCACTAATTTCTCCATAAAAATAGGGGGAAAGTAACTCAATCACCTGCACGGAGAATCGGTGGATTAATTTCTCATTTCTGCATGCATATGAAATATTTTGGTATTCAAGTTTCAGATTTATATTGTATTAAAAAATAAATTAATTAATATATAACTTAAAATTTTAGCAAGATGGATCATATTATTTTGATATTCAGAAATTATTTACAAAGTTAGTAGGGTTGATCGTATATTAACTAGATAAGATATTTCCACAATGTATTCCGAAATATATACTAATATTTAGAATTTAGGTTTCTAATGTATTCGAAATCAATATAATTTAGAAATATTCAGATTTCAGGTTTGTAATGTATTCAGAATTAATGTAAATAGAAATATTCAAAATTTAATGTATTCAAAATTAATTAAATTTACCAATTATGTAATGTATTCAGAATTAATGCAATTAGAATTTAGAAATATTCAAATTTTATATTTGTAATGTATTCAAAATTAATTTAATTTAAAAATCACATAATGTTCAGAATTAATGTAAGTAGAAAAATATGAGATGACATGCTTCATTCAGTGAAGATGATGAGATGGTGGTAGGCAGAGAAGGCACGAGAGGTGATTATATGAGACAATCCCTATGATGACGGAATGGAGATGTATATAATTTGAGATTATATAAGGATATATTGGGCATCTCATGTTAATATATTGTACCTACTAATAACATTTTCAACTTAATGTATCTACAAGTAATATTAATATATATTTTGTATTAGATAGTAATAAATCATTTTTTTAATAGGTGTGTATAATCTTAATTTTAAAAGTGTACTTTTGGATTTGTAGGGGGTGTGCATACAATAAATTTAAGAAATAAAAAATATTAAAAGGGTATGTATTTAATAAAAGGTGTGTATTTAATAAAAAATATGTGTTTATTTAACAATAAGACATAAGAAAGTATGTCAAAAATAGTAAATATTGTTTTTCCGTCTAAATTTATGTCTATTTTTAGAAAGTGATTTTTTAATTAAAAAATAATTATAGCATGAATTGATATGGAAAAGGAGAATTTTATGGGGATATGAACAGCAACACGCTGATATAGAAAAAGAGAAATTTATTTAGGGCAAAAGGTCATATAAGACCCTCATCTTATACCTCAGATTCACATAAGCTCCTAATCAATTTTTCATTCACCCCAACCCTTTTATTATTTTATTGAGATCAAATATACCCCTCAGATTCAAAAAGTTAAACAAATCAACTTTTCTATTGAAAGAAAAGATAATGTCGTTATATCTCTTCTAATGCATTCTCTCTACTAACTCTACCGTAATTTTTTTTAAGCTCTGTGGGTTTGAAGCATACAACATTTGACATTCTCTACAAATATTTCCGTAGCAATTATTGATGAGAAAGAATTCGTAAGTATAGGAAGTGTCGCACGACACCCAAATACAGTAATTACGCCGGCGGCGCACCTTTCCTATTTACCGGCGATAATATTTGTCTATGTGACGACTCCTCGATCGGATTTGGTGATCTCCGTCGTGCAGCTGTGTGTGCGATTTTGAATAGGTCATTGAGGCTTTGATTTCATCCTACAACAATAGATACAATGTCACCCATCTAATTGAAGCCAACCATTCAAACCCATATTTGATAAAATGAAAAAAAGTGTTAGACTCCAATCCCCATCGGACAGACATCGGATTCGCAGTGTTCATGGTTCATTTAGCCACCATCACAGAGGACGATGATGCATTGTCGAACCAGTGAATTTCTAAGGAGCCGCTCAAGCAAGCGACGATGCAGGCGACAGAGGAGGTGGAGGAGGTCCTGGAGGCGGAGAAAGTGTCGGCGATTGTATTCAATTCCAACTGGGGATATGGTTGGCAGCCAGAATGCTCTTGGTTGGAGTACGCCGGGTGCGGAGGCGGGAAGAGAATCAACGGTGAGGTCTCACTGCAATTCGTCGATTTAAAGATGTAGTGGTCAATGGCGGCATTCAGTTACTTGGTGAAATTGAGTGGGAAAGAAAAAGGAAGAAGATGACCGTGGATGTAGGAGTGAAGATTGGAAAAATTGGAAAGTGCTTTTGACTCATTCCATATGTTAGGTATCGATTTTTGTCATCTCGTCGGAACGCCTTCGTCGGAGAAGATAGAAGAGGGGGCTGACTGATCGGTGCTCACATTCCCTATTTGAACTCACGCAAGAATTCAAATCCACATTCGACCCGTTAGGGTCACGAATGGGGGATAATATGGGATGGGGTGTAAGGCTATGGACCTAGTTTTGAATTAACAAAACTGGCCCAATACTTAAGAAAATGAGGGCCAGCAAATTGGGCCAAAACCTAGCGGGCCTAACAAATCTCCACCTTGGCCCAAATCATCCACCTTCGTGTTCAACTAAATGGGAATTTATCATCGCACTTTTTTCCAGACACCTGCAAAACGAAAGACACAAAGTCAAATGCAAGATCCAGAAATTTGACAAACACAAAGTAAGTCAAGAGAAATGATACAAAGTCAAGTGTATCACAAAATATACACATATCTAAGCACGAGGCAAAGATAACGGACACACAGTCACAAAATATTTAAATTATAATGATGACAAAATAAACTGAGCACAAAAGCTCAAGGGTGAACACAAAGTTCATGAGAAAAGAACTGCATACAACATGCTTCAATCAACAGAATCAAAATTTAAAGTCCTCATGCAAGACCTAAATTTTTCAACAGATAATCATTTAGTACCCATATCAGCAGGATTAAATTTAGATGCAATCTTTTTCCAAGTTAACAATACCTTTTTCCACAATATCACGAATTAAATGATACCTAACATCTATATGCTTGGTTCTATCATGGAAAATAGGGTTTTTACACAACTGAATCGCAGACATACTATCAGAAAACACAGTGACACATTTATCAAGAAAACTTATTTCTTTCATAAGGCCTTGCAGCCAAATAACTTTTTTTAAAGCATCAGTAATAGCCACATATTCAGATTCAATTGTAGATAGAGCAACCACATGCTGTAACTGAGACTTCCAACTTATGCAAGAATCATACAAAGTAAACACATAAGAAGAAGTAGACTTCCTATTATCCCTATCATTTGCATAATTGGAATCAACATAGCCAACAAGGCTCACACCATTTGCAGATTTGGAAAAATACAAACTTACCTCCATGGAGCCCTTGAGATATATCAAGAGCCATTTCAAAGCCTCCCAATGAGGCGCACCTGGATTTGCCATGTACCTTCTCAAGCAACTAACATAATATGCAATATCTAGTATAGTGCTAACCATAAGATACATAACAGACCCAATAACATTGGAATAAGGAACCTTTTCTATTTCAGCAATTTCAGAATTAGTCTTTGGAGACTGATCCTTACTTAACACAAAGTGAGCAGCAAGCGACACATTCACAGTTTTAGCAGACATCATAGAGAACTTACTCAAAACCTTTTCAACATATGAAATTTGATTAAGCAAGAGAACATGGTTCTTTCTATCTCTATCAATGTTCATACCAAGAATCCTTTTAGCATCTCCAAGATCTTTCATATCAAAATTATCACATAGACTCTTTTGAACATGCTCAACATATTTAAGATCTGGGCTAACAATTAGCATATCATCCACATAAATGAGCAGAAAAACAGGAACAAAAGTATCAATGTTGAAGTAAAGACAATTATCATGCAAACTTCTCTTAAACTTCAAAGATGTCATGCATTGATCAAACTTCTTATTCCACTGTCTAGGAGATTGTTTCAAGCCATATAAGGTTTTTTCAAAAAACACACATGATCATGATTTTCCACAAAACCCTCAGGTTGTTTCATGAAAATCTTTTTGTCCAAATCACCATTAAGAAAAGCAGTTTTGAAATCCATTTGCTTTAATTCCCAATCAAAATGAGCAACTAATGCAAGCATTATACGAACAATGGTGAATTTAACAACATGAGAAAATATTTCATTGTAATCAACGTCTTCCTTTTGAGTAAAACTTTTTGCTACCAATCTAGCTTTAACTCTAACATTTTCAGGCTCATGTTTCACTTTGAAAAGCCACTTGCAATCAACAACAGAGCAATGAGCAAGTTTTGGAACCAGAATCCAAGTATGATTAACATGCAACGATTTCATTTCATCTTTCATAGCATTTAACCATTTCACAGAGTTGTCAGATTTTAAAGCCTCTTGATAGATCTTAGGTTCATTATCAACATTTTCAAATGCATAAAAAACATGAGCATCAATATGAAAATCATCATACCTAGCAGGTGGCTTAATATTCCTCCTAGGTCTATCCCTAGGCAACACATAGTCATCATCTTCAGGAATATCATGCACATTTTCATCATTGATAGCATGTTCATTGGTAACAAGTTCTTGATCAACAATAGTGTCAGGCAAATTTTCAGCATCAGATAACAAATGAGACAACTCCACCTCATTAGAAGAAGTGGTAGGATCATGTAAAGGCACAACATCAGGCAAATGAGCAGATAAGCAAGGAAATTCAGATTCATTGAAGATCACATCCCTACTAATCACAATTTTCAAACCAGATTCAGAAAAATCCCACAGTGTATAACCTTTAACACCCTCAGGATAACCAAGAAAATACATTTTCTACTCATAGGATCCAATTTGTCATGTTTCTGACGCACAAACGCAGCACAGCCAAAAACACGTAGCACAGAATAATCAATACTTTTACCAAAAAACACATAGTCAGGGCACTTACCCTTTAAAGGCACAGAGGGTGATTTGTTTATTAAAAAAGCAGCAGTAATAAGCGCCTCACCCCAAAACTTTTTAGAAAGTCCAGAAGACATCAACATACTCCTCACCCTTTCTAACAAAGTCCTATTCATCCTCTCAGCAATCCCATTCTGTTGGGGAGTGTAAGGAGTAGACTTATGCCTTACAATTCCAGATTTAACACATAAATCATTCATGACATTATTGCAAAATTCAAGTCCATTATCAGTTCTAAAATACTTAATTTTTTTACCCATTTGATTTTCAATCAAAGTTTTCCAATTTTTGAACTTTTCAAAAACATCTGATTTGTTTTTAAGCAAAATCACCCAAACTTTTCTTGAAAAATCATCAATGATGGATAGAAAATATACATTGCCACATTGAGTTGGCTCACTAGATGGCCCCCACACATCAGCATGCAAATACTTAAGTATATCACTACACGAAGAAGTCTTAGGGTACGGGAAAACAGAGAATTTCACCTTCGCATGTTTGCCTTGCACACAAGAATCACAGAAAGGAATGCATGTAAGCTTATCATTACCAAAAGAACCAGCTTTATGCAACAATTCAAGACCTTTACTACTTATGTGACCTAAACTACCATGCCAAATATTTATTTTATCCTTTTTAACAGTGTTAGCAGACATAACAACAGATTTAACACAGCAAACATACAGGTTATTCCTTTTTTCAGCATTAAAGATGGGCACAGAACCCTTTACGATGGACATGCAACCCTTTCCCCACCTACCCTCAAGACCTTCATCTTCAAGTGCAACACAAGAAATCAAGTTGTTACACAAATCAGGCGCATTTCGCATATTTTTCAAAGTGAATACAGAATCATCTTTAAAATGCAAGCAAATGTCAACAACACCAAGCACATCACATCTTTTTTCATTAGCCATAGACACAGATCCATGAAAAACAGTTTTATATGAAGAGAAAAGATGTTTAAAAGGTGTCATATGAAATGTGCAACTGGAATCCACAAACCATTCATTATCACACAAAGATGAATGCACAGAATTCACACAACTATCAGAAATAGCAAACACATTACCATAATTCACAGATTCGAGACAACATTAGCATGATCATTAGAATTATTCCTCTTAGGATGAGGACACTTATTCGCAAAATATCCCTTTTCATGGCAATTAAAGCATTTCTTGTTTTTCTTGTCAACATTCTGATTATTCTAGGGTTTCACATCAGAATTTTTGTCCTTGTTCTTATTCTTGTTCTTGTTCTTATTACGATTGTTATGAGGTTTCCCCTTAACATGCATAATCTCCCCAAAATTCTTAACACCCCCATTTTGTTTTAAATCATGCTATTTGCTTTTTAAGGCATTCACCACAACATCAAGAGTAACGTCATCACGACCATACTTTATAGCAGATTTGACATCACAATAAGACTCAGGTATAGCATTTAAAAGCACAATAGGAGTGTATTCATCAATATGCTTGTCACCTGTCAGCTTAATATCTTGAATCAACTTAGTGAACACATCTAAATTTTCTTCAACTTCTTTGTTTAAATCAAGTTTAAAACGAAAGAATTTTTCAAGAAGAAACATTTTACTAGGCAAAGACGTTTCAGTGTACAACTTATCCAACTTTTCCCATAAAGTTTTAGCAGACTCATTCACACCAACTTTTCTAAGCACATGATCAGAAAGATTCAAGATAATCGTAGACAAAGCAAGCTCATTCATCTCAGCATTTTTAACATCCGTTTCATCCTTATCATACGTGTGATCTACGACTTTGAATACCCTTTGTTGGACGAGTATGCACTTCATTTTTTGTTTTCAGATGCTGAAGTCACGCTTACTATCAAACGGTGCTTGTCCAAACGAAGAAGACGAAGCCATGGGTATTTAAAGTTGAGTAGAACACACTTTGAATGGAAAAAATACAGAATTTAAAACAGAGTAACAATCTGTCACACACCAGGTTGACACTACTCTAATCACACACAAAACGAGAAACGGAGCAGTATAATACACAAGGACAGATTTTCAGCAGCGAAAATTGAAAGACCAAGATGACAGTTTCACATAGAAACAAACAAGAACAATATAAGAGGACCAGAGCCACCTCAGGGCATCACAAACAAGAGCAAATAAGAGGACCAGCCGCCTCAGGGCATAAACAAGAAAGAGCTCAAGCTATTTCACCAGAGCGGTGTCTCCGACGAGAACACCATACCACCTCTACAAGCTACCAGCCCGTTCTTAATGGGGGCGGATCCCTCGTAGTCTTGTTCACGTAGCAACACGAACGGGGCAGTCTCCACTCCAAGTTTCAACCTACACACAAAGTGAGAAATAGTGGGGAATTTAGTGAATGAACAATCTAAAATTTTTAGAAAATTAACAGGTCCAAAAAATGATAGAACAAATCTGAAAAATTTTTCAGAAACAAAAAAATGAGGAGGAGAGACACTTCTCTTCCCCAATTGTCAGATCAAATCTGACCGGAACCCTAGCGCCGGTGGCCAGAGATCAGCTGCAGTCAGTAGCTCCGGTGGTCAGCAGCGGTCACCAGCTCCTGCGGTCAGCAGCGACGTCGAGTAGAATGGTGGCGGTGGTCGGCATCGCGTACAGATCGCGACTCTGGGAGGGACGACGGTGGCTGGCTGGCGGTGGCTGAGCATGAATGGCCAGTAGAGGCGACGAGCGGCTGCTCGTTTCTGGCGGCGTACAGCGGCGGTGCGGTTGCGGAACCCTAGCGGCGGCGAGCAACGACTTCTCGGAACCCTAGCTGAAAACCTTGCGGCGGCGTCAAGCAGCGATGTCGAGCAGCGGCGGCAGATCGAGAACAGATCCAGCGGCCAATGGAAAGAGCAGCGTGCAGTCTGACCAACGGCCTTCTCCCACCGGCGTTCTCCCACTGGCGGCTGATGGCAGCAGCTTCGAGCGACGGACGAAGGCGGCGGCGGTGAGAACTGATCTGATCGGATCCACCAGCAAACGGCGGCGAGGTGACGAAACCCGCTTTGATACCACTTTTAGGTATCGATCTTCATCATCTCGTTAGAACGCCTTTGCCGGAGGAGATGGAGGAAGGGACTGACTGACCGGTGCTCAGATTCCCTGTTTGAACTCACACAAGAATTCAAATCCACGTTCTACCCGTTAGGGTCACGAATGGGGAATAATATGAGATGGGGTTTAAGGCTATAAGCCCAGTTTTGAATTAACAAAACTGGCCCAATACTTGAGGAAATGAGGGCCAACAAATTGAGCCAAAACCCAACGGACCCAACACCATATATTCTTAACAGTGTTAGATTGGTTTTTTAACAGAATGACATTAATATTTTATTTTAATTAAATGGAGGGCTCAAATAATCTAAATAAAAAATGAAAAGGGTATGAATGATAAAAAAAAAAAAAGTGGAGGGTTAATTTGATCTTGGGATATAAGATGAGTAGCCTAATCGACCTTTTTCCCATTTATTTATGAGAACGTGAATAGCCTGCCACACGCCTTTTCTGCCACAAGCGTGACGCCTTTTTCATCTAGGGGCGGCTATTTACACCCCAAAATGACTGAATATACCCAAAAAAAAAATTAAATCAAAAATAATTTTAATTAATTTGACTAAAATAACCTTAATACTAATTACCTATATTATATATATTACTAAACAAATCCCAAAATTACTACCCATGTATTAAAAGTTGGATATAATTCATAACCAAACATACAGTAATTGTTCGAAAATATGAGTCGAACAATATTGGATGATTGCAGCCCAGCATATTGTCTTCTTCACTATAGTATTTTATTTATAATTTGCAGAAGCAATTTAAAAGCGTGGTGGGAAAGGGGTTTATTATACATTCATTCAGATTCCACACAAAGCTCGCAATTTTGCCCATCCGATGTCAACTTACGAGATGGCCCAACACCACTCAAGACCGACACCGAGATGGTTTCGCCGGACATGGTGGCTGCGTTGTTGGACCACCACTTACGGGAAGGCTGATGGGATCACTCCTTTGAAACATCGATTTTTTGTCTAAATGAGTTGTTTTGGGTTGAATCACATTGAGATTAATAAATTGCATTTTTGTTGAGGTTTTGTACATTCAGTTGTAATGGTGATATCCAAGTAGGAAGAGAACGCCTATCGACCCATTTATTCTCCCATGAGCAACAATAATAATGGCAAAAGCAACGTCTGCGCTGTAGGAATGATGTATAGAAATGGTGGCCAGAAAGTTGAGTGAAGGTGATAACAATGGGCAAAGAGAAGCCATGGATCTGCTCAATTATGAACTGTCATCTCTTTTATAATCCCATGGGCAAAATTGTCTTGGTTGAATTATATGAAGATGCACAATAAAAGAGTAAAAGAAACGTTTCAACTTTACCATAAATTTAAGTAGTGAAGCAGACGGGAACAGATGAAATATTTTCCACGAGGTGGTGATTGATTTTGAGAGATTTATTGGATATTAGAGAGGTTTAAGGAAAAAAAAAAGGGAGATTTATTGGAGAGCGTGAATGTTCAAATCCTAAACAATTTCAATTGAAGAACAAAGATGGGGAAGAAGAAAGTGATCCTGAAGTTGATTTGGTACGCAGTTAACTTTCGACTACTCTCCTTTTTCTTTGTAAATTTAGATTGTATTTTGAATCGAAGATTTTTTATTGCAGCTCCGAAACCCTAAACCGTTCTTTCCAAAGGAGAGGGAGAGGAGCAGAAATCGAGGGACACGAGCCTCCAAGCCGATGCGGAAGGCGGGCGTGGGTTTAGAGGTGACGGAGGTTTCGACGAAGCCCCCTTCTGAACTTGGTTGTCTATCTACCCTTCTGCATTCATTTTCGACTGTTAATAACAACACTCTACTGCATAGTATATGTGTATAGAGATTTCGCTTGCTGATAAGCCGTGAAGCTGTCATAGTTCCTGCAAACATTTTAGGATTAAGCCTCGTATCTCCAAGTTAGCAGCAAGCTACATAGTGGAGGCTCAAGAGATGAGCAGAATAGGGTCATTTATTATGTTATTTGTGTTAGCTTTTTTATTCAATATCATTACATCCATTAATCGCCATTTATCCAATTTGATTTTAGTGATAATCTGATGTGAGATCTGTATATATTTAACAAAGGGTGAAAGGGGAACCTAAGTGTGTGTGTGTGGAGGGTTGTAACGAAAGTGGAGAAGGGAGGAAGTCTCCCTTTAGGTTGTTTAAAACACTTTTGCTTGCTTATGATTGCTTGTGACATATTAGCTTTGTTCTGGCTAACTTTTGCTTAATACTCTAGGTTTTACAAATTGAATGTGAAGATTCAATCTCATGGATTGGTATGGAAATTCTACAGAAATAGGATCATCATCACTTGGAGGTTTCTATGCAATTGATAGGCGTGGGCAGTTCTACTGGCACTAATGTTTCTTTTGTCAGTGGCTAAGTATGTCTATCAGCTTTTGCATTACGTTCTTAAGGAATAATGTGCATTTCAAAACGCTGAGCTTAAATGTTCAATGACAGTTAAGCAATCTAGAGCTTGCTGTCAATCTTGCCTAAAGAGGGCATCTTCCTGGTGCAGAGAATTTGGCAAGTGAATTTTGTGTTCCTGCTCTACTTTTTCGCTCTACTTTTTCTTGGGCGTTGTATGTGGAATTTTTTGAGGCAATGTCTCATATTCCTTATCAGTCTCTCTTTTGGTGTTTAAATTTTATTACTCTTCTGGTATTCTCATAATCAATGGATAGTGATATTCTTCCAAAAGATGAGTTATGACAAATATTAGGATTCTGAAACATTGCATTATGAAGGTTGCTTGACTGTTTATTTGAGAATCTAAAACTTACTGACAACTGTGTTGCTTTCCCTGAATCGACTTTTGAAAAAACTGTTGCATCTACTACTTGAATTTTTAGTTTTATTTTCATGCTTTTTTTAACTTCTGAATTTTTTTTTTCATTTAAATTGTCAGTTTTGTATAACTTCATAATTTGGTTGTGATATATTATCTTCTATCATTATTTAATTAGCTGTTCATTTATATGACATCTAATTATTCATATTGGATATGTAGTGTACACATTATAAGATACTTAAGTTTTAAGTTGATTTTTTTTTAGCTGGGAGAAATGATTGATTGTGTTGAAGCTCATGTGCATTTCATTTTATTTTTCTCGATGTTTCTGACATGCGCGTTTTTGTGAGCATTTTACGTGACATGTTCGAGGAAGATACTGTTGAATATGTTTCAGCTCTAATTGATGAAATGCTTTTAAGTGGGTGGTGCAATGCATGTGCTCTTCAATTGAGTTTTGCTATCAAGTGGCTAAACTTTTTTCCTAATGTGTGCAGAGATTTCGCTTGCTGATAAGCCGTGAAGCATGTATCCTGCAAACAATTTAGGATTAAGCCTCATATCTCAAAGGTTAGCAGCAATGCAGAAGCAGAAAACTACTTTATCAAGTCTACCTCCGTGGCTTAAGGATAATCAGTCATTATTAATTTTATCAATCTACCTCACTTATTATGTGTGTAATGTGTTAGCTTTTTTTTTCAATATTATTACATCCATTTAATCTCAAAAGTTAAACGAGGTGAAAATCTAATGTGTCCCTTTATTATATTCCAGAAGGGTGACTCAATTATGGAAACTCTCCAACAGATACTGAATATGTTGATTTTGACAAAGGTAAGGCTCTATGATGTTTTTCTTTCATATTTTGTGGAAGCATAATTTATTGGCACACTTTTTCATTAATAATAAAATTGAAAGAAGAAAAGGAATGTAACTCTTAAGCACATCTATGTTGTTATTAGTTACTTCGAAAAAAAAAAACGTCTTAAATGGATATGTCGAAAGAATGAATACCTGGATGAATTTGAATTTATGTGGCTTTACTTATTAAAACTCCCCTTGCAGTCTTCTACATTTTCTAGTGATATGGTTCTAGAATTTTGTCCGTAAATGCAATTCTCTTTTTCTTTATTTAATTTATTTACTGAAGTTCGCTTAATGTTGATAATATGGAGTTCAGGATTTCTATGCTTGAGAAAAGAGGTCTGTAAGATCAAAAAGTGGTGTATATGAATTTGTATGGTATTAAGAAGATGATGTATTCTTATCATCATTTTTTGGGAGGCTTTTTATATGTGCAATATAGATCTCTACCACTGCTACTTTTTCAACTCAGCTAAATCCGAATAAATCTACTTGATGACCCTGTGAAAGATTGAAGTGTTATTGAAATATTTAATTGGTTTTTTTTTTCATCCTAATATTGCGGTATTGTTATGATTTTGATTTTTTGGTAGCAAATTTACATCTATATTCAATACTACGAAATATTTTTGGTAGAAGATTTACATCTATATTCAATACTACGGAATATTTTTGTTGGAAGATTTACATCTATATTCAATACTACGAAATATTTATGTTGAAGGGATGCGCAGTTAAGATGTTTATGTAGAATGGATGCAAAGTGGGGTATAGCTAAGTGGTAGAGGGGAGGGTAGAAAGGTCTTCCAACTGAGCTTGGTTGCTGCAGGGTGGGGGTTCGAATCCTGCCTTTGGCATGAATTTGGCCCCTTGCAAGCACAAGTTTAACAGTGAGCCCTCCCTATAAGCCACTTGAGGCACATCCTGCGATTTACTTCCTCCACCAATCCCCAGGGCAGGGGCGGTGGGGGCCCTAATGGTGGGGTACATCATTTAGAATGGATGCAAAGTTAAGCATGTGAGAACAGTGCAGCTTATTGCAGTTGTTGCTGTTCTATTCATTTTCAGGCTATTTAGAATCTTTCAAATTTGCTCATTTGTTAGTGTCGGCACTAAATTCCAAGACTGTGTTTCTTCTTTCTCAATGAAGATAATTGGATTTAAGTGAGCTGATGGCTGTCTATTTTTATAAATGCAGGAAATTGATATTCTAAATGAACGAAAACCAAGTGATTTTAACATGTTAATTTATCATGTCCTTAAAAGAAATGAAAATAATAAAATGTACTCTTTCCCGTCTCATTTCAGATTGTACATTTTTCATTTTGGATTGTTTTATAAAAGTTTTCACAATCCTAAAAAAACAAAAAGTCAAACACAATCATCATTTCTCATATACTTTATTTACAAAAAAAAAATTATCCTTACCTAACACACCTAACATATTTTATCATTTACTTTTTATTACCAAAAAATACCATAATACCTCTAAAAGCTATCGCTTTTCTTAATCTCCATGTCGAAATGGACATGTAAGCTTTTGTGGGACGAAGGGAGTATATATATTTATTCGAAAATGAGAAAAGTCACCTTCCTAATTTGATTATAAAAATTATAGATAAACACTTGTGAGACTATTTTACGGTTAAATTATTTTAACTTTATTTCAAATAGTTATTTTTTTAATTAAAAACATGAATACTCACTTTTCATTAAAAAAAAAAAATTATAGGGACAAAGATCATTGTCCCTTTCCTAAAAAAACAGAGTAATTTAATTTCTTTATTTTATACAATTAAACAACCTAATTATAATTTTTATTTTATTTTAACATTTAATTGAATATAAATTTTTAGATCATAGTAATTGTTTAAGGCATTTCATGATCATTAAACAATATTAGTATATATATATATATATATATATATTCGGTACATTAATATTTTTTAAAGCCACATATATTTTATGTACTTTTATCGTGTTATGATAAAATTCCGATAAAAGGAGAAAATTTATAAATTTTGCTTTATGAAGGCGGAATTGAAAATTAACATTATAGTAGATCATTATAGTAGAGATAATGATAATTTAATTTTCTCAACCTTATCATATTATATTATGTTCCTATTAATTTATCAGAATATAAATATTCATCATTTCACTTTGAACATCAGCTCCTTTCAATAATTCTTTCTTTTTAAGAGCAAGTTATCCTTTAATCTCTTCCAATAAAATTTTTGAGTTCCAACAAATAAACTTATACTTTAATATGATAATTTATAGTACATAATATTTTTTTGCGGTTCGAGCGGATGTGTTACTAGTTTCACTTTAAATTAAGGAGAGTTTGCGTCGACATTTTCTATTCATGGATCTAAGTGAATTTTCTTGAAATATCTCCCAAGGTGCAATGAAAATTGGGTGACTCATATTTTTATTTGGACTATTTTATTATTCTCTTCTATTATTATTGTTAGTGTGTATTCCAAGAGTAATTTTCTTCATAGTGTTTTGGTGATTATGTATTAGAGTGAGGCTCCCGTGCACCCAGGCGCACGGAGCACATTCCGTGCGTCTTTGTAATTTCTATGCCCCTTTACAATTTAAACCCTTAGCAATACATAGGTTTAAATAGAATTGGAGGGGAAGGTTGTGTTCACATGGGGACACGGAGTATCCTCCGTGTCCCCGGGGGCGCAGGAGCTTTTGCCTATGTATTATTTCTTTATTTGTAATATAGAAATTGAACTGTATAATCATTTTTTAAATAGTAGAGTATTTTTTGGACCGTATCCGTAGTTTTTACTTTTTACCCTCATCCTCAACTAAAGAGGTTTTGCACGATAAAATTGTTAGCGTTGATTAAATTATTTTGTGCATATTTATTTGATTGGTAGTTTTTTTTTCTTAGTAATATTTTGGAATTTTATCAATTCAAGACCTGAAAAATTAGTAAACTATTAATTTGGAGTCTGAATTATTTTTTCTATCAATTTGGGACATGAAATATGTAAAACTATCAATTCAGCGCCTGGATTTATTAAATATTATCTCATACTTTATCAATTTAGGGTCTAGATTCAGGCCCAATATTGATAATTGTACATATTTCAGGCCCCCGGATTGATAGGAAAAATAATTCATCTGAATTGATAATTTACCAATTTTTCAGGTTTTAATTGATAAAATCCCTAATATTTTTCGTCTCATATTTATTTTGACATCTTCTATTTGAAAAGAGTTGTACTCTTTCAAAGTGAATTTAATATGGATGAAAAATAAATAAAAATTGAAAATTTTAGAGATATATAGAGATTTGACTATGAGAATGTGGATAACTAATACTCTCTTGTGAGATGAGTATATATAAGACGAATTGTAAGATATGTCGATTTTTTTATAAAGTATAACTGTTATATAGACAAAAATGATTATTAGTAGTTAAAGTATGCTTTTAGTGAATTATATATAATATTATAAAACCAATTTTTAATCCTTTATTTATCATATTTTAAAAAAAATACTTTAATTATAAATTGATATATTTACTTATATAACAAACATATTTTAATAACGGGTCATCTCATCTCACAACTCGTCTAACATAATTACTGTATCACATGTAACATTTGTTTGGTTAATTATTTTGATATTCGTGTAGACTGTAGTATTATGTAAAAATTACTTCCATAAATATAGAGAAAATGTTTTTTTAGTTGAATGAGACTTTTGTGCGCCCGGTGATACCGTGCCCCTTTGCAATTTAAATTCTCTAGCAATACATAAGTTTAAATAGAATATACAGAGGAATAATTGTATTCGCATAGAGAGACACGAACTATGTTCCCGTGTCCCGAGGACGCAACCGCTTTTGCCTTTTTAATTATTCATATTTTATCTATTAATATACGCTAGTTATAAATGGTGTACCCCACCATTAGGGGCCCCCACCGCCCCTGCCCTGGGGATTGGTGGAGGAGGTAAATCGCAGGATGTGCCTCAAGTGGCTTATAGGGAGGGCTCACTGTTAAACTTGTGCCTCAAGTGGCTTATAGGGAGGGCTCACTGTTAAACTTGTGCTTGCAAGGGGCCAAATCCATGCCAAAGGCAGGATTCGAACCCCCACCCTGCAGCAACCAAGCTCAGCTGGAAGGCCTTTCCACCCTCCCCTCTACCACTTGAGCTATGCCCTGGGGGCTATACGCTAGTTATAAAGTATTGGAATATGGAGTATATTTTTTATTTTAGTATCCACTTAGTATATCGGTGCACGGTGATAATGGATATAATTTTATTTAATTTAATAGTAAGAATTAACTTAAATTTAACCTTGCGAGATCATTCATATACACTCTTAAGTTAGAATCACCTTCAAAATTGAAAAGTATTAGAATATATTATGAGAATTATTATAATAATACTAATGCCTGAAATTTGGAAAATTAAAAATAAAGCATATCTTGTCTTGAAAAATATGTTAAACTTAACACGTGTAACCAAGTGGGCTATCCCATTTAACCATTGAGCTCCTTACTTTGTTTTGGGAACAAATAGATGATGAGTAATAAGGAAGCTTGGAAATAGGAGGGTATATGGTAAACTAACCACTAACTATACCAACAACTAACTTAGTCAAAAAAAAAAAAAAAAGTAACACGTATGTCAGGGTTATGGGCCTCTGGGCCCAATCAGATGAAAGTTTAATATTGTTATCTCCAATGGCCCACTAAATACAAATTATTCTTCTTGGGCTAAATATCCTTTTCTTTTCTTTCTTTTCTTTTAGTATACTTTACCTTGGGCTTTACTTTCACCTATACGGAAACTACAGCCCAATACTTATCGTCATTTTTAATTTCCTTTATTTTTTTTTTTTGAGATAATTCACGTAAAATAAATGTAAGGATTTTATTTTCATCAACTTTCAATTACGTGAATACTCAATCATTAAAAAAAATAGGGTTAATTGCAAAAAAAACCCACGAACTTTACTCCTATTGCAAATTAATCCTCATTTTTTAGAAATTGCAAAAAAAAACCATCACCTTTAAATATTGTTGCAAAAAAAATCCAATTTTCAATTTAAGTAGGTTTTTTTTTGGGTTTTTTTGCAATAATACTTAAAGGTGGTGGTTTTTTTTTTTGTAATTTTTCAAAAGTGAGGATTAATTTGCAATAGGAGTAAAGTTCGTGGTTTTTTTTGCAATTAACCCAAAAAAATATTATTTTGGAATGTTATTTCTATTAAGACATGGGCATAACACACTCTACACACACCACTAATACATATACCCCTACACATTAAATATTATTTATCTCACTTTACTTTACATTAAAATATTATACTCCTTAATTTCTGTGCAAAAAAAAATGTTACACTTTCTTCGGAACATAGGGAGTATAAAATACACTATCATTTCGTACATTTTGCTATTCGGTTTTCCACTCTATTTATTTTTAGTCAAATAATTTCATATATGTCCATTGCTCATAACTAATAAAACTATTCATTTTATATAAAAATAATATTACCTCTGTTTACTGTCAATCTATCTATTTTACCATTTTGGGTCGTTCACTATTAATTTATCCATTTTACTTTTTAGATATATAACTCACACACTAATACAATTAAAATATATGATCCACATACTTTACTAATATAATTACTCACTACACATAAAATAATACTCCCTCCGTCTCATAGAAGTCAGTATAATTTTTTGGGCACGGAGATTAAGGAATATAATAATTTAATGTAAAGTGAAGTAAAGTGAAGTGAGAAAAATAATATTTAATGTGTAGTGGATAGTTGTATTAGAGGTGATATGTGGGGCCCATGAGAATAGATTAATTATTTTTGTGTGGATCTCATGTATTAAAAATGAAATGTGTCAACTTTAGTAAGACAAACAAAAAAGAAAAATATGTTAACTTCTAAGAGACAGAGAGAGTAATATTTCTTAATTTATAAATAAAATAATAATATTTCTTAATTTGCACTCAAAAAATAAATGGATAAATATGAAAGGAGGAAATATTTACTAACGAATGGGAGGTGGTGTATTTGTTAATTGAATTATTATAGGAAAGCCGTTTTTATGAAATGGCTTAAATAATAGGTAAATGGAAGCAACAGTGACATAAGTAGGGGTAGGCTCTACCCTAGCATGAGTGGATACTGTAGGTTAGAGGTGGGGGTCTCACGCTATTGCCATACAATAATAATACAAACTTTATATTAATCTAATCATATTCAAATTTTAATTAATGATAATCATCAAATTATTTTATTTTAATTATCTCAACATTCAAATATTTTAAAACTCTAGAATTGAAATTCAAAATCCAAATAAAGATTTTAAAAATCACTCCTATATATATTTATATATATTATTTCTCTTCAATTAATGCATATTATCTTTTTATTTCTCCTCTATCATCTACTCCCTTCGTCCCAACTTTATTATTAAGTTTACTTTTTGCACGGAGATTAAGGAATATTGTATTTTAATATGTTGTGAGGTGAGAAAAATTATATTATAATGTAAGATGGATAGTTGTATTAGTGGAGTATTGCGGACCCCATAGAGATATTTAATAGTTTTGTGTGGGTCACATCATCCAAAAATGAAAATATAACATTAATTGTGAGACGTCCTTTTTAGTAACTGTAACAATAATCATGGGACTGAGAGAGTAATTTTTTTAGATAAATTAATACATTCTTATACATAGATTTAATATCAAGTTAAAACATACCCTATCAAAAACTCAAATAAAATATAACATCACTATTCACAATTTTCAAACTCAAACAAACATCACCAAGGTGTTAAGATATTACTCCCTCCGTCCCAACTTCAACTTCACACTTTCCGATTTGGTCCATCCCAAATTTATCCTCACACTTCCATAAAAGGAAAAAACAACTAACTATTATCCCTCTAACATTCTTTAATTTCAAATTTGTCATCACCTTTTTAACACACATAGCATACATTATTATTTATTTATTATCTAAAAATACCATACTACCCCAAAAGTAAGTCAAAAAGTGATTTTTATTAAACTCCATATCTATAATAAACGTGAAGTTGAATTTGGGAGGGAGGAGTGCATCGTAATTTTGAATCAAGGCTTTCATAATAAAGATTAAAGAGGCATAGGTAAATATATAGTCCGTCATACCGAACAAGCTAGGAAGCATTAATTCTTATTCAATAATTTGACGTAGGATTTGAATCGACATTTCATCCAAATATTCTTTTTAAAACTGGTTTTCGATTTCGGATCACTTTTTTATGTTAAACTTTTCCTCTTTTTAGGACTAAATTTTGTTCTTAAAAAGTTCACAATATAATGAAGAAGGGTTCACAAGTATTTCCAACAGACTTTCAATATTTGAAAATATTTTCTTAAAATAAAAAAGTAATTTTAATTTTAAAAAGTAAAAGGCAAAAACTTGTGTGCGCCCGGGCGCACGGAAGCACACTCCGTGTGCCTTTAGAATTTTGTGTTAAATTGTATACCCTTTAGTATAAAGATGTGTACCCTTTATTTTCTGAAGAAAAATAAAAAATATAATGAAAAGTGTATACCCTTTAGAACAAAATGATCTACACTTATTAATTAAAGTGTATACCATTTAAAACAAAATAATATACCTTATTCACAATACTAAATTATAAAGGCGCACGGCGTGCGCCCGGGCGACCGTAAGCCTCACTCAAAGTAAAATGTGAATATTTTTCACTTTACATGCATTAGCTCTTAGAGATGTCTAATAATTCAATTTATAAAAAAAAATGAACTTTTTCGTACAATAATTTTTAGTATAAAATTGACAACATATATCTACATAGAATATTTGGGAGAACATTAAAAAAAAATATAAATCTTGAGATTATTTTACACTTTAAAATGTTCATTTATAATATAAATTGTTGCTGAAATATCATTATCATTTCTTATTAATTGACTATTGCATTATATTATAAAAGTTATCACTTTTTATCCGTGTCAGACTCTCTCACATAAACTCTTACAAACAGTCTCACACAAGTCTGTCTCTCACATAAGCTCTAAAAAAATAGTAAAGAGGTGGTTTCTTATACAATTTAATACTAAAGAGTATGAGCGCAGGGTGCACACAAGTTTTTGCCAATAGTAAATGAATTTAAATTATTTATTTTGTATCTTTATTTATGGAATTTTATAATTCATCTGATATTTTTTCTGTAAACTTGTCACATGAATTTTATAATTCATGTGATATTTAAAATTTATTTTGTGATATTCATTTTTTATAATTTAAAAAATATGATTATAATTTCATATTTATAATTGTTGTATTTTAAATTAGAATTTATCCTTAGTATACAATGTTAGCTTCAACGTATAATTATTCTGGGCAAGTCTTCTGTGAAACGGTCGTCCGTGAAATAATTTTACACTTTTAAATTAGTTATTACTTTTTGTTATAAAATAATATCACTTTTACTATTAAATATTAACTTTTTATTTATACTAAATTTTCAATGAAATAACATTATCACTTTTAGTTAATTGAGTATTACTTTTCATTATAAAAGTACTTATAATTTTTTATCCGTCTCATGAGATTTTCCAGAAGTCTTTATCATTATTCTTTCACTGCCTTTAAAAAAAAGTTGTAATTATTACACTAGTAAAAAAATATACGTATACAAGATAGAAAAATAATTTTTTAAAAAATGTTCTTTAGCTCATACGTAACCAATCACAATTATGCTGAATAAGTAAATAAACACCGGTTTTAAATTATAAAAAGTATACTTGATAAAAAATTATCCAAATTTGAAAACTTATCCGATTATATTAACTTAAATTAATGTTAATTAAATAAATACTACTTCCTCCGTCCCAACTAAAGATAATTTTTTACTTTTTGTGCATGAATTAAGGAGTATTATTATTTTATATAGGGTGGGTAGTTGTATTAGTAATGAATGGTGGATCATATGTGGAGCTTCTATCTTTGAAAGATTTGATATTTCAAAATATTTAAATTAAATTAAATTATATAAATTATAAATAATTAAATAAATTCACATTAATCCAATTATAAATAATTAAATAAATTCAAATTAATCCAAATTGACACTTCAATTTTTCTTTGTGATGATGAATTCAGGATACGACACATAGGAAAAAAAATTCTCAATTAATGGTTATCGATAGACAAGACTGATTGATAATACGTGATATTTCAAAATATTTATAAACTATATTAATTAAATTCGGAAAATTATTATGTGCATTTAGATGTATCGCGAACCCATTTTAAGAAGAATGTACATTTATGAATAAAAATATATGTACAAATAAATAAAAATATATAAATTTTGTTAGCAAATTTTCTGTTAATTTTTTCATAAAAAACTGAATGTAAAAAAAAACTATACAATTATTAAGGAATATATCCCATACACTATTAAATAAAACTTTATAAATGTACTTATATACACAAAATATCTAACTTATTAAATTAAAATTCAAACTCCACATTCTTTCCATGAGAATAGCTAGATTTAAAGACGACACAAGATATTAAAAAGAAAAAAACCCCTCCCTTATGTCCAGAGAGATCCATTTACTTTTTACACATGGATTAATATTATTATTTAATATGTAGTATATAATTGTATTAGTAGGTGTGTGTCTCATATTTTAATTGTATTAGAGGGAGTGGGGGTCCCATATATGTAAAAAGATAAATGAGACTCTTGGGAATAAGAGCGAACGTCTAAAATAGAAAAATGAGACTCTTTGAGCGGACAGATGGGGTAATAATTACCTCAATTATTGGTTTAAGATAGATATAGAGATGTGATGCTTCAAAATACTTAAATCAAATTATATAAATTAAAAATAATTATATTAATTTTAATTCAAATTAACCTCAATTTAACCCATCATTTTTCAATTTTTATTTCTATGATGAATTTGAAGACATATTAAAAATCCTTTCAACTAATATATTTAAGATTTATTAATCTCAATGGATCCAAGAGGCTTGAGATGGCATAGCTTTATTATTATTATTATTTTTATTTTTATTTTTTAATTTCATTTTAGGCTTTTATCAATTCAAGGCCCGAATTATGAGTAAGCTATCAATTAGGGGCCTGAAATATGTAAAACTATCAATCCAAGGCCTGAATTTGTCAAATATTATCACCTATTTTATCAATTTAGGGTCTAAGTTCAGGCCCTGAATTGATAGTTTTACATAATTAAGGCCCCTAATCGATAGTATACATAATCCAAGCCCCGAATTGATAGATTACCCATTTTGACCTGTATTGATAAAATTCCTTAATTTTATTATTATTATTTTTTTTGGGTTGTTTATTATAAATAAAATAAGATTTCTATTTTCATATGGAAAGCTATATATTTGATTTTATTTTATACTGAAACTAAAATTTTATTTTATATTTACATATAGTTATCATGATTAAATATTAATTAATCAACTAAAAAACACAACTTCACCGATCAATAGCAAATTGATAATATGAATATATTCATAATTTTATTATTCAAGCCTAGTCTTTGACTCTTAATTATATATCCATATTTGATTAATTTTAATCATCAACTCGAAAAATAATACTCCCTCCGTCCCGGGTATTTTTACCCGTTTGTACGGGCACGGAGATTAAGACGTTTTATTTTTTTAATATATAATGTAAGAGAAAGTAGAGATAAATTAGTAATTTAAAAAGAAAAAGTGAATAAAGTTATTGGGAATGATGAATAAAGTGTAAAAAAGTAATTAAAGTTGTTGGGATTGTAAAAAGTAGGTAATAAAATATTATGTATTTTTGCCAAGAATGGAATGGGTAAAAATACGTGGGACACCCCAAAATGGAAAGTGGGTAAAAATACGTGGGACGGAGGGAGTACTTTGGTTACAAGGAAATCGTGTTTTTTACGTGTAGATTAAGAGTATTATTATTATATGTGTAGTGAGTAGTTGTATTTAGAGCTGTTATATCGAACGAGTAGCTCGTCGGCTCGGCTCGGCTCGACTCGGCTCGAAAAGCTCGAACTCGGCTCGACTCATTTTCTATTCGAGCTCGATTTCGAGCTCATTCATATACTCGTTCAGTTAACGAGCCAATCTCGGCTCGACTCGTTAAGGCTCGAAAATAATAATTAATAATATTATTAATTATTATTATTATATAATTATAATAATATAAATATTTTAAATATAATAAAAAATATATAATATATTAATTAATATTGGACTGGACTCGACTCGACTCGGCTCGACTCGGCTCGAAAATTCAACACTTTTGCTTAACGAGCCGAGCTCGAGCTCGCTCGAGTATTTTTCGAGCCGAGCCGAGCTCGTATATAAGCTCGTTACCATAACGAGCCGAGCTCGAGCTCGGCTCGATAAGTACTCGAGCCGAGCTCGAGTATGGGGTACTCGAGCTCGATACTCGAGCTCGCTCGACTAGTTTAACACCCCTTGTTGTATTAGAGGGAAGTGATGAGCCATGCGGTGTACCTTTTTACTAAATAGAAAATATGGATATTTTTGAAGTGAATGCCCAAAATAATAAAATAGATACCTTGTACTGGTCGGAGAAAGTACAAAATTGAGATGATATAGCTTTTTTTCTTTTCAAAATTGAAATTAGAGAATTATTTTCTACATCCCAAATTAATATTTAATTAGAGTATTAAGGGAGTATATGTATATGTATATGGCATAAGGTTATAAACCTGGATTTTCTATTTGTAGTACATTAATATTAATTAAACCTATGACAGGGTGATCCATCATAATCAAATTAAATGTTGGGACGTCTAAATCAATATAGATGATAGTATTATTAACTAAATTACAAATTTTGTTGGGAATATCTCAAGTGATTAAGTCATTAAAAGAATGGTGGAAAGACTTACAACGAGTAACAACTGTTGTGTGGAGGTTGAAATTCTTCCTTTGCCGGTGTCTCTATTGCTGAAGTACGCCATACTGATTTATACTTTCTCGTATTACGTAAAATTTAACATTTTTCATTTTATTAATCTTATGTTAAATTTCATCACTCAAAATATGAAATATTGTATCTGCAATATTCACCTCTTAAATGAAAAATTAATTACAAATTTATCACTTTCACTTAACACAAATAACATATTCCCCCGTCCATCCTCGATGTATCAATTTACTTTTTGCACATGGATTAAGAAATATTATTATTTTATGTGTAGTAAGTAGTTGTATTAGTGGAGGGTGTGGGTCCTATAGTCAAAAAAGAGAAATGGATAGATTAAGGATGGACAACCCAAAATGGTAAAATAGATAGATTGACAGTGGACGGAGGGAGTACTTCATAATTTGTTTATTATCTAAAAATAATACTTCCTCCGTCCGTTTTCAAGAGTATCATTTTTCCATTTTGGGCGTCCGTTCTCAAGGGTCTCATTTCATTTTTTATCCACACACACCCACTAATACAACTAAAAAATGGACCCACACCTCCACTAATACAACTACTCACTACAAATTAAATAACAATACTCCTTAATCTCCGTGTCGAAAAGCAAATGACACTCTTAAATCCGGACGGAGGGAGTACATTATCTTTCAAAAGTTAATAAAATTAATAAAAATATATTTTCTTAAACTCCATAACTCTATACAGTAACTATGAAAAGAGTATTAGTAATGAAAATTCGATCATTGCCAACTTCGACCCTACAGATAGAAGCATCAATACAAAGACAAACATTTATACCAGACTTTTGAAGGAAAAAAAAAGTTTGTTATTATAAAACATCTTTTTGAAATTAGTCTATCTTCATTCGTAGTATTGGCATGGAATTCTCTATCTTATTTTCGTGTAATATTTCATCTGATACTAATTAGATTATTGACAAGTGATTAGAGAATGAAATCCACTATTTGTGTAAAGTTTTTTTTAAGTATAATTTTATTTTTATCTTACATGTCTTCCATTCAATTATACAATAAAAAAATATTACACCAAAATATTATGGAAAATTCTAAAAGAATGTATTAGGAAACATTTTGTACAACATAATCATTGATCTCGTGACCACTGTGACCATTTTTTGTTAACATGCATACACTGATATATCCCACTCTATATAATTAATATTTGAGACCACCTTTGCATTCATTCATCCGAGTTAATATTATCATTATCATTTTATTTTGTTTAAGAGTACTTGAAACTTTTTTTATTATTAATTCATTACAAAAAAATTAATTATTTTTCTGGTTTAAAATTCAGATTAATTTTCACTTTAAGATAGGAGTAGTATTAATATGTTGGGTAAATATCAAAATTAGTCCGATAAGTATGATGGATTCCAACTTAAAATTTTTTTTTCTGTAATCCTCAATTTTGATAATTTTTTGTCCAATTTTATTCCTTTTGGTTTAATTTTGGTCATTTTTTCAAAATTTGGTTATTTGTTGTCCACTTTTTGTCCAAAATTTATACACTATCGGACCAATTTTCGACATTTTTTAATATAAAGGACTAAATTTGGACAAAAAAATAACAAAATTTTTTAAAATGACCAAATTTGAACAAAAAAGATTAAAAGTGGAGTAAAAAGAATCAAAATTGAGAATTACAAATGAAAAAAAAAAAAACTAAAAGTGGAATGGTCACACCTACATAACCAATTCTAATATTTTTTTTATAACATGTTGTCATGAATATGGTGAATAAAATACATATAGAATTACATAATATGATCATATCTAACACTACCAAAAAAAATTATTTTTTAGCAACGGAATATTCCGTTGGTAAAAGCTTTAATTCCGTTGTTAAATTGGCTTACCAACGAATTAGCAACAGAATCCGTTGATAAAGTGGTAGTGGTAAATTTTTAGCAACAAAAAATCAATTCCGTTGGTAAATAATTATGTTAGTAATCCGTTGCTAATAGTTCCGTTGGTAATTTATATAATGATTCCCTTGCTAATCCATTGGTAATTAGCAGCGGATTGAATTCCATTGCTAAAATAAGAATAAATCTGTTGATATTCCGTTGCTAAAACAAAAATGTCATATTTGTTGCTAATTCATTGATAATTATCAACGGATTGAATTCCGTTGATAAATTCGGTTGCTAAAAAATACTTAATTTTTTTTAGTGTAATAATGAGAATGTAAATTAATTTAATTAGTAAATCATTATAATACTCATATTATACCATCTTTACAATTCTTGTTTTAACCTCAGAAATATCTAATTAAACTTACGTTTACCATTTCTATTTTAAAAATGAAGGGATCATACTGGTTCATCTTCTACTTCTATTTTCAACGTCACTTAATGTGCATTAATTTAATTCTGGCACCTCAAAAATTTCGCAAATCCAATAAATTAAAATAAAAATTTAGTTACAACTAATAGAATATTATATTATTAATTAATTACTCCATAAGCAGTACACGACGATCATAAATGATCAAATTTACATATGGTATATTAAGAAATTACAACCCATATTCACCCTTGCTCTAAACGACGTCGGATTAAAGCCACAGCGCGCCGGCGTCTTTTAGCAGCGGGACGAGCGAGCCGTCAATGTGCGCCGCCATGACGCTGTCCATTGCGCCGACGAGCTTGCCGCCGATGAAGACGACAGGGACGGCGGAGGGGGCGGAGCCGAGGAGGCGCTTGAGGGCACGCTCGAGGTCTTGGCCGCGGGGGTCCTGGTCGATCTCGTGGGCGGTGGGGCTGACGCCGAGGCTGCAGAAGAGGCGCTTGACGGCGTGGCACATGCAGCAGGTGCTGACGCTGAAGATGACCACCGCGCTCGCCGCCGCCATCCGCTCGATGCGCTCGAGTGGGTCCGTCGCCAAGCTGCGTTTTGGGGGGTGGCTGTGCGAGTGGAAATGCATGCTATTGTGAGTGGAGGGGAGGGAGGGACTGTGTTACTGGAGAAGCTATTTATAGATACACACTGTGTGTATGTGTGTGTTTATCAGATCATGACGTACTTTTTTGACTTCAAGACAACATGGGAAATGGTATGATTCTAACAATTCAACAATAAACGAAAATTGTCTTGTCATTTTTATGTTTTATCTTTAAAAAAAAATTATTAACAAATTATAATACTCCCTCCCTACCTCCGCTCTAAAGTTTAGATTTACTTTTTGTACGTAAATTAAAAAGTATTTATTTAATGTATGATGGATAATTGTGTTAGCGGGTGTATAGAACCCATATTTTAATTATGTTAGTGAGTGTGTGTGGGCTCCATATGTATAAAAAGAAAAATGAGACTCATAGGGGCGGACGCCCAAAATAAAAAAAATTGAACTTTTTGAAGCGGACGGAAGGAGTAATATATAATAGGAGATTATTACTCCCTCCATCCCACAACTAGGTATACATTTTTCCATTTTGATCGTTCCGAAACAAAGTATATATTTCCTTTTTTGATTGATGCGACACACACAAAATCATTATTGTATCCATATGGCCCCCACACACTACACTAATACAAATACCCACTACACATTAAAATATTATTTCTCTCACTTCACTACACATTAAAATATTATACTCCTTAATCTCAGTGCAAAAAGTAAACGTATACCTTGTGACGGAACGGAGGGAGTATTTTACTACCAATTTATTTGACTCTAGAATACTCTATCCGCCCCACTCGAAGGAGGGTCTTTTTTTCATTTTGGTCTCCTGTTTCAGAGAGGGTCATTTCATTTTTTACATATATGAGACCCAACACACCCACTAATACAATTAAAATATGTAGCCCACACTCCCCCCTAATACAACTATCTACTACCCATTAAATAATAACACTCCTTAATCAACGTGCACAAAAGTAAAATATCCTCTTTTGGACGGACGGGAGTATTTTAGTTCTCCATTTATTACATAATAAATAAAATATTAATAAAATTTCTTTTTAACAAATTAACATAAATATGTATTTCAAATATAGATAGACACTCTCTGTAACAAATTCACATGCATTTTCCCATTTTAATTTGTCATAAAAATGTATTCAATTTAATCTCAATTTCAGTACACGTCCAGGGAAGAAGAAACTAATTATATGTAACATCCTAGTCATGAAATTAAATGTTATGAAAATATCCTAGTCTTATTAGAGGGAGAAAACAAATAAAAAATAAAAAATCATAGTTTGCACTTGGAATTAATTTGTGGTATAATTATTTTGGAAAAGTAGAAACGTTATTATGTTATAGAAATGAATGTAGAAAAAGTGTTGGATTTTAAGCCCATAATTGTAGCTGGATTTTTAAAAAATGTATTCATCGTGTTTGATTGTGTGTAGTATGGAATAGAAAATATTGTCTTAATTTTATTTTGTAATAATATTGGGTTGAACTTAGAAGAGAAATTTTAAATTTATGAATGTTGAATATAATGTAGTTTTTTTATGTTATATTGTGACTGGTAACTCTCATGTATATTTTATTTAATAATACATGGACTTTTCCATAAAAAAAATCCTAGTCATAAAATTAAATGTTATGAAAATGAACTTATATAAGTGAAAAAATCTCATGAATTTCATTTTCATAATCATTTACACGTGTGTTTCCTTTAGTTTGCAAAAATTGTTACTAAATCTGAAATTAATTTAATAAAATAATATGATGGAAAATCCAATTGTGACCCTTCCCGAGAGAAGGAGAGAAAAGGAGGTAGACAGGCTTTTCCGGAAAAGAAAATAGTGGTATGTTAAATTTAGACGGCTCTTCTTGTCCTTCTTGTGGCCCCTACTTATTTACCCATTTTATTATTTTTAAACATTTATTCCATTTTTAAAATTTATAATTATTTCTATTTCCAAAAATTAACCAATAATAGAACATCGTACATGATAGTCGCATTAATAAGTGAAGTGCGGTTGGGGACCCTAGTAGCAGCTGTGTATACCACACGTACATTACACACTCCAACATAAATGAAATTATACTCCCTCCGTCCCGGGTATTTTTACCCGTTTGTACGGGCACGGAGATTAAGACGTTTTATTTTTTTAATATATAATGTAAGAGAAAGTAGGGATAAATTAGTAATTTGAAAAGAAAAAGTGAATAAAGTTGTTGGGAATGATGAATAAAGTGTAAAAAAGTAATTAAAGTTGTTGGGATTGTAAAAAGTATGTAATAAAATACTATTATGTATTTTTTCCAAAAATGGAATGGGTAAAAATACGTGGGACACCCCAAAATGGAAAGTGGGTAAAAATACGTGGGACGGAGGGAGTATTACACTTTGTAGTAACAATATATACGTAATTGTAATACTATTTAAATTTTAATAATATGTAATACTTATTTTATATGTAACATCAATAAGTAACATTTTCATGAAAGTAATACTTTTTAAATAATACTTTTATAAATATAACATTTTTCAAATTACACTTTTTTATATGTAACATTTTAGTAGTATCATTTTTAATATATTACACCTTTTATGTAACACTATGAAATATTTAACACTATCATATTACATTTTAAATACATAACATTTTATATAAATAAAATATGTAATATTTTATGTAGTTTAAATAATTAAAAAAAACTAACACACTATTAAACAATCAATATATTATACGAGTTGAAAAAAAATGATCATATAAAAAATATTTATTATGTAAAATATTTATCATGATATATAAAAATATTAATAATGCATGAAAAAATATATTTTTTATTCATTTTAAATAATTTAAATACATATAAATTTATTTATAATAAAAATATATTTTAATTATATATAATATGATTATTTTTATTTATTTAAATTATTAAATTTCATGATAAAATTATTATGTATAATACAATATTTTTTAAAATTAGTTAGTATAATAAAACTTAAGTTTAAATGTATTAGATGGTTTTAAAATTATATTTTAATAAATTAAATAAAAATTGTTGAAATCAGGTATAATATAATAAAAACTCAAAATATAATTAAAGTTATAGATAGTTAAGGTGGTAGAAGTAACTCACTTTGATTAAGGGGTCAAGTGTTCAAATTTTTTAAGTGTATTTTTTTTCCTTATAAAATGTGTTACATAAAAAGAATATCACATGTAACATTTATAAAGTGTTAAATAAAGTTTTTCATCTATTGTAATATTTTTTTAAAAGTGTTATTAATGATCAAAATAGTATTGTCTTAGACAATAAGCAGCACGGGCAAACATTGCACCATAAAAAATGTTACATATTATCTACAATAACACATTTTTACTATTAAATAACACTTTTTGACGTGTTATATAAAGCAAGTTATGTTGTAGTGACACTTGCAAACTTCGATTCTTCTTTAATTTTGGTGTTACACCTCCTATTACATACTCCATTTATCTTATTTTAATAGTTACGCTTCCTTTGTAATTTACAAAGAAAGGGTAACTATACAAAAAAATATAACTATTAGAATGGGACGGAGGAATTATCGTTGAATGATTGACCCCTATGATATAATAAAATATATATCTAAAAGGAAAGTTTAAACCCTAGAAGCAGTTATTGAGATTTTCTCACTCACACATGTGTCACTCATCTAACACATATTCCTCCATTCCGCGTTAACTTTGACGTTTGCTTTTTGCACGGAGATTAATAGGTATAATATTTTAATGTGTAGTGAGGTGAGATAAATAATATTTAATGTAAAATGGGTAATTGTATTAGTGTTGTATATGGGTCCTACATAGAATGATTAATTGTTTTGTGTGGACCATGTTAACAATAAATGAAATGTAAACCTTAACATGAGACAACCTAAAATGGAAAACATAAACCTTAACCCGGGACAGAGGGAGTATATAATACCAAATGTAACTGAACATCCAAAGTGACACTTGCAGCGAATAAAAAAAACCGATATGTAATTGTAAAAATACCATTTCATCTATTTCGATTAGTAACACGTATATTTTTGTATACAGAGACTAAAAAAAATTATTTTTTATTTTTGAATATGCATAAATTTATTGGAATGTATATATATAAAGTGAACATTTTAGATAATTTAATAAAAATATATAATATATAAAGCTATTGAAATGTGTATTTGTAACAATAAATTTTGGTATTTATGATGAAATAAATACAAATTGAGTACAAGGATAATTTCAGATGGATTTAATATAAAAGATAATGTAAACAAGTTACAATCTCAATCCTCTGATTCTTCTATCGAATCAATTTGGCTTTAACTTTGACTTGTTGACTTGAATTTGACTTGAGTGTGTGTTGACTGCGCTGAATATGTTGACAACGTGTGTGTTGAGCTGGATCTTCGAATGAAGCTTTTCCGAGCTTGGATGTGTAGTCTCGACGTTGATTCGGAGGCGTCGAGTCCTTGTTCGGATTGAACGTTGACTTGAAGACTTCTTATGAAGAACGTCGTTCAATTTGGTAGAATACCGTTGACTTCACAAAGACAGCTGGATGAGTCTGACTGGAAGAAACGTCGAATCTGAGGGGCTTAGCACCTTGATCTCAGCTCGAGTGTTGTTTCTGACCAATGCTGGATCGGGGTTGTTGTCTTGAAGAATGCCGGATTGGAGAGGCTTGGCACCTTGATCTCTGATCGGAGACGGCTGGCTGAAAGAACGCCGGATCAGAGGGGCTTGACACCTTGATCTCTGATCGCAGGCGGTTGGCTGAAAGAACGCCGGATCGAATGGGCTTAGCACCTTAATATCTGATCGGAGGTAGTTGGCTAGAAGAATGCCAGATCGGAGGTGTTTGGCACCTTGATCTCGGATCGGAGGCGGTTGGCTGAAAGAACATCGGATTGGAGGGGCTTGACACCTTAATCTCTGATCGGAGGCAGTTGGCTAGAAGAACACCGGATCGGAGGGGCTTGACACCTTGATCTCGGATCGGATGCCGTTCTTGGCTTGAAGATGCTTGAAGATCTCAAGGGAGCACTGCTCATATTCTTGATCTCTTCAGAAGCGTCTGCGTCTTCAGATATTTTAGTGTGTGTGGAATGAATAGAGGAGGACTCCTTATATAGGTGAAGGGTGAGGATGCCCCATAAATAACTCGCAATTTGATTGGTCCAAGGCTGATTTAACCTGATTCTGCGGGCTTGGGCCTTTCACTTGCTTAGGCTCTAAGTCAGACTTAATCTTGCCTAATTATCAATAATTTACTCATTTATTTAAGGAATATATTTATTTAAATTCCTTAATAAATAAATTATTAATTGATAATTATTGCATTAATTTGCCACATATTTTCCTTTAATAGACAATAAAATTCAAGTGCCTACAGTATTAAAGTGTGTATTATTGAAAGACAAAGTCTCTTATGAGACATTAGTTACATGAGACGCTTTGTGAGGCGTGTTAAAATATATCTATAATTTAGATAAAATATGTGTAATGGTTGTTAAAGTATGCTACATTATGTATTAAAATATGATTTTAACGTGTTATAATATAATTTATTATTGACATACTTTAACTACAAATTAGCATACTCTATCTATACAATAAGCATACTATAATAATGGATCGACCCGTCTCACAAATAATGCGTCTCACAAGAGAGTTTCTCTTATTGAAATATATTTTTATCTTTTAAAAACTTACATAGGTGTTGAAAGGGTCAAAAGAAAAGTGTGAAATAATTAAAAGGATGGAGGAAGTATGGAGTATTTAAAATCATATAGTACTAATAAATATATTAACACTCCAAAATTATAAAAGTAATTAATATTGACACAGTCGAATTTTTTTTTGTAAAAAATTATACTCCATATAATTTTGATTATGTGGATATAATTGTATCTATGTGTTATGGGTATTATATCCCCCATACTTGATGGGCCCAAGAAGCCCAATAAGCTCCATTGTATTTGAAGAGGAAGGCTCAACCCCTCGGCGGCCCAATCGGTGGGCAAAAATAAGAAAGGGATTAAGGCGGCCCAAAAGGGTCAAGACAGCACGAAGGCCCAGTCCAAGAAAGAATAAAGATGAGCCCACCTAACAAGGCCGAAGCCAGGTAATGCCCTCAGCAGGAAATCTCGGCGTTCATCCTTTCTCTAACCGAGACCTCGGACGAATACCCCAGCACCGAAAGCCAACCTATCCGAAGGTCAAAGGGGGCTGCGAAAGCAGAACAGTAAAGAACATACACCATGATGAAAAGGAACAAGTACTGCAGGCTAGAAGACAACGCTAACGGGAAGAAGAGGTATCTTGGGCAGCAATCCTAACTAGAAGACAACAGTTGACTGGCGCGCTCTGCTCTAACAACCAATGGGAGGCCAGCAAAGGATGGAGACACCCTGAAAACCCCCTGCAGTACAACAAATGGCGCTCAGACTCCCTCTGCAGATGGTCGGCGTACCAGATAGCTTCATTAAGGACGGCTTATCTTTATCCAGATGGCACAAGACGATTGGCTCGGATTTAGGATTTTAGGACAATATAAATAGCCTCTCTCACAGGAGAGAGACAGGTCATTCAAATTCACTTAAGACATTACACTTGTAAGAATTTGGGGAAAACAAGTGTTGTTCTAAGAGAGAGTTATAAAATTGGTTGTGTTCTTTGGTGGGAATCGAATCTTTGATAAGCTTCAATCTCTTTATTTGTTTTTATCTGGTGATTTATTGTGTTTGATGGTCTTCGTTCTTGGTTCGTTATTAAAAATCTTAATCCTTCATATACTAAATTAACGAGCCAAGAACAACCATCAATATCTGGCGTCGTCTGTGGGAAATGCTACGATTAGCCATCCCTGTTCTATTTCTTCTTAAAGTCTTGGTATAATTATGTAAGAAGAAAGTGTTGGCAATTGGATCGTTTGGTTCAACGTGATCCGTTTAGGATTTAAGGCAAACAAATCAGCGGAAGCGATTTAAACAATGTTTACCGTACTTCAGGGTTGATGTAGAGTCTGAATCGCTGCAGAAGAACACCTCTTGATCTTCTGCTGTATGTCCCAAGTCAACTCTGGTGTTGGGTGGTCAACAATCCCCAGAGTTCTCTCAATCTGCTTCTCTCTAACTCACGTCAAAAGAGGCGCAGGAAGTTAGGTTTCCAGAAGCTGAGATGACTATATATATTGGGCTACAGCAGGGACCAGGAGGAGAAATTGGGCTGGGCCTCAATTGAATTTAATTAACCAAGCTTAGCCCAAAGCTTTTAATTAAATCCAATAATAATAATGTAGTCCACTAAAATATTATTATTGCACTACCCGTCCAATCCCAAAATTATGTTCTGGGCTCCTTCTTATTATAAGCCCGATAGTCTCCCCATGTTTAAGATATACAATGTCCATTAATTAATTAAGTTACTGACAACTCAAATTAATTAATATCTCATCCAAGAGTAGTACCACTCAACCTTTTTATCATGCCGGAATTAATCCACTTGCAAGATTTACATGATAAACCTTATGAGCTCCTCAAGGGGACATCATCAACCTATGACGGACATGGATTCCTTCTACAATCAACAGCACACCATAGATACAGCACTACTTCCCAACTCACCGAGTTTGTTGATTTAATACTTATAAATCTCACCCATTGATGAATCAAAGAAATACATACTGCCCTACGTGTCGAGGTTATTGTATAGGGATTAAGAGCACGAACTTTCATAATAACAGAGATCAAGTTCTTCTATAAGTCAGTATAAGTCGAACGATCTCAGGCGGTCCTACTCAATACACACAAGTGCACTAATGTGATTCTATAGCCAAGACAAGCTAATACCAAACCACACTACAACCATACCGATAGAGAGCCCCCGTCTATCTCAGTTGTGAGCATCTGTTTATACTTTATAAGGAAACCGATAATATGATCTTCCGCGTGTTGTCGCACAACATATTATCTACAGTATAAAGTAAATGGACTATTGCATCATGCATATAAAATAAATTATAAAATGCAATCATTTGATCAATGATTCTCATTTCAAATAATGTTATGACATTGTTCATACTAAAGCTAGACTTTTAGTATACAATCCAACAATCTCCCACTTATACTAAAAGACTATGCTGTCATGTCTTCTGCCATACATCTGATTCCTACTCCCACTACACGACCATAAAAAGCTCTCGCCTTAAGGTCCTCGTAAATGGATTTACTAGGTCATCATCCGATGCAATCTAGGCGACAACAACCTTCCCCTCATCATACGATTTCTCGTAACAGGTGGTACTCGCGCTCCATGTGTTTAATTGCCTTATGGACTCGTGATTCCTTCAAGTTTGCAACTGCACCAATATCAACAATGTAAATTGTGATTACCTTGGGCAAACTTAGAAACACTTCGAAGTCCATCTTGAAGTTTCTAGAGTCACATAGATACTTTGGCAGCCTCACAGGCTCCAATTCATCATCTTTCCATGATGGAGTCCGGAGTCTGAGATATATTTCTATATAACACTCCTCCACATTATGACTCTACTTCCTAAAATTAAACACATAACCTTTGAGGAGAATTTACTACCGTCCAATCTGACTAAAAATCCGAATCTACGTAATCCACAAGAAGCAGTGAATCTGTCCAGTAAGTTCATATATAATTTCCAGTCCTTCTCAGGCACTTTATATATGTCTTACTACAGTTCATCATTCTTGATCCGGGTTACGTTGATACCCACTGTTCATGCGTTAACCAAAACAGATATCCAACTCCGTTCATAGCATTCCATGAATAAACTCATCCGATGGGGAGGAAGGCTCTAATGCCGACGCGAAAGTCTATTCACATGCTAAATGAGTATGGACTGTATCATTTTATGAAACTTGAGATAAGCATAGTATCCTTTCTTGTGATCCGTATTACCGTGATCAAAAGGATATATTTTGCCTTTCTTAAGTCCTTCATTTCTACCGCTTTATTAACCGTACCCATACGCCCGATAATACTCTTTCATTGTCTCCAATGAGCAAGATACTATTTACGTATAGTACAAAAAACACCATTACGTTTCCATCACTCTTTACAATACACAAGATACATCCGCTTTTTGATTTAAATCCATGCCACTGGATTACCTAATCAAAACAGATGCTTGCTTTAGTCCATCGCTGGACAATTTTAAGCTTACTATTAAAATGCTATTAGTACTTTGCAATGAATCACTCTGGTTGCTTCACATAGATGTTTTCCTCAAGACTTCCAATCAGGAAAGCTGTCTTGACATCTATTTGCTGTTCCTCATAGCAGCAATAAAGGAATCCGGATCAACATAAGCATAGCTACCAGCGAACATGTTTCCTCATAATCGAACCTTTTCTTTCTGAGTACACTTTTTCGCAACAAGCTTTGCTTCCAAGGTTTTCACCTTTCCTTATGATCCTCTTTTATTTCCTTTGACTACTTGCAATGGCTTTTACACCAATTAGTGGTCATTCAAGTCCCCAGATATAATTTAGAATCCGTAGATTCTATTTTAACATGCATTGCAACTTACTAAGATTCCGCATTTTCATCTTGTAGTGTTACGTCGTATCCGTGGGACAATACCATGTTTACTAGGGATCTAGTCTCACGACTCTCCCAAAACATATATTTATGGGTTGCCATACAACCCTCCCACTACGACAAGACACTACATATAATTGTGTATCAGACGTGACACGTGTTGCAGTTTACCTTGTGGTATATCCTCTTGTACACTTGGTACTTATACTTGGTGTTTTCCTCTCACTTCCTTTAGAACAACTTATACATGGGCTTGTGATTTATTACATAGTCCTTTTCCAAAAAATCTAGTTATTGAGTTAACAATTATCCTTCGATCTTTTGGACTAAATAAATCACCCTCCATTTTTCTAGGATATCCCATATACAGACAAACGTTTCACGAATTACTGTATCTAGGGCATATCCATAAAATGAATTTAATTATTCCAAATAATTCATCATCTATCTAATCATAACCATAAGAGCTAATACCTTCTACCCACCACACCATTCAGCTGGGGAATACCCGGTGTAGTCAACTTGAGATTTAATCTCAACTTCTGATCAATAGCTCCTAACTATCCCAAGAGGTATTCGCCATCATGATTGAATCGTAATGACTTAATATATTTTTCATGACGCTTCACTGTACCAGCCTTACAATTCTTGAATTAATCAAAGAACTTAGACATGCAGTGCATCATATAAATATATTGGTTTCCAGAATAATCTTCGAATATTCATAACCACCTCTCGCCTGGATAATATTAGGTTCGTTTGAATCAGAATGAACTAATTCCAACATATATATCTTTGGCTCTACACCCCACAGCCTTGAAAAGGCATTTAATCATTTTTACTTCCAAGCAAGACTCGCAAGTCCGATAGTTTCCACTTCAGATAAACCTTACGGTCTATCGGCTATCAACTTTTGAATCCTACTCAAATAAAATGAATTAGTCTTAGACGCCAAATGTATGTTTAGTTCATCTCCGAAGGTTCCTTTCTCTTACTCATATTAGAAGATGCATTATTTAATTACTATTTATTGCATCTGTGGGATGTGCATGATTCAAGAGTATCCAAATTATCCACCAACGTACTTTAACGGACTATAGCCTCATTCCTCATTACTATGACCATGTCATTTAAATGAAATGAAGTGTCCATCCGTTAATGCATAGAAACTGAAATCAAATTCTTTCTATTAAATGTACGTAAAGACAATTTCTCATAATCAATCGTTTATTCTTATCATGAGATAAATAAACAACTCCTACTGCAATAGTCACTACCTTTGTAGTTTTACCCATGTTATTAACAATCTTATCCTTACTCAGTGATAAACATTTAGTGATTCCAGTATTTACATACTTCGTGTCAGTCACTAATCATGTTTAAACCATTAGTAAATAAGATATTAAACTTGTTCACATTATGATGAAAATTGGCTTTCTTTTGCCATATGTTTTGTTAGAAGTTTCCTACCATATACAATCTCTCGTATTTCAGGTAGAACTTGCTCAAAACATCCAGGCAAATTGTAAAGAATAAATTGATTTAGGTTTCCCTTTCAATTTCTATTCCAAGCTTTTCCAATTCATTCATCAAATTCTATCATGATCTTGCGCCTTTTAAATTACTCAAGTATCCAAAGAGTTACATGAGACCATCATATTTCTATGAACCTCTCATCTCTTCACTAGAGACATTAACAGGCATCATGAATCGTCCTTTGAGAGAACACACTTGTATATTTTCTTAAGCAGTAAATATCAAAATTAAGATTCTTTTCTAATCAGTTAATTTGGACAAGTAAATATAATGTCTTTTAGTTAACAATTAGTGAAATAAAACCATTAGAAATTCAGAGAATCACAATTAAATATTCCGATCAAATATTCGAATTTTATCCTTTTATATCGTTTCCCTCAAAACAATATAAAATAAAATTCACCGACATCTCAAGCACCGTGAGTCTGCAAGCCACGATAGTGTGAACGTTTACAAACCCGAACATTTACAAGAGAAGGTTTTACCCATTAATTTCATTTGTCAACCTAACTTTATGACAAAATAATTAATAGTCGGTTCCTCTTTAGCCATGCAAATAAAAGCAGTGACTCCGATGGGGAGGATACTTATTATTTACATCTAAGTGTATACCATTATTTGACCCCAAGTCCGCGGCCCAAGCTTGTGTGCCTTACAGATGGAGAAGTACACACGCGCTCGGATAACTTCCTACAGTCATCAATTACAAGTTTGTACCAGTGAACCGCATATAAACTCATCCGATAGGGAGGAAGGTCTAAGCCAACGCGCAAGTTCATACGCATCACATTACAAACGTAATTATTTAATGAAGTCTGTTCCAGCAATCCATGAATAAACTCATCCGATGGGGAGGAAGGCTCTAATGCCGACGCGCAAGTCTATTCACATTGCTAACAAACCAATAATGGAGGCCGCGGGAATTTATTACCAATTCCCTCTCCCACTTAGTTATTTAATTACCGAGGGTTTTTAACATGCATATAATATTTTTGAATAAAATATACAACCTAGACATGTTTCTATTAACAGCAATTTAAATAAATAAATCACATAGAACATGCCTTTTACATATACAACAATAATTGACAATTAAATCAATTAATCAGTTATATAACATTAATTAATTGCATAATTAGTGGATCAATTAATTTTGGGCCCAAGAGCAACAAATAAGCACAAAATGAGCAGCAGATTAATTAATTAATCATGCTCATTATCTATGGCCCATAATCTTAGCCCAAAACTAAATTAATCCCACCAAGCCCACTAGCACAAAATTAGTCCATTAATATAATTAATTTATTATGCTTGACCCATTACTCACAATTAATTAAATTATCAGCCCATAACCATTTTAATTAAAATTAGGCCTAATAGCCCAAAACCAAATTAAAATTAATAGAGCAGCCCATTACCATTTTAATTAAAATTAGGCCCAATAGCCCAAAATCAAATTAAAATTAATAGAGCAGCCCATTACCATTTTAATTAAAATTAGGCCCAATAGCCCAAAACCAAATTAAATTAATAGGTCCAGCAGATCATAAGCAAGGAGTTCCACAAAAAGAGCAGCCCATTAATTTAATAAAATAAGCCCAGCCCTATTTGAATCCTATCCTGCAAGGCCCAACATGAGAAATAGCCCACATGAAAAAAACAAGCCCAGCAGCCCAAAGACCCTGCTGCCCTATTCCATGTTGCCAGCCGCAACATCACTCCTCCACCAAGCTGCTATCGGCGCCGTTGCAGCCGGCGGTCGAGCCACAACCACCGAGCGACAACATCCAACAGTGCGTGTCGTCGCCCCTGCTTCCAGCCGTAGCGGTTGACTGAAGTTGCTGTCCGCAACACGCCGCCCGATCGTGCCGATTCCCATCATGAATCTCGCTCCGGAATCCATGGAGGACTCGCTCAATCGCCGCCTCGATTCGCCCAGAACGCCGCTTACAGCGCCGCCGCCCGCTGCTGCAGCCGGCGTGACATGCCTCAGCAGCTCAGCCCATGTCGCCGGTCAGCAGCGCCTGTCGATGCCGTGCGCTGTCTACTCCTTGACGAGGCAGGCCCGATCGAAACCACCCATCGCGCAGTCTGCAGAGCCACCTTCTTCGTTCAGTCACGCTGTCTCCATCACCGCCGGATCTGCTCCGACCTTCTCCGACCCGATAGGAAAGAGATCGGTCTCTCCTATCTCCAGTCAGCCGCGCCTTCGATCTTCTGCCTTTTCGTTCGACGATCAACGACACGCCGCCGGGCAGCCGGCCTCGCACCGTTCATCGAGCAATTTTTGTGTGTGATTTCGTGTTAAAACCGAAGGCGTACAGGCAGCATAGTAATAGGATATCATGGATAATTAAACAATAATACCAAAAACCCATTCGATTACTAGCAACTTTCTCCAGATTATATCAAATAATCAAAAAATCACATATAGCATAAAACATGCGATTACATTCTGATCAAATCAATTAATCATATAATCACATAAATACTAACCTTACGGTTCACGTTTCACCACGAAACCAGGCTCTGATACCAATTGTTGGCAATTGGATCGTTTGGTTCAACGTGATCCGTTTAGGATTTAAGGCAAACAAATCAGCGGAAGCGATTTAAACAATGTTTACCGTACTTCAGGGTTGATGTAGAGTCTGAATCGCTGCAGAAGAACACCTCTTGATCTTCTGCTGTATGTCCCAAGTCAACTCTGGTGTTGGGTGGTCAACAATCCCCAGAGTTCTCTCAATCTGCTTCTCTCTAACTCACGTCAAAAGAGGCGCAGGAAGTTAGGTTTCCAGAAGCTGAGATGACTATATATATTGGGCTACAGCAGGGACCAGGAGGAGAAATTGGGCTGGGCCTCAATTGAATTTAATTAACCAAGCTTAGCCCAAAGCTTTTAATTAAATCCAATAATAATAATATAGTCCACTAAAATATTATTATTGCACTACCCGTCCAATCCCAAAATTATGTTCTGGGCTCCTTCTTATTATAAGCCCGATAGTCTCCCCATGTTTAAGATATACAATGTCCATTAATTAATTAAGTTACTGACAACTCAAATTAATTAATATCTCATCCAAGAGTAGTACCACTCAACCTTTTTATCATGCCGGAATTAATCCACTTGCAAGATTTACATGATAAACCTTATGAGCTCCTCAAGGGGACATCATCAACCTATGACGGACATGGATTCCTTCTACAATCAACAGCACACCATAGATACAGCACTACTTCCCAACTCACCGAGTTTGTTGATTTAATACTTATAAATCTCACCCATTGATGAATCAAAGAAATACATACTGCCCTACGTGCCGAGGTTATTGTATAGGGATTAAGAGCACGAACTTCCATAATAACAGAGATCAAGTTCTTCTATAAGTCAGTATAAGTCGAACGATCTCAGGCGGTCCTACTCAATACACACAAGTGCACTAATGTGATTCTATAGCCAAGACAAGCTAATACCAAACCACACTACAACCATACCGATAGAGAGCCCCCGTCTATCTCAGTTGTGAGCATCTGTTTATACTTTATAAGAAAACCGATAATATGATCTTCCGCGTGTTGTCGCACAACATATTATCTACAGTATAAAGTAAATGGACTATTGCATCATGCATATAAAATAAATTATAAGATGCAATCATTTGATCAATGATTCTCATTTCAAATAATGTTATGACATTGTTCATACTAAAGCTAGACTTTTAGTATACAATCCAACAGAAAGATCTCTGGTTTTTGTTCTGCACATGTAAGTCAAATGAGAGGTGACGGATTCACTGTCCGTGGTAATGAATAAAAAGGGGAGTGTTCCAGAGCCCAACGAAATGTGAGAAGGAGTGGAAATAACGTTCAAATTAGTGCTCTGGTCAGAGAGATACCTACTCCGGTGAGGTCTATTCTGGTCCCAAGCTTGGTGATCCTCAAAAGGCAAAAGAAATAAATGAAAAGATCCAAAGGGTAATTAATGAGTATACTGCAGAAGCTCTCCCGGTTCCACCGGCGAGGTTGAGCTTTAGCGGCCCTCACAGGGAAAACCATGGTGATCTACGAAAAGATCTAGAAAGGAAGAAAGAGGCCAGGAAAGAACATAGCAAAGGAGATGCGAGAGAAAATATCAACTTCATAAGAAGGAGGAACATCGGAGAGGGAGAGAGCGTGGACGAAACTCCCGTAGAGGAAAGGCATAGCGAATACCTTCATTGACCTGAGATGGGAGCTCAAAGGCAACCACGATCGAGGATGCACCAAAAAGCGGGGAATCTTTCTTACTCCAATACTCTAAGAAAGTATGAAAATCTTTCTTACTCCAATACTCAAGCCACCATGGCACTTCCTCAAGGATTGGATCCAAGTGCTAAGCCGTCCAATGGAGAAGGTAAATCATCATTGGAAGAGACATTGCTAGCATTCATGAAAGATACAAGGACTTACATGGAAAAGAGAGATGCTAAGCTTGAATCTCAAATAGAAAAGAGGGAGGCTAAGCTTGAGGCTAGAATGGAGGAAAATGAAAAGAAATCCGACAATAGGATGAGAGCTTTTGAGTATCAAATGGGGCAAATTGCTTCTTCCGTGGGATCCCAACACCAACAAGAAAAATTTTCATCTACCACGGAAATAAATTCAAAAGAGCATTGCATGTGCATAAAGGTGAAAGAGGATAGATTGGTTGAAGAAGTGTTTGTGGATTGTAAGGTGGATAAAGAGAAAGAAGAAGCAAAAATAGTAGAAATTGAGTTAGAAGAAAAGAGGAAGAAATGGAAAGAAGAGCATATACTTAAGTGGAAAAAGGCTAAGGAGAAAAAGGAAAAAGAAGAAGAATATGAACGTGATTATTGGGGAATTCCAATTACTCCTTATCCAATCCCTTACCCTCAAAGATTTGTTAAAAAAGAAAAGTTGGAGGAATTTCAAAAGTTTGTTGAAACTTTGAAGAAGAAATATGATGAGAGAAAGAAAGCGAAGCTAGTTGAAAAAAATAAATCAATGCATGAGGAGCCTTCTATGAAAGCTGGTGATCCGGGAAAGTTCATTATCCCTTGTGAAGTTGAAGGAAAGAAGGTTGTTAATGCATTGTGCGACTTGGGAGCTAGTGTGAATGTTATGCCTCATTCTCTCTTTGAAGAATTGGATATTGGAGAGCTCAAGCCTTCCACTACATGCCTTCAAGTGGCGGATGGATCAACTATTAAGCCCTTAGGGGTGGTGGAGGATGTAGTGGTCGAAGTGAAGAAGTTGACTTTTCCGATGAATTTTGTCATCTTGGAGATGAAAGTTGATCCTCAAACACCTATAATCTTGGGAAGACCATTCTTAGCCACGGGAAAGGCTCATATTGATGTGGAAAGAAGAAAACTTTCTTTGAGTTCAAATACGAAGAGTGTTACATTTTCATGTAACAAAGCAAGAAAGAAGGATGATTCTTACCCCAAGCCTCCAACCATACCTCCGGATGATCTTCATGGATTTGAAAATTCTTACTCTTTTAAATCTTCTAATTCTCTTTTCCATGATTATATTGAAGATTTTAATCTTAACTTGTCTTTGCTTGATATTTGTAGGAATGAGGACTCGGACATCGAATGGAAGGTTGATAAAGGAGAATTTCATTGGCCTTATGGAGACGAAACATTTCCATCCACAATTATTCCGGATGATTTGATGATTATGAGCAGGGCCGGCCCAGGAATTTGAGGGGCCCGGTGCAAAATTATGTTTGGACCTCTTATTTTTATTCAAAGCATAAATTATTTGGATTTTTTTCTTGCAAGTCGTATGTATCAATTTGTTCTTTTTCTGAATCTTTAAGTGATAAACTATTTTGTTTTAACGTAACAAAAAATTTATCTATAGTTCCATTTAAGTTTTAATAAATTCCTTTTCTTTCATCTTTTTCTTAAGATGGGTATTTTCGATGGGGAGGCATCTCAAATTATCAATTAACTATTAAAAATCATTTATAAAATAAAATCAATTCAATGAAATCATAAAACAAATTTGAATAGAAAAATACATAGAGTAAAAAGTGCTATTATAAAATTAAAATACCTTATTCGAAAAGAATAACGATGAACGATTCTTCTCAAAAGATGTTGCCAAAAATTTTTGCTCACCAACCGAAAATAAAGATTTAAGAAAAGATTAGAGAAAGAAAATAAAGATTTAAGAAAAAAAATAAAGGTTTTGCTCATAATGAATTGAAAATAATTAAGAAAAGAAAATGACGATATTTAAAAGATTAAAAAAGAAATAAAGATTTTTTTTTATAAAAGTGGCAGATTAATTGGAATTGCTAATTAGGAGAATAAATTGCGGTTCCGCAACTAGCAGATTAATTGCTGATATAGAGAATAAAAAAATTGCGAGCAAAAATTCCGTAATTGTTTCCTTCCAGGATTCGATCCTGTGTGGGAGGCAAAACAAAAGAAGCTTGAAGCCAAATGAGCCAACCAAGAATTAATACATTAATTAACTTTAAAATATATAGACTAAAATATATATACATATGTATAAAGAAAAATTAGGGGCCCTCGTCGGGGTGGGGCCCTGTGCGGCGGCACCTCCGGCACCACCCCAGGGCCGCCCCTGATTATGAGTAAGAATGGAGAAATCATGTTGATGGAAAAGAAAAGAGCCAAATAATTTCTCAAAGTAAAGATGAGGGAAGAAATAATGAAGGATCACTCTTTGATTTCATGATTTTGCACTTCGTCTGGCATGAAGACGTTATACTTAGCGCTAAATGGGAGGTAACCCATTCTTTTTATCTTTTGATGCTTGTTTTTTTGGCTTGTAAGTGGATTATACTTGTGAGAAAATGCATATTGAAGGAAAAAGAAGTGCTTCATGAATTCGAGTAGGCATGTCTCACCACTTTGTGCAAACTTAATTCTCGACTCTTGTCTTGAGTTAAGCTTGGGGGGACTAGTGCGTGGTGGAGATAACTTGATTCATTTGGATGCATATGCTTCTCTACAAGAAGATCATTGATGGAAACTACAAGGGTAAGTCCCACCACTTTTTGCAAACTTAATTCTCAACTCTTGTTTCGATTTAAGTTTGGGAGAAGAGTGTGTGGTGTGACTCACCACTTGAATTATGATTCTTGTAAAATTGGATCAATTTAAAAAAAATTCTCATGAGTTTGGATAAGATTTCGGTTCGATTGGTTGTGTTAAAGTGCATGATAGTTTATAAATTTAATGACATTGTTGAGCTAATGCTGTTGTGAGTGTTTGAGTATGAATGAAGGGTATTGGAAATATGAATGGAGCTCGGAGCTAAAGCTTTCCACTACCAAGTGCCTATTGAGGGAGTACTCTACTCCTTATAACTTTTAATTGCTTGACATGAAGTGATTTTGATTTGGATTGTTGCGATTTGCATGCTACTTCATTTGATATGTTTGTGGGATGTTTACTTTCGTAATTTAGGATTTCAATTTTCAATCAAACATGGGGATGAATGTGTGCTTAATTTTCTTATGGATGGATGTAATTTGTATTTTTGCATGTTATGTGTTTTTGTTATGTCTTGCTTGTTGAGTTCTTATTTGTATGTTTTGTGTGTGTTTTTAATTTTGTCTTGGGATGTTTGGTGGTTTGTTTTTGGGATGTTGTGAGTCATTTTTGAATGTGAGTGATGACATGTTGTGGTAGTAAGTTATGGCAAGTTATGATTAAGAATCTCTACACTTTCAAATTGTGACATGTTTTACTTAACTTGTTCAATTTTGAGATGAATGTGGTGTAATAAGTTCCTTAAGGTCCAATGCATAAGCTTGTGAGAATTTGAGCCTCAACCGTGCATACATGGTATTTCTTCATGAGTGAATCGGTTGTGTTTGATAAACTAGAACTTGCTCAAGGACTAGAGAAATGAACCCGATTTGTGGAGATTAGTGATATGATCTAAGGTCATCCTTGTCATTAATAGTCATTGCCAAATATTTCCATACCTTGAACATCATCCCTAGTCAACCACTTTGAGTCTATAAGCCTATTTCTTGTGAATTTAGCACATTACAAGCCTTAATTACCCACTTAAGCTTATATATACCCTTTCTGTAAGTGATTGAGGAGATGGTAGCTAGAAAGGATTGATCGATTTGCAAAAGAAGAAAGGACATGGTAAACAAGTAAGAAAAATGATGAAAAGAGCAAAAATAATAATGCACATGCAACCTCAAAGCAAGAGAAGGAGCAAAGCAATATCAAAATGCTCTAGTAAACAAAATTCAAAGAAAGAAAGCATGCATCAAAAGAAGCTAAATCCAAGAAAAGTTAATGAATAGTGCTTAAAATTGTAAAGATAAGAAAGGAAGAAAGTAGCTACCTCTTCGATTACTTACACTTGATTAGTCACTTGTATCCATATTCTTCTTACCCTACCAAAGAGCCTATCATTATATCCTTAATGAAAGACCTTTTTGATCATTAATTGAAACTTTGGTGGTTTGTGAATGTAGTCCACGAGCAAGCTTATAGCGAGTCAAGCCAATCGATTGATGAGTGTTGTTTTTTCACTTTAAGGAGCTATGTGAGGCTTGGACCAAAAAGGGACTATATTACACTTTATTCTCTTGTGATTGAACTTGTTAATTCCTTATGTCATGAGTTTAATGTTGTGGGATGATTTAGCATAAATTGTGATTCTTATTGCTATCGATGTGTTATTGCTTATGTTCGTTTAGTCTTTTCTTAGGTGAAAATCACTCCTCTTGTTTTGTCATTTCTATTGCTCGAGGACGAGCAATACTTTAAGTTTGGGGGGTTTGATCGTCGCTATTTTCACCTAGATTTTAGTATTTTTTTGCATGTCTTTTCGTATTATTTTATCCGTATTTCATGTGTTATTTGGTTGTATTATGTGTTTTTATGGAAATATGTGTGAATGAGCTTAAACGTATTTAAAACAGGTGAAAATGAATTAAAAACAGAACGGGAACTGAAAAGAGCAAGAAATGGGGCTGTCGGGACTCAACTCGAGTTGCAGGGTGCAACTCGAGTTGCCAACACGACCAGTGTTGGGTCTGAAAAATGTCCAGAATTGTTCAGAGACCCAACTCGAGTTGCATGGTCTCGACTTGCAACTCGAGTTGAGAGAAGGTCGAGTTGAGGTCCAAGAATCGTCCAGAGAGCTTACTCGAGTTGCAAGGTCCAACTCGACTTGCAACTCGAGTCTAGCTAGGAGCAGGGGATTGAAAAAAATTGTACAGTGAGCTAAATCGACTTGCAAGTTGCAGCTCGAGTCGAGCTACCTTCTATGGGATTTTTAGTTTTAGAGCCTCGTAACACAACCGAACAGGTGAGTGCACGAGTAGCCAACATGAGTCGAGCTATGTTAGCTCGAGTTACATTACAAATAACTCGACTCGTGTTGCTAACTCGAGTTGGGAAGGCCAACTCGAGTAAGGTCATTTTGGGCTAAAAATCCAGATTTTCACCTGCCAATGTATGTAAGTGTGTGTAAAAGCCCAACCAATGCTAAATTTGTGGCCCAACTTGGAGAGGGTATAAATAGCCTCAAGTTCAACATTTGAAGAGAGATTGTATATTTTCACACAAAGGTTTTACTCCTACACCTAGATCACACATCCATTCTTCATCCCTTTCATTTGGGTGTTAAAGACCTCACCCCAGCTCAACTGGCTCCTAATAGTTGGACGGCATTGATGGGGATTTTAGTCCTCTTCCGGAAGAGAAAATATTCCTTCTTGTCTGCTACTGAGATCAACTTCTTGTATCGGCTCACTCTGCTTGCTCGGTTCTGCCAAGGGGTTCTGGTTACTTGCTTTATTTGCCATCTTAGAAATGTCTTCATCTTGGATATGCTCGTTCGCCATGACCATAAAGGCAGCGTAAGACACGGGTGGTTTGAGTTGGACCGCTTTCCATAAGCTACCGCGCCACACCAATCTTGTTGCTTCTCTGCCCAGTTCCGTTAAAGGGTGGAAGAATCCTTGGTTATGGGTTCGCGGATCTTGGAGGGGGGGCCTCTGTATATGATCTTAGGGACCCTCAAAATCCCACCGTGCTTCCCAGAAGTTCTTTCTTCAAGCCTGTCCTCAGTGCGTGTATGTTTCTATCGGTTCTCTTTTATATTATATGGGACAGTCTAACACCTCTTTCTTTTACTTTGTGCAGTAGGAGATACGTGTACCCTTGAGACGTTGTCGGCAGGGTTTCAGAAGGCTTTCCATCATGTTCGCAAACTCTCTGACAAGTCATGAAATTATTCAGGCTCGAGGGGCTAATGTTATGGGTATTATATCCCCCATACTTGATGGGCCCAAGAAGCCCAATAAGCTCCATTATATTTGAAGAGGAAGGCCTACCCCCTCGGCGGCCCAACTGGTGGACGAAAATGAGAAAGGGATTAAGGCGACCCACAAGGGTCAGGACAGCACGAAGGTCCAGCCCAAGAAAGAATAAAGACGAGCCCACCTAACAAGGCCGAAGCCAGAAAACACCCTCGAAAGGAAACCTCGACGTTCATCCTTCCCCTAACCGAGACCTCGGACGAACACCCCAGCACCGAAAGCTAACCTATCCGAAGGTCAAAGGGGACGGCGAAAGCAGAACAGTAAAGAACTGACACCATGATGAAAGGGAACAAGTACCGCAGGCTAGAAGACAACGCTAACGGGAAGAAGAGGTATCTTGGGCAGCAATCCTAACTAGAAGACAACAATTGACTGGCGCGCTCTGCTCTAACAACCAATGGGAGGCCAGCAAAGGACGGAGACACCCTGCAAACCCCCTGCAGTACAACAAACGGCGCTCAGACTCCCCCTGCAGATGGTCGGCGTACCAGACAGCTTCATTAAAGACGGCTTGTCTTTATCCAGATGGCGCAAGACGATTGGCTCGGATTTAGGGTTTTAGGATAATATAAATAGCCTCTCTCACAGGAGAGATGCAGGACATTCAGGTTCACTTTAGACATTACACCTGTAAGAATTTGGGAAAAACAAGTGTTATTCTAAGGAAAAGTTATAAAATTGGTTGTGTTCTTTAGTGGGAATCGAATCTTTGATAAGCTTCAATCTCTTTATTTGTTTTTATTTGGTGATTTATTGTGTTTGATGGTCTTCGTTTTTGGTTCGTTATTAAAAAACTTAATCCTTCATATACTAAATTATCAAGCTAAGTGATTAGAGCTATTTTCACCTAGATTTTAGTGTCTTTTTATATGTATTTTCGAATTATTTTATCCGTATTTTATATGTTATTTGGTTGTGTTTTGTATTTTTATTGAAATGTGTGTGAATGAGCTTAAACTTAAGATTTTCACTTTTTATTGGATGCTAAACATGATAAGGAAGGTGTAGGAAAAAGCGGATCTCAATTCGGAATTGAAACGAGGGAGAACGAGCCAAAATAGTGAAGAAATGCAGGAGCCAGCACCAACACGGGCCGTGTAGCCAACACGGCCCTGTAAGAGTTGGCCGTGTGGCGACATCTAGTCATTCAACACGGGCAACTTCCGGTCGTGTCCAGTCGCACGAGTCGAGTCGGGAGCACGAGCCGTGTCGCCAACACGGCCCTGTAAGAAGGTGGCCGTGTGGCGACATCAGAAGAGTCAACACGACCACACCTGTGCCCGTGTTACAACACACGACTCGTGTTGCAGCACACGAGCCGTGTTGCGTAACACGGCCCTGTAAGGCGAGGCCGTGCGGGAGCATCAGAAGACACAACACGGCCACCCCGTGGCCGTGTTACAGAGCACGACTCGTGTTGGGTATTTTCCTGCAGAAAATTCCAGATCCTTCTAGAAGCCTCCAAAGGGGTATAAATACCCCTTTATTCAACAATTGGCAGAAAATCCGAAATCCTATCATCTACACACACCTCACACACCATTTCTTCCATTTCCCACCATCATCTTCATCCACCTTCATCCATTTTGATCCATCTTCATCATCTCCATTAATTCTCCATCAAAACTTCATCCCTTCCATTGGGTGTGAGAGATCTTAAGGAATCAAGAGCTAGAGGTGGAGATCAAGAAGAATAGAAGATTCTCTTCAAGAAATTGATAGGGAAGAATCCATTCATTTTGTATTTCTTTAGATCTTAGACTATGGATAATTGTAATGAATCATTTAATTGTTTTGTTACTTTTATCATGTTAGGCTAATCCCTCTAGTGGGATTAGGAATATGAAGAGCATATTAGATTTATATTATCATGTGGATTAAATTGGTTTTTGATTTAATTGATGTTGATTTCTATTCATGGAATTTAATTGTCTTGATGTTGTGATGGCATGGTTTGTTATTCATGAATGTTTATTGATTTAATGGATTGTTGATCAATGGATTATTTGTGGTAATTAAATGCTATCATGATGTTCATGTATGTATTGCTTGGAGTGAGACGGAAACGACCCTCTATAGTATTAGGAAGGCATGATTAGACATTGAGTTTGGGTTTGACCGAAAGGATATTTGAATTCAATGAGGGGAACCAATCCATTCGTTGGCCTTAGTACACAAAAAGGGAGAGTTTAATCTAACTAGTACCTAGATGGAAGGGGTTAATGTTGGGCTTTGATCTTAAGTGCTTTTGGGAGTCTAAAATGGATCAACAACCTTTGTAACCCGAAAGGGAGCTTAGGATATAATCGTGATCACCCTTAGTCTACATCAATTGAATTGAATTCCGTTTGCATGATAATATGAATCGAGTGTGCTTGGATGTTTCTAATCCCATGTTTTTCCATACTTGAACTTAAGCACCTATTTTCTTTACTTGTCATTTATCTTATTTGCTATCTTATTTACTTGCTTCTTGTTTTAGTTGTTATCCAATCTCAAAACCCCCGATCATCTTTACAAAAACAACAATGAACATGAGCTCACGTATTTTGCTAGTACGAAAATAACTCCTTATTGGATTGATAATTTTTCTTGGGATATACTACTACAACGATCGAGTATTCTTGCTCGTGAGTGCTATAAAATTAGGCAAACACTAAGAACAGCCGTCAACACTATGTATCCCTAAATCCGCTGCTCCATCACTACGTATTTCACAGCATCAAATTAAAATAAATACGTTCCTATAATAATTATTATTTGTATTTTATAAAGAAATTAAAAAATAAATTATTTATTTGTAAGCCATTATTAAATAATTTTTCAATTTTTTAATGAGACAATTAGCTAGCATTAAACGCCTATTAGTAAAAATGATTTTTTTATGAATGGAATATTCTTTTATTGTTAAATTGGATTATTAATGGAATAATAATGAAATTCGTTGATAATTTTTCATTGATAAATGTTTTGCAACGAAAATTAAATTTTGTTGGTAAATAATTTCATGAGTATTCCGTTAGTAACTGGAGTAGCATTTGGTAAAAAAGATAATAAATCCATCGATATTTCTTTGGTAAAAGAAAATTGTAATTTTTATTAACAATTCATTGATAATTATTAACGAATTAAATTGTTTTAATAAATTTCATTGCTAAATTTTTTATAATTTTTTTTATAGTGATTTATAAAATTATTAATGGAATGCAGGGGACAATGTTTTATTCTTATAAAGTGCCCTGTGTATTGCTAGCTACTTATTGATTGAATATTTACTGTATTAACATTTATTGTGACCCAAAAAAAGGCATTTCAATTTTTTTTTTAATTTAATTAAAATTCAAACATATACTATATAGAGAGAGAGAGGTAGTTATAATTATAATTTATAAATAGGTCTTTGGGGTCTATAATACTTTCAATTCTTTTTCTATTAGGTCAATTTTATTCGGTTGTTATTTATTCCTATAGACGTTGGTCCCTTGGCAAATATTTTAATTTTTCAAAAATATTTAATTTTTCTTTTTCTATCTGTTAAATAATTTAATGTCTTTAAAGTTTCTGTAGGATTTTTTAAAAAAATATGCATATAATTATATAAATGAAATTATATGGGCGTAATGAATAAAATTTAAAATTCAATTGAGTATCGTCTAATAAATATTCTAGGCAGAAAATAATTGTATAATTGACCAAAAATAATTGACTAATAAATGCTTAATTATATTCATATATACTATGTTTTTTTTTTTCTTCCAAGCGCATATACTATGTTGTATTAAATAATATAATAAGTACAAAGTTATCATTATATGTACTTACAGCATAATTTTCCTTACAAATTTACATGTATCGAAAATAAGAGCATGGACCACTTTGGCCTCCTCACTCTAACATTACTTCTATAGAATTTTGCTTTCTTGGTGTACCCCCATCATTAGGGATCCCACCATTCTTGTTCTAGGAATTGATGGAGGAAGTAAATTGCAGATGTGTCTCAAGTGATTTATAGAGAGGGCTCACTGTTTAACTTGTGCTTGCAAGGGGTCAAATACGTGCCAAAAGTAGGATTCGAACCCCCCACCCTACAACTATCAAGCTCAGTTGGAAGGTCTTTCCACCCTCCCCTCTACCACTTGAGCTATGTCCTGGGGGCAGAATTTTGCTTCCTTCACCATAAGAGGAGGAGTAAAACAATTAGTTTAAGGGATATTTTCTTGTGAGAAGAATGTAATTAAAATATAGTTGTTACATAGATAAAGTATGTTTATTGATAATTAAAGTATGTTTGTAATAAATCATATTATAACACTTTAAAAACATATTTCAATTCATTATTTATCATACTTAAAAAAATATATTTTACCTACGAATTAGCATATTTTACTTATATAATAAATATATTTTAACAACAGGTTGACCCATCCCACAACCCATTTTACAAGAAACATTGTTTTAGTTTAATTGGTTTTGATTAATTATTACTCTTTATTAATAGTGCTATTCTATACTTTTTATACATCCTATTCAATATAATGGAATATTGTCCTGTTGAATGAATATTATTTTTCATAATCAATTAAATACTTTTCTTTTAATACAGAGTATCAATTTTTTTTGTCACACTTTTCACCGATCCATACCACTTTTAATAAAAATATTACTCCCCCGTCCCAGGAATACATCCGCGCATTTTTTGGCACAAAATTTAAGAAAAATAAAATTTTAGTGGTGTGATGTAAGAAAGAGAAAGGGTATTTTGGGTAATTGAGTATAATAAAGTGTATAATATAGTTCACTTTGACTAGATTGTGTGTAAAAAGAAGGTGACATTTTTGTAATACTGTAGTATTGTAAGGTTATTGATATTGTGTATTGTTTTCATTTTTAGGGGATGAATGTATTCTTAGGACGAACCAAAATGAAAAATGCGAATGTATTCTTGGGAAGGAGGAAGTACATTTTTTATTCGTATCACATAATGGTACAAGTTTCTAAGTATATTATAATACATCTAAAAGTATTATGCATATAGTATATTCTTTCCGTTTCGAAAAACGCGTTCCTTTTATTACTTTACGTTATTTAAGAAAAGTTATTTCTTTTTATCAATTTTTATTCAATAGTATATATATGTTTCTTAATAATTATATAATTTTTTTATATTTAATTTTTCATTAAATAAAACTAACAGAAAATTTACTAACAAAGTCTATATATTTTTTTCATTAATATACATATATTTTTATTCATAAGTATATACTACTTCCGTCCTACCCAAAGGGTAGTTTTTGCTTTTTGCACGTTTATTAAAGAGTATTATTATTTAATGTGTACTTGTATTAGTGGAAATGTGAACCCCATAGTTTAGTTGTATTAATGGGTGTGTGGGTCTCATGTGTGTAAAAAAAATTGAGCTCTTTGGATGGAATGGAGGAAGTAAATTTTTTTAATCGTCTATGCAGTGCACCCAAATACACAAGATAATTTGCCATACATATGTAAGAGTACCACTTTTTATAAGAATTTACGTTCTAAAAATATGTATCAATAGTCAATAGAGTACATGATAATTGTTATTGTTTTTTTATTTATTTATTTTTTATTAGCAAATGTTAGTTATTGGTATATTTAGTAATTAAGACGTGTTTGTTTAGAGGGTTTAGTGGGTGGGAATGGAAATAGAATAAACTTATAAAAATAGAGGGTTTGATTGGAGGGTATGATTACTGCTACAGTAATTTGATACCCTAAAATCAAGGAATCCCCCATTCCTTACCAAATTGGCAGGAATGCCTTTCATTCCTCTAACATCAAAATTTTATATGTTTTTTTGTTTTTTTTTTTTTACCAAAAATCAATTTTACTTTTTTTAATATATATATATATATATATATATATATATATGAAAAATAAATCATCCCCGTATTATTGTTTTCTTAAAAAAATACTAAAAAATAAATTTCATTTAATTCTTAAAGATATCTTTTTAACATTCCAAACAATATCATTAGTAATGATAATGATTCCATATCATGAACCAAACAACATTATCAAATACTCCCTCCGTCCCAACTTCAACTTCACACTTTCCGTTTTTGTCCGTCCCAAATTCAACTTCACACTTCCATAAAAGGAAAAAGCAACAAACTAATATCCCTCTAACATACTTTAATTTCAAATTTGCCATCACCTTTTTAACACACATAACATACTTTATCATTTATTTATTACCCAAAAATACCATATTACCCTCAAAAGTAAGTCAAAAAGTGACTTTTCTTAAACTCCGTATCTACAGTAAATGTGAACTTGAATTTGGGACGGAGGGAGTAATACATATCCATTACTATTCCATACTACTATCACCATAATTCTCATTCTGATTCCTTCTAAAATACCAAACACCCCCTTAGTTTATTAAGCATTCATACTTCTTCCTTTTTAAAGTCTCCTGGTAACTTCCCTCTAATTCCCTAGGTCATTCATTTTAATGAGGAGTTAAGTGGCCAGTTTGCTACTTCACTTGTTTACTTTATTATTAAATTTAAATAATACTTTTACGTGATTATTATATTTTAATAATACTTTTTGCTTATAATTAATTAAGTAATGATACTTTTTAATATATTATATTATTACTTTCTCACTCAACTTATATTGATTTCTATCAAATTCATCACATCTATTAGATCGCTTGAAATAAAATTGTTTATTTTAATTTTGATAATGCCATATCGAGAGGGAAATAAACTTTCGGTTCTGTGAAATATAGTCCAACCAACCCTATGTGTTAATTAATACTAATATTAATGATGCCCAAATTAATATGGTTGGTGGGATGCCTTTTTCTTTTTCTTTTTTTTTTTAACATTATTCTTGTATGATTTTCAATCTTTATAATTTGTTTGTTAGTTGTTGTTGGTTTTTTAATAAAAACCCCAATTATAAGAAATGATATAATTAAAACTTAAAAAATCATGAAATTGAATTTTGTAGTGAAATTAATTTTACATAATTGATCATATTTGTAAGTTATAATTAAAAACTGACATGAATTGATATAATCTATACATATATAAAAACAAATCTAAATTTTTAGATGAGTGGAAATATATACTTAGTAGAGACATGATTTGTTATTCTTTTATATAAAAACTATTTTGTCGTGTATAAAAATGATACATTCTATAGAAAATATAGAATTGTTTCACATAAAATTATATACTATCTAAAATAAAAATTAGCATTAATAGAAAGTTGAATAATTGTGAGATAATATATAGTTGAAGGGAGAATTGATATTTAACATTAATGGAGTTCAACCAACATACTATGACTGACCTATAATACACATTTTCTTCACTATTAGTACACAGGAACAACCACCTTAACTTTCTTCACTACTAAATCTACGCCCAGGGTCCATCTCCCCATTTTCACTTCATCAATTGTCTCACTTCTTTAATTTTTCTCTACATATATAGACACCCCTTCCGTCCCCTTTCAATATTTATATTTGTTTTTTACACGTTGATTAAGGAGTATAGTATTTTATAGATAATGAGTGGAAATATATAATATTTAATGTAAAGTGGGTAGGTGTATTAGTGTTGGATGTAGGAACCATGGTGATATATTAATTATTCTAGGTGGGTCTCATATTCCAAAAAAATAAACGTAAACATTAAAATGGGACGCTCAAAATAGAAATATGTAAACATTGAAATGAGACGGAGGGAGTAGTATATAGTAGATACTACATATTATTAACACATATTTTTTCCATTCGTAATAATAGTTACGTTTGTTTTTTACACGAATATAATATTTTAATGTATAGTAAAGTGAGAAAAATAATATTTTAATGTAAAGTGAGTAATTGTATTAGTATTATGTGTGAGTCCAAAAAATTATTTTTGTGTGGATCTCATTTATTAATAAGAGAAATATAATTATATATTGAGGTGAGACTTCCAAATTGAAAATGTATGTAACTATTATTATGGGAGGGATGGAGTATAATTTAATAATATTAATTTTCTAATAATTTATTAAAAACACTCTACTAAATTTATTTTTAAAATGTGTGTTTTATTCTAATGGATTAAATTCTAATTGTTTAATTAAGTCACTAATTTATACTCTCTCTATTTAAAAAAAGCCTTCATCTTTTTCATTTTTATTCGTTAACTTTCACCTTTTTAATTTTCCTCTATTCAAAAAAGCCTTCACTTTTCTAAAATGGTAAAAAATTAAAAATAACTAACCTCCCTCATATACTTTATTTACAAAAATATCACTAATACAACTGCTCACTACACATTAAATAATAGTACTCCCTCCGTCCGTCCGAAAGGTGGACATTTTGCCATTTTGAGCGTCTGCACCAAAGGTCCACATTTTCCTTTTTAAACACATGGGACCCACACACATCACTAATACAATAAATTTATGGGACTCATACACCCCAATAATATAACTACCAATTACACATTAAACAATAATACTCCTTAACCCACGTACAAAAAACAAATGTTCACCTTTGGGGCGGACGGAGGGATTACTTCTTAATCCATGTGCAAAAAGCAAAAATAATTATTTGGACAGGACGGAGAGATTACATTTTTCTCTATAAACGCATGGGACCCAACATACATTACAATTAATACTATGAAACTCATACACTTTTTAATAAAAAGTTTCACTTTTTTTAAAAATTTGTAGTAATTTTTATTTTCATGCTAATTTTTAGGAGTATTTAAAAGGCGGTGAAAAAATCAGAGTAGGTTCGGATAGGTCCCCCATAGCTCTTTGACCACACAATTTTAGGGGTCTAAAATATAATATAGTGTAAAGTATGGGTGAATCTGCAATTAGGAGTTTAGGACTATAAACTCAGCCCATTTATATTAGGATATCCGAATTTATAGTATTTGTTTAGATATTAATTACTCGTATTCTTGTTTGTTTGATTTATAATTGTTAAAACTTGTGTGTTTTCAGAATATCGTGTACCCAAATTTTATATTTTCTCGAAAGTTGTATATTTTAATGCTACATGTTACACATTTTAGTGTTTACTCCATATTTCAGCCAATTTTTTTAAATAAAAATAGTACTCCATGCGTCTCGGGTATTTTCACCCATTTGTAAGGGCACGGAAATTAAAACACGTTATTTTTTAACATATAATGTAAGAAAAAGTAGAGATAAATTAACAATTTAAAAAGAAAAAGGAAATAAAGTTATTGGAAATGATGAATAAAGTGTAAAAGTAAGTAATAAAATACTGTGTATTTTTCCATTAATGGAATGGATAAAAGTACTTGAGACAGCCCAAAATGAAAAGTGAGTAAAAATACGTGGGATGGGGGGAGTATATTCTTACTAATTAAATTGTATATCCTTTATAGCAAATTGTTACTCCATACTATATGCAGCACTCGTACACACAAGAGATTAACTCTTTAAAATTTTATGACACTCGTATCTATTTCATATTTATTAATATATCCACATATTATTCGTACATTTAATATTCATTTACTTTATATAAATATATATTTTTATTATTTTAATTAATATTTTATTAAAAATTATATTCCCTCCGTTCAATTTAAAGGTCCTCATTTTACTATTTTGGGTGTCTCATTTAAAAGTTTTCATTTATCCTTTTTAGTAAATGGGCCCACATATGGCCTATCACTCACTACTAATACCACTAAAAACTACACATAAAATAATAATCCCTTTATCCCACGTATTTTTACTCACTTTCCATTTTAGGTTGTCCCACGTATTTTTACCAATTCCATTAATAGTAAAAATACATAATATTTTATTACCTACTTTTTACAATCCCAACAACTTTAATTACTCTCTCTGTCCGCCTTTAAGGGTGTTATTTGTTTTTTGCACGTAGATTAAGGAGTATTATTATTTAATATGTAGAGGGTAGTTGTATTAGTGGAGGTATGAGTCCCATTTTTTAGTTGTATTAGTGGGTGTATGTGTGTCTCATATGTATAAAAAAAGAAATGAGACCCTTGGGAGCGGACGACCAAAATGAAAAAATGATACCCTTGAAAGCGGACGAAGGAATTACTTTTTTTTACACTTTATTCGTCATTTCCAACAACTTTATTTACTTTTTATTTTTAAATTACTAATTTATTCCTACTTTTTCTTACATTATATATTAAAAAAATAACACGTCTTAATCTCGTGCCCGTACAAATGGATGAAAATACCCGGGATGGAAGGAATAATACTTTTTAATCTATGTAAAAAAACAAATGGTAACATTTCACCAAAACAGTATATTATTATTAATTAAATATAATATATGTATAATTATATATATATATATATATATATATATATATATATATATATATATAAATGGATATTTACAGTTACTGAAACATTACTCGTACTCATCCTATATTCTAATGAGATTTTTATTTAACTATTCTTAACTTTATCTAATCCATTTTAAACTAGGCAAAAGCTCCTGTGCGCCCGGGGACACGAAAAGATGATCCGTGCCCCCATGTAAACACAACCCTCCCCTCCAATCCTATTTAAACCTATTATTGCTAGGGGTTTAAATTGTAAAGGGTCATGAAAATTGTAAAGGCGCACGGAATGTGTTCCGTGCGCCCGGGTGCACAACCGGGCACAAGAGCCTCAGTCTTTAAACTATTTGTATCTCATCCTATTAGGATATGAGCTAAACTCAAAAATACTCGTCGTATGGCCATACTTGAGCAAGATTGTACCCACCGACTCTATCATTTTTTTCGATAATATTGACACAATATTAATAAAAGTATCACATCAATTATATCAAGTTATTTTTTAAACTTTTGAAAAGAGTTTATTAAGTAACTTTCAATATTCATTTTAACTTTACATTTTCTTTTTAATATAAGTAGTATTTTAATGAAACAATTTTAAATATAATAAAATTGTCAGTACATTTTATATTTAATTTAATAACTTTATTAGTAAATTTTTAATTAAATCACTCAAAATATTTTTTATTTATCCTTATGTTATACTCCTCCGCCTCGGTTTATACATTTTTTATTTTGACCCAGGCATTATTATTATTATTATTATTATTTTTATAGAAAGTAGAGGGAGGTTTTCTGAAAAAGGATGTTGGGATCTGTAGACGCTAGACTTGTCTCTACTTTTTTATATGTTTTCTATCAATCAAAAACTGTCGGATTGTCGTTTAATTATCTGCATTTCAAAAAAAAAATTAAGGAAAAATACAAATACTAATATTAAGAAGATGGACTAATCTCTTATGACACGAATGTGTGACAATATGCCATATTGTTCGAGTATACTCTTCCGTCCAGATCAAAGTACTCGTTCACTGTTTATGTTAGAAAATTTATATTTTTTATATAATTTAATCGTGAACAATATATTAATATTCAATTATATTAGTTATTCAAATAATATGTTGGGCTTGATTAAGTGATTAAATTGAAGTAAGAGCCCATGGACTACATTTATTTGATATGAGCCAATTGAGTAGATACCCAATACTATGTGACTAAGTGATTATGGATGGTCTAGTCAAGTAGTATATAAAGGCTCACAGTTTATGGTCCCCAATATACTAAGCCGCACATGATCTTCCCTTCTCCCCATCGGGAGGGATTATTACGGTCCCATAAGAAATAATGAGGCTTAGTTGAGGAAGGTCATAAAACCACTGATCCCGAGTTCAAGTTCCGCTTAAAGGACTCGTTGAATCAGGTACGCTTCCACTTTACGTTTTGAATCACGTTAATCATAATAGGGTTAAGGTTTATTGGATTAAATTCCTACAAGTGGTATCAGAGCCACCCTATGTATGATTCTCTGATATCTGATGAAATTAAATTTTTTAATCATATAAGTTTGATTATTTATTTAATATTGTGTTGCGATTAATTATTTAATTTAGTTTAATCGCATATAAGGTTGGATGTATAGTTTTGGAATTCTGATGTTAAACTTCATTGAATTTCGTTTGAAATAAATGAACTCTTACGCTATTCGTAACAATAATTTTCAGAAAATCGGTGGCAAACAAGTACTTAGAAATGGTATTATGCACTATATTAAAATGATTATGTCATTTTAATAATTAATGGCATTACATGTCTATCTAGTGAATTCGACACATGTATGCGTAAGTTTTTGAGTGGTTACTGGGTATTCATACTTAATTGATTGTATTGCTCAATTTTGTAAATTGAAAGATGGGTTATTATTATTCGATAATTTGAAAAATAATAAACCACGTGTTAACCAGTTTTAATAACAATTTACTGTTATAGAATGGATTATATGTATAGCATATATTGGTGTCCATTACAAGGGTAAGTATTTTTGTAAATTTTTGTTAAATGGTTAACGTGTGTTGGGAGTGCTATTATTATTAATTATTTATTGAGGAATATTTTCCTAATTTGTTTACTCTAAATTAGGATTTATAATTCTTAATTAGGATTAATTAGTATTTTGATTATGATAGTTTAACTCATGAACACATCATATGAGAATTGTCAAGATTTTTGGCTATCTGAAAAGAATTCTTGGGAACTTGTGTTTTTGCACTCAACATTTGTGGGAATGTAAATTAAAATGTGATCCCTTTATTATTATGATAGCAATTCTGGTTTTATAAGTTCCTGTTGATAGATTTTGATTAATCCTACTTGTCACTGATTAAATTCGATAAATTGTTTTAAGGTGATATGAGAGTGGTCATTACTTGCAATTAAAATATGTCAGATGGGTGCTCAATTTATTAAGAATATTTCATGGTATATATATGCATCAGCATGGTTCACATTTCCATTATATACACAATGGATTAGTGATTACAAGAAATTTCATAATTATAGGACTGACCACATCAATTTTGAATTTGAGGTAATTGTGTTAAAGTTTATTGTGTCCATTTATTAATGGATTTTAATCGTTGAATATTTGTGACATTTGGAATTGTGTGGCAATTTTCATATTGACAATTGATCAAGGAATGTGTGTGGCACTATTTATGTGATAATGCGTGTCAATTAAGATCCGTTAATTGTTGGTTGAAATTATATACCAAATGAATTGAATTGTGTTGTGATGGGGTGATTAATTGTACATCCCTTTCGCATAATGATATCTACCATTCTGAATATTGAATATTTATGGACATAAATTTATGACAGAATTAAAGTAATGTATTCATAATTTGGTTTTCGTTTAAGTTGGGTAATAAAGAATTATATGCATTGTGGTGCAATGGTATATTATTTATGAATACTCAAGACTTGAAGAAACATAGTTAATTTCAGTAATTTTTATGAAAAATTAGGTTCATGCATATCTTTATAGCTTATTCAGTAAGCCATAATGGATTATGGGTTTGTCACAAATACTATTGATCCCACTTTCATATTTAGGGTAATTACATGCTGTAATTATATTATTTTATTAATTTGTGATAACATGTGATTAGCAATTTAGAATTTGAATTAGACAATAATTATTCGACTATTATTTGCATGAACAATTTAATTATAGACATTTACCTAATTTAATTTTAAATTAGGATTTGGAAAATTTTAATTAAGTTAATAAATCTTTCATTATGGTAAGAATCATCTAATTTCTCGTTTGGTTGATTAAATTAAGCTAAAATTGGGGAGACATTTTTTAATGTCGTTCAATTAAACTTAAATATATATTTTTTTAAGTATTTGTTTAATTAGTCTAGTAATTTTCAAACTAGTCAATCAAAACATCATGTTGCCATAGCAGCCTCTGTGTGTGAAGAAAGACTTTATTGAAATTACATAGATGGGTGTGGAATTATTTATGTATTATGTGTTCGACCCAAGGTAGGCACAATTTGACATAATAATAACGCACATGTGATAATAAGTGTGTGATAATTATTTGGATTGTTCATGTGAACATGAGTCGGTCCATAGATAGACTTTTGTTTGACAGAACTTATTATCAGTACTTGATTATTACACCAAGATTACCCCTGCAGTTAATTTTTGTCCATAGACGAGGTTAATATTGCACAAGGTGTCTTGTGATGGGTCCCCAATTAATAATGATGTGCGAGTGTATCTTCATGCGGGTATTGATCGGCCAAAGGTAGATTAATATATGGTCCAAAATACACAAGCACCTGTAGTGGTGAATACGTGATAATTATTTAGTTTACATGTGAGTAATAAGTCGGCCCAAAGGAAGGTTATTGCTTGATAGTTCTTATTGTCAGTATTTGACCACTGCGTGAGAGCGTCATTTAAATTAATATTGTTGTCCAAAGACTTGATACTAATGTTGTGCTCGAATCCTCGAGATGATTCCAAATGATTTAATTGTGAAAGATTATAAAGTTTAATGCGAGCATGATAAATTATTTTATAATAATTCTCTGTACAATTAAGAAGTCTACTAATTAAGTTTAACTTATATCAACAATAAAATCATACATGATGAGAACTTCAACAATAAAGATGAGACAAGAAGGCTTCAAGAAAATTTGATCTCAATAAAGCATAAGGGCAATAAAAGAATACCCATAAAGAAAGCTGCTAAAGACGAAATTAAAGTATAACCTTTTGTTTCTCTTAAAGGCTTGTGGAATTGTCTTATAATACACCGTATTAAAAATGCTTAGTATGAATGGTGTAGTTAAAAGACATGATTGAACTCTACAACATATGGTTACTAACGTGTGAAATACTAAAGATTGCAGCTTATGGTCTCAATAAAGTTCCAACTAAAGTAGTTGTGAGAACTCTTTATGAGTTTCACATATGGTGATATCCAACTAAAGTTAGATCATTGGGATCTATTAAAGAAATTTGGACTCAAACGGTTTTCGACTGCTTTATAGATTATGAATAAGGTTTTGTGATCCAAATTAATTGGTTCATATTTGAGACGGGTAATACGAAATTCTTTGAGGATATTGATTTTGGGGGAAGAATAATATTGAGACATTGTCCTTAAGGGGAGAGTCGATTCGACCCCCACTTATGCCTTTTAAGAATATAAAAATTCAGAATATCGATGGGACAATGTCAATAATATTTAATAAATAACAAATTCAGCAACCTCAAGAATTAATGTCACTAAGGGAACCACTAGAGTTGAGAGAAAGATAATTTGGATGATTATGTAGTTTTCTCCTAAATAATGAGGACACTATGGAATTAATGGTAGAATATTCAAACAGTGTTCATCAAGCCATGCAAGGTCCAAATAGTCTAAAGTGGGTTAATGCATTAAGTTATGAGTTTAAATCAATACGAGATGATTAGGTTCGCATCTTGGTAAAGGATTATACTCAAAAGGAAAAAAGGCATTGCTTTAAGGGACTTTCGATCCGATTACTGAGAAAGGCTCTTTTAAGACAATTGTGACATTGGTAGTACATTTTGGTTTTGAATCACATTTGATGGATGTAAAGATAAAGATTCATGATGGTAACATTGATTAAACGATTTCAACGATTTAAGAACTAAAATAAAATCCATCTATGCATTCAAGAAAACTTTCCCGTAAAGGAATCACAATCATCATCATGCAGTTTTTTTGTCTCATTTGGTTTTGATACAAATGTAAATGATTATGTGATTCAGTTGGAGAATGTTTAAGTTAAACTAAATGAGACAAGTGCAGTCTCAATTAAGTGCCATAAAGTTAAACTAAAGATTTAAGAAATGTAGAAATATTCTATATGCTTTGACTATTGGAAGTTGCTGTATGATGAGGTCCGTACAAGACCTAATTTGGCTTATGTTATTGATATACTTAGTAGATACTTAAGTAACTCTAGTATGGATCTTTATAAAGTATTTATAGAGAACTAAGGATAACATGCTTGCACATCAAGGATCAGATTTGTTAGAGATCATAAGGAATTCTGATTCTAAGTTTGTTGGATGCCAATGCAGTATAAGATCCATTTCAGGATACATCTTCTGTTGGTCTGGAGAGCTATACAAATAAAAGTGTTAAATAAATGCTTGTAGCTCCTTAACCATGACAACCGAATTAGTAGCACTCTAAGGGTCATTCAAACATGAAATAAAGGTTGCGAAGCTTTGTCACATAAAGTTTATTATGACAGTTAGTTCGCAATAAAGTATTTAGTAGCAACATGAGTTCTTATAAGTCAATCATATTGACAGAGAATTCTTGGTTGTTAAAGAAAGTGTTTTGTGTGGATAAAATTTTAGTAGAGCATATGTGATAGACTCTAAATACGGATCCACCAATTATGTATTCAACACCTGTAATTTTATGAGCTAGCTACTCATGTGGGTGTTATATGGTTTTAGAATACATTGGTTTAGTAGGAGTCTATATTTATTGCTCTTTAAAGTTTCCAAGACACTTTGATTTGGATAATTCAGTTTTCTGCATAATAAAGTTGATGGTTTTGAATTCATTGAATTCACTAAAGTAAATTTTCATTTTGTAATATTTTACATTTTGGATTGATCTCACTAAAGATTAAAGTATGACCAGTTAGAAATAGACATGATGTTGATCATGTTGCATGTAATTTCCATGCTACTCATCATATTTGATCTATGTCATTGAGTATATTGATATTGGTGATGTCGGGATTTAATCACGATTTATAATGTGGTGAATGTCGCGGTAGTTTCATATTAGTATATGAGATGGACCAGATTGTTGAAGGTAGTTTGAATAAATAGCATAAAGTGTGCACTAAGGATTCTTAATATAATTGTCTTCGGAAAGTAATATATAGCCCAAGTGGGAGATTGTTAGAAAATTTATATTTTCTATATAATTTAATTGTGGGCAATATATTAATATTCAATTATATTAGCTATTCAAATAATATGTTGGGCTTGATTAAGTGATTAAATTGAAGTAAGAGCCCATGGACTATATTTATTTGATATGTGTCAATTGAGTAGATACCCAATACTATGTGACTAGGTGATTATGAGTGGTCTAGTCAAGTAGTATATAAAGGCTCACAGGTTATGGTCCCCAATATACTAAGCCGTACATGGTCTTCCCTTCTCCCCATCGGGAGGGATTACTACGGTCCCATAAGGAATAAGGAGGTTTAGTTGAGGAAGACCATAAAACCACTGATCCCGAGTTCAAGTTCTGCTTAAAGAACTCGTTGAATCAGGTACGCTTCCGCTTTACGTTTTGGATCTCGTTAATCATAATAGGGTTAAGATTTATTGGATTAAATTCCTACAGTTTGGACATGGACAATTCTAAGGTCTTTATTTATTTTTTGCACATGGATTAAGGAGTATTATTATTTTATGATGTACCCCACCATTAAGGGCCCCCACCGCCCCTGCCCTGGGGATTGGTGAAGGAGGTAAATCGCAGGATGTGCCTCAAGTGACTTATAGAGAGAGGAGTATTATTATTATAGATAAATGGCTAGTTGTATTAGAGGGAAATTGTGGGTCATATTGTGTACTTTCTTTACTAAATAGAGAAAATTGATAGCTTTGAAGCGAACGACAGGAATAGTAAAACAGATACCTTTGCAGCGGACTGAGGGAGTATATGTTTGGTATATAGGTAAAATATAGTATTTATTTATACTTAAAATATATTTATAGTTAATTACTCCCTCCGTCCGCTTTCAAGGGTATCATTTGCTTTTGTACACGTAAATTAAGGAGTATTGTTATTTAATGTGTAGTGGGTAAGTAATGTTTAAGTTTTACCTTTTTACCCCTCCACCTTATTAATATGAGGAGGGGCAAATGGGTAATTTGCAAATACATTTAGGATTAGTAGGAGTATTATTAGTGGATCCTTCATTGTACATAAATGGAAATGAGACCCTTGGGTACGAACACCGTAAATGATAAAATGAAACCCTTAAAAGCGGACGGAAGAAATATATTTTAAAACTCTACAATTATATTTTAATATATTATTTATCGTAATTTAGAAATACATAAATAATTGCTCTAACTACATAACAAACACACGCATGATCTTATATGTCATTTCACACAACTATGGGACGTTGTCTAAAAGATGTGGAGTACTATTTTTTCTCAATTTTATTGGTTTAGAGAATTAAATTATTTTGAGTAACAGAGAAAGTATAAATTACTTTAGGTGAATAGAAAGTAATGAATAAAATGAAAATATGATATGCAGTTAAAGGTGATAAGTTTAGAGTTTTTTTTTTAATTTAAATTAAATTATACACATTGTATTAGGAAGAATTTAAACTAAAAATGAGCACCTTGAATGGAGGAAGTATTAAAACATTAAAAATAATAATAATATTATCCTACCCTCTAAATGAATTAGGATAATTATAACTGATCCTAGATATAGCTAATAATTACTTATAGATTCTTTAGGTAAAAAGTGATTATCTAACACTAGTATTTTTATAGAGGATTTGTTCATTTTAAATGTGCAATCAACGAGCAAAATGAAATAAATTGGAGTATGTTTCTTATGTTAGATTAGAAATCCTTTACTTTATTATCCTTGAATAAATTTCATGCTTTTTTTTTAAAACTAATCCTTATATTAACATGTATTCTCACTTTAGGCCAATTGAATTCTTAATTCAAAATTCATTCATTTCTGTAATTTTTTTTTAAAAAAAAGTACAAAATATATTTGACATTACCCTATCAACACAAGATTCAATCAAATGATAGGTTAATTTTAACATTAAGTTAAAGAAACAAATTTAAATGTGATAAATATGTAACGGTTCAACTCGAATAAAATAGAAAGCACAAAACCTAATATTTACAAATAAATAGAATCCCAAAAAAAAAATTGTAGTAATAAAATAAAGAAGGGTTGCTCAAATCCACGTTACTAATAATTAGAACCTTAAGTTACAAACATCTAACTACACTGTGCAAACTTACTATTTGTCACCCAAATTTGCAGAAACTTCCAAATGCTACTGTATAATTAAGCCACATGAAAGCTAAGCTCGTTTTACAAATCTATATCATGGTGGAATCCCATCAGAAACAGTAATCCTACTGACGGCTCATGGGGGCCATCGGTAGGGATGACGATTGGCCGTAGAAGCCACCTTCCGGTGGGTAGCTTTGATAAGCACTTGGAGCAGCAAATGGAGAGACCCCAGCCACGGGAGGTCCAACCGGAGCATAACCAAGTGGGGGAACCGGTGGTTGTTGGCTAGGGTTATAACCGTATGGTACACTGAGTATTGGCATCGCAGTTTGCATGAATTGGGGTACCGGATACTGCTGCATAGGTGGCGGCGGCATTGGAGGCATTGGCGGAGGGGATGATGGTGGAGGAGGAGGTTCATCCGGATTCAACTCCTGTGAGGTGGTCGGAGCTGGCGGTTGGGAATTTTGAGGTATATAAGGGTGTTGGTGTTGGTGTTCGTTCTCCATCTTAGCCCTCTTCTCGGATGAATATTCACTAGATAGTTCTTGGATCGGGTTGCTTATCACTCCTTCAGATGCGAGGGAAGAGAGCACATATGTGAGCATCTGGGCTGAAGACGATGATGATGCTAACTTTGCAGCCATTGCTGCAGCAGCAGACTTTGTATCTCCTTCGATGTGGCTTGATTTTTCAGCAAAGGGTACCTGTCGCGTGTATGTCACCGCATTTGATGGCATCTCGGATACCGGGATCCCATTCCCACTCTGCTCAGCAACAACTTGTTCATTGCCATTGACTCCAATCAGCTGCCTGCAAATGTTACCGGCCTGTTCTGTGCGCGATTGTGCTGCCTGAGAATGTAAACGGCCATGTTGGTCAGACGATCTACATAAACTATCTATAACTGATGAGAATCTTGAATGGTGAAGCTTCTTAATTACTCCAAATGTGGAATTTGTAATTCATCAGAAAATTCATTCTCGAGCTTCACTTAATGTAAAGCTTTCACAAAAATCAGTTATGAGAATCTAAATATGTATGTAATAATAAACAAAGCAATGTCCTTAACGAGAGTATTTGATACCTGCAGTTGATCACGGACTTGGTCCAGCTTATACACCTATGAAAAAAAGTAAAATTCAAGGTTAGACGAACGAATGAGTGAACGAGATAAATAAGAAAGGATAATCAGTCATGTTTGCTATAAAATATCTACCTGCTCCTGCAGAGCTTCACGCAACAGAGACACAAGACTTGCTCGAGCAGATTCAACGATAGCTAGATGGTCTACGCAGTCCCTCAAGATTTTGTGTTGCTCCTTGAGCTCGTTACTGATACCATTGTTAATATGACCTATTTGATATTCCAACGCATTTCACTCAGTTCCAATTGCCAAAGTTTAATAGGAAAAGGAAATGCTTATTAGAGCTAGTTTTAATTGCCCCTCCTTATCGTTCAAGGATAACCAACTGAACCCAAAATCTTGAATTTTTCACCTTTTATCATCCTCGTAAAATATTCACAAGACTTGGTGGTGGTATATATATAGTTTAAATAGCAGAACATAAAGCACCAAACACAACATCACAATTGCTGGATAGATGAATTAAAGGTAAATTGAGTCTTAAAAATATAATCAAATGCGGTTAGAACTATTACTAAAACAATCTCTAATATTTCAGCAATTTCTCACTCAGTTGAACATGAATATAAATTGTTTGAATAACACAACTCTTCTGATTTTTCTCAATGTGATGAAATATAGAGAATCACAGTTGATCTTCAATCTTACCATCCAGAATAGATTAAATCCAAGTTCGAAGCATTTAGAACTAAAATGTTCAAACAAGCTAATAAATGTCAGCAAAAGACTAAGTGATCCAAATGAGCCAAGGAAGGGAAGTGCACATGTTTGCAGTTTGAGCACTGAAGAAATATCATGATATTCAGCATAAATTCAGCGGATCAGCATGAACATTAAGCAAATGGAATAACAAAAGAAAACATCTTACCTAACCTAAAATCACCCTGCACATCTTTATCCACTTTTTCAACAAAGCTGATGGCATTTTTACACTTGCTCAAAATGGTATCCTCATCGAATTGACTGTTATGGACAGCTTGATAACAAGAAACCAACTTTTCTAGAACATTTCCACCAGGAGACTGTCGTACGCAAAGTGGAGGAGAAGCAATTAGTGATTATTACATATAGATACTAAATACATGGAAATCATACATCAAATAAATTTGGTACCAGTTTGAGTCCAGCAGGCTTCCGATTTCTATTTTCATTGTCCAGTGGCCTTTTGCTGAACTCTTCCTTAAGAATTTGGCCTCTTGAGCCAAATACTTTTCTTTCCTCCCAAATACTTATCTGGAAATGATAAAAATACAACGAATTTCGTAATATATTGGTCAATAACAGATAGTTGTCATAATATTTAACCAAATGATACATATCTAATTCCAATCATAAATGAATTTATCAAGATATTTTATTGGACAGCCATTTATGTATGGCAAACTCAAATTATTCCAACAAAGTTGAAAGTTCCTATGTTAAAGATGCATAATAGCAACCATGGTTGAGAAATTAATTATATTTTAATAGAAAAATTAGTCCAATAAGAGAATATGTTCATAATTACATGTATTAGTGAATGAAGAAACATATACTCCACTAAACATAAGTTACTTCAATGGGAATCATTATTGTGGGAGGGAGGAAAAAAAAGCCTTTAGAGATCATTCTCCTATCTTATTGATCACTATACATGCATTTAGATCATGTTTACTCTCAAGAAAATTATTAGCTTTTGTAAGTTGTGATTTCCTAAGGTCACCCACCAGGCACCAGCGCATTTCTGCATTTTCTTATTGAAGGCACCTATTCAAATTTTCTTCGTCTCTCAAACAATTGATATCCTTATAAGCTGTTGTAACTGATAACATTTTTTTGTCCATATCATCATAAAAGACCTTAAGTTTCATGAATGGAACAAGCATTTCCCTGAGTAAAATGTAGAAAAAGATGAACATACCAAGCGTAAAGCAGCACTTTTTGCAAATTCATCTCCATTTTCGATTACATCACGAAGAGAGTCTGGAAGAACCCTCCAAAATTCTGCAACAAATTCTGCCCCTTTTCTTCTGCTATTCTGCAGAATGTCATTGGCAAGATATAGAAAAGCCAATCTCTGATCACGTGGAGAGCAATGAAACTGTCTATCCCATGTTTCTACAACTTGTTTTGCCTTGTTCATGTGAAAAATGCACCAATGCGATAGAGCTTAATCATGTCAAAGAAAACTTGGTAGAATGTACAATTGATTTCACTTACATTATCTTAAAAGGTAGAGTAAACAGAAGACATAATAGCGTAGTAGTGGTTAAAAAAAATCCAACCCCCACCCACCCCCTCCCATGTGAAATTAGCATTGAAATAAAAATCCTTCTCATCATAGATGAATAAATAGCACCAAAAAACAATTTAGATTCCTAAAAACTGACAGATAGATTCAAAAAGTATTACTTTCTCAAGATGGAAAACCAAGTGTGCTTTACAAAACAGAATTGTTACTAAACTATAATTGGATAATCAAGAAGCTAACAGGATACTCTCAATACTTTGCTGCGAGCTGTTGAGCTTTGACAGCTTTTCAACCAAAATGTGAGGATTAAAAGCGCTTCCCATGGTTTTCCACTCAAAGACCACCAGGCCAGTGATTCCCAAGCAGGCTGCAAGACAAAATTAGAACATGAAGTTCTGCAGGAGAATTAAAAAAAAATGTGAGCCAAATATCACAAATGTGATTCTTAAAATGCAGGTAAGTTGTCACTGAAAAAAAATCACCTAGTTCAGATGTCAACCATTTACTTATTCAAATTCAAATAGTTTCACAGTACAACTGAATCTTTGGAGGTTCCATCATTAAAGCAGATAACACCTATTTCACTATTGTATTTTTTTAAAAACACCAAACGACTGATTGTATTGATTGAAATTATACTTCCTAAGCATATGACCATTTAACATATTAGACAGTGAGCAGATTTTTTTATTTTTAATCTTCTTGACCAATGCACAAAGGCAAACATGCTCTAAACAGACAAAGTTGAATCCAAACAGAGGTGAAAAAAATTGAACACTTCAAGTACAACCCTTCACAAAATTCAGAGGCAAACCTAAAATCTATCACCGAATTTAAGTTCAAGAAGAAACCGTTTTGGCAAAAGTTGTTTAATTTACTTCCCAATTTAACAGCCAGAGATAGTAATCATCAGAAAACGCAATAGAAACTTCATTCCATCAACCCAACATAGAAAATTCGTCGCATAACAAATTAACCCAACCACTCCACCCCTAAAAAATTTAAACAAAAAGCAGCCAACAAGGGAAAGAAAATAAAAGGCTAAAAACATAGAAACGCTATAGTAGTAGAAATAAAAATCCCTGAAAGAGTCACCTATTCACGACGACAGCGGCTCTGACGACTGAAAGATTGGATTTTTCGAGAATGGCCGAGCTCAATTCTCCATTTTCAAATTCAATTACGGGTTTCTAGGTTACGCGCCATCTAATGTAGAGTAGAGATGCCCAAATTTCGCTATCCAGTGACGAATTTGAGAATCGTAAAGCAAAAAATAAAATAAATTCTGAATTTAGGGTTTGGGCGTACGAATTGAGTTGAGGGCTGAGGATTGATTTTTAGCGGTATTGAGATTTTGATAGCAGGTAGCGAACGTTTGCATATATTGAATTTCCATAAATACCCCTTTTTATTATTTTTATTTATTTATTTACGATATATACTAGAAATTGAAATCCCATATAAATAAATAAATAAATAAAGTTAAAACCTGATTAGATTGTTTTGATTTAGAGTTAAAAACATTGGGTTTGGGAGTTCAAAATTCAGGCCCAATTTTAATAATCAACTCTACATAAAATTGATATTGATGATCTATGTATTAATTTTCAGTTAACTCCCCCTTATCTATTCGTCACATTAAATAATCTCCTACAAATTTATCATTCACTTTTTACAAATTAATTTTATATGAAATTAAAATTTATATACCATAACTAAAAATAAATACAAATTATTACAATAATATTTTAAAACAGTTAAATGTAGTAAGAGTAATCTTTATTCAATTAAACATAGAGAATCTATAACTATGAACATGGCTGAAATGACGTGTAATTAGGAAAATATCAAAAGAAATAAAATTGAAGCAGTTTGATGTGGATAATTGTAGGTGATTTCTTGATAGTTATATGATCTCAACTGGTTTAGTTCGTATGGGAGAGCATATTTGAGATTTACTCCATTGTAATCTCTATGTCTATAAAAGGCCATAAAGTTGGGTGACAAGTTAGATTTTGCCTTAGCATTTCTTAGGCTCTTTTGGCGTAGATTAGTCATTAGAGTGTTCTCTCTCCACGCTTGTAACTACGATTAATAAAATATTTTCCTCACTCAGTGGATGAAGAAGTTTATCTCCAAACCACTTAAATCGTTTTGCATTTCTTTTTATTTCTTCTATTCCTGATTTGTGGTTCGTGTTAGTAAGATTCTTGATCTTATGTTTGCTGTTAAAATTCATGACAAAAACTCATGTAAACCTCAAACAAATATAACCACGAACAATAATTATATTACAAATAAATATTAAATTTGGTATAAAATAGAATGTGAACCACAAATAATAATGAAATTACATAAATCACAATCATAATTTTCATTAAATCCTGAAATCGGGGATATGCTTAAGGAGTAGTATTTATGTAGACCTATTTATCTTTCAAACGATTTAACTTAATTTAAAATAAGGGAACTAATGGAATATAATAACTCATAAAATAAATGAAAAATCGAGAAAATATTTAGAAAATTTAGTAACTTAACATATTGTTTTATGATTAAATATGGACTAAAAGGAACATATCATATAAATTAAATTATAAGAATATAATAATAATAAAATATTTAAAATTATGATACTTTCAAATGTACACAAGTATTAACATATTGAAAAATTAAATCATATTATTGTTTTATTTTGTTTTGTTTTATTTTTTAAAAGAAAGAGACGTTGGTTAGTGGTGGCGAGCACGAACGGTTATAGCAAAACTTGCATCCATCTCTCAATGCTAACTACCACCAACGACCATTTCATTTTTCTTAAATTAAATATATAAATAAATTCAAAAAAATTAAAATTTTTAAATATATATTCAATTAATGGATAATTCCCCTCCATTTTCGGATTTGCATGTTTACCGCCCTCTCTCTCTCTCTTCCGCTCTCTCTCTCATCACCCCAAGTTTTGTTGCAGAAACAAGGTCCTCACTCCGACATTTTAGATCAAATACCCATGGATCCCAATCCTGAAAATAATCCCACCGATGACAATCCAGATCATCTAGATCATGGAGATGATGCTAATTCATCGCCACCGCCACTACCCGAGATCAAAATCGACGAAGATCATAACAATCGAGTTGCTAATTTGAAGCTCGAAACAGAGTCGTCGCCATTGCCGCCTGACATCGAGAAGTTATCATTGGAGATCGATCAATTCATTTCGTCGCTGCGTAATTCACCGGATAACGAATCGCCGCCTGATGTTCCGATTCCGATCGAGCACTTTCTGGTTCTGTTTGAGGATAAGATCGAAGAGTACGAGTCTGAAGAACATCCGGTGAAGTGGAGGCAATTAACAGAGGGAAACTCGTCTCTGTTTCTTCAATCGGTGACTCGCGTTTGTGAATTGTTGAATCAGCTTTCTAGATTCTCGTCGGAGTACAAATACGCTTATTCGATTAGCCGTACAGGAGGCGTTCTTCAGCGTGCGATGTCGTATTTGGAGGAAGAGTTCAAATCGGTTCTCGAAGATTACAAGTTTCGAGATCTGGATCCGGTTGAAGGAACCGATTTAGGATATTCGGAGCATAATCTGTCGGAGTTGATCCGATTAGCGAAGGCGATGATCGATGGAGGTTATGAGAGAGAATGCGGTGAGGTGTTCTACGTTGTGAGAAGAAATGCGTTGGAAGAGAGCTTGCAGAAGATCGGATTCGAGAAGAACAGCGCGGATGATGTTAATAAAATGTCGTGGGAATCGCTCGAGAAGGAGATCGAGAATCGGATTAAGAAATTCAAAAAATTCGTGAATTCCGATCTTAAAATGGAACGAAAGCTCTGCGATTACATTTTTCCAGATAATTCCGCCATGGCTGAGAGCTCGTTCGTCGCCGTATCTCGCGGCGTGTTGACTCAGTTCTTCAATTTCGCCCAATCGGTGGCGCTGACTAAGCGATCGGCGGAGAAGCTGATCAAATTTCTCGAAACCTACGAAGCGGTGCTAGATGTGGTCGCCATGATCGAGAGCTTGTTAACGCAAGAGGAATCGAATATCGACGAGTTGAAGAACGAGTCGGCGATGATCAGAACTCACCTCGGCGACGCCATGATTCTGATCTTCAACGAACTCGACAACTCGATCAAAGCCGACTCAGCGAAGAATCCAATTCCAGGTGGAGCAGCTCATCCATTGACGAAATACATCATGAATTACTTAGAATGCGCATCGTATTACAAGCAATCATTGGAGCAAGTGTTCATGGAGAATGATCAGAAGAACAACGAATCACGAGGCGGCGATTCAGCCGATCAGGGATCAACATCTCCATTCCAAGCTCAAATACAGAGGATCATGGATCTACTGGACGCAAACATCGAAGCGAAATCGAAGCTCTACAAGGATCCAGCATTGAGCTCGATCTTCATGATGAACAACGGCAGATTCACGCTGAAGAAGATCAAGAGATCGGAGGAACTGAACAGCATATTAGGCGAAAATTGGTACAGAAAAAAATCATCAGATCTGAGGCAATACCACAAGGTGTACCAGCGAGAAACATGGGGGAAATTACTGAGCAACCTCAATCCAGAAGGATTAACCGTCAATGGAAAAGTGATGAAACCGGTTCTGAAGGAGAGATTCAAGAGCTTCAACGCCATGTTCGACGACATACGCAAGACGCAGAGCCACTGGGTGATTGCAGATGAACAGCTTCAATCGGAGCTCCGAGTTTCGATATCGAACATGGTGATTCCGGCCTACAGATCCTTCTTATCGAGGTACAGTCAGACGTTTACTCAGGGGAGGCAGACGGAGAAGTACGTGAAGCTTCAACCGGAGGAGATCGAGTCGTCGGTGGACGAGCTGTTCAGCGGCGTCGCAGCTCCGGTTGGGGGGAAGAAGAAGCAGAAGGAGTAGAGATTCCGAGCTGAGTTGGTGGATGAGTTCATGTTGAGTTTGAACTGAGTTGGTTGCTGAGTTTATATGAAGAGCTTTGAAGATTTCAAATTTCAGCTGGATGGAGAACGAATGTATTTAATGTTTGATCATAGTTTCTGTTTATAGTTTCTAATGAAATATTTTCATATTTTTGGACTTTTTGTAATAATACTAATTCATTCTTGTTCTTTTTTAATTAGTTGTTATTACATCAGGAGTAATTATTCATTCTATTACTTGTATACAATTTTTGTAGCTATGCCTTTATGAAATTCTCATTTATATATTGACTATTACGAAACCGCGTAACACATTACGCGGATCATTAAAATATTATTTTTAAAACATATTAATGAAATTGAAAAATATTAAAAGTTATACTACCTCTATCCCGGAGAAGTTGGTATAATTGTGTGTAGTTGTATTAGAGGTGATATGTGAGGCCCATGAGAGGGAGTAAATTATATTAATAAAAGACAAAGACTTGGGTGAGACCGTCTCACATAAGGGCTTATGTAAAACAGTGAGAAAGTGATAACTTTTACTCCCTCCGTCCCAAATTCAAGTTCACATTTACTGTAGATACGGAGTTTAAAAAAATCACTTTTTGACTTACTTTTGAGGGTAGTATGGTATTTTTGAGTAATAAATAAATGATAAAGTATGTTATGTGTGTTAAAAAGGTGATGACAAATCTGAAATTAAAGTATGTTAGAGGGATATTAGTTTGTTGCTTTTTCCTTTTATGGAAGTGTGAAGTTGAATTTGGGACGGACCAAAACGGAAAGTGTGAAGTTGAAGTTGGGACGGAGGGAGTATATAGGAAAGTGATAGTAAACTAATGAAACGTAATAATACTATTTCATGAATAGTTTATAGTATAAATAAAAAGTGATAACATTTTATAGTCAAAGTGATAATGTTTTATAGCGAGAATGATAACTGTAACAACAAATTTTGTATTTATAATAAAATAAATACAAGTTAATTACAATAATAATACAGAAAGGATTAAACTTGATAATTAAGGAAGCGATCTCTATCAATCCTCTGATTCTTTTCTCGAACCAACGTGGCTTTGACTTGACTTTGACTTCTTTGGCTTGACTTCTTTGACGAAGTGTATGCTGACTGTGTTGACAGCTTGTGTGGACTTGACTTGTGTGTTGAGTCGGATCTTCAAATGAAGCTTATCCGGACTCGGATTTAAAGTGTATAACGTTAATCCGGAGGGATTGAACCTTTGTTCGGATTAAAACGCTATTCTTGAACCTATAACGTTAATTCGAAGGGGTCGAGCCTTTGTTCGGATTAAAATATTATTCTTGAAGCTTTCCGCGAAGAACGCTGAAGAACTTGATTTAAATAACGCCGGATCGGAGGGGTGCAGAACCTTGATCTCCAATTGGTGATTATTACTTTGAAGAACACCGGATCGGAGGGGTGCAGAACCTTGATCTCCAATTGGTGGCTATTACTTTTGAAGAACGCCGGATCGAATGAGTTTAGAACCTTTCACTTCGATTTGGCGGCTGTTCTTCGCTTGAAGATGTTTGAAGTATTCAAGGGAGCACTGCTCGTATTCTTGATCTCTTCAAAGCGTTTTTCTTCAGATGTTTGAGTGTGTTGAGTCGGATCTTCAGTTGAAGCTTGTCCGAACTCGGATTTGGGACCTTTATAACGTTTATCCAGAGGCGTCGAGCCTTTGTTTGGATTAAACATGTTCGATGTGAAAATACTCAATCTGGGGGGCTTAGCACCTTTATCCCGGGTTGTATGCTGTTCTTGGCTCGAAGAACACTGAAGAACTCAACGTGCTTGCTATGAGAAACACTCGATCTGGGGGCTTAGCACCTTAATCCCGGGTCGTATATCGTTCTTCGCCTTGAAGATCTTGAGGAGCGTTGCTCGTATTTCAATCTCTTCAGAGTGTATGTGTCTTCAAGTATTTGAGTGTGTTGAGTCGGATCTTCAGTTGAAACTTGTCCGAACTCGGATTTGGGACCTTATAACGTTAATCCAGAAGCATCGAGCCTTTGTTTGGATTAAACGTACTTGATCCGAAGAACACTCGATCTGGGGGGCTTAGCACCTTAATCCCGGGTCGTATGCCGTTCTTGGCGCGAAGAACTCCGAAGAACTTAGTTTATGAAGAACGCTTGATTTGGGGGGTCCGCACCTTAATCCCGCATCGCTTGCCGTTCTTGACTTGAAGATCAAAGCTTTTGTGTCTTCAGGTCTTTGAATGTGTGTCTGAAATGAATGGAGGAGACCCCTTTATATATGTGAGAGGTGAAGACCCCCTCATAAATGTCCTGCATTCTGATTGGTCCAGAGTTATTTGGGCCATATCCTGCGGGCTTGGGCCTCCACTTGTTTGGACTGTAATTAGACCTATTTTATTTGGGCCTGATTTAATTTGTATGGGCTTGTTTGACTTCAGTTAGACCTTCTTTAATTTGGGGCTTATTTGACTTGGGCCAGGCCTCATTTAATTTAAGCTCCATTTAATTTGTTGGACCCAAATTATTTATTAATTTACTTTAGGAATTAATTTATTTAAATTCCAAAATAAATTAATATTTAATTAATAAAATCCACATGTCGCCATTTAATTGGACCGTAAATTTTAATTGCTTACAATAACTATTTTAAAAAGTAAAAAATTGCCTCATTTGAGACGGTCTCACGCAAGACCTAACCTTAATAAAAATATATAACTTTACAGGTAGAATAAGGATTATAATAAGGTAAAAATTTGTGTGTCCCCGAGACATGCTGTGCACCCATATCTTTGATATAATTTCTTTTATTTATCTCATTTACATAAAAAGAAAATTAGTAATACTTTGTTATGGAAAAGATCAAAATGACAAAACGAATATTTAAAATAATAATGAATTATCTCATGCATTCGAATATAGGCATACACCCATCTATATTAATTTTATTCAATACTAATATATATGTATTTCTTAATAAATGTATATACTTTTTTATATTCAGTAATTTATTAAAAAATTAAGTAAAAATCTGGAAAAAAATTATTTAAAAACTTTATAAATTCTCTTATTTATTAATATGCAAAAGGATAGGTCTTGCATGAAACCGTTTCATATGAGAACATTTTACACTTTTTATAATACTTATCACTTTTGCCATAAAATATTATTACTTTCGATATAATTGTTATCACTGTCATTTATACCATAAATTGTTAATAAAATAACACAATCATTGATTTAATATCATTTTTTATAGTACACGCGGGTATTGCGGTATTATCCACACTCGTTCCAAACCCTAATGTGATTTTCACAACAACTATCTGTATCCGTCTCAAACCCGTTTACAATTATCCATAGGTGCCCTATTAAAATTTTGATAGAATGGGTACTTGAATGCCAATTTCATTACTCCCCTAACTGTTATCATTTAATAAATAAAATTAATAAATGTATATAATAATTATAAATTATTGTATAATTAAAATTAATTATTAAAAAAAATAAAATAAATATAAAATAAATAATTAACGATAAAAAATTATAAAAATTAATTAATATTAAACTATTTATTTTTTCATGAAATTTCTCATTTAGAAATTTATAATTAACTAAATTTATTAAACTTAAAATTCTAAGGATAAATATATTAAATATACTGTATTAAATAATTTCGTACTCTTCTAAAAATATTTTATTTATTAATATATTTTATTAAAAAATATTTTACAATATAAAAATTGTTATTAAATTTAAGAATCTATTTCTCCAATCATATATTATTAGTAATATGGATGTCAAATTAAAGATCATGAAAAGACAATTAATTTGATATAATTTTTATATAAATCATATTTAAAAATAAAAAATTTAAAACACTTAAGGTTTTAGGTTAATTTTTAAATAAGATAAAGAAAAATGAAATATTTTGATTGGTTATTTAAAATAAAGTAACTACATTATCTTCCTTCGTAAGCAAGTTTATTATTAAAAAAAATTCAAAAATCTATAAAAATGACACATCACCTAAATTGCTCACATAATGCCACATAATAAATCTAAGACCCTCCTTTAGTATATAGTATGTCTATTTTTTTCTCTTTTGTTAATCTAATTATTTTTTAATACAATCAATGGCATACTTTACATTATCTATAATCCAAACAAAATATTTCCTACTTTTGTTCAATCTTGGAAGCATAAAATGTTGTGTGTGTTGTAGAAATGATTTCATATATTTCATTTATGTATAATCCAAACAATAATGGAAATATTGGCAGTGCAATATTTTTTTTTTATATGTATTGTATTTTTTTTTTGTGAAGAATAAGAGTATAAAAAACAGATCATGTTTTTCAGATTTTTATTATACATTTTTCTGATTTTCTATTAGTGTCTCAGTTTGGCCCCAATTTAACTAAATCCAAAACAATTGTCTACATTTTCTGATTTTCTACTTGTATTTTCAGTTTGGGCCCAATTCAATGGGCCATTCGATCGGGCTTCTGATTCTGGGCCCAATATATAAATATCGCAGAAGTCAGTGGCATAACTGGCTGATGAAATACGTTCTCCGAATTGTGGAGACTTGGAGCTTGGATCCTCCGCCTGGAAATCGCATTTGACGAAGGCCTGAAAAATGAGCTCGAAGTCGACGCCGCGGCGCCGGCGACGACTGCCGATTCGGTTTCTCGTAGTCCTGATTGCAATATCTACCATTCTCGGATTATTAATGTCTGATCTCAGGTCTATTCAGCCATCTTCTCCGCTCCCTATCAAGAACAAAACTCTAGAGATCATTGATAAAGATGTAGTTTCAGCTAATAAGACGGATATTGAGCTGGAAGAAGCTGGTTTTGGAAAAAAATGCGCAACGGTTGAAGAAATGGGTGAGATCTTCAGAAGAGGTTATGTGGAGGAAAGTTTTAGAGTAAGGAGAATTATTCGTAATCACTTCGCCGTTAATGGTACGTTGTTTCTATTAGGTTTATTTCTGTTTTTATTGATTTCTCGAGTATTTAATTGCAATTTCAACTGCTTAGTTTTTTCCATTCGAAAGCATTATCTCATAGAAATCAATTGAAACCATAGCATTTTGGTGAACTAATCTAAATTACAGGTGCTTCAAGAGTGCGCGAACTTCATCCAGAAGAGTTCTGTAATCATGGTTTTGTGATTGGAAAAGCATCAGCAGCTGGTTTGGGAAATGAGTTATACAAGATTTTAACTGCTGCTGCGCTGAGCGTGATGTTGAACCGGTCATTCATAATTGGGCAAACCAGGCATATTGGTTCTCTCTCAAGCCTTTCTGTTTTTGTTGGATTTATGTTTTTTTTTTTTTTTTTAAATCTAGTTGCTTTGTTCATTTAAGGTGTTACCTTTAAATATCTTGGACCTGAATTTGTTGCTTTGTTTGGTTTCTCTGCTCATTTAAATTGTTTCTCTTCTTGCTAGTTCTTTGAGGATTAAGTTAGTAAAATATGTAAAAGGTGGCTAGGCTATGACAATAATGAAAGCAATATTATTATGGGAAGATACTTGGGTTTCAAATTAGACTTTTTGTATAATTTAGCTAATTCTCACTGTATAATATGACTTTTCAGGGATCAATACCCTTTTGGTGATTATATATCCTATTCCAATAGTTCCTTTACCCTAAAGGAAGTGAAGCAATTATGGAGGCAGAATCGTTGTCTAACAAAATATAAAAGGCATTTAACAATGAGGATTGATGATTTTCAGAAGCCATCACGGACAAATGTTCTCTGTAGTAATTGGAAAGAATGGAGAGAACCTATTATATGGTAATTTGAACATTGGATGCAGCTAAATTTTCTCTAAGAAATCACAGGGTTGTTGATCTCTCCTTCTATCAGGTTCCAGAATGCTACAGATGCTGTGGCAGCCCAGTTTTTCTTAAAGAATGTGCATCCTGAAATGAGGGAAACAGCCTCTGCTTTGTTTGGGCCCCCAGAAGATCTTCAGGACAGGGCTAATGTGTTTGGGGAGCTTATGAAGATTCTAATGTCTCCTTCTAGAGATGTTGAGCAAGCAGTGAATTGGGCTCTTAGAGGCAGGAGAGATCCTGATATTGCATTGCACATGCGGATGATGATGAATAGGTACTGAGTGTATAGCATTGTTCAAAAGTGGTGAACCTTAAGCAGAAAGTGATTGATTTTACCTCACAGAAGCTTTTTTTTTTTCATGCAGCAAACTAACCTCAACTTATTTTATTTCCTAATATAAGTATGTCCCTATAATTACATAAAACGATATGATTTTATCATGCAGTCGCTGTATCCCATTAATTATGAAAAGTCACATTAATCATTATTTCCATTATATGATTACCTGCTTCGGAATTACTTAATCAGTGAATTGCTTGTCGAATTCTGTTTTAGGTAGCTGACGATGAACCAATTATGCACGACTGATAATAAAATCCAATGGATATGACTGATAATACAGTGTGTACACTAACTTTCACCACCATCTGAGATTATAGTAAGCAATTATTTCTGCTGTTTGAGCATTCCAAATTCCCAGAAAAAAATTAATTGCTGGAACTTTACTTAATCTTAAAATGATATTATGTATTGCATCTTGTACATGCATATTAAGATCATGCTATCTTAGCATCTTGTGCACAAGATTTTATTGACTGATAATTTATGTAGCATTCTAAAATAATATGAGGAGATGATTAGTGAGATAAATATACTTCACTTTTGCTCACCAGAATCTCATACTTCTCACAGAAATATTTTTTGTTTGCAGATCTGTGAGAGCAAAGCAGGCAGTGGTAGATTGCCTAAGAAAGGCCGTCGATAATCTTCCAATGATATCTAAACCTAAAGTCGTTTTGGTTTCGGATACCCCTTCTATGGTCAAAGACATTGCATCGAGTATCATGGAATTTGCTGAGGTAATCATTCAATATCCTTACTAATCTCAAAAGTGTTGATCAAGTTAAACCATCAATATTAGAGATTTTTTTGGGAAGAATATGTTATATTGCTTTCTAACCTATTGTGGACATTGTTACTTTTAGGTTCTGCACTTTGATTACGAACTCTTCGAAGGAAATATCTCTGGCAACACAAGCAAATCGAAAATCCTAAATTTCAGAGCCAAGGACTGGGGTCCAGCTCCCAGATGGGTAGCCTTTGTAGATTTCTTCCTCGCGTCACGTGCTAAGCATGCTGTTATTTCTGGAGCTCACCGACGTGTTGGCACCACCTACGCTCAGTTGATTGCAGCACTTGCAGCAGCAAACTCTCTAGGTAATCTGTACTGCTTCATCCACTCGACATTCTAAATAACGCATTTTTCTAACCAGTCCCAACATTGTCAACAGATGAGAACGCCTCCAGCATTACTTTCCTGAGTAGCTTCCAAAGCAATTTGCTTACACAGGGTTTGAGGAATCAGGTCGGGTGGGGTCACGTGTGGAACAGATTCGGTGGTCCACTGAGTTGTCAAAGCCAGCCGAACCAATGTGCTCTAACTCCTGTTCTTCCACCGGCTTGGTGGGATGGACTCTGGCAATCACCCCTTCCACGCGATGCAAAGAGGATGGAAATGTATGGTATAAAGCTCTCGGGCTTCGGAACATTCGACGATAGCCGCCTAATCGAATTCTGTGCATCCAGGAAAAGTCCTGTCACAAGTGTTCAGCTGATTTAGGTACATTAGATTTCTTTCGAGCACACAAGATCTTGCTGTTTGTGTGTTGATTGGGCCATTCATGTTGTAGCGAGTACGATGGATTGTGCAATACTCTTTTTTTAGTGTTATGTAGATCACTTTCAGAAGATGTAAGAAAATATGAAACACTTCAAGATTGTACTCCATTTCTTTTCATATTCCAAATCATTCTTACAATATTAACAAAGTATGACATCTTCTCCAATTCATAATATTTGAGACAATGGGTCTTGATTATAACATCTTCAGATGTTTTATGTACACTCAATAATTTTTCAAGACTGAATTATTCTTATATAGGAGTACTCTAAAAAAAGAAAAAAAAAGTCATACATTTGCAAGAGTATTACAAAATGATTTTTATTTTTTTGAAAAACAAAAAAGGTCCTACCGGGAGTCGAACCCAGGTCGCTGGATTCAAAGTCCAGAGTGCTAACCACTACACCATAGAACCCAATTTGAGGCTAATTTGTCAAAATATTTAAGTTAAATTGTTTATCAGTAATTATAGCAATTTGATGTTCAATATATGGTCTAGCCACATATTTATGTTAGAAATTGTCAATTCTCTCAAATACTGCCACATTAATTATCACACAGCAACAAACCATCTACAGAGATTATAACAGAGGAAGTATTTATTTTTATTCTCGTATTTTCCACGTGAATCTCTCATATTTAACTCATTCCTTTTTAACTACAAAATTCCCAATTTTCGATAATCGGAATAAAATAAAGTGCTTAAATCATCCACCTCACATTACAAATTTGGTGTACCACGGCATGATCATCTCCGTTTAGTGCTGCTAATTATGCATTTAATCCTTAATTAATCTCGATCGACCCAACAATGGAATTAAATTAACATAATTGTATTTATTCATGCAGTGCGATAAAGTGCAGTAAAAGCGCTGTTTAAGTTTAGCGACTATGATTTCGACAATTGGACGCAAAGTGCGCGATTATTCTGAAAAGCAGAAGTGGCAAAACGGTCCACAAACACCAAATTGTGGGACCCAGTCTTTCCATGAACCACTAAGAGGCCGCCACGTCAGTTTGACCTTCCTGTAAAGCGTGAATCCTCACATCGAATCTCGCTGTTCTCTCTCCCCTCAGCCAAAAGCAGAAAAAAACACTCAAAAGAGAGAGAGAGAGAGAGAGAGAGAGAGAGAGAGAGAAGGGAATCCCTTCTTCCCCAAACACGCCCCTAACCTACCTCATGGCTTGTCCACCTGCGTTCCGCTGAGTTTATTGAACTGCTTTATGAACAGTTGAGATTTCTGGAGGGCGTGCTTTATGAACAGTTCATTGTGTGCTTAATTATTGTGTGTAGTAGGGTTTTGGTGGATAAAGATTTCAGCTTGAGTTGGGGAAATTTGTGAAAAATGTATGTTGTTCCTCCTCCCAATCGGTCGGATCCGTTATCCGGATCCACAAATGGGTCGGATGAGCTCATGGTTTATCAAGCCTGGAAAGGCAGTAATGTGAGTTATGCTCTTCTTTTTTCTTATTTTGAAGTTGATTTAAGTTGTTGTAGTTTGTTCCTTGTGAATCCGTGATTCTCTTAAGCTTATTTTTTCGTCATGGTGTTTGGAAGTGAATTCTTTATGTTTTTAAGCTTGTTATTATTTTCCTGTAATTTGTTTGAAAATATTGTGAAATTTTTTTATTAGATTCCGTCTGGTGAAACATTGAGTGATTGTGTTTGTAATTGATGATTTGGCTTTTCCAAGGAAAAAAAGATGCAAAACAATTTTGGGTTTATCTGAGTAAAAAATTTCCGTTTGCTTTCTTTGTTGATTGCACTGAGTTTGATTGTGCTTGGAAAGTGATTATGAAATTTTAGCATGCAGTTAAGTGTGAATTTTATTTGAGGTTTAGTCCACTATTTCTGTTAGTGAATCTGTATCCAGCTTGTAACTTGTTAAACTATAAACTTTACATCTTGAAGTTTGTTTTGATTCCGTTGAATCCCTTAGTTATTGTCAATTCATAGTGATCAAATTGGTATAGGGGTTACTGAAAATGTGATCTTTACATCTTGAAACCTGTTTTGAATCCTTCGAAGAACTTGGTTATTATCAGTTCAAAGTGATCAGTTCTTATAAAAAATTGAGATGAGGATTCGTTGTGATGCTCACCAGCCTACTTATTCTTCTTTAGTTCTGATATTAGCAGAACTCTTTAAGCGCAAATGTAAGCATGTTTATCATTGATTTGGCCAGCATCGTTTCAGGCTGTTTATTTCATGATTGCTGACCTGCTTTCCTTTTTGCAGAAATTTTTCCTTCAAGGAAGATTTATTTTTGGACCAGATGTAAGGTCGCTGGCTCTTACTATATTCCTGATCGTGGCTCCTGTCTCTGTCTTCTGTGTTTTTGTTGCTCGAAAGCTGATGGATGATTTTTCTAGTCACTGGGGAATATCAATTATGGTCATTGCCGTTGTTTTCACATTTTATGTATGCTCTCTCTCTCTCATACCTGCAAACACATTCAATTCCAATGTTTATTCACATAATGGTTTTTTTTTTTTTCAATATTCCTCATGTTTAGCTGAGAAGAGCTAGGTGCTTGGAGGTTGGTTCATAAAGTTGATATATGTTGACATCACACTATATTATCTCCCTGGCTCTAATGGTTTCTATGGTTTGCAAATTTTTTTTTTTTTTTTTTTTTATTTCTTGAAACTGAGCAACAGATAGAAAATAAACATGTTTGGCTTAATGCACTTTAGGTGTTTGAAACTTGTTTCATTGCTCTTACAAAAATTTGCACATCTAAGTGTCTCAACAAAGCCTTGCATGTATTATCTTCTCCTAGTTACTACTGGTAGTCCACTTACCGAATTTTCTCAATCTTGAAAGCTGAATATGCTATGGAGTTGTAGCTTGATGGAACATGTGATATTAGTTGATCCTTGTCTTCGATGCTGATTGTCTGTGATGTTTTCAATATTAGAAATTTGTTGCATTCTCGGTTACTGTGGTGCTTTAGTTAGCCCCTTTCCTGCACACTACATTTAGAGAGACTAGATGTAGATAATGTTGTCCAAAAGCATCTATTGCACCTGGTTCACGCAAGAGCCTTGAGGGCCTAAGACAATGACTCAGTCTCGTTATTTACTAGGTCGGTTTTATAATTTCTCTTTCTACTTGCAGGATTTAATTCTTCTTTTGCTAACATCTGGGAGAGATCCTGGTATAATACCTCGAAATGCACATCCACCAGAACCTGAAGGCTATGATGGAAGTGCAGAAGGGGCCCAAACACCTCAGTTACGCTTGCCTCGCATTAAGGAAGTTGAGGTCAACGGCGCCACGGTTAAGATTAAGTATTGCGACACCTGCATGCTTTACCGACCTCCTCGTTGCTCACACTGTTCCATTTGCAATAATTGTGTAGAAAGATTTGACCATCATTGCCCTTGGGTTGGGCAGTGTATAGGACTGGTGAGACTTCTTGGTCCCATAGAAGCCTTACATGTAGAATATAATCATTTATTTTACTTAAACTCTCCTGATATCTACCTGTTTCATGTCATACTATTTATGCAACTCCTAAAAATCAATATATGGTCAGAAAATTAAAAAGGTGATTTTAGTATTTTTTGTTACTCAGTAGAACTGCTATTGCAGCTGCAGTATTTTACAGTATTTATTTTTGGTTGGCCCCATAACTAATTGATTGTGTGGGCATCATTCTGATTCGCCCACATTTTTTTACTATCACATTTAAGATTGTCAACATATTAGACATGGCTTTTGGTCAACTGATGATTTTATTGCTATTGCAGAGAAACTACCGGTTCTTCTTCATGTTTGTCTTCTCAACAACTCTACTTTGTTTGTTTGTTTTCGGTTTCTGCTGGGTTTACATTAAAAGGATTATGGATACCGAGCACACATATATATGGAGAGCAATGATCAAGACCCCTGCTTCAATTGTTTTGATTGTCTACACTTTCATAGCCGTTTGGTTTGTTGGTGGTCTCACGGCATTTCATTTGTATCTTATCAGTACAAATCAGGTAAGGACCTTTATTCCTTGTGCAGAAAATGCTATACTATAGTCTCTAGCTATTCTTTAAATGGTTTCGTTTGAAGTAATTTCTTAATTATGCTTTTCTGCAGACTACATACGAGAATTTTAGATACAGATATGATCGTCGCGCCAATCCATATAACAAAGGTGTAGTGGACAACTTCAAAGAGATATTTTGTGGTCCTACACCTCAATCAAAGAACAACTTCCGGGCTAAGGTACAAAGAGAACCTGCTTTACCAGCTCGAACGGTAGCAGGTGGTTTTGTCAGCCCCAATATGGGAAAAGCTGTGGAGGACATTGAAATGGGAAGGAAAGCAGTATGGGGAGATGTTGGTGCTGTATTGGATCACCCTGAAGGACAATTGAGTGATAACGACGGCGTAAACCCCAAGGATGGTGGATTAGGGGAAATGTCCCCCGAAATAAGGACTACGGTTGATGAGAATGATCGTGCTGGAATACACCCAAGACGTTCAAGCCGGGGAAGGAAAAGCGGGAGCTGGGAAATGTCGCCTGAAGTCCTTGCCTTGGCATCTAGAATGGGAGAACCGAACCGAACAGGTGGAAGTAGCAGCACTGTTCGTTCAACGGAACCCAAGTTATAACAGACAAACCGATGAATTCAACTCGGGGAGAATCCATCAGTTGATCTTTGGTATGTTAGTTCTTATTGTGGTGATTAAACTTGCTGTGATGTTGTGCCTTGTATTGGACTCGGGTTTGACAGGTTGTGCAGGAGTTTCGTTTCGGGTTTTCCTTAGGAAAAAGTGTTTGTTCTATGTGAGGTTTCTTCCCTAATCTTATGTTGTAATTGTTGATTTAGCTATAGTACCCCCCCACCCCCAAATGTGACTATACTTAGTTAATTGCTAAAAGCTCGCCTAGTTCTTGTTGTGTAACATGTCAAGATCGATTCAAGAACAAGTATAGTTGATGGAATTCGATGTTGTCATGGTCGAAATTCGGGACTTTTTCGACCCTATGCACCACATCATCCCATCCATCACATGTTTTACACTCACAGACATCCATGGTGATGTCTGTGAGCGCGTAAAACATGCAGTGGATGTCGGGTCGAAAACACCCGATTATTCGTGGCATGTTGGTCTGGGGTGTCCAGATTTTTGGTGTTTTGTGAAGTGTCTTTTAAAGGTTGCTTGCAGACAACGTTGTTTAGGATGGGCTTGGAAGATTCTTGTCCTCCCTTATACAGTTGAAGAGAGAGATCAATGATGGATCACTTTGTGAAATGGCGAATATGCCCCCGGCCGAGTGGCGCCAATGTTGCAACATTAACTTCACTTATCCGGTCTCGTAGTAATTTTCTTTCCTTCTATTTTCAGCAGCATTTACTCAATTACTCTTTTTATTTGTATATCAATAATGTTTGTTCATAAATTGAATAATATTATCGTGTGTGGTAAAAATATAAGCCAGTGAAAAGTTGAGTTTTTGGCTATTGAGGAAATATAAAAAAAAAAAAAATTAAGAAAAAGGGAAGGAAAAAACTCCTTTGCGTCTTCCACGGAATATAAAAAAGATGGACATTTATAAAACATGTGAACTAAGTTTGAAGGAAAATGGACAATATTATCAGTATTAATAAAATATTAGGGAATTGTTTATGTAATAGTGAATTATTATTATTTATTCAAATCTTACCGCACAGGCTACCCACAGGCTATTGTGTTTAATGAAATGAATTCCATATAAAATCTGAACATAAAGTTAAAATTTAGATTTGAATAGAATTTTAGTATTTATTTTTTATTTTCAATAGTTACAGTGAGAAAAAGCTCTGTTTCACTTAAAGGTGGTAGGAAATCAGTTATAAACCAAAAAATCTAAGGAAGGGATCAAAGATTGAGAAGTAGTTATGTTGGAGAGAGAAATGGAGTGAAGTAGGTGAGAGAGAGAGAGAGAGAGAGAGAGAGAGAGAGAGAGAGAATATCCATTGCTGGTAGTGAGTGAAGTGAAGTTGAGTGTAAGATTTAGAAACATCATCTGAGAAGATAAAAGATGTTCAAGAATCAGCTGCAAGAACTTGCTCAACGAAGCTGTTTCAATCTCCCTTCTTACGCCTGCATCCGAGAAGGTCCCGATCACGCGCCACGTTTCAAAGCTTCCGTCAATTTCAATGGCGAAATCTTCGAAAGCCCTGTTTATTCCACCACCCTACGCCAGGCGGAGCACGCCGCCGCTGAGGTGGCGCTTAATTCTCTCTCCGCCAGAGGACCTTCCAAGTCTTTAACTGCTAGAGTTCTCGTAAGCTGTTGCAATTTCTTTTCTTTTTTGTTGTGTTTTGATGGTGTTTGATTAATTGACTAACTGACATAGGATGAAACTGGGGTATATAAGAATCTTCTTCAAGAGACAGCTCATAGAGCTGGTTTAAAACTTCCCATATACACCACCGTCAGATCAGGCCCCGGCCATGTTCCGGTGTTCACAAGCACGGTGGAGATCGCCGGAATCAGCTTCGCCGGTGAAGCTGCAAAGACCAAGAAACAAGCTGAGAAGAATGCTGCTATTTCTGCTTGGTCTTCATTCAAAACAAGTAAACCAACCAACCCCCCTGTTTCTCTCTCTCTCTCTTGAAGTTTCTTGTAGTTTAATTTCTACTCCTCTCTCTCTGTGTAGTGCCAAACCTAGGTCCATTGGATCATAATCATCATCATCATCATCAAAGGAGAGATGAAAGCAGAGTGATAAGGAGGAGAGATCAGTATCAATCAAGAGGGAGAATGCACAAGGGGGGTGGGGGTGGGGGTGGTCAAAGAGAGATTAGCTTTGGACAGAAACAGCCATGGAAGAAGTTGATGGATGATACTAATTTAGAAATGTGTCCCCAAAACTACAACAATTTCTTGTCCTTACTCCCACCTCCCCCACCAAGAACCACCCCCAAGATCTTGCCTCCAAATCTCTACCCTCCCACCAAAATCATAAGATTACCACACTCACCCCAAGATAATATTGATAATATCATCTCTGAAGCAATCGAGAAACCAGTTGAAGCACTCAAAGGTTGGAACCAGCCACCTCATTACAACCAAAATGCAAGAATGAAAACAGAGGTGGATGATGATGACTATGAGTGGATTAACAAGATTTCAGAAGCAATCAAGAAACCAGCTGGTCATTTTCATGCCTACAATGAAAAACCCCCCATCAAAGATTCGAAGCTTCTAGAAGATGATGATGAGTGGATTAACAAGATTTCAGAAGCAATCAAGAAACCCTGCAGCAGTACTGCTTCTTCAACTTCACATATTTACCCACTCCACCACAATCAAACAGGAGGGAAAATCCCCCCCATGAAAAATTCGAAACTTCTAGAACACGACAACGAGTGGATTAGCAACAAGATTTCAGAGGCAATTGATTTCACAAAACCATCCAAGATTGCTAATTCCAATCCATTCAAGATCCAATCAAGTTACTGCAGTCCAAGTTTCAATGGCAGACAGAGGATTGCACCAGCAGTTCAAATCAGATCAGTCATTCCAGTCTGCGCAGCTCCACCTCCGCCGCCGAAAGATGCTACTCCGGCGCCGCCGCCAACGGCGGAGTTTGCTACTAGCATGAGCAAGCTAAAGTTATGAGAAAATTTTCTTACTGTAAGTTGGAGTGATTAAATTTAAGCCCCACTATTATGGTTAATTAAACCAGTATTTTTGTTCTCCAATCTCCATGTTGATCATATATCATTATTTTTTAAAAAATGTAAGATTAATTAAATAAAATAATAAATTAGTTCATAAATGAGAAGTGGGGGGTTGCAGAGACGGCAGATGCAATTGTAGAAGCAGAGACAATTGCAGCGATAAACGCAACCCCCCATTTAATTTGGACGTCAGAGAAATTTATGACTTCTGTCTTCACCAATTAATTCTCTCTCTCTCTCTCGAGCATGGCTTTTAGGGTTCTTCTCTCTCATCTTTAAATGCTGCTCGACTACTGAGATGAGATGGAGTTGTGAATTTATTTTGACTGTTTTCACCACCTGATAAGGGGCAATGACCATTTACTCCCTCCATCGGAACTAGCCGTTGGAGTTTGAGGCTGGGGCAAAATGGGTATTTCGGTCTCAGTGCTGATTTTTATGGAGTTGACCTTTTTCAAATTTATCTGCACTGTACATGATGAGAGTTATACAAGAGACCGGAACAGTGGTAGGGCTCTTACTTTCCTACTATTCAAATATACTGTATAAATACCGTATTCTAAATAAATAGGGAATGTATTTTTACAAGTTTGAGTGTCCCTGAATCTTTCTACACGTACTGGGTTGGATGATTGTGTATCTCGCATTAACGTATTTATTGTCGAGTATGATTTTCTTTAAAATATAAATACTATATTTATTTATATACATTAATGAAGTTTTTCCTTGATACTCACTTAAAAGATCTTGAATGTTCTGTTACACGCGTTAAATGAGTGATACGTATGCGGAAAAGAAAATCTCAACCTTTCCCCTTAGGGGGTTGATTGTTAGGGTATAGATTAGTTTATTCTACGTGTCGTTCATTTAACGATTTGTAATCGGAGATATAACACCGAAGTGTAATAAGATATCCGAACCGCACTTAAAACTTTAAAATAAACGACTTATTTGAGAGTTAGACTCAACTCGTTAAGACTAAAGCTCAGCTTGATTTCTTGATTTGTAATTACTCGAGCTTATTCTTATGCTCGAGCTCGAATTTGAATCATCTAGTGTGGAGTATATTATCTTGGCTCGTTGGAATTAAATAAGAGCTCTATTAAGACACCAATGTTTGACTTGACAGAATGGTACGTATTCTAGATATGTCTCTGACTTTAATGATTAAGGCGCACCCTTGTTCACTATTTTTTTGTTTTATCGCTTTTATTTTTGTCAAAGTTAAATTATTGAAATACTCCCTCCGTCCGAATTCAAGGGTACCATTTATTTTTGGGCACGGAGATTAATGAGTATTGTTATTTAATGTGTAGTGGGTAGTTGTATTAGTGGAGGGGTGGGTTCCATTTTTTAGTTGTATTAGTGGGTGTGTATGGGCCCCATATGTATAAAAAAAGAAATGAGATCCTTGGGGGCGGACGCCCAAAATGGAAAAATGGAACCCTTGAAAGCGGACGGAGGGAGTATAAAAAGTAAATTTTGACTATTTATTTTTTTTAAAATTTAATTTTCGATGTGGCTTTATATCCTATCCCATCCAATTATCCAAATACCTGCCTACTAACTTATTATATTTATATACCAATAACATTCAGTTATGATTATTTAATATTTTATTTGAGTATTTACACAACAATTAAGATATCAATAAAGTTTGAATAAATAATTTAAAAAAATATAAATTCTCCTCCATAATTAAGATATCAATAAAGTTAGAATAGACATATGTTAGGCTAGAATTGGGCTGAGCATGTGAGTATATTACTTCACATTGATTTTTGCTAAATCAAAACATCAACAACTTAGTGAAATTTAAAAATGGAAAACTATTCTAAAAAGTAAAATAATTATATATTTATTCTTTTTTTTTTTTTCGGAAGTGCTACATAAATATGGGCACGTCAAATATTAATTAAGAGTTTGCTGAAATCCAACAACTTATTCAGAAATCCTGTCAAATCTACTCTATAAATGGTATTCAATAAAACAGTTCAGCTATTAAATTCAAATAAATGGGCTTCAATGGCCCATTTAATTCATGGGCCAGATCAATATTATGTCACTATACGACTAACATTTCTTTCCAAGAATGTAAGTATTAACCACATATTGCTTTATTTTAATTAAATTTACGTTTTGTTTATTAATTAATTCAATAATTACATCACTATCACTATTATTTTGACCATTGACTGTGAGATAAAAGGCTATTGGGCTTCAATTTTGAGCTCACAATAATTTATTGGGCTGGGCTGTGTTTAAGCCCGTTTTTGTATAAGGATTGAGGTTGACCACTTTTTTCTTTTTCTTTTATTCATACGAGAACACGTGAATATGTTTTGTAAGATGGATAAAGAGTGATAATATTTTAATAAAAAATGAAATATTAATGAAAAGTGATAATGATGTATTAAGCTATGCTGTGAATAGTTCGTAGTTCAAATAAAAAGTAGCAATATTTTAATAACAAATGATAATATATTTAACAAAAGTGATAACTAAGATAATGTAAAAAGTTTCAATGTGACATTTATCAACTGAGCACCATCCTATATCTAATTGATGTGGAGCTTTGATTTCCCATTCAACCAAAAAATATCTCTACCCAAATGTCAAAATACGAATACAGTAAAACCTCCATAAAATAATACTCGATAAATTAATAACTTAGATAAAACTAATAATTTGTCTGGTCCCAACTCAGGAGAGTTCAAATTTGGGAATTAATAATTAAATAATAAGATAATACTTTTTTAGAACATCCTAAAGTGTACTTAAGATCCCAACACAATTATAAATTAATAATTATAAAAAAAATATTCATATATATATATATATATATATATATATATATATATATATATATATATATATATATATATATATATATATATATATATATATATATATATATAATTGTTATCCACTTGAACATTTTAAATCTATTTAGGAATATGTGATTACATAATTCAGAAAATTCACAAGTAATTATACATTTATTCAAAATATTTAATTGGATTTTTTATTGTATCTTTTTTCATCTTCCAATCAATATATTTATAGATATACTTAGTAATGATAATCAAATACTTCCTCCGTCCCAAATTTTTTTGCACACTTCCTTTGTAATTTACAAAGAAAGTGTGCAAAAAATTCCGGGACGAAGGGAGTAATATAATTAACTATTTTACGGTTAATATATAAATTGTGAATCTACTAAATTATGTACTTAATATACTAAAGTCATAATCAACATATTCTTAATAATATAAGTTCATGAAATATTCATGATGATATATATAACCTCTCTAAATTAATAAATTATTAATTTATCGATTATATAATACCTCTCTAAATTAATAAAATTCTATGGTCCCGAGTATATTAATTTATAGAGGTTTTACTGTATAATAAATTAAGGGGAAAAATTTTAAACACTAAATATATAAAATGAACAGTGAGAACTTGTATAAACACTATCTTGAGAAATTCATAGCACAAGACATAGGGATGTGTAAGTTTTTTTTTTTTTAAATTAACGAACATATAATATTTATCCAATTGAATTCACATATTTCGCAGAATATTCTTAAATTTCAGTATTTATCTTACTAGCCAAAATTTTAGAAGGGTTAAAGTTCGATTCCTATATAAAAATTATTATGCAGATGCAATGAAACTACGAGGCCTGTATAATAAGTTACTAAAGAAAATTCTTACAATTTTACTGTTTTGGCGTGATACCGTCACGATAAGATAATTTCATATTTTCTTTAAATATTTATAATTTTTTATTAAGAATATTACTCTCTTTTTTTTTTGAGTTGCTGTCACTTTTTATTTTGATTACAACTTATTTTTGAAATACTCCGTTCGGAATAACATTATCACATTTTCATTAATTAAGTATTTTCTTTTCATGATTTCATGATAATTGTATTAGTGGGTGGGTGGGTGTCCCATATGTGTAAAAAAATAAATGAGACTCTTTAGGTGGGACGCCCAAAATGAAAAAAATAGACTCTTTAGGTGGGACGGAAGGAATAGCGGGTAGTTATTTTATAAGAAAATTAATTATTCTATTTTATATAGTTAGGGAGATTTAATTAAAATTTAATCTAACTGTTAAGATCGTTCAGATGCACCGGTGCAACAGGTGCATAGCAGTTAGACTCTATTTTTTATTAAAATATTATCACTTCTTATCCGTCCCACAAAAATCATTCCATGAAACGATTTCTCATAAAACTCGTACTTTTTCCACATAGTACACCATGTTAACCAAAGTTTTATTATTTACTTAAATAGGTTTCTTTTATGATTTTTTATTATAATAAAACACACACTAAGAGCCCTGTTTTACACCTTAAATAAACTTTCAAGAAAAAAAAAATATTAGTATTATATTTTTTTTCTTAAAGACAGAGAAAACCCAACCAATTTATTGGGTGCAGTGTAATCAACTAACTAGCCCAACCAATAATTAAATTGTGTCAAGCCCATTTAAATGAGTATCTGGATTTGTGTCACTAGAGCACCTAGTAAAGCATATGTCAATAATTTATATATGCTCTTTATTTCAGTGAGCAATATCTACTCTATTGTTTTTCAAGTATAGCATGATATAGAGGATCCACATTAAAATAAATTCTCTTTGAGATTGTGATTTTACTAAAGGTGTTAAAATATAATTATTATAAAGATAAAATATGTATATTGATAGTTAAAATATGTTATTTTTTAAATATGATAAATGATATTCCCTCCGTCCCACACTTATTGTTTAGTGTGAAAATTTGCTATATTTTAGAGTCGTTTTTGTGTGATTCGTGTGTTTTTATCTTATTCTATTTTGTATTTTGTGTGTTCGTATTTTTAGAGAGAAGTGTGTGAATCATGTTATTTTGAGCTAAAAAAAGAAAATGAGGAAACAAGAATCAAAATCAAGGTTGAAAATATGCCATCGTCCACTTGAATTTAACACAAAAGATTTTGTGCTTGGAATTTCAGTGAAACAAATACAAAAATAGATGCACAATTCAAAAAGGAAGGCATAGGAAGAAACGAGCTCATTTCAGAGTTGAAACGAGCAAAAACGAGAAGAATTGAGAAAATTGTACAAAGCTGGAAAAGAAACTCCGGTCGAATTTTATAAATTCCGGTCGAATATCTAAAGATGAAAAATTCCGCCAGAATTTCTAAACTTGACGGAATACAGGGAGCTTTATTTTCATGAGTAATTCGACCATCAGAGAAATTCCAGTCGAATTTCTGAAAAAACTTGCATATTCGAATTTTAGCCAAAAAATGCTCATTTCTCCACTTAAGCCCATTATCCAATTTTTGCCCTAATTCCCTTGAACCTCCACCACTATAAATACCTTCATTTTCCAAATTTTGAGCAACAATTATCAATAAATTTTTCATTTCATTTTGGAGGCCACACACACTACACACACTTTCTCTCTACTTTCTCCCTTCTCCATTTTTATTTTCTTTTTGATCAATCCACAAATCCATCTTCTAATCTTTCACCCATCCTTGGTGTTGGAATTACTTGGAATTAAGAGCAAGAGGAGGAATTTCAAGAAGCAATTGAAGATCTCCAACAAGTTAAATTGAAGGGGAGTTTTAATTCTTTTTGTAATTTTCTTTGAATTAGACTCCATGGATTATTGTAATAAATCATTTATTTGTTTTGTTACTTTAATTATGCTAGGCTAATCCCTCTTGTGGGGTTAGAGACATGATTAGTGCTTAATATTTATTTTATTATGCAAATTAAATGGAGTATTGTTTAGACATGATTTGGTATTTGATTTCTTCTCATGGGTTTTGTGATGCATGAATTATATTTTGACATGATTTGTTAATTATGGGTAGCATGTTAATTTAATGGATTATTGGTTAATTTGTTGCTTATGTTAATTAAGTGTCATTATATTAATTTATGTGGATATTGCTTGGGGTGAGATGGAAACGACCCTCCAAAGCATTAGAAATAGCATGAGAGGACATCGGGTTTAGGTTTGACCAAAATGATATTTGAACCCGGTGAGAGGAACCAATCCATTCGTTGGTCTTAGTATGCACAAAGAGAGAATTAATTCTAATTAGTACCTTTTAAGGGAGAATTGAGAATTAATTAATACCTAGATGGAAGGGGTTAGTGTTGGGCATCGATCCTTAGTAACCCGAGAGGGAGCTTTGGATACATTCATGATCACCTCTAGTCCAATTTCTATCTCGTCTATTCCTTTTGCATGATAAAATGAACCCTAAGTTACTTTGATTGTTTCTAGTCCCATTTCTTACTACTTGCCCTTCATTACATTTCTCCATTTTATTTTCTCCTATTTTATCTTGATTTCTTTTTGTTGATGGCTGTTCTTGGCTCGTTAATTAGTGTTTAGGAGATAATGATATTTAGTAACGAAACCAAGAACGAACACAATCAAATATAATTAAACTACACACAAGGGGATCCAATCTAATAGAGAACTCAATTCCCACCAAAGAACTCTGCCGATTTTATTACTCTCCCCTCAGAACAACACTCATAAAACTCTCATTTCTTACAAGTGTAATGTCTAAAGTGAGCATCAGTAACCTGTCTTTCTCCTGTGAGAGAGGCTATTTATATTGTCCTAAAACCCTAAATCCGAGTCAATCGTACGCTGACCAGCTGGATAAGAGGTCTGGACACCGCTGGTTGCTTTTGTAGGGTTTTGCAGAGTGCCTCCGTCCTTTGTTGTCTTCCTATTGATAGTTAGAGTAATGTGCGCCAATCAATCGTTGTCTCCTAGTTTAGAATTGCTGCCCAAGATATCTCTCTTTCCCGTTCGTGTTGTCCTCTAGCCTGCGGTACTTGTCCTCTTTCATGATAGTGTCTGTTCTCTGCTGTCCCACTTTCGCTCCCCCTTTGGTCTTCGGTCAGGCCGGCTTTTGGTGCTGTGGTGTTCATCTGAGCTCTCGGCCAGGGGAAGGATGTCGCCGAGATCTCCTGCCGAGGGTGCTTCCTGGCTTCGGCCTTATTTGGCGGGTTCCTCTTTGTTCTTTCCTCAATTGAGCCTTCGAGTTGTTGCAACCTCCTTGGGCTGCTTCAATCCCCTTCTCATTTCTGTCCACCGTTTGGGCTGCCGATGGATTGGGCCTTTCTCTTCAAGTATAATAGCGGTATTGGGCTTTTGAGCCTAAAAAGTATGGGGGATATAATACCCATAACACTTTTATTTGATTTAAGTTATTGATTATCATCATCCTCTTCGTTCGTCCTTATAAAAACGATAAAAACATGAGCTAACGTGTTCTTTCAATCTAAACTTAAACTCTCTGTGGGTTCGATAATTTTATTTATTGGGATATACTTCTACAACGACCGAGTATTCTTGCTCGTGAGTATGAAAATATTCAAACACTTATCTTCACACTTTTCGTTTTCGTCCGTCCCACACTTATCTTCACCACCCAAAAAAGGAAACTTCACATTAACCAACAAGCTCAAAAGTTATCCTAATTTCAAAAATATCACTCTCATCTAACACACATAACATACTTTATAATTTATTTATTACCTAAAAATACCACAATACCCCTAAAAAGTCAATAAAGTTGGTCAAAAAACAACTTTTCTTAAACTCCGTATCTACAGTACCAGTGCAGATAAGTATGGGACGGAGAGAGTAATATAATTTATTTTTAAATACCAATAAACATTTTCTACCTATATAATAAATGTACATTAATAATGAGTTGATCCGTATCATATATATTCGACTCACGATAGAGTGACTTATTAATTAAAAGTTTATTACTATTATTTTGGTTCGTTTAACTTCACACACACTATACTATCTAAAACTTTGATTTATCATTGCAAAAACTCGATCATGTAAAAGATGTAGCATTTGTATTAGAGCACTATCTCATTTAAAATTTTAAGATAATAAAGAAGAGTATAATTTAATATTTAATTATGTCACTTTAATACGCTACTAACATGCAACGAATTAATTTAACTTAAACTTTATATGTAAAATTTGAAATGAATGACGGTGAAATTTTTCATCCTGAACCTTTGTAAGATCATTACTATAAATTATGATTCCAAATTTTGAACTAAGGTACCCCACCGTCCCATAAACAAATTCACCCTTTTTATTTTTATCCGTCCCATAAACAAGTTCACACCCCTAAATAAGGAAATACATACAAATCAATAATCCCACAATACACTTTAATTTCAAAATTGTCACCCATTTACAACTCACAAAACTTATTTTATAATTTACTCCATTTATTACCTAAAAATACCAAACTACCCTCAAAAAGCAACTTTTTCTTAAACTCCGTATTATTGGACGGAGGGAGTATTTATTTAACCATTAAAAAAACATGTGATTCTTTATTACCTTTTGTGAGCTTTGGGTATATTCTTTATTACCTCTTATAAATTCTTGATTGCTTTTCTCCTTTTAACATAATTAGTTAATTTTGTAATTAAATACGAATGGATTAATTAAAAAAAAACTTTGATTTTTTATTATCTGTTGTGAGTTTCTTGGTTGTTATCTTAGTATACCTTAAATGCCGCTATTTGAAAATTGGAAATTTTAATGAACACTTAATATATATTTTGTTATTTAAAAAAAAATATTATTCGAGCCAGTATTTTATTATCTTTGTAGTAAATATAAAATAATTAAAGAATTTGTAGAGTTTAATGAATGAAGTTGTAAAATTCATTATTTGTGGGATTCTTACATTAATTAAATGATTGCTTGCAGCGTAAGATTTTCTGTTGAATCTGAAAATAGATACACACGGCAAACTATTAATCATTTAAAATTGATTAATATCTGTTAATTGTATTAATTTCAAAAATTAATAATTTGTAATTTAAAAATAATAGTAATACCATGTAGTAATAGTATTCGATCCATTTGTAATTTATGGGTTGTTTTCATTTTAAAAATGTGCAAATTATTTTAAAATGGATAAAAAATTAATGAAAGTGTTCATACACTAAAAGGGCAGATAAAGTATATAAAAAGTAATATAGGTGATTGATATAATATTCAACAAAAATACTAATAGGAGTATTATGTAATAAAAGAGTTTTAAAAAAAAAATAGAAAATGACACACTTTGGAGAAAGGAAGAAGTATTGCCTTCGGAAAAGTTTTGGTTTGCCATCTGTCTATTACGTAATGCTTCGTGTATATAGGTGGGATATGTCAGCTGCTTTTTATTAATATTATCAATAGTATTGTTATTGTTATTTGGATAGAATAAATATCGTGTAATAGATATACGAGAGATTGGTCATGAGACGGATTGACTATACTTATTATATTTATGTTAAAATATATTTATTGATTGTTAAAATATTTATGTAGTAATTAGTCCTCTCTCCATCGCACAATTAGTTATACATTTTTTTATTTTGGTCTGTCCCAAAACAAAGTACTCCCTCTGTCTGGATTCAAGGGTGCGCTTTTAGGCATGAAGATTAAGGAGTATTGTTATTTAATGTATAGTGGGTAGTTGTATTAGTGGAGGTGTGGGTCTCATTTTTTAATTGTATTAGTGAGTGTGTGGATAGAAAATGAAATGTGACCCTTAGGGGCGAACGTCCAAAATGAAAAAATGATACCCTTGAAAGTGGATGGAGGGAGTACTACATTTTCCTTTTTGGTAGATGTAATCCACACAAAACAATTATTATGTACACATGGGTCCACCTACTAGGCTAATACACTAATACAACTATCTACTACACATTAAAATATTATTTCTCTCACTTTATTATTCATTAAAAACGTCTTCCTTATTCGGGGACTGAGGGAGTATGTATTATAACAATCTAAAGTCAACTTTAATACATCATTTTTTCTTTTTGCACGTGTATTAATGAATATTATTATTTAGAGTGAGGCTCTTGTGCCCCCGGGGATACCGTGTCCTTTTGTAATTTTTGTGCCCCCTTGCAATTTAAACCCCCTAGCAAGGTTTAAAATTTCCGGATATTTCCACGATATTTTTACGATATATTCGTATTTAGAGAGTACCGATATCGATATTAGGAAAAAAATATATTTTATGATGTCGAGAATATATCGAAAAATATCGGTAACAATATCGATATCGATTTGTCACAGTTCAAATTTTTTCAGATGTCGATATATATCAAGAAAATATTGATAAAATATCGAGGATATATCGAAAAATTATCCATATGTTTAAGAAATTTTTATGATTTTTTATACTTACTTTTACCAACTAAATACAATTTTTTTTATTAATTTGATCAATTTTAACAATAAAATAAAATAGAGCAACACTTGCATGAAATTATTAAGACTGTTTTATTTTATTTAATTAATTATCACTTATTATCACTCTTCATTAAAATTATTATTACTACTAAGTAAATGGGGAGTTTTCTTTCATGTACACAGTGTGATAGTATACTCTAATTAAAAATACAATTATTTTGATACATTAAATCAGATCAGGACGGAGGGAGTATTTTATTTGTACATAACAATACTACTCGCACATTCAAAACTATATTCAGAATTTCTCTAATTCAATGAGCCGACACCAATATTGTTTAGATCAAGATGACATTACATGTTTTACATTTGAGTATCATAAATTATCATTTTGGTATTAGTATTAAGTATTGTATGATTTTAGACTATTTAAATATATTGTAATTGATTTGCTTATCATATGCTACGAGTTTTATTGAGATTTTAAATTATATTTATATATTAAAATTAATTAAAATATATTGAAAAGTTAAATAATTAATTTTGTCTTCTTTTTTTCAAATTTTCGTGATTTTTTTAATTTTTACCGATATCGATATTCGATATATCCATCGATATATCAGTAAATTAGAGGTACCGATATTTTTACCGATATCGATATTTTAAACCCCTAGCAATATATAGGTTTAAATAGAATATGGAGGGAGAGGGTTGTGTTCATATGGGAACACGGCGTGTCCCCGAGGGCGCATGAGCTTTTGCCTATTATTTAATGAGTGAGGCTTGCGTGCGACCGGGCGCATGGGAACACATTCCGTGCGCCTTTAGAAATTTAGTATTATGGGAAAGAGTATAGTACTTTGGTCTAAAGGGTATACACTTTAATTAATAAAAGGTACACCATTTTGTTCTAAAGGGTATACACTTTTCATTAATATTTTTTTTTCTTTTGAAAATAAAGGGTATACATTTTTATACTAAAGGGTATACAATTTAACATAAAATTCTAAAGGCGCACGGAGTGTTGTTCATGCGTTTAGATACACAATAATTTTCTTTAGAAAATAAAGGATACACATCTGTATACTAAAGGGTATACAATTTAACACAAAATTCTAAAGGTGCACGGAATGTGGTCCGTACGCCCGGGTGCACAAGAGTTTTTGCCTTATTTAATATATAGTTGGTAATTGTATTAGTGAGAGTGTGAGTCCCATATTTTGATTGTATTAGTGGGTCTGTGTGGGTCCCACGAGAGTAAAAAGGGAAAGACGACTCTTTGGATAGGATGCCCAAAATAAAAAAAATGAACTCTTTGAGTGGAACAAAGAAAATATTAATTAACATATTTTACGTATATAATAATCATAATTTAATATATTTTACAAATCGTCCCACACAAATATTCTCTTAAAAAGAACTTTGTAATATAAATAATACTACTCCTATTATATATGTAAATTAATAAATAAAATAATGAATTATTGACGGTGATGATAATAGGGTGGGTTGGCAGAAGAAGAAATTGCCAGGAGTCTCCCACTCATAAAATCGTGGATCCACATCATAAGCCCATAAATAACCAAGAATATCGTGAGTGTGTATTCACACATTGTGTACACAATGTGCATATATACACCTACTGACATTCATTTTTTGTTTTTCTTGTTGCCACCTCATCTTATCACCTATGACAATATACTAATCGGGTCTGGATGTTCTGTGTCACCTTGATTTGACATCTCTTATGATATTTGTTGAATGAGTGACATATAAGAGAGAGAAGATAAATTATACCCTAAGTCAACCAGTCAGTCTTGAGTGACATATAAGAGAGAGAAGAGAAATTATACCCGCCAACCAGTCAACCTTTAGGGCAAGGGATTGAATAAGAGAGAGAAGGGAAATTATATCCTAAGTCAACTAGTTAACCTTTAGGGCAAAAGATTAAATTTTTTATGCAGACACGTGTCATTTCATAAGTAAATATTACAGGAGATGTATCATACCAATGTGTCACAGAACATCCCATGCCAATCCGTAGTCCCTTCTCTCCCTTCCCCTCCATCTCACGTAGTTTGCACGTTATTTCGGATAATAAGTTTAAAAAATTTAGTTTTTAAAAATATTATAATTTTTTTTATAATAAATAAATTATAAATTATATTATGTATGTTACGTGAAAATGATAAATTTATGATTAAGATGTACTTTTAAAATTAAAAATTAAAGTGATTTTTTTAAAAAAATTTAATATGGAACATATTAAAACAAAAAAATTGAACTTTAAATGTCTGATGGAAGTATTACTCTAATCTCTATCTAGGCTTTTTTTTTTCACGTATAAAATTGCGTGGGTTTCAAGAAAATAGGAGTATAATTTCTGTTTATGGCTAATCATAATCTACTTGTATTATACCGTATACTTCATTTCACTACTTTAATACATAAAGACTATAATTTTGGACTATTTAACTATTTTCTTCCACTCTACTATATATAAGGGTTGTATTTGTTTTTTACATAAAGAATATAATATTTTAATGTGTAGTGAAATGAGAAATATAATATTTTAATATATTATAGATAATTGTATTAATATTGTATGTGGGTTTATAATATTAATTATTTTATGTGGATTTCATTTTTACTGAAATATAAATTTTATAATAGAATGAATATATATATATATATATATATATATATATATATATATATATATATATATATATATATATATATATATATATATATATGTGTGGTGGGAGAGGTAGTATTACTCTTTCTAATAAAATTGTTTTCATTTCAATAGAAATGTAAAAAAAAAAATTAATATAATAGAATTTAATATAAGCAACTTTAAAAGTAATTTTTTTTATTTATTAAATAATAAAATTGGGTGCACTTACCCAAATACAATGAATAATTTAGTTTATCAACCCATAAATAAAAAAATTCTGTGTAACCCTATGTTTACACAAGATAAAATCATAAAACTACTTTAAAAATTTATTCTTTCATACTATTTTAAAAGATGAGTTGGTATCCTACTACTCATATACTCCATATTACTTCCTCTATTATGTAAAGCCGATGTTTATTTTTTTTTAATGATTTAATGTACAGAATATATAATATTTTATTATATAGAAGATAGTTATATTAATAGTGTGTGAGCTACATAAAAATATAATAATTATGTGAGTCTTATATATTAAAAAAAATATCAATTTCTGAAGAATAACTTAAAAAGAATAATGTATCAATTTTTATAAGAAATGAAAAGTAATTTTTATTAATAGTGTACTTATATGTTTCTTAATAAATGTAGATATGTTTAGTTTATTATTAAAAAAATTAATAGAAAATTAGCTAAAATTTCACTAACAGGGTATATAACTTATTTTTCATTAGTATATATATATTTATTGACTAATGTATAAATTTTGAATGAAAATACACGAATTTGAATCAGTACACACATTGCACTGAAAATTTTGCCATAAAAAATACAATATTTTCCTCACAAAATATACTAGTATTATTAATTTTTCCCCATCACTTATGATTATGAACATCTGACATTAATTTATGAAAAAAAATGAATTCTATAATTCTATAATTATCATTATTTTATAATGATTCCAAACATTCTTAATTTAGAAAGGAATAAGTAGCACCCGACAATAATGATGTATTCATCAATTTCTGGGAAGGGACATCATGCAATTATATATATATATATTCTTTTTTTTATTATATATATATATATAACAAACATTTTCATTCAACCAATTGCATTGAAATGCTGTGTGCACTCTCATGATTTACATGTTGTATTCATAATTACTTTAAAGATTGAGTATTATTTACTAAAAAAAGATATACTCCCTTCGTCCCGGAGAAGATGATACATTTTTTTTGCACGAAGATTAAGGAGTATAATAATTTAATGTAAAGTGAAGTAAAGTAAAGTGATAGAAATATTATTTAATGTGTAGTGAGTAGTTGTATTAGAGGTGATATGTGGGCCCCATGCGAATAGATTAATTATTTTTGTGTGGGTCCCATGCATTAAAAAGGAAATGTGTCAACTTTAGTGGGACAAACCATAAAGGAAAGTGTGTCAATTTCTATGGGACGGGGGGAGTAATAATTATTTTAATTATAATTAAAAATTAAAATATATATCTCCTCTATTCCAAAAGGGTAGGTCTTGCGTGAAACCTTCTCATGTGAGACAATTTTTCACTTTTTAAAATAGTTATCACTTTCGCTATAAATCGTTATCACTTTACTATAAAATGTTATCACTTTTTATTTATATTATAAATTGTTCATGAAAGAGCATTATCACTTTTTATTAATTTATTATCATTTTCATTCACAAAAGTTACGTGAGACGGTCTCATACAAGTTTTTGTCATTCCAAAATAATTTACACCCTTATTTTAGATTAGATGGTTAAAAGAAATTTATCTTTTTTATTAATTTTATTATTTTGAGGGATAGTGTTAATTTTAAATAATAAATTAAAAGAAATTTATCTTTTTTATTAATTTTATTATTTTGAGGGATAGTGTTAATTTTAAATAATAAATAATAATAAATTGACAAAGTTTTTTATGAGAGGATATTTATGTGAAACATATTAAAGTATGTCTATTATATACTATATAAAGTATGCTTAATAGTTATTAAATTATTTTTTTTAAAGTACGATGGATGATGAATTAAAATATGATTTTAGGGTGTTATAATTTATTTCAATATTGACATACTTTTAACTACAAATAAATATACTTTACCTACATAATTACCATACTTTAGTAATGAGTAGACTCGTCTAGAAAAAGCCCATCTCACAAGTCACAAGAGAGTGTCTTAAATTATAAAGGCAAAGACTTGTGTGAGACCGTCTAATGTAACGGCTTACGTGAGACAGTCAGAAAGTGATAACTTTTATACTAAAAAGTGATACTAAATTGATGAAAAGTGATAATATTATTTCATGAATAATTTATAATATAAATGAAAAGTGATAACATTTTATAGTGAAAATGATAACGTTTTATAGCGAAAATGATAATTATTTTAAAAGGTGTAAAATGGTCTCACGCAAGACCTACCAAATTACTAAATTATAGTGTGTTAAATGAGAGTAATAATTTTAAAATTAAAATTTATTTCAAGTTGTAAAATAATACAATCTCTCTATTTTTATTTATTTTTTTATGCATAAAATGTTTATTTTGGGACGAACACAGATAAGAAAATATGAAGATTATTACCGGAAAATGAATCGTATAGAAAGGTAACCGGTAGGAACCGGCTGAACCGCTACCTTCAACGGGTAATAACTTATTATTTTATTTATTTATTTATTTAGCTGTTGAGTGTAATCTACAAATGTAGACCGCTTACGCATATTTTCGTGGCAACACGTCGTTATTTAATTCTTATCCATAATTAATTCATTAATCTCCACGTGCCATGTCATCAATGCTAATTTTACAAACAATATGCAATTTTAATTATTTTACTCCGATACAAGTATGGTTATTATCAATTATTTAATCTAAAAATTCATATTTTAATTAATTAGGTGTCCAGATGCAACCTAGATTAATTTTAAAAACTTCTATACTCCAAAAATGGTTTAAAGCGAAAAGAATTGTGCTCATACAATATACTCGCTCCGTTCCAGTAAAGATTGCACCTCTTTTCTGGCACGGAAATTAATAAAGTGGTGACTTTTAGGGGTATTATGATATTTTTTTTAATAAATAAATAATAAAGTATATTATGTGTGTTAGGTATGGGTGATTTTTTTGTAAATAAAGTGTATGGAGAAGGGTGATTGTATTTGACTTTTTACTTTTTTAGGAATGTGCAAACTTTTGTGGGACAAGAAGTAGATTTTATTTGAATCGATTTGATAATAAGTATTATTTTTATTTTTATAAAATAATTTCTTATGTTTAAGATACTTTTTATCATATTTAGGCTATGACTCAGGTGATAATAATAGTTTTTTTTTTTTAGATTTTCCGCAGAAGATAATCATTAATATATTTCTAGAAATAATAATGCAGTTTATTATTTATAAAATTCTATATTAATATATTATTATGCACAGCATACATAATATTTAGTGAGTGAATTTGTGCATTAAGTATTATTAGATCCGATTCAATATATAAATAAATAAATATGTATATCCTATATTAAAAATATCATAAATTTCTCAAAATAGAAACAAATATTGGTGAACTTATTGGAGTACATCAAATAAATTTTACAGAAATAGCCAAAGTTGAATCTATGTAGGCCCACAATTATTAAAGTGGACCATTTACTATCATATGTATAAGCCAAATAATGTACATTGTAAAATTATGTGTCACACAATATACAAGATAATGTGGATACTACTTATCTACAAGATAATTTGACCTCCAATCGATTTTTAAGGATTAATTAGTTATTAATTGAATAAATGAATAAAGAATGGGTTTTTAAAGATATTTAACACAATTTTTTATAAAACATTAATTTATGTTCATAATTCTGTGGATTATTTTGTAGAGGGTGCTAAGGACTTCTAGAAAATAATTAGGTCGGTGATTTCTCAACAATATTGATTGATGGATAATAATTAAATATTCCAAAGAATATACTTTAAAAATTCTAGAATAAACCGTACCTTCAAATTTGAATGCATGTGGTATGACCATTGTTAATTTGTACACACGTTTTACGGTCAAAATTGTCTCACCTAATTATTCAACTAAGTCCACCGTAAAATAACTAAAAGTAAAAAAGAAAAAAAAAATTGTAGAATTAGAATTAGACTTAACAAAAATTAATTACACAAATTGATATGACTCCAAGTTTTCTTGAAGAAAGAAAATTAAAAATTAGGCATTCTTTTAGTGTGAAAAATAGATTAAGAGTCTCATGAAATTTGGCCACTACAACCACCGTAAATCATCATATCATTTAACAAAATGGGAAATTTCGTAACTATCGTTTTGCAAGATTTTTTTTTAAATACATTTTAAAAGTTTTATCATTTTTCATTTATATTATAATAACTTATATATAAAAGAATTCACAAAATTGTACTATTAGAGTTTAATTTCAATTATCCTTGTAGACTTATTAAACTTAGCCTCAATATTTATTCATATAATTAAAAATTAAATTTTTACATACATGGATTCCAATATTCAAGCCTCATTTTATCTACTTATTCATATTAAAATAGATAAAATAATAGGAAGTGGATGGCTAAATAAATTATCACCCTATGAATAGAATTTAAAAAAAAAAAAAAAGAATATCCAAACGCATAAAACGGATATATGCAAAGAATATTCCAGCTCGGCGATCCCGGTCGCATTAGGTCCTTCCTTAAATACCCCCTCCACCTCAATTCCCCACAACAAATTCAACAATTCCAATTATATCCTCTCCGTCTCTCCTACTCTCTCCTCCACAACAATGGCCCTCAAAGCCGTTCACGTTTCAGACGTTCCCAATCTCGATCATGTGCCGGAGAATGCCTCTTTCTCTCTCTACTCCACCCGTTTCTCCAAAGGTACACCAATTGGACGATCTTTTCTTTTTCTTTTTTTTTTTTGAATTTTTGGGATTAATTCTAGTTGTTGCTTGGTTTGAGTATCAATGGCGGTTTTAATCCGTGGTTTGAATTTGAAGGTGTGGAGAAGCTGACGTCGTTGAAGGTGCCGCAATTTCTGGTGATCGGGCATAGGGGGAATGGTATGAATATGTTGCAATCGTCGGATTTGAGGATGAAGGCAGTTAAGGAGAACACGATCCTTTCGTTCAACACTGCCGGAAAATATCCTGTTGATTTCATTGAGTTTGACGTTCAGGTATACATTATGATGATCCTTTTTCCCCTTGCTTTTTTACGTCGTCGTTTTTAGGTGTTTTACGTAATTTCAACTTTTTGAAATTTGATTTCCCCTTTTTTCTTCGCAATTAAAGCGGCGGCGGCGACGTTCCCTCGCCGCGTACGGCGCGTGGTCGCCCCGCGCTTAATTTCATAGCTTCAACTATTTTAATTCTTAAAATCTGCTCGATCTAATTCATCTAGATTTACTTTCACCGCGTAATCGTCTGATCTGGTAAAAACGAGTAAAATTACTTTCAAAAGGAAACTCATTAATTGCCCACCTGCTGTAAAATCTCATAAGTTACTCCCAAAAAATGGAAAGAAAATTAACTGCTGTAAATTGATGTGTTTAGGGTTAATTTGAGAATCCCATCCCATGTTGTCCTGTCCCCCCAATCCCATCTATCTCTTTCTGTCTCTCGTTTTTTAAGCTTAATTGGTTGAGATACTGATTAGTTTGTTTTCTGGTTCTCTATAATTCGTGGATGGAATTCTTTGTTTATCGTCTTGCTCTTGAATTAAAAAGTACTTGTGTACTTTTGAGACAAGGGTATTAGACAGGGGAGTAAACAAAACGACTCTGCTTTTTGTAGGTGACAAAAGATGGATGCCCCATCATTTTTCATGACAACTTCATCTACTCTGAAGATAACGTAAGTCTTTTTATGGCCCCTTTTCTAATTTAACCAATCTTGAATGAATGAAGATTTACTTGGTTTCATAATCTTTGAAAGCAAGATAGTGTTATCTTAAAATTATGGATGAATGAATTTCAGGGGACAATCTATGAGAAGAGGGTTACAGAACTGTCATTATCTGAGTTTCTTAGCTATGGCCCTCAAAGAGAACCTGATTTGGAGGGGAAAACTTTGTTGAGAAAAACAAAGGACGGCAAAATTTTAAAATGGACTGTTGAATCTGATGAATCCGCATGCACTCTGCAAGAAGCATTCCAGAAAGTGAACCCTTCGCTTGGGTTCAACATCGAATTGAAGTTCGATGATTACGTCGTTTACCAGCAAGAACATCTAACCAACACATTGCAGTCCATATTGCAAGTTGTTTTTGATCATGCCAATGAAAGGCCTGTTATATTTTCCAGCTTCCAACCTGATGCAATTTTACTTGCTCGAAAACTGCAGACCACCTACCCCGTATGCTTTCCAAACTCGATTCTTGAAAATGTTATACACAACACTTTTTATGTAACGGATTGACTAATATTTGATACTTCATTTCATTCAGGTGTTTTTCCTCACAAATGGAGGTAATGAGATTTACTACGACGTAAGAAGGAATTCTCTAGAGGAAGCAATCAAGATATGCCAGGAGGGTGGATTGGATGGAATTGTTTCTGAAGTCAGGGGAATCTTTAGAAATCCAGGGGCAGTGAACAAAATCAAAGAATTGAATCTCTCTCTTCTTACATACGGCAAATTGAAGTGAGTATTTCATCATCATCATCGTGCTTATAGTTGTGTGTCCGAATGAATACCTGACTGATGTTGTTTTCAGCAACGTGGCGGAGGCTGTGTACATGCAGCACTTGATGGGTGTCGACGGGGTGATCGTGGACTTGGTCCGGGAAATAACGGGGGCAGTGTCGAAGATGATGAAGCCACGTGTGGACGACGAGGCGGAGGGGGAGGAACGAGTGAAGGTAGAAGGAAGTAGGCCACAATTCTCACAAATAGAATTGGAGTTTCTGTTGAAGCTCATTCCTGAATTAATACAGCAATGATACACACCATCTTCTCCAATCACGTTACGGTGTACATTAATTCTAATCTTGGAGTGGTGGGTTAACCTTTGGTGTCTTCTTTTGGGGGTTCTTTATTGAGGTTTGATGTGGTGGTGATCTCCAACTTTATCCATTGCTGCACATATTTTTTTTCTTTTTCTTGTTTTGTTTTCCCCTCTTTGACTTTTTAACTTTAGGAAATTAGAGATGTGGAAGTAGGGTGTGTGGATCACCAGTTGTATCTGTTTATGGGTTTGAATGAACCCCTTCATATGTTGTACCATTACTTGGGGAAATGTATACCGTTTCTCTCTCTAATTATCACTCTTTCCTCCCCACTCTCTCTCATGTATTATGAAAGGTTAGACATCACATTTTAATCGGTATTGGAGGTACTAACTGGTAAACCGGAATTATAATTGGCGGATCTGCTAATAGCGTAGATAAGATAAGCTAGAGTTGAGTATATATCTTCATATATTTTGTATATATTTGTGTATATTTGTATATCTTCACAATTATTTCATTATTTTGTATTACCTTGTATAGTTGATTGTACTGCTGTAACTCTCTATATTTAGTGGAAACATTGATCACCAATTTACGGTGAACCAAATATCACTCTCACATGGTATCAGCAGTAAGATCCTAAAATTAAAAAAAAAAAAAAAAAACCCTTAGCAGCCGCCACTCTTTTTCTTTCTGCTCACATCTTTCTTCTTCAATCTTCAATGGCATCTTTTTCTTCATCTGAATATGTTCCCTTGGCAACCCTCCTTCATATGCTTACCATCAAACTAAACACCAATAATTATCACCTCTGGAAGCAACAAATCACTCTCACTCTGCGTTGCGATAATCTTCTCACCATTGTCGACGGAACTGAACCTACTCCTTCCACCATCGAATCCACTGATGGGAACACAAGCCCCAATCCAGATTATGGGTCATGGCAAAAACGACATGATAAGGCCCTTTCTCTTCTCTTCGCCTCTCTAACCGAAGACTCCATGTCTGAAGTTGTTGGGATCAACAAAGCTGCCGATGCATGGAAAGCACTGGAGAATGCGTTCTGTCCATCATCGCAGTCCCGCTCGCATCAACTCCGCTATGAGCTCCAATTTCTCAAACGCGGATCCTTGTCTGTTTCCGATTTCATTCGAAAATTCAATAGCCTTTGTTACCAACTTTCTGCCATTGGTGAAAGTGTATCCGAGGAAGACAAAATCAGATGGTTCCTCCGTGGTCTGGGATCTCAGTTTCGGACGTTTGCTGATGTCCAATTATCCCTTACACCGTCTCCCAACTTCGTTGATCTTGTCGCTAGGACTCGAGATCATGAGCTTCGCCATAAACTGGGCGAACATAATGATTCTTCACAATCTTCTGTTGCCTTTTATGCAGGCCGTACAAGAGGCTCTAACCGTAGTTCAGGACGCGGTTCAGGTCGTGGTTCAGGCCGAAGCCCGACTCAGTTTGCACCTACCACTGATTCGCAACAATATCAATACAGCCGTGGTCGCTTTGCTCCTCGCAATGGAAATCGAAATTCTGGTCGCCTATATACACCGCGCTGCCAAATCTGCCAAGAAAATCACTATGCGCCACAGTGTCCGGAACGCTACAAAGGTGCCCCTGACCCAACTGCAAATCTCGCACAAGCCTTTAATGCGCAGTGCGCGGTCGATTCGACCTCCTCCGACTGGTTTGTTGACACAGGTGCCTCTGCTCACATGACACCGTCGGCATCTCAATTAGATGTGTTTGATACCTACACAGGTAAATCTACTGTCACCGTAGGTAACGGAGACACATTGTCCATTTCTCATTTAGGTGCTTGCAACATTAATAATAAATTGCCTCTCAATGATGTTTTAGTTGTTCCCCAACTTACTAAGAATCTATTGTCTATTAGTAAGCTTACTCACGATTTACCTGTTTATGTGTCCTTTACTAATGATTCTTTCATTGTTCAGAGTCGGATGACAGGAAAAATGCTCGCAAAGGGACACTGTAGAGACGGTCTCTACATTTTAGATCGTAGCTCACCTGCTTTGTTTGCTGCGCTTCATGCTAGAACTTCTAAGTCTTCTTTTGAACTTTGGCATAATCGTCTTGGGCATACTTCGTTTTCCATCATTCAGTTACTTAATAAATTAGGATATGGGTTGGTTACTATCCACTACACTCCCTAAGCGTAATTAACTGATAGATACATTCTAAATTAACTCTTACTATTAACTACAAAATTTATGTATGTATTTCCCTTTTTGCCCTAATATCCAAATTTAGATTTTAAATGCAGATTTTTCTGCACGAAATGTAGATTTTAGTTAAAAATGCAAATTTGATTGGGGTTAAGTTGATTTTTTTTCACGAAATGCAAATTCCGGTTAAAAAAAATGCAATTTGAAGGAGGTTTAGTTGATTTTTTTTTTCACGAAATGCAGATTTTTTAATAGTTAATTTTCTGCATGAAATGCAGATTTTTTATGTAGTTAATTTTCTGCACGAAATTACACGAAATGCATATTTATCTTCCAATTCTCGCAATTAATGATATTTTTCTGCACGAAATGCAGATTTGTTTGGGGGTTTCTAACAACATGAATAGGAATTCATGGGAATTAATCATAATTCATTATGGCAAGTCAAGGGGTTTCTAACAACATGAATAGGAATTCATGGGAATTAATTATAATTCATTATGGCAAGTCAAGAAATCTTAAAGTGAAATACGTTGAGAGTGGAAGAGATATTATTGAGATATATTTTAATTAAGGATAAATTTGGAATTTTAACTCTAAAAATTGTACCTAATAATAATTTATTTTTATGGATGTATCTTAACATAATTATACATAGGAAGTTTGTACCTACAAGTAATTATTCCTTAGGATATTTATCTGTTACTTCTATTTTGCCAAGTCCTGTGGTCTGCTCTCCATGTCAATTAGCTAAAAGTAAGAAACTTCCTTTTAATTTGAATGATAAACGTGCTTCTCGTGTGTTGGATATTGTACACTGTGATCTTTGGGGACCTGCTCCAGTTGCTTCTACGGATGGTTTTCGGTATTATACTTTATTTGTTGATGATTTTTCTCGATTTTCTTGGTTGTATCCCTTAAATTCCAAATCAGAATTCTTTGATGTATTGGTGCGATTTCATAATCTTGTTTGCAATCAATTTGGCACTAACATAAAAATATTTCAATCTGATGGGGGTACTGAATTCACTAATAATTCTGTCAAATTATTTTTTACTGAAAAGGGAATTCTGCATCGTTTCTCATATCCTCATACACCTCAACAGAATGGTCGTGTAGAGAGAAAACATAGACATATTACTGAAACTGGCCTATCGTTATTGTTTCATGCTCAAGCTCCTGTTCAGTATTGGTTCGATGCTTTCTCTACAGCTGTTTTTATCATTAATTGATTGCCCACTACACTACTAGGCAATAAATCACCATTTGAGTTGTTATTTCACACAATTCCTGATTATAATATTTTCAAAGTGTTTGGATGTCGTGTTTTCCCTTACATCAGGCCCTATGTTCCTCACAAACTTGCACCACGAAGCACACCTTGCATTTTTATAGGCTACAGTAGTATTTACAAAGGCTTTCGTTGTCTTGATCCTGTCACTAATCGAATTTACTTAACTCGCCATGCTCAATTTGATGAAAATGTTCTTCCTTTTTCTTCAAGTTCTCAATGTTCGTCAAACACTAACTTTATCTATTCTAAGTTCGTCGACAGTGCAGGTTTGGATTATCCGCATCACATTACGTTATTACCGCATACTTGCATGACCCCACCACCATTCCCCACTCAATGTCGCCTATGTTCTTCGTTAGATGCCAACTCTCCGCCTATGATGCAACAAGATGCGACTAATGATGACCCTAACTCTCCGCTTCCAACATCACCCCCTACTTCGCCTCCTACCTCGCTGCCTACCTCGCCGGTTGATGATAATGGCATTCCGCCGCCACCTTCTGTCACTAATTTGCATCCTATGCAAACAAGGGCTAAATCTGGCATCTTTAAACCGAAGTATCATGTTGACTTAGCTGTTACTAGTCTCCTAACTTCTCTTTCTTCCTCTACAGAACCTAAGGGCTTCAAAACAGCCGCAAAGCACCCGCATTGGCTCGCGGCTATGCAAGAGGAAATGGATGCTCTCAATTCAAACCAAACTTGGGACCTTGTACCTCGGCCGCGTGATGACAATGTGGTTGGATCAAAATGGGTTTTCCGTACAAAATACAAATCTGATGGCACAATTGAGCGATACAAGGCTCGGCTCGTCGTCCAAGGCTTCTCTCAAATACCCGGGTTTGATTTTACCCACACTTTTAGCCCAGTTGTGCGTGCAGCCACTGTGCGCGTTCTCCTCGCACTTGCCACACACAAACACTGAACCTTATATCAGTTAGATGTAAAAAATGTCTTCTTACATGGCATTCTTGACAAACCTGTCTACATGTCACAGCCGCCAGGTTTCATTGATCCCCGATTTCCAAACCATATTTGCAAACTTAAAAAAGCTCTTTATGGTTTGCGCCGAGTGCATGGTTTGATCATTTTAGCTCATTTCTCTTTTCTTTAGGATTTATTCGCAGTCGTTCCGATACTTCTTTATTTTTTCTCCATCATACTAACTGTTCTATATTTTTGCTTCTTTATGTTGATGACATTATTGTTACAGGCAATAATCCTACCGAACTCCAACGATTCATTCAACGATTAAACTCCGAGTTCGCCATAAAAGACTTGGGCCAGCCCAGTTATTTTCTTGGAATTGAGTTTTCACATACCTCTTCTGGTCTTTTCTTAAGCCAGACAAAATATGCTCATGACATCTTATCTCGGGTTGATCTTGTTGCCTCAAAACCAGTTTCCACACCTCTTTCTGCAGGAGAGTCACTTGTCAGTATAGGTGCTCCATTTCATGATCCTACACTCTACAGGTCCCTGGTGGGAGCTTTGCAATACCTTACCATCACAAGGCCAGATCTTTCTTATTCGGTCAATCATGTTAGTCAGTTTCTTCAAAACCCGACCGAGGATCATTTTTCTGCTGTTAAGCGGATTTTGCGCTATGTGAAAGGCACCATTCATTATGGATTGGATATTTCCCGCTCATCGAATCTTTCTATTTTGGCATACTCCGACGCTGATTGGGCTCGCTGTGTTGAGACACGCCGGTCCACTTACGGCTACTCTATCTTTCTTGGTGGCGCGCTAGTATCTTGGAGCGCTAAAAAGCAACCGACAGTTGCTCGTTCAAGCTGTGAATCAGAATATCGAGCCTTAGCAAATGCAGCTCAAGAGGTCATTTGGCTCGCTCAACTCTTACGTGAGCTACGCATCTCCCAGACTTTGTGGCCCACATTGTTATGCGATAATAAAAGTGCTTTATTTTTAAGCCAGAATCCAATAGCTCACAAGCGCGCCAAACATATTGACATAGACTGTCATTTTGTGCGGGAACTCGTCTCCAGCAAACGGCTGGACACAAGATATATACCCTCTCACCTACAGTTAGCTGATATTTTTACAAAGAGCCTCCCGAGGCCACTGTTTGAATTGCTGAGATCCAAGCTTCGTGTTCGGCAAAACCCCACACTTTTCTTGAGGGGGGGGTAATAGCGTAGATAAAAATAAGAGTTGATACGCTAGAGTTGAGTATATATCTTCATATATTTTGTATATATTTGTGTATCTTTGTATATCTTCACAATTATTTCATTACCTTGTATAGTTGATTGTACTGCTGTAACTCTCTATATTTAGTGGAAACATTGATCACCAATTTACGGTGAACCAAATATCACTCTCACATCTGCAATCGGCAAAAAAAAGGAATCGAAATTGGATATTTTTTGGCTCGGTTTAGGTTATCAATCCATGCAAACCGACAGTCGTCTTTTTTCTTTCTTTTTCGAACCAGAACTGCTCTAGAATCCATTCAGTGAGTTCCTAATTTTAACCAGCTTCGAACCAGAACCACTCTAGGACCAATTCGGTTCTAGTTCCTAATTTTCCGGAATTGTAATTTGTGAGGGGAGTTATAGGGAGGCTTGGAAAAGGGAAAGTATGAGTGTTTGGTACTAACTATACTAACAAAGTCTCGGGCCAATGCAAAGGTAACCGTTTACTTTTTACGCGTAAATTAAGGAGTATTATTATTATGTGTAGTGGGTAGTTGTATTTTTTTTACGCGTAGATTAAGGAGTATTATTATTATGTGTAGTGGTAGTTGTATTAGAGGGAGGTGGTGGATCATGCGATATACTTTTTTACTAAAAAGGGAATATGAATATCTTTGGATTGGACGTCCAAAATGGTAAAATGAATACATTTGCACTGGTCGGAGGGGTAACATTTACTGATAAAAAAAAATTGACATTGAAAAATAATTGTTAATATTACACTAGGCCCAGAAAGACATTTGAGCCCATATGACATAAAACTTAAAAGTACTAGTAAAGAAATTAATATCAGCCCATCACTGGCCAAATCCCAACTCTTAAATTTCAAAGGACCACTTACGATTACAATTACTGGATGCAAAGTTCAAACCTATCCTTCTCAACGCAATTCATATAATTGAATATACTTTTAATACATTATAATTTTTTTAAATTAATTCATCAAACTCAAATATAATGAGTGCAGTCCCTTTTGGAGCACAATTTATTCGTTTGAAAATTAAATTACAAATCAAACCAAATTATATTACTCCTTAAAAAGATGTCTTTTGAATAAAAATAAAGGGATGAATTATTATTATTTAAATAAAAAATATGACTACGTTTAATTTGATATATTGTGATTTATTATATTGTTATTGAAATTAATAATATTTTTCATTCAATAAATTAATAATTCAACTATATAAAAATATTTTTTCATTAATAAATAATTATATAAAATTGAAATGCATAAAGTAATTTTCATGCATTAAAAAATTTATAAAATTAAAATGTATATGAACTAGTGAACTACATGCTCTACTAACTTAAGGAGGGAGGGAAATAGTTTAATAGAATGATAAAATTGAAATAAAATGGAGATGGAGGATGATGGTGAGGGATAGAGAGTCTCATATGCTTAATGACTTAATTTCTTTGATTAACAGGTACACTTCAAAATAAGACATCAAAGACTCTTGGCGATGGCAGGATGGGACAATACATAAATACACTACAAAAGAGCATACCAATAAATCTTGCAACTGAAAATAGGGTCCGAATCAGAGGTCAAGAAGGAGTTCAAGCTTATTTGGAATAACTCTTTCGAAAGTGAAAGTCCATGCATGGAAAGTTTTATGGGAACGTGTGCCAACATCAATTAAACTCCAACAGAGAAATATCATTCCACATAATGCCAACGTTTCTTGTCCTTTCTGCAATGAATCTCAAGAGACGGTACGCCACATATTTTTTTAATGCAGTTTTTCTTACAACATTTGGAGGGCATGTTTTAAATGGGTAGATATATATTCGGTGATATCCTCCGTTCCTTCTATTAGCCTACTTCATTTTAGTAGTCTTATTAGAGGGAGAAAAGGGAAAAATTTCATGGTTTGCTTGTGGGAATGTGTGGTATGGCTACTGTGGAAAAGTAGGAATGCTATTATGTTTTTGAAGAAATCGATTAAGGTGGATACAATTGTGGAAGATCTTAAAGTCCACATTTGGAATTGGATTTTTGAAAGAGATTCATCAAGAGTGATTGCGTGTTACGAGAAGTGGAGAAAATGTCCTAACTTCATCTTGAAATTTCATTGCTTAAAACTTGGAGAAAATTTTCAATTTCTCATGTGTAAAAGGAAGCTTATGTAAAATTTCACATTGGATAATTCTCATGCCCATTTTATTTAATAATATGTTTTTTTTCCTATAAAAAAAATTGATAGTTTTGATAGGACTCTGGGCTATAGAAGATTGGTCTGAATTTCGAGGCGACAGTGGCAACATTAATGAACAAGAACAACACGAATATTTACACGATTTTAGTTTTTTGACCATTCACAATTAATTAATCAATTGATTAATTAATTGTAAATGTTGTTGTAAAAATGCACGCACGTTTAGGTGTCGGGGTCTCAAATGTTCCTAAGAATAGATAAAACAAAGTTAGCTTAATTAATGTTGTCTTCTCTTCTCCATAATCAATTCTTTCAAATTCGATAATGTTTTTTGTCCTTATTACTCCCTCAATTCTAATAATAGAATCCATACTTACAAATTGAACACCTCTAGGTCAAATTTTGTCTCCATTTAAATTAAAAATACAAGAATTCAAAGCCGCTCCTCAAAACGTCGTCGTTCTGTTAGTCACACGTCTGCAGAACAGCAGCGTTGGTCAAACATGTAGGAATCAAGGTCATTGATGGGGTTCGTTTCCGAGTACGAATAAAATTTGAACGTCACCCCCCCACCCCACCCCCAACCCCAAAACCCCCCCTCCCTCTCATCCCTTTTATATAAACAAGGGCATAATTTGCATCAAGAAAGCCCACAAGCCCAAAAACAAGCTCTTTCAAATCCATCATACTATACCTTCACTTAACCTCAAAATCTATCTTATGAGTTGCAGGGGTTAGAAATCTTTTATTGTGTGTTTGTAAAGATGGATAGGGCAAAATCTGAGGGTGGGAATGGAGGTGTTGTTAAACTCCCCATTGGATTCAGATTCCAACCCACTGATGAAGAACTGGTGGTTCATTACTTGAAGAGGAAGGTCTTCTCTCTGCCATACACTGCTAATGTTATTCCTGAAATGGAGCCTTTTCAGACCAACCCTTGGGATCTTCCTGGTTAGCTGTCTCAATCACTCACATTTTGGGATGTGGGGTTTTGTAATTCTTCATTTTGAAAGAAGCCCATATTTTGAATTGGTGTGTTTTCTTGATTTTACTTGGTGGCTTGGGAAATCTGGTGAACCCTGTTTGGAATCTTTAAAAGTTTGTGTTTTTTTCTAATTTAAGTGTTAAAAGGGGAGGTGGGGTTGGTTTATTTTACTTATTTGTTAATTTGCTTGTTTGTTTATGTATTTATTGTCTGAATTTGTGCTTTTTTGGTTTGGTTAAGGTGACTTGAAGGAGAAGAGACACTTCTTCAGTAAAAGGTGTTGGAATTCAATGAGAAACAGTGGCAGTATGAGCACTGATTGTGGATTCTGGAAAGCCAGGGGTAAAGAGAAACAGGTCATGGCTAGTGAAAGTAATTCAGTGATTGGAATCAAGAAATCTTATGTTTTCTCCCATGGGAGGAGGAAACTGAGGACTCAATGGGTTATGCATGTATTTTCCCTTGTGGGCTCTCTCAACTCACCACACTCTACTCAGGTCTTCATTCTTACAACCTATGACCATCTAATGGATCTTGTTTGACTTGAATTATGTGCTAACTTTGTTTGATTGTTGATTTCTCCAGGGACTAATGATGCAAGTGGGAGATTGGGTTGTTTGCCGTTTGTACAAAAGGAAAAGGAGAGCAAGAAACCATGGCATGATACATCAGCTAGCTAATGGCAAGAGACAGCCCCAGAGTTTGTCCGGGGTTAGAGGCGAAGACGAAAACGAGCTACTTGTCTCACCTTCGTCGTGCTCTAGTGGGATCACTGAGGTTTCTAGTAACGACTTAGATCAAGAAGCGAGTAGTTAGGGTTTTTTTTACGAGAGTTGTTACCTTACTTGGCCTACAGGCGGAGTCTGTCCGAGGTTAGAGGCGTAGACGAGAACGAGCGACTTGTCTCGTCTACGTCGTGTTCTAGTGGGATCACTGAGCTTTCTTGTAATAACTTAGATCAAGAAGCTGAGTAGCTAGGTTTTTTTTTTTTTTTACGAGAAGAGTTGTTACCTGACTGGCCCTACGAGCTGAACCCTAATTACCCCCAATGAGAAAGAATGTGTTTGTTCAATGGGTTGATCAAATCAAATAAAATTTCACTTAGCTTAGAAGTTGTCACACTTGAGATAAACAAAAAAGGTACATGCATTAATCATTTTTAACTATCAAAATTGAGTCGCAAATCAAGCAACCGTTTCATACGTGATCATTTGTGGGTCTTATTTCAAAAGATTAAACGAAAAAATTAGCAGCACAACCGTTTCAGATGAGATCATCTCTGGGTCTTATTTCAAACGGTTAGTCGAAAAAATTGACGGCACAACTGTTTCAGATGAGATCATCTCTAGGTTTTTTTCAAACAATTAACCAAATCAAACAGTACAATTATTTCATATGAGATTATCTCTGGGTCTTATTTCAAACGATTAACCGATAAAAATCGCCAGTCTATTTCAGGTGAGACCATCCCGTATATATATTGGTTTAGCATAGAAGTGGAATAAAGGCTATGTTTCACTTTTTGTTTCAAAAGCCTTAAATTTTACCTATAAAAAAGTTGTGATCAAAACAATCATTTAAGAAAAAAGCAGCAGAGTTTATTGTTGCCAATTTCTGACGCTTATCTTCTTTTTCGAAAAGGTCAATTAAGTTTTAGTGGGAAATAAAAAGGCATCCTAAGAAAGAAATTTGCATTTTATGATTCACACAATATATTCCACTAAATATACCAATTTGGGATTCATCACTTTTATTATTTTGAATAAAATCTTGAATTATTTGGCTAAATTAATTATTGGTGTATATATAGAGCTTCAAAATTCTATATCTATTTTGATATTCATCCGAATTTTATTTATTTATAAAACGAATTATTCATAAAATAATTATTCACTGCTCTACTATATTATTTTTCATCAATCCGAATATCATATTTTATTAAAATATTATCATTTGTTATCCAATTTATAAAACTCTTCTTTTAAAACGGTGTCATGCCATAAACAATATATCTTGAAAAGAACATATATGAATTTTTTTTTTTAAATGGAAAAAAGAATGGTGGCTAATGGCATCTGCACATGTTGGCTATATATTCATTGGCATCTTCAACCAGACGAAGGAAAGAACTTAATCACTATTAATCAATCACTACTTCTTCCTATCGAATGGAATCCTCTTTCTTTTTTATTATCTTAATTCTATTTCTATTAATATTCTTTTCTCCTAATTCAACATCCATCCTTTTCACTTTTTTTTACTACTCCCATCTTTTTATATTCCTAATGGTTTCATGACCCTCAACATTATTCAATTTTTATGCATCACTTCTCTTTTTTAATAACATTTTTATGTTGTACCACTCTAGTGTAGTACAAACCTATTTGATAAATGGATAAATAAATAGAGGTATTTTATTTAAATCAATCTCACACAAGTTTTTCTTTAAAAAAAAAATTGAATTATATCATGATTTCTATTTTTGAAAAATAATAGATGAATATTTAATTAAGTAACCCAACTTGATTTTTATTTTATTTAATTAATCGATTTTTTTTAATATTTATTATAACTTATATAGCAATATATTTTTATTTTGATAAAATATAATTGAATTTCCCTTTGAAAATAAATAAATAAGTATTTATTGTTCATACTCAATTGGGAATGAAAGGAAAATACAAAAGATTGATACATATATAGTAAAAGAGATATATGCCAAGTTACTGAACATGAAAGTTGCATCGAGAACAACTGACATAGAGCTAGAGGCGTACAAATTCATATGGTAAAATAATATTCCAAGTAAAGTATAAATTCACGTGTGGAGATCACTCAGGGATAGAATTCCGACAAAGACAAATCTACTACGAAGAGGATGCTAGCGGGGAGGAATAGAAACGACATGCAACAACTGCAATACTGGGATGGAGAACGTGCAACATCTATTCATCGAATGCCCTAAATCACAAGAAATATGGCAGGTATTCTCAACTAGATAGGCATCTATGGACTACTACCACCAGAGCTAACGAGGAACATGATGGCATTCGTGAATCTTCATCAGAATAGCAAGGCAAAAAAGGTAGTGATGACACGTCATGCACAATTTGGACAATATGGAAAAAACAGAAAAAAAAATCTTTCAGAATGTTGAGTCGGATCTCCAAGAAACAATCGAGGAAATAAAAATCTGATATTGGAGTTGGCTTAAATGGAGAAATAAGAGTATCAACTATGTTAGTTTTTCTAGTTGGATGAGAGAGGTAAAGAACATCTTTCTATTTGTCCGTTAGGTTTGAGAATTGGCAATAGTTGTCTTATTTTTCATTTGTGTACAAGGTAAATCTCTTACTTAATTATATTAATTAAATTCATAAAATCTGGCTACTTTGCAGAATTGGAAGGTGCTCATACAGACCAGTCCACAAGTGCTAGTGAAGAAAAGAAATCTTAGGAACGAGTATGGAAAATGGATATTACACTGAAGGTTCAAGTGTTCTTATGGCGCTGCATCAAAGTTGTACTACCGGTAAGCATCAATATGATTAGCCAGTACGTTGATATAGACCCAATGTGCCGCCGCTGCAATGAAGATATTGAGATGGTAGAACATGTGTTGCGTGATTGCTCGTGGACTCGAAAACTATGGTTGGCATCACATTTAAAACTGGATATCGGGAGTTCTATGTCTCTTTCTCCTTTAGTTGAGTGGATTCTGGCCTCTATTGAAGGAAAGCCAATGATATTCCAACAAGAATTTGTTACCTTACTTTGGAGTGGATCAAGATACGCCAGAAACTAATTTTATTTCTAGAAAAATGACTTGGACTCGGTACATGTCTCATCAATGGCACATAGCCACGTTAATGATTTTTCGAAGGCAAAGACTCCTATCACTAACACTGCGTCATAGGTTGCACCGAAGCAAAATGAATGGGAACCACCTCATGTTGACTTTGTGAAGATCAACATGGATGCATCAGTTATTGTACGGATTGGAACTGATTTGGGAGGCGTAGCAAGAAGGCATAGTGGGTAAATAGAGTGGTCTTTTGTTGAATTAAGAAATTTAAATTTTTCTGTGGAAGTAAGTGAAGCACGGACAACATTGAAAGGGCTAGAAATTGCAAAAGAATAAAATCTTGAGAAGGTGATGCTGGAAACAGACTCTCAAATCCTCGACAATGCACTGATGAACCACATGCTAGATCTTTCATATTTCGGGATCATTGTGAAGGGCATCCTTTCTCTCCTCCCCTCTTTTGAGCAAGTTTGTTTCAATTGGACTCGATGAGAAGGAAACTCTTTAGCACATACTCCATTCGTCTCGGGCGAAGGTCCCCATTTGCTTTTGTACGTGGATTAAGGAGTATTATTATTTTATGTGTAGTGTGTAGTTGTATTAGAAGTGGGTGGTGGCCATATGTAAGGCCTTTTTACCAAAAATGGAAAATAAAGACATTTAAATAAGACATCCAATATAGTAAAATTGAGACCTTTCTGTGGGATGGAGGGAGTAATATTTTAGCAGTATTGCTTTTAATAGTGTTTCGTCTTGCTTCTCATCATTTTTACCTAATTCTTGTGTAACATTAATTCTATCTGTAAAAAAAACATTAATTCTATCTTATGTTAATAGAAATTTTATATTTATGTAAAAAAAAATTATTTACTTTATAAAAGAATGAATTGGTCTCTTGTGTCCCATGGGGCATACCGTGCGCCAATACATTTTAGTGTTAAAGGGTGGCGTACAGTATGCCCAGGCCACACAAGTTTTTGCCATTAAGAAATGTGTATGTGTATATAGAGGTTCCATTTCAAAATTTCCATCTAGTTATAAAAATGTATTCGAATTGAATTTTAAATGTGATAGAATTTCTCTTTTTTCAATTTTATGGAAGACTTAAGTACGATCGATATATTTTTAAAATTTACTCGAATTTTAAACGTTCGGTATTATAAGCTAAAACCTAAGTTTTTAATGAAAAAATTTTAGATTGACACTTCATCTTATAATTATATGTCTAAAATGAAATATTAGTTCATAACATACTGCATTATTGGAGTTCGTGCTATGTTTTTTTAGTATAATTTTAAATTATACTCCAATTAATACGTCGTGAAAGACAGCCTATATGGCTATACAATAAGGGGTAAAAATGCAGATATATCTAAAATGAAATAATTCAATACATCATTATCATTTTTCATTAATTAAGTGAAATTTTAATTTTCTATTAAAATATTATCACTTTTTTATTAATTTCACGAAATACATTATTATCATTTTTCATTAATTAAGTGAAATTTCAATTTTCTATTAAAATATTATCACTTTTTATTAATTTCACGAAATATAAAACAAATCTCACACCATTCTTTGGCAAATTTAATTAATATAGCTATTTAAAAGAGGTAAATTAAACTCTAGTTTGTGACGTGTGAGTGAAATAATAAAATAAAATTAGGTCATTGATTCTTGGAAAACGAGATTTATTTTGTAGTAATGTTTAATGAAGATGACAGGTTGTTGTAGAGAGAAATTTAATGAGAAATATATTTATTTGATTTTAAAAAATTTAATATCAAAACACAATCTGGATAGATTAATTTTTAAAATCCAAGATATTAAATTGAGCAGATATGACTAAAACTTTCTGTCACATTCATTTAATTCTAATCAAATTCATGGAATTTAGACTTAAATTAAGCTGTTCAAATAATTTAAAATTATATATGTAGAGATTCATGGCTCCTTTTCCATGGGTTCAATTCAATGCAACCAAAAGAAGATTATGTGGTTTTATTTTTCAATTATGATAGTATAATAATTTTATTGTCATTTAGCTTGTTGTACGTAGTTTATAAATAGTAATACGAAGGTGATGAGGTTGTGAATGATAAGGCTGAATGCACTGTACAAAAGTCCAGGCCCATTTCCAATAATAATAATATCAATAATTATATAAGAAAAAGACAATACATAAATAAATAAACAAACAAATAAATACATTATATTACGTAACCCACGTAAATATTGGTGGTTCTGGATTCACATAAATTATTTATATATTTCATAATTTCATTATTGAATATATGTTCGCTTTCGTGAATAAGTAATACATATCGCAGAAAAAAAAAACCTTTATCGTGTTATCATTTGTTATTCCACGTTATTTAATAAAATTTTTTTTTATTAATTTTGTTAATTTTAAAGATATTATAGTATTTTTAGATAATAAAAAAATATAAAGTAATAGTTTGTATTATAGTATTTCATAATTTCAAATTTAAAATAATATTCATATCCCGATTTTACTAAAAGTACTCCTATAATTTTTAAAATTAAAATATTTTAATAAGATAGACTTAAATACCCTTATATTAATAATACATTTTTAAAATATATGCAAATGTCAAATTACATCCATAGATTCTTCATCATAAACTAAATGATGAAAATTGTGTGAGCCAAAAATTAATTGAGACCTGATATTTTAAATTAAAAATGGATATGTGTATTAAAGAGATTATTAAATTAGTTTTAGAAATGAAGTTTGAGCTAACCTAAAAAAATAGACAGAAGCATGAATGTAATTTGAATTTTTTTAAAAAAAAATTATTTATTAATATAAAAATATTTAGTCTTATTATATTAAAATATATTAACTTCAAAAATTATGGGGGTAATTAAGAAAAAATGGGGTACAAGTAGTCTCTCCCTTAATTAAAAGTGATATTTCCTTTTTGAAGTGTAAAAGATTTTGTGGGGACAAACAAATAAAAAATGTGTAAAGGATTTTATGGGAAAATGGAATATAATTTTAATAAAAATATTTAACAAATAAAAATGAAAAGATAATAATAATAATTTATATAAGTTTTAATAATTAAAGCAAAACATATTTTGTGAAAATTTCAACGAAGGGTTAATTTACATAAAACAACTAGAGATTGTGTTGATATGCAATCAAGCAATCATAATTTAATTTGTATGATCTTTATTTTATTTAAAAAAACACTATAAAGAGTTAAATGGATTTGTGACACTAAAAATGGAGGGAAAAAAATTATGTGACCACAATAATCAAGAAAGAGATGAAGCAAGAAAGGAAATAATTAAATTCTTCTTTAAAATCAGTAATAAATCATATCAAGTGAGCTAACCAATTATTTATCAATACGAATTTGATAGAAATTTTGTTACTATGAAATACTATCAATGGCTGAACTCTATATAAATTTTACTTCCGCGTCTTCAAAAATTCGATACCTTTTCTATTTTTACAAAAATTAAAGAGTAAAATAATTTAATAGATTGAGGATAATAATATTTTAATTTGTAATGGATAGTTAGTGTTATATGTAGGTCTCATGAAATTTATTATTTTGGGTTCAATATATTTTAAAAAATATATATATACATAATGTTCCGTGGAATAGAGGGAATATTAATAAGCTAGCTTTATCTTTGATTTTTTTTTCCAAATTTAAACACACTTATAAATACGAATTTGAAATAATTTAAATGATAGAAGTAATGCCAATTATTACCGAGTCACTCGTAGGTTAACTGTAGCTAGTGATAAATTGTTTAATACGTTAATTGAGACTATTTTATACTTTTTAAAATAATTATTACTTTTATTATAAAATATTATTTTTTTTACTATAAAATGTTATTACTTTTCATTTATAATATAAATTGTTCATGAAACTACAGTATCACTTTTTATTAATTTAGGACCCCTCCGGCCATTATTGATGTATCCATTTATTTTTTACGTGTGGATTAAAGAGTATTAATTTTATGTGTAGTGGATAGTTGTATTAGCAGATTGTGTTGTCCTATATTTTAATTGTATTAGTGATGTATGCAGGTTCTATGTGTCTAAAGGAAAATTGGATAGATTAAGTGTGGATGACCAAAAATAGTAAAATTGATAGATTAAGGATAGATGGAGGGAGTATCACTTTTTAATTATATAAAAGTTATTATTTTCAGGCTTTACCTACGTAAGACGTTTCACATAAGTATTTGCCAGTTTAGAGGATTTTTCAGATGTTGCAAATTTAGCAAATTTGACGATTTTGTTTTTTTTTTTTTTTTTTCAGATTTGGAGTTATAATGAAAGTAGTGTTAGAGTCAATACCTGCATGTTTGCCATTATTCACGACACAATTTGCTTGATGAACTTTCTATAGTTCGAATGAATGTCTTGTCACTACTTTCGTATGTTCGGGTATGCACCTAAGGTGATTGGGTGATTCACCTGCAGACATTTGTAGTGTACCTCTAAAATTCTTCTTGATATAAATGTGCCAATAAATTATTCTGTCAAGACAATGAGATGGGTGAAGTCGTAACGAAAGGTCTTTGGCCAAAACAACTCAACTCAGCTTTCAAGGAGGCAGACGTGGTCTGTCCTTTCGCGATGGAAACCCCTACTTGACAATTTGTTTGATGACCTTCCTACAGTTCGAATGAATGTATGCCACTATTTTCGTAGTTACGTACTATTTGGGGCAAGCCAACCATTCACCCATTTGTGAAATTCTCCAAATTTTGGAGAAAACTGCAAAATCGTCAAATGTGAAATTTGCATAAATCCTCTAAACTATCAATCTTGTCGTTTTCATTAATTTGGTATCACTTTTCCATGAAATATTGTCAAAATGTTTGAGCGAACTTGTGATTCACGTCATACTATTTAATTTTAAAATTTTATTTTTATTTATACTTTGTCATAGACAAATATACTATATTATTATAACTAAAATAATAAAATTAGATGAATTAACATATAAATACTTGACTAAAATACATAGTCACATTTTATAATAATAAAATTAATTTTAAAAAAATATAAAAATTAAAAAATAAAATAAAAAAAAAGTAGAATGGGGAACTGTACACCCCACACCATGCGGGTTTTATGTGCCTCACGCCATCTGGTGGGTTTATTTTGAGAGGATTTATGTGCTTGACGCCATCTAAGTTTATGTAGCGGTATACGCGGGGTTTGTGGTGTGTCATTTACTACTGGGCTTAGCGGGTACTCGGTTTTCTGCACAATCAACTAACAGTTTCATGTGTGCTTGTAAGTTGTAATGCGGTCATCAAGCGGATTGGAGTTGCTCTAATTAGATGAGAATACTTGGATGAGGGTAGACGCCTGGTGGAACATCTTATTTAGATTTTTAATTATTCATTTAATAGTATATAACATATAAAATTTATTCTAAATTATCTACGTTTGTATTTTAATTTATTTACAGCTTAATTTATGTAATGTGATTTTTTTTTAAGATATGTATTTGTATCTTAATTTGTTTGCAGCTTAATTTTATGTGATTTTGATTTTTTTTAACTGTTGTTGGAATCAGAATGATTCTTGCTTGATTGATTGATCCTCAAGTAATTTAATAATGCTGAAAACACTTTATAATTCTTTCTTGATTAATTATGTAAGTTCATCTTTCCTTATTTTTTCAAAAATTAAATATTAAAATATGAGGTTAACTGTAGTGATAAAAATGATTTAATAAGAAATTTTTGTATACAGTATTTACTTGTACTATAAAAATATTTTAATTATTGACAATTAATATGTCTAGAATTTCAATATGATATTGTACGTGATACTAATACATAATAATATATACTTATATCTTCTTATTTTTCCAATAAGAATTAGTGGAGTATTAAATATGGGCAATAAATTCCACGAAATCTTGTCAAAATGTTTTAAGCGGAACTTGTGATCCACATCATGCTATTTTATTTTAAATTTTAATCTTTATTTATACTTTTCATAGATAAATACATATTAAAACTAAAATAATAAAATTAAATGTTAATAATAAAATTAGATGAAAAAATATATAAATAATTAAACTAAAATACACAGCAACCGCAACCTAATTAAACTAAAATACCCAAGTGGGTTTTCTATGGTGTATGGGCATCTAAGCCGTATGGTTATCTTGGAAGGATACTCAACACTATATTGATAATTATGGAGGATTTATTGGAGGTAAAGCTAAGCCAAATGCTCTAATTAGATGGGAATACTTGGATGAGAATGATTTGGAAGGATACTACACACTATATTAACAAATTTAGCGGATTTTCTAGTTTACAGATAGAGGTGCTTTCTGTTTGTTTGGAATGCTTTAACCAAGCTTTCTGTCTGGCATACAATACTATGTTGGATTGAAAATAGAGATAAGTTGTTGGGACTGATTACTAAGATTAAAGATAGAGGAAAGTTGTTGTTGGGCTCTAATTAGATGGGGATTACTCGGATGAGAGTAGCGTATTTAATTTTTTATTTATCTCACCGATTGTTTATAAATAAATTTATGTAAACTATTATCAATTTTAATAGATTAAAATATCACTATGGTTAAGAATATGTGTATGCACTAATAATTTGAAGTGCAATATTTATATCATATCATTGTAAATTTATTTTTAAGAAATTTTCTCTTAATTAATTATTATTTTTCAGTAAAAATATTAGGTTGTAAAAATAATTGATAGAATACTTATTATTTTCATTAATTAAATGTTTATTTATTTTTAAATGATATGTAAATTTGTAAAGGGTGATGTGGGTGAATAAAATATAAGAGGTCAAAAGTGGCATTGAATGAATAAGAGTGAGGGTCAAATGTGTGATTAATAAGGAAGGAAGAACAGCAGAAAAGGGAACACTTTAATTAGAATCAATCAAATCCAATTAAACACAGCAGCCACCATAATGTTGGTGTGAGCTGTAAAAAGATGGTACAGTAGCAGAATTACAGTGGGATTAAATTATGCCGTAAATACCTCTTTATTATCGTCAAAACTCCACTTATTATTGTTGTGGTTGTTGCTCTTCTCTCTCTAAGTTTTTTTTCTTTTTAAATTAATTTTTCCTTCCTTCTTATCTTATACTCCCTCCGTCCCAAAACAATTGACACATTTTTTTTGGGCACGGAGATTAAGGAGTATAATAATTTAATGTAAAGTGAAGTGAGAGAAATAATATTTAATGTGTAGTGGGTAGTTGTATTAGTGGTGAGTGTGATGTGTGTGTGGGTCCATGTAAATAAATAAATTGGTTTCGTGTGAGTCCCATATCCTTAAAAAGGAAATATGTCAGTTGTTGTGGGACAACCCAAAAAGGAAAGTGTGTCAATATCTTTGGGACGGAGGGAGTACAATCACATGCCTTGTCATAACAAACGCTATCTTTTTGTCTCAATATACCAATCACAACCAACCCATGTTTCCTCCTCCTCTTATTATTTATTATTGGTATTATTTTTAGAAAAATATTGGGATGATATCACATTTAATTTTCTAGAATTCAAATTTACTTTTAGAAATGAGATAATATTATGAACATTTGAATATACGCGTACACTCATGTAGTACGTACATTAATTTTTATTCAATAATGTGTATTTATTTTTCAATAATTATATAATTTTTTCATAAAACTAATAAAAAATTCACAAACATATTGTATAAGTTTTTATTTCTTAATGTATAAATTTCCGATGTTAATTGCAATGTTTCATGATCCGAGTGCATAGTGGAATTTGTCCTTAGAAGATTTATATTTATTTTCTTTTTTGAGTGAGTTCAGATAAATCTGATTTACATTAAACCTCATTTTTTAAAATTACTATTTAGTAGTATATGAAAATTACTCTTTGAAAAATAATATTTTTTACACAAATGAGTAATAATTCATGTTTCTAAATAATAATTTTTCATGTACTAATGAGTAATCGATAAATTAAGGTTCACAAAAATTTGAAGAGTTATTTTTTTAATTTATAAGAGTAATAATTTATGTATTTAAATAGTAATTTTTCATGTACTAAAGGATAACAAGGTTTATATATGAACGAATGTTTACACAACAAGTGTTTGTGGTTGTGTTTTTTTTTATACGTTAATTTTATAGTTTTGTAACTCCTTGAAAAATGATAGAAATTGATGTGCAAATAAATAAAAATATAAGAGAATTTTTTATAAAATTATTGAAATTGATTTCTTAAGGATTGAATGATAGTTGTAAAAAGAGAAATAATTGTGTGAATTCTAGATATGGGGGGATGATTATGTCTGGATTTGAGTTTCCTAAAATCTAGGATGTGCCTTACTTAGATCTTACGCACTCCATTACTTAGCTTCCAATTATGTTTTATTTTGTATTAATTTTGTGACCACATGAAAAACGAAACAATTAATTGGTTTTTTATTTTTTTTTCCTCAAACGGCAAAATAAATATTATTTTTGTTAACAATAATGGTTAATAGAGTTACTCATAATTTTCTAAAAAAATGGGAAACATTCTTACAACTATGAAATTTGATACCAAAAACTAAAAAATTAGGTGTGCTTTTATGATGTTTGTCCATATTCTGAACATCCAGAGTTTTATAAAAATTATGATTTAGGGTATTATGGTTTAGCGATATTTAGTCATGTGGTTTATTAGGGTATTATGGTTTAGAGTAAATGATTTTAAGAGTTAGAGTTTATAATTTTTGGGGAGATTACTACTATATACATAAAAAAATCATTAATTACTATGAGATACAAACATACAAAAGTATTACTACTAATTACAAAAATATATAGTGATATTCTAATATTACCCTTACAAATGTGCTGCACATAAATGTTGTGTGCAGCAAGTGTTCGTGTGTAGCAAAGTGTGTGCAGTAGAAAAAAATATGTGCAACAAAAAAAAGTGTGTGCAGCAAAAAAACGTGGTGGTCCGGCGGAACTCCCGCGGCAGTGGCGGCGGTCCGGCAGTGCTCCGGCGACCGGCCGGCGGTCCGGCAGGTGGTCCGGTGGTGGGTGGGGTTTGTGGTTTAAAGGTGTATGGGTTTAGGAGTATATTTGGTATTTTACTTTAATGTTTTGTATATAATAATTATTATTTTAAATCAATATATCTAATAGTAATTAGGGGTACAAAGTGTGTATCTTGAAGTAATTAATCCTAATTTTAGGGTTTAGAGTTTTTTTGATAAAGGATAAATTAATAAATAAACATTTACTATAATATATAAATGTATAATATGGACATTTAAATTCATTAATGTTATATGTGACTACTTTCATCTAAATATTTCTATTTAATCAGAGAAATTCTTCTACAGGTAACAGGTGACTACTTTTTTTAATTTTCTTTTACAATACTGTAGGTTAAATGGTTAATCATCTAAAAGTTTAAATGGATATATAATTATTTAATATTAAATTAAATTACCACCAATCTACAAAAACTTATGCAAGTAATATTATTTACACTTATTCTAGAAACTTATGCCAGCAATATTATTTACATTTGGCCAAAAATAATATAGTAATCCGTTCATAAATTATAATTTTATGCCTTGAATGATATTTTATTTGAAATAAATTGTAAAAACTAAAAAAAGATAGTTTTTTTTTTGACAGAACTAAAAAAAGATAGTTAATTCATCTTACAAGTCTAAAATTGAAAGAAATTTTTTGTAATGAATTCCATAAAAGCATAGTAAAAAGTAATTTATGAAGGAAAAATATTGAGATGGTAAAAAAAAAAAGGTCTAACATTAAATTTAGCTATAAAATTGAGCAATGGGATAAAGAGTGGTGTATTGATTAAACTAGGAAACATTGGCTTGCAATGAACGACGTTTTGAATAATGAAATAATTTGAGGATGTTTATAGATTTCTTAATTCAATCATTTGTAATGTTTCTCTTTTTGATTCAAATCATGGTTTTAATGTATTAAATTATTGTGTTGTGTTGTAATAGAAAGAGGGGTTGCTTAGTTATACTGCAATATTCCATAACACACATTTATCTTTGCAGTTGTAAACAAGCATAATCAATGGGTGTTTAGTGGGCATGTCAACCTAGTAACATGGGTGTGGGGACGATGTCGTTTTACTAGTTTATTTGTTGAGATTTTTATCCATTTGTTTTGGGTGTAAGTAGATTAGTTGGATTTAGTAAATCCAAATATATGTTTACTTTATGTAAAATTAATGCATAAGATTATGAGTAATGTGACTAAGTCCAATATATGTTTACTTTATGTCAATTTAATATGTAAGATTATGAGTAATGTTTACTTTATGTAAAATTAATGTGTAAGATTATGAGTAATGTGACTAAATCCAAATATATGTTTACTTTATGTCAAATTAATATGTAAGATTATGAGTAATGTGTGTGAAATAATAGAATGTCATGTGTAATAAGTATGCAAGATTTTTATGTAATCAAATTTTACTAAATCTCAACTAAAACTAATAATGGAATAGATAATCTTAAACGTGCACTAATAATAAATTAAAAACAAACAAAACTATCTATTGTTTTTAACGTGTTTGTTTCAGAATTTTTGGAATTTCACAACTTTTAATTATATATGCTTCGAATATAAATGTATATAATTTTTTTAAACTCAATACAAAAGGGTCCTATGTTGACATTTTATTTAACAATAACAATTTAAATTAAAGAATAGAGGTGCAGTAGGTTCCTCTACTCCAATTAAAATTACACTTTTATATGGTAAAATGTTACTTTTATAAATGATAAATTATTACTCTAGTTAACCAATATATTTAAAATTTTACTATATTGTGAGTTTCTTATAATAAATAGTTTGTCATGCATGAGAATGTAGTTTTAAAATAGAGTTACTGTATGTTTTAAGTGGTGCTTGTGATCAACATCATACTATTATATTTTAAATTTAATCTTTATTTATACTATGTCACAGATAAATATATATTAGAACTAAGATAATAAAATTAAATTGTAAATAATAAAATTAGATGAAGAAACATATAAATAATTAAACTAAAATACACAGCCACAGTTTATAATAATACAATTAATTTTAAAAAATTAAAAAGAATGTAGAGTGAGGAATAATTTACTCCACTATACAATTATATAGTTTTTATAAAGTTATTTATTTCTTTTTAATTAAAAATATTTTAGTTATGGGGTATGAATAACTGTCCTGTATTTTCACATCTATAAATAATCGGTTATTATAAATTATTAAGGTCTTCAAATTATTTATTGATAACATCATGGCGGCCCAATGAGCCCAAGCCCAAGAAGAGAAATATTAAAGTAAACTGAAACTCACTAATATTGGCCATCTTTTGTTTTATAGTGCCTGAAATATAACACATCAATATAGATTAGGAAAAAAATAAGAATAACCATTAAGCCCAAATCAGAATAGAAGAAATCGATTCATGCATGCCCTTAAAACACTGTACATAAATAAAATTAAGTAATAAGCTGTGTGTAATATTTATCACAAAAATAGAATAATGTGTATTAATAGCATAACATAACTTTTAATTACACATAAAATATTGTTGTACAAAAAAATATATAAAATAATAATTCGTTAATTCATGTAAAAAAAAACCCAAACAAATACACCCTTTTTAGATAAACGGATGATGTCGGTTCTGTAAAAAAAAAAAAAAGTAATGAGATATTTTTGGGTGTACAAATGAAGTATTTCATATTCCCTCCGTTTGGTTAATTTATGTATCTTATCTATTTATTTATTTATTAAACTAGCGTTTGTACCGTGCGTTGCACGGGATAAAGGTATTTTGATGTTATTTAAATTCGAAAGAGAAATGTAAATCATGACTTTTGGATAAATCATTATATCTCTACCCGAAGGAGAAGCCTAGTAATACCGTCCCATGCAGCAGTAAGATTATCCAAAAAATAGTGTCGTGTGTTGCATGGTCAGAGATTTTGTCAAATAAATAGCTCTTAACTTAAAATTTACTTTAATTTTTTTGTTATAATATACTCTCTCCATAATATATGATATGTAGACTTTTGGGGTACAGTATATCAAAAACCATTGGGATAAAATATTAATTTCACCCTTTGAACAAACACTATTCCCTATCGATAAATGGTAAACGCTCGGAGTACAGTATGCCCTAAACTACTGGATAATAGTATACCATAAACCACATGGGTAAAGTCATAATGTTACAATTGGAACAAACGCTAAACCCTGCCGATAAATATTAAATCCTCGAGAGACATTATGCCCTAAACTACTGGAAAAAAGTATACCATAAATCACAGGGGTAAAGTCGTCATTTCACTGCTGATAAATATTAAATCATACAATTTTATGTAATATCATATTAGGTAGTTGTATAATTAATTATATAATTATTTCATAACATATTATATAATATAGATAAAATATTTTGTATAATTTTAATATTTGTGGATACCTGATTCATACACGTACACAATTCAAATTCTAATGATATTTTTTTGAACTACCCATGAAAATTATAATTATTAATATATATTTATAATGTATTTATATGCTTATGACTAAAAAACTGATGTCTATCAGCGCCTACTTTTAACATTAGTGGCTTCAACATCCACTGGCTGGTGAAATAGACATCAATCAGCATGTTTATCGTAGTGCATATTGAATACAAAAATATTATAATTTTTTTATTTTAATTTTAAATTCTAATGATATTTTTTTGAACTACTCGTACTCGTTTTTTTAGGATGTTTATTAATTATATAAGATACTTTCTTATTTCATAATACTCATACCCGTGTATAAATAAATATCATTAAAATTTTGATATTTTAAAAATTTATTATAATATTTGTATTCGTCCCAAAGTCTTTTAGTGGACGATGGATTCTGGCCTCTCCCGAATTAGTCGGTCTATGGATAGGATATCGGTGCATAAAAAAAATACTCGTAAATTACTCATATCCATTTAATACTATTTTTAAAGTATTTTTTATTGATTAAAATTAATATTTTAAATGAACTTATTAAATATAAAATAAATATAATATAATTCTATTACAAAAAATATGACCTAAACCCTAATTTTATAAGTTATTATAATAATAATTGAATAATATTACAATAAATCCTAAACCTATAAAACAATGTCCCTAAACCCTAAATCAATATAATATATTTAAATTAATTTTATAAGTTATTATAATAATTAAATAATATTAACTTAAACCCTAAACCATATAATTAAAAATTAATTCAAATTGTTTAGGAATAATTAACAATTTGAAAAAATTAATTCAAATTGTTTAGGAGTAATTAGCATTATAATTTGAAATAATTAAAATTAGTAGTAGTTATGTACTCCTTATTATATTTAATAAAAAAATTAATATTAAGCACACATATAAGGAATCATTTTAAAAAATATATATAAGGAATCATTATTATGATCAAAAAATTAATGGCCAAAATCTAATATCATAATTGTGATGAATGGATGAGATTGAATAATGTAATGAACGGATGAGATTAAAAAAGGTTTAGTAATCAAAGATATACATTAAAAATTTATTAAAATTAGTAGTAGTTGTGTATTATATTTAATAAAAAAATAATATTAAGCACATATAAAGAATCATTTTAAATAACACATATAAGGAATCATTTTAAATAAAGCATCATTTTAAATTAAATAAGGTATCATTATTATGATAAAAAAATCAATGGTCAAAATCTAATATTATAATTTTGATGAATGGATGAGATTGAATAATGTAATGAATGAATAAGATTAAAAAAAGTTTAGTAATCAAAATCAATGGTATATATTAAAAATGGTTCAATTTTGACTTTTAAAGTGTGTTTTATTATATATAAAGATTGCAAGTATTTTTAAAGTAGCGGGACAGAAAAGACAAAAATTCGTGTGAGATCGTCTCACATAAAGACTTAAATAAAATGGTCAGAGAGTAATAACTTTTATAAAGTGATGTAATAATAAATTAATGAAAAGTGATAACATTTTTATAGCGAAAGTGATAACGTTTTATAGTGAAAGTGATAATTATTTTAAAATGTGAAAAAATGGTTTCACGGTCTCACGCAAGACCTACCCAACAGAAAATATGTAAGTATTTAATTTTTAAACAAGTTTTGTGTGAGACTCTCTTTCACATATCATTTTACACTTTTATAATTAGTTACTATTATTTTATATTATAAAAAATATTACTACTTTTCATTTATACTACTTCATCACTTATAAGGGAATAGTTCACTACACCATTATTTTTTATACATCTCACAAAAATTATCACTGAGGCTTACAATAAGCCCTGATTTTTCCTCAAATTTCCAAGTTAATTTGGTTTATTTTATACTTTTGAAATATGTGAAAGGTAACTACTAACGACATTCTTTCTATTTCTTTTTTTTTTCTTCCTTTATTTTCTTTTTCTAGAAGAATCAACTAATGGTGTTTTAGTCATCCACAATTTCGACATTTTTGAATGGACTGTTGAAAGTCAACTCCCTTAAAACGACAGCGCATGAGTAATTACATTACTAATTAATTTGCCAGTTAATAATGATTATGATATTTAATTACGTGCAAATTAGGGTTTCATTTTAACTCAGCTGCCTTTGTAGAATTCACACACTTGCGTCCCTTTTTTCTGCTATGCACACTCTATTTAATTCTCCTTAATTTGGATCATAATTGCATGCATTCAAACTTAATTAATTCTTTATTATTATTATTTTTCTTAATTAATTGACTAGATCTTGTCTTATTAAACATTCTTTACAATTAATTATCATCAAAATTTTCAATGTTTCTGCCGTTCAAGTATTATTATGCTACTTTTATTCAGACATTTCGGGAAGACTTTTGAAATTTTGATAAACGTTTTTAGGCAAAATTTTGAACGAGATTATTTCATTTAATCTCGATCAAATATCACTTTTTATATATCAATCACTAGTATAGAGTCCGTGCAATGCACGGGATCTTTTTTTATATAAGATAATTTATTATAAATATATTTAAAATATATATAAAGGAAAATAATAACTAATTAAATTATATAATTTTATAAGACATGATGAGTATCTTAAAAATAAAAATAAATATTTATAATAATTTCTTAATTAAATATACTAAAAATTATATAAGCACCAATTATGTAGGCATCAAATTTATTATGATGAATTTCTTATCATTACATAACTTCTAATTTATATTTTTTAAAAACATTGTCGAAATACCAATATTTATCTTAGGCTAATGACTTAAAAGTTCAAAGTCCCTAATTAATTATATTAATGTCAGATTTTTTCCTACATCTTTACAAATACTATCATAACTCAAATACTCACTCTATTTTTCAGGGAGTAATAATAAAATATATTCACTATTTGTCTCTACTACTTTTTTGTGTAATCAAATCTGTTTATTGGATGAATAATTTCAGGAAGTACTAATAAAGTATATTCACTATGTTTGTTTCCGGGTTTAAAACCCCGGAATTGAAATTCAAATTTCACACCTATATTTTAAAAATCACTCCTATATATACCGATATACATTGTCTCTCCTCTCTCATATTTTTTTGTTACATAAATTAATTAATACAAAAATACCCATATATATACTTATATATATTCTCTCTCCTCAATTAATACACATATCTTCTTTATCTCTCTTCTCTCATTTTTTTACATAAATTAATACATTCTAACACATCTATTTGACATAAAATTAAAACCTACCATATCAAAAACCCAAAACAAACATAACATCACTATTCATGATTTTCAAACTCCACAAAACCCCAAAACAAACATCACCTATTTGTCTCTACTATTTTTTATGTAATCGAATATGTTTCTTAAATGAATAACTCTTATAATAGCTCTCATGGAATTACCAACCTCTAAAATAAATAAGTTTATAGGATTTCCGTAGTATTTTCATCATAATCTCAATATAGTCTCCAAAATTTAAATACAATTGAACTTGGTTTCAATTTTGGTTAAATTGATTTAGAGCAAGTGTACTCTATCGAGTGTAGCACGTAAGCGACCAAGTGCAAAATTTATATAATATCGAACCCAAGGGCGAAAGTGGGTAGCCGTGTTTGAGAAGTGCTTCACTCTAGAAGGACGAATCGATAAATGAGGGGGTTGTTTAACTAAAACTAACAACTAAGAAAGTAATTAAAGATAGAACATGTACAAATGAGATGGATGATGGGTGAAGGTGAACAATCTAAGAAGTATGCAAGGCAAGCAACACTCATGGAAAAGGCTCATGTATACTCACATATACACATGCATTAATGGTTTCATGTTATGATATTAATGGCACTCAAAGAGCGTCTCCAATCCTCACTCTTCCTATAGGTACTTACGGATATTAATATACCAGTATAGAGATATTATCATGAAGAATTTTCTCTAGTAGGTAGTGACGTTTTCCTAGTATTCCCTTTATAAGGTCAAGTGAAAATTGACTTGGTTCCCCTCATCATATCAAACACTTTCACAAGTAATTATCAATAATGTCCTATTATGAGGTTCTAAGCACATGAAGGTTATGGCCAAACTTCCCACATACTTAACATAGTCATCTCATGCAATCAATGATTCAATTAAACCACTAAGCATAATATTTGAATGACCATCCTAACACTATGAATAGATAATTTCATATCTTTCGAGTCCTGAATTGATAGCAAAAATCTTTTAAGTCCCTTATTGATAGTTTACCTATCTTTTAGGTCCTATAATGAAAATATTTCATATTAATTTTATTAGGATAATAATACAACAAAATTTTAGCTTATCCTAAATTCATTACAAATTAAAATTCTCCTGCAAATTTAGTCAACACTAAATTTATTACAAATTAAAATTCTCCATTTATCTTCGATTCCCGCAAATTTAGTCAATGCAATAAAATATATTCTTTTGATACAAGAAACATAAATAAAAAATATATAATATATAATGTGAATATGTAGAAATTAAAGATAATAAAATGATTAAATTAAATAATAGATTTAAAAAAATTAGATAAATTTTAATATAATAAAATATTTTATATAATCTATACATAATAATTTTTTTTAAAAAAAACTTCATAAGAAAGAAGATATCTTTAATTATCTTTTTATGTTACAAATACCGTTGACATAACTTTTATCCTCATCAAACAAACGAAGAAGAAAAAATAGGGTGGAGAGAAATAAGTAAGGATAGGAATATCAAAATAACATCTTTATTAATCATTGTAAGTAGAGATCTAAACAAAGCTCGTGGATATCGTTGATACGACTCTCGTCCTTCTCAATTGCATGCAGAATAATAAAATGGATGAGCGAGTTGTAAAATGGGTTAAGAGTGAAAATCAAGAATTTTAAAAAAAATTATACAAAAATTATCAAATTAATTGTTGTCAATCGGGGAATGCTGACCGAGATAGAATGATAAGTCTGAAACTATAAAAAAAAGGTAGGGAGGGGCACAATCGTTGGCGAGTCATCCGTATGAAGAAGATGAGGCTATTGAAAAAATGAATAATAAAAAAGAAGTAGCAAAAAATCCAACAATAAAGACACTAAAATAATATGAGATTATGTACTAATTACATAGACCTAAAAGTACATAATATATAAATTCTCATATGAATATATTGTAATAACAAATTTTTGTATTTATAATAAAATAAACACAAAAGAATTACAATGATAATCCAGATGGATTGAACTTGATGATTAAGGAAACAATCTCTATCTATCCTCTGATTCTTCTCTCGAACCAATGTGGCTTTGACTTGACTTGTGATTCTTGACTTTGACTTCTTTGACGAAGTGTATGCTGACTGTGTTGACAACTTGTGTTGACTTGACTTGTGTGTTGAGTCGGATCTTCAAACGAAGCTTGTCCGAGCTCGAGTGTGTAGTCTTGAACGTTGACCCGGAGGCGTTGAACCTTTGTTCGGATTAAACGTTGACTGAGAGCTTTCCACGAAGAACACTTGATCTGGGGGACTTGGAGCCTTGATCCCGGATTAGTAGCTGTTCTTGACTTGAAGCTTGAAGATGCTTTGAGGCTTGAAGCTTTGGAGGTTTGAAGACTTGAAGCTTTGTTAGAGATCTTGAGCTTGAAGCTTTCGAGGCTTGAAGACTTGAAGATCTTGGGCTTGAAGCTTTAGAGGCTTGAAGACTTGAAGACTTGTTGAAGATCTTGAGCTTGAAGCTTTGGAGGCTTGAAGACTTGAAGATCTTGAGCTTGAAGACTTGAAGCTTTGAAGATTTGAAGACGCTTTGAAGATCACTTGATGACTTGAAGATCCTTGAACGTTCTTCGCTTGAAGCTTTGAAGATTTGAAGATCGTTCTTCGCTTGAAGCTTTGAAGATTTGAAGATCGTTCTTCGCTTGTTCTTCGCTTGAAGATCTGGAGAGAGCTTTACTCGTGTTCTCGATCTCTTCGAGTGCGTCGTCTTCGAGTGCTTGAATGTCTGTCTATCTGTGTCTGTCCAAATGAATGGTGGAGACCCCTTTTTTATAGGTGAAAAAGGAGGTCCAGGCCACCTTTGGGCCTCACTTAGCGGGCTTGGGCTTCAGCCTGACTGAACCATAATTGGGCCTATCTAATTTGGGCCTGATTTAATTTGTCTGGGCTTGTTTGACTTGGGTCAGACTTTATTTGACTTGGGCTTGATTGACTTGGGTCAGGCCTCATTTGACTTGGGCTTACTTGACTTGGGTCAGGCCTCATTTAATTTAAGCTCATTTAATTTATTGGGCTCAAATTATTGATTAATTTACTTTAGGAATTAATTTATTTAAATTCCAAAATAAATTAATATGTAATCAGAAAAATCCACGTGTCGCCATTTAATTGGACCGTAAATTTTAATTGCTTACAAATGCCCCCTTGCGATTTGTTCACGGACGCCATGTCTTGATGTGAAGGAATTGCAAAAATTTTTGTAACATTTGTAATGTTGGGCTTGAGAAATTACTTTGTCAAAGTAATAATGTTTTTATTATCATTGGCCCAAATTTTTTTTTTTAAATGGCCCAATTTGTTTTCTTAGGCCCAACTCTCCATCTTTTCAGTAGCCCAATTTATTTTCTTCCTGCTCCAATTTGAGATCACAAGAAACTAAATATGGAGTAGATTGGTTTCTTTGTTCATTAGATGATTTTGCAAATCCTTTTCAAATCAATCTATTTTCTTAGACGATCTTCGTAGATTGAATTCAAATCAATCAATTTTATTTGTAGTAAATAATCTCTGAGAGATTTTAATCCTACAAATAATTGTCATAATTTGCTGCAGCCTCCCACTATATAATAAGAGCCTCGTATACTTGATTTCTTCATCATCATTCTGTAAGGCTTGAAATTCTGGCTTCCTTTCTTCATTTATTATTTTTTTTTTTTAAAAGTGCAGTGTAAATGTCATGGCCCTGCATCTAATGCATTCTCCTTTCCCTTTCCCTTGCAGTTTTTCTTGGAAGATCGTTGTTGCAAATTGTACAACACGGCTACACGGCCAACCCATTACCAATTGTCCAGTGTAATCCCTCAATTTTCCTTTCCGTTTACTTCTTTGCCTACTTCTTTGTATGTTTGCATATTACATTGTATTTCAGTAAGTTGTGAATTATCTCACCCCTTTTATTACTCTCTTTTTTTTTTTTTTTTTTTTTTTTTTTTTTTTTACTTCATCACTTAATGAATTTCGCGATACAACACCACCGTGTTTCAATTGCTTCACCGTGTTTCAATTGCTTTACTTAACTGTGGTGCCTTAAAATGTGAATCCACCTGTTTCAATTGCTTTATTCTGCTGTTGTGCCCTTTTGTGGAATGAATGAAAGACATCAATGGCGAACAATATCGCCCCTGCCGGTTCTTATGGAATTTACCAAGAACGTATTCAACTTTAGAAAACAATGCGTCACATTTCACATTAAGCAAGGGAAGCATCACGTTCTGATGGCATTGGTGTTCGTCGTTCTGGCAGCAAGGTGCGGTGGCGGCGCTTCGAAGCGGCTGGAGTGTATCGAGGAAGATCGATCGTCAAGCTGTAGAGATGGCAGCGGCTGTTGGCGAGGCGACGGTCCGTGGTGGTGGTCAGCGTGGCAAGGCGGCAGTCGACGATTGCGGTGGCTGCAGCGCAGTTCCAGAAGCAACGATGCGCGATGCTTTCAACAGCGGCTGTCGACGACTCCAGCGGTGGCGGCGATCGTGTGCAGCGGGTGAAGGGGCTTCTCCAGTGGTCGTCGATTTCAGAGGTCAACGGCCTCGCGGTGATTCTTCTCCGGCGGCTGCGTCTGATCCCGGTGGCTGAGGAAGCAGCGATTTGCAGCGGCGGCGGCTGGCGACGAGGCGAACGGCGCGGCTGGACGGCGAGCGGTCGACAGACACGGCCAGATCCGGCTGCGTGCTACAGCAGCTTGACTTCGGCGCAGAGGGTAATTTCGACTTGGCAACCGAGAAGTGGCGGCGGAGAGAAGCAGGCAGCAGCGAAGTGACGAGGGATTCGGTGGCAACGTGATGTCGGCTTCTGCACTTTCGGCCATTGGAGCGGCTCGCGATGTCGACGACGAACAGTGGGACACTGGCGGTGTGTTGGCTGCGGGTCGACGTTTCTGGTCGGGCGAGCGGAGGAGCAACAGCGGCGGACTCCAGCGGATGACGGCGTCGGCGACTGACCTCGGCGGAAAGAAGAGGCGGCGGACTCCAGCGGATGACGGCGTCGGCGACTGACCTCGGCGGAAAGAAGAGGCGGCGGCGCGTCGGTGGCCTTGCGTGGCGGAAAGAAGAGGCGGCAGATCCGGTGGGAACGCGGTGGCGAGGATTCCCGGCGATGGCTAGTCAAGGTGTGGAAGCTTCGGTGGCGGCCGCATGGTGGAAATTTCGGTGCGGCTGGACGGCGAGCAGCAGTTGATGAGTTGCGGAAGAGATGATTTACATCGAAGAGAGTTTTCTGCCTCTGAAAAAAAAAAATCCCATTCCCACCAATTTTGACTTGTCTTCTTTAATTTTGACCCTTCAAATGGGCTTAATTTTGGATCACACTTAGCCCAATAAATTTGATTTAATTGGGGCCCATATTGTTTTGAACTTGAGTCCAAACTTTTAAACCATGGACTGGGCTCATATTTTAGATATTGGGCATGAAAATAGTTCGGGCTTAAACCAGTTTAAGCTTTGGGCCTTTATCTTCAGCTTTTAGGGCCTAAATTAAATTTAATCATGTTGTATGTTGAATTTAAATTAATTAAATTTACACATGAATCAATTTAATCACCCCTTATTGTCATCGTCTTAACTCCTTTTGTCATGTGTGTTTTAATTATAATCTTGAATTAATTAATTGATCCCATGAATTTATTCGGGGTCCTTTAATTAATTCAATTTTAAATTAACTCTCCCCCTTCTCCTTTTCTTTATTGCAGTAGACTCCACTTCAAGATGGTCCAATTTGCAAGTGAGAAGACGTCTTCCACAACACGTGAATTGGTGATTTTTAACACCGGGCGCCAGCAAGACAAGACTCGTCTCATGATTGAAAGACCTCTCTTGGGGAAGCCTATAGAGAAACCCTCTCGTGAAAGTGAATTTGCCATGACGGGATGGACTAGAGATATGTACGTGGACAAAATCAAGGTTTCAATCTTGAGAGGAGCTCATCATATCAAAGAGAATCCAAGCGCCACTCCTCTGCACACACTTGGGCGCCAGATAATCTCTAATAATGCAGCATGGGGACAATCAGTCGAGTTCCTTGGTGACTTCCACTACATTAAAGGGTATTGGGATTGGACTGAAGATATCCTAAGCCGTTGCTACTCTGCTCTTTGGGACATAAAGCTCTACCATGCAGTCTTTGCATCTTTGTTCACTTACGATTGCAACTGCGAGATAATTAAATCCTTCTGTGAGGCGTGGTGCCCTGCTACCAATACTTTGCTGACGTCCTTTGGGGAAATGTCAATCTCCTTATGGGATTTGCATAGCGGGGCTGGACTACCATTGGCTGGTCACTTATACGAAGAGGTAGTGCCTGACAAGCCTGAACTCTTCAATGAGTTGGACGCCAATCGTGTACGCATCCCACCTAGCTGCCGGCACTTACTACATGCTTATCATAAGCTTCGTAGTAATGCTGATAGTGAATATGTCTCACTTACTGAGTGGGTAGAGTTTTGGTTTCGCAAGACTGCAAAGCATAAGCGACCTCCACCTCGCACCGAGAAGAAGGGCAAATCACGTCTCAAGAATACTCATAATCCGAAGGGAGCTATTGGAGCTCACAAGAAATGGACTGCAGCGGAGATGACTCCTTTTACAGAACTTGGCATTGCTGAAGCACAACAAGAGGAGACATACTTAGCTGCTCATCTAGCCTGTTGGCTTTGTTCTTTTGTCTTCCCTAGTGACGAGGTAGATTTGATACGCCCCGGCACTTTCAAGGTAGCGAGCCTGTTGGCTACTAAAAGATCAGTTGGTCTTGCTGTTCCGGTATTGACAAGCATTTACAGAGGTTTGAATAAGATTTCAAATGCACTACGGCCTTCTGAAATTAAATCAACCTTCCCAGTTCACTTTGTGTATGCTTGGTTGGCTCAATATTTCAACACTCATCATGCAGTTCCGCATGAGTTGACCAAACCCGCCATGGTGATATATTCCGGGGAAAATGGAGCGAAGTATTTTGATGCGATCGATGCTCGTAAAAGGCTTCAAGTAGGAGATACTGCTACCCTATTCTGCAACGTTCGCCAAGCTCCACTGTCATTTGTTGACCATGATGACAAGACATCTTGGCGCGACTGGGGCTATTTTGTTGCCATCCGCACTAATTATCTTACTCAGCGACAAAATGGAGTTTTCCTTGTCGAGCCGTACAGTCCTCATCGGTTTAGCCGCCAATTTGGGTTTTACCAAGACATTCCTGGAAAGATGCAATCAGACCTTCGTGAAGTCTCTTTAGAGCAAGGGCTTCGGTATTGGAGACAGTGCACATTACGCAATTCTCGCTCTTCAGCCTCTCTTCCGTCTGCTCCTTCAGGGTTCAGGAGATTTTGCACACCCGAATATAAAGAGTGGTCATCCCGCGTTCATGGTACCTATTTCGTAGATCATGTAACAAGTTTAACCGAAACTGCTTCTGAACATGCTTTAGAAGGAAACTTAGGTATTCTTGGTATTGCGGACAATGCCGGAGGTGCTCAAGATATTTTATTACCAGGAGCTCAGCTTGCTCGAAAGCCAATTACAGGGAACTCCACGGAAGCCAGTAGAAGGAAACATAGTGCTTCCCACTCGGTGGAGAGTATTGGTTCAGACTGTTGCTGGAAAAGGACCAAAAGGAGCAGATCTCCGGTTCATACGGAGAAGAGAAATGAGGTTTTTTTTTTGAACTCTTTTGATTATATCTTCATGTATGCATCCGTAATTTTTATATATTCTTGACATCTTTTCCTTCTTGTAGGCCTTTCTTGAAATCTTTGGCTCTAATCTTGAAGAACCTATTCGAGATCCATCAACCTCAGTTGCGACTCCGAAACAAACTGCCGATGATACCTCCGACAAGCTTGACCCCTTTATTGAGTCGACATCACATCCACACATCACAGAAGTTGAAGATCAAGAGCCTTCGCGTTTTGTTGGTGAAGCGTTCATTAATGACTTTGATAAGAAATATGCTTCATTAATGTGGAAGCACTTTCGGGAGAAACTTATGAAGATTCCCCTAAAGTCATTGTCTTCTATGAGGGGCGAAGTATCTGTAATGGTGGAGAGGTGGAAGGAAAAACTTCGAGGGATTAACTATTCTTTCATAGAATTATCCTTGAATGAATTATTTGACAAAGCCGACGCTTATGATGCTATGCAATCGAAGGCTACTGATAGTATGCCCCAGCAAGATGTGGATAGATATTTGATTGAGGCGATGGACCATGTTCTTGACTGCAATGCAAAAGAAGCTGCAGGGGCAAAGAAACTGCAAACCATTGACACCAAGCTGGACGAGATGGCTAGAGATATTGCTGAATTGAAGAAGATGAAGGATCAAGAAATCCAACTTCTCGAGAAAGCAAGACTTGATACCCAGGCTGCCAAAGACAGAGTTCGCAAACTTGAGAAGACTCCGATCTTGAGCGATTCTGCTATTGAAAAGTTGGAGGATGCGAAGCAAGCCCTGGAATCTGCGCGTGAAGAACTGCCACTTACTCATACCTTTTAACTTTATTTTGCACTTTCCCTTGTATTGAATCTTTAATGACTTATCAATAAAGCGGATTCTTCCTTTTATTCTTCTTTATTTGTTATTATTGCATTTATCCTTTCTTCTCTTGCACTTAATTCCTGTACTTGCATTCATACTCAATCTCTTTACTTCTTTCATAAGCTTGATAAGAATAACTTGAATCATGACTGAACTTAGTGAATTACTAAGCTGCCTACGTATCTCTTTAAAGAGAATCAAGTCATTTACGTAGTTCAAAGGGACCTGGTGTAATTTGAATGGGGGGTTGCCGTGCACAGTTTATACTCATGCGGGCCAGGAGTTTGTCGTACACATTTTATACTCGTGCGGACCAGGAGTTTGTCGTACACAGTTTATACTCGTGCGGACCAGGAGTTTGTCGTACACAGTTTATACTCGTGCGGACCAGGAGTTTGTCGTACACAGTTTATACTCGTGCGGACCAGGAGTAACATGCAGTTTAGGCTCATGCGTCATGGAGCGTGGTGTTTGAATTTGCTGACAACTAATACTCATGTCAATGAGTCTTTGAATTTGAACTTGTAGACAGTTTATACTCGTGTCAAGGAGCCTTGCATTATTTGTGTCAGATAGTTTAAACTCGTATCAAGGAGTATCATGTGGACAGTTTTAGCTCATATCAAGGAGCGTAATGTGTATCTCATAGTTGTTTTACGCGTAATAGCGTTTCAAGAATTTCCCATTTATGGGGCCAATGTTTATGCCATCTTCTGATATCAACTTGTAGGCGTCATTTGTGTATACTTCCTTTACAACATGAGGGCCATCCCATTTTTGGAGAAACTTATTTCCAACCCGATGTGTGACCACAATAGGTCTTCTTACGGCAAGCACCAAGTCGCCAACTTGAAAAGAACGTATCTTCACCCTTTTGTTGAATGTTCTGGACAAGCGAGATTGATAACACTCAAGTCTTTGTTGTGCCTCTAATCTCTTCTCATCTAAAGCTTCCAACTCTTGAAGGCGCAACTTTGCATTTTCTTCTTCGGTTAAGCCTTCTTGTATGGCCATCCTTAGAGAAGGAATTTGTTTCTCGAGAGGTACCACAGCTTCAACACCATAAACCAAAGAGTACGGAGTAGCCTGAGTAGGAGTTCTATAGGTGGTGCGATACGCCCATAAAGCTTCATTTATTCTTTCATGCCAATCTCTTTTAGACTTGGAGACTACCTTCTTCAACAGACTGCACAGGGTTTTGTTGAATGCTTCAGCTAGACCATTGGCAGCTGCATTATACATTGACGACTTCCTTTGTTTGAAGTCGAACTTCTCACACAACTTATCGATCCAGCTGTTGCTGAATGGCTTTCCATTATCGGTGATGATATAGCGGGGAACACCATATCTGTAAATGATGTTGATCCGAATGAAATCAGCAACAGTTTCCTTCTTTACTTCCCTCAAAGGCACAGCTTCAGCCCATTTGGAAAAGTAATCGGTGGCAGCAAGGATGTAGAAATGACCACCAGAAGATTTTGTGAGAGGCCCCACCACATCTAATCCCCAAGCATCAAAAGGCCATGAAGCAACTGTCGGGTGCAAAGGCTCCGGAGGTTGATGGATCAAGTTCCCATGAAATTGGCAAGCCTGACATTTTTGTGCATACTCCATGCAATCTTTCACCATTGTTGGCCAATAATAGCCCATTCTTTTGACTCTGAAGTGTAGCTTCGGCCCAGACTGATGAGCACCGCAAATTCCAGAATGAGCTTCCTCCATTGCTTGAACAGACTCTTCTTTACTTAGGCATCTCAAGAAAACTCCATCAAATGATCTTCTATACATTGTGCCTTTGAAGTAAATAAATCGAGGTGCCCGTCGCCGAATATCAACCCTTTGGCGTGGCTCATTTGGCAATTTATCATACTTGAGATAATCGATGAGTGGTTGACGCCAATCTTCTTCTTCAATTTCGAAGACCTCCACCAAATGATTTTCAACTTCTTCATAATCATCATCCTCGAAGATTGGTGGTACAACCCAACTTTTGCACACTGAAATTTGAACTTGCGCCTCCGGCATAGCTATATTTGATGCTAGCTTGGCGAGGGCATCAGCTTGCTTATTCTCTCTTCTGGGTAAATGCTCGATATCAACATCACCAAGCCAGCTCATCAGCTTTTGAGCATACTTGTGGTATGGGAACAACTCAAGCTTCCTTACTTCATACACCCCAAGTAGTTGGTTTATCACAAGTAACGAATCACCATACACTTTAAGGTGTAATTGCTTTATATCGACGGCCATCTCTAAACCAAGTATGAGTGCTTGATACTCGGCTACATTGTTAGAGCAGTTTTCTGTTAAGGAAAATGAAAATGGCAAAACTTCGCCACTGGATGTTACGAATACGACTCCAGCACCGGCCCCTTCCCTATGAGATGCTCCATCAAAATACATTTTCCAAGGAGAAGCTATCTCCACAGCGAAAGCATCTTCATCAGGGAGTTCATCAGACAGTTCCCATTCCGCAGGCATTGGATGATCAGCTAGAAAATCTGCCAACACTTGTCCTTTTACGGCCTTTTGAGGGATATATACAATCTCAAATTGTTGAAGTTGGAGATACCACCTGGCAAGCCGATCTGAGAGTACTGGCTTTGACATGACGAACTTTAGTGGGTTAGCTTTTGAAACTAGCCGAACTGTATGAGCTTGGAAGTAATGTTTCAACTTCTGAATCACGAAGATAAGGGCCAAGCAGATCTTCTCAATTGGTGAATATTTCAACTCATTTGGAGTCATGGTTCTACTCAAATAGTAAAGGGCAGTTTCTTTTCCATCATCATTCTCTTGTGCGAGTAAAGCTCCAACAGAACGTTCTTGAGCAGCTAGGTAGAGAATTAACGGACGTCCAGGTATTGGTGCACACAACACTGGTGCCTTCATCAAGTACTCTTTAATGCTATTGAAAGCATTATTGCAAGCTTCATCCCATTCAAATATACTGCCTTTCTTCATGAGATGACTAAACGGTTGACATCGACCGGCCAAGTTTGATATGAATCTTCTCAAGTATGCCAATTTTCCTTGCAGACTTTTGAGTTCATGGATGTTCCGAGGCACATGCATCTTCATGATTGCATCAATCTTCGCCTTTTCAATCTCGATCCCTCGACGGCGAACAATAAATCCAAGAAATTTTCCGGATGTAACCCCAAATGCACACTTGAGTGGATTCATCTTGAGTTGATGCTCCCTTAAGCGCTCAAACACTCGCCTTAAATCATGGAGATGATTTTTCTTTTTCTTTGATTTCACCACAATATCATCAACGTAGCATTCGACGATCTTATGAAGCATGTCATCAAATATCTTCTGCATGGCTCGTTGATAAGTGGCACCAGCATTCTTTAAGCCAAATGGCATCACATTATAGCAATATATTCCTTTCGGAGTACGAAAGGCTGTTTTCTCTTGGTCTTCGGGAGCCAGACCAATCTGATTATAGCCAGATGACCCATCCATAAATGAAAGGACCTCATGCCCTGTTGTTGCATCTATCATGAGCTCAGCAATTGGCAGTGGGAAGTCATCTTTTGGACACGCCATGTTCAAATCCCGAAAATCAACACATACTCTGATTTGCCCATTTTTCTTTCTCACTGGCACGATGTTAGAAATCCATGTAGGATACTTGACTTCTCTGATCTTGCCTGCTTCAAGAAGCTTATTAATTTCATCTTCAATTAATGGAATTAACTCTGGTCGGAATCGACGCTGCATTTGCTTAATTGGCCGAGTTCCCTTTTTTATGGACAAATGATGCACTGCGATCTTTGGATCCAAGCCTGGCATTTCTTTATGCGACCATGCAAAGACATCCCGAAATTCTCGTAGAAGGCTGATATATTGTTCTTCTTCCTCATTACTTAGCAAGGCACTTATGTAAGTAGGACGGGAGTCGCTTTCGTCACCTAAGTTGATTTCTTTCAACTCATCGACAGTGGCTTTCACACCCTCCTCAAATTGCGGAGGGGCATCCTCGGCATCCACTTCCTCCACTTGAGAATCCTCAAGAGCAGTGATATGGTTGGTGGAAGCTACACTTTCTTTATCATCATCATTGTCTTCTTTAGTAAAGACAATTGTCTGCATCTTAGCCTTCAACTCTCTTCCACATGAGACTGTCAAGATATTTTGCCTCTTCATACGAGAAGGGATTCGACTTCGGAGTTTTGGGAAGCTAGGAGACTTGAAATTATTTTTCTTCCCAATTTTGTTCCTTTCACATGGTCCGAGCCTTTCGAAAACACTTCCAAGCCTTTCGAAGACAGAACTCTTCTTGATTTTCCTTCCACTTTCATCAAAAATGTCTTCTGTGGACGAAACTTCTCCTTCTGTGATATAATTTATGTTTGCTCTTCTGATTGCTATGCGGACTGGCTTTTGAGGGACATATCCCAAACCTGGCTTAGCATTCTTGACAGTGTGGCCACTATTTTTCAACGTTTTCTGAGTGGTATTAAGCCCATGTTCAGATGAGATGACAGTCTCTTGAGGCAACTTGCTTATCATCGGTTTCTCCTTTGGTTCATACCCAGCCTTCTTGAGGAGTTTGAAAGCTTGCGGGCCATATGACTTAGATATTTCTGCTTCAAATACTTCACCATGCTCGGTTCTTGCTCCTTCAATAGGACGTACGAATCCTTTGAGCGGTGGAAAAGAAGTCTTACCTTCATTAATTTTTTGTTAAAGGCAATGTCAATTCTTCCAAGGCCTCAAGCTCTTTGCCTTTGTTCTTTTTGAGAGTGGTGGATGATGTGCTACCTTCCTCCTTTATTTGTTTACTGCCCTCATTATCTTGTGCTGGGGCTTCTTCTCGGTTCACTTTCTTTGTATTTTTGAAGAAGTATTTAGCATCAGCAAAGTAAGATTCAGCTTCAGTGAACGGCTTATCATCGCCGAATACCCTTTTCACACTGTTGCCTTCATTATACTTGAAACACTGGTGTAATGTAGAAGGGACCACACCATTCTCGTGCAGCCATGGGCGCCCCAAAAGCATATTGTATGAAGTTTTTGCATCTATGACATGGAAGAGCACCGTTGATCTCATTTCATCAATCGTTAAATCAAGAACAATCGTGCCGAGAGTCCTTTGCCCTTCATGATTGAACCCTTGGATCATCAATCGGCTATGATTGAGTTCATCCACCGGTATCTCTAACTTCTTCAACATCCTTAAAGACAGGATGTTTACTGCTGAGCCTCCGTCAACAAGTATACGCTTTACTTGCAGCCCTTGCGTATAACCGGTTACAAATAGAGGTCGGTTGTGAGGCTGTGAACCCAACAACATGTCTTCATCTGTGAAGGTCACCTTCATAGAATAAGCTTTTTCCTTGTTCTCAACTTGTTCATTTTCGTTGCCCTCCTCACTTACTGCATGACAAGAGCCTTCATTGTGAACTTCTTTTATGGAAGCGAAGTTTGTGGCCGCTTCATCCTCCAATACAATCTTTCCCTCCTTAGCCAACTGCATGATCTTTTCCTTAAAGATGAAGCAATCATGAATGGGATGACCCACCAATCTATGATACTTGCAATATTTTGGGTCATTGGTTCGACTTGCTTCCTCTGGACGTTTCATTTCGGGGAGTTCGATGAGTTTATCTTTCATCAGATCATCAAATATGCCAGAAACATCAGAGTTCAGAAATGGATACTCTTTTTCTTGCATCTCCTTCAGGGTCAACCTTCTTTGCCCCCACTCTTGGGTAACTTGTTTTCCTTTATCTTTCTTGTCATCTCCATTCTTTCGAATCTTGACTGTAGCAGTGTTTATGGCCATTGATTCTTTATTGGAGTTTCTTGCATAAGGCTTGCCCCCTTTCTTGGCTTCTTGTCTTTCTCTGGACTTGTAAGAATCCGACACTGGTGAGTGTTTGATTCCACTGGCTGCCATGCTCAATTCCATGTCATGAGCTCTCGTAGCCAACTCCTCGAAAGTCTTAGGCTGAATCCCTTTAAGTATGTAGAGTAAATTCCACTCCATCCCTTGGATGCACATTTCGATAGCAGACTCTCCGGATAATCGGTCTTTGCAATTTAAACTCAAGTTTCTCCATCGATTGATATAATCAATCACAGGCTCGTCCTTCAATTGGCGAGTATTAGTTAGCTCAGTCATGCTAACGGTTCTCCTCGTGCTGTAGAAACGATTGAGGAATTCATATTCCATTTGTGCCCAACTGTCGATGGACTCAGGCTGCAAGTCGATATACCAATCAAAGGCATTTCCTTTGAGAGAGCGAACGAATTGCCTCACCATATAGTCTTCATAAGTACCAGCATCATTGCACGTCTCAATGAAATGTGCCACATGCTGTCTGGGGTTTCCTTTGCCATCAAATTGCTGGAATTTAGGAGGCTGATAACCAAGTGGCAACCTTAAGTTATTCACTCTTTTTGTGTAAGGCTTAACATAAGTGACGGTAGGCTTGGCATTCTCTTCAAACCTTTCTTTTATTGTTCCAAGTATAATATCTTTGAGTTGCTCCACTTGGAGCATTCCATCAGCTGAAAGTTGCACTCCTCTTTCAGTTTGCTCTTTTTCAGTAGTTTGGCGTTTTGTGGACTCTTCCACCTCACTCTCGTCCACAACTCCTTTTCCGTTTGCACGGCTAGTCTCCGCAACGTCTCTTTTTTCCATCAATTGGGAGATTTTGGTGTCTTGAGCTTCTATATGTTTCGTGAGCCCTTCGATAGCTTTCATCATATTTGCTAATTGCTCCTCAATAGTTGTAGTGCTGGCCATCATTACCGGGGCTGCAATCGAGTCCGATGAAGAGCTTGAGGATGAACGAGGATGTGAGCATGCAGAATCTTCATCACTATCCTCTTTCATGGGTAGCTGTTTTCTTGAAGCCATTTCAACCGAAAAGTTAGAGCCGGAGGAGGCCTCTGACTGAGCTTTCATCGACATACTCCTTGTGACAACAGCAACTTGTTCACTCAACGAGGCGGAGAGCTTGGAGGCAGAAGTCCTTCCTACTGTGATCTTGACAGGAGTCATGTTGTACCTTTGTAGGGAGAAGAGATGAGAGGTAGAGATGGTCCCACTGGGCGTGCCAAAATTTGTAATAACAAATTTTTGTATTTATAATAAAATAAACACAAAAGAATTACAATGATAATCCAGATGGATTGAACTTGATGATTAAGGAAACAATCTCTATCTATCCTCTGATTCTTCTCTCGAACCAATGTGGCTTTGACTTGACTTGTGATTCTTGACTTTGACTTCTTTGACGAAGTGTATGCTGACTGTGTTGACAACTTGTGTTGACTTGACTTGTGTGTTGAGTCGGATCTTCAAACGAAGCTTGTCCGAGCTCGAGTGTGTAGTCTTGAACGTTGACCCGGAGGCGTTGAACCTTTGTTCGGATTAAACGTTGACTGAGAGCTTTCCACGAAGAACACTTGATCTGGGGGACTTGGAGCCTTGATCCCGGATTAGTAGCTGTTCTTGACTTGAAGCTTGAAGATGCTTTGAGGCTTGAAGCTTTGGAGGTTTGAAGACTTGAAGCTTTGTTAGAGATCTTGAGCTTGAAGCTTTCGAGGCTTGAAGACTTGAAGATCTTGGGCTTGAAGCTTTAGAGGCTTGAAGACTTGAAGACTTGTTGAAGATCTTGAGCTTGAAGCTTTGGAGGCTTGAAGACTTGAAGATCTTGAGCTTGAAGACTTGAAGCTTTGAAGATTTGAAGACGCTTTGAAGATCACTTGATGACTTGAAGATCCTTGAACGTTCTTCGCTTGAAGCTTTGAAGATTTGAAGATCGTTCTTCGCTTGAAGCTTTGAAGATTTGAAGATCGTTCTTCGCTTGTTCTTCGCTTGAAGATCTGGAGAGAGCTTTACTCGTGTTCTCGATCTCTTCGAGTGCGTCGTCTTCGAGTGCTTGAATGTCTGTCTATCTGTGTCTGTCCAAATGAATGGTGGAGACCCCTTTTTTATAGGTGAAAAAGGAGGTCCAGGCCACCTTTGGGCCTCACTTAGCGGGCTTGGGCTTCAGCCTGACTGAACCATAATTGGGCCTATCTAATTTGGGCCTGATTTAATTTGTCTGGGCTTGTTTGACTTGGGTCAGACTTTATTTGACTTGGGCTTGATTGACTTGGGTCAGGCCTCATTTGACTTGGGCTTACTTGACTTGGGTCAGGCCTCATTTAATTTAAGCTCATTTAATTTATTGGGCTCAAATTATTGATTAATTTACTTTAGGAATTAATTTATTTAAATTCCAAAATAAATTAATATGTAATCAGAAAAATCCACGTGTCGCCATTTAATTGGACCGTAAATTTTAATTGCTTACATATATATAAGAAGAAATAATACAGGTATAAAATCAATATATATATATATATATATATATATATATATATATATATATATATATATATATATATATATATATATATATATATATATATATATATATATATATATATATATATATATATATATGAAACATGAAAAAAAGAAACTAATAAAAACAACATATAAAATAAACAAAAATGATTAGAATGCAATACGTACAATTGTTTGTATGATTATGTGTTTATATAGACAAATCTTAATAAATATTAATTGATTGTGATTATTTATTTCCTTAAATATTATATTAAAATTTTAAAATTAGCTACACATTCATTAGTATTTAAATTCAATAGTTAATAATAATATAAAACATAATAAGAAAAGTTTAATTATAAAAAGTAAAAAAATAAATAAAATCAAATTAATACATAGCCCTAAAAGTACATATGGATGGTGTAATATATTGATTAATCTGGTAAGTGTCATCCATTATGAATAAAAATAACTCATGAAATGAAATAAGTGTTAATATGAGAAAGTGTTAAAAGAGGAAGGAGTACATAATCTCATATTATTTTAGTGTCTTATATATAATAAAAAAATAAGTGTTAAGGGGAAGGAGAAGCATGTCAAGTCAGCAAAAGAAAATTGACCAATAGATGTCTTTTGATATTTAATTTAATACTCGTCCAGGAATGTTTAATATTATATATAATATTATATATAATTAATACTATATGATATATCTAATGCCCACATATAGTATTACCAAACATAAACATCTATGACGCTTTTTTAATAATTTATTATTAAATGAATTATATGAAATCATACATGATGTGCGTACGAATATTTAAATTAAAAAATAATTAATCAATACTTAATATATGATGACAATTGAAAATAAATAAATATAAAATGATATTGATTGTGAAATAATCAGTAGTGAAAAATATCAATTATTATTTAAAATTTTGTTTATTAATATTCTATTTGTATGACGAAAAAATATGAAAAATATTGTCAGAACAATTGATTTTTGAATTAAAATTATTAGAATTATTATTGCTACAACATTGTTCAATTGAAGGATAAAAAAAATCATGTAACAAAACATATATATCTTTTAAATAAGAGAATGTAGGGATGACTATAGAAATCTTTTAAATCATAACAATAATAGAATTTTTGGGAGGACTTTTGGCATGAACATTCTTTCCCTTAGTCAATTATATCACAACAACATGTTGGCATTCGAATGATTGGTTACGAAACAACAACATTACATAAGCAGTTATTTCAAAATCCACTTCCTGAACTTCTAGAAGTGTCGCGTTGTCCGTCGGCTTGTATAAAAGAGAGAAAAATAATTTTGATGAATAAATCAACCTGGATGTTTGCTTCACGTCGCAAAAATTGACAAAATTTCGTGAGAAATAAGATTGCGTTCCACTGATTAGGTATTAAATCTAAAACAAACAAATAAATAACCATAAAAGAGTGTATTGGAAAATTATCAATTCATCACCGTCAATCATAGAACGCAGGTAGATTTCCAAATATGTCAAGAAAATATTGGTAGAGATAGAACGCAAAGTTGGTCTCTATTGGAGAAAGAGGATAATAATCATTGGCATTGCTACTAATCTCATCAACCAAAATAAAGAAGAGAAGACTACGAAGAGAATTAGACCAGGAGAATTAGAAATACCAAAATAAATTAAATTAATAAATTTATAACAAAAGGCATCAAAATTAAATGAGATCTAATAAGGTATATAATAAATTGTCTTTTTGGTTAATTGCAAAATTAACATAACTTATACAATTAAGTTTAGAAGTTAAAAATAAAAATTAAAAAAGGAAACATTCAAAAAATATTGAGTCATCATTTAAGAAAGAAGGGAAAAATATATACATCACCAAAAAAACTGCTGTATAAAAATTAAAAAAGGAAACATTCAAAAAAATATTGAGTCATCACTCAAGAATCAAGAAAGAAGGGAAAAATATACCCATCAGCAAAAAAAACTGCTATAAATAAAAAAAGAAACACTCAAAAAAAATGAAGCCGACAAGTCATTAAAGAAGAAAGGGAGGGTGTACACATATAGATGTCTTTAGATTAGAATAATTGTTAAAATAATTTAATCGAAAATATATCACTTGTATTCGTATGATCACATTTTTATTAAATACTAAAACTTTTTATTCATTTTTGGGTTAATGGTAAAAAAAACCACGAACTTTACTCTTATTGCAAATTAATCCTCACTTTTGAAAAATTGCAAAAAAACCACCACCTTTAAATATTGTTGCAAAAAAAATTCAAAAAAATCCTACTTTTATTGAAAATTTGGATTTTTTTGCAACAATATTTATAGGTAGTGGTTTTTTTTTTTTTTTTGCAATTTCTAAAAAGTGAGAATTAACTTGCAATAGGAGTAAAGTTCGTGGTTTTTTTTGCAATTAACCCTTCATTTTTTATCAGAATCTATTCATAAGATTATTTTACTCAAAACTTATAAGCTCGATTTTTTCTTAATCTAAATTTCATAATTCATTTAACAATTATTATTATTTATACGCAACAGTGTACGATGATAGAAATTAATTTGATCAACCAACTTGAAACCATCTTGCAATTATTTTTAATTTGTCACAATTATGCATCAATTAAATCAGCCATACTTAACAAAAAAAAAATTATTCAGAACAAAATGACCAATAATATTGTAAAAAAAAAAATTCAAACTTTTAAAATAAAGTCACTTTAAATTAAATACATACCTACTCCAAAGAAAAAGTAAACAATAACAACAATTTATAGCGATATTATTGACGACATAATGAAAAATAGATTATCATCATAATTATTTTAGAAAATACCAACGGAACTAATAAGTAATAAGTAATAACAATTGATTATTAACGGATTTGGATTTTCTTTCGTAAAAAATAACTACATCAATGAAATATTAATTGTTAGTTTGTTGATAAAAATAATTAACAACGTAATTTTAGGTTATTATTATTATTATTTCTTGTGTGCATCTTGAATGGAAATTTATTTATTAATAGTAGTATTATTTATTTGGAGCCTACAGGATTATCTTTCTCATGAGAAAAACAACATTGTTTTCAAGTTTTATTTTGCAAAAGAATTGTGATAATATTTTAATGAAAAAGTAATATTTAGTTGGTAAAAAGTTATAATAATACAGTGAACTATTTCATGAATAACTTATAATATAAATAAAAAATAATACTACATTTTAAAAGAAAAGTGACACATTTTTAATAAAAAATAATAACTAATTACGAAAGCTTAAAATGATTTCATCGTAAGATAATCTCACACAAGACTTCCCCAATATATTTATTTACTGAATTTGGAATTTGTATTCTTATTTCATTTAAGATTTTTTTTTTCAATTAATCATTTATAAGTGATCAAATAAATTAAATTTGAAAAACCATTATTTCTTCTATATGTGAGTTCATGAGTAACTATTTACAAAATGTGTTATTGATCCATATATGTTAATTTCCAAGTAGTCTAATAATTTAGTTAAAATTTGATCATAGCATTCAAAAGAGTAATAGTAGATTTGAAAAAGAAAAGAACAGAGAGAGGAGATATTCAAATGGTTATAATTTCACAATTATAAGTAGTAGAAAAATCATGATTAGGCAACATTATGAAATTTTTGACCATGATGTTTATTTATCAATGCTTTAAAAAATAGGTAATTAGTTTTTTTTTAATCGTAATTAGTTAAGTATTCCATATAAGAGATGTAAGTACAATTTGAATCTAAAAGAATGTTCTCTCCTACAATACACATTACATCGTTCTAATTCATACATCTCATTGTATTTTTAATATTAAAAAATACTATTAAAATTTTCAAAACAAATAATCTCTTAATTAATAGTATATTACGATGGTTACTTCCATCTAACGTACATAATTTATCTTTAATATATACTCCATATACTACTTTAAAAAATTACTATATTATTTCAAAAGTTATTAAAGTTAATTAAAAAAATCTAACATTTTTTAAACTTTATATTTGGTTAAGTTGTTGGTGTAAAGTGGTCTCCCATTTAATTTTTAAACCCTAATAAATACTTATGGATTATAATATATGATTGAAATAAGAAATTATAAAATTTACACCGTGAACTCGACATTTTCATATTTATTTATCTATATTAAACATGAAGTTTCAATTGGAACGTGAGGTGAACAATGTTTAAATTAAAGGAAACATTGGAAGAATAAAATTTAATCTAATGATGTAAGAGATGAGAGCAAGTCAACGTCATTTGGGTCAAAATTCAAAGTTAAAGCATTTCCCTCCTTTGGGTTATTCTACTTAACTCAACAATTTTTGACTTTGGACTTTATTATTATTATTATAATAATTGAAATTTGCCACGTGCCATTAAAGTGCAATTTGAAACCTAGTTAGTAAATAACTATATGGCCCATCTCCCTGGATAGATTATGAAGGAAATACACACTCACAATTTTTGTTTTAACTAACCATTAGTGAGTAATTTTTTTTAAAATAATAATTTTAATAAAGAGTAATAATAATTATGAAAAACTAAAATGGTGTCACTGCGAAACAGTTTCCTTTTGTCAAATGGAACTAAAAAAAACAATTGCTTTGCTTAACCACTATATGACCAACATTAAACACCAACACAATTGCTTATTTAACAATAAAATATTTTATCACCCAACCCATTATTAAGGAATATTATACTCTTTAATTTACATGAAAAAAATAAATAGACATATATCAAGAAAATGAATAAAATAATATTTTTTTTAGTAGTGCTATGATGTTAGGGTGACACTGATTTTATGATGTACCCTTTTGAAAAGAATTACTCTATAAAATATCAAAAGTTAATACATCAAATACTTAAGGTCATTTTATTCGATGTATGTAACCTCCTCTTACACAGAAAACTAAATCTTTATTGAATTAAAGAGTAACTCCAATAATAGTGGTTAACAATATTAAGTAAATTCGGCTTGAAGTCATAGATTATCAAATTCGAGATGTTGAATACCTTTTTGAACATATATACATGTCTCGTTTATCAATTTTATTTGACACTTTTTATATAACTTAGACTTAAGTTATTTATATTTTTCATTCGATAGAGTGGAAGGTGAAATCAAGAGTAACAAAGTGATTAATTTTGTATGAATTTGATAGATCACAAAATGTCATGCCCAGAAGAATCAAATTTTAAGACTCAACTATTCCACATTACTCTCATTACTCTATTATTACATGTACATTTTACACATTTCCTCCATTCTTAAACCTTATTAAAATAACATAATATAAGCATATTCTACGTCCATTGTATGCTTTCGATTCAATCATCAAAGTTTGACCATGTTTTAGGTCAACTCATTGCGGCAATATAGTCAAACTAAATCGAGGCATTATTCATCCTATGATCCAATTAATTGATCGGGTGACAAATTAACACAATAACGATTTTGCTTAAATTCAACTATTTATAAAATTTCATACTACTTAATTTTGATAGAAATAATATTATCTCTGATCATTTTGATCTTAGTTAGAGGATTTTCTTAAATCATTTATATTTAATTAGAAACTTCAAAACTTAATTTACACACATATTTACTATGTGACACGAATTTTTTGCGAGACGGTTGTGAGATTGGTCGATTCATTACTAAAATATTTTTGTTATATAGGTAAAATATGTTTATTTATAGTTAAAGTATGTCAATAATAAATCATATTATAACACCCTAAAATAATAGTTTAATTCATCATTTATCATACTTTAGAAAATATAATTTAACAGTCATTAAGCATATTTTATTTATATTATAGGCACACTTTAATGCGTAAGCGTCTCACAAGAGAATTTGTCATTTAATATATACTATATATATATATATTATTTATTTTATTTATTTTTTATTCGTGCAAGGCAATAAGAAATTATACATAACATATACTCCTCCGTCCTAGGTATTTTTACTCACTTTTCATTTTGGGCTGTCCCATATACTTTTACTCATTTCATTAATGGTAAAAATACATACTCCTAACTACTTTTTACAATTCTAACAATTTTAATTACCTTTTTACACTTTATTCATCATTCCCAATAACTTTATTTATTTTTTCTTTTTAAATTACTAATTTATCACTCCTTTTTCTTACATTATATACTATTAAAAAAAACACGTCTTAATCTCCGTGCCCGTACAAATGGATAAAAATAGTCGGGATGGAGGGAGTATTTTTTTTTTTTTTTTTTTGATACCGAGGTTCCGGGCTTACGCCCGACTAGTCCTCGAGGAAACAGTCCCGGCCCATCAGAACTGCCTCCAAGTAAATCGCGGTAACCACACAATGGATCACAGGTTCCTAATATCTTTAACTACTGCGCACAAGGAGTCGATCCCCAAGTGATTACTCCATGCTGGTGATTGCTCCATGCTGACCCTCCCCCTAGCTCAGCCGTAGGTTCCCACCGAGCCGCAGGTTCCCACTGAGTTTCAGCCTCCCACACTGCCGCTTGTAGCCCTCAATATTAATTGTTCCACCATTGCGCTCCGGGGGGCTTGAACCCCTGACCTTTCAATCAGGGGCACCTCAAAGGAGGGAGTATTATTGTGTGTATCATGGAGTATTCTTTTGTCTTTTAATACTAAAATTTTCATTTTAATTAATTTAATTTCATTTTCATATACATCTTGTCATTATATTGCTGAATTTTACAATTATACATTGATTTATAAATTTTAATTTTAATTAACATTAAATTAATAATAATTTCTTCTTCGTGTCAATACAATTTTCTTTTCGTGTTTCTATTTTGTTGGCACAAATTATATATGTTGAACTTATCATAATTATATGATAATTATTAAATTAATATATGTAGTACAATATATGTAGCATAATGTACTACATATTATAAAATTTGTATAACTAGGTAATTTATCATTCACGTTCTCACACCCGACCAAAAATCATAACGCTTCTCGCACGCCATTGAAAATCAACCATCCCAGTTAGCGACTCTAGCTTTAACTGTACAGAACTGTATGAAATGAAACAAGAGAGGAGATCCCGTTTGACTAAAGTGAAATTACCAAACAGTACATTGAACATAACTTAAGAGGTCCGTCACTATAACAGCAGAGTTTCCTTTTCAATTTCGGCGCACAACGTTAGAATTTTCTCTCCATCTTCAACACTTTCTCTCTCTAAATCTTTTTTCCCCCTAATTATCTTCTCTCCCAACTGCTCTTTGATCTTGCTATCCCAATTTGGAAATATAGAGTCAATTTGTTCTTCAGTTTTTCCCCCAAAAGTCTGTGGCCACGGGAATTTTGCAGTTGAATTGGTAGCTCCCGGAGATGAAATCGCCGTTTGCGAAATTGAGGAGTATAGGGTTCAATAAGGGCGACCCGAAGGGTAAATGGGATCATAAATTTTCGCTGCCTGTTGATGGATTAACTCAAGCAGCAAAGGTGGATCTTGTTTAGTTAATTCCTTTAATTTTATTTAATGATTTTGTGATTTGACATTTTAGTGTTTCTGCATCTCAATTGAATTTGTGAGTATGATGAAATTGATGTCCTGGGCTGAATTTTTTATGCCAATGCTGAAGGATCAGTTCACTAAGTGGAGTAATCTCATCTGAATACTCCGCAAAATGTAGTTTTTAGGCGGTTTTTGGCATCGGGTTAAACATGATTCCAGCTAAATTGTGTTTTTGTGGGGAATTCTGCACTGAATTTAGATGTATAGTGTTGCTGAATTTTGTTAGGTAATTACTTTTATAAACATGTATTTCCCTTTGTTGCAGGATATGAAAGACATGAGAACATGCTATGACAGCTTACTTTCAGCTGCTGCGGCCACGGCAAATAGTGCTTATGGTACTTCCAATTTTTTGATAGAATGCACGACATTAAACTTCTAAAAGTCAAATCTTGTTTTGGAGAATAAAACTTAGATACTGGGTTGCAATTGTTTGTTCCAGGAGCTCTCAGTGACTTAGAATTTTAGATACTTGCCTTTACTTTTCTGAACATCGTTACTATAGTTCTGCTTTATTTGTTTCTCATTGCAACATTAATCAGTCCAGAGAAATCACATTGTAGACGAGCACTGAAATTTGATACCATTCACAAAATTTTAGCTTGATCATATCTTACGCTCCTATTTGATAATGAACCTCAGATATATAACCCTCTGTTTTCTTTTTTTATGAACACAATGTTTGCTTATTGGTATGCATATGTTCTCACAAAATGCTGTGATGTCATCATCAACTTGGTATTTCTTCTTTCAGAGTTCTCAGAATCATTACTGGAAATGGGGAATTGTTTATTGGAGAAAACTGCAATGCTTGATGATGGAGAAAGTCGTAAGTGAGCCATTTTATTCTGCTTCCATAAAACTTCTGGACCTAGACTGAGTGTAACTGGATTTGGTTTCCTTTTAGTGTTATGATTTGAAGAAAAGGTAACCTCATACAATTTCTGTCGCTATGATGCAGGAGGAGCATTATCCATGCTGGGAAAAGTGCAGCTTGAACTTCAGAAACTAGTTGACATCTATGTGAGTATATAATTTCTGCCAATGCTTAGTATGTATACCCAGAAACTTGATTATAACTCTCTCTCTCTCTCTCTCTCTCTCTCTCTCTCTCTCTCTCTCTCTCTCTCTCTCTCCTTTTTTTTGGTTTCCAGCGCTCCCATATTATCATGACGATTACAAACCCATCAGAATGCCTTCTTAGTGAGCTACGTAAAGTGGAGGTTCGAATATAAATAAATAGTGTATTTGTTGTTCTTAATGAGATTTATCTGTTGATGATCTACTTCCCTTGTTCAGGAGATGAAGTTGCAATGTGATGAGAAAAGGTGTGTGATCTTAAGCACATTTTTTGAAAGGAAAAAAAATGTTGTTATTGTGTTAGTTACATTTCCTTAATTGCATGTATGATTTTCAGAGAGACATTTGAATACATGGTGGGACAATTTAGAGAAAAGGGAAAATCTAGGCACGGAAAGGGGGAAACTTTTAGCTCGCAACAATTGGAAGTTGTTTGTGAGGAGTATGAGGATGCAGCAAGGCTCTGCATCTTTCGTGTAGAATCGCTGAAGCAAGGACAGAGTCGAAGTCTATTGACCCAAGCAGCTCGTCACCATGCAGCACAGGTTTTCTTTTTTTCCACAATTTAAGTTTGATACCTCTTGGTGATCTGTCTCATATTTTGATGATTTTGCATTTATTTTCTGAAAAGCAGTTAGATTTTTTCCGCAAAGGCTTTCAATCTCTCGGAGCTGTGGAACCATTTATTAAAAGTGTTGCAGAAAAGCAACACATTGATTATGACTTATCTGAATTGAATGAAGGGCAAAAAGATGATGATGATGGGAACAGTTTTGACGGAAATAATTATGGAGAAATAAGTTTTGATTATAGACATAACGAACAGGAACTAGACAATCCTTGCACATCTGGGAACTCAATGGAGGTAAGTTCTGTCTGTTACTTTTTTGGTTATTACTCGGTAACTTGGTCTTTTCAAATTATTATGAATCATACTTCTTGGGTTAGTGATTCAAATTGTCGATAGCTTGTTTTATCTTTTTAGAACTCTAGTCTCTTTTATAGTTTGTGTTTTTCTTTATTATCTGACCAGGTTAATATATGTACTGTTGTCTATGCCCTCTATTATTGGTTTTTGACTGCAAGAGTATTCACTACTTAGTACTGCAAATCAACATAGAAGTTGATGGGGTAGAGTATGATTTCCTAATATGTTTTTGAAACCTCTCATTAGAACTCTTGTTCTTGTGGGTGAAAGATCTTATTGCAACATTGTTGCTTTCATTCTTTCAATTCTGTTGGGGCAATATTTCTTGGGAATCTTTCAACTTTAGTTATTCTACATTTTATTAATAGCATGTACAATCAGATACCTTGAATTTTAAATTAATGCTCTCTCTGCGTGTGTAAGAGTAAGTCTGCATCTACAGAAAAATACGCCTCTTCTCGATTCCTTTATCTTACCAGATGGTGTGTTTGTACGAATAGTTTCACTGAATAAATATGTAGTTCTTGATCTGGTTATTTTCCTTCTCTGCACTTTGGATTAGCTATAGCCAGATTCTCCCTCTCTCTCTCAGAAGGAAATTAATTTTGAACAGTCTCTTATCTATGTCGAACTACTCTGCACTGTTGTTAACATGTCCTCCATGAAATATGCAGCTGGATCAGGTTGGTGTTTCAAGTGCTCAAACATCAAAGGTAAAAGATGTTGAGGTGCAATTCAACAGTAGCAAAATCCAAAGGGATCAAACACTTAGTCAACAACGAAGAGCAGGTAGTCATTCTGCTCCAATATATGCAGAGAAGTTTGATGCAGCTGACAAAATTAGAGAGATGAGGACTTCTGTTCCGAAACTTAATACTCATGTGCTGCCCACTCCAGCTGATGCAAAGGGTTCAATTGCAAATACTTCTGCACCTCTGTCATCGCCTCTAGGCCCTCTACTATCTTTTGGGAGCTCCAAGAATCTGTGGCACTCTTCACCTCTGGATATTGAAAAGCCCAAAAAATCTGTTGATGAGCAATTATCTACACGGGGTTATACGAAGTCTCAAGTTCCTGTTGAAGAGAGTAGCTACAAGCACTCTCTTCCACCACCCCCTCCTTTGACCGAGGGAGCTGCATTCACCCAGGTTGATGCTCGATTTGACACTAGGAAAATCAAAAGGCAAGCTTTCTCTGGTCCAATAGCAAGCAAACCATCACTAAACAAACCCATAGCACCAACCTCTGGACCCATAGAACTACCTCAATCGATTTCTGGATTGCTCTCTCGTGTATCTGGTCCCTTGCCTCACAATGCACCTCCTCCCCTTTCAACTTCACCCAAGATAAATGAGCTTCATGAACTCCCAAGACCTCCTGATTCTTTCAGTGCCAAACCCAGGCATTCTATAGGGGCCCTTGGACACTCGGCTCCGCTAGCTCCACTGCTCAACAGAAATCGAGAAGCATCTCCAACAAATAGAAATCCTTTTAGGCAATCTAAAGAAGGGTCTCCACTTCCTCTCCCCCAATTAAGTGTTTCTCGAAGTTTCTCCATACCCTCTAGTAGTCAGAGAGCTGCAACGACGCACTCAGGCAAGATCCTGGAATCTTCTCAACTTCTGCAGAATGCGGAAGAAGTTGCTTCTCCTCCATTGACACCTATATCACTATCAAATATTAAGTCACCAAATTCAGGGCAGATAAGAGGTATTTGGGATCTGTTATCACGATACACATGCAGTATTTACTTTGACTGATACTTGTGTGAAAGTGAAAAGAATGCATCTCTCTTCATCTCATTTGGGGTTGTTGTTCATCTTTCATTTAGATCAATATTATCTTTCCTGATTTGGAAGATCACGAGGCTGAGGGCGTTCACGCAAATTACATCCTTGTGTTATATTTGGGCATGCTTTCACTTCTTTAGATTTTAGCTGTCTTTTAATGTGAGGGCAAAATGGCTTGGTATTCCTCGACTCGTCATCTGAACTTGGATTTCGTTTTTCAGTGAATGCAGGTGGAAGCTGAATGTTGTCTCTAGTGTTGGTGAATAATACGTTTATATCCTACTGAGTATAATTTTGGCCAGTGTCTTGCTGGGTAACTGTCTGTATATATTGTCATTTTCGTCGTCGCGAATCGGTTCATCTCACTGCATCCTGGGAGCTAGAACTATCACAATTTTGCCAGTTTTAATGCTCAGATGTGTCGCGACTCCTTTTCTTTATTCATTTTGTTCTTGTAAATGTTTCTTAGAGAATGAATCACAAAATCTTGCTAACCCCTGTCGAATGTTCCTTTCTCAAGTGTGATTGTAGATTTGAGATGGATGTAGCAATCGGTTATAATATTATCACTTGCACCATTAAAATTGCGAATATTTCTTCTGAATCCACAGTAATGTGATTCAAATATCCTGCGTGATTCTGTTTTTGATCTCGTATAGTATTATATAAGAGAAATAATTGCGTGAGATTATTTTAATTTTTCTTTATTCATTATATTTTTTTAGTAGAGGTATTATCACTTCACATTACTCTTTCAATAATTTGCACACATTTATTTCGGATCTTTCCATAAAAATTGCATCGGAAAAAAGTCAAAATTCCCTCGTACACTTTATTTAAAAAGAAAAATTACTTTTATTTTAAAAAAATCACTTTTATCTAACTCATATAACATATTTTATCATTTATTTATTATAAAAAAATATTATAAGACTTTTAAAAGTTATTATTTTTTTAATTTTCGTGCCTGGGGAGTAGTGCAAACTATTGAAAGACGCAGGGAGTTTATATTACGAACAGGTCTCATACAAAAATTTATCAATATTATTAGAAAAAATAGTTGAGAAGAAAAAAATACCGATATACTGTAACTACCTACCTGTATTTATCTAGATATTAATAATACAAATCCTCATAAAGAAACTATATTTATCAAAGACATTTCCTAATACGAATCCTTAGTAAGAAAAAACAGTTAGCATTAATTGTTATAATCACTATTATTAAATGTTTAATAACTTGTTTATTTGTCTTTTGGGAACAAAACATCTGAACTTTACTAATGGGCCTAGCCCAGTCCCTGAGGCGTCATTAATTTTTCAGGTTTGGATGGGCTTAGTCTTAATTAGTGATTTGATTAGACTTTTGAAACAAGCCCAAATAAGAAGCCCAACGTGGATACTATATATAGTGTTTCAACGTGGATATTTAACGCATGTTGACAAGAAAAATTAAATTTGACTGGAAGACGAGAAGTGGTGGATATGGAGATTATCCAATCAAGTAGCAGCTGCATCTCCCGATCACTAATTCATCCGCCGTTTCGCCGCCAATTTGGCCGTATTTCCACCGGAATCCTCGATTATTCCAGAAGTTATCCGTGCTCAAATTTGACTGTAAAACCTAAAATTCCATCGCGCAATAAGCTCATTCCCCCTGTCACTTCTCCACGCGCTGTTACAGAGAACAGCACTTCAGGTAAAGACCAATGCTAGTTCGATTGATATGGTAGTTTCAATTTAAAGGTTGATTGTTATTTTTAGTGGAATACATGTTGAAAATGGAGACCAATTGAAATGTGGAATTTGGTATGTTTGTTAGTCGTATTTTGGTGTTAATGAGTTCAGTGAATTTGAATTCGTGTAATTTCTCCTTGAGTTTCAACTTGCATTCGAAGTAAGTATTTCTAGTAGTTTAATCTGTCCTGCGGGAATAGAGTAGTGCTTTACGAGTTGGCAAATTGTTAGTATTATTGTTGCATATTCAACCTTCGTCACAAGTTAACGAATCAAGCTTCTCTGAGATTTCCGAATTGTTGGATTTCAACTATTATGTTCGTTTTTTATCAGCCCCAATCAGTTTCATGTGTGGCTTTTTTTTTGTTCCTTGAAATCCAATTGCATTTTAATTTCAATGCTACCAAATTTTGCCTACAACTGTTTGATGCTAATTTTTTCTTGGCCTTCCTTTTTGTTAGACTCTGTGGCAACGAAATCTGTTGAATATGATCAGGCTTTAGCAATCAAAGTGAGTGCTAGATTTCTTGTGCTTTAAAAGCTTTAGTTGCTCCATCCAATTTGGCTCAAATCTGAAGGAATATTATAACTGTTCAGTTTATTTCAGAAGAGGGCTTCAGAGATATCTCCTGATTTGAAGGGAACTTGCATTTTTCTTGTTGGTCAGTATATTCACTAAAATACTTGCACATCTATCTTTTTACGATTGACATATATTTTGGGATTTCACTTTATCTGGTTTATAATTTCATAGTCTCTGCTACAACAGGAATAAACAGTTCCTACAAGTCTAAGTTGGGAAGGATTCTTGCTGATTCATTACGATACTATTATTTTGATAGGTAGTTATTAATCATCTCTTTTCTGACTTTGTTCCATAACTTATGCCATAAAGTTCGCGTTTTATAGTTTGAATTTGTTCGTAGTGATAATCTGGTGGAGGAAGCTGCTGGAGGAAAATCTGCTGCCGTATCGGTTTTGGAGAGTGATGAAGAGGGATTTCTTGCATTAGAGGTGACTTTGAGTAGTAGTCTTCCTGTTTACTCTGGATCAGAAGTACTGAAGTAGTCTTGTTTTGTGATTGTAGATGGAAGTACTGAAGCAGTTGTCATCAATGGGTCGGCTCGTTGTTTGTGCTGGAAATGGAGCTGTTAAAAGTGCAGAAAATTTGTAACATGAACCCATCTCTTCTTACTTATAATGAATGTTGCTTTTAATGACCAATTGATTATTTCCATTTAGGGCATTATTGAGACATGGAATCTCAATTTGGATAGATGTACCATTAGACATGGTGGCCAAAGAGATAATGGAAGAAAGGATTCAACCGTCTGCTGCTGATACACCAGTGTTCAAATCTTCGGCAGAGGTACATTTGATTGTATCTCTATTGTTCTACTAATTATGTGTGCGCGTATGTATCATGTGTGTATCAATATCACCTTTCATAATTTTATTTATATACGTTAGGTTATTGATCAACTGGCACTGTTGTATAATTCTGGGCGAAGTGGATATTCTACAGCTGATGCAACTATTTCTCTCCAGAGTGAGTGTATCATCCATGTGAAGTTTTTCACTATTTATTCTTGTGAAGTTTTCTCAATCTTTGTTTTGACTCTCTCTCCCTCCCTCCTTTCTCTCTCTCGATTGATCGAGCAGAAGTGGCATCTGAATTAGGTTATGATGAATTGGATGCCGTGACATCCGAGGATTTGTGTATGGAGGTGAGTACAAGTCATTGAAGATTTCATAAGTTTTCTTATTTGCAACCAGAAATTTGATAACACCCCCCTTTTGTGTTGAAAAGCTTCTGAAGGAAATAGAAAAACTTATGAGAGTGAAAAAGATGATGGAAGAAGCTGCCAGACCATTTTAGCAATACTTTCTCCATTATTATGAGTAAGTAGATGAAATGTGTAGCCTAAAAGCCAAATTAATTCGCATTTGTCACTTGTTACGACATGCACACTTTGCATTTAGAGATGACATAATCACCTCAACTCCCACCCCGCCTTAAATTTGGAGAGGGATAATCACGACCCTAATCATATTACAATAAGGCGGGGATGGGGTTGGCATGCAGTATTTGCCCGACCCACCGTACTTATGGGATCACCGTCGTACGGTGGGTTGGGTTTCGTGCATCAGCCCTACCCTCCGTAAGTACGTATGTGTATATATTTATATTACAAAAAATATAGCTTGGCTTAAAATGAAAAAAATCAGTATTCAATTTATTAGTTTTGATGAAATATTTGCAATCAGTCTTCGAAATTTAATACAAACATGCATAATATTTTGATAATAAAATAATTTAAAATTTGAATTCTTGAACATTTTTTCTTTTCATTAGTCATTACCTACCTTATCTTTCAATGTCGTGTTCATTAGTTCCAAATACCGAACGCAGGAACTCAATCAAAAGAACTGCCACGTGGTCATAAGTGTATAAATATGTGTATCTTTAAATTTTCTACCTTATGGTCATGAGGAAAAAACTCTTTTCCTTTTCAATTATTATTGAGTAAATAAAATTATCTTCAATACGTCAATTATTTTCAAATTTAAGGCTCGTTTCTGTGTTTGTAGCTAACATAGCTCATATTTCCGCAATATGAAGAATTGGTGATCTATTAAATTTATGGGTAAATTACCAAAACCTCCACGAGGTTTGTCCAAATTACCAAATAAACCCTATGGTTTGATAAATTATCAATTACCCCATTTAAAAAATATTTTTTTTAAAAAAAATAGTGAAATTTAAAAATACAATGTTAAATATATGGGGCTTGACGTCATTTTCATACTTCTTTATTTTAAGAAAAAGTGTATTTTTATTAATGTTCAAATAAAAAACAAGTTAAATGAGGTAATTGGTAATTTTTCAAACTACGGGTCTATGGGGTTTATTTGGTAGTTTGAACAAACCTCGAGAGGTTTTTGATAATTTACCCTAAATTTATTTATTTCAAGAAAAATATACTCCCTCTGCTCACTCTATTAATTTTTTTAAATTTTAGGCATCCATATCAATTTTTTTTTAAGTAAAAGATCACAAGTGTCCATTAAATTTTTTCTTTTTTAAATTTATGTGGAAAATTAATTTAATATATTACCAATAATGGAGAAGTTATATAAATATATTGCACGCCGTTACGTACACTAACGAGTTTTAAATGTAGTCCTACAAGTAATAGATTAATGTTCTATTCTCACCTCATTTATCCAAAACACCGAAAAAAAAAAGAATAAAGAACATTCAAATTTAAATTCATTCTCTCCGTACTATATTTGGGCAAAATCTTGAATAATGAATGCACTTATTACATTTTAGGAGTTTCATTTACCTTTGAGATTTATGCTTTCAAGTTTTAATATAAAAATTAAATGAGGCCTTAATAATTCACTATAGAAAATTTTTCAATTCAAAACCTGAGAAATGATAAACTATCAATTTGGAATTTGTATTATTTTTACTATCAATTAAGACCTTGAAATATATAAAAATATTCATTTATAATATGAATTTGTCATATATTATCTCTTAACTTATCAATTTAGGACCTAAATTTAAATTCTAAAATGATAGTTTAACACATTTCAGATCCGAATTAATAGTAAAAATATTTCGTATCTAAATTGATAGTTTAACCTATTTCAAATCTTAATTGATAGTAAAAATATTTCTAATCCAGAATTCGATAATTTGGAGTTGTTTACTTTTATTAAACTCAGGAATGTGTCGATATCGAGATAAGAGGTTAATGACTGCGTGCCACGTGGCCATGTGAGCTGGTGACATTTCTGTCCACGTGTCAACTTGAAGTCGCATGCATCACTAGTTAATCATCACACTTTTATGGAAATTTGGATTCGGATTTTTTTAATTCTTTTTTTTTTAAATAGAAATAAATAACTTGCATATTTAGAACTTAAATCAAATGTTACTCCATCTTGCAATTTGCTATTTTGGGGTTAACTCTAAGGTCACGTTTCATGTTTGTTTTATCATTTAATGGACGTAAGAAAACTAATTGAGTAGCTATGTATGCTTGTTTTGAATTTTTATGATTAATATTTCATATAAAAAGTATTAATTTATATAAGAAAAGAAATGAAAAATGAATTATAAAACTCACATAATATTCTTCAATTTAAATATTTCCATTAATGAAATAATATTTATTTTGCCTTGTAAAACGACCATCAGTCACACTTTTAAAGCACCTTGGTAGTGTTAAAACTTGGTACTTCATTATGAAAAGGAATAACCGTATTATATAAGCTAACCATACAAGTAGATATGTATAAAAAAAATCATAAAAGTATTAATTTATCACCAATATTAAAAATCAATACATCAATGAATGGACTAATCGAAAATGGATCAACATGAATTATGACATCTTTATTAAAAAAAATTTAAGAAAATCTAAAAACAATGTCACACTAGTCTCACAAAATTGTTCCTCATATCATTTTTTATATACTTTTAATCCTTCCATCCCACAAAATTCTCATATTTTTCTAATTTTTTTTCCACAAAAATTTAAAAAAAAATCACTTTATCCAACGACCTAAAATATTACTTTAATTTCAAATTTATTATTCATTTTTCCACATATTATTAATTTGCATTTTTTATTAACTAAAAATACTATAATATTTTATAAAGTCATAAAGTTGATCAAACAGTGCAACTTTTTTTAACCAATACGAAATGAAGAAAATACACACCTTATCCAACAATCTAAAACATTACTTTAATTTTAAATTTATTATTAATTTTTTATACATATTATTCCTTTATACTTTTTTATTATCTAAAAATATCATAATATCTTATAAAGTCCATAAAATTAATCAAATAGTACAACTTTTCTTAAAAAACACGAAATGTTTTAAATTTATTATTAAATTTTTATACATATTATTCCTTTACACTTTTTTATTATCTAGAAATATTATAATATCTTATAAAGTTCATAAAATTAATCAAATAAGTACAACTTTTCTTAAAAACACTAAATGTTTTATGGGACAGAGGCAATACAACTTTATTAGCACCTTTTATCAACCAAATTTTGCCCTAAACAAAATAAGAATGAGAAAATGAAGGGTTGGATTAACCGTACGATCATAATCCCATTTGATTCTCAAAGGCCGGTGGAGAGAGAGAGAGGAGAGAGAGAGGCTCTACAATTTAATCCCCCTTCATTATCATTTTTCACTTTTCTATTGAAAAAAGTTCATATATTTATTTCCATTTTATTTATTTTGATTCCAACTCATGAGCAATGGTTAGATTTGGATTCTCGACGATCAAAAGCTTTGATCGGTGACTGCGCATTTCCATTTCAGTAAGTCGCTCGATTCCTCCCACGGTTTACCTGATTCTGCCGTCGAATCTTCATTGCCTTTGGAATGGCGGATTTTAAAATGTTCCTTAGCTGCTCTTCTCTCTCTCTCTCTTTGAATTTCGTTTTTCTATTTTTTATGCGAGGAGAATGTGTGACGTATAAGTTAGCTGTTTTGGTGTTCGGTGGGCAATCTTCTTTGCTTGTTTAATGATCATTCATATTATTCAATGTGGATTTAGACTACGCAGTTTCGCCGTTTGAAGTATGATGAACTGAATTCTGTTTCCAATTTATTGCATTTAAAGGTGTTGGATGAGATGAGAAAGAGATGCGCCTCCGAAATTTCTGTTAATTTCTTTATTGTATGTCATAGCTTATCGTCAGATTACTCTTTTCTTTCATGATTTGTGTATGTGTTCATAGTGTTGTCATTATGCCAGTCTGATAATGAAAAATCAGTATTGTAATGGGTTTGGTTTGCTGCAAATTTGGAAAATATTCGGTACTCTAGGTGGTTAAAGTTTGGAGTGTGGAAATGATCAATGGGTGTTTTTTGTTCTGGTAATAATCATATCAGGTACTTGCCTTTTACAAACACTGGGTATGGGTTTGCTGGAAGCTAGTAGTTTGTCTGTCGAATCACTCCATTGTGCCACTAATTTAGATTATGATTGAACCTAGTCTGGAAATTTACTTTGAATTTACCTTGTTTGATCAGTTTTAGAAACTGTTACTTCTTATTGATTTTTAAGTTAAAGTAATTAGATGCTGTTCATTTGTCAGTGCATTATAAGTCTATTACTTATTAGGTGAGAGATGGGATTACCTCAAGTATTATCTAGTGAAGCATCCGAGGGAAGAGTTGGACCATTGAGCACCTTTGTATATGGTGTGACGCAGTTTCGCGGTGTCAGCACTCACAGTGTGGATGCAGTGCGTTCGAGTGCTGCGGACCAAACACGTGGGAATTCAAGATATTATTCTTTGCAAGAATTTGGGTTGAAAACCTCCATGGGGTTCTCAAGCTCTTCTAGTGGATTTGAGGAAAGGTTTTCAGATGCAACACCTAAATCTGTTACTGCAGTGGTACCTTTTGGAGGAAGGATTGATCCATCAATTCCTGAAATTAGGAGAAATGTTCAACCTCCAATTTCAAGGATAGTTGGTTTCAACTGCATTGAGAAAGATTTGGTTGTTGGTGCGCCAGATGGTGCACTGAATTATTGCCACTCTCCTGCCAGCAGCACCTTGAAAGAGACTGAGTCGAGTGGATCACATGTCAGGAAGCGAATGCTATCTCCATTGACCAAATTGCTTATTCCTGAGCAACTCATTGGTGATTCTTTGGATATTGGAAGCAGGGATTCACCGAGCAGTTATCCTTCCAGTAAAGACGTGTCTGGTATTTCTTCAGTACAAGATTATAAAAAAGCAAACATCGGTGGAAAAAATCACTCAACTATACCAATCTGGTCCGTGACTAACTGCAAAGAACTAAATGGCCAGCTGCATGAATATAGAAGAAATACCTCACCTTTTTTTACTGATGGTCCGGTGTTGGGGGACAATGAACGAATCCCATTTTCAAATGTATCATCACCTGGAATTGATCAATTGTGTGAAATAGGTGATGTTGAATTTCACTCGGATGCAAAATCTATTCCAATTAAACCAGGTTCATATCCACACTCTTTCTCTCCACTTGGACCAAGATTTGGACCAGTAAATTCTGCAGCCAGAGTAAGAAAAGGCAGTAAAGAGGAGATATTGAAGAATGCTGCATATTCTCTCGATGAGAGCACATCAGGAGTGATCTTTTCCTCTAAAGAAGAGGAGTTCAGGATCAATAGAATGCCATGTGAAGACACTGACTGTCTTCAAAGAGAAGCCCAATGTTCATCCTTGGAAACTAATACTGGAAGAAAATGGCCTTTCTGCCAGAACCTCAGAAGTGGAAATTATAAAGAGTTTGGGAAAAACATGAGAGGGTTCCCCGTCAGGAGATCGTTGGTTGGTTCATTTGAGGAATCTCTGCTCTCTGGTCGACTTTCATTTGGAAAATGTAGTCAGGTCATTTCTTTTGTCACTCTATTTGTGTTCTTTTCTTGTCTGCTTGTGTCTTTAACCCATGGCAAAGTTCTAGATAGAAAAAACTTGAGGTTAACTAAGTTATATGGGTTATTTGGATAGTTATTGACACTATAATAAAATCAGTACTGTTCTTTGATTTCTCAGAAAATAGATGGTTTTCTTGCTGTGCTGAGCATAACAGGAGGAAATTTCTCTCCAAAGTCCCAAAAACTTCCATTTACAGTTACCAGTGCTGATGGAGACAGCTATTTATTATACTATGCATCTATAGATCTTTCTGGCAATTCGCGTTCTATCAATTGCAGCGGTGAAAATTTCAAAATCATGCCTGGCAACAGCGATGCACAGAGTAGCAAGAAACGTCTCCGTATTCCTATGAAAGGGCGCATCCAATTGGTATTTTCTGTTACTCTTCATCCTTTGCCGAATACTCAGTGTGGAAGTCAAGATTTCAATAATTAACGGAAGAGTGCTTAACAGGTCCTGAGCAACCCTGAGAAGACACCAATACACACTTATTTATGCAATTATGATTTGAGTGATATGCCAGCTGGTACCAAGGTGAGTTCTATTCTGTTCAACTTGAGGACATTTTGAGACAGAAAATGAACATAGGAATACATCTTTTATTGATCATGGCAAGTTATGCTCATCTACTATATGTTATGAAGACGCAAGCATCTGTTTACAGCCTTTTGAGGACATACACATTTGATTTTGGTTCGTGTTCTCTTGAGCTGTCAATAGAAAAGTATTTTATCTTGTTGATATATTGTATCGCTAATCGCTTACATTGTTATGATATTTTAGGTTTCTCATCAGAGTACTCTCCTATTAAGCAATGCATCTTAAGATTTTAGATTTTTTTACTTCTAAGTTTAGAACTACAAGTGGAATATGCCTTCATGATTCAAAAGCAGCGAGCAATTGGTGATTGCAAAGGACCTACATTTTGGAACGAGGGTTTGTATACTAAAAGAAATTTTTAGGAAGTACATCTGTTTGTGATCTCTAGTTGAACTATCATTGTTGTTAGTGCTAGTTCGATATTTTCACACTGTACTCTCTCTGTTTCGAAATAAATCCTTGTTTGAAAGCCAATATGGTGATTACTCAGCTAAATTTAATGAAACTTTTCTGTGTTCTTTTAAACAGACATTCTTGCGTCAGAAGGTATTCCTTTCTTCCTCAGGGTTAGATCCTGTTGTTGAAAAGGAGGAAGAGAAAACATCGAGCGAGCACAAGGCGTTTTCAGTATCAGTCGAAGCCTCAGGATGCAACTCATGCCAGAATGATGAGATGGATGCTTCTCACAAAAGTGAATCAAAGGGTGGACACACTTGTTCCAGGGTGAATGTGAATGCCAATGCTGTTGGTGCTCTTCGTTACGCCCTTCACTTGCGATTCATTTGTCCTCACTCCAAGAAAAGTTCAATATCAGCAGCAAAATCAGATGCTACATTCACTTCAGAAAGAAATCAAGCAGACTGCGGAGGACAACGGAGATTTTATCTTTACGACGATTTGAAAGTGGTGTTCCCTCAACGTCACTCGGATGCCGACGAGGGAAAGGTACATGTGCAATTATTTTATCACATCATCTCTCAGCATGGTCATATTAAACTTGATTTGATGTTTGTTGATGATGCAGTTAAACGTTGAATACCATTTTCCTGAAGATCCAAAGTACTTCGATATAAGCAGCTGAGGTATTCCCCCCTCAAGAATACTTCAATTCACTTCTTCTCTGTCATCTAGTTATAACCTGTAATGAAATTACATGAAAAAAAAAAAAAAGAAGAAGAATTCAGATGATACATTCACATTTCCTTATATTTATATATTTCGAATTTAGGAAGAGATGCTTTTTCACTTTCACTTTCACCTTTTTTTTTTTTTTTTTTTTTTGGCTATTGAGTAAGTTTGTTATCAATTCTTATCAAGAGTATAAGCAAGCATTATGCGTTGTAAATTCTAAATAAAATTTAATACTCTCGAGTAATTAGGTACTTTATGTTCACATTTTTTTTAATGCTCCTTATATTCACATTTAAAAATAAATGTCACCGAACATCATAATTTTGAAACAATTTAACTGCAAAAAATCCAACTGCAAAAAAACCTAACTGATAAAACAAGTTAAAAAAAGGTTGTTCTTAATATATTCATGAAGAAAATGAATATATACGAAAGTAGGTAAGTATGTGACGGGGTTCCCGTCCCATGCAAAAAGTTACATATTGTCATAAAACATCACTTTATTCAACAATCTCAAAAGTTACTTTAATTTCAAATTTGTCACTGCTTTTTCACACACATATTATTACTTTATATTTTTTATTACCTAAAAATACTACAGTACCCTCCAAAGTCAATAAAGTTGGTCAAAAAGTGCAACTTTTCTTAAATAACGTGCAACAATAAAGGTGAAAAGTTTTTCGGAACGGAAGGAGTATTTATTTTTTTTTATAAATAAATGAAACTCACACAAAAAATTACTCCACTTCTATGATTACATTTTTGTTTTTCATAAATGGAATTTACACAAAACAATTAATATATATTTATGTTACACACACAATACTTACCCATTATAAATTGAAGTATTATATATAATCTAATTTTCGATATATATATATATATAATAACTAAATGAAGTATAGGATTATTTTTGTGCATTTTTCTTATTTAATTTTTAAAACCAGGTAGGGATGAGATTTAGGTAAAACTAATTGTTAGATGTTATCTCACTCAATTTATTCTTTTATTTTTATCCTAAGATCTCAGTTGATTATATCTCCGTTTTTAGATAATTGTCACACATGAGATTTAAACCAATTTGTCACTATATACACAATACCAAGCAATAATATTATTTATTTTTCACCTGTTTATATATAATCCTATTTAGCCTAAGAAAAATAGTAGTAGGTGTTAATATTTGATTTTTGAAAAGAAGATTAATAAATTGGAGATAGAAGGTGTCGTAGGTATGTCACATGGTTTGTCCTCGTGGGTGTCTCTTTTTATAAAATTTGCCATTTTTGAGATCCAATAATTGTCTTCCCATTTTTGACACCTTTCTTGGAATATATATCAGTTTTAGTAACTCCTCTATTCATTTGCTTCCCTTTCTTATTTTCTCTCAAAAACCCCCCATGTAGAGTTCAATTGGTTATAGAGGTTTTTTTTTAAAAAAAAAATTAAGATTAAGGATCGAATTCCACCGTCATAGGGTGGGAGTAACCTCTCAAAATAAGAGGCTCCTTGTATGAAGTAGATAGTGATCTAACTTCTATTAATAAATTGAGTTATCGTAATTTATCTCTCCACCACTTTGTCGGGTTGGGATTTAGGGGTGCTTGGAGTGAGTAACTCCACCTTTTGTATCAATTATTTTATTCTTATACTCCTATGTCCTAAGATTAATTCACGCTTATTATTCCACATTATAAAAATAAAATAAAAATAATTAATTTTATTGACTTTTGTTAATGTTTTAGTTTTTGCAAATAATAAATAAAGTGTATAGTTATATCACAGATGTTAAGTAGGAGAGACAATTTTGAAAATAATTTTTGAGGTTATTAAATAAATATATTATTATTTTTATATGAGTTTGAAGGTTATCGTAAAACGAAGTAATTAGGAAATTATGAAAGTATTTTGTAAGATAGATAAAGCAATATTTAGATTCAATCGAATATCCTTTTTAAAAAAAATAGCAATTCTATAATCTAGAATCTGTACACCAGGCTTGTACAAACAACATACTCTAATTTTTATTAACTTTTCACTATTTTTATGGACTTTCTCAAGGATAGAAGTGTAGAAAGTAATATTTGTATATTTCAAATCTATATTGTGATGTATGTCATTTGGTACACCTAATATGTGGTAATAATTTGAAAATGAAATATTTTCAAAATCGTATAAAATATCTCGATGAATGACATGAGTTAATTCGAATTCATTAATACTATGTTCAATATGAATATTAAAATTATAAATGTAGTTATGATTTAGAATTTTAACATTCGATTTTTACAAATATTAATCGTAGTCCCCCCTCTATACAAAAAGACCATTATAGCCCTGTTGTGTGTGTGTGTGTGTCTGACATAACAACCACTGCACCCAAACAAGTTTACAATCTGCTGTCATTATGCATTCACCGCTCTAACACGTACCCACTCCAATATCTACTTTTACCATTCTGTCCCCCCCCCCCCCCCCCCCCCCTCCAGCTATTATTTATTTTCTCAACATTTTCCATCACATTTTTCACTTGCATGTCAATACATTTTATGGAAAACTAATGAAATTATTTAATCCAATTTATTAAATTACTAAATTAGGCTTTGCTTTCTAAGCATTACACTACAACATTAGGACCATGTCACTTTATCTCCAAAATAACTCCGCATATTAGGCCATGTACATATATAAGTAATTAATTTAAAAATAAAATAAAATAATTATGAAATAAAAATAGTTGTTGATTGGACAATGAGGCCTTTCCTTTGTGTATCAAAATTCTCATAGTACACGTCTCCTCACACCAAAAACATATATATGTATTTTGGATGTGAAGCCCATACTTTCAATGTCTTGTCAATTTCAGTAAATTAGTGTTTATTCACTACATCTAGGCCCCCCCTTTTTTCTTTTTTCATTTTTTTCATTTTAAACTTGCAATTTTGTACCACCAATTGTGCCATTGTATCATTTCATTTTGTAGCTTGTGTTACCTATTTCTATGCTATATCCTTCAATTATGTCACCTTTGAATCCCATATTCTCTTTTCCAAGTACTCATTTTGGCCCATTAGATGACCGCGCTTGGGTCTGCGCACTCGTTGTTCGGGTTATTCTGTCCCGACCAGAGTCTGTCCCTGATCGTGACAGCATAGCTCGACGGGAATGTTGGATGTGCCCGGGGAATGTGTTGGGGTAGCTAAATAATTGAGAGAGTAGTGTTTGGATATTGTTGATTAGTTGAATGTGAAAGTGAGTTCAAAGTGAAACAATCACAAAAAGTACATCCCCCCATATGTTGCTAAGTTTAGAGAAACATTAATCTGCAAGGCATGTAGTGGAATTATGCCCATTATAAGCTAAAACAGACATCTTTTTTGGGATACATATAATTTCTTTTGGGGTGTAGGGTTGTCCCATTTGGAGAAAATGAAAATGGATGGTTGTTTGGTTAAGGATTTGCAAAGTGTTGTGTTGCTAATTGTTGTCCTTATGCACAATTTTCTAATGCAAGCAAAATAATTGAGGTTATGGTGCACATCTTCTACTTATGGAAAATTGTCTATTCACATATTGCCCAACTTCTTGGAGTACTTCAATATTTCAACTCTTTGTATCATTTTCATTTAGGCAATTCTAGATTGAAGCATAATAATTTTCTACACGATTCCTATTTAAAAATTAAAAACAATTATAGCATTAAATTTTTTAAACACTAAGAATAAACATCACTCCCTCCATTTTATAAACAAATTTACACTTACTATTTTTGTCCATTACATAAACAATTTCACACCCTAAATAAAAAAATTATATTCAATCTAATAATCCTACAATATACTTTAATTTAAAATGACTACCCTTTTTCCAATTAAAATAATTTATTTAATAATTTATTTATTACCTAAAAATAATATACTACCTCTAAAAATAAAAATGAAAGCAAAAAGCTTAGCTATTACTACCACGATCATTTTGTACGGAAATGATCAAATAAACTTCATGTCGGTCAATTAAATTTATAACACATAGAAATGTAAGTTTTATTCTTTTTTGAATTAAATGTATGAAATTACAATATTAGGAGTAAACATAAATAAATAAATAAATAAATAAATAAATAAATAAATAAATAAATAAATGGTGTTGGAAGAGAGAGAAGAAAGTAACAAACTAAAGAAAGAGAGAGAAATATACAACACTTACACTCCCCCTGCACTGCACCTTCAGTTGCATTTCCACTGCTCACTCCTACACACTCTACACTGCACTACACTACTATATATATACTCCCTCTAACTGCAAGCATTCTCTCTCTCTCTCTCTCTCTCTCTCTTCTCCAAACTCACAACAATGGCGGATCCTGCAAGCACTTACGATTTCCTCAAGCTAAACTCTCAGCCACGTCCGAACAACCTCACTCCTCGATCTCCCTCAAACTCTTCCCGATTGTTCTCATGCCTCTACTGCACCCGTAAATTCTGCACTTCTCAAGCCCTAGGCGGCCACCAGAACGCTCACAAGCGCGAGAGAGCCGCCACTCGCAGAAGCCTCACAACCTTCCACTCACCGGCCGCCGCCGCCGCCGCGTTCGAACTCAACTCGCCGCCACCTTACGCTGCTTACTGGCTCCAGCCGTCGCTCGAAGGCGGCGCATTCAGCAGATCGGTTTCCGATCCGTTTCTGAGAGATGACTCCGGTGAGAACGTAAACCTCGATCTCACGCTTCGTTTGTGATCATTGATTCTGTTTCCATGCTTTTTCTTAACTGGATCTGCTTCATTGATCATAAATTAGGGTTTTAAGTAATAGGATTTATGATTTTTAATTTTCTGATTTCATCTGGAGATTCACATATATGCATGGTGGTGTTGGTTTCATGTTGATTATCCTTCATCATTATTAATTCTAATAAATTATTTATTATTATTATTTTTTTATTATTATTCAGTTTTAATATCCATTTGTACTGGAAAATATCATCATGAGGTTTAATATCCATTTGTGCCTTTCCATGCACAGTTTACTGCAGCTATCTTTCCTAATTTTGTTATTATTAATTTATTATTATTTTATTTTTATGAAGAAATTATTTTAGTTTTCTAAAGTATATTAGGAAAATTAGTTTTATTTTTTCGGTTGATAATGATGATATTTTCTTGGCAAAGTGAGGAAAGATTGGTGAGTTGGCGTGGCTGGCACTGTGGCACAGTAAAATTACATTTCCGTCCTTTATTAATATTACAATCTTTCAATATTCCAACTTTCTTTTAAAAGAAATAAAAAATAAAAAATCTTTCTGCATTTGCAATTCAATAAGTTGATGTAAAGATATTTCATAGGTTCTAAACCAAAAATAGTTATTTAAAATTAAACAAAAATGACATAGTATATAGTGATATATTAAAGAATTTCAATTTTTTTAAAAAATTATATATATATGCTGCACTAAATTAGTTATTTTACACAAGAATTTTAGTAATACATCATACAAGAATATATGAATATTACATAGCATATTAATGGTACATAAAATAATCAATTAATTTTCAAAATAATAGATTGAAAGATGCAACAGAGAATATTACTAAATAAGAAAAACAAATCTACATTTGGGCCCAATCTTATTAGATTTGTTGATTAATGGGCTTTTCTAAATTAAGTTTTTGTGGGATTATTATGCATTGAAAAATAATGATCTGTTTTTCCCCTTACCGGAAAATTAATTTGCAATATAGCCATAACAAAATTCGTCAATTAATTAATGTGAAGTTTCAATCGAACCTACAAATAATCATAAGAAAAAATTATTCAACGTGATTTTTTAAGCACAACTTGTTAAATACGGAGTACATAGTAGTATATGTCTACAATAATGTACTATCATAACATTTGACGCATTCATAATTAATTATCACTTTTCTTTTAAAATATTACTTCATCCATTCCATTTAAATGTACGTATTTTTTCATTTTAGTTCGTCCCAATATAAAGTGTGCATTTTCTTTTTTGATAAAAGAGCCCCACACAAATTAATTATTTTTTTCTCTTTGGGTCCACACATCACACTAATACACATGCATACTTTACATTAAATTATTATTTCTCTCACTTCACAATACATTAAAATATTATATCTCTTAATCTACGTGTAAAAAGCAAACTCGTACGTTTCAACGAGACGGAGGGAATATTATTTTTCAGTCATGCAAAAAATTAGTATTTATAAAATAGTAATTCACAACATCACTATTGCTTTTCATTAATTGAGTACATCTTATCCGTATCGATCGACGATCTCACACAAATATTTATAATATTAGTATATATATTTATGTAAAATATGTATTTAAATTTTAAAATAAATTAAGAGATTTATTACTTGGTGACCATGGTGATAACCAAAATGAAACAAACATTAAAAGTGATAATTTAAATCTTGAAAAATGATAGAAGGGTTAAATTTACTCTCTCTCTCTCTATACATAATAGTACATCATCATTATTACTTGACTAAGATCTATTTCGATTTTCGAATATTATTAATCTAAACAATACAAATGATTTCCTTCTAACAAATAGCAAATATGAAAAGAATACATAAATAAATAGGTAAAATTTTTCCAAGAATTAATGTGAATCTGTGAAGTCAAATGTGGGTACCTCAGAATCAAATCCATGAGTTGCTTGGTAACTCAAACGAGCAAAAATGTTCCTAAATGGATCATTCTCTCTCTTCTCCTTTAAATAGGCAAGACATCTTTCTACTTCACTCTTCACTTCTAAATACAATTCATGAGCATTCTCCCTGCTTCTCAGTTCTTGCTTCCTTCCTACAACCATAAAAAACATTCGTAAAACGATCTCACACACAACTCGAGCGTGCAAGAGACCTACCTTGCGTCTCGATTGGCTTCCCGAACAAGTAGTAGAAACGGCCCGGGACTTTGGGTACGATGATTGGGAGGTGTATATCTTGGTTCGAGACCTCTCCCCTCACCTCGTTTCTGAAATTGGATGCAACAAATCGTGTTGAGATGACAATTTGGACTTGACCCGTATACTAAAAAGAGAAAATGAAACCTAATTGACCCGGGTTGGACCAGGAGTTTCAACCCGAGTCAGATTGATCTAATCACAGGCCAACTTATTAGGCAGACCTAGGCTAATATCATGTTTGGTAACACTATAAATTGGATAGTTTAAAATGACTCGTGATAAAATAATACTCCATCCGTCCCACTAGAGTAATCAGATGATATATATATATATATATATATATATATATATATATATATATATATATGTATACCTCAAGTTGACAGTCTCATCGGTAAGTTCCTCAATAGCATTTCTGAAATAAGGAATGTTCTTCAGATCATCGTAATCAAACAGCAACTGACAACATCAAACCACACAAAATCCAATTCCATGTTAGAAAACATTGAGCAAAATGGCAAATCTAAGGAGCTAGATGAGCAAAGCTTACATGACCAACATCATCTTCTCCGACAGTACCAAACGGGACGATCTTCGCTCCAAATTTAGCCGCCATGCGGACGAACTCCGACTGTTCTGGCCAGAACAGTTGGTACTCCTCACCCTGAATTTAATTTCATGAGCACACTATTTTACTGACAACCTCAAACGACAGCGTTTAACGCATGCATGTTTACAACCTTACGATGAAGAGCCTCTCGTACTCCTCCAGGGTAGAGCAGAACATGAGATTTCGAAGAGAAAAGTCTATAGAAATTGGGAGCTGATACAGGAACTGCTCCCATGATCCTAAACGTGTCGAAAGACGACAGAGCTGGCAATCTTGTTTCTTCTTTGATCTTGTTAAACATCATCGGATGTGCCATTCCTCGTAAGATGATGTTTCTCTCCATCCAAAAACGAGAAACAAGAGGGACCAGTTCGAGGCCAAGCATCATGTGGTAGCCTACATACAAAACTGGTCCCTCTGAAGGGATGCCAGCAAGGCTTCTCTCGATTCTTCCATCTGGGAGAGTCGACAGCACCACCGGGCTCATTACATCCGTGATCCATCTGATTGACAACGTTAATGAGGGATTTTGAGGTAATAAAGTAGTGAATTGTTCATCAAGATGTTTTGAACTCACTTTTGTGGTTCGTACACTTTCTTGAATTCAGAAGGCGTTGGTGGGAAGTAATCCGAGACGCAATCATGGCGTCCGTTACGCCTATAAAAACTAGCTCCGGTTAAGATCGACAGGAAACTGATTCCATCTTCCTGCATGAAAATGGACATCATGAATCAACATACGAAAAAAATGATGGTGTATGGGGTTGGTTGGCCAACCTACCAAGAAGAGAGCATGGCCATTGTCTTCAAATACGCGTATTTGACACTTCGGCAGCGCCTTACAGAGTCTTTCGCCTTCGTCTCTGCTAGGCAGCAACTGATCTTGTCCACTGCAGAGTAAAAAACCAGATACTATTACAACTAAGTGCATTGTAAGTAATGGAATATTATTACAATGATACTATGAGATCACGAGAGATGTCAGCGATTGGATGACAACCTAGCAAGTATCAATGTCTGAGCTTTCACAGCATGAAGTCGAGAATTGGTGAATGCTGCAGCTGATTTCAGCATGTCGAGCTTCCAACGAAGTGTTTCCGCAGTGAACGCCTTAGATAGAACCTGTTTAATTTGTTCCAATCATCATTTTGTTCAACATAGATCAGTATAACCTAACTTGATCCGATAAAGAAACTCGTTCGATTGTTACAGATAGATACGACGACATTGCTGTAGTGTCCTCAGATATCTCCTTAATTTCTTGGTCAGAAGGAACTCCCTTCCCCATTGCTGATGCCACCACTTTTACAGGAGAACCTAATCAGCAGGAAAAGGATTCTTGTACTAAAATCACTTAAAAATACTACTCCACTATATAATAATAACGATCGAAACTTAAGCAACCTAGTAGTAAAGTCAGGACATAAGGCAAGCTGGAACTAATCTGATCAGGCAAAAACGCTGACAACGACAACAGAGCATCCGGCTGCACAAGAGACCTTCCAAAAGAAGTAGCTGTCGATCAAAAACAGACAAAGATTTAGTTCCTAAGATCACATTCACATGATCATGGTTGGTATATATCAAAGGTAATAATTCAGAATAACCTGGATTAGCCAAGATTAACATAAGATCGACGTCTGGATTACGAGCAGCAACAGTGAGGGCAAGACACCCCCCAAACGACTCTCCAACAAGGTATATAGGTCTAGTAGGGGCTCGAGAATACTGCATCCTAACAGCATTTTCGACGAATTTAACCAAGTCTGATAAGAGATGAAAAACAGGTCAGTTGCTTTGCCAAACATATGATCATCTTAAGACAAGAACACAGCTAGTAATCCTGTCGAAAAACCTGGGAATGATGTTCTGTCTGTGAGGGGAATGTGCATGCACCATATATCAAAAATCCTTGTGGCAAGACAGACAAATGAATTAATAACAGTAATTTGATCATACTTGAGATATAATATATAAACATATATATACATCCCATAAAATTACTCACTTGCTAAGCCTTTCATGGTGCAATACAAGTCCAAGTCCTACTCCATCAACACCTAATAAATGGAGTATATTTTTAGTGTCAAGTTGCCAATGTAGATCATTTTTACAACCAAAAATATAGGCCATTTATTACAACAAAAAATATCTAGCTACTGCTTAGCCTTAAGTGCATTACAACTCAAATATTGTGATTTTGGTTTTCTCCTTTTCTTTTTCTGTTTCTTTTTGTAACAAGAAAAATAAAAAGATTACACGTTCATGCAAAATTGCAAATGATAATTTTGAATGTGTTTATTAGTATGTTATTTTAAATGCATTTGATTTTGCATAATTAGAATGTACACTATTTTGCTTAAATTTTCTTCTAATTCCACTACAACAATATTTGTTTTATTCGATTCAACTATTTTTCTAAGCATGTTGGGATTTGTCTTGGTATTCTATGACAGAGGGCATTTGAGTAAATTTTCCATAAATTAACAAGGAAAGTTGAGTCTATTTCTGTGGGTACTTAACGTGTACGTTTCTCCCAAATAAAATTGGAAGTCATTAATGAATATTCATATCATTAATGGATCTTATAAGTTATAATTGGAGAATAGGATATTTCCTACATTTATTTCTAATAAATACTTTTTTCGAAAAGGGAATATTCAAATATTGGAGCGAAAAACATCATAATATTAATACAGCTTCATAATTATTAGTAAATAAATAAAAAGAGATAAAATACCAGGTAAATAGAGCAACAGAGGAGAATCTTTCCCCTGCGACGCGCATTCCAGCGGTGAAAACCACCGCGGCGGTCCACCGTCCGATCTACTAATCAAATCACGGCACTGGTCAAAGTAATCTCTCAAAGTCAACCTTCCGTCCTTCGGCTCCGCCTCCACCCCGCCGGCTCTGCGGTTACTCGACAGCACGACGCCGTTTTCGGTACCTGCGACTGTTGATCGTTCCGTCGGAACGGCGGATGTAGAAACCGAGAGGCATGACTTCGGGATTGACCTAAGTTTTCCGGTGACAGAGCGGCGGCGGATTGAGGGGAAGGTACCGGCGGCGAAGAGTCCAGTGCCGGTGGCGGCCATTGATTGATGTGTGTTATTTAATGTTGTAATGAGATTTGTGCGTGATTTGATTAGGACATCGTCGGCTGGAAAGTGTGAGTAGGAAATATTTTATGGTAGTCCTATCCTATTATTTTATCATTCCAGATTAATCAACGAGGGTCTTCCATCATTAGTGGATTATTAAAAGATAATTGTCGTTACGCTTTGAAATGAAGTATTTTAACACCAATAATTCAATGAGTGAGGCTCTTGTGCACCCGGGCGCATGGAGCAGATTTTGTGCGCCTTTACAATTTTCATGCCCCTTTACAATTTAAACCCCTAGCAATACATAGGTTTAAATAGGATTGGAGGGGAGGGTTGTGTTCACATGGGGACACGAAGCATCTTTCCATGTCCCCGGGCGCACGGGAGCTTTTACCTAATTCAATTATTTTAGAATATTTAGGGACTGATGAAATTTAATTTGGAATATAAAAAAGACACGCATTAAACTTATGAGATGTGTAACGTTAAATAATCAAGAGTTAAATATTTGTTTGGTCCCGCAACTTTTTTTCTTTTTAATTTTAGTCCCAAAAAAGATATTTGTTTATAATTAGTCCCATAACTTTCATTTTTCTTTAATTTTGGTCCAATTTTCGCCGAATTTGCCACCTGTTTCCGAAATTGGCAAGTGATGCTGACATGACGAGTCCAACCAGCCAAATATTGATGAAGCTTAAGAAGAAGAAGAAGGATAACACCAAAAATTGCAAAATGTTTATGTATGGGGTGACTATAAACGTTTTTGCAATCTTTGGTGTTGTCTTCATTCTTCTTCTTAAGTTTCATCAATCTTTGGTTGGTTGAGAAATAATTGGACTAGCCACGTCAGCATCGCTCGTCGGTTTCCGGCAACAAGTGGCAAATTCGATAAAAATTGGACCAAAATTAAAGAAAAATTAAAGTTATGGGACTAATTATAAACAAATATCTTTTTTGGGACTAAAATTAAAAAGAAAAAAAGTTACTGGACCAAACAAATATTTAACTCAATAATCAACCATAATTCATTGTCTACGCAATTACTACTACCGCAGAAATTTGAGTGGAATAGCCTCCAATTTTTATTTTTTCAAAGTAATTGTTCGGTTTCATTTTTATTTTCTAAAATAAAATTATAGTAGACATTATGAATAAATTCATAGAGGAAATGAAACTGTTCAACCGACTTAATTTATTTGCTCAAAATTCAAATATATTCATCCTAGAGTAACAGAGTTGTCCGGTAAATCACTATGATGTTTCATAGTACAGTAGTATACTCCCTCCATCCCATTTCAATGTTTACGTTTATTTTTTGCACGTTAATTAAGGAGTATAATATTTTAATAGATAGTGGGTGAAAAAATATAATATTTAATACAAAATGGGTAGGTGTATTAGTATTGGATGATATATTAATTGTTTTAGGTTGGTCCCATATTCCAAAAAGGAAAACGTAAACATTGAAATGAGACGCGCAAAATAGAAACGTAAACATTGAAATGGGAAGGAGGGAGTACTCCTTTCGTCCCGAACTTATATTCTGGAGTTTAAAAAAAGTTGATTTTTTATCAATTTTATTGACTTTTTAAGAATATTGTGATATTTTTAGTAATAAATATATTATAAAGTATGTTATGTATTAGGTGGAGGTAGTATTTTTGAAACTAAGATAATTTTGAGTTTATTGATTAATGTGAGATTTCATTTTTTATTATAAAAGTAAGTATAAGACAGACGAAAACAGTAACTGATAACATAAGTTACTAAGTGGTAACATAAGTTACATAACCTTGAAACTGAGGGAATATTAATAAATGATCATTAAATATCTAACGGTAATTGGTAACATATACTGTTTAATAAATACTTCATCTATACCATACTTATATTCACATTTTCCGTTTTTTTCGTTCCACACTTATATTCATCACCCAATAAAAGAAACTTCACATCAACCAATAACCTCAAAAGTTATCTTAATTTCAAAAATATCACTCACATCTAACACACATAACATACTTTATAATTTATTTATTACCTAAAAATACCACAATATCCCTAAAAAGTCAATAAAGTTAATCAAAAATCAACTTTTCTTAAACTCGGTATCTACAGTGCCGGCGAATATAAATCCGGGAAGGATGGAGTATATAATAATAGATTGAAAATTACAACCATCTAAAAAAAAGTCTTAAAGTAAAAAAGTGAGGTTGAGACGAGCTCTAAAATAAAAAAATGATCCGAGGGGAATGAACGTTAGTTGGTGAAGTTGAATGTGGGTACGAGAGATTGAAATCCGTGAATTGCTTGATAGCTAAAACGAGCAAAAATGCTTCTAAAAGGATCATTTTCTCTCTTCTCCTTTAAATAGGCAGTGCATCTCTCTACTTCACTCTTCACTTCCAAATACAACTCATCTGCTCTCTCTTTGCTTCTCAGTTCCTGCTTTCTTCCTGCAAACATTCCAAATTATTCAACATCAACATCTAGTCAAAGTCGAGCATGCAACCAAAGGATCGTCTCGTCTCACCTTGTGTGTCGATTGGCTTTCCGAACAAGTAATAATAACGCCCCGGGACTTTGGGTACCACGATGGGTACGTGTAGATCTTGGTTCGCGACCTCGCCATTCTCTCCCTCTCTGCAATGCAATCATACATGGTTCATATTGAGTTAATATCATACAAGACATCTGAAGAGGTTAAAAGAAAATACTTGCATCTTACTTAATTAAAACATTTATATAAATTATATTAATCCACCTATTAATTTGAACCAAACACACCCTACTAGAAGCACTTGTATCATTAAGGCTATGTTTGTTTTGAATTTAAGTTAGAGATAACAAATCATGATTAAGGATTAATTGTATTTAATTAATCTAACAAATCTATGTTTGTTTTGGAGATTTAAATAAGGTTGGTGCTATATCTGTATTCAAGAACAAAAGAGAAGATGTGAATGGATAATTGACTTAATAAATGATTTACTTATAAAAATGGTACTTGGAAAATAAGTGCATATCATACCTCAAGTTGAAAGTTGCATCCGGACCCTCTCCAAAAACACTTTGGTAAAATGGGATATTCTTCACATCATCGTAATCAAAGAGCAACTGAAAATTGAATTACACAAAATCCAGTTCCATGTAACGAATTGAATAAAAAGGGGGAAACTCATAACCTGCAATACTGAGCTTACATGACCAATATCATCTTCTCCGACGACTCCAAACGGTACGATTTTCGCTCCAAGCATAGCCGCCACATGGACAAACTCCGGCTGCTCAGGCCAGAAGAGTTTTTGCTCCTCACCCTGAAATGTTTCAACAAGTGCATCCTGTAAAAATCCATTTCATTCGAAAATTTCAAACATCACACTTATCACCTCACCTTCCGATGAAGAGCCTCTCGTGCTCCTCCAGGGTAGAGTAGAACATGAGATTTTGCAGAGACAAGCATGTAAAAATTAGTAGCTGATGCAGGAACGTCTCCCACAACCCTCATTGGGTCAAAAAATGATAGAGGTAGTAACTGTCCTTTCGACTCATAAGACAACCTCGGATGAGAGATTCCTCGTAAAACAATGCTTTTCTCCTCCCAAAAATGTGGAACCAGAGGGATCACGTCGATGCCAAACAGCATATGATTACCAACGTATACAGCTGGTCCTTGGGAAGGAATCCCAGCTAGACTTCTTTCGATAATTCCATTTGGGAGAGTTGAAAGAACCACAGGGTTCACTATGTCCGCAAACCGTTTGATTGGTAAAGTTCATTATTAATGACAGATGCAGCATAGAAAGAAATGGTCATAAAGTAGTGAGTTTATGCAGTAGATATTTTAACCAACTTTAAAAGTGGCTCATAGGCTGTCTTATATTCCGAAGGGGTTGGTGGGAAGTAATCTGAGACGTAATTGTGGCGTCCTCGACGCCTATAAAAACAGGTACAGATCATGATAGACAGGATACTGATACTGTCTTCCTGGATGCATATCAATATCATGAATCAACGTAGATGTGGAAAATGATACAGAAAGGGGCCACCTACCAGAAAGAGAGCATGGCCTTTCCCTTCAAACACACGAACTTGACAATGTGGTAGCAACTTATGGAGTATGTCGGCTTCCTCTCTGCTTGGAAGCAACTGATCTAGTCCACTGCAAAGTCAAGTCCGGATACATATAAGATAAAGGGCATTGTAAACAGTCGAATATTTGGGTGGTTTTATGATACTATCAGAGCTGGAGAGATTTCAGTAATAGGCTGACAACCTTGCAAGTATCAATGTATGAGCTTTCACAGCATGGAGTTGAGAATTGGCAGACTCTGCAGCTGATTTCAGCAGGTCGAGCTTCCAGCGAAGTGTTTCCGCAGTGAAGGCTTTTGAGAGAACCTGGTATATATCTCAAACATCATCTGCTTGACCATAGTTCATGAAAATGTACAACTTAATAAGTAAAAATAAGATCCATCAGAAAAGTTGGATTCATACAGAAAGGTAAGATGACATTGCTGTAGTATCCTGAGATATCTCCTTAATCATTTGGTCTGGAGGAAGATGTTTCCCCATTGCAGATGTCACCACTTTCACAGGCAAACCTTATCAGTAGAAAAGTTCTTAAGGATTAATCTTGTACCCCATAAAATCACTAAAAACATATAAAATCAACAGATTTAAGCAACCTAATAGTAAAGTAAGCACATAAGGCAAGGTGGAAGTAATCTGCTCAGGAATCAGTGCTGAGAACTGAAACAGAGTTTCCTGCTGCAGAAGAGATCTTCCAAAAGATGTAGCTGTTGATAAGAGAGCAAACAGACAACAATTTAGTTCATAAATTCCCATCCATATGATGGTTAGTAGCAAATGTAAGAATTCAGAATCACCTGGATTAGCCAAGATTAAAATAAGATCAATATCTGGATTACGAGCAGCTACAGCAAGGGCAAGACACCCACCGAGCGACTCACCAACAAGATATAAAGGTCTATTCAGGGATTTAGAATAGTGTATCCTAACAGCACTTTCGACAAATTCAACCAAGTCTGATAAGAGATGAGACATGTCAGTATACTAAACACAGCCAGCAATCGAGTCGAACGGAATAGAAACCTGTGAATGATGTTCTGTGCGCTATTGGAATGTGCATGCACCATATATCAAACATCCTTTGCAAGACAAAGAAACAGAACAGGAGAATTTAATCATGCATACTTGTGGCATGAAAAGAAATACTTGTATCCCAGAAATTATTTGCTTGCTAAGCCTTTCATGCTGCAGCATAAGTCCAAGTCCTAATCCATCAACACCTATATAATTGAAACAAAATTGCAATTATAGAGAATTTTTACAGCAAAAAATATTCAATTCCTTGTCTGTTTCTAAGGAAAGAGTTGAAACAATATGCAAATGATCACCTACTCACTACTCATTATGTAAATTTTTTTGTTAATTTAACAAGGGTGTTAGAGGTGGATTTTTTGCATTTAGCACTTTAACATGTGAATAATTTCTCATTCGAAGAGCTTTAGGAGATGCACTAACCAGGTAAATAGAGCATTAGATGAGAATCCTTTGCCTGCGACGCGCATTCCAGCGGCGAAAACCACCGCGGCGCTCCACCGTCCGATCCACTAATCAATTCACGGCACTGGTCAAAGTAGTCTTTCAAAGTTAACAGTCCGTCCATTGGCGCCGCATCATTCTCTCCAACTCTGATACTGCTTGATGGCTTCTTCTCCAAGACGCCGTTTTGTGAACCAGATTGAGCCGCGCCTGTTAATCCTGGCTGTTTTTTCTGACGGAAAGCCGGTGGCAGAAACCGAGACATTAAACTTTGAGATTGACCTAGGTTTACCGGTTTCGAGCGATGCATTGCGGCGGCGGAGTGACGGCCAGGAACCGCCGCCGGCGGAAACTCCAGTCCTGATGAAAGCCATGGATATATGTTGAAATTGATATTGAAATGTATAATAGAAGATTTCATTGATCTTGTTTGAATTGTGTTGATTTTTACAAAGTATGAACTACAATCATATTTATACACAAAATGAAAGAATATGGCTGTTGTAGGTGGGAGACATAGCTGTTGTAAAGAAGCCTTAATTTGAGGAAGATGTTTCAATCTTCAACACTCCCCCTCAAGTGTAGGGGTGAACGGGTTGATCACTCCTAACTTGTCAAGAATGAACTTATTCCTTGATTTGTCCAAGGCTTTAGTGAAAATGTCTGCAAGTTGATCCTTGCTCCCGATATAAGGTGTTTGAATCATCCCGTTTTGAACTTTGTCTCGAACGAAATGACAATCCACTTCAATATGTTTTGTTCGCTCGTGGAACACCGGATTTGAGGCTATGTGGCGAGCAGCGTTGTTATCACAATGCATTTGAATTGCTCCTTTGGTTTGAATGTTCATATCATCAAGTAGTTGTTTTATCCAAGTAAGTTCACTAGCAGTTGATGCCATTGCCCGGTATTCTGCTTCGGCACTTGATCGAGCCACTACGTTTTGCTTTTTACTTTTCCAGGTTACTAGATTCCCTCCAACCATAGTGCAAAATCCCGTAGTAGATCGTCGGTCAAAACTTCCTGCCCAATCAGCGTCTGTATAACCTTGAATACTTACATCGTTGTTATTTTTTATCCAAATTCCTTGTCCCGGAGTTGATTTTAGATATTGGAGGATCCGATCAATAGCAGCTAGGTGAGTGGTCCGAGGTGCCTGCATAAATTGACTAACAACACTCACAGGAAAAGCAATGTCAGGACGAGTAACTGTTAAGTAAATAAGTTTTCCTACGAGTCTTTGGTACATGCTCACATCTTGAAGGGGAGATCCATCTTCTGAGTTAAGTTTAGCACTGGTTTCCATAGGAGTGCTAGCGGGCTTAACACCGAGTTTTCCTGTTTCTTGAAGAAGATCAAGGGTATATTTTCTTTGAGAAAGGAATAATCCTTTTGTGGAGTGAGCTATTTCAATTCCAAGAAAATATTTAAGAATACCAAGATCTTTGATATCAAAAGTTTGTTTGAGAAAGTTCTTAATATCTTGAATTTCTGTTTCCTTGTCACCGGTAATAATAATATCATCGACATAAACTAAAACAATAATTGAAGAATTTGAGGAGATGCGAGTAAATAGCGAAGAATCAGCTGAACTTTTTCGAAAGTTCTGAGAGAGTAATGCATGACTAAGTTTAGAGTACCAAGCTCTGGGAGATTGTTTTAGACCATAAATAGATTTGTGAAGTTTGCAAACAAGGGTAGAATCTGGATTTTTAAGACCTTGAGGAAGAGTCATGTACACTTCTTCTTCTAAATCTCCTTGTAAAAAGGCATTTTTAACATCCATTTGATGAAAAAACCAATTTTTATTAGTGCCTATAGAAAGAAGAATTCTTACCGTGCTCATTTTAGCGACGGGTGCGAAAGTTTCTTCATAATCAATTCCATAAGTTTGAGTGAAGCCTTTAGCAACAAGTCGGGCCTTATATCTTTCGATTTTTCCCAAACTATCATATTTAACTTTATAGACCCATTTGCACCCGACTGCCTTTTTTTCTTTAGGGAGATGAACAAGAGACCAAGTATTGTTTTTCTCAAGAGCATTTAATTCTTCTTCCATCGCTCTACGCCAAGTAGGATGAAGATTAGCTTCTTTGAAGTTTTTAGGTTCAATTTGATTTATGCAGTTTAAAAAGGCATGATGCGATTTGGAAATGTGGGAATAAGAAAGAAAGTTTTGGATAGGATACGATACCGAATATGTGAGGTAATCTTTCAGTTTAGTAGGCTGTCGAGTTTGTCGAAGAGATCTCCGAGGTGAGTTAGCGCGAGTTGGGTTCTGGTTTTGATCTCCCCCTATCGGAGCATTTTCTTCGACTGGAACGTGATCTCCCCATGTCGGAATATTTTGATCTCCCCCTATCGGAGCATTTTCTTCGATTATATTTTCATCATCCTCGAGAGGAATCGTATTGATCAAATCATTATGATGATCCTGAGAAGGAGTAGGAGCTAAAATAGGAAAAACAAAGTCGTTAGTATCAATGGAGGAGTTGTCAATAGAGTAATAAGGATCATTTTCATTGAAGGTAACATCTCTTGAAATATATTGCTTTTTAGTAATAGGATCATAACACTTGTAACCTTTTTGAGATACCGAGTAGCCAAGAAAAATAGCTTTAACCAAAGAAGGACTAAGTTTATCAGTTCGGTTAACGTGAACAAAACACGTACATCCAAAAGTGCGTAAATGATCAAGACCTACATCCCTGTTAAAAAGAATTTTGTGGGGACTAAGGTTATTGAGATTAGGGGAAGGTCGACGATTAATGAGGTAATTGGCAGTTAGAAGAGCATCTGACCAAAAATGTTTTGGAACATTATTTTGGAAAAGAAGAGAACGAGTAACTTCGAGGAGATGACGGTTTTTCCGCTCTGCAACCCCATTTTGAGCAGGTGTGTAGGGACACGAGGTTTGATGAATAATTCCATTATTTTTTGTAAAATTTTGAAAATTTAAGTTTATAAATTCAGTTCCATTATCCGTTCGAAGAATTTTGATGGACTTGTTGAACTGATTTTTGACGTAGGCAGAAAAATCTTGAAATTTTGCGAAAACTTCGCTTTTGTTTTTAAGGAGAAATATCCAAGTAAGCTTTGAAAAATCATCTATAAAACTAACATAATATCTAAAACCATTATAAGATGTAGTTGGAGCGGGACCCCAAACATCTGAGTGGATCAAATCAAAAATAGATTTTGAATTCGAAGAGGAATTTGTGTAAGGGAGACGTGTGTGTTTAGATAAGGAACAAATATCACACTTATCATGATATGACGAATTAGGAAATATTTTGTTGAAAACTGAATTGGACGGATGTCCAAGACGTTTATGCCAAAGGGACATATCAAAAACATTTAAAGCAATACTAGGGAAATTAATTAGGTATAAATTATTGATACGAACTCCTTTACCAATCGTTCGTCCCGTCAATCTTTCCTGAAATACAACATCAATGTCAGTAAATATAACTTGACAATTTAATTCCGTGGTGATCTTACTAACGGATAGCAAATTCAAAGTAAAAGATGGTACATAAAGGATATTGTCGATCTTTTTAGAAAAAAGATAACTTGATCCTTTTCCACGAATTGGAACGGCAGTGTTATTAGCTACTTTAACATTTTGAGAGTTATCTAAAATTAGGGAGTTTTCTAGAAACATCGAACGATTTCCGGTCATATGATCGGTTGCTCCGGAGTCAACTACCCAATGGTTAGAAAAATTAATATTATTATTTGATGAAAACATGCTAGAGCAATTAAAGGATTTTGTGTTTAAAAAATTTGGGTTTTGAAAATTGGAAAAATGAGTGGGCTTATTTTCAAAATTTGATTTTAAATTTTTTGGGCCCAATGAAATATTATTAGGTAAACAAGTAAATGGACCTGCATCCACTTTTGTGGTGGATTGAGAGGAATTTTGGGCTTGGAGTACTTGGGCCACCTTTGCCACCAAAGAGGAATATTGATCTGGGCTCAAGTGTTGGAGAAGAAGCTCAACTTCATTTTTCTTTAACTCAAAATTGATTTGGGCCTGCAGGGCTTGAACAATTTGGGCCACAAGAGAAGAAAGGTTTGGGCTCAAGTGTTGGAGAAGGCCTGCATTGATAGGAAGTGGGCCTGGCCCATTTCCTCTTGATATATCAGAGCATCCGCCTCCCACTCCAACTCCCACTCCCACTCCATGACCTAATTGATGTCCTGCTGCAAACGGTGTTGGCGGCTCTTTAGTCGGAAGCATGGTCGGAAGAATCGTGGCGGCGGTGGTGTTCAGAACGGGCAGCAGCGGCATCGTGTTCCAGCGAACGGGCGGCGACGGGAATAGCAGTGGTCGGCGGCCGGTGGCGTCAGTGAAGGACTTCTCCGGCGAGTTGGTGAGGCGGCGATTACTTTCAGGCGTCGCTTAGTGGCCGTCGAAGGGTCGCGTTTCCGAATGGTCAGCGAAGGAGGGCTGCGGAGTCTCTGCGGATCTGAACCACCGGCGGCTGAGAAACCCTAGCAACGAGACCTCCTCCCAGCGGCGGCGGCGGTCAGCGCTTACAGAGGCAGCTTCGGCGACGAGTTTCTGGAGATCCGGCTGCGACTCTTCGCCGGTGAGTGCAGGTCTGGCAGGCTGCTTCGTGCGGCGTCCCGGCGGTAGAAGGCTGGAATCGCCGGCGAGTCAGTCGCCCAGCCTTGGTGTCACGTTCCCGGCGGGCTTCAAGCCAAGGTTGGATCCGACGCTTTTTCCGGCGGGCTTCGAACAGGTCGTCGGTGTTGAGCAGTGGCGGTTGAACTTTTTGACCACGGGCGGCGAACGGTCAGCGGCTTCGAGTGGCAGTGGTGGTGACCTTCGACGAACACGGAGGTCCGTGGTGGCGTACAGTTCGACACAGTTTCAGCGTTCTTGTGTGTGTTGCCGTGGGAGTCACTGCAAGTTCTCTTTTGAATTGAGACTTGAATTGATTGAATGAAGAAGAGGATGAAACTCTTTTGAATTAAGACACCTTTAATGGTGTTTTTGTAGAATGCTTGAATCTCTTTCAGAAACAATTTTCTGAAAGGTTCTCAGAAGAAGAGGATTAAACCTCTTATTAGAAGTAGAACACCTTTAAGGTGTGATTGATAGATTGATGACAGAGGAGAGGTTAAACCTCTCTTTGAATCAAGACACCTTAGAGGTGTATATGATCTGTTTGAACAGATTTGAAGGGCTAAGAGACAGGATTAAACCTGCTCTGATACCATGTTGAAATTGATATTGAAATGTATAATAGAAGATTTCATTGATCTTGTTTGAATTGTGTTGATTTTTACAAAGTATGAACTACAATCATATTTATACACAAAATGAAAGAATATGGCTGTTGTAGGTGGGAGACATAGCTGTTGTAAAGAAGCCTTAATTTGAGGAAGATGTTTCAATCTTCAACAATATATCTTAATATTTCTGCGTGATTTGGTGAGAAAACAAGCCGGATTCATCGCGCATCTGACAGTGGAAAACATCATATAGTACGTAATTTTCACATTGGAGATGAATTACAGTTCACACAACTGTGGATCTTCGAATTGAAAATCATCGTCGTTTGCCGTATTTCAAAGGAAACGATTACACAGACAGATCGACGAAATCAACTTGGAATATAAAATCTTGTTGGATTAAATTACTGAAGTGCCAAGTGAAAATAACAAAATGAGAATCATAATCATCATTTTATGAAATTGAGTCTACCGCAGAAAGATATGTGAAATAGATTTTGTTTCCTGAAAATATGGATGAATATTCCCAATTTTACCGTTACTCTTTTTTTGTGGGCCCACAATTAATTTCCCAGCTGATCAGTTTGGGCCTAATAGGGCCCGAGGTTGAACGCCCGATTATGCACGTAATCTCAGCCCTCTATTTTTCCTGATCAAATCTATTGGTCCGTTGAGCCCAAATAAATTCTATTTCTCTAATTAAAATAAAACTTATGGGCTATATTAAATACGCATCAAAGCCCAACTGAAAAGGCCCACTTATTAAAAATATATTCATATGTAAACAGCTACTTTTGTTCATTTGTTGATAATTTGGCTAAATCATTATCAATTAATTTTAGTTAACATGAACTTTGAAAATTTTGAACCTTAGAAAGGTACATGTAATTGACCATATATACAAATATGGTTACATTTAATTTATTAATTGGGGCTTCCCACAATAACATAGTTAAATAGTCTCTCTCACCATACTGATAGTATAACACTTCATTATTATATATTAAAACATTATATCTCTTAATTTATTAAACATTAATAATATTATGAGAAAATAGATTTTTTCGTCCGTTAACTTTGTTCAATTTTGAATTTAGTCCATAAGTTTTTCACTTTTTGAAAATCGTCCATTATATTTGCAAAATTTTGAAAATCGTCCATTATATTTGAAAATTTTGAAAACGGTCCATCATGTTTACCAAGTTCAACAAAATCGTTCGTTTCAACAGGTTATTAGCAGGTTATTCTAAAAGATAAAAATAAAAAATATGTAATATATATATATATATATATATATATATATATATATATATATATATATATATATATATATATATATATATACTATTTTACAAAAAAAATAGCCCCCACTAAGAATTTATATTATACTCCCTCCGTCCTGCTTTTGTGCACGTTGATTAAGAAGTATTATTATTTAATATGTAGTGGATAGTTGTATTAGTGGGAGTGTGGACCACATATTTTAATTGTATTAGTGGGTGTGTGTAGATCCCATTTGTGTAAAAAATAAAGTGACTCTCTTTGAAACGGACGACCAAAATGGAAAAAAGACCATCTTTCGAGCGGATAGAGGAAGTATCAATATTTAGTTAAATTTGCTCCACTTTAGTATTGAAATTAATATTATTTATTTGGTATACGGAAGTGAAAAATGAAAAGTGAGATAAAATTGATTAAATAAAAATATGATATAAATTAATTGGAGTTAAAATATTCAAATGACCTGCCATAGCAGGTCAAAGGACCAAAATGTTGAATTTTATGAAGTTAATGGACTAATTTCAAAATTGTTATAAAATTAACGGACTAATTTCAAAATTGAAAAAATTAATGGACTAATTTCAAAATGAGTGAAAGTTAACGGACGAAAAAATATATTTTTCCTAATATTATATTTTTAATTTTCGTGCAACGATAAATATAAGTACCACTTCCTCTAATACAACTACCCACTACACATATAATTATAATACTCCTTAATCTATGCGTAAAAAGCAAACGATTACCTTTACCTTGGCCGGAGATAGTAATATTTTTTATACGTGAAACAGTTTCATGCAAATTTTTCACTTCTACTTATTGTTGATTAAATAATATTTTAGCGTACAATAATGTTTATCAAAATTATGATCAATTAATCTTATAAAACTTATTAAAGTCTTTTATGATGGGTGATTGACAGTTGACCTTGCAACAAACAATATACTTTTAATAGCGATTTTAATTTTCTAATACATAATACGTAATATTTCTCATGAAATTGATATTTGGCTCAAATTATATGTATGTACAAATTTGTAAGAAATAACTAGTTTAAGTTTCAAAATAAAAAAGTTTAGTGAAAAGGATTTACAACCTCTTTCTTCTCCAACTACAGGCTTTACCACGCGGCAATTACAGGATTTTTCATTTTAAATATATAAATAAATAAAATTAGTCTCATACTCTTGTGAATTTCAAGACAAAATATAACGATTTTAAAAATTAAATACTTCATTCTTGGAAAAATCTTATTATAAAAATAATAATCTAAAGGATAGAATATTAATGAATATAACAGAGTAAATAAAAAATATACTCAAAGACTTGTGTGAAATGTCTCGCGTAAGTTTTTATGTGAAAATGGATAAAAAGTTATAATATCATTAATGAAAAGTGATACTCAATCGATAAAAATTAAAAATGGTGCAGTAAATTATTTCATGAACAATTTATAGTATAAATAAAAAGTAATAACATTTTATATCAAAATTGATAACTAATTACGAAAGCAAAAAATGGTCTCTCCGTAAAATAGCTTCTCACAACTCTTGCCCAAAAAAATACATTCAATTAATTACGAAGAAATCCATTTTATCATTTTAGACTACCAATTCAAAAATATTCATTTTTTTTATAAAAGGCCCTATACAGGCACCATCGTCTATACAACTCCTACCACACAAAATAATAATACTTTTTAATTTAAATATATAAAAAGAAAATGAATATCTTTAATTTTTTCGAATGGAATATGGAAAATTGTGAACAAATATTAATTAATGAGATATACTAAAACTTGAAAAGTGGGGTGGGTTAAAAACTAGCAATAAAATTTATTAGTATATACTCTTTCCATTTCATAATATAAATCGACACATTTTACTTTTTTTTTTTACATTTTCTTCTTAAAATATAAATACACTCAATACAATTAACTTTTTAATATACTTTATTTTAAAAAATACTACTGTACTTACTTAAAATACATAACATATTTTACCATTTATTTATTATTCTTAAATATATATCAAGCTAAAAAGAAAATACAATAACTAAAAAAATAAATAAGTATCAAAATATATAAGAAGGAGAGAATATAATTTGGCAAAAATTTGTGTGAGACCGTCTCACGTTAAGGCTTATGTGAGACGGTCAAAAAGTGATAACTTTTATACTGAAAAGTGATAATAAATTAATGAAAAGTGATAATGTTATTTCATAAACAATTTATAGTATAAATGAAAAGTAATAACATTTTATAGCGAAAGTGATAACTATTTTAAAAAGTGTAAAATTGTCTCACTTGAGAGTATCTCACGCAATACTTACTATTTTGAGTTCTAAAATTCAAATTCTATTTTTTTTTTCTCAAACTATAATATAGAGGTTTGCCGAAAAATGGAATAGTGCTATCCCTAAAGAGTTGGAACACTAATAAAAGGCAAAATTAATTAACTTATTTAGAAAAGAGATTCTAAAATTAAGAAGATTAGTAGAAATGAATGAAACAATTAATATTTTTTTCATGTAATAAACTAGTAATACATTTTTAACAAGTAATTGGTGCCTAATATATATATATATATATATATATATATATATATATATATATATATATATTACAAAATTAGAAATTAATTTGAAACCTTATTATCTATTTAATCTATGAGTTGATATTAGATGAATCTGGTCAACTATTTTACTCATATTTGAATTAGTTTTTTTCGATAATATATTATGTGTTTTTTAATAAATACTATATTATTTTTTTATATTTCGCTTTAATTAAAAAAAATCACTATAAATTTTACTCTATATATGTAACATGTTATAAATACGTTACACATTCAAGCTTCATCTTCTTCTTCATTCAAAATTATCAAAATTAATTAATTATATAGTAAAGAATGGATCAAGAAGTGAAAGGTGCATTCGAGATATCATCGTCTCCTGAAAATAGCAGAAACACCCCCAAAAGATTGTGCTACTTTGCACAACTGACCCTCAGAATTCTGGTAATTGCATTTACACTCTCCGCCGCAGTCCTCATGCTCTCCAGCCACCAATCCGTCGCCGTTTTCGGCATTATCATGGACGCCCGTTACACCTATTCCTCTTCTTTCAGGTTTTTTAAATCAATTATTTTATTTAATTACATATATCCTTAATTAATTTTCTAAATAATTTATTAAATTTTTAAAAAAAATCTCTCTCTCTCTAGATTCAAGTTGATTGCAGATTGCATAGTATGCGGGCTCTCTGTGGTGTCAGTGATTCCTGTAATTTCACTAAACGGGCCAAAATCAAATCCCAAAAATTACTTCTATTTGCTCTTGCATGATTTGGTGATTAATTAATTTCTTTTTATTTTAATTAATTATTGTATTTTAGGTGGAGTAATTAATTAATACTAGCGATGTTGATTATTTTGCAGGTTTGCGCACTCCTGTTGGCATCCGGAGCGTCGGCGGCGATGGCGATCGGGTACGTGGGTCGGGTCGGCCAACCTCAATCGGGTTGGCTTGCGATATGCGATCGGCTCGAGAAATTCTGTGAAAAGATAACGGCGTCAATTGCGTTGTCTTTCTTTTCTCTCATCTTCCTGCTGCTTCTTACAGTCATGTCAGCACACAATCTCAAATCTCACACTAATTTGGAAGGATTTTGAATTTAATTTCATAAAACCAAAAAGGGCAAATTAATTAAAAAAAAAATTCTCATTAAGATAATGTAATGAATTTATTGCATGTGTCTTTTTAATCTTCTTTTAATCAGGTAGATTTTAGCATGATGTAATATTAAAATTATTAAACAGTTTGTATTTATTGTGTATATATATTATTTTGGTGTAATATAAAAGATGATGCACAAAAAATAAGTAGGAAATTGTGTGTTGTTAATATATATATATATATATTGACTCCAATTGCATATGTGTATTTTTTAACGTTTGAATGTATTTTATTCGAAATATTGTGGGCATGTTATTTAATGTGATGCGTTCATATTTTAGTTAAGGTTTTCTCATTTGCCATAAAACCATATGATGAGTAGGAAAATAAATGTGATACCAACTAAAATTAATTGTAACAACATAATACTCCCTACTAAAATTAAATTAAATTATGTATTTTATAATTATATATGGTAGCAAGCATCAAGTAATAAGTTCTAAAATCACACACCACATAATTATTTAGTCCTACTTTAGTACACATTATTCCAGTTTGTTTTCAGTGACCTACCTTTTAGAATAGGAAATTAAATTAAGGAAAAAATTAGCATGAAACCATTTTCACAAGAAAAAATTAGCATGGAACTATTTACACGGTAGAATTGAGATTATTTTTTAACATAATAGAGGGTAACTTTTTAAAATAATAAAAACAACAATCTTTAGTATAAAAAATAATATTACTATTATGTGTAAAATCTATCAATTAGAGTAATCATAAACATTTTATAGAGAAAATTTTTGATATTTTAAAGAATAATTTATTTTTTTTAAAAAAGTACACCATACAAGATACAACTTGTTCCATTTCATTCCACTTTACACTACTACTATTTTTTTTATCGGTAAATATTAGTTGTTAGTATAGTTAGTAGTTACACCAAGAACCCTTACAATTCCTATCTCCAAGCCCTCCTTATAACTCTCCTCCTAATTCGTTCACCTTATAACCCCTATCTCAAAGTCCTCCTTATAACTCCCCTCCTAATTCGTTCCTAAGGGGAATCAAATTTGGGTCTCTCACTTAAATGAGGAGCTCAATGACCAGGTAGGCTAACCTACCTAATTACTTTACACTACTATTATTGAATTAAATATAGTTATAATGCAGATTTTCTATTTTAGGATGGTATTCTATCTAATATTTGAATTTTTTTTATTTTTACATTTCATGGTTATCAATGGACAATGATGTTGAATGATTAATGTTTTTTTTTTTGGTAATTAAAGTTTATAGTAATTATCAGTTCTTCAAGTTTGAAAAGTTGACGTTGGTGACAGTGGAAAATTAATTACAGAATATTATTTAAGAAAAAAAAACCTAAAAAAGGGTGACGTTTTTTGCATTTTATGTTTGTTAAATTATATACTCCCTCCGTCCCACAGCAAATGTCTCTTTTTTCCATTTTGGTCGTCCCACCCAAAGGATCATCTTTCCTTTTTTACACACATGGGACACACTCATCCCATTTAATACAATTAAAACATGGGCCCCATACTCCCACTAATACAACTACCCACTACATATTAAATAATAATACTCCTTAATCCACGTGCCAAAAAGCAAAAACTACCATTGTCGTGGGACGAAGGGAGTATATAATACTCCCTCCGTCCCGCACCAAGGGTCTTTTTTTTCCATTTTGGTCGTCTCACCAAAGGGTCCTCTTTCCTTTTTTATACACATGGATCCCACACTCACCCACTAATACAATTAAAATATGGGGTCTACACTCCCACCAATACAACTACCCACCACACATTAAATAATAATACTCCTTAATTTATGTGCAAAAAATCAAAATGCACCCTTGGTTCGGGACGGAGAGAGTATATATTTTTTGAATTATTAAATTATTTATTGGAGAAAGACATATGCAGGATTATTGTATGAACAAGTTGTTTTAAAAAATCAATTAATTTCTATTTATTTCATTTTTTCATATTTGCTTCGTTTATTCCCAAAAGATTGTCGTTTGATAAAAGAAAATCTAATGTCATTTCTTGTTTTCGAAAATCAGGACAAAATTTCAATTTCAATTCTCCAATACTCTCAATCAACGAACAGGAGAGAGAAAGGTGAAGCATACAATTTTGATAAAGAATTAGAGTGATACTATATATTAAGAAAGAAATTAAAGAAGTAGATTACAAATTACAAGAGATTAATATCATACATCAGATAATTAATTGATCTTAATCAAGCACGGTCAGAAAATGCTTAGCAACAAACATGGATCTTAATCAATCTCAGCCTTTCATCACCATCAAGTCTGTGATTCATCAGCACCATCATTGAGATGTTCTTTAAGTGGCTGTCCAGCTGGCATTTCCCACTTCCCAGAATTCCACGTAGGATCAACTTCAGGCAATTCATACTCATCTGGTCTCAATGACAACTCAAATTCTGGAACATCTGGCAAAATTTGTACACCCCTGCATTGCAAAAAAAAACTATATACTGAATCCCTTATTCCACTATTCCACAATGATGTTTTAATGACTATTAAACCCTTAAACACTAGCGTAATTTAGGCATTATAACATGTGACAAGTATTTAACAAAAAAGAATAGAAGATGAAACACGGAAACAAAGATAGGTGATTTCGTCATATTACGCATAACATTTTCAAGAAAAAATGAATGTACAAAGAAACAACTTGACTGAGTTAAGACCACTCACTTCTCTTGGTCCAAAAGATAGCCATACATCTCCGATTTCTTGGATGCAGTTTCGGGTACTTTCTTCTGTAAATGTTTCACTGAGCCCCACGGCGGCGAAGACCTAACCGGAGACGAAAATCAGAACGTCAGATAAAACAATAAAAGGCAACGGTTTCACACAAGATTTTGTCATCTCGTTTTTCAACCTTGTTATCGGATCAGCGAGGCAAAAGGTAATGCAAGCCTTCTTGCTCTCAGCTAGCAACTCCTCTGCAGCTAAGAAACAACACAATGCACTAACATGGGATGAAGGATCGGCACCCTTGTCGACGATAAGACCGTGTGTAACAACAAATTTTGTATTTATAATAAAATAAATACAATTTGAGTACAAAGATGATTTCTTAATGGATTTAATTTGAAGAAGATGTAAGCGGGTTACAATCTCAATCAATCCTCTGATTCTTCTCTCGAACCAATGTGACTTTGACTTTGACTTGACTTGTGTACGCGCTGACTTTGTTGACTGCGCTGACTTTGTGTGTTGAGTCGGTTCTTCGTCTGAAGCTTGTCCGAACTCGGATTTAAAGTGTATAACGTTAATCCAGAGGGATCGAACCTTTATTCGGATTAAAACGCTATTCTTGAAACTATAACGTTAATCCGGAGGGGTCGAGCCTTTGTTCGGATTAAAACGTTATTCTTGAAACCTTCCGCGAAGAACGCTGAAGAACTTGAGTTAAATAACGCTGGATCGGAGGGGTGCAGAACCTTGATCTCCAATTGGTGGCTATTACTTTTGAAGAACGCCGGATCGAAGGGGTTTAGAACCTTGATCTTCGATTTGGCAGCTGTTCTTTTGAAAAACGTCGGATCAAAGGGGTTTAGAACCTTTCACTTTGATTTGGCGGCTGTTCTTCGCTTGAAGATGCTTGAAGTATTCAAGGGAGCACTGCTCGTGTTCTTGATCTCTTCAGAGCTTTTGTCTTCAGATATTTGTCTGTCCTTTCAAATGAAAGAAGAGACCCCTTTATATAGGTGAAATGTGGAGACTCCCTCATTAATGCCCTGCATTTTGATTGGTCCAGGCTGATTTGACCTGATTCTGCGGGCTTGGGCCTCCACTTGTTTGGGCTATAATTAGGCCCATTTTATTTGGGCATGACTTAATTTGTATAGGCCTGTTTGACTTGGGCCAGACCTCATTTAATTTAAGTCCCATTTAATTTGTTGGGCTCAAATTATTTATTAATTTACTTTAGGAATTAATTTATTTAAATTCCAAAATAAATTAATATTTAATTAATAAAATCCACGTGTCGCCATTTAATTGGACCGTAAATTTTAACTACTTACAAATGCCCCCTTGCGATTTGTTCACGGAGGTCATGTTTTGATGTGAAGGAATCGCAATTTTTTTTATTTTTTTTTTTTTCAACATTTGGGCCCTTTTTCAAAAACCCATTTTATTTTACTCAACAAACTTGTGGGCCTTGAGAAATAATTTGTATTAATTCCCACTTGAAATTATTTGGCCCAACAAGTAAGAATGAGTTTTCTTAGCCCACAATTCCTTTCTTGGCCCAATCAACCCTTACGTATGTGATCAAGGAGCTAAATATAACAAGATTTGTTTCTTCTTAGCCAAGACTGTGCAAATCTTTATTTAAAATTATGAAATATATTTGTAGTAATGAATCCTCTAAAATTTTGCAGAAATCATATACTTACAAACAAATTCCATATATAATAAAGGCTTCATCACTATATAAATAGAATTCATGAATCCAAGATTTTTTTATCAAGGCATCGATCACAAGTTCTTTTCCCCGTAGTGTGTATAGATTTCATCATCAATACTAGGTTTCACCAGCGATAAACCTAACATAATTTCCTTTTTTCTTGCAGATATCACTGCAGCAAGATATCCCTACAAGACAGGATTCTCTACACAAAGCAGAACACCCCCAAGGAATCACAGACATACTTCACACGTAAATTCTCAATTTACTTCTCCCCATTCTCCCTTTTTTTTACTGCATACTTTCTTCTTTTCTTTTGCAATTGCAGTTTTTTCTCTTTTTTTTTTGTTTTTTTTTTTTTTTGCAAATAAAACTTGAACACCCTTACCCGCGAAGAATAATTCGACGGCGGTGTTGCAAACCCGTGATAAACGATCTCGGAGGCGGTGTTGCAAATAAAACTTGAACACCCTTACTCGCGAAGAATAATTCGACGGCGGTGTTGCAAACCCGTGATAAACGAACTCGGAGGCGGTGTTGCAAACCCGCGAAGAACGATTCCTGGAGGCGGTGTTACAGACCCGCGCGAGTACGATTCCGGTGGCGGTGTTACAAACCCACACCAAAGCAGCGGTGTCACAAACCCGCGAAGAGTGATTTGGCGACGGTGTTACAGACCCGCAAAGAATGCTTTGGGCAGCGGTGTTACAAACCCGCGAAGAATGCTTTGGACAGCGGTGTTACAAACCCTGCGAAGAATGCTTTGGACAGCGGTGTTACAAACCCGCACCGGAGAATGCTTTGGACAGCGGTGTTACAAACCCGCGCCGGAGGCAGCAACAATAGCTGCTAGCGGCGGCTTGACGAGTGGTCAAATCGGGGACCTCAAACGCCGTCGCTGACGGTGGCTGGTAACTCCTCGATGTTGGCTGATGACGTCATGTCTCCGGCGGTGATAGATAGATGGGAGGATCGGACAGCGGCTAGACAATGGATTCCAATGGCTATGGGTGAGATGAGTGCTAGAAGTCACGGCAGATTTAATGGACGGTGGCAGCGTGCGATGGCGAGCGGCTGTGTGCAGCGGTGAAGATGGGGCTCCGAAACTTCATCGACTGACGGTAACTTTGGCGACGGGCCGTGACTGTTCCCATTTCGATTTGTCGGCGGCGGAATAGGATTCGCGATGAAGGCTGGTGCTTCGCGCCTTCCTTGACTGTCACGCCACGATGGGTAATGGTGTACAGCCAGTGTTCGCACTTCGCTGGGTCGCGAATCCGACTGCGTTGGCGACCAACGAGCCATGAAATCTCCGATCGAAGGACAGCAACACGAGCTTCAGGCAACAGGGTGTGGGACTGGCGGCAACCGTGTCGATTGAAATTGGGAGAGCAGTTCTGTATTTCATTATTGAAGATGAACTTTCACGCACTTCTCCTTTTGGCAATCCCCAATTTTGACTTCTCAAAGCATTCAAAGATTAGTTGGCAACAACACCCCGTGACTTTCTTTACATGTGGTCCAAAATCAATTTGAGCCACTTTCCACTTCAACTTTTAGCCCATTTAATTTAATCTTAATTCATGTTTTTTTTTTTTTTTTTTTACACATGAATTAATTTGGGCTTGAACTTCTAATTTTTTTTTCAACTCTTGGTCCATTAAATCTTAATTCATGTTTTTGGATATACGAATTAATTTGGGCTCAAATTCTTGGGCCTTTTAATTTTAATTCGAATTTAACCCATATGAATTATTTCAATGACTCACCTTGATACTTTGGACCTCTCCCCTTATGGGCTTAATTTATAATTTAGGATTTTACTAATTAATTGATCCCATAATTTTATTTTGGGCTCCTTCATTAATTAAATCCATAAATTAATAATTTATTTTTTTAACACCCATTCTCCTGTTTTGTAGTTAATTGCGATCTTCGACATGGTTTACTTCAAACCTGCTACGGGAAAATCTGGCTCTAGCTACTTAGTGATTCTTAATGATGATCGCCAACCTTTACAACAAGGAACTCATCTTCTAGTTGAGGATTCTTTATTGGGGAACCATGCAATTGTCCCTCCTAAATTCAAGAACAATTTCTTTTTAGAATGTTGGTCTCACGAACTTTCTTCCAGCAAAAATAACATAATTTGGACTTTGAAAGGAGCTGATATTGAGCCCAACCCTAATTTGGAGCCCCTACCATCTTTGAGAAGACGATTTGCGAAAGGGAAAGAAAAAAATGAAGGAGCTTGGGGAGAACCCCTCAAATTTCGTGGAGATTTCCACTATACCAAAGGATACTGGGAGTGGACTGAAGATATTCTCAGTCGATGCCAACCGACACTCCATGACATAAAGCTTTATGATGCTGTCTTTGCATCCCTCTTTACTTATGACTACAACCACGAAATTATCAAAGCTTTCTGTGAGGCGTGGTGCCCTGCTACCAACACTTTACTCACTTCCTTTGGAGAAATGTCAATCTCTCTATGGGATTTGTATAATTTGATGGGACTTCCGATAGCTGGCAATATATATGACGAAGTAATTCCAAGTTCAGCCGAACTTCTTTCCAAGAAAGATGATTTACGAATCCCATACAGCTGCCGCTCCTTACTTGGTGCTTATCATTTGCTTTGCCAAAATACTGGTAGGAAAAGTATATCAATTGAGCATTGGGTAGATTTTTGGTCTAAAAAGACTATAACTTATCTCCCACCTCCTAAGCGTGTGGAAAAAAATCAACTTCTCGTCCAAAGAAAACTTATAATCCGAATGGTATTATTCCGAATCATAGGTCGTGGACGTCTGCTGAGCTAGACCAATTTAAGAAGTTAGGCATTCCACCTACATATCAAGAAGAGACCTACTTAGCTGCTCATTTAGCTTGCTGGCTTTGCACTTTTGCACTCCCGGGTACTGAGCCAGGCTTAATACGGCCAAGTACTTTTAAGGTGGCAAGCTTAATGGCTGCTAGAAAAAAAGTAAGTCTGGCAATTCCAATTTTGACAAGCATTTACCGCGGCTTGAACGCAATCTATAACTCACCAAATCCTTCAGAAGTTAGATCAACATTTCCTGTTCATTTTGTTAATGCTTGGTTAGCCCACTACTTTAAGACTCATTTTCCGATTGGCAGTAAATTAAATCATCCTCGAATGGTAGCTTATGCTGGTGAGCAGGGTGCAAGATGTTTTAGTCCCGAGGATGCTCGCAAACGAATTCATATAGCCGATAATGCTTCGTGGACTTGCAATATATTTTCAAAAGATAAAGCTATCCATTTTGTGGATGATGGACAAAGCAATTGGGACAGTTGGGCCCATTTTGTGGCTATTCGTACTAGCTATCTTACCTTGCGACGAGGTGATCATTTTGCGATAGAGCCTTACTCGCCATATAGGTTTTCTCGTCAATTTGGGTTCATGCAAGGCATCCCTATGATGCTCAGAACGGACATTCGCGAGGCTTCTCTGGGAGATGGATTTTACCATTGGAGACACAGTACTACGTGTAATTCCAACTCTGAAACTTATTTTCCATGTGCTGCCTCAGCTCCTAAAAATTACTCCACGTCTGAGTATAAGGAATGGTGGAAGAAAGTCCATGATCATATTGAAGATACAATCGTCCCAACTTCAGAACCTTTGAATGAAGAGGTAAATATCATAAATGATCTTGAAGAGAATGTGAATATCATAAATGATCTTGACGAGAACAACCGAGAGGCTCAAAATACTTCTCCGGTACATGCTGAAGCTTCACATCCTGCAGCGTATAAAAGGAAGAAAGGTCTTCCTCAATCTACAGAAAGTTGTAGTGCACCTTCTGAACCACATTGGAAGAGGAAGAGATCTATTGGGAAACATGCTGATGAGGTTTCCTTTATTCTCTTTCCTTCTCTTTTTATCTTCCTCTTACGAAATCCTTTTGCTAAAATTTTTTTTCTTTCTTTTAGGCTGCGCAGAAGATTTATAGCTCTAAGGCTGCCGAAGGCAAAGAATTAGCTGTGGTTGGTACTTCAAGAGCTTTGGCAAATGAGGTTGCCCCTCTTTCTCACACAAATTTCACTTTATCTAACTTCTCTTTTACCTTAGTATATTACTTTTCTTTGTCAGATTTTGGACATCACTTCTAATACTAATGATAGCTCTGATAATGATGGCGAATGTGTTGAAAGTCGCGACCCTAACACAGAAGTAGATTCTTCTTCAAAGGCATGCCCCGCAGTATCAGAATTTACATCAAAGAAGATTACTCATGGCATCAAAGGAAAACTTGCTCGAGAAGTATGGACGGTTATAAGAAAGAAACTTGAACGAACTCCTCTCGAGTTTTTATCTTCTCTGAAGAAAGAAGTATTTGCCTTAGTGGAAGATGTGAAGGCCATTAATGTTGACTGTTCTCCCTTGGAGGAAGCCTTGGGGCCCCTATTTGATAAGGCTGATGCTTATACTGATGCAAAAGTAAAATCTGATGAAGAGTCATCCACGGGAGGTTATGTCAAACATTTCACTAACCTCAAGGGTCGTCTGCAGAGTTGTAAAGACGTCTATGCAGCGGAAGCAAAGCAACTAAGAACAACTGGTGAAGAATTGGAGAAGATAAGTAAAGAGATGGCTAATCTGGGAAAAGGTGGAAAGACTTTACCCAAGGTAGCTGATCATCTTCTACAAACACTTTGTCGTGCTAAGAAGGAAATCGAGAATGTAGAGGAGGAGATCCTTGCACTTGACAAAGCAGCTGTTTTAAAAGAATCTAAAGATTTGAAGAAAACGAAGACATCTTTGCAGTCTGCTGTACGAGACATAGCTTCTCGAGATTTTTTTGTCTAGTTGTAGGACTGCTTTATTTTTTTTTCTTTTTTTTTTTTTTACTTGCTTTCCCTTGCAAGTTTTTCATATACCGAATACCGGTGATTTGCGAATAGAAATAAATATTTCTCGTTCGTTTCAATTGCTTTACTTATATTTCTTTTCACTAGGCTTGTATCTCAATATTTGATTCATCACTTGAAAATTATCTCTTCTTTTATTGACATGGTAACTTACACAAGATAACTTGCGTAATGACTTGAACTTAACGAGCTGCTAAGCTGCCTATGTACCTTAATTTGCTTCTTGCTTCACAAATTTGATGCGAACAAATGAAAACATGACTGAACTTAACAAAGCATTAAGCTGCCTACGTACCTTAATTTGCTTCTTGCTTCACAAATTTGATGCGAACAAATGAAAACATGACTGAACTTAACAAAGCATTAAGCTGCCTACGTATCTCCCTAAAGAGAATCAAGTCATAACGTAGTTCAAAGGGACATAATTTTGATTGGGGGTGCCGTGCACAGTTTATACTCATGCGGGCCAGGAGTGTGTCGTACACATTTTATACTCGTGCGGACCAGGAGTTTGTCGTACACAGTTTATACTCGTGCGGACCAGGAGTTTGTCGTACACAGTTTATACTCGTGTGGACCAGGAGTAACATGCAGTTTAGGCTCGTACGTCAAGGAGCGTGGTGTTTGAATTTGCTGACAACTAATACTCATGTCAATGAGTCTTTGAATTTGAACTTGTAGACAGTTTATACTCGTGTCAAGGAGCCTTGTATTATTTGTGTCAGATAGTTTAAACTCGTATCAAGGAGTATGGTGTGGACAGTTTTAGCTCATATCAAGGAGCGTTGTATCTTGTAGTTGTTTTACGCGTAATAGCGTTTCAAGAATTTCCCATTTATGGGGCCAATGTTTATGCCATCTTCTGATATCAACTTGTAGGCGCCATTTGTGTATACTTCCTTTACAACATGAGGGCCATCCCATTTTTGGAGAAACTTATTTCCAACCCGATGTGTGACCACAATAGGTCTTCTTACGGCAAGCACCAAGTCGCCAACTTGAAAAGAACGTATCTTCACCCTTTTGTTGAATGTTCTGGACAAGCGAGATTGATAACACTCAAGTCTTTGTTGTGCCTCTAATCTCTTCTCATCTAAAGCTTCCAACTCTTGAAGGCGCAACTTTGCATTTTCTTCTTCGGTTAAGCCTTCTTGTATGGCCATCCTTAGAGAAGGAATTTGTTTCTCGAGAGGTACCACAGCTTCAACACCATAAACCAAAGAGTACGGAGTAGCCTGAGTAGGAGTTCTATAGGTGGTGCGATACGCCCATAAAGCTTCATTTATTCTTTCATGCCAATCTCTTTTAGACTTGGAGACTACCTTTTTCAACAGACTGCACAGGGTTTTGTTGAATGCTTCAGCTAGACCATTGGCAGCTGCATTATACATTGACGACTTCCTTTGTTTGAAGTCGAACTTCTCACACAACTTATCGATCCAGCTGTTGCTGAATGGCTTTCCATTATCGGTGATGATATAGCGGGGAACACCATATCTGTAAATGATGTTGATCCGAATGAAATCAGCAACAGTTTCCTTCTTTACTTCCCTCAAAGGCACAGCTTCAGCCCATTTGGAAAAGTAATCGGTGGCAGCAAGGATGTAGAGATGACCACCAGAAGATTTTGTGAGAGGCCCCACCACATCTAATCCCCAAGCATCAAAAGGCCATGAAGCAACTGTCGGGTGCAAAGGCTCCGGAGGTTGATGGATCAAGTTCCCATGAAATTGGCAAGCCTGACATTTTTGTGCATACTCCATGCAATCTTTCACCATTGTTGGCCAATAATAGCCCATTCTTTTGACTCTGAAGTGTAGCTTCGGCCCAGACTGATGAGCACCGCAAATTCCAGAATGAGCTTCCTCCATTGCTTGAACAGACTCTTCTTTACTTAGGCATCTCAAGAAAACTCCATCAAATGATCTTCTATACATTATGCCTTTGAAGTAAATAAATCGAGGTGCCCGTCGCCGAATATCAACCCTTTGGCGTGGCTCATTTGGCAATTTATCATACTTGAGATAATCGATGAGTGGTTGACGCCAATCTTCTTCTTCAATTTCGAAGACCTCCACCAAATGATTTTCGACTTCTTCATAATCATCATCCTCGAAGATTGGTGGTACAACCCAACTTTTGCACACTGAAATTTGAACTTGCGCCTCCGGCATAGCTATATTTGATGCTAGCTTGGCGAGGGCGTCAGCTTGCTTATTCTCTCTTCTGGGTAAATGCTCGATATCAACATCACCAAGCCAGCTCATCAGCTTTTGAGCATACTTGTGGTATGGGAACAACTCAAGCTTCCTTACTTCATACACCCCAAGTAGTTGGTTTATCACAAGTAACGAATCACCATACACTTTAAGGTGTAATTGCTTTATACCGACGGCCATCTCTAAACCAAGTATGAGTGCTTGATACTCGGCTACATTGTTAGAGCAGTTTTCTGTTAAGGAAAATGAAAATGGCAAAACTTCGCCACTGGATGTTACGAATACGACTCCAGCACCGGCCCCTTCCCTATGAGATGCTCCATCAAAATACATTTTCCAAGGAGAAGCTATCTCCACAGCGAAAGCATCTTCATCAGGGAGTTCATCAGACAGTTCCCATTCCGCAGGCATTGGATGATCAGCTAGAAAATCTGCCAACACTTGTCCTTTTACGGCCTTTTGAGGGATATATACAATCTCAAACTGTTGAAGTTGGAGATACCACCTGGCAAGCCGATCTGAGAGTACTGGCTTTGACATGACGAACTTTAGTGGGTTAGCTTTTGAAACTAGCCGAACTGTATGAGCTTGGAAGTAATGTTTCAACTTCTGAATCACGAAGATAAGGGCCAAGCAGATCTTCTCAATTGGTGAATATTTCAACTCATTTGGAGTCATGGTTCTACTCAAATAGTAAAGGGCAGTTTCTTTTCCATCATCATTCTCTTGTGCGAGTAAAGCTCCAACAGAACGTTCTTGAGCAGCTAGGTAGAGAATTAACGGACGTCCAGGTATTGGTGCACACAACACTGGTGCCTTCATCAAGTACTCTTTAATGCTATTAAAAGCATTATTGCAAGCTTCATCCCATTCAAATATACTGCCTTTCTTCATGAGATGACTAAACGGTTGACATCGACCGGCCAAGTTTGATATGAATCTTCTCAAGTATGCCAATTTTCCTTGCAGACTTTTGAGTTCATGGATGTTCCGAGGCACATGCATCTTCATGATTGCATCAATCTTCGCCTTTTCAATCTCGATCCCTCGACGGCGAACAATAAATCCAAGAAATTTTCCGGATGTAACCCCAAATGCACACTTGAGTGGATTCATCTTGAGTTGATGCTCCCTTAAGCGCTCAAACACTCGCCTTAAATCATGGAGATGATTTTTCTTTTCCTTTGATTTCACCACAATATCATCAACGTAGCATCCGACGATCTTATGAAGCATGTCATCGAATATCTTTTGCATGGCTCGTTGATAAGTGGCACCAGCATTCTTTAAGCCAAATGGCATCACATTATAGCAATATATTCCTTTCGGAGTACGAAAGGCTGTTTTCTCTTGGTCTTCGGGAGCCAAACCAATCTGATTATAGCCAGATGACCCATCCATAAACGAAAGGACCTCATGCCCAGTTGTTGCATCTATCATGAGCTCAGCAATTGGCAGTGGGAAGTCATCTTTCGGACACGCCATGTTCAAATCCCGGAAATCAACACATACTCTGATTTGTCCATTTTTCTTTCTCACTGGTACGATGTTAGAAATCCATGTAGGATACTTGACTTCTTTGATTTTGCCTGCTTCAAGAAGCTTATTAATTTCATCTTCAATTAATGGAATTAACTCTGGTCGAAATCGACGCTGCATTTGCTTAATTGGCCGAGTTCCCTTTTTGATGGACAAATGATGCACTGCGATCTTTGGATCCAAGCCTGGCATTTCTTTATGCGACCATGCAAAGACATCCCGAAATTCTCGTAGAAGGCTGATATATTGTTCTTCTTCCTCATTACTTAGCAAGGCACTTATGTAAGTAGGACGGGAGTCGCTTTCATCACCTAAGTTGATTTCTTTCAATTCATCAACAGCGGCTTTCACACCCTCCTCAAATTGCGGAGGGGCATCCTCGGCGTCCACTTCCTCCATTTGAGAATCCTCAAGAGCAGTGATATGGTTGGTGGAAGCTACACTTTCTTTATCATCATCATTGTCCTCTTTAGTAAAGACAATTGTCTGCATCTTAGCCTTCAACTCTCTTCCACATGAGACTGTCAAGATATTTCGCCTCTTCATGCGAGAAGGGATCCGACTTCTGAGTTTTGAAAAGCTGGGAGACTTGAAATTATTTTTCTTCCCAATCTTGTTCTTTTCACACGGCCCGAGCCTTTCGAAAACACTTCCAAGCCTTTCGAAGACAGAACTCCTCTTGATTTTCCTTCCACTTTCATCAACAATGTCTTCTGTGGACGAAACTTCTCCTTCTGTGATATAATTTATGTTTGCTCTTCTGATTGCTATGCGGACTGGCTTTTGAGGGACATATCCCAAACCTGGCTTAGCATTCTTGACAGTGTGGCCACTATTTTTCAACGTTTTCTGAGTGGCCTTGAGCCCATGTTCAGATGAGATGACAGTCTCTTGAGGCAACTTGCTCATCACCGGTTTCTCCTTCGGTTCATACCCAGCCTTCTTGAGGAGTTTGAAAGCTTGTGGGCCATATGACTTAGATATTTCTGCTTCAAATACTTCACCATGCTCGGTTTTTGCTCCTTCAATAGGACGTATAAATCCTTTGAGCGATGGAGAAGAAGTCTTACCTTCATCAATTTTTGTTAAAGGCAATGTTAATTCTTCCAGGGCCTCAAGCTCTTTGCCTTTGTTCTTCTTGAGAGTGGTGGATGATGTGCTACCTTCCTCCTTTATTTGTTTACTGCCCCCATTATCTTGTGCTGGGGCTTCTTCTCGGTTTACTTCCTTTGTATTCTTGAAGAAGTATTTAGCATCAGCAAAGTAAGATTCAGCTTCAGTAAACGGCTTATCATCGCCGAATACCCTTTTCACACTGTTGCCTTCACTATACTTGAAACACTGATGTAATGTAGAAGGGACCACACCATTCTCGTGCAGCCATGGGCGCCCCAAAAGCATGTTATATGAAGTTTTTGCATCTATGACATGGAAGAGCACCGTTGATCTCATCTCATCAATCATTAAATCAAGAACAATCGTGCCGAGAGTCCTTTGCCCTTCATGATTGAACCCTTGGATCATCAATCGGCTATGATTGAGTTCATCCAACGGTATCTCTAACTTTTTCAACATTCTTAAAGACAGAATGTTTACTGCTGAGCCTCCGTCAACAAGTATACGCTTTACTTGCAGCCCTTGCGTATAACCAGTTACAAATAGAGGTCGGTTGTGAGGCTGTGAACCCAATAACATGTCTTCATCTGTGAAGGTCACCTTCATAGAATAAGCTTTTTCCTTGTTCTCAACTCGTTCATCTTCATTGCCCTCCTCACTCACCGTATGACAGGAGCCTTCATTGTGGACTTCTTTTATGGAAGCGAAGTTTGCAGCCGCTTCATCCTCCAACACAATCTTTCCCTCCTTAGCCAACTGCATGATCTTTTCCTTGAAGATGAAGCAATCATGAATGGGATGACCCACCAATCTATGGTACTTGCAATATTTTGGGTCATTGGTTCGACTTGCTTCCTCTGGACGTTTCATTTCGGGGAGTTCGATGAGTTTGTCTTTCATTAGATCATCAAATATGCCAGAAACATCAGAGTTCAGAAATGGATACTCTTTTTCTTGCATCTCCTTCAGGGTCAACCTTCTTTGCCCCCACTCTTGGGTAACTTGTTTTCCTTTATCTTTCTTGTCATCTCCATTCTTTCGAATCTTGACTGTAGCAGTGTTTATGGCCATTGATTCTTTATTGGAGTTTCTTGCATAAGGCTTGCCCCCTTTCTTGGCTTCTTGTCTTTCTCTGGACTTGTAAGAATCCGACACTGGTGAGTGTTTGATTCCACTGGCTGCCATGCTCAATTCCATATCATGAGCTCTCGTAGCCAACTCCTCGAAAGTCTTAGGCTGAATCCCTTTAAGTATATAGAGTAAATTCCACTCCATCCCTTGGATGCACATTTCGATAGCAGATTCTCCGGATAATCGGTCTTTGCAATTTAAACTCAAGTTTCTCCATCGATTGATATAATCAATCACAGGCTCGTCCTTCAATTGGCGAGTATTTGTTAGCTCAGTCATGCTAACGATTCTCCTCGTGCTGTAGAAACGATTGAGGAATTCATATTCCATCTGTGCCCAACTGTCGATGGACTCAGGCTGCAAATCGATATACCAATCAAAGGCATTTCCTTTGAGAGAGCGAACAAATTGCCTTACCATATAGTCTTCATAAGTACCAGCATCATTGCACGTCTCAATGAAATGTGCCACATGCTGTCTGGGGTTTCCTTTGCCATCAAATTGCTGGAATTTAGGAGGCTGATAACCAAGTGGCAACCTTAAGTTATTCACTCTTTTTGTGTAAGGCTTAACATAAGTGACGGTAGGCTTGGCATTCTCTTCAAACCTTTCTTTTATTGTTCCAAGTATAATATCTTTGAGTTGCTCCACCTGGAGCATTCCATCAGCTGAAAGTTGCACTCCTCTTTCAGTTTGTTCTTTTTCAGTAGCTTGGCGTTTTGTGGACTCTTCCACCTCACTCTCGTCCACAACTCCTTTTCCGTTTGCACGGCTAGTCTCCGCAACGTCTCTTTTTTCCATCAATTGGGAGATTTTGGTGTCTTGAGCTTCTATATGTTTCGTGAGCCCTTCGATAGCTTTCATCATATTTGCTAATTGCTCCTCAATAGTTGTAGTGCCGGCCATCATTACCGGGGCTGCAATTGAGTCTGATGAAGAGCTTGAGGATGAACGAGGGTGTGAGCATGCAGAATCTTCATCACTATCCTCTTTCATGGGTAGCTGTTTTCTTGAAGCCATTTCAACCGAAAAGTTAGAGCCGGAGGAGGCCTCTGACTGAGCTTTCATCGACATACTCCTTGTAACAACAGTAACTTGTTCACTCCACGAGGCGGAGAGCTTGGAGGCAGAAGTCCTTCCTACTGTGATCTTGACAGGAGTCATGTTGTATCTTTGTAGGGAGAAGAGATGAGAGGTAGAGATTGTCCCACTGGGCGTGCCAAAATTTGTAACAACAAATTTTGTATTTATAATAAAATAAATACAATTTGAGTACAAAGATGATTTCTTAATGGATTTAATTTGAAGAAGATGTAAGCGGGTTACAATCTCAATCAATCCTCTGATTCTTCTCTCGAACCAATGTGACTTTGACTTTGACTTGACTTGTGTACGCGCTGACTTTGTTGACTGCGCTGACTTTGTGTGTTGAGTCGGTTCTTCGTCTGAAGCTTGTCCGAACTCGGATTTAAAGTGTATAACGTTAATCCAGAGGGATCGAACCTTTATTCGGATTAAAACGCTATTCTTGAAACTATAACGTTAATCCGGAGGGGTCGAGCCTTTGTTCGGATTAAAACGTTATTCTTGAAACCTTCCGCGAAGAACGCTGAAGAACTTGAGTTAAATAACGCTGGATCGGAGGGGTGCAGAACCTTGATCTCCAATTGGTGGCTATTACTTTTGAAGAACGCCGGATCGAAGGGGTTTAGAACCTTGATCTTCGATTTGGCAGCTGTTCTTTTGAAAAACGTCGGATCAAAGGGGTTTAGAACCTTTCACTTTGATTTGGCGGCTGTTCTTCGCTTGAAGATGCTTGAAGTATTCAAGGGAGCACTGCTCGTGTTCTTGATCTCTTCAGAGCTTTTGTCTTCAGATATTTGTCTGTCCTTTCAAATGAAAGAAGAGACCCCTTTATATAGGTGAAATGTGGAGACTCCCTCATTAATGCCCTGCATTTTGATTGGTCCAGGCTGATTTGACCTGATTCTGCGGGCTTGGGCCTCCACTTGTTTGGGCTATAATTAGGCCCATTTTATTTGGGCATGACTTAATTTGTATAGGCCTGTTTGACTTGGGCCAGACCTCATTTAATTTAAGTCCCATTTAATTTGTTGGGCTCAAATTATTTATTAATTTACTTTAGGAATTAATTTATTTAAATTCCAAAATAAATTAATATTTAATTAATAAAATCCACGTGTCGCCATTTAATTGGACCGTAAATTTTAACTACTTACACCGTGATAGTAGTAAGTTGCAGCCTATATAAACGAGCTATTCGTTAATTTAAAAAAAACACACGATGGAACGCGAAAAGTAGAATTCAACGATTGAGATGAAGATCACCTTTGCTTCCAAATTCTTCCACTTGAGGAACAAAGATAGCTTCTTTAGAACAACATTACTCTCTTTAACTTCAGATAAGCAGCAATAGCCCTAATTAGACAATTAAGCACATAGTCATACAACGATGTTACATCTCTTATGACACTCGTTTTGTATATAAGATAGAAATAATCTAATTCCTTGCTCTTAGGTTTACGTATCACTCATCTAACATAAAAACAGGACCATTGTATCTGTAAACCTGAGAAAAGAAACCGAGCTGTTCACAAGCTAATCTTCTCTTGACTGATAAAGTGGCATTTTGGCACTTGACAGCAAGCCCTAGCTGAACTTCCGTTCCCTGACAACAAAACAAAACACCCCATCATATCATCATTCATTCAACTGAAGATCAAACTAAAACGAAGCGGATACGTACCTGCGCAAGAGCTTGATGTGAGATCGCCTCGAGAATGCTCCCCTGCAGGTCCAAAGGCAACTTCTTCCTGTCCAAACATGAATGTATACCAATATTGGTGATCATATGATTGAGATCATTAACATCATCACAAGTGTGCAGTGTTTGCATATATATATACTTTGTTTCTGGAGGCAGACGAAGCAGAACATTGCCAACACAGAAGTTCAAGTACCCTGCTGCCTTCAGCAACAAATCCACAGCATCTCTCATGCAATCTGATACCACCAATATCCATCAAAATCGTTAAATAACTACAGAGATGAGTAATTGAAACAACCTGTGGAGACGAGCCTCTCCGATAGACTGTTCTGTTTCGGGATCAACTTCTCGTTCGCCTCCATAAGCGTAAGCATAGCCATCATGTGCAGAACTAAGAGCACTTCAAACCACACATTTGCTACACAGATTTCCTGCTCATCATCACACTACTCCTTATCACATCAACCTCAACAAAATCAAACTAGTGTCAATCATATATATCCTTGTCTGATTCTTACCTGTTTTCCATCTTTCCATCTGAAATCCAACAAATCTTGAAGCCCACAATCTACAATACCATCAAATCATAAAAATCTTGCAAATTACTACTCCACTACAAATGATGAAATTAATCAAGCTGGATATATATAGTATGAAATAGAAACCAACCTTTCTTGGTTATGCCAATCAAAAGAGACAAGTATTTCTCAAGTGCTTTTATCAGTTCACCAATGGCAGACCCACCTGTCAGAAAGATCAATGTTAGAAGATCAGAAAACATGATGAAGATAATGAGAGAGAATATGGGAGATGACCAGTATAGTCTGCAACTAAAGCAATCTGATTCCTAAATGAAGTGATGGTGTCAGCAAGATCTTTGGGGATTAATCCTCTGAGTGCTCTCTGTAGATCCGACTGAACTGGAATCCGTAAAACCGGGTTGAAAATGGAGATTTCTGGGATGCTCTTCTTCTTCTTTCGACCAATGGCATACACTGAAGATGTGCACCCCATTGTTGTTCACTGGATGATATATAGCTAGCTGTAGTCTTTTAGATTGTAACCATTTGTTTGATTCTTACAAGATGTGAACATGATGTAAGAATGGAAGCTGAGTTTCTTGATGAACAAGAATGCCTTATAAATATACACTACACATACATACTATAATCTTGTATTTATACGATTATACAAATACTCGTTTGGCCATACTTATGGTTTGAGTTTAAAGTTCTGCCTACATCCACGTCCAATTTTATCGCCAAGGTAGATACAAAATTTAAGAAAAATTTATTTAAATAAAAAATATGTTATGTATGTTTGATGGGAACGGAATGATATTTTTAAAACTTTTGAGTTTAACGATTGATATGATATACTCCCTCCGTCTTGCGTTAAGGTTTATATTTTTCATTTTGGGTTGTTCAAAGTTAAAATTTACATTTTATATAGAACTCACACACAATACTAATACAACTACCAGTTTTACATTAAATACGAAGTATTTCTTTCACTTTATTATACATTAAAATATTATACTCTATTAATCTCAGTGCAAAAAGCAGGGGCGGACCAGGTATTGGTACAGCTGTACCCCAAAATAAAAAATAACACCTATATATATTGGATATTATAACTAATATACATAATAGCTTAGTGGTTAGCCCCTGCAGTGCACTAGGTGAGGTCGGTAGTTCAAACCATGTGAACTACCCTTGTCCCTTTTATTTTATTTATTATATTATTATTATTTCTACAACTTTATCTATTATTTACCATTTTCTTTATTTATTCCTTTTTAAATTTACATTATTCCCACAACTTTAGTTTATAATTTATTCTTTTCTTTATTTATATTTATATAATTTCTTCGTATTTTCTATTTTTTTTATTTATACATCATATGCTTAATACTCTAATGCTATCCTACACCTTTTCTTTTTATTTTATTTTTAAACCTTGGTGTTTTTTCCTTACTTCACTCATATATACACACAATATATTAATATTCATGTTTTATAAAAGTATTCATATTTTTATTATTCACTTATTACTTAAATTATTAATTGCAACATAAATATATACATTCAATTCATTACTTCTTTTTTTTTTTAAATATATACTATAAATGCATGATAATAATACCTTAAATTTCTTTTAAAAAAAGAAAATTAATGGTGTCAACAATAATTAAATTTTTGCATTTTAATTTATTTATATATGATTTTAAATTTTAAATAAATAATATTTTATAATTACATGTCGACTGTACCCTAGAAATTATTTTATGGATCCGCCCCTGGCAAAAAACAAATATCAACATTAACATGGTACGGAGGGACGAAAACGGAAAATTATGAAATAGTAAGAGTAGAATATGTGAAACAGGAATATACGGGTGGTGGAAGCTCAGAGATCGAGAAATCTCTCACATGGCAATTGCGAAGGAAGAGAAAAACTAGTGGCATTTTCTGGTTTAAAGATTAATTATTAATTTATATTTTTGGGACACGATGCATTTTGTGAATTTGACTTTATTAAGAAAAGAAATGATGATTGAGTTAGTTAAACTCAACTTTTTTTTGATACTATGTATACTCACACTTTCGTCTAACTTAATTTGCAGCTTCTGTATATCATCCTCACATTTTCCCAGAAAAATTGTCTTTTAATTAATCCCACTTCCTAAGAAAGTCTATGGTTTTTATTTTCTGTGGTAATTGTAGTGATTAACGATGTAAGTAATACTTTTGTGCAAATTAATGTTCATATTTTATTATTACATTACATAATTTAATTGTTTACAAACATTTTTACTCGTGCTACATGGAGATAGATTTTAAAAAAATAAATTATATAAATATAGTTTTTTTGTAATAGTATATATATATATATATATATATATATATATATATATATATATATATATATATATACACGACGTAAGTAATACTTTTCTGCAAATTAATGTTCATATTTTATTATTACATTACATAATATAATTGTTTACAAACATTTTTACTCGTGTTGCATGGAGATAGATTTTAAAAAACAAATTATATAAATATAGATTTTTTTGTAATAGTATATATATATATATATATATATATCGTGGACACATAAATACATATAAATTATAATTACGTATTCCCTTCGTCTCATCCTAATAATTATGTATTTTTAAATTGGATACGTGTTTCATTCTAACGGTTACATTTTTTTATTTTTTTTGTATGAGACTCACACAATTAAGTAATTAAAATATTTCAATGGGCATCACCCGCCACATTAATACAACCATCCACTATACATTAAAATACTCCTTATGTCCCAACACAGTTTTCACACCTCTTTTGTAATTTACAAAGGATGTGTGAAAACTGTGTTGGAACGGAGGGAGTATTATTTATCTCACCTCAGTACACATTACAATACTAAATTTCTTAATCCACGTGCAAAAAACAACCCGTGCCAAAAGCAAATATTACTATTAGAATTGGACGAAGTCAAATATTACTATTAGAATTGGACGAAAGGAATACATATGTATGGGTTTTATATTGTGATGATATGTATATTTAAATATTTAGTTTAGTTCTTTATGTGTAATGAATTAAATACTCCCTCCGTCCTATTTAGAGATGGTCTTTTTTTCATTTTGATCGCCCACTCAAAAAGTCCATTTTTCTTTTTTACACACATGGGGCCCATACAGCCCCTCTAATACAATTAAAGTATGGGGCCTACACTCCCACTAACACAACTCATTACACATTAAATAATAATACTCCTTAATCTATGTGCAAAAAAGCAAAAGACCCTCTTTTGGCGGGATGGAGGGAGTAGTTTTTAGTTGAATCGACATTATACGATCCTTATTCGTTTTTCATGTATAATAAATTAATGTAATTATAAAAAATCAATAATTTTAAATTTTTTATTAATATTTATATTTCATTATGTAATCATATGTTATAAACAATTCCATTATTTAACCTTATTTTCAAATACAATTCAAAATTTTTCAATAATTAACTCAAATCGAAACAAATTTCAACATGTTAATTGATAAAAAAAAATATGCATACAAAAATAATGTCTTTAATTTTAATTATTTTGTTGGACATAAAATTATTAGGGTTAAAAATGTGATAGTAAAGCACCTAAATCTATTTATTTAAGGAAATAAGAATAAAATGAGTTGTGAGAAATTGAGAAGAAAGTGAGAAATTGAAGAGATTTTGACCCAAATTTTGAGCGGGAAAAAGAAGTTAACTTTAGGTACTTTTATATATTCCATATATATATATATATATATATATATATATATATATATATATATATAGATAGATTTATACTATTTGTTGATTATTTCAAATATATAAAATAGACAAAGGAAAATTAAAATTTTCAATACAACAGTGCATATTTCATGCATGGAAAAAAATATATATATATATATATTTTGTAGTAATACTCAATCATTTCAAGTAATTACAATACAAATATATTTCCATACAATTATTTGCGGCAAAATAAATAAATTTGGTCAACTATGTATATTAATCCATTAACTTTATTAGTTACACTCCTAAGATTGTAATCTTCAAATAGTCTTTGCTCATTTTTCACTTCTTTCTCAACTTTTTTTTTTTAAATAAAAAATAAAAATTGCCTAAGTGTAAATGATGTTGAATAAATATGTTGAGTTTGTATTTCAGAATATATGTTGGTTTGATGTTTAGTGGGGCATGAAAATCACAAAAAGGATAATCTAATTATATTTTTTTGGAGTTTTTTTAACAATAAATTTTAATTTTGTGTTAAAAGTATTAATTGATTTAAGAAAAGTAACCAGATAAAAAAAATCATGAGAACAATATTAATTTTGGAGAGATATACTCCCTCCGTCCCGCCCATATTGCTATGTTTACGGTAGCTTTTGTGAGAACTTTTTGCAATCAAACGATGCAGTTTAATCGGGACAGAGAGAGTACACCATATAAAAGTTGTTGGGTCGAAGGTAAATTTAAACAGACCATATAGTTGTACATGTACTATTGGAAAAGGTCGTTTTATTAATTATATTTTTCTTTTTCTCTAAACTTCAAATGGTAATTTCTAAAATATGTGTTTCTTCTGCATAGTAGTGTGTGTTTCTAAAATCTTGGCTTTTCCTGCTCATTTTTATTTTTTTAAAAAATACAGTGTTTTTATTGAGATCTGCAATAAAAATCTTTTTTAATTTTTTGGGGGAAAAGAACGACATTTCTGATGCAAAATATAATAAAACGGGTATCAAGTATTTGGTGTCGTCTAACTACCATCCCGTTTGACTGTTAAAATACTCGGAGCTGGCAATTCGTTTCGGATCCGGATCCGGATCTCATAAATGGGTTACTATATCATGAATGGATTTATATTGTGATGTCGGCCCATCAGAAATAAAACGGAAAGGGTAAATCTGTAAATAGCTATCGGTATCATAGTCACTTGAGATCAAAAACTATGGGATTTATTATTATTGTTATTATTATTATTATTATTATGCATGAAAACACAAATTTACAAATTAGTAACAGGCATGATTTTTTAAACATCACAATATTTTTCTTAAAAAATTGTTTTACCTTCCTTTTTTTTCCTTGAAAATGCTAGTATTTTTAAGACTTAATACTCGTTTGCCATGATATTTTTGCACAATTACTATTTTGAATAATTCTAAGTAATTTTGCACGTACCATCAGTGATAAAATATACTCCATTAAATAACTTTGTTTATAGGGTGAGTCTTGTCTGAATTAGGTTTATATGTAAATTTAGTTTTTACAAAATTACTTTTTAGTATATAAAGAGTTACTCTTTGAATAATAATATTTTTTATTCAAAAGTGTAATAATTAATTTATTTAAAGAGTAATTTTTTATCTACTAAAGAGTAATTTATTTAGATAAATCAGGATTTTCAATAATTTAAAGAATAATTTTTTTTATTTAGAAGAATAATGATCGTGTTTTAAAGAGTAATTTTTTTATATATAAAAAACAAAGTAATGACCATATATCTAAAAAGTAATTTCTTATATACTAAAAAATAATAATTGAAAAAAATGTTCACATGCTTGCCTTGTTTGTAAAACCCCAACAACTTTATAATTTATTTAATTTTTTTTTTTTAAATTACGCAACTTACTTTTACTTTTATCACATTTTACACTTAAAATTAACTTTTGCAAGCTATGTGCCCACATACGTATAAAAAAATAACTGTGACGGAAGAAGTTTAGATAATCGTGACGGAAGGATTATAATATTACTCGATTATAAATAACATGGGCAAGAGTGGGGTTTCATGTACTCCCTCCGTCCGCTTCTAATGTATCCATTTTATTATTTTTTACGTTCGTTTTAATTTCTCCTATTTAGTAAAAAAATACACAATATGACTCACCACTTCCCTCTAATACAACTACACACTTTACATATACTCCCTCTGTCCCAACTTCAATTTCACACTTTCCGTTTTGGTCCGTCCCAAATTCAACTTCACACTTCCATAAAAGGAAAAAGCAACAAACTAATATCCCTCTAACATACTTTAATTTCAAATTTGCCATCACCTTTTTAACACACATAACATACTTTATCATTTATTTATTACCCAAAAATACCATACTACCCTAAAAAGTAAGTCAAAAAGTGACTTTTCTTAAACTCCGTATCTACAGTAAACGTGAACTTGAATTTGGGACGGAGGGAGTAATAATATTACTCCTTAATATATGTACAAAAAGTAAATAGATACCTTAGAATTGGAGGGAAGGAGTACAATTTTTGTACATCGTTTTTGAAATTACTAATGAGTCACACGTATAAAAGTGATGAGAATAAAATTATTGTATTATGTCTTTACGTCCAAGTTTATAAGATCTCGTATAACATGTGTAATCTCAAACATTGTCGGATCTTTACGTACAACAAACATTATGATAAGTTAATAAAACATTAACGCTGATCTATGCAATGGAGAATTGGAGATCTGCTACACAAAAGTAATTAAAAAGATTATTTTTTTAATAATAATAATAAATTAAGGCATTTCTTATTCAAATCTGTTTTAAAATTTTGTATTCAGGATGTGGGATTGGATTTTATTTGAAACTACCTTATCTTGATCCGTTTTACCATTAAAATACTCAAAACTGACAATCGGATCCGGATCTAATCGATAAATGGGTTACGATCAGATGTGGAAAGTTCTAAAATCTCCTTAGTAGTTGGACTTTGTTGCTCCACAGATAAATTTAGGCCCATACAAACAAAAATGGCAAGGGTAATGTGGTAATTTAGGCCCAGCCTGTTATACCAGCATGTATTGGCACTAGAGATGTTAAACGGGCTGACCTGAACCTATAAGGCCAGACCTATAGAGTTACGGGCTAAATGGGTCACGGGTTAAGCAGTCCATGTTAAACGGACCGTCATTTATGCGAACCTAACCCTAACCTTAGCGGACCTCGGGCTAAACGGGAACGGGTCGGTGAATAAAAAAATAAAAAATAATAATTAAATTTGAAACATAATTAAACATTAAAAATACATCAAATGTTGTTCTAACATTAATAATAAACTATAAATTTATAAGTTTATACGTAAAAAATAAAAAAGAATTTTGAGATTCCAAATAGGTTAATATTATTTGTGAATTAACATAGTTTATTTTCAATATTATTTTTTAAAATGTCACACATACTTTATTCTTAAATTATTTTATTTTAAAATGACAAACCAACAAAAATGTAGTAAGTTAGAGGGTATTAAATTACTATTAGATATAATTATCAATAGAAATTATTTGTTAACATAAAAAAATATTAATTTTAATAATTTAAGTATATTATTAATTAATTTTTTATTATAAAAAATTTAATCGGGCTAACCGGGTCAGCCCTATTAACCTACGGGCTAGCCCTATAGAGCCGTGGGCTAATCGGTCCGGTCCAAAAAGGACCTGATTTAAACGGGCCACTACTTATATAAACCTAAACCTATATTTTTCCGGGTTAAATGGGTCGGACCTATGGTCCCGTACCGTATTAACATCTCTAATTGGCACATCGCCACACCCTGTCACAAAATTGTCTTAAGTAATTAATATTGAAGGTCGACAATATCTCTGTCTCTTTAAATTATGATATTTAATTGTAATTATAATAATTTAAACATAGTGGTCAATTAATTTTTAAAATAAATAAATAAAATTTTATATATATATATATATATATATATATATATATATATATATATATATATATATATATATACGAGTACACATTCTCGCATAATATGCTGATGAAATATTATAACCAAACAAAAAATATAATTAAAGATGATATTTAATTTATAGATATACATAATTTAAATATATACATGAATAATAATAATAATAATAATAATAATAATAATAATAAGAAAAATAAAAATAAAAGTAGTATAACTAACCAATCAAAAAAATATGATTAAATGTTGTATTTAATTTGAAGATAATAATAATAATAATAATAATAATAATAATAATAAGTTGGATATATTTTGTTGATTATCTATTTCTAACTAATCATTAAAGTAGTATTTAATTTATAGATATACATGATTTAAAGATATATATGAATAATAATAATAATAATAATAATAATAATAAAAGTAGAAAGATTATATATATAATATTAAAAGAAATAAATAAAAAAATATACGACTGTTAACCACGTTGCAATATATCATACTTTTAAAAAATTATTTATAGCAGCATATTTGTAATTAGTATATATAAGATATATGAATGCCAAAATTTTGGAGGTACAATAAGAGTGATTTTTAATCTCATTTAAACCATGTGTGTTTAGAAAATCCAAAACTTTTTTCAAACCATATATACTCTATCTCCGGTCGAATGAGGGTCATTTACTATTTTGCATGCACATTAAGAAATATTATTATTTAATGTGTAGTGAGCAATTATATTAGTGGGGTGTGAACCCATATTTCAATTATATTGGTGTGTGTGTGGATTCAATTCCAAATGTATAAAAAAAGAAAATTAGAATTTTTGGAACCGACGACCAAAATAAAAAAATATCCTTATTCGAGTGGAAGGAGGAGTACATTTTATAATAAATTATCATGCATGTACTCCATTTTTATCATTGCATATTAATCTTTTACTCATATATTTCATTTATTTTCTGTTATATATGAAACCTTAATTATCAATTTTTAATTGTACATAAAGTTGGTTCGCCCACCCCAGCGCTCCCGCACGCCGGCCCGACAGCATGTGAAAGAGGTTAATCATGGTAACTCAACCAACTAACAAGGGTTAGATCTTTAATTAACTCATCACACAAAGAGCCTCATTAATTAAGAGGTTGCTCCCACGCTACGGGTGGGATTCGATAACAAACTCATGCATCTTTAGGACGCAAATTAAATAAAATTTACTATAATTATAGTTACAACTAAATTCCACGAAAATCACTAATTAGACCAAAATAAATAAATAAATAAAAATGTAGTGGGGTTATATAATATCATTGGTTGAATAATAAAGTGGGGCATATAAGAATTAATGCCATTATATTGAAATGTGGCACGACTATATGTCTTTTTGATACGATATCACAATTGATGCCATGGGATCATTTTCTTGGTCAATTTTCAAACCCACTTTTATAAGAGATGTTATTCTATTTTATTTATTCCAATAGAAGAAAAATGTCAACTCTTCCTACCCACGCGGCAGTGTGACAAGAAAAGATAGATTTTGCGGTCAATAAATTGACCTTCATATTTTTAACTTTAAGGGTTAAGTAATGATCTGGGATGCCCTACTACATTTTGGTGTTACATCTCCTGTTACACGCGTTAGATGAAGAACACGTATGGGAGAAGAAAATCTCAACCTTTCCCCTTAGGATTGATTGTCAGGAGATGTAACACTAAAATGTAATAGGAGATTCGAACCGCATTAATTCATGTTTCAAATTTAGAACGAAAAAAAAAACATATGGATCATAGTTGTCCAATATTACTAGGTTAAATTACGCATTTCACAAATTTTCTCATTTATTTCTGTATTTACACCTATTATACTAAAAAATAATAAAAGTTTAAAAAATAATTAATATCTAAATACACTTTATTTTGAAAAATATCTTCTTACATATACACATATAACTCAATTTATTATTTATTTATTCTTAAACTCCGCAGCTTCTACGATTAAATTATTGTTTTTTCATGTTATAGGTTTATAGTTAGTCAGTTAAATTGGTCACTTTCGAATGTATGAAAATGTGGTATGATTAATTTTATCCCCTGACAGATCTTTTATACTTAGAGTTTATTACATTTTCTTTTTTAAAAAAATTGTCAATAATTTATTTATAATTTAGGGTCATTCTGTAGTGCACCTAGGGGTTAATGGGTTAAATGGTAGGGTGTAGTGGGTAGTTATTGTATTAATTTTTAATTATTTAATTTTATTTAGTGGTTAGGATTAAATAAGATTATGATCTAGCGGTTTATATTATCCAGGTGCACCGGTGCACTGAAGTTGGACTCTATAATTTAATATAATGCATGAAACCATATTATTACTTAAAGAAATAAAAAATGTATCCTTTGAAAGATGGAAGGGTCAATGAGTGAAAGGGTACAAAGTTGCATGCATAACTGGCCAATTATTGTGCCAGTTGAGGTAGCTAAAGATTTATTAGACATGTCTTTTTACAACACTTCATTTTACTAAGTAGGGCCAGTAAAATATTTTGGGCAGTTGTTAAAGATCACTAACTCAAATTTTTTCAAGATCAATTAGCAGTATCCAACTGTCACATTGAGAGCTTCTGACCTATGGCAACATTTAATTTAAAATACATACGGATCGTTGGGGGTCCGGGTTTTCTGTGTCATATTCATGTGTCAATTTTATGGTGTACCCCACCATTAGGGCTCCCACCGCCCCTGCCCTGGGGATTTGTGGAGGAGGTAAATCGCAAGATGTGCCTCAAGTGGCTTATAAGGAGGGCTCACTGTTAAACTTGTGCTTGCAAGGGGCCAAATCCATGTCAAAGGCAGGATTCGAACCCCCACCCTGCAGCAACCAAGCTCAGCTGGAAGGCCTTTCCACCATCCCCTCTACCACTTGAGCTATGCCCTGGGGGCGTGTGTCAGTTTTATGTATTGTATATTGGATGAGAGAGAAAATATACTGAATTTTAAAAAGAAAGAATAAAAATCCTAAATTTCTTTCTCCACATTATACTATGCCACCTATATAACTAGTAACACATGAGATGATGCTCAAATATAACACGGAAAATTTGATGGCAAATGCTGCAATTTGAGGATAAAACATATGAGAAAACAATAAAATTAGTTTCTCTATTGTCCATTAATTTTCCATTTATGGTTTAAAATTTTGAGAAATAAATATGGTAGTTCATGTACACATATGGTGTAGAACAATAAGATAAATGCATTGGGTCCATGCAAATCTAGAGAATATATTCCATTTATGGGCTCAAAGATAAGGTAGCAGGGAGGTGGGCAATGGGCATCCATATCAATATAATTTCCATCTATAAATAGATATCTCCATGGCTAATCCAATAATAGGTCAAGAAGAAGATCTTGCATGAAGATATATAAGAGTTATTGAGTTTGATAGCCAAGGATGACTTGCCTGTGTTGTGCCAATCTCGAAAGAAAACGTTTTCTTTTTCGTATTGGATTCAGGCAGTCTTCTTGGCTAATCTAACTCGTAACTCTTGAAGCGGTGATGGAGAAATCGAGAGAGAGGAAGAGAGGTCTTACATGGCGGTAAGATTAGTGTTTGGTAGCCAAGGATGACTTGCCTGCTCTACTACTCTATACATGTTGGAAGAAATCTAATTGTCGTATTTTATGTGTATCATTTCATGTGTCACTTCGTTAAGTATGTAATAAATTATGAGATGTGAGAAAATTCAAACATCAGTGACACGGAAGATGATACACTATTTATAGTGCTGCATAAAATTCAGCATGATCTTTATATATATACACATACATGTGCATGTATGTATATGTGTATGGAGTTTGGTTTCAGGCAGTCTCCTTGGCTAACTTGACACTCTCTTATCCTTCATGCTAGGCTTTCTTTTCTCTTCAATATTCATTAATAGTCTGCTTAATTTGGTTGCATTAGTCCCTTTTTTTTCTTTTTTAAACGGTATATGTACACCTTTTAATTTCTTGTACATGTATAATAGTGTTACACATATGATCTAAATTTTATTTTTTTCTACTATACATTGTATTTCACATATATATAGTGTAAACCTCGTGACTTGAAGGCATCACTCATTTAAATAAACGAGTTCAAATATATGAAGTACTATTAATCTTGAACAATAAGGCTAGCTCCATTTAAAAAAAAAAATTGCAAATTTTTACATGTAGTGATGTAATCGAGTAGAAATCGTGTTGAATATTATCGGGTTGTAATCAAGTTGAAATCGTGTCGAATATCATTGGGCTCGGATTTGACTAGTTAAATTTTATTCATGTTCGAGCGCGAATAGAATATACTGTAATAAAGCTCAAGTTCGACAATTCGCGGCTTCTTCTACAAGCGTTGGTCCTTTGAGCTGAGAGTCACAATTTCTTTCGTTCTTCTGCAGTTCTTTTGACTGCGAACTGGTCTTAGTCTCTTGATCTTGTATTTCAGAAATGTATATATAATATGCTGCTTTCAATCTGTATAATGTTAATGTCCACCTGAGGACTTGTTTGGCTTGATTTGAAAGAGGATGACTTAGATATTGTGAATCGTACGTTTATATTTGATTTGAATTGAATCACGTTTATATAGTGATCAATATAGTAGTACTATATGGGTTTTTAAGTGTAAATTTAAATTGAAATAGATTTATGTATGAAAGCAAATTTTTTTTTTTTTAAAGTGACAGTGTAATGTATAATCAATTAAGGAAGTGTTTGATTCTATACGTGAGTTAATATAACTTGTACATGTGATTAATCGGTTCGTATCTTCTGTTACATTCTGGTGTTACATTTTCTGTTACAAACCTTTGGATGATTAACACGTAGGATAAACTAATCTATACCCTAACAATCAACCCTAATGGGAACAATTGAGATTTTTCTCACCTCCTCTAAATTGTAACTCACCTTCCCTAAATTGTATTCCATTGAACCCAGTACTTTTAACTATCGGAGTTTGAAGATAATTAAGTTCATATAAATGCAATTAGAGTGCAAACTCTTTCACTTTTAACAATTTTAAAGACTTTTTAAGTAATATTAGCTCAATTTAAATCACATTTTTATTTATACATTTATTTGACGGTATATTTGGGTTCATATTTAAAAATAAAATAAAAAAATTTACTCTAAATTAAGAACACATGACCATAAAATAAAATTTTCAAGAAATATAGTTTAAATAAATAATCATAAATTTAAAAACTCAAGATATCAGTCTTTGGGTGTTAAAATTTCAAGTTCAAAATTGTTTAGGGTGCAAGCAATCAACTAACGGATTTATTTAAATTAAATTATTAATCAATTCAAATATTAGCTTCATATATTCACAGGACTCAAACTAAATTTAAAGAATGCAAAGTTTTCATTGCGCGGATTTTGATTCACACACCCAAATTCAATTTCGTGCACATGGATTAACTCTGTAAGCACCGTCTCACGTGAGAGTTGGAGATCATTTCACTTTTTAAAATAGTTGTTATATTCGTTATAAAATACTATCACTTTCGCTATAACATTTTATCAATTTTCATTTATATTATAAATTGTTCATGAAATAGCATTGTTATTTTTCATTAATTCGATATCCCTTTTCGTTATAGAAGTTATCACTTTTCACCTGTCTCACGTAAGCTCTTATGTGAGACTGTCTCATACAAGTCTTTGCCTATTATTTTTAATATAATAATTTTATAATCTTGATTTGATTTTTTGAAAATAAAAATAAAAGATTCAAATTCTTTTAATTAAATATTTATATTCTTAATATTTCAACTGATATTAAAAAAATGACAAATATTGTGTAAGATTGTCTCATATGAAATCATTTTACACTTTTCAAATTAGTTATCATTTTCGTTATAAATCATTATCAGTTTTCATTTATATTATAAATTATTCATGAAATATCATTATATATTATTTTTCATTAATTGAGTATCACTTTTTATCCGTCTCACATAACTTTTATGTGAGACGGTCTTAGTCTTTACCATTAAAAAATAACACAAACACTTGTGTAAATCGGGTTTACATACGTTAATATGTAAACCCTATTACTCCTTAGTACATAAAAAATAATAATTCACAAACAATAAGACGAAGATCTTCCAAACAGCAGATTCCTTGCGTAAAGCCAGAAAAATAAATATATAAATTGGTACTCTTCTAAATTAAAAAAATTACTCTTCAAAATCTTGTAAACTCTGATTTATTGATTACTTTTGTTAAATGATCACCTCATCTAAAAGTTTAAGCTGATAGAAAAGTAAATCGTTTAATATTAATTTAATGAAGTCACTCTAACACGCCCCCTCACATGCAGGCGGGATTAATTTTGGCCTAAAGCCTTGCATGTGGAATTTTTCGAACCCTGAACCTTTAATAGGCCTGGCTCTGATACCATGTTAAATGACCTCATCTAAAAACTTAAGCTAATAAAGAGATAAATCGTTTAATACTCAATCAAATCACTCTAACACGCCACCTCACATGCAGAAGCTTACTGGACCTTTTTTAACCACGGGCTCTGATATAATTTTAAATGACCACCTCATCTAAAAGCTTAACCTGATAGAAAGGTAAATCATTTAATATTTAATTAACTCGCTCTAACAACTTTTTAGTATATGAAAAATAACTCTTTTGTATAAAAATTAATACTCTTCAAAGAGTAATTTTTTATATACTAAAGAGTAATTTAAAAAAATAGTATTTACATATAAACTATATAAAACTCACTTAAAAAAATTATACCCACATTTTGTAGTATACTTTTTAGAAGAAAAAAAAATGTTATACCTTGTTGTGTACACTTACCCTCATGAGTAGGACTATTGTACAAGTGTGTTTAGTGTACATTCCATTCCATTATTGAAAACAGGTCACATATATATTTTAAAAAAACCCAATTTCACTCATTTCTTCTCATTCCCAAAAAATTAGGTCCTCCTGCTCCTTACTCCATCTTCAACCTTTCCAAAGAAAATCTCCATCCTTCTACATCAGCATCGATATCTTCAAAGTTGAGGCCACTCATCCCTGCCGCCAAAAGCCTCCACCACCAAAGTCTGATCGCGCCTCCACCGCCGCGGTTTTAATAGCAGGGATAAAATCAGATGGTGTGGACCATGTAGATGCAGATGATCGAATAGACCGTGATAAATCCTAATCCCTCGCAAATCTCCACATTCCATGACAGATCTCCCTCTATCACTTCATATCTGCATCATTGGATCTCCCTTGACTACTATGTGCGATTCGTTTTCTTCTCATATTCTTTAGATCTGCATAATCAGATCTCTCTTGATACCTATGCTTCAAATCTACGTATCGGATTGCCCTCCATTGCTTCAAAATTTTTGTTGTCAGAAATTGTATTTTTTGTAATTCAATAGTGTACAAATTTTTTTGAATAAGTGTATTATTTTTATTTTTTAATATTTTAGTTTTATATACTTATTTCTTCTCATATTCTTTAGCTATATATGCATAATCAGATCTCTCACGTCACCTATACTTCAGATCTACATATTGGATCGGCTTCCATTGCTTCAAAATTTTCAGAAACTGTATTTTTTGTAATTCAATAGTGTACAAGTTTTTTTAATAATTGTATTACGTTTTTATTTTTTTAATTTTAAATATTTTTAGTTTTATACACTGTTTTAAAAAAAGTTATACAATTATAAATACAATCACATACATTATAGTAGATCTAAAAATGGATCATGTATATATGTAAGATGAGTCATTTTTCTCATTCTCACACGCTTGTCTCTTTGTCTCTCTCCTCAACCCAGCAGAACACCACCACAATATTTCCTTCTTTATCTTACATAAGCTTCTGTATAATTGATTATTAAAGCTTATACACAAAGTTTAACTAATATAAATTTATTAATAAAATGTTATACACTTGTTCAATAAAACTTATACACTTAATTATAAAACACAAGTTAAAATTAATAATTCCTTCAATACAATTTTCATTAAGAATACGGTGAAATTGTTCATCAATTGCAGCAAAATCAGTCTTCGAACACCCCAACTGCTTGTTTATAAAACGTTATACACATACATCTTAAGTTTAAAAAGTATACATTAATAAACAAACAGTTATCCTAACGTGCCAAGTTACTCCAACGACATCCTCCTCTATTATATCATCAATTACGAATACTTTGGTGTAGAAATCAAAGGTACGGGATGTCCTGTGACACTTTGGTGTGACATCTCCTGTAACATCTTCTCATTGAATGACATGTGGCGCATGGATAAATCTAATCCCTTGCCCCAAGGGTTGACTGGTTGACTTAGTGTATAGTTTCTCTTATCTCTCTTACGTGTCACTCATTCAACAGAGTGGCACAAGAGATGTCACACCAAAGTGTCATAGGATATCCCATGCCGAAATCAAACTTTAAGATATTCCAAGAGCATCTGCTAAGGAAGGTCAATTGATGCTTAAAATAAATCAATAATCATGACAACGAAAACTAATCTAATAAACTAGAAAAGTGGAAAATTTCTGACCATTGGCCAAGGAATGGGTGAGAGAAAAGCATTACTCGACGGAGGCCACTCCCTGACGACTTCCACCGCTAATTCCACCCCAATCGGCTCCGTATGGCCTGCCGACTTCCATCGCTGATTCCACCTCACTCTGCGCCGTTTGGTTACAGCTCAGGTGGCTGCGAGTTGTATAATTATATGAATTTGATAGTCTGAGAATCGTGTGATTAGGCATAGTGACGGCGAAGAGAGGAAGAGAATGGAAAGAGAAAGAGAGAAAGAGGAGAGAAGGAAGGAGAGTAGGTGGAGAGCAGTTATACGGGAGAATGAAATTAGGGTTTTAATTTGTTTATATATGTTGAATCATTTGGGTAGGGTTGACCCGGTTGGTTAGGTACCCACTTGTACGATAGTTTTTGCCTACCCTCATTACTTAAAATGCATTATTATCATTTTAGAAAAAAATGTTATACTTTTTTTTTTTTTTTTTTTTTTTTTTTTTTTTTTTTTTTTGATACCGAGGTTCCGGGCTTACGCCCGACTAGTCCTCGAGGAAACAGTCCCGGCCCCTCAGAACTGCCTCCAAAAAATGTTATACTTGTGAACACGTTGTGTAGGAATGTACAAAAACTAACTCTTTAAAAAATGTAAAAAATTAAAAATTAAAATTTTTTTGATATTTTGATTTTTATGTGAGGTGGAGTAATTGTTGCCATGTTGATGTCTTCACACCACGTTTAGGCCATTTGATTTGTCATAAAGAAAATGTTTGTAACATTTCAGATTTTCACACTGGAGACAATTACGATAAAACCAACCCTATTCCCTTCTCTTCAACTACTCTCAATCTCAGCTCCACCATTTTCAAACCCTACAGCGCCTCTAGATTCATCCCGCGATGGCGAATTGGACAATCGGGCCCCCGATCTTCGTTCTCGCAGCTCTATTATTAGCCGTCTCGACGATTGCCAGCTCCGAGGGCCCGTTTATTGTGGCCTATAAGAAGGCCTCGCTCACCAGGCTCAAATCGGGCTCCGAACGTGTTTCCGTCTCTATCGATGTCTACAACCAAGGATCCTCGTACGCTTTCTCTTTCCTTTTCGACCAGATCTAATCTATCTGCGCATCGATTTATGGATGATAAATTTGTTAACCATCTTTTATTCAGCTGATTTGTGGAGTATTTAATAGCCCTAATTTTGATATTCCCTTTTTGGCTGATTTTTTCGCTTGAATTATTTCGGTTATCTAATTGATGTATTAATTAATGGGTTTTGGGATAATTGGAAAGGGTTGATTTGATTGAGATCAGGATTTGGGTATTTATGAGTTCTTTAATCATTTGTTTCTCCTTCTAGATTTAGTTTTTCTTCCGGGATTGCTTTGTTTTAAGAAAAATTTGGGGGTTGACTTTTTGCCATATGATAAATACTTAGCAACCTATCCAATACTCTGAGCATCCTTACTGAGAAATAATTTAGGGGCTGCTAGGTTCAAATTATTCAATCGGAATGACATGGGTATAATTAAGGCAATCACAAAGTGCTTGAAAGTGATTAAAGGGTGGGGAGTAGTTATTGAATTAATGGGAATGATTGAGTAATTTTGATTCCCACTCAAAATCAAACAAACATTAACAATGTAACCAATATACTTTATTCCCATTACCCCCAACCAAACACCTCCTTAGATTTTAACTCCCTAATTCATACAATGATCAGCCCTTTTTCTGGTTTGTTAATTCAAGCATTCGTTTAGAAAGCTGTTCAGTTTCCGTGGAATACAAAGATTGTTCAAATGAATGGAAATTGGGAATGCCATGGAGTGTAAAAATACACACACGCTGAGATACAGAGACGCTCCTGGTAATAACAATCTCAGTGAGTAAATTGTGATGGAATGAGAGACTTTTCCCATTCTTCTTCATAAAATATGTGGATCCATATATATCATAATTTCCAAAAATTTGTTGATAAGGATCCAGAAATGTTCCATGGGGTGGAAGATACTTCACTGAGGACCTAAGTTTCATATATATAGAGTCAGTGATGATGGATTCAAGAATTTACAAATATCTTGCATCCTTTATCATCCTAATGTATAGCATTCTTGCTGTTATGTATTCATCTTAGTACGGTTAAAGTTTGATATTTTTAGCTTTTTCCTTGATTGCTATCTTGTACGCCTATTGTAATGGTTTGATTTTTCTGTCTGTTTTTACCTGAGCAATGGATATTCAATGTACCATGTTATGCTTTGTATTGGATTTTCCTTGTCATTGTTGATTAGACTCTTCTTTCTTACTGTTTACTTCTAATTTTTATCTGAAATTATTCCTTCTGTGTGTTCAGGACTGCGTATGATGTAACACTTAATGATGATACCTGGTCCCGGGATTTATTTGACATTGTCGCCGGAAACACATCAGTATCATGGGAAAGGCTTGATGCGTGAGTCATTCATTGTTCAAGCAATTATTTCCAAGATGTGTTTCTGATCTTCCTTTGATTATTCCTTTATTGCATTTGTCTTAATGGATCTCTTTACCCCGTTATGGATAATTTCAGTGGAGGTGCTAATTCTCTTTCCTTCGAGTTGGAGGCAAAAACAAAAACTGTTTTCTATGGTGCACCAGCAGTCATTACATTCCGTATTCCTACAAAACCAACCTTACAGGTTTGTCGTTTTCTCAAAGTTGTATATGTGCTGTCCCAAAACGTATATTCTGAATGTTGTGCTACTTGTTGGTGGCTTTTCAGGAGGCATACTCAACTCCCATGCTGCCTCTCGATATTCTTGCTGATAGGCCTCCTGAGAAAAAGTTTGATTGGGTAAGCTTTGAAGTAAATTATCACATTTTCCTCCTTTACCCTCAAATTTCTTGAATAACATCTTTCCTGTCTTTCTTTTTTTTTTTGGGTGGCATGGATTGATTGTTTTGTGGCGGCAACTGAAATAATTTAGGCAAAGGTATGGCTCACTTTTAATTACTGAATCTTTGATTTTGTGCTCTATTTTACCATTTATCTATGTGCGGATCATTTTACAGTTACGTAGTTCACTTCGGGAAATATAAATGTATCAGTGTTAAAAACAGAAATTAGTCTTTATGCGCATTTGTTATGCTTGTTTGGTAGTGGGATGGGATTGCTTACATGCATAAATTTGTGCTTCAGTAGTACAAGATGAAAGTTTCTTCTTTTAGTTGCTTTTGGATAAAGGACTTTCTGATTTGAAGACTTTTTTTCAAGATGGCTTATCAAAATCATCCTTCAATTTTTCAATGAAACTCGAACTTGTTTAAGGTATATTTCACTATGGTTTTCTGGTCTCATTATAAAATTATCTTGTGCAGAAACTCTTGGCCAAATACGGATCTCTTGCTTCGGTGATAACTATCGTGGTTTTGTTCGTCTACCTGGTTGCAACTCCATCAAAATCTGGTGCTGCCAAGGGGGGAAGCAAGAAGAAGCACTAATTCAACACATTCAATTTGCGACTTGTGTGAAATCGAGTTTCATGCCTTGCGAGCCTGTCCTGTATGACCCTCTACCCTGAAACCCGTATTCGTTGTCACCAGCAATACGGGTTCTGTTTTGTCAGTAAAATTTTCACTTGCAAAATGAGCTGAACACTAGACATTAGACCTGAGTTAGCTTGGTAGTCCATCGGCCCCTTTTGATCATATTTTTCATTGGCTATCCATAAATGTTCTATAATTTGTACTTTTGTTGACCTCTGATGATCAATCTGAACTATGCAACTATTTTCTTACAACCTTAACTGGACGAGAACAGATTGCACACTGTCGATTGCTGGGAAGCAACTTGCATCTATGAATCATGCCTAATTGTTTATTCAACTGAATTCTGCAAGCCATTTTACTGCCGTAAACAACTATTTAACCAATTTGGATTTCTTGATACAATGGTGTATTATGTTCTATTTACAACTCCTAGACGAATGTAATGAACCACCATTGTCATCCTTTGGTTACTCTTTTTATTACTATCTTTCGTTACCAAGTGGAGTAATAAACTCTTAGTTAGACTGCATGCCAACTGTTGGATAAAATGAAAACAAACCTCAAATCATATATATTCATTGTCGGTGGTGTAAAAAGAACGGTAAAAGAACTCTGTGAAAAACAATATTACAGATGAAAGAAATGAAATTAAGTAATGAAACATCATCCAAACTTATTATGGGGCACCGGAGCTGAGCTGGGTTCGCCGGAAACAGGCGGTCGAGGCACCGGAATTCCAGCGGCTGCGAAACTGGAAATGCTGTCAAACAGGTTATTCTTGGCTTTGTCGTAATTAACGAACCCCATGAACCAGAAATCATGGCCATCCGTCGAAACCAACTGTATATATCTCTCCTTGGGATTCTCTCTCATCACCACTGGATTAATGCTCCCAATCATGGCCAAAGGTATCAGAATCTGCACCATTAATTTCATTTCAGAGATCAATCATGATGAATGCTTTAATTAATGTATATACCTTGTAATAGCTCCAGGTTTGTTGTCCGGAGGGTGCAAAGAAGGATAAAGGACGATCACTGCAAAACGCCACATGGACGTTGGATAGGTAGAGGGTTCCGGCGACTGGACCGGTGGACGTGGACAAGTAACAAGCAAATGTTTTCTTGAGCGTTTCATTTGGATACGTCGAGAAGGTATGTTTGTAAAGAGCCTCGAATCCACCTCCTGTTATCGTTTTCGCCCTTAGGTTCACCTTTCCCCATGCAGCTTCTGAAACCGACGATCCCGTCTTAACTGGAGATCGTCGATAATATAAATGAATCACAGTTTGCAAATTGCAATATAGATATATTGAATATTGATATTGATATAGATATAGATATACATATAGAGATACGTACGGTTGTGCCAGATGTTGTGGGCAGTGGACTCGGCCTTGGCGCTCCACGAGTTGAATTTCTGGAGGACGGAGTCGAATGAGGTGGTGGCGGAAGTGCGATCGACGGGGGTGTACTGGACGTAGGGTTGATGGTGATTCTGATAGTCTTTTTGATCTGCGAAGCCCCATAGGGCAGCTTTTTGGTTATTCGGGTGGCAAGACGGCACCGCCGGTGTTCCCATCACGTTGGTCCCCCATTTTTCCGGTGGAGGGGTGGCGGACGACGATGGTCCGGCATGGTGGTTCATGTTTGTTTCTTGGCCATACGGTGGCGGTGGCGGTGGTGATGATGATGTGGAGGATGAAATGTCAGGATAGTTACTCATTGTTGCTGGATTTTGGAAATTGAGATTTTGATTAGTAATGTTGATGAAGAATATTAGTACATATTTTTTAGATTCAACAATGTTTATATATACTACATGAGTGGGAGATATGACTGGTTCATTAATATGGAATAATAATAAAGATATTAAGATTGCTTCGACGTGTGATATCTGGGGAAGAACGCAACTTTAATTTATGGGGTTTAATTTTAGTCTTCTAGAAATAATCAGTATTCAACACGTCTTTCTTCGTTCCCACCTACTTACCTTATGAACTACTCCGTCCATCTCTAAAAAGTTTGTACCTTTTTTTTTTACACGAAGATTAAAAAAGTGATAATTTTTAGGAGTATAATGATATTTTTATGTAATATATAAATGATAAAGTATGGTAGGTAAAGATGGTTTTTTTGTAATTAAAGTGTATGGGGGAAGGGTGATTGTTTTTTACTTTTTGCTTTTTTTTGGAATGTGCAAACTTTTGAGGGACAACCCAAAATAAAAATTGTATCATCTGAAATGAGACGGAGGGAGTAATTTATTCTTCGATTACATTTCTTTATTTTGGTAGCCCAGATGTGAGGTGTTATGCCGTCACACTTTCGTGTATTATTTGGATAAGATTTACAGTTGATTGAATTCATTTAGCAATTTAAACGAATTACTAATATTGTAAAATATAGTTTCACTAGGCTCACTAGGCTTTGACTTTGAGATGATTAATTATGTTTACTATTTATGATAATGTGTACTCTTTCCGTCCCGTTTCATTGTTTACATTTGCTTTTTGCACGTTGATTAAGGAGTATAATATTTTAATAGATAGTAAGTGGAAAGATATAATATTTAATGTAAAGTGGATAGGTGTATTAGTGTTGGATGATATATTAATTGTTTTAGGTGGGTCCCATATTCCAAAAGGAAAATGTAAACATTAAAATGAGACGCGCAAAATAAAAACATAAACATTGAAACGGGACGGATGGAGTAGTTAATAGTAAGAGACTCTAATAAAATCTTATTTAATATTTAAATTAAAATATAGAAGTAATACATAATTCAAGAACATAATTCATTTATGAATGAGATTATAAGACTATTTTATAATTTGTTATTATATATTTTTTAAAATGTTATTACTTTTCATTTACTCTCATACTATAAATTATTCATAAAAAAGTTCAATGTACTATTATCATTTTTCATTAATTAATTATTATTTTTTATTAAAATGTTACCACTTCTTATCCGTTTCACTAATTACCCTCGATCAAGCCCCTCCTAAATCTACTTTTCTTATTCAACTTAAACCCAAAAAAATCTTTTCGTCCTATTAATATGTATTCATTTATGAGTTGGTCTCTTGTGAGACGGGTTATTGGTGAACGGATGTGAGACGGGTCAACCCATCACTAAAGTATGCTTATTTGTGGTTAAAGTGTGCTTATTTGTGGTTAAAGTATGTCCATAATAAATCAAATTATAACACACTAACATCATACTTTAATACATAATCCAACATACTTTAAAAAACATACATTAACAACCATTTAACATACTTTATTTAAATAATCGACATACTTTAACACGTCTCACAAACCGTCTCATGAAGGTAGCGTCTCAGAAGAGATTTTGTCTTCATTTATTTGTGTTGAATGTGGACCCCATGTGTAGTGAATTTAGTATAATAATATTATTTTGTGGGTTACATAAACCCCAAAATGAAATGAATATTTTGTAGACCGCGGCTATCCACACACATAATTTTCACGGATACACCCACCTTCATTAATATTTTATAGAAAATGTCAAAAATATCCTTCATAATAAATTACAACTATCCACACACATCTTACTCAATATTTATTTAAAACTTATTCATATATCCGCCCATCCACAAACATACTAAAATTTATCTATACACTCACCACTCCAACAAATTTCCATATAATCCTTCCACCTCTTTTGAACTAAAAAAAAAAACCCTAGCTCAAGAAAACATCTTTGGGTCATACCCATACACATATGTAGCATAATAGTAGACAAAGATAGCTCAAAGATCATAGTGATATATGTTTTTATGTGTTTTAACCGATTAAAATATAGTTTTGTGCTTTTTTTTCTAAAAATTGCAAAAAAAATCGTCCAACCAGGGTTGAACGGGACGATAATTTTCGACCACTACTGGCCGACAGAAATAATACATGGTCGTCCAACACTGGTCGATATTTATATAAATTTTCGGTCACTACTGGACGAAATTTTGGATATTTATATACAGTGAATATGTGAGTTTGAGTTAATTTAAATTAAAGGGTATATTTGTAAAAGTGGAGTGTGTAGTATAATTTTTAATAGTGTACTCTCTCCGTCCCACGGCAAGGGTCTCTTTTTTCTATTTTGGTCGTCCCACCCAAAGTGTCCTCTTTCATTTTTTACACACATGAGACCCACTCATTCCCTCTAATACAATTAAAACATGGGGTCCTTACTCTCACTAATACAACTACTCACTACATATTAAATAATAATAATCCTTAATCCACGTGTCAAAAAACAAAAACTACCCTTCCCGTGGGACGGAGGGAGTATTAGGTAATGGGGTATTCGTGAAAATTGTGTGTGGATAGCCCAGACTTATTTTGTATTGAGAGAGACGGCAAAATGAATACTTGGAACGGAGAGTATAGAATTGAGAAAATATCAATTTTAGTCCTGTATCTTTTTCAAAATTCAATTTTAGTCCTACAACTTTTAGTATTTTCAATTTTAGTCCTTTTAGTTTCAATTTTGGTCCTGTAACTTTTAAATTTTCAATTTTAGTCCTATAAATTTTAAATTTAGTCTTGTATCTTTTTAAATTATCAAAATTAGTCATGTATCTTTTGAAATATGATATAATTTACAATATGACTAATTTTGAAAATTCAAAAAGATATAGGACTAAATTTGAAACTTATAGAACTAAAATTGAAAATTTAAAAGTTACAGGACCAAAATTGAAACTAAAAGGACTAAAATTAAAAATACTAAAAATTATAGGACTAAAATTGAATTTCATAAAAATATAAGACCAAAATTGATATTTTCTCTTATAGAATTCATCATTTTATTCTCAACGGACCATTGATTTTTAATTACCCCAAAAGGTATATTGTCCAGCAGAGTTGATTATTAACATATAGAAACGCGCTGGCCCAAATTTTTATTGAATTTCAAAATATCCAAATTTAATAAACATAAACAGGCAATTTATTGATTTCATCTCATTGGTCAAAACATTCAAAACTGCAATCTATCGTCTGCTAATTCTTCCTCTTCTTCTTCCACAATTTTGATCGGAAATCGGGAGAAGTGGAAGAATGAGTTACGAAAAGGTGCCCCATGAATACTACCCTCCTCCAGGTCTAATTTCTCGTACTCGATCGAGCTGGATCTTTCGGAATTTCCTCAATTTTGTGTTAATTTCATTTTGTATGTGTAGAAATTGTGTTTTCGGATCGATTGTGCTGAGATTTGTTGTTCGATTTCGTAGGGTATGGTTCGATGTACCCTCCACCGGCGGGTTACCCTTCTGCGCCTCCACAACCACCGCAAGAGGCTTATCCGTATCCACCTCCTCCGCCGTCGGGCTATCCATATCCACCGCCGTCACAACCTGGTGGATATCAAGGATATTTCAATCAAGGATATGGATATCCGCCGCCACCTCCACCACCACCACCACCACAGGTTTATCATTGTGATCATCACCATTGTGAGGGCGATTCTGGTTGTTCTTCCTTTTTACGAGGCTGGTATGCTTATCTTATTTTCCCCTTTTTAATCTGCCTAGGTTTCTTTATTGTTTTTGTGAAGTATGATATTGCGCTTTATATTGGTTTGAAATTCTGGGGTTTGAAAATTGATGTGTTCATTTGATGTGCAAAAGATAAAAAGATAATGGCAAAATATATTAACATGGATTTTTTGTTAGGCTAAGTTCGTTTAGGGTTTTGAAATGATTTTCAAAACCTAACACCTAATTGTTAAAAACAGAGGTATGTACTCACAGAGTATATTAAATACTCTCTTACTGTCCCCTTACTCTTTTTTACATCAGTTAATACTCTCTTATATATACTTCCTAGTTCCACCCAAAATAAATATAGATTGTTACTAAACCTACATAAAACTCAAACATTCATATCCTGAAATGTTTGGAGGGCAGTGGTGGAAGAAGCTTTAATTGGGTTTTCATCAGAGTTTTCTTGATTGTTTTATTGCTGTTAGTGTTCTAAGCTTTAATGCTAGATATTTTTAACAGACAACCACTGAGTCTGAGTTTTGATGGGATTTATGTCAAAGGTTACAACATTGATTGTGTTTCAACATTGGTGCGATACAACCCCTCAGTCAACTACAACAAATGATCACACTTTTCATCTAGATAGATATCCTTTTTGAAACTCCTCTATTCCTTATTAAAATTCACATCCACTAACATTTAATATTTTTTACATTAACATACACAAAATGACATCTAATTTTTATGGATGGAAGGGGTAAGTTTTTAAATCCCTCTCTGCTTGAATGATTTGATTGGCCGGCCACTTCTCGTAAACATTTTATTGTAGTATTGTACTGCATGTTATAGTTGTTATTGAATGGGGTGTGTCATGTGTGCGCGCTCTCTCAAGTTTCTTTACTAACTGTGAAGGGATTTTTTTTTATCATCTGCAGTTTAGCTGCCCTTTGTTGTTGTTGTTTATTGGAAGAATGCTGCTTCTGATGCGCTCTTGTGCTCCACACATTATGGATGATTGGGCTGTCTTGCTCTGGTTTTCAGTCTCTCTTGGATATATTGTTTTATCTTTACACAATGTCTTCTGGTAGCTGTTCTTTTCTGCATCAAGATAGAAGTTTAATGTGTATTTAAGTGAGAGACTTTAAATGTTATTCCAACAAATATTCTTGTATAATAATATCTCTGTATTTGTTGATCTGGTGAATTCTATAATCTTGTGCCCGTTTGTTTAAGCAACGTATGCTAATCAATCTCAATCTCTCTTTCTTTTCTTTGATGAAATCAACCTACAAGGTTTACGATGAATACTCAGTTACCTATACATATTGATTTCTAACTAATAAATAAACCTTAAAAAGAAGACAATATAATGCTAAAAGGCAGAGGTGAAGAACAGTAGTCTATATTAACAAAAGCATTATACAGGTCCACACTTGAATCAATAAGCCACCTCAATATTTAACAATAAACCATCATAAAACTAGAAATTCATAAATAGAGCTGGTCTAAAACACCCTAAGGCTAACATAATACAAGGAAAAATATGCAGGATTGCAATAAATGGACGCATGAACACATCTACAAAGTCCAAACAAAATCAGGTGCATCCTTGCGAGGTCCAACGAGCGTCCGATACAGGTACATCTTTTCAACTCTATGTCTATCATCGGGGCTCCCCTCGATCATCTCACCTTCATTTATGATCTCTACATTGAGTCTCGGCATCTTCTCAGCAAGAATCTTGCATGCTCCGTAGGTCACTTCACAGGACGACATCCAAAGGGATCGCATTGTCTCATACTTCCCTATGTCCGTTAGAAGTGCTGCATTGCCAAACGGGCTATCTCTGATTTCGAGCTTTTTCAATTTCTTGCACCCATTCAGCACATAGACCATTCCTTTGTCGCTATCCCCAGCAAAGGCGATAGAGAGCATTTCTAGCTGCTCAGCATACATCCCTATATAAAGGAACACCTGATCTGTGAGAAGACCCGAGACTGATAACCGCTTCAGACCCTTGCATGATTGGACAATCGCCCCAAAACCTTCATCAAGTGGTAGGTTGGTCACTGCATCTGGTACAATTGGGTTAAGAGTGCACAATCGGAAACGAATGAAGTTAGGGCAATTCTTTGCTACAGTAATAAGGGCAGCATTGGTCATCTGCTGACAAAAATACAGCAGTGAGTTCAGCTTGGGGCATCCAGCTGATATAGCGACGAGCCCTTCTTCAGTTACAGCAGCATTACCCACACCATACAGATCAGAAGGGAACACTCTCAACTCCTGCAATTCTTTGCATGTGGAGGCAACAACACGAAGCCCTTTATCCCCAATAGTATCTAAAATCTGCAAGTTGCAACCATTCGAACTTTGGTTACTTGATTAACACAAAAAATTTAGTAGTTATAGTACAAGAATTAAGATTGATAACAAAACAAACCCATAATTTCTCCAACTTCTTGCAGTGACAGATTAGCTTTATCAGTTCATTGCTGTAGATTCCTGGGGCATAGCTTAAGTTCAAAGTCGTCAAATTTGAACAGATTGGATAAACAGCAGGTAAACAACGGCTGTTGACATCAAGAAATCCCGACAAACTTCTAACAGAAGTGCACTTCTTCATTACGTTTTTCAGTTTGCTGTAAGTCTCGGAGTCTGGATCATTGACAAACGATCCAGGACCCAGGTCATTCAATTGAGGGGCTTGCACCAAAATCTTCTGGAGTGCGTCCATAGGCACCGTGTGATTGACTCTTAGGCTCCTAAGATTACGACATCTAGAAACCAGCCTCTCTAGAGCAGCTACATTGACCTCTCCTTTAAGGCATGCAAAATTCAAAGAAACCAGAGAGGTGCAACTCTCAGGAAAACAGCTGAGCCATTGCCCCTTGCGATCATCAACCTCATTCTCCTGCAAGTCAAGCTCTCTAAGAAACCTGTTCCAAACTCAACCATAAGAGGTAGTATAATTTTCAAGAAAATATTATATAGATTCACCACAAGCAATAGTCTTAAGGTCCTATACCATCCACCTAATCTCTACATAAAGCCACTCAATTGAACATCATTCATAACTACTGCTTGGAAATGAGATTTCAAATGCACAAAAAACACTTGCATAAACTATAATATAAACCGAAAGTAATAAGCAATTTAATGGACTGAAAACGTTCTATTTGGAACACAAGACCTTCAAGCTACACTTTGTATCAGTAAACATGTTAAAACTAATAACAATTATCAAGCACAAAATCCCTTCAAATCCTACTGTAAAATTGGAAAAAGATGAATACTTTCCATATAAAAAAGTAACCTAAAAACAATTCAAGATGGGATGTCTGAAATAAGCAAGGAAATTTGATCCAACTTAAACTTAACACTAAGCTATTTCTCAATGTACAAGATTGACTAATTAATCTTCAGAGAATACTACCAAAAGACAAGATGAGCCAACAGATATATCAATGAATGATTAATACCTGCAATTAGATGCAATGGCAGCAAGTCCATCAGTAGTGAACCCTTCACAGCTAACCAAAACCAAGGATTTGAAATTTGGAAACGACTTGGCAAGAAGCTCCAGGCTCTCATCTGAAACCACCATCCTCTTCAACCTCAGCTCCTCCAGATTTATTCCACTCTTCGCCATCGCCTCGATCCAAGGATAAACGTGTCCTCCCCAATCGTGTGGCACCAAATTAAAATCAGCAAAATGTGGTTTTCCTTTGAGAGTTAAGGACCTAAACCTAGGGAATCGAGCAATCAACCGCTCAGGATCCACGGCGTAGCAGTTCCCGATGAACACCTTTTCACGGCTAAATCGCTCGACGCTGTACCACGATTTGCAGACCAGCGACACCGCATTCCGGTCACGATGCGACGTAAGAAAATCGAACACGTGTTCGAGTACTTCCTCCGGGAAGTAATTCATCATACACTGAAATAAACACATATTTTATTTTGAAATCACCTAACCCTCCCGTCGATGACTTTTCAATCGAGAAGAGAAAGCTCTGGATTTTGTAGAAACAGATGAAGAGAAAAAAAAAAAAAACTTGGCTTTTAGCTAGATCTAGATGAGATAGAACTGAATTTTTGCCAAAAGCTCTCAATTAAAACTACAGTTTTGACTTTCAGAACAGATCTGAAAAAGGGGAGAGAAAAATGAAATTTTTGGAAGATTTGAAGAACTAGAGAAAAAAATAATAATAACACCGTTGAAATGCTATTGGATAATGGAAGAAGGAAAGATTATTCGGAGCTCAGTCATCACCATCATCATCCAAAAATCAAAAGGTGATGATTACTAAGTTGAACAGAAAAAGAAAGAAAAAAAATTACAGAAGAAACACTAGATTAAGATCTTCAAAACGAAATCGAACTGAAATTCACAGATCCAAAAAAATAAACTCCATATTTTCCACTACAATAATAGGAACCAAATCATATGCGAATCCATACAGCTAGATGATAAGATAAGAAAAATCCAGCAGGTAATGGATATCAACCATCAGAGAGAGAGGAATATGAACCAAAAAATCTTTAGCTCATCTCTCTCACAGTTCTCTCTCTCTCTCTTTCTCTCTCTATATCTCTATGTGTGTATCCACTCTCTCTCTCTCTCTCTCTCTCTCACCCCCATTCAGTCATGTTAAAGGTAAAGCTGAAACACACTCATCTCATCATCATCAGAGAAAAGACGGAGAGAGAGAGAGAGAGAAATCGACCCTACAGTAACCCAGCATAGTTGAAGTTTGACTAGGGTTAAACGATCCAACGGCTGGTATCGATCAAGGAAGGAATCTTGACCGTCCAAGGGCATGTGTATCTTTTTCTCTTACTTCGATGTGCAATCAGGTCTGCCAAAAAAACGTCTTCACGGAATTGGGGTATGCCCTTGTGAATTTACTGAAATGCCACCGTGTCGATAAGGTTGTGGGTTCCCCACGCGCTGTGGGGGCATCTTCGCACCAATGACGCCTGACTTTGCGCGAGTGTCTTGAATTTCTCTACTCTCGCGCGTGTACAACATTTCTTGCTTTTTCTTATGGTTTCGAAGATAATTATTTTGTGTGACTGTTTTTATTTTTATTTTTTTTGGTTTTATTGCACGGAAATTTGGTGATCACTGCTTTTTGTTTTCGAAATTTTCAATTTTGTTTTTATAAAAAGAAAAGAAATATCGTTTTAATTTTCAAGAATTAGAAATTGTTAAATCGTGGTAATTATTTTATGAAATAAGCACTACTAAATTTGTAAAGGTGGTTTCGAGATAATTAAGATATCTCTTATTATTAATAGGGGTTATTACATACTGACATCCCCAATAATATACATCCAAAATAAATAATTCTTCCCTTCTAAATTTCTTAGCAAGTGTTAGGATCAAACACAAAATCATTTAAATTTTCTAATTATAGAAAAATAAATTTGTCATTTTAGTATTTTTTTAAGATCACAAATATTTACATAAAATCGGTTTCACAAAATCTTTTAATTGTAATTTTTTTTAAATTAAAAAATAAAATAAAAAATCTCACCTTGAACGTTGAACCAGTGAACACAAAGATTCAAAATCCATCTCCTAAAAAAATTGAAATAAATATACTACACTATCCCTATTTTAACAATTATCAATTAATTAAATTCTTTCAAAGCCTAATCCCTGATCTCTTTTACGACAAAGACTACGGCTATGTAAAACTAATTCATAACACGCCCCATAGTTATTTTGGGACTAAGTAGTAAGTAGCACTATCAAAAAATGACCCGAAATCCCATTACGTTTTTGTATTACATCTTTAAATAAGTATTATTTACATTGGAGAATTTTTTTTTTAAGTTGATATTTTTTTTATTGATTTTCTATATTGTGTAATTTATTCAACAAATTACAACAAGAGATAAAATAACAAAATGTAACTGACGATTTGGACAGACAAAAATGCTTAAAACATACAAATATCAATAAGATAATAATAATAACAACAATTCCTCATGTTGAAGTTTGTTTTAGGTTTACATAAGAATAAAAAACTAAAATTAAGATCGGTTGAATTTAGTAAATTTTATAAACAGTATTAATCTATATTTGTTTTGGGAATTAAGTATAGTAAATTTTATATGAAGTATCAAATAAATGTGTAAATGTAGTAAGTATAAAAAAAGTAGGATGTATTTTATCTAAGAGATATATGTAATTTATACAATTAAATTTTATTAAACTCAAATTAAAATAAATAATAAATAACATAATTCTAAAAATGAAAAAGCCCTATAAGATTACTTTAAGACTACCCTCATTCACAATTCACGACAACCCAATCCAACAATATAATATTTATTTCTCTCACATCCACATATACAACCTACAACCCAACTCAACCTCAACTTTTTTATACTCCATCGACAACCAAACTCAACCTAATTTTTTAATAAAATATTAATTTCTCTCTCATCTATATATATATATATATATATATATATATATATATATATATATATATATATATATATATATATATATAATTATTATAATTAAATTATTTATTATCATTTTGAGATTTTTTAATAATTATATTAAAAATTAAAAAAAAAATTAATAATTATCATGTGACACATGTCACTCCAAGATTACTTTGTGGATGGGTTGTAGATAAAGTTAGAGGGTTGTGTCAGGAAGAGATTCCTCAACCGGTTGGCATGTTAATTTCAATTTTCAATTTTTTTTTTATTGTTTTTTGTCTCTTGTGTGCGATCCATGGCACATGGTTGCCGATGAGAGTGGTCTAATAGCCAATATCGTTATATCTTTTTAAAAAGTTTTATTTTTAAATTCCAAACTTCTAATGATACACGATAGTATTTGGCACATATGAAAATTAAAAAAGAAGGCCAATAAGATTACTTCAATAGCCAATATCGTTGTTTCTTTTTAAAAGTTTAGTTTCTTAATTAATTACAAACTTCCAATGATACAAGATACTAGTATTTGGCACATATGCAAACAAAAAAATGTTACGTAAATTAGCGTGACAGCCTAGAAAACCAACTCAATTAATTAGTGTTTTTGTAATTTATAGAGTTGAAAAATACGAATATAAATTGATATGTAACAAGTTGGCAAAAATTGTCAACTCATTTGAAACCTTGGTGGTAATTATAGGAATTTGATGCCATAATTATACACGTGTAAACAGCTGATAAGAGTTTAAAGTCTACACGAATAAAACTCTTGAATATTGTTCTACTATATAGTAAAACAAAATTAAATTATGGGTACATAAACACTTTATTATTTTTTTAATTTAAAGGAGGAGAAAGTGAATGGGAGGATTGTGGGCTGGCAAAACTTGTCTGGCATGAAATTAATTTTAAATAAATTATACAAAATCATCAACCTATAATAGCAATGTACCCAATATTGTCTCAAATATATAATATATTTATTCCAACCTATTCAATAATAAGCGCATATAATTATTGTAAATTATTATGAATTCGAAATATGAATTGGATATATATCATACTACAAAATATAAATAAAGGTTAAATATAGTGTGCACCCGGGTGCACACGAAGCTTCGTGTGCACCCACGTACAAATATAAGCAAAAACATATACAATTATGAGTAAAAATGTATACAATTTAATTGTTAATTTTTTTAATAAAAAATTGAGTGTAAAAAATGTACAATTATTAAAATACATGTATACACTATTGAATAAAAAGTTATACACATATGAATGCTTGTTTTTTTAATGAAAAACTTAGTGTGAAAAAAGTATACAAATATTACAAAACACGTATACAAAAAAGAATAACATGTATACAAAATAGAATAAAAAGTTATACAAATATGGGTGCAAGGGTACACCCGGGTGCACCTAATATACACTCATAAATAAATAAATATTACATACTCCATATAATATAAATATAATTGGAGGAGAAACATAAGTGAAAGGGAGGGGATAAGGGTGTTAGTCCACAAAAGATTGCATTGAGCTACCATATCATAATTCATTGTATAATTTGTAGTTCATAACTTCATATGCTATTGCCAAATTCTCATTATAATTGCATGAATTTAAATTGGTGAACCCATAAATTATATACATTTATTAATAAAAATTATACACTAGTGTGTAAAAACTTTTAGTGAATTTTCTAATAATTTTTAATAAAAAATAAAATATAAAAAAGTAATACATTTATTAAAAAATACATAAATATTATTCATAAAATTAATACAAATATGAATCAAGATAACAACTCTATACTATTTTATCTTAAGATTCATATATTGTTAACTATTTTTTTAAAATTTAATTTATACCCTCAAAATTAATATTATTCATTCAGTATATATATACTTATCTATATATTATGTTGTATTAAGGCGACGGTACGTGAAACTAATTAGGCATAATAATACTTTAGAAATAACAATAATAATAGTACAATTTAAAAAGCCCCCACTTGCATATGATTACAAGAACATTATTGAGATAGAAAGGCATCCAAAAAAAGTAATGTTTTAATGAGCAATAATAATAATGATGGATTGAGGCCATATTTATAGGCCATCATTTATAAGAATTGCACCTTCCATGTGACACATTTTTGAATAACCAACCCACCCCCACCAACAACTTCTTATTATCCTATACATACATATTAAAATTACATACACATGCCATTAACTTTATAAATCTCTAGTTTGGGATAGTGTGGTAATTCCAACACAAAATTTATTAAAAATAGAATAAATATTTAAAAGATACGAGTAGTTTGTAAAAAAAACTAAACTAAAATCGAACAGAAAATCTGATCATTTTTCATGGACCACAACATATACTATTAATTAATTATAACATAACATTATTATAAATAAATAAAAAGTCAATATACCAAGTTATATCCATAAACAAATTCTCACGTTTAAAAACTTCAGAAGTCGAATGCATTTAAAATAAAAATTAGAAAAATCGAAGTACCACCGAATGGGATAAACAGAGAAATTGCTCAAATTTTATTTTATATTGTTATTTTAGTTTTTTCTTTTGAATTTCTTTAAGAATTATGTGTTTAATTAATCGTATAAATATGTTACACAATCTGTGATAATATTTTAGATGTAATATGAGTATTCATTTAAGTGAGAGATCCATGTTCGATTCTTATTGAAAACGAATTAGGAGGGGAGATATAAGGAGGTTTGGATGAGGGAAAGTAAGGATGCTAGGTGTACTAACTACTAATAACTAATATTTACCAATAAAAAAAACGAATATACTCTTGTATGACAAACATGTGTAAATTCAGTAGTGGACCTCAAATCCTATTATATCTTATATAATGTTGAGATTTAAATTAAATGGGACCAAATAATTTACACCCTAAATCTGATTTACAGAAAACTAATTTTTTTTATACATTATAATAAGTTCTTGGCCAACAATTTAGAATATTCTTTAAAATATGGTGTAAATTTTATTTAAATTACGCATGTTTTTATTTATCCACAAATAGAGAATGCAACATCATTACTCATATTTCTAATATTTTTAAATATTTAATAAAATAATTATGGATCATTTATAAATACATGCAATACACCCAAAATTTATAGATTAAATTTAGAACACACAGAGTAATTTTTATAATTAAATTTAAATTATTTTATTTTAATCTCACAAATGTCAATGGCAATATTAAAGATCAAATATACAGACAACATTCGAACCTTTATTACATAATAATAATAATAATAGAAGTTATATATGTACACTATTTTCTAATTTATGTCAATGTCAAATACCTAATCACTCTAGCTAATTAATTAATGGAAAATTCATTTTGATTGGCTGAAATTAGTTTTCTATATAAACAATAAGTTGATTAAGTTCCACTCCTATTATTTCAAAACACTGTAAAATAGAGCTTTTTGAACGTAAGAAAATAATTTGAGTTGGTCAATTTTCTAAGGAATCGCAAAAGTCTATAATATGTAGTTAAAAGAAAAGTATATACTTTCATTCATAAGATTATTACTACTTCAATGAAAAAGTTAATTGAAATATAATACTAATGTTTACTCCTCCGTCCAACATTAATCTATCCATTTGATTTTTACGCGTAGATTAAGAAGTATTATTATTTTATGTGTAGTGGATAGTTGTATTAGTGGGGTGTGTATGTCCCATATTTTAATTGTATTAGTGTGTGAATGAGTCTCATGTGTCTAAAAAAATGGATAAATTAAGAGTGGATGACCCAAAATAGTAAAATGGATAGATTGACAGTGGAAGAAGAGAGTAAATAAAAAAATTCACCTTTTTCAGAAATTTGAAGGGTATAAATTCTTGTATTATACTGTACGAGACTAAATGTAGAATTTTCTTAAGTAGTAGGATCTGGACAGCCAGAACACGCCAGTACTATCCAAAGATAAAGATTTATGTGAAACTGTCTCATAAAGATTCTCGTGAGACCGATAAGAAGTTATAACATTTTAATAAAGGTAATACTTGAATTAGTAAAAAATGATGGTGCAATTAATTATTTTATAAATAATTTGTAGTATAAATAAAAAGTTATACTCCCCCCGTCCCAACAAATATTTCACGTATTGGTGTGCGCGGAGTTTAAGAAAATTTTGTATTTTTATGTATAAAGTAAGAAAGAGAATATATATTTTAGTTGATTTAATGAAAAAGGTGTGTAAAGTTGTTGAGAGGTGTGTAAAGTTGTTGGGAGATGTGAAAAAGTTGTTATTATATTGGGATGAGTGTAAAAAGTGAGTATTGTTATAATGCATTTTTTTACCAAATTTTGTAAAAGTAAAGTGTGAAATATTTTGAGGGATGGATGAAAAAGGAAAGTGTAAAATACTTTGGGGGATGGAGGGAGTAATATTTTTAACAAAGATTGATAATATTTTTAATAAAAGTGATAACTGTTTAAAAAATCTTAAAAGCTACAAAAACTTACCCTTATACAAATAATTTACCAAATTAGTCCAAATTTAAACAGGTCAATACAAGCTTATACCTTTTAGGTTAAAAAGGGGCAACCATCATTATTGACCCATTTAACATTACTAATGTACACCTCGTAATTACACACTTCCTCTATCCCACTAAGATAATCAGCCACAGTTTTATGCACATTTAGAAATTATAAGAATGTAATTGAAATTAAAATCTTTCATATGCTACTCATATATTGCCCTTGCACCTAATAGTAGAAAAAATAAATAAATAAATAAATAATTGAATTATTATTCCTAGAGTAGAATTTGTAACGCACAAAATACAAGCTTATCTAAGTGGAACTTAGTAAATTTAAACAAACACAGGATAATTGAAATGTAAAATGTCACGCATGCCATAAGAGAATTATTGTCACACATAATTAACAATACGCGGTTCGGATTCTCTGTGCCATTTTGTATATCATCTCCTACGTCGCACCGTTTGGACGACACGTAAGAGAGATAAACTATACCCTAAACCTTAAACCCTAGGGGCAATGATTGGATTTATTTCTCCCTCTTACGTGTCAATCACTTAAAGTGTGACACAAAAGATGATGCACGAAAATGACGTAGAAGATCCAATATGATCAATAGGCCTAGTTTGCTTGATGGGATGAGATTTAATTAGATGGAAACAAATTAACTGTGTATATATACTATATAATTTTAAAGAGGAACATGAGATTTATGATGAGAATAAAAAATTAGAGATGCAGTGTCTTAAAATTTAAAAATTGCCGAAATAAAGTAAACGGCCCATTAGGTACACAATACATATCCTAATCCAATCTCATCTAACCAAACAATGCCTTGCCCACAATCAAAGATATTAAAGGAGCAGCCCCTAATAGATTAGAAGCAGCCCCTGTAGCTAAACGTGCAGTGACCTTAACAGGTTCATGTTAAACGAAAAAGGACCTTATTTAAACGATCCACTACTATTGTGATTTGTGAGCCTACTATATTATTCAGGGTTTACCATGCCAGTCCTGAAAGCATGGCCCGTATTAACATCTCTACCAACAACTCCACTATGGCACATCAACAATATTTTGGTGTACTGTTTTCGTCACTTCATTATTGGATGAGTAACACATAGGGATGATATTAAATTTAAGTCTTAATTTGATAAATAAATTCTAGGGACAGATTCAGAATTCTCACATCATTTGTCAATCATCCAAAAAGCAACGCAGAAAATATAACACCAAAATACTACATCCCATGCCCACTACAACTGCAAATAAATGGCCATAGTCCTGTATCTCACCCTACATTCGACCACTCCACTGGATATACGAGTCAGCAACCACACCCACGCCCACACCCACAAGTATGTATGTATAAGTTTTATATAAGCACGAGTTGATCCTACATCAGTGGAATGAACCCGATGCAGGATTCAATAAACCAAATAGGGTGTGAAGATTCTTGGAGACGATTGTAAATCCAGTGGAATGAACCCGATGCACCAAATAGAGTGTGATGATTCTTGGTTATTAACAAAAATAGAAAGAAAAAAAAATCCATTCCTATATCGCAGATTTTAGAAACTCATACAAGACGTCGTCCTACCTAAAAGGCAAACGAACAAAGGGCAAAACACCAGACATGTACCAACAAAAATCACCTCAAATACAGAACAAAATACATTTTCAATATGAGAATAAGTGATGAATAAACAGCAGATATGCCAATCAACGTAAATACATCAAAGCCTACAAAATCCAAAATCACAATCACAATGCAAATATCCCTTCGTTGCATTCTAAGCATGATGACACAATAGATAGACGTACCGCAGAAAGGCCCACAGATTATGAGATGAACCAAAATCAGCAACAGCTGTAGAATCCACCACAAACTCGTGGAATAGGCCAGTGACATCTGCCTGCTATGTCCAACATTGACTCGTTATACAGGTACTCCGTAAAAATCAATATTCAAAAATTAAATAATATAAAGATTTCTCAACAAGTCAAAGGAAAGTATCAGACCCACAGATACAAATTATCTTATTAGGTAAGAAAGTAACATGATTCGTTTAGAGAACTGAAGTTATTATTCAGAAAATTTCAAGATTAATTCAACAACACACAGATGAGGAATCAACAATTTATGGGGAAGTGCAAGAATTATTCTCTATAGTTTATCTCACATAAATTAAATCACTTCCATCATCAAACTGGTTGACATGCAAGAGGGTGGTATAAATTGAACATATTTCCCATTGGTTTCATGAAATAGGCTATAATCGTTTATGCTTGCTTTCAATTTACATAATAGCTCAACAATAATTTCAGGAAACTCACTTCAATTGAATGACAAGTAAAAGATCAAAGATACCTCTGGTAAACTTCAAATTCATGAACAGAGTATTCCAGTCTTTGACCACATAACATAACAGTCCTGTAAGGATGATAACTAGACTACTTTCTCTCATACATGTTTCCCATGCTGTTGTTCAACTAGGCTAACCTTTTATATCATGCTAATAATTATCTACATACAATATCGATCAGCCTGGCATCTGTCACCACTCACCACTGTATCATCAAGTCAAATAATGGAGGTCGATGTTGCACCTCATATTCTTTCTTGTATGTATTGCATCTATTCTCAAGCATTTTTCCTTCAATGAGATGCATAACTCTTTAAAAAAGTCAAGTAATGTCAGAAACAGTTCATGTAATACAAGTTAACAATAAATACGTAAAATAGTTTCAGACTACTACACATAGTAATAATATCTATCACACTCACAAATGAATAATTCTTGTTCAACACATTGATCTAGACATTGACCTGATATACAATCGCGACAAATCGAAACGACAAAAAAGTAAGCCTGAGACAAGTATGAATGTTGGTAATAGGCTAAACAGTTAGAAGGTACATGCACACGGGAGTAGAGACGTGCAAATTATGACATATGCTCTTTTGTAACAAACTCAAAATGCATAGTATTAATCAAACCATACAAAACCACATGTATAGATGATGAACAAGGATACAAGATATTGCTGGAGACACACATGCCCCGACGACATGGACGATGGGATTTCCAAACCATGTCTAAGTGAAGCCACAGTCGAGATTAAAAATTGCACTTTAAAGAGCAGACGACAAAATACAGCAACCAAGGCATGTCTCAATGACTGGATTTGGATAGATCCATGAAATAAAACAATAAAATTTAGATTGCTACATAAAACAAGCAAATGACTGCAAAGACCACATAATTTTGAAACAAGATCATACTCCCACTGGTTAAATAAACAAGATTGCATGGTATATCTTGCCCATTTCCTAAAGGGACCTTATTGGGCTTCCTAAATTCACATATCTAATCAGGGTAGGTACAGTTAATAACTAACCATTTCGAACTTTCTAGTTGCAAAGATAGAAATTAAGCCTCATAAACAACAGGAATCACTAATGAAAAAACACAGAACAGATTTGAACAGGCATACAAGGCAACGATAAACAATAAATTCAGTTCAAAATAACAAAAGCCCATAATATTTCAGTTCACAATTCACATCACATTTTATTCTTTCAATGAAGTTGTACTGGAAGATGGGAATTTATTTAACCCATCAAAATGGAATATCCTCAGAGCCACTGTCAAGGCCATCAGATGAATCACTGTCAGATTCCTCACTTGATTCGCTGGTGTAATCCTCGTCATCATCGGACGACTCAGATTCCTCAATCAGTATTGCCTTGCCTTTCTCAGCAGCGGAATACCTTGTTCCTCTTCCAGAAGTTTCAGCTTCAACCATCACATGCTTCTCTTTGCGATCTTCTTCATCTGCCTTGAAATCCACAATCCCTTCTTTTGCCTCCTCTTTTTTTCCGCTTATGTGAAAACGACCGACGTTTATTTCATTCTCCGAACTCATTTCAAGTTTTTGCCTCTTGCTGGATTCAGATTCAGCCTCTTTAGTTTCATCTGTTTGACCAAAAGTTCCATGAATGAAACCTGGCAGGTCCAGCTTACGTTTCTCTGAAACTGCATTTCCCTCCTCAACTTTCCTCATATCTGCCATGGACAAAGATTACAAAGGCTCTCTGCACTTTGGGGGCTAGGGATTTGAAAACTCTCGGACGATATAGTAGGTATAAATAGAGCCACAGCCTCGTTGTAAGGTGGGTCTGTTTCATTAATGCTGTCCCTTTATGCTTTTTCGAATAAACAGCGAGGAAAATCATCTTTTCCAAATCAATTACTCTCCACCAAATCAGAAACGTAATAACTTGTGCGGATTTAGTAGTAGTTTAGTCAATCTAGTCAAGATTTTCAATATCATCACATAAGATTTTATATCACAGAAAATGATGAAATGAAAAGGCGAACTTCATAAGCAAACATCTCGCTTATAAGGAACAATAATTCTCGCAATATATTAAACCAAAACATTAGAAAAATTTGCCAAAATAGCGATTATTACATCCTTAGGTGTTAATGGAAATTTAGTAGTCACTAGTACCATCATCAATTGTAGCCTGGATTAATATTTTAGACACAATAATTAATACTCATTAGCTGTTAATACGCAAAAATAGATAAAAGTTTCAAATCATAGCATAGAGCATATTAAACGATAACAAACTTTACAAAGACAGAAAATCACAATAAAGGCAATGCGGACAGCAGATGCTGTGAGTTCAAAAGGACCAAATAGAACAGAACTTGCTCTGAAGAAAAGAGCATATGCACACAATTTGAGCTTCAATAAACATACAAGTGCATAAACAGATTACTTAAACAAGACCTGTATCTTCCTCCAATGCTCGACACCAAGCAATCAGCAACCAAAGACCAAGAGTCTTGACTATCAGCAGTTTGATCATACTGTCAGCAACTAGACATCAATAGCTAGACAGGCAAAGTCATGCAATATAATATAGGATATAAATTTCATCTCGATGCTAAACAAGGTTGAGAAAGGAGACTAATAAATAAGAAAGTTAAATTAGTTTCATGCCATGGATGTCAACAATGGAAGCCTTACACGTAATAAAAAAATCACTAACAACATAAACAAATATCACATTTGGCACTCTTTAATTTTGAAAAGGCTATAATGTGGTGGATAAAGAGAACTGAATTTTCAACCTGTTTAAACCATGTGTTTGCATGGGAATACACTATCAATTTGATCTCATAGAGACGCATGATTATCTAACATAATAACTAATAAATAGGAAAATTAAACATAAAGAAATCCTGACATACCAAAGCAAACACCATGAGGCGGTAAAACTTCAAAGAATTTATTATTATTTAACCTAATAACTAATGCTAAATAGGTAAAATTAAACCAAAAGAATTCTCAACATGCGACTGCAAGCACCATAAAATGATAAAAGTTCTAAGAATTTACTTCACCGAGAAGCAAGAAAGGTACGATTGTTCTAAGAAAAGAGACTAAAACGAACAATACCATCTACAGAAAACCATAAATATTGATCAAACTGCCAAAAGCAATTCCCAACAACAGGACACAATAGTCTGTCTTTGGCCAAACAAATCAACAGCCAAGCCATCCATTGAGGGGCGAAGGAGAGTTTCAATGAAGTAAAACCTAAATCTATTAATTAAATCTCACAAACTTAGCATTCACAGATGGGTAGATAAATGAATTAGCATTAGCTAATTCCCATATTTTATCATTATAACTAAATTTAGCATAAGTTTACCTCATACTGATACAGGGTCAACAGAACAAATCCACCTAATATGCTCCCTCAATCAAATAACACCATTGAGGATTCAGAAAGTTCTTCTCTTTCTCTGATCAATGCATTGAATGTGTTTTAAGATTGATCATCCTTTGTGTTTACTATCATATGTATTCCTACAATGTTATCATCCATTGCTCTCGCAGCTTTCAATTGATGCATTTATACACTTCGATATATTCTGAACGCCATGCCTAATCTTACTTATGAAACCCCAAAATAAAACGTGTACATTATCATGCCTGAAACAAATTCAACATACGATTACAACAAGGACATTTAAAACAAAGTCTGCAAGATGAGTCTTATAATAAAGAAGATGCTTTGACAAATTACTTACTGGTAGCCAATTAAGCCAACAAATTACACATTTTAACAAAACTATCTTTATAACCTAAGCTCCTCACCGAACTAAGACAGATAGTTCATGTTCTTGGTTCTCTGTCATCATGGATAGCCTATCAAGAAGAATATTTTGTTAGTTCAAAGAGAAAAGTACAAATGAACGTGTGTCGATTGCATTATTAGGATAAGGCGTGTATCTTAACACAAGCTAAAAATGCTTCAAACTTCGTATTATACCTGCACAAAGTCTTTAGGTTTCAATATATGAGCGAAGACTAAACCAATGTGATCCACAATCACGTAATAACAGCCTGATCTTATTCTGAACTTTTTTCCATTTTTCATCATAACTGCAACCACCTGAGTCACGTTATAATCTGTGATCACTGCCCCAGTAATACAACAATAGTCTGCAGCTGCTACAAACCGAAACTAGCATTCACACCATCACCACAAATTTCAGCCTAGATCATGATCAAATCTAAAATACTCCAAATTTTCATTTCTGAAAATCAACAGTCCGTTTTCATCCTCCAATCTACAAACCCTGGCCCCATACCGCCCAGAGCGCGCGCACACCAATTACCCGAATTCATCATCCAAAACCCACAAATTACAACAGCTCGCATTCAAATTCAAGAAATAACATTCTTAAAACTGAGATTACTAAATTCTAATTGCGTGGGATGGACATGAACAATGCTTATAGCTTGTATCAGAAGAATGCGCTTTACCTTGAGACCATAAAACCCTACCTCGCTTCTCACTGAGTTACCTGTTTGATTTCACTGTAACTTAACTTCAACGATCGCCGGTCGCCAGTGAAGGCACTCTCCCCTCTGCAATTAATGCATGATCAATCAATGAGAGAATATTGTATATCTGCTGCAGCGTTCGTCATTTTTGGGAAATTTCTTTAAATCACATAGGATTATTTATTTATTTTTATCTTTTATTTTTTGAAGAGTTAAAAGTATCGAGAAATATAAATCAGATAATAAAAAATCAAGGTTCACTACAAGAAAAAATCATGTCACGAATTATATAGAACTTCTAGACTTAGTAAACCAACTTGCCTACCTAGTCTACCTCTGTTCTCATCCTGATTACTAATTCCATGATGATCAAATTCTTCATGTTGTTTCCGCAGTCTAAAGTTCATCAAAGGCTACCAAAAAATACAAAAACCATGAATACCAACCATAACATAATTCTCACGCAATAAGTCCAACCCAGATCCCCATAAGGCGGAATCAAACACCTCAAATGCTCTAATTCAAAGTATAAATACCAATATGAAGCTAACCTCGAGATTGAAGAGATTCGCTCAAGAATACTTCCGTTTATAATCCACACGGCGGCGAAACCAGAACTCTACGAAGATCATCGGCGGCGAAAAATGTGACGGAGAAGTCTTGCGGGCGGAAAGATGCAGTTGAGAGATGGGAAGGGAAGCCTAACCCTAAAGAGAGAAAACGAGGTGTTGCAGCATGGGTCTTTGCTAATGTGAGCCGTTGCGAGTGAAGTCGGTTATTGTGCCGCCTTTCCTTGCAACCTCTTCTCCTCTGATTTCATTTCCTGCTTCAGGAGTTTATGTAGCTAATGCCGTCAAAATGGGCTGGGCCTTCGGGCCGAACCGCACCCATTGGTGGATTGGGTTGAGTATTTCTAGCCCGCAACCCGCTTAGGCTTATATCGTCTAAGCCTGCCAAATGGTGGGTTTGGTCTGCCCCGCCTAAACCCGCCACATGTCAAACTCGAAATAAATATCTAAAATTTATCTTTCGTGTATTATGCTTTACAAAAGTCTACTGTTTTAAACATGTTCTTCTTTTAATTCTTGATTTAGATTGAAAATTTGAAAAAAAAAATGTTGATTATGTTTAGATAATTATTTTGTTTAGGGGTAATTAATATTTGTGTTTGTATTTGTATTTTTGCAGATTATAAGAAAAAAATTATGGAGTTTGCCGATTTGAATCAAAGTAATAATATATACTCCCTCCGTCCCACAACTAGGTATACATTTTTTTATTTTGGTCCGTCCCAAAATAAAGTATATATTTCCCTTTTTGGTATACGTGACCCACACAAAACAATTATTATATCCACATGTGGCTCACCTACTACACTAATATAACTACTCACTACACATTAAAATATTATTTATTTCACTTCATTACACATTTAAATATTATACTCCTTAATCTACGTGCAAAAAGCAAACGTATACCTTGTTCCGGTACGGAGGGAGCATGATATTAGAAATACGAACTCAAGTGGTAAATATAAGTCGAGGGAATTTTCAAATGTTTTGAACTTTTTTGTGAAGAGAGGAGTTGGTAAGAATGCAGATTCTATAGGAATCATGTTTATATTTTAATTGTCTTGTTGATATGGTAGTATTTTGTACCATTATTTTGGTATTTCATTTTAATAATATAATCCCTAATTAAAAAGAAAAAAAGAAAAAAATTTGGCGAGTTGGCCCGCCATATCCCGCGATCCGCCTTTGGATAGATTGGGCCGAACATTTATAGCCCGCAACCCGACTAGGTCCGCCCCGCCTAAGCCCGCCAAATAGCAGGTTGAGGCGGATTTTGACCTACCCGCCCCGTTGGCCCGCTTTGATGGCTCTATACGTAGCTTAAAAGACTTTGAGGGCTATTCTTGGAAATTCAAGAAACAAAATTTTTAATAAAACGAGCATTATGATTTTTCCCAATTTTATTTCAGTGCTTGTGTAAGGAAATTCAAGAAATAATTTTATTTCAAGTTTGCTGCACCTAATCTAAACTACTAATTCCTTTGTATTGAAATATTTGTATTATTCGAGTATTTTCTTCTCCCTATTTTAATTTTTACATATTTTCAATTTTGATATTTTATTTCAATTTTTACATTTAACTTTTCATTAAAAAATATACTTCATATCTTTCATCACATTACACATTAAAATATTATATTCTTTAATTTTTACATAAAAAAAATACAACTACTCATTTTTTATTAAGTAATATTATATTCCTTAATTTTCGTGAAAAAAAGCAAACGTAAACATTGAAACAGAGTACTAATGCTTAACTATTAATTTCATCGAAAAACTGGAATTTTAGAGTTAGGCCCATTTATCTGAAGATCAAATATTATTCAATAACCGGTTAATATTTTTTGAAAGACTTTTGGGCTTGATTGTGAAGAATTATCAGCCCATTACAGCTTTAATGGCCCAAACAAAGTTTCATACTTAAATAGGCTATATAGTCCCAGCAACTTTAACATTCCTATACATTGGTTTATTTTTTCAGTCTCCAATTGTATCAATTATAATACTCATGAAATAAAATTAAAAGATTATGTTTTCAAAAATTGGGTATTAATGAATGTAAGTGTGATTACACAAGGGAAAATTATTAAATAATTTGAGAAATTATGTTTATTTGTGATTTGAAACATGTAAAACACTTCTTGTATTCCCAATTTCGCCTTAATTTACTAAATACTTTTTAGTATATAAATAAATTAGTATTCTTTAATGAGATAAATTATTATTTTTTTAAATAAAAAATAATACTCATCTATTATATTGTGATTTTTTTATATTGTAACATTTTTCATAAACAAGAATAATATCTCATCTCTTTTTTACAAAAAAAAATGACGTATTAAACCAAGTCCACAAATTAAAATCTTTCTTAAAATATAGTATAGTACTATTTATAAATTTTAGATTTTTTTAATATTCAATATATAAAACTACTCCTTTTACGCATCTTAAATTCATACTTTCTTTGTCTTGAATGAAAATAATTGTTTTTTTTCTATTCCTCTAAATTGGAAATAATAAAATACTTATTAACCCTAATAAAATGCACAGTAAAATAGTACAACCCCATATACACCTTAAATTAAACCTTTTATTTGAATTAGAGAAGCCCATAAACACCTTAAAATTAAACCTTTTATTTATATTAGAGAATTGAGGTGATATGTAATAATCACCTTACAATTAAACATTTTATTCATATCAGAGTATTAGAGATGATATGTAGTCATATACACATACGTAAATACAATAAAATAATTTGCACTAGCTAGCTATTGAGATGGAGTGCTAAGGTTATTTTGACTAGCTAGTTGACATCATAAGAAACTGCCACCTAATTTTAATATAAATGTCATCAATAATCTTTATTAATTACTTGAAAAAACGAAATATACACATAGCATGCTTTCATGCAAGTGTTTTTTTTTTTTTGTTAAATAATTATTATTTAGAATATGGGGTGTTATTCATTTATTTGAATGTTATTCTTTTAGTAAGAGTAGCATAACTTATTTCTCACCTTTCTAAAAAGTATTGCATGTATGGAGTGTTTAAGTCCTTAAAAATGTAGTGTGTTAATTTTTTTAAATAAAAATTATAATATATCATATATTATTTCTAATTTACATTATTTTATTTCTAATTTATATTATTTTATTAGTTTCTAATTAATGATGCCAACATCTAAAATTTTAATTTATATTCCTATTTTTAATAAAACTTTTTAATAGAGTCGGGAAGGTTTGAGTAACTGATGATAATGCAGATAAAGTCGGGAAGGTTCAATTTTAACTACAACGTTGGTCACCTACGTAGTCAATGGTTATGTCTGTACTCAAAGTCTCAATACTTATAAAATTGAATGTTGGATATTAAAAAATGTGAGTTTTTATGATAGTAAATAATAATAATAATCAATAAATAAATAAATTAATTAATTAAGTACTTTATCTCTACCTATCTGTGTAATATTAAACTTGACTTGTAATATTGTTAAAAATATAAAACTTGAAAATTAGATTCTTATGTGATTCTAAATGTATATTTTATAAATGAATGGCTAAAATATTATTTAAAATCATAATGTAATTGATTAATGAATGCTTTGAATTACATTTTTTTTATTGTTACATAGCATACTCATTTTTCAATATTATATTTTGTGAGAGTAAAAGATTCTTTCAAAACTAGTACTCCTTCAGTCCCGCCCAAACGTCACTGGTTGTTTTTTGTGCGTAGATTAAGGAGTATTATTATTTTATGTGTAATGTGTAGTTGTATTAGTAGTGAGTGGTGGGCCACATGTTATATTTTTTTACTAAAAATAGAAAATGAGGACATTTGAATTAGACTCCCAATATAGTAAAATTATTATCTTTCGCTGATATGGAGAGAGTATATTTTAAGAGGGTAAACTATTTAAGTTGATTGCAAGATTCTTTTACTAAAATGATAATGATTTTTATCCATGAAAACTTAACCTACGTTCAAGAGGAGGATAAAAATCTAATATCAGAGACGCAAGTAAAAAACTCTTTATGTTTTTTTGTCGGAAAAAGAAATTTATTAAAAGAGTATCAGTGATACTCAAGAAGTAGAGTTACTTACATATTAAGAATTACAAAATAAATGAGAGTAGTCTCCCAAGCAATATCAATGCCAAACATGATATTTCTATTATGTATTTCTGATAAATATATCTATTTTGTTATTTTAAATATTGTTCACAATTCAAAGTAAAATTACTTATTTTCTTTTTTTTATAAAGGTATCACAAATATCACTACTCATTACTTTATATAAAATACTCGTGGTATCCATTTTACTATTTTTGGCGTCCGCTTCAAAGGTATCCATTTTCCCTATTTAGTAAAAAAATACACAATATGGCCAACCACTTCCCTCTAATACAACTATCCACTTTATATATAATAATAATACTCCTTAATTCACGTGCAAAAAGCAAATGAATACCTTATAATCGGACGGAGAAAGTAATAATAATTTCTTAATACATGTACAAAAAAGTAAACACATACATTATATATATATATATATATATATAATATTTTGTGAATATGCGCGTATGTCAAGCTAGTGATGCATGCCATTGCCATGGGAAGGCAACCTACGTTTCTTTCCATGTGAATCTTTCATCGTTATTTGAGTAATATATTTGTAGTATTACTCTCTCCGTTATAATGAATTAAGGAGTATAATTAATAATTGAATGTGTAGTGGATTATAAGATGTAATATTTACTCCCTCCGTCCCTCAAAGTATTTTATATTTTTATTTTTAATCCGTCCCCCAAAAGCATTTCACACTTCACTTTTATTAAAATTGGTAAAAAAAAAATTATAATATTAACTTTTTACATACATTCCAATATAATACTCACTTTTTCACATCTTCCAACAACTTTATACACCTTTTTCATTAAATTAACTAAAATATATATATTTTCTCTCTTACTTTATACATTAAAAAATAAAATTTTCTTAATCTTCGCGCACACCAATACGTGAAATACTTCACGGGACGGAGGAATTAATATATAGTGAATAATTATATTAGTGTATGTTGTTATCACCGTGGAATTGAGGTTACAACCACTACGAAAAAATTGGCCGACAGTGACGGATTGACGGATTTTGTGATGGAAAAGCGCCCGTCACCCAAACATGCGTCACAAAGTGTTTGTGACGGTCCCATCACAATTAGTGACGGACTTTGTGACGAAAAATATTAGTGACGGAATTTATGACGGTTTCTTTTAACCAATATTTGTGACGGATTTTTATAACGGACTTTGTGACGGAATTTTCTGTCACAAACTTAAATTCACGGAATTTGTGACGGTTTCTTTTAACCAATATTTGTGACGGATTTTTGTGACGGACTTTGTGACGGAATTTTCCGTCACAAACTTAAATTCTAAAAAAAATTGATTTGGCAAGAATCGAACCTTGTATGCTCACTTTGTGACGGAATTTTCCGTCACAAACTTAAATTCTAAAAAAATTGATTTGGCAAGAATCGAACCTTGTATGCAATTCCGTCACAAACTTAAATTCTAAAAAAATTGATTTGGCAAGAATCGAACCTTGTATGCTCACTTTGTGACGGAATTTTCCGTCACAAACTTAAATTCTAAAAAAATTGATTTGGCAAGAATCGAACCTTGTATGCAATTCCGTCACAAACTTAAATTCTAAAAAAATTGATTTGGCAAGAATCGAACCTTGTATGCTCACTTGAGTGCATGGCGGCTCTCGGCTACAACTAATCCATCAATATTTTATTACATTTCTATCCCTTATATCTTCTTTAGAATTTAATTGTGTAAATTCTCCCCCAATCGGGTTTGAACCTGGGTGGGCATCAAGGAAGAGTGCTTGTGCACAAGTGTTGAGCCAAGTTGGCTAGAAGTGTTTAGTGTTAGTTTTTAATAAATATTGTATATATTCCATTAATTTGTATTAAAATAACATCAACCAACTTTCAAAATAAATATGGTGGTAATATTGATTGATGTAATATATATTAAAATGACAAATAATTATTAAAACATTAATTAATTAATTTTATTATTTATTTAAGATAAATATTAAAAATTTCAAAATTAGATTAAAACATCCTTATAAATTTTAAATTCTCAATCTATAAATAATATATAAATATATTATTTATTTATAAATGAAAATAGGTTAATTTGCATTAAAATAAATAATATTCTTCTAATTTCTCAATTTATAAAATACATAATCTTTATATTTTTCTAAATTTAACCAAAAACTTTATTTTTATCAATTAAACACACGATCTTCTTTTTAATTTAATCATCAACTTTCTTATATATATATATATATATATATATATTATATATATCTTATATATACAAATTAGGAGTACGCTGCTACAAATATTTTTTTAAAAGTATGAGGTGTCGCAACATGGTTAAATTTCGTATTTAGTTTTTATTTTAATATTATATATATAATATTTCCACTTTTATTTATTTATTTATTATTATTCATGTATTTATCTTTAAATCATATATATCTATAAATTAAAATCACCTTTAATCATATTTTTTTTATAAGTTAAGGAATAGATAATCAATAAAATATATTCAACTTATTTATTTTATTGTTCATGTACATCTTTAAATTAAATATAACCTTTAATCATATTTTTTTTATTGAAAATAGATAATTAAGTCAATCAATAAAAATATATCCAACTAATAATTTATTTTTTATTTTTATTTTTTCTTGATTACAAATAGATAATTAAATCAATCAATAAAAGCATATATATCTTAAAAAAAACTATATAAATAGAGCAAATATTAATAAATATACAACTATATAAATAGAGCAAATATTAATTAATATACATAAATCACGCATACTAATTCTTTAGGGCTATTCATGTTTATCTTCAAATTAAATATCACTTTTAATCATATTTTTTATTAGTTAGAATACTACTTTTATTTATTTATTTGTTTATTATTATTATTATTCATATATATTTTTAAATTATGTATATATATAAATTAAATACCACCTTTAATTAGATTTTTTGATTGGTTATAATAATTAATCCGTGTATTACGTGGGAATCTGTAATCGTATATATATAATCTTAAAAGTTTTATTATGTAATTACAAATTCATCTATTACAAAATATATGACATTATTATTTAATAAAAATCAAGACACATAAATATTTAAATTATAACAATTCATACGACTTATTGCCGTTTAAAATTAAAGTAACTCTGTTCTCATAATTATTTTGATTTTAAAATTAAAATTATTATACAACACAATATATTCAATAATTCAAGGTAAATAAAATTCACAATAAATATTAAAAGAATAATAATTAAAAAAACTCTGTTCTCATTATTTTTATAATTTTAAAATTAATATTATTATATACGACAAGTTGTATTTAATATTTAATTTTAAATAAATTCACAATAAATATTAAAAAAAATTTCATTAAAAAAAGGAAGTAACTTTGTTCTTATAAGGGAGGATTACTACTAGGTACACAAAAAAACCCTAAATTACTATGAGATACAAACATACAAAAGTATTACTACTAGGTACAAAAATATATAGTGATATTCCAATATTACCCCTATTAATGTGCTGCACATAAATATTGTGTGCAGCAAAAGTTCATGTGCAGCAAAGTGTGTGCAGGAAAAAAAAAGTGTGTGCAGCAAAAAAATGTGGTGGTCCGGCGGCGGCGGTCCGGCAGCTTTTCCGGCGGCGGCAGTTTTTCCGGCGACCAGTTTTTTTTTTTTTCTTTTTTTTTTTGGACGAACAGTTTTTCCGGCGACCGGCTGCCGGAGCTCCGGCGGCGGCGGCGCGGCAGCTTTCCGGCGATCAGTTTTTTTTTTTTTTTTTTTTTTTTTTTTTTTTTTTTGACGAACAGATTTTCCGGCGACCGGCCGCCGGAGCTCCGCCGGCGGCGGCGGCGGTCCGGCAGCGGTGGTCCAGTGGTGGGTGGAGGTTGGGGTTAGTGTTTTAAAGGTATATGGGTTTAGGGGTATATTTGGTATTTTACTTTAATATTTTGTATTAAATAATAATTATTTTAAATCAATGTATCTAGTAGTAATTAGGGGTACAAAGTGTGTACCTATCAGTAATTATTTCTTCTTATAATTATTTTGATTAAAATTAATATTATAATATACAACAATATAAAATATTTAATTATTAAAATTTAAATAAATTCACAATACATATTAAAATAATAATAATTTCTTTAAAAAAAAACATGTAAGTTGAACCTTTTGTTTTATATAATTAAATAAAATAGCATAATATACATGTGTAATGAACAAGTACAATTTTAATGATTTTTTTAAAACTGTAAATTGTGACGGACAAAGTCCATCACAAATGAGACCATTTACATTGTGACCGCATTTTTTCGTCACTAATTAAAATAAATAAAAAAATTGTGACGAAAAAAGTCTGTCATAAATTTTTCCATCACAAATGCCGTCACAAATATAGAGAATGACAAAATTTTAAACGGTCAACTATTATCCGTTACTATTTTTAAAATTCCATCACAATTGTGACGGCAAATTTTTCGTCATAAAAATCCGTCACAATCGAGTAACTTTTTTGTAGTGAACAATTGTTCTTTAGAATAATAGAGGGGTTATTATTTAGGAAAGATAATAACAATTGTAAAGTAACTAATTTCGAATAGAGAGTAATTCATAATATATATTTTAAAGATTAACACCAAATATTTTAAAGGATTTTTCATTACTCCCTAGTTGTATACTAGTATCTCTCAACCTTATAATAGGTTGATATACCATGCATCTTAGGTGTATGATGCACTCTTACTGTATTAATTTTATTTAATATTAATATAAATGTGTTTCTTTATCAATGTAGATAAAGTCTTTTGTGAAACGTTGTTTATGTGAAACGGTTGTGAACGTCTTAGTTAAAGTATGTGTATTATTTAGATAAAATATATTTAATGGTTGCTAAAGTATATTTTCTTAAGTATGCCGGATTATGCATTTAAGTATAATTTTAGCGTGTTATAATATGATTTATTATTGACATACTTTAACTACAAATAAGCATACTTTATACTCCATATACAATAAACATACTTTAATGATGGGTCGACCCATCTCACAAATAACCTGTCTCACAAGAGAGTGTCTCATCAATGTATTATCTTTCAATATTCAGATGTTCATTAAAACACTAATAGAAAATTCGTTAAAAATTAATAAAAAATTATTAACAAACTGTATAAGTTTTTCTTTATTAGCGTATATACTCCCTCAGTCCTGAGCAAAGATTACACTTTATTATTTTGGTTTGTCCCAATTTAAGGTTTATTTTTCACTTTTTGTCAACCCACATAAAACAATTAATATATTTCCAAGAACCCCACCTTTAATTACAACCTTTGAGAAAAATATTACACAATAGGTGTGTTTTGCAACAATATTTAAAATTGAAGTTTTTTTTTTTTGCTATTTCTCATGAATGAAGATTAATTTGCAATTTGAGTAAAGTTTGTGATTTTTCTTACAATTAACTCTATTTTTTATTTAGACCAAGACTTCTACGAGACCGTCTTATGGAATGACATCATGAGACATATAATAAATGATACCCTTTTTATTATAATAAAAACTGGAGTATTTAATTGATGAAAAATAATAATGAAGCTATGAATTATTTTATGAATAATTTATAAATGAAAAGTGATAATTTTTTAAAATAAAGTAATAACATCCTTAATAAAAAAGTAATAACTAATTATGGAAATATAAAATGATCTCACACAAAATTGCCCCAAGTGGAGTATTCAATTGATGAAAAATAATAATGAAGCTATGAATTATTTTATGAATTATTTATAAATGAAAAGTGATAATTTTTAAAAATAAAGTAATAACATCTTTAATAAAAAGTAATAACTAATTACGAAAATATAAAATGATCTCACACAAAATTGCCCCTTTTATTTAAAAAAGTAATAGTTCATCTCTCTTTTGAAAAATTTAATGTATTAAAGAATAATACATAAATTAAGATGCACAAGAAATTTAAAGAACAATATTTTTCATTTAAAAAAGTAATAAATTATCTTTTTAAAGAATATTTTTCATATTCTAAAGAGTAATTCGTAAAATAGGATTCTAGTATGAAGCTAACTCACACAATAATTTTCTTTTTCTTCTTTGTTATCACCTCGTAGAATTGAGTTTTTATAATGAGAGACTCTTTTGTGAGACGGGTGTAAGACGGGTCGACTCATCACTAAAGTATACTTATTGTACAAATAAAATATATTTATTTGTAGTTAAAGTATGTCAATAATAAATTATATTATAACATGTTAAATCATACTTTAATGCATAATTCAACGTATTTTAAAAAACATACTTTATCTCAATAATAGACATACTTTAAAACGTCTTATATTGTGAACGAATAGGAGGAGAGTTATAAGGAGGAGAGTTATAAGGAGACTTGGACAATAAGGGTGTATGGAGACTTTATGAACTAACTACTAACTATACTAACAACTAACTTTGTCCGATAAAAAAAACACGTCTCACAACCGTCTCATGTAAATAACGGTCTCACAGGAGACTTTGTCTTTATAATAACAAAATGTTAATTAAAGATAAAATAATTATAACTCACACAATAATTTTCTTTTTCTTCTTTCTTATCCCATCGTAGAATTGAGTTTTTATAATAACAAAATGTTAATTAAAGATAAAATAATTATAACCAACCTCATCATAATTATCAAATTTTTGTTTTTAGTTTATCATTTCCAGAATTAATACTTAAAAACATGAAAAGAATAAATAAATTTCATGTAATTTTTATAGTTACTTTGTTTTTTCTAGTTAATTTTTAAATACAACTTTATTTTTCGCTAAGTTGTTTCCCTTTCATAATTAGAAAATAAGATTAAGATTATTTCGTATTAATACATAATTATATGTAGTATTAAAATTATAATTTGTTAAATTTTTTTAAAAAATTATACTAATATATTCAAACAGATATACTTATTTTAATTATAAAAAAGTAAAAAATTACGCCCATCATTACTCGATACTGACGCACAGCCAATCCTTAATACTGACACATAGCCACTGACACACGTTGGCACTCTCAGATTAACAAGCGACATTCTCCACTTGTTACGTTCATATGACAGACAATACTCGTAAAATTACCTACCCCAAAATTCTCTCGGATTTCCACTTGTAAAGTTATAACAGAGATAAAATCTCTCGTAAAATTACCCTAAAATATTTGACGCTGACAAAATTCGATGCTGACAAAATATTCGGTGGGAACATGTTTCACTGTTTATCTTTTGAGATTGTAATTAATATTCATTTTATAATAACACTGCATGTTTTAGTATTTGGGGAGTTTATTATATATATGAGTAATTTTATTTATATAAAATTATAAGAAAAAATTATGAAATAGATTATTTATTTAAAAAAAATATTATAAAACATTTGAAATATTATATATATATACTTGATATCAATATATGTTTTTATAAATATGGATATTGTGAATATATATATATATATATATATATATATATATATATATATATATTAATAGAAATTTAATAATCATGTTACCACAAATACTCTTATAACCTCGTTTCAATTTTTCTAAGCCCTTCCCCTCTTTCAATCCTATTATACCCTATCTATTTCTAGGGATTTAAATTAAAGGAGAAAATTGTAAATTTATACTTATGTATTCCTAGAAGTTTAACCCTATCTATTTCTAGGGATTTAAATTAAAGAAAAAAATTGTAAATTTATACCTATGTATTTCTAGAAGTTTAAATTAAAAGAAAAAATAAAATTTAAATTAAAAAAAAAAATAGAATTTACAAGGATTTGTGATGTAAATGGTTTACAAAGCGACAAACTCTTATGTAGCATTAGCACTTTAGGTGTTTAATTAAAATTTGAAAATATGTTTCTTTTTTTTAAAATAAATTACTCTCATTCTGCATTTTTATCGCTCTTTTTCCACTTATATCAATGTCACCAAATTATTTTATTTATTTTGTTCCAATTCCTTAAATTTCATTTTTTTTTACTATACAATTTTTTTTAGACATTTATGATAAGAACAACCATTAAATAATAATTTAAACATATAACTCTTATGTAGCATTAGCACTTTAGGTGTTTAATTAAAATTTGAAAATATGTTTCTTTTTTTTAAAATAAATTACTCTCATTCTGCATTTTTATCGCTCTTTTTCCACTTATATCAATGTCACCAAATTATTTTATTTATTTTGTTCCAATTCCTTAAATTTCATTTTTTTTTACTATACAATTTTTTTTAGACATTTATGATAAGAACAACCATTATATAATAATTTAAACATATAACTCTAAACTCTCTTTAAAAAAAAATCATGTGAGCTACACAGATTTCAATTTCCAATGTTAGTATTTGTATGTTAGCTTATAATTATATTACTTTAAAAAGGCATCTTTCCAAAAGAAAAAAAAAAGAAAAAAAATCAAATTAAGCATAATATGTTCACGCATATTTTGCAGAAGAGAAATTGAAATGGTAGAGCTATTTTTAGTTTGACATCACCCCTCTCTCTATGAATCCTCCTCGGCCACTTCGTCAAATATTCTCCAAAAAATAATAATGTTAGAAAATAATGGTGACATGTATTTTATTTTTGGAGTGAAACAAAATGGTAGGACCCACGGAGTGTCTACGTGGCAGCCACCAAGCTGACGGTGGTGCATGGCCCGACAGCGGTTTCTATTTCCCTCCAAACCCTTCGTCTCTTTCCTCTCCTCTCCCACTTTCTCTCTCATGGGGTTAGAGAGAGAGGTGTAGACTGTGATTACTTAGGGATGCCATTAACTCCACCATTGTTAGTGTGTTCACTTTTTCAAGGAGGAGAGAGAGAGAGAGAGAGAGAGAGAGAGAGAGAGAGAGAGAGAGAGAGAGAGAGAGAGAGAGAGAGAGAGAGAGAGAGAGAGTAACGTACAAAAACTCCATTGATTTCAGCTGCCAAAAACTCCATCAGAGCTTTTTCAACACCTGTACAATCCCTTCTCTCACCACCTCATTTCTCTCACTCCACACTCATTCGTCATCTTCAACACACTCTCTTTCTTTCTCTCTCTCTCCAACAATTTTTTCTTTTCCTTTTCTTTTTTCCAAAACCCTCACTTCCTTCAATGCATGTAGGTGGTTGTGGCTAAAACACTAACAAACACACACTAAAAATTGTCTTAATTTAATTAAGGTTAATTAATGCTAATCTTCTTCTTATCAATCCACTTTACTCTCACTCCCACAAAAACTTATAACAGGGGTTTAAGCTCCAAAAATACAAAAGCTGAAAACACCACCATGAATCAACATAGCACAAGTGTCATCTCAACTCACATTTTTCTTGCTAAATTTAGAACAATTAATCTCTCTAACCATCACTCCTCCTCATTATAAGAGCCCACCTCCCCCACTTACCTATACCACCCTTTCTCTCTCTTTTTCTCTCTCTCTAAAAAGCACTCTCCACCGCCTCTGAAAAATGGAAGCAACTAACACTGGAAACACCGGAAAGGGGCTTCTGACCAACACCGGCGTTGAGGTGGTGGCTGGGAAGAGCAGCAGCAGCAACGCCAATCGCCGCCGCAGGAGGGCGGGCGCCCGGCCCGATATTTTCTCGGGCCCGGAGTTTACCGTCCAGAGAGGGCCGAGACTGCCGAGGGCTAGGCGCACTAGCCTTGGGTCACTCGCTCTTCCCTACCTGCACGTGCCGCCTCCTCCACCCCCACGTGTAAACCTCCTTTTAATTTTCCGACTCTATTTTCTATTTTTGGTATCATTATTATTATTATTTCTGTCCGTGTGTTCCTCCATAACGGGAAGTGAAAAGGAAGAATATGTAACCCCTTTTTTTTAATTTTTATTTATTTACAATTTCGACTATATAAATGTACATAAATGGAAACTTTAAGGTTTGATAAACTGTTTTTTTTTTCTTTTTCCGATAATAAAAATAAATAATATATGTGTTGAAATTTTTATGTTAGTCAAATTGGAGTTTTGGAGTTCTTATAAGTGTGTTGATATCATTGTCTTGAAGTTCTTATATATGTATTGATGTTATTTTTATAGTAACTCTCTTTGAGTGTTTCTTGTACCTTATTTTTTTTCCTTTGGAAAATATAAATTTCATTGATTTGGGTATGAGATTTACTCCAAAATATACCCAACAAATACAGGTAATTAAACAGTGTTTCTTGTACCTTACTTTTTTTCCTTTTGAAAAAGAGAAATTTCATTGATTTGGGTATGAGATTTACTCCAAAATATACCCAATAAATACAGGTAATTAAAGTGCCCATGGACAAAAATCAATCTAACAGTATTTCTTGTACCCTATTCTAAGATTTTAATAAAATAGATTTGCCGTTAAAAAAAATTAGAGTTTTGTAGCGATTTTTTGAAATAATTGCGAAATTAAACTCGGAAAAAATGGATGCCCATATTATAAATTAAACACATCTGATCATTTTACTTCTTGATTCAGTCGCGGCGGTGGTGGTGGTTGTGGTGGTGGTGGTGGTGGATGTCCGACAGTGCATCCAAGAATTTCATTGCATTTAATTATACTTGTGTTTATCCACACAAATTTAATTCACAATCAGATGCATGTTCTGGAGTAATCATTTCTGGAAATAAAATTTTAAAGCATTAAATAAAAATGGTAATGAATTTATATATGAATTAGTCTTAATAATTAATGTAAATTTGTTTTGTCGTTTAGCTAACCACTTTTGCAGCATTGTCTATGCGGTGCATGCTGGAGTTTTCTTCCTTAGCTGCAATTGTAACTGAAAATATTTCTTGAAATAAAAATATTTTTTTCTCAAATTTTAATAAAAATAATTAATTACATTTTAATTATTATTTATGTTTTTAATTTGTGGGCCTTAATTAATAAATAGATCTGCTCCGTTTTCTTGCATAACGGTTGATCTAAACTTCAAATCTAGATCTAATTAAGTAGTAGAACTGTAGAAGCATAAAGTGCCATACTTGTGTTTCTCTTTTCCATAAATGGAAAAGAATAAAAGTACATGTGCATATTGTTATAATAAATGCTTATAATCTGTAATGAAAATAGTTTGTCGCTATAAATTTAGTCTTAAAAACATAGCATGTCAACACTTGTCTTGATCAACAAAGATGACTAGATATGATCCATGTAGTTGATCCTATGTACTAGTTTAATCGTGCTTTTTATGATCATTGCGGAGGCGGCACCGGTATTAATGGTCCATCAAGACGATTACTGCCACGTTCAGGGTCAGAAGGCGGTGGTAGCTAGTTGTATAAGTGACCGTTGCAGTAATGATCCATCGAGACCTTTTTTAGCCACGTTTATATAGGGTCAAAAGGCGACGGTGGTGGTACACACGACGGTTGCAATAATGTCCATTGAGACATTTTCTGTCATGTTTAGGATTAAAAGGCGGCGGCCGATATTGTACAAACGACTGCCACGATAGTGATTGATTGAGAGGTTTTTGGCCACATTTAGTCGTGCTATTTGTTGGGCGCTCAACGTTATTTTTAGTAAATCTTGTAACCTAGACCTATGCATTTCTCAAAATTGGAATGATAAGATTGTTTTTAATGTGTTGTTTAGGTTATTGATATGAACAAGCTTAAGTATCTTTTCAAGAAGCAGCTCAAGAATAGTGACAGTGGTGTTTTGAGGAGGGTGATCCTCCCAAAGGTTTGCATCTAATTATATCTCATAAGTTACGTGCATGGATAATTTTAGATGTTACATTTTTTTATATATATGTTCACTTCATGAATTACTTGCATGGTTGTTTGATTTTAGATGTTACGTTTTCCATATATGTTCACTTCATGATTTACTTGCATGGTTGATTTTAGAAGTTATATTTTTCTTATATATTTAACTTTGGTCTCATACTTATGAACTGATCCTTAATTATAGAACATTTTTTTGTCATATTAGTTAAATATTATATGTGGGTCTCTTATAAACTAGTGCATGGTTTATTTTAGACGTTACATTTTTCATATATATTTCACTTTGGTCTCATAACTGGTCCTAAATTATAGAACACTTTTTGTCATATAATTAGTTAATATCTTATATGCGAGTCTTTTATAAACTAGTGCATGGTGATTTTAAACATTTTTTGTCATAATCTAACTAATGTCATATGACTATAAATCTTGAAAGCTATGGGACCAATTTTGTCTAGTACTTCCATTAGAATTTTAACTAAATTCTCATGGCCCATGGGACTTGAAATGTGCAAAAAATGATCAATTTGAAATTAGACTTTTACCCTAATCAAGTCGTTTATGGTTGATTTTAGAGGGATGCTGAGACGCATCTACCAAAACTTGAGTCGAAGGAAGGTTTTCCGTTTTGCATGCTGGATATGGATGGAACTAATGAGTGGTGGTTCAAGTACAGGTTAGAATCGGACTTAAAATGGTACAATAATTTGCAACGTATGTGCGATTTCTAGTGCTTGTATACTTGGTATCGAGTGTAAGAAGTTTAGAAACTCATAAAAGCTAGCCTAGATGGCAATAGAGCAAGTTTTGTGTGTGCTAACACATGCATCTATAGGTATTGGCCTAATAACAGCAGCAGAATGTACGTGCTCGAGTACACCGGTACGTTAGCTCTCTCATGAGACAGTCTCATTTTCTTCCACACACATTATAACTACTAACTCGTTTTCATGATCAGGGGAGTTCATCAGCTCACACGGGTTGGTTACCGACGATTACATTCTCATCTACCAAAACGTCGAAGATGGTCAATACGTACGTTAGGCAAACACTTCTTCCAATATGTAATCAATGCTTGTTAGATCAGTAGCTCTTACTAATCTTGCTAAAATAATCAGGTGATTGAAGCAAAGAAGAATAGCGAGGGCAATGTAGCACCGAGGACATGCAACCCGGTCGTGATGAACGAGCTGGTCGCTAACGAGCTGGCAATACCGGAACCCCCCAGGCTCGAGCCAACCACAGAAATGATGTACGAATACGAAAGCACGATGATGGACTACTCGTCCCTCGAGTACATGGCGTACAACTTGCCAAGCCTCGGATCGGAGTCCTCGTTCGAGGACTACAACATCGAGGACTTCGTGTTCGAGTGAATGGAGAGGCTGGTTTGATGGGGTGGTGTGAAATATATATGTATTAGCAGTGTTAATGTTCGAACAACTTTGTGTTGGGAGGTTATGTATGTGGGTAAGTGAAGTGATGCACGTATGTAAGTATAATAAATATATGTATAGTTTTGAATAAAGATGACCATTAGGTCATAGTAGTGCCCTTCATAATATTTTGGGAGATGTTACTACGTACAGGGCTACTATGTACGATGTTTGTTATGTTATGTTCAGTATCATAAGAAATTAACAACCTTATTCAACTTTTAAAGGAAATTAAATATCTTCCTAAAAGTTTCGTCTGGGTATAAATATACTCATCATTTTATCAAATCACTACGATTTATTTACTCTTTTATCTCTATAATTTCTATCTTCACCTTAGGATTTTTACTTTTTAGGGCTCTTTTGCTTGCCATATAAGAGCATCTCAAAGAAATTATCTATAATTTAAAGAGAAATTTAGATAAAATTAAAAAAAAAAAAAAATTTAAGAAGTTGTAGTTTTATTCACTCCAACCCCTTCTTTATATTTAATCTCTTCTCCATGCTTATTTATTACATTTATTATTCCCAATGCTTAAATCATTACAATTGTGAAGCAACAAGTAATCAATTGAAAGTTTCAAGAAATTAAAGTATTGGAAGTAATGAAAATTTTAATACATTTAATTTTAAAGTTGCTTTGCCTCCAAATTTTAAAGATAATTTTCACAAAATAGATAGAATTTTTAATTTTAAAAATTAAGAGGCTCACATGTGGGCACTCACCCCCTCATGTGAGAGGGTCATAGGTGACCCCGGGTCACCCAAGTATCACCCAAAAATTAATTTTTATTATGCTCTAACAAGCTCTTCATATTTTTATTTTCAATGTACATTTATAACATACTTTCTCTTTTAATTTATTAAAAATTATTTCTCTTAAGCAAAAACACAAATTTAATAACATTTAATGCTATTTAAGTTTGAGTAGTGAATTTGGCTCTTCAAATTCAGAGGTGAAATAAATATGTAAATTTAAATGTTAAAATAAAGAATGTGTTTGAGCTTAATTTCATTAAAATCCTCTTTATAATATGAATATTTAGTATTTTACATTAGCTTTTGGAGTTGTTCTGAAATCATTATTAAAATGGCTTTTGGAAGTATATTTAATGCATGAGTCCTCAAATATACATTATTTGTTATTTGAAAAGTCTCTTGGGTAATGTTCGTTTCCGTGTTTTAAACTCAGGTTTTGATTTTCAAAACCCACATTCAGATTTTAAAAACTACCTTATATATACCTACTACATTCTATCTCCTCAATTAATACACTTTCTTTCTTTATCTTTCCTCTCTTATTTAACTTTTTAAATAAATTAAAACATTAATTTGACATAAAATTTTAACAAACATAGAATGATTATTCATAGTTTTCAACACATATAACCCCAAACCAAACAACCAAACATCACTTGGAATTACTCTAAAGAAAGTATCCATACCCCATGATATTATTTTTTGCACACATTTCATTTTGAATCATCCTCGTATTTTTACATATTTTATTAATTGTAAAAATACATTAAACAACCAACTTACTTTATACACTTTAATTATTTTTTCCCTTTAAATTACCCGACTTATCACAACTTTTCTTTTCTAACATTATACACATAAAAACACAAATTTTCTTAATTTATATGTACACATACTTCCAGGATGGAGGGATTATTTGTCTAGCTTGTGTAATTTCTATTACTCCAGTATTGACTTTAAGAAAGGCTCTGTTTGCCTTCCTTGATATTGCATAAGATCGAGGAGGGATTATAGATTCCAACTTGAAGGTTGTAACTTGTAACGAAGTCCCCTTAATATCATACCACTTTTATATTTTGATTTTTCCAAAATAATCTTCTAATTATTTAAAATATAAAAATCATTTTCATTTTTAAGGGGGTAAAAAAGTAAATTACAAAGTAATAACATGAATTTAAATACCAACATGACACGAATAATACAATACATCACCTTTGAATTTAAAGAATGGTGGAGGTGTATACACATCCAATGTATATTATATCTTCCCTTCAACTTAGATCAAACTAAATAAAATGATAATATGAGAGCTAGACAGCAGTCTCTTATGGTTGACATCTTTATGAATACGAGTTAAAAAAAACTTGGGTTAGAAATACATGCATTTCAAGTAATATCTTGATTTGAAAAGTAAACTGAAATTAAATCTTAATTTAAAAGAAAAGGTTGATATTTGAAGGAAATACTAAAATTAGATGAGCAAAAAAAAAAAAAAAAGATAAAACAGGTTGAAGTTGAGATATAAAAAAAAATTAGAAATAAAAATATAAAATTTATAGTATACCATACCATAACATATAGTGGTACTTGATAAAAACAAATATACCAGGCACAGGTATTCACATTCACAGTGAAGACAACCACAAACAACATAAACTGTCTGGAAAATATTGGTTCTAATTGGCATATTCATTGTTGAGCTAAAGAGAACAACAAACAAGGACTGACAAGATAAAACGCCTGGAAACGAGCAAAACTCACATATCTGTAAAACGAATGCAAGCGAAGCGAGAGAAACTGGGTGATATAACGAAAGCAAAGGAGCAAAACTCATATTTCTCAACATTGAGAAAATCATTGGGTCTGCATACACCAGCTAAATATCGTAGGAAAAATAAATCGTCAAGTGCTAAGTTCGATCCTCCATATATCTGCACATTATTTTGGTTGCATGGAGGCTTTTCACAATCCTAATGCATCTCTATTCCGTAAGCAATTCAAAGTATGCGAGGTTTTCAAAACAAACCTCCCAAGTTCAATTAAACGTTGTTGCAGGTTTTATGACAAAAAGAATACTCTCCATCGGCTAGTGACTATGAAAGATGATTAATGCTGCAATTTTCTCTACACCTTTGCAGGTTCAAGGGCAGCTGGTGCAGGACCACCAGTGGTTGGCCTGGATTTACGGATTATATTTAGTACAGGATGGATATACCATACTTTGGACATGAAGTATTGGTTGAAAACAAAGGGAGGGGAACTTACAGGCCAACGAAAACTTTGAAAGCATCATAGATACCCCACTGGGCTCCAGTGAGAGTTCCAATCATGACGATACGAAGAGGAAGCCCTCTTGTAAATAGACCCCACACTCCTAGCTTCTTCACAGCCTGAGGCAATAATCGTGTCAGCATAATAGGGAAAGAAAAGCCTAAAAAGTGGCAGTAGTGCATATTTGGGAACTATTTAAAGCGAATTACAGAACAGAAATTATAAAGAGTAAAGATGATTGCAAGTATAATACTTACATCACCAACAGTAGCACCCTTGGCATTGTTGAGGAAAGAGACAAGGTTGTCAGCTGGATGCGAAACAACAGCACAGAAAACACCAGCTACGTATCCACCAGCAAAACTCACACCAAGCTGAAGATTCTTGCTGCATTCGTTTTTGGGAGTGGGGATAGCATGCTTGTAAATGAACTCCACAATATTCTCAAAAGATGCAAACTTCATCATTGTATCTGAAAGCGGAAAAAACAAATATGACACCTGAGTTCTATAGAATAAATATAAACTTACAGCAGATATAAATATTAGATAAGATACGGCATAAATAATGCTACGATGTTTGAAAGAATTTCTAAAACACTTCCTGAAAGAAGTGGGGGGCGAAAAATGACATAACATTAGTTTTGAAATGCCAAATCAGTGTAAATGTAACAAGGAAAGAGTAGATTTCACAAAGAGGATGATAATATCAATCAGGAACTCTAAATACCATATCAAAGGTTGACTTAATTCAGTCAGCAATACATCAATACAATGCTTTGATGATGCAAGGACTAAGCCAAAATTAGTCAATATAATATGTTTAAATGCTTAAAAATGGGTACTAAAAGAAGGGCATTCAATAATGAACTGACAAGTACATCCACCCAAGTTCTATCAGAACCATCACAAAGCATAGGCAAGTTCCATTAAAAAAAAAAAAACAATGCCGTTTTCTACAGAAATTTGTTATTCTTTACTCAATAATAATGCTGTTAGCACACAAAAGTCTTCTGTGATGCAGTTCACTTTGCTCATCACAATAGCATTGGCGTTAGGGTAAGTAGATTACTAAAAAATAGCAAAGAGAAAATATATAAACAACATCATTTAAAGACAGAACTTACATGGAATCTGACGACCCCAGAGAGGAACAAGGCCCTTGTACAGACTGCAAAATAAACATTCAGATACAATGAATATAACAGAAATTTATACACAAGCCATAGCAAGGTAAAAACAAGGTCTAAATAGTCTAACATACCCCAGAGCTCCTTCAGATCTTACAAACTTTGGAAGTCCGTCAGCCATGCCTCTAGCAAAACCAGGCTGAGTTTGAACTCGTACCTTCACCGCTTCAAAGGGGCAAAGAGCAAGGTCTGCAATCACCTCAGCAGAAGCGGAACCAGCAAGATAGATGACAGTCTTGTATTTAGATGCGTTTTCAGGTCCAGCAAGGTCAGAGTAGTACTTCTTGAAAAATTCATAGAAACCGAACTTGCAGGCACCCTGAGCACTGTAACCAAACAGAGTAGGAACCCACCCCCGGAAGAAACCTCTGAAACCCTGCTCCTTGAGTAACACTCCAAAACCTGATGAGATGCTCTTGTACTTTGCAGGATCAATCTGAAAATGAATAAAACACATCCAACTTAACTCACACTGTTGATGAGATGAATTCACATACCATTAGCAGAAGGCAATTCTTTTGCCAGATCTATTCCCAGTCCACCCCTCTCTCTCTCCCACCCACCCAACAGACCTTAGTATGATATTCACAATTTCATAAAAACTGAGGGGAGTAATCACGAAAGATTGCCAGATTTTTAAAAACATGTGACTAACTTTCTGATTTGAAATTCAGTACTCCATTAAAATCACAATCGAACAGTACCCCCAATAAACAAAAATCAGTAGATCTTCAATTTTTTCACACACCATCAACAGAAATGCACACTTGATAAGCGAACATGTAAATTAGGTACGAAAAACTAAAAATAGAAACGCATCTTCAGATTGAAAGCATAAAACTAATCATCAATATAAATAACAAAGGAAAGGACTCACAGATCTAACACAGAAACAAGTCAAAACAGAGCATATTAAGTCATTTAAATCAGAAACTAACCACGCTACGATAAAGATCTGCCAAAAATAAAAATACACCTACAAATAAAGTCAAATACAAACGTCCACATCTGATGAAGAAAATAATTCGAAAGCAAACAAAAATGAAGAAGAAATGAACAGATCTGGACCTGCATATTACATTTGACGAGATCAAGAGGAGTGACAGCCATATGCGTAAGACCACAGCTGAGAATTCCACCAGCCGTACAAGCAGCGTAGAACTGAGGAGAGTACATCTCGATCTTTCCAGGCTCGCTAGGCGACCTAATCATGAAGCCGCTCTTCGGAGTCGAAGCCGACGGTGGTGGACTTGAGATAGTACTAGAATTCTCGGGCATTTTCTGGAGATTCAAAACTTTAGACGTGAAAGAGGTGGTGTAGAGGTAGGAAGGGATGAGCGGCTGGCGTTCGGAGGAAGGAGCCATGTGTTGGTCAGCGGCGGAGAGGCGGCGGCGCCTCCCGAAATGTTCGAAATGCTGGACGTCTTTTTTCCAAAGGAAGTAAGCGATGTTATTGGGGAAAAGGAATTATGCGATGTTTATACGGAGCGACCAACACGAGAATTTACCAACGTTGAAACCCCTCCGGCCCTATTTGAATTTACGATTATGCCCATGTGTTTTTTGCCAACATTTTTTTTGGCTTTCTGCCTTCTTGAAAGACTATAAAATCATTTAATAGTAATATCTCGTTTAAAATTATTAGTCCTCTTACATCTATTTGGAACTTTGACTATTTATTTCTTTTACTTTCTTTTCTTTAGTTATTACATTACATTTTAATAAACTGTACATTTAAATATATATATATATATATATATATATATATATATATATATATATATATATATATATATATATCCTGCAATCAAGTTCTAATTACTTTCAAGAATAGTGAACTATTATATAAGATTAATCATTAAACTAATATATAATAATATATTCTTGAAACTAAACATAAATTAAATGGTGCATAGCTATGAGCTCATCTATTAGAAATGCCAAAACCCAAAGCTAAATCACCATTAATGTGGCACATATCTTGCTCTCCAAGAAAACACGTTTATTTGAGGAATTTCATCGAACACCATTCTTGCATCATCCAATTTACAGCTACTGCAACTCACACATCGATAAGTGATTTCATAACAACGTAATATCCTCCCAAATTGGAGAAATGTGTCGCCTTGTATCACAAAAACAATAACATCAATGCTACAAATTAACACAAAGAATAACTCATGACTGTTGTCCAATTCCAACTTATCTCTACTGGAAATGAAACCATCAGTCATGAAGAATCAATACACTGAGGGATACAAGAAGTAACAACACAGTCGAGTGTAACTATAAATGTTGAATATAGAGACAACCGAATAGTGTACGTATATGTGGTCTTCAGTTTGTTAGCAGTGGCTTCGTAATCTTTCCCTTATTACCTTTAAAGAAGCCTAAGATGTGACGTATCGTTCAGTCTCTTTATTTGCCACCCGATATTCAAAGAACGTTGCAGCACGGTGACCGAAGAATCTTCGATGCAAAGCTTCTGCGACATCACCGGGCTGCAGCCTAGGATGCCAGTGAGAAGGCATTTGATCGGTGTGGAGTGACTGAAAACCCCAATACAAGAAGTGACGAGCGAGGGGGCGGTCCGGACGTTTATGTCTCGGATTAGTCCTTGATTATGGGGTTCCCGGGGCGACATCTCATCGTCGGCCTCGTGATCACCCGTAGTCGCCACAATTTGGAGCCGGCTCTTGCCCGATTTCTTCCTCGGGAGTCCCTGCCGGTGCCTGCGTAGCAGCTCCCAGCTCGGAGGTACGAGAGACGGCCCATCTCGGTGATTGATCATGTTTGGCAAGGTGTGAGAGCTACGGTTCTGGAAGGCTGGGTTGTCACTAGGGTCTGGTGGGGAGAAATCAGACCTAAATTTGTCAGGAAATGCCGTGACCGTACTGTTTAGGAACTGAACCATCCGGAACTCTACTTGCCTGAGTGATTCTCCGGATGGTGGTGAAAAATCAGGCTGGAATTTCTCCATTATACTCGTGGTTTCGGGGGTGAAAACTTCGGACCTGTGGCATCTTTCCCAGTGACCTTGGCTCATCTCGAGAAGTGCATCGGATGTTTGTACATGTTCCTCTGCAAAATTCAGCTCCTGCAAAGTTCATTAATTCTATTAAGCACAACTTAAAAGGTTAAACATGATATGGTCACATTACACTCTAATGAAAAAAGATGATTCTATCATATCCAATACAAACTGATAACCATAACTTCTAACACATTATATTGAATCAATACCATGTAAAACGTTGGTCCTGACAACAAAAACGAATGGAAACTTAGAGCATGTTTAACAGAAGTACTTTTAACGGAGTACTTCCACCTCTCATTTTCATGGTCATTCATGCTAAGTTAAAGGAAAAGATCCTCAAGAATTTGCAAGTTGAAGTCCTGGTGACAAAGATCAAATTCAAATAAAAAGGTCCTACATAGGGCATGTGAAGGATTATAAGCACAGAATACTAAGAAGGAAGCAAATAAGGAGAATGGAGAAGAAACAGTCCTATAATTCATCACTTCTATGCTTCTTTGAGAGCATATTGAACCGTAGAACTTTGAGGAAAAAGAGTGACTAATTCTTCGGGATTATGAAGAAATCTTAACTTAACTACTAAAATGACCATCAATATAGGTTGGCCCGAACAACAAGTACAAGATGTTTGAAGATTAATTATAAGGGAGCATGTAATAAATCTCCATCCTCTTTTGGGAGTAAAAGAGAAGCAACTCACTAATTATGTTAATGCATATTTTGATAGTCATCCTAGATATTCCACATAGGGCCAGGGAATTCCTTCATTGAAGTTCAGCTTCTTAAATTATAGTTACTTGAGGTACAACGGAATTACAAAAAGTATCATTCACAACTAATGAAGTCGAATAAAATCACCCTGCAACTCTTTCCGAATTTTAGGACCGCCAGGGGCAGGATAACAATACAAAGTCCTTCTATAAAGGATTAATCCATATCACTTGCCTGTTACAGACAAATTAAAACAAAACAAAAATACCTAAACATCGATGCCTTAAAAACAATCAATCATACAGATGAAATCTTGGCCCAATCTCAAAGTATCAGTCATAAGGACAGTACTTATACGAACACCACTGCTAGCTGATTGCACCAAATAACCTAAAGATCCCCTCTTTGCAAATACATGACAGCAAGTATCAAATATCACTCGATCACAGTATTCAACTCAAAGGAGTATCTTTTCCAATCTAATCAGCAAAAAAAGCACTACATGGATCTAAAGATTGAGAACAAATAAATAAAATCCAAGATTTTAACAGAATTCAATCCAAGAAGAGCAGCAGACCTGGCAAACGGATTGCGCTGTGGCCCGAACCCGATCCAACGGCGAAGTGTAAACGGCGTTAAACCTCACCCCCTGAGACTTCAAGAACACGGCCAAGGCACGAGCTTGTCGTTTCCCATTGGAGGTTAACGCCGCATCGGGGCAGCGCCCGGCGATCAAATCAGGCCTCAAATTCATGTGGCACTCGCCGTGGCTGATCAAGTACACTTCGGTGACCGCCCGATCGTCTTCGGCGGGGGCCACCGGGAAGCCACGGTGGAAGTGCTGCGTCAGCGGCGGCAGCGACGGAGGCGGCGCGAGGACATTGTAAGGGTCCCACACCTTGATGGAAGGTCCGGTGCGGGGAGTGCCGTAGGCGGAGAGCTGCGGCGACAGCGGCGACGCGGAGGCGTGACACGGCAGCATCTCCGGCTCTTGTTCGAGGATTTTCTTGACATGATCTGTGCTGTTTAGGGTGAGGTTCTGCTGAACGTCGTCGTCTTCGTCCTCAACGTCGTCGTCTTCTTCTTCGTCTTCAGCTTCGTCGGAGGAGGGGACTTGAGCTGATTGGTTAGAGCCCATTCGGTGACGGAGATGGGCTACTGGAAGAATTCAATCTCTTTTCGTGTAAGATCTGTCAATATTTTTATCAAGATTTGTTATCACAATTGATGGAGAGGAGGAGAAATTAGTTGTCTGAATGTGAAGATTTGTGAGATCTATCTATGGAGAAGAAATAGATCTCATCGCAGAAAATTTTTATTCTGCCTTTTTTCGGTTGAGTGGAATCTAATGAGACAGGTATATTCACACTGAGCCCAATTGGTCGGACATTGAATCTTTTGTTTTCTGTTTCAAACACGGGCTTTGTAAAGCCCAAAAATGGCCCGAATATCAAGCCAACCGGTCCAATAATTTAACTTTAATACTATTTTTAATTTTATAAATTTGACATAATATTTCATCCATAGTTTATACTACTTTCTATAAATCATCACCTCATCATCACTGTCAACATCCATACTAACCCTCTGTCCTGATGCAAGACTTCCATTCAACATCTTCTCAGCAAGATTATCTTCAACCAACCTAGTAATGGCCCTCTTCAATGGCCTAGCTCCATAGGTAGCATTATATCCTTCATCAACCAATTTATCTTTCAAACCACTCCCAATTTCAACACAAATATTCTTCTTTTTCTCCACTCTTTCATAAAATTCAATCAACATTGCATCAAGAATTTGCCTCATATGGACCTTCTTCAGAGGTTTAAACACCACAATTTCGTCCAATCTGTTGAGAAACTCCGGTTTGAAAAACTCCTTCAATTTAGCACCTGATTCAGCTTCACTCCTCAGGTTCCCACCAATGTTGGATGTCATTATGATTATGGTGTTCTTGAAGTCCACCAATTTGCCTTTTCCATCTGTCAGCCTCCCATCATCAAGAATCTGAAGCAAAGCATTGAACACTTGTGGATGTGCCTTTTCAATCTCATCAAACAGAATCAAACTGTGTGGCCTTCTGCGAATAGCTTCCGTCAAAAGACCCCCTTCTTCGTGACCAACGTACCCTGGTGGTGATCCGTAAAGGCGGGCCACATTGTGGCTCTCCATATATTCACTCATGTCTAGCCTCACCATTGCCTCTTTTGATCCAAAGTACTCCTTGGAGAGTAGCTTCGCGAGCTCCGTTTTCCCTACACCAGTTGGTCCGGTGAATAAGAAGCACGCAATCGGCTTGCTTTCGTCCCTCAGCCCAACTCTTGCTCTGCAAATACATTTGCTTACAACGGATACAGCTTCATCCTGTCCGATCAGACTACGTCTGAGTGTCTTCTCCATTTCTAAAAGTCGAAGTGATTCTTCATTTGAAAGCTTATTTAGTGGAATTCCTGTCAACATAGAGACAACTTGCTCTATGTCATCCACTGTCACATACAGAGCAGAAGATGTGTTCGGCTCTTTCGTGCTTCGTATAGATACTCTCGATCCAGCTTCATCGATCAAGTCTATAGCTTTGTCGGGAAGAAACAGATCACTGAAATAGAATGATTATTTATCAGTTTTTAGATCAATCAAGGAATAAGATATGTAAGCAGAATTATCAACCTGAGATATTGTTTCGATAAATCCACAGCTGCAATGAGGGATGATCTACTGTATATCACCCCATGATGGCTCTCATACTTGGTTTTCAAGCTGTTGAGTATCTCTATAGCCTCATCTCTGGAAGGTTCTGGAACATCAATGGAAGAGAATCTCCTTTTCAAAGCTGAATCTTTCTCGATGAACTTCCTGTACTCTTCCAGCGTCGTTGCACCGATACACTTTGATCAATGATCACAGCAGACGAATCGATTAGTGAAAATATTCAAGGTATTGTACCACAGATGATGTTATGCTGTGTTGGATTGTACCTTGAATTCACCTCGAGCAAGAGCAGGTTTCAGAATATTCGCAGCATCAAGCGCGGAAGTTCCTCCTCCAGCACCAACAACGGTATGAAGCTCATCAATGAACACGATGACTGATCCTCTGCTGTTCTTTACTTCATCCACCAGCTGTAACAGCCGTTCCTCAAAGTCGCCGCGATTCGATGCTCCGGCGATGATTCGCGCCATATCCACGGCGAAGATCTGTAAAATCATTTGAGATTCAATCCAGAATTGAGAAATTCACCTACCAGTCGAAATTAATTGAGCAATTAGGGCAAGCAATTGATTAAACCTTCTTATCAGCAAGCTTTCGAGGAGCAAAACGATTCGCAATGCTATTTGCCAGACCTTCGACAATGACGGTTTTCCCAACTCCAGGATCGCCGATCAAGCAAGCATTGTTCTTCCGCCTCTTGCACAAAACCTGCGTCAATCGCTCGATCTCCCTCTCTCTTCCGATCACTGGATCCAGCTTTCCCTGAAGAAATTCAGTCAGCAATTATTCAATTGGAAACTGAAGCAGCCTAAATTTCAGCAAGATGGCATTGAATTCATACCAATTTCGCATTTCCGGTCAAATCTGTTCCAAATTTGAGTAGAAACTCAACCTTAAATGGATAATTCTCAAACCTCTCCATCTTAATTAGAATTCCAAATAAAGATAGAGATCTTTGTTCAAAGTTGCTTGATACTGCATCACCATCACTCAAGAACTTCATTATTTATAGCATAGAAATGGTTGCTGTCATTAAATTATGATGATTGGCATTCTTTCAGATTCAATTGAGAATGATGGTGTGTAGTAGTACAAGATTCTGTTCATGTTCATGAATGGTGAATCACTGAATCCCTTGTTCTTCCCTAGATTTCAGTTCCACTCGTACAAAATCCCTCTGCTGTGCGTAAATTTATTCAAGCCCAGATTATAAAGATATGGAAGATGTGTATTTTGGGCCTAATAAATATTTGGGCCTTAAGGTTCTTTAGTTTTCATTTGTACAATTTCCAAATTTGTTGAAAAATTTGAATAATATTACCTCGAGGCAATTATACAGAAAGGGGTTTATACCGTTGGTAATTCTGACACGAATCCATATAGTAAATTTACCCTGTTGTGTGAATAACAACTCAATAGGAGGAATTGTCACTTCTATTTTAAACCCTCTATACAAAAAATAAATACTAACTAATCCAGTATAGAAAAATAGCAATTATTTATACATGTTGAGGTTTTAACATCAAATTCAAAATTAAATTCATCAGTCTGAATGTATAATTTTAAAGTTTATATTTCACCCTTATAATTTATTCATGATTTATCATATTATTTCCTTTAAAAAAAATAATACTATCAATTTAATCAAAATTTAATTGATATCTTTAGCAAAGCCTCAAAAAAGATTTGTTGAAGTTAATGATCTAGAAAGAATATGTTCTACGGCCCATTAGGTCTGGTATAAATGTATTTGAAGATTTAAGTGAAATTATAGAACACTAAAATTGAATATTACACAAACTCTAACGAATATTAAAACTTACCCTCTAGTCACTTCGTATCTGTATATAATATAAGTTAATTTAATTTTATTTGTTGTGACCATCAAAATATTCCCTCATCAGGTTACACTTTTATTTTAGTGTTTAGGATTTATCTTTACTCTTAATTTATTACATTTTCTTTTAAGAGATTTTATTGTTAGTTAATTTTGTATTAAGTTGACAATTAGACGTACAAATACATGAAGTCGTCATTTTTTTTATACAATGTTAATTGCTAGTTCACCTCCAAGCCTCCTTATAACTTCACTCATATTCATTCCCAAAAATAATTGAACTTGGACCATTCACCTTAGTGAGGAGCCCAATGACCAAATGAGCTAGTTCACGTAGTTTACGTGATGTCGCCATTTAATCCTAAACTGTGAATTATCTCGTATTCTTTATCCTTTGATTTATTAAAGTATCTTCTTATCAATGAATACTTATTTCTAAAAAATAAATTACTCAATCTAATTATATGAACTTATAATCCCTACCTTCAATGCATACGAGACTCGATTATAATACCATGATGAGTCTAAATTTTCTCTGTTATTTTGGTGTAATATTTCATGTGTTCTATTGTTGGATAAATGACACGAAGAATGAGTAAAACTATACTCTGAAAAGGAAACTATAAATTCTACTATGAATAATTATTGAATTTTTTTTTCTATTCTGTGTGTCAATCATATAACAAATGGCAAAATAAACACCAAAAAATTTGATGTGATAATTAAGAGGTTGAATTAAATCTTCAAACAAAATAGTGGGCTCCTGCAAGTGGGCCCTACAATACCCATATAGAAACAAACCCAACGCAAACCGGACCCCCACAGAACAGGCTCCGTTGTTTGATACTTAAATTCCAAAGCACAATCATGTCTTATTCGGATGGTTTATTAAATGGCCCAAACTAGTCCACTGGCCCAATATAATCACCCTTTCCATCCCACATTAATACTTTTCTTTTAAATAATAAAATCTCACCCCCAACAAAATTATCCGTATTATTTTTTTATTTATATTCATTTGAAAATTTTTATCAATATTATTAATTACTCTATAAAGAGAAATAATCATACAAAGTTAGAACATGGGATAAAAATAAAAGGAAGTAGAGGAATACAATTATTTAACATAAAGAGTGAGTGTAATGTGTATGTTTCTCTCTTATGTATATTGTTTTACCCCTTATGAAATCAGGGCGGCAATATGCAAAATTTGTATGAGATTATATCATGAAATTAATTTTTTTTTTAATATTACTATTTTATTTTATTTTATTTCAATAATAATTTATAAAATAGTTCATGGATATATATAATCATGTAGGAACATTGCGCTTAATGTACCATTTTACTAATTGAATTTAATTTTTATTATTAATTTGTAGGTTTTAATTGTAAGTTATTTTGTAGCTAATGTCTGTCTATTTTTTAGTTGTATGATTTAATTTTTATATTTAAATTTTTTTATGTTAATTCTAATTATATAATTGTAAATTTAACAGTGTGGTTAATATAATATTAGCTCTGAAATTCATGATTTATTTTACTCATATGTTTAGCATTTATCTTACGTATTATTTAAGCTAAAATCAAGTTTTAATTTTCAAAACAATTATCAAATTTTTAAAAAATATTCATCTATATACCCATAAATTGATAAACCTTACTCCCCTCATCCAGCATTAATATTTGTTCACGTAGATTAAAAGATATAATAATATTTATATTAAAATGTATAGTGAAATGAGAATAATAATATTTAATATAAAATAGATAGTTGTATTAATATTGTATGTGGATCATATGTGGAATAATTAATTGATTTTTATGAGCTCAATTTGACCAAAAAAAAAAGAGTGAGGCTTGCGTGCGCCAGAGCGCACGGAACGCCAGGGCGCACGGGAACACATTCCGTGCGCTTTTAGAATTTAGTATGATGGGTAAGGGTATATTGCTTTGGTCTAAAGGATATACACTTTAATTAATAAAGGTATACCATTTTATTCTAAAGGGTATACATTTTTCATTAATATTTCTTTTTTTTTAGAAAATAAAGGGTACACATCTTTATACTAAAGGGTATACAATTTAACACAAAATTCTAAAGGCGCACGGAGTGTTGTCCATGCGCCCGGATACACACAATATATTTTCTTTAGAAAATAAAGGGTACACATCTTTATACTAAAAATTATACAATTTAACATAAAATTCTAAAGCCGTGCGGCACGGATGCACGCAAGTTTTTGCCAAAAAAAATGTACATTATAATTTTGCACATACCAAAATTGAAAACGTAAACTATGGAATGAATAGAGTATTAATTATCCATCTGTAGGCACCTGAATTTTATTGTCTATTAAATAAAATATGTGGCAAATTAATGCAATAATTATCAATTAATTATTTATTTATTAAGGAATTTAAATAAATTAATTCCTAAAATAAATGAGTAAATAATTGATAATTAAGTCTTATCCAGTCCAGCATGCTTAATTAAAGGAAAAAAGCCCAACATATCTTTTAAAGGAGAAAATATCTCTCAAGTGGTTATTTTCTCTACATATAAATAAGGGCCTTCAGTCCTCATTCCAGAGATACCAAAAACATCTGAAGACGCGCTTCTGAAGAGATCAAGAATATGAGCAGTGCTCCCTTGAGATCTTCAAGCATCTTCAAGTCAAGACTTAAGATCTTCAAGCATCTTCAAGTCAAGAACGGTCTGCGATCAGAGATCAAGGTTCTAAGCCCCTCCGATCCGGCGTTCTTCCATCCAACCGCCTCCTATCAGAGATCAAGGTTCTAAGCCCCTCTGATCTGGCGTTTTTCCATCCAACCGCCTCCGATCAAATATCAAGGTTCTAAGCCCCTCCGATCCGACGTTCTTCCATCCAACCGCCTTCGATCAGAGATCAAGGTTCTAAGCCCCTCCGATCCGGCATTTTTCCATCCAACCGCCTCCGATCAGAGATCAAGATTCTAAGCCCCTCCGATCCGGCGTTCTTCATATCAAATTCATCCAGCAGTCTCCGTGAAGTCAACGTTCTACCAAATTGAACAACATTCTTCACAACAAATCTTCAAGTCAACGTTTTATCCGAACAAAGGCTCGACGCCTCCGGATAAATATTTTAAAGCTTCAAGTCAACCCCGAGCACGGACAAGCTTCATCCGAAGATCCGGCTCAGAAAGTTGATAAAGTCAAAGAATTCAACTCAAGAGAGGAATCAGAGGATAGCTAGAAACTGTTTACTTAAATTCTCAAATTTAATCCATCTCGGATTATCATTGTAATATCTTTTGTGTTTATTATTTTAATAAATACAAATTTTGTTGTTACAAATTTTGGCACGCCCAGTGGGACAGTTTCTACCTCTCATCTCCTCTCTTCGAAAGTTTGAAAGTACAAAGTATGGCTCCTCTCAGGATTGCCATAAGAAGATCTTCTACCTTGAAGCCTTCAGAGCTGCAGACTGAAAAGATTAAAGAACAACTCCACTCAGGATTGCGATACGAAGGTCTACTGCCTCAAAACCTTCAGAGTTGCAAACTAAAGATGTTGAAGTAGTTATAAGGAGTATGTCTGAAGTCTCCTTAGAGATAAACCACGTAGTGGGGACTGTTCTCGATAAGCCAATGCACGACGTCAAAGATGGTGAAGAGGACTCTATCTGCCCAACTCCTCGATCCATAGAAAGTTTGGCGTATGACTCATTCATAGCCTGCGCCATGGCAACAAATGCTTCGTCTATCGAAGAACAACTGGCAAGCTTGACTCAATCTGTTGCTGCACTCACCAAACAGAGCCAAGAACAAGGTCTGTTGATATCCAAACTGATGAAAAAGATGGAGATAGCACAAAGTCATGTAAATGAGAAACGAGTTGAGGATGAAGACGAGGAGGAGGACTCCGCGAATCACCATCCATATGAAATAAATCCAGTTGAGAAAGTGATACAAATTTCAGCTGACGGAATGCTCTCTATGAATCAACTGAAGAATATCGTACTAGAGACGATAAAAGACAAGTTTAAAGGGAGCTCCAAATCTTCTGTTGCTTACAATAAGCCATATACGAAGAGAATTGACAACTTGAAGATGCCAGTTGACTACCAGCCTCCTAAATTTCAACAATTCGATGGTAAAGGCAACCCAAGACAACACATAGCACACTTTGTCGAGACATGCAATGATGCTGGAACCTTTGATGATCACATGCTTAAACAATTTGTTCGCTCGCTGAAAAAAAATGCTTTTGAATGGTATATCGACTTGGAAGCTAACTCCATCAACAACTGGGGGCAAATGGAAAACGAGTTTCTCAATCGCTTCTACAGCACTCGAAGGACTGTTAGTATGATCGAATTGACTAACACTTGCCAGTGGAAAGAAGAGCCAGCACTCGATTATATTAATCGATGGAGAAATCTAAGCTCGAATTGCAAAGATCAATTGTCTGAAGTCTCTGCCATCAATATTTGCATTCAAGGGATGCAATGTAGTCTGCGATACATCCTTCAAGGGATTCAACCAAAGACTTTTGAAGAACTAGCTACAAGAGCTCATGATATGGAGTTAAATATGACATCAAGTCATTTCGAATTGCCAAGCAACAACTCTTATGAATTTGAAGACATTTCACTTGATGAACCTCTCGAGGAGGAATCACATTCAAAGAAGCCGGTGTCAATAAAGATTCAAAGAAATGAAGTTAAAGTAAGAGAAAGTAATGCACCCGATGATTGGGGGCAATGAACTATTAACAAAGTCAATGCTCCTCGACACGAGCATAAACTGTCCACATGTTATACTCCTTGATACGAGTTAAAACTATCTAAAATTTCTCAAGCAATGCTCCTCGACACGAGCATAAACTGTCCACATGTTATACTCCTTGATACGAGTTAAAACTATCTAAAATTTCTCAAGCAATGCTCCTCGACACGAGCATAAACTGTCCACATGTTATACTCCTTGATACGAGTTAAAACTATCTAAAATTTTTCAAGCAATGCTTCCCGACACGAGCAAAAACTGTCCACATTATGCTCCTTGATATGAGTTAAAACTATCTAACTTAAATCAAATCTCCTTGAGAAGAGACGAAACTCTCTGCATGTTATGCTCTTTTGATACGAGCCTAAACTATCAAACTCAAATCAAATCTCCTTGAGAAGAGACGAAACTCTCTATATTTTACGCTCCTTGATACGAGTCTAAACTATCAAACTCAAATCAAATCTCCTTGAGAAGAGACGAAACTCTCTATATGTTATGCTCCTTGATACGAGCTTAAACTATCCCACTTAAATCAAATTTTCTTGAGAAGAGATAGAACTCTCTACATGTTACACTCCTTGATACGAGATTAAACTTTCCAACTCAAGTTCAAGACTCCTTGAGAAGAGTATAAACTGTCTACAAATCAAATTGAAGACTCATTGACATGAGTATAAATTGTCAGCAAATTCAAGTTCAAAGCTCTTTAACGCACGAGCATAAACTGCATGTTACTCCTGGCCCGCACGAGTATAAACTGTGTACGACATTCCCTATTCAAACCAAATTATGTCCTTTTGAACTACGTTATGACTTGATTCTCTGTGAAGAGGTACGTAGCCGCTTAGCACTTCACTAAGTTCAGTCATAATTCAGGCTATTCGTATCAAGTTGCTGAGACAAGCAATAAAATTCAGTCATGTTGATCAATAATGGAGTGTCGCAATTTGTTCACTTCAACACAAAGGCGTCCGTGAACAAAGTGCGAGGGGGCATTTGTAGGCACCTGAATTTTATTGCCTATTAAATAAAATATGTGGCAAATTAATGCAATAATTATCAATTAATTATTTATTTATTAAGGAATTTAAATAAATTAATTCCTAAAATAAATTAGTAAATAATTGATAATTAAGTCTTATCCAGTCCAGCATGCTTAATTAAAGGAAAAAAGCCCAACATATCTTTTAAAGGAGAAAATATCTCTCAAGTGGTTATTTTCTCTATATATAAATAAGGGCCTTCAGTCCTCATTCCAGAGACACCAAAAACATCTGAAGACGCGTTTCTGAAGAGATCAAGAATACGAGCAGTGCTCCCTTGAGATCTTCAAGCATCTTCAAGTCAAGACTTAAGATCTTCAAGCATCTTCAAGTCAAGAACGGTCTGCGATCAGAGATCAAGGTTCTAAGCCCCTCCGATCCGGCGTTCTTCCATCCAACCGCCTCCGATCAGAGATCAAGATTCTAAGCCCCTCTGATCTGGCGTTTTTCCATCCAACCGCCTCCGATCAGAGATCAAGGTTCTAAGCCCCTCCGATCCGGCGTTCTTCCATCCAACCGCCTTCGATCAGAGATCAAGGTTCTAAGCCCCTTCGATCCGGCATTTTTCCATCCAACCGCCTCCGATCAGAGATCAAGATTCTAAGCCCCTCCGATCCGGCGTTCTTCATATCAAATTCATCCAGCAGTCTCCGTGAAGTCAACGTTCTACCAAATTGAACAGCATTCTTCACAACAAATCTTCAAGTCAACGTTTTATCCGAACAAAGGCTCGACGCCTCCGGATAAATATTTTAAAGCTTCAAGTCAACCCCGAGCACGGACAAGCTTCATCCGAAGATCCGGCTCAGAAAGTTGATAAAGTCAAAGAAGTCAACTCAAGAGAGGAATCAGAGGATAGCTAGAAATTGTTTACTTAAATTCTCAAGTTTAATCCATCTCGGATTATCATTGTAATATCTTTTGTGTTTATTATTTTAATAAATACAAATTTTGTTGTTACACCATCCATTAATTTTTCATGTATTCTCCCCCTCAACTCAAAGTAATTCTTTTCTTTTTTTTCTTTCATCTCACATCAATATCAATATGTGTTACACTTGCAAATTCTTACATGTATAATTATTTTGTTATTATTAGAAGAAACATGTATTGCATGATAATTGATAAGTATATTAAATAAGGTGGGGGCAGATCTTGCCTCATCAAACTAAGGCAACATAATAATAATACAATGTGGTGGGTGCGTGGCTTTGCCTACGCCGTAAAACAAGGAACCATGTTATAAATAACCCTCTCTCACATTTCATCTCCTTAAAAAAATCGAACGCTTCACAAAATAGTGCTCCGTCCTAATTATGAACAAAAGTTTACATTTTATCATTTTTATTCGATTCTACATAAAATTTTGAGTATATATTCCCTCTTGAGTTAGTCTTTTGTGTCCCGATGACACACAATTTAATACTAAATGAGTATATAATTTAATACTAAAAGGTATGGATGCACGGTGTGTCACCTGGCACACAAATTTTTGTCTTTCCTGTGTCCCATATAAACGTTTACGTATTTTCATTTTTGGAGTTCAATAGAAAGGTTTACATTTCCCTTAATAGTAAATGGGACCCACAAAAAATATTTAAATTTCTTCATGAAAATTTTTTCTTTTATAGTAAATAAGACCCACACAAAATATTTAAATTTCTTCACGGGGCCCACAACGCTACATTGATACAACTATCCACTACACATCAAAATATTATTTTGATCACTCCAATACACATTAATATATTATATTCCTTAATTCCCGTATAAAAAGCAAACGTAAACCTTTTTACGGGACGAAGGGAATATTTATTTTACATGTGGAATCAATACAAAATACTAATTAATATTCTTATAATGTAGTTTACATAATATTAATATAACTATTTACTCCACATTAAAATTTTTAATTTTATGTGTAAATGGTAACGTAAATATTTGTTGTGGGAGTATAATTATAACACTGAAATGACACGGGCCTTACATGGTGTGTATCTGTCAATTTTGTTGAATTATGAAACAAAATTAAACACTTATGAATTTGAAATAACAGCTCATGAGAATTGATTCGTTGAAATCACTAATTAAACCCCTACCAGCTCATCATCAGAATCGATTCAAGATAGACTAAATAATTTACTTATTCCATCATTTTAAGATATTCATTTTATTATTTGTTGTGTTCACTTCAAATGTATTCATTTTTTTTATTTAATAAAAAAGTACATAATATGACTCATGATCCCCTCTAATACAATTACCCACTTTACATATAATAATAATACTCCTTAATTTACGTGCAAAAAACAAATGAATACTTTAAAATCGGACAGGGATTACATTACAGGAGTACATCTTTCATCACCAATATCCCATCTTAAATTTCCTCCTAGCTCGATGCGTTATTTTTTCATTTATTATTATTTATAATTTTATTTTAAAATTCATGTTTTTTTAGAGTTTCATATTATTCTCTTTTTAGTAGTATTTTGTTTATAAGTAGACCCATTATTAAATCATGATTATTATTTTCTTTTTAGTAGTATTTTGTTTATAAGTAGACCCATTATTAAATCATGATTATTATTTTCTTTTTAGTAGTATTTTGTTTATAAGTAGACCCATTATTAAATCATGATTATGGAGAATATAAAAAAAATATATTTATTTATAGAGTGGTAGTTATAATAGATTGGTAATGAAATGAAATTTTAAAATCATACCTTAATTAATCATTCATCATTGAAATAACATATTTTAACATCAATCCATTAATATAATTTTACTCATATAAAAATCATACATCAATAATCAATCACATAAATAAATAAATGAATACCGTCTCACAATTTTTTTTTAAAGGTTTGTTCAAATCTTTGTACTCTTCTCTTTCTTTGCCCACTTCGTATGTACTCTCCCTTCTTTTTCTTTTTTCTTTTCTTGATATATATACTGTCATTTTCGCACACTGTATAAACATACTATAAATATATACATTCATGATATATACACACACAGTGAGAGAGAGGGAAAGCTGATCGGGAGAGAGAGAGAGAGATTAAGGAGGCTCCTTCTCGACATAAAACCTTCTTTCTAAAGCTGCTGGTTCTCGAAATGCTTAGATTACTCACCAGGTAATAAATATACAATTCATTGTAATTAATTAATTAATTAAATTTATATATATATATATATATATATATAATTGATTGTATTTTTTGCATGCAATTATGTATCTGCAGATCAGAGTGGAAGAAGCAGATCGGAAGTGGTGTGTTGCCATTGACTCAATTAAGGTTTTCTTCAACGGCTGCTTCACCTCATACACGGTAATTAAATCAATTTATTATAATTATTTAATTAATTAATTTCTTGATTTTCTTTAATTTCTTCCATTTTTATTTATTTATTTATTCACCATGCATCTTTAATTGCTTTAACTTAAATTAATAAATCTGCAAAGAAGTAAAGACAAATTGCTTTTGCTACATATCTTACTTAATTCCTGCCGTCTATTATGGCTTTGAATTTTAATTTGATTCTCACGTTTTCACATCTTTATTTATAGATTTATTGCAAATAATATTTTATGATGTTATTTAATGGATATATAAATTGTTTCTAATTTGGGTTTTATTTCGACACCAGGCATTAATTTTTTTTCTTCATATATTCTAAAAATTAATAATTAATGAAATACTCCTTTAATTAGAAAATTCTTATATTCGATGTTAATTAATTTTCTCCACCAAATGTGTAGTATATTCTAAAAATAAATAAACATGAAATACTCCATTTCTTAGAAAATTCTCCAACTCTTTTCCTTGAAAAAGAAAAAGGTGTTTGGTCAACGTTGGGACAACCAGGCTAACTTTATATCTAGAGTTAACTGTTAGGCATTTAGATGTTATAATGTACTCCATTGGAGTATATTATTTTTTCTAAAATTTTGTTATTTATTTATTTAAAATTAAATTATTTATAAAAATGCAATATTACTATTTTGCATTTATAATTCGACATTAATCTTTATCTTAAAATTTATTGTTTTTTTTTTTTGGTTGATTATCTAATATTTTACTGCTTTTGGCATGTTTTGTGTTTTTCACATTAATGCATTTCTTTTCTTGAAAAAATATTTTTAAAAAAATCTTATTGAAACTTTATTGTTAATTCCTTATAATTACAAGACTAATTAATTGGGTATATCAAGTCATTAATTAATTTATAACATTATCATTCGAGATTAAATAGATTTCATGTAAGATTAACACTCCCCCATGATCCCATCAAACCCTACAGGTGATGGATGAGTAACAACAAAGGATCAAACAGTGATTTTTTAATGACAAAAAACACATGTACACTGTAAAAATAAAATAAAAAGTTATATACTTCTATTAAACTTTAGATCTGTAGTTAATTAACAATCCCGATAAATTTTATTGTACATATATAAAGTTTACATAATCATTCATTATAATAATCTATATATTGTAGTAGTATTTTTAGCAATTTAGATCTCAGAGAAAGATCCAAATTAATTAATGCATGGTAGTACTTATTATTTTAGAGAATATTATAACAAATTCAACATCAAATAAAATTTGAATTAAATTGAGCATATATATATATCATCTCGAGTATCGTGTTAATGCGGTGGGACGCAGTGAACAAAAGTTGTCTGCTCACCAATGCCAATGAATTCATGAGAGATATTGGACAAAAGTAAAGAAAATCCATTATGTTTTAATTAATTCAGTAGTTCAAGATTTTCTGCATGATTTAATTTTTATAAAGTTTGTACGTATATTTAGATAATTAACAAAATGCAAATATGAATTTTTTATTTTTTAAAAATAATTTTAAAGGATATTGGAACTCATCTTTGCATTATGTCAAACTCCTAATTAGAATGTCTCATATAACTGTATACAAACTTTATTTTTAATAATTTTTTTATATTAGTTCAATTTGGATTTATGCACGGTTATTAATTAGTAATTATATGTTGACATATTTTATTTATTAGCTTATTCTTAACACTAACTAATAACTCCCAAATGAACATACATAAGTTTTAATTTGTTTTATTTATAACACTTCTCATTCATTTGTCCTAACTTGATTATATCTTTGTTTTCAATTCTGATTATCAATCAATGAATTTTATCTGATCAATCCAGAAACTCAAGAAAATTATATATCATGAGACTACAATAATTATTGTCAAACATTCTAAAAAGAAATTAAATCATGATGATTAGTAGTTATCAATATTGGAGGGTGGACCTTATGCACAGTAAATTCAACCCCATAAAGTTTTATTCATGTATCACACACTTCTTATAGATCACAACATTTCTTGAATAGATAGTACAAATTTATTATTTTATTACAATTGGCAATCTTATTTAAATAATTTCCAATTGGCTAAACAGTCTTGATGGCAAGATAGCCCTCATAACTGGTGGGGCAAGTGGGCTTGGAAAAGCTACAGCACGTCTTTTTATCCAGCATGGCGCCCGAGTAGTCATTGCAGATATCAATTCCAAATTGGGCCCGCAGGTCTCCGACGAGTTTGGCCCGCGGGCCCAATTCGTGTCCTGCGATGTTGCCAACGAAGCTCAAGTTGCCGACGCTGTGGACATTGCCGTGGCGAGCCACGGCAAACTCGACATCATGTGCAACAATGCTGGGATTGCCGGTTCTCCCTTTCCTCCCAGCATTGTCAACCTCGACCTGAGCGAGTTTGATCGGGTCATGGCTGTTAATGTTCGGGGCACCATGGCATGCATTAAGCACGCGGCTCGGGTTATGGAGCCCGTAGGGTCGGGTTCGATCCTATGCACCGCAAGTATTAGCGGGCTCATGGGTGGGCTCGGCCCGCATCCTTATACCGTGTCAAAATTTGCAATACCCGGGGTCGTTAAGTCTCTGGCGAGCGAATTGTGCCGACACGGTGTCAGGATAAATTGCATCTCGCCGTCTCCTATCCCGACACCGATGGTCGTCGAGCAATTTTCGAATATTTTTACGACGAAAACGAGGGAAGAGATTATTGGGATGATCAATGGGTTGGGGGAGCTAAAGGGTGCAATTTGTGAAGATGTGGATGTGGCTCGGGCTGCATTGTTTTTAGCTTCGGATGAGGCTAAATTTATCACGGGCCATAATCTTGTAGTGGATGGAGGATTTACAAGTTTCAAGAACCTTCAATTTCCCAACTTAAGTTGATTTAATCTAATGTTATTTGCGTTGTTAATTTGTTAAGTAGGGTTTTAAGAATTTAGAGATTTTCCTTTTGTTTTTTTATGATTGTTTATTATTCAGTTGATTCTTGATGTGATCGTACAAAAATAGTTAGGAGAAATAGTTTGGATGATATTGGTTTGTTGCTGCCAAAATTAATTTTTATTGTTGAGATAGTGCATTTGAAACATTAGGTTTTTTTTTTTTTTTTGAAACATTAGGTTATGAAATGAATTTTGATTTCTTTATCTCTTTTTGCTTTCTATTTTTTTCAGTAAATTAAAGAATTTTAGTTAGCCTACTTAAAACGCATAATTAATTCCGATTCGCCACGTCTGACATTATTCATTTTTGGAACGAAATAAATTTATTGAATTATACTTTAATGAAAATTTTACAAGAATAATTGAATCAAATTATTGAGATCGATTACTTCGGTGGAAAAAAAAGGAAAAAAAAAATTACGTATATGTCATCCGACCCGACCCGTATACAATTGAGATCATAGAGAGTTGACTATTTGGTTTAGGCCTTATTATAAACCCGACAATTAAGACAGATGGTCCTAATGTCCGAATAAAGCGGACCTGGGCCTTTACCAATTGAACTAATGGGCTGTATGACCCAGGTCAATTTCAGCCCACATTTCTGATCCTTACAGGCCCCTTTTATTTTATTTTTTATTTCAACATTTGATAGTTGTAAAAGAATAATATTACAACTAGGGTTTGGGAAAAATATTGAGTATATATCCGGATCAATCACTTTTACTAATTAAATCAAAAGTTAATTATTTATTCTTAATAAAAGTTGGATTGTTATTCAAAAATTCAGATTGCACTTTGTTATGAAGTTGTGAATTCGATAGGCATCCATTAAAATCTCATAAAAAATGTATTTAATCATAATCATACATATGTATTTGGATTATTTTAATTAATGATTTATAAATAAATATATATGTATGAGGAAAAATAAATAAATAAACAAGATAGGGTGGGCCTAATAAAACTAGGCAAAGATGAGAGGTGGTCATAGCCCGGCCCGTTTGGTCGGGTCGGAGACAAAATGGGAGGTGGGTTGCGCTAAGGTAGCAGAAGTTGTTTTGTAAGAAGGTGGTCAAGGGGTTACATAGAGGTGACATTCTAATTTCTCACCACATGCTTTCTCTGCAGAGTTTATCACAACACTTGGATCCATGAAAACGACGCATCATCACTCTCTCTCTTCCCTATTTAATTATTCTCAATGCCTCTTGTTATAATGTGAGCTTCTAATATGTATGTATGCCCCTTATGTGCACTCCCAATTTATTTAGAGAGTTAATTGCAAAAAAAACCACGAACTTTACTTTTACTGCAAATTAATCCCTATTTTTGAGAAATTGCAAAAAAACCACAATCTTTAAGTATTGTTGTAAATAAAACTCAATTTGTGACTAATAGTAGTTTTTTTTTTTGCAACAATACTTAAATGTTGTGGTTTTTTTTTTGCAATTTCTCAAAAGTAAGGATTAATTTGTAATAGGAGTAAAGTTAGTGATTTTTTTTGCAATTAACCCTTATTTAAAATAATATATTTGATTCGTTAAAATTATTAAATAGATTAATAAAGTTTGAAAATGTTGTTAATAAGGTAGTATGAGAATTTCATGGGTTATTGCATCTCATCTCTCCTTTAAAATCTAATTCATTGGGTCCCTTCTTTTCAATTAAAGGCTTAGAAAGGAAATAAAGTCTAATTAAGTGAAATTGGTGTGTAAATTTTATAAAGTCTAATTAAGTGAAATTGGTGTGTAAATTTTTGTATTCATAGTAAATTTTTAAAGTTAATATAATTTATTAACTCAATGTGAAACAAACGCCTCCCAAAAATTATAATCTTTTGTCATAAGGCGTTAGCAAGAAGTTTCATTAATAAAACGTGAAAATACAATAAAATTAAGAATAAATTAATATATATGTAGAGGTGATTGTATTTTTAAATATTGATCAGACCCACTAGTGTTTAGTATCCTTGTATATTTCAGACATAAATATGAAGAAATATGGAAATATTTGCACATTATTTACTCCACAAAATTTAAATATTATGTTATTTTGTTCTATTTGAGCAGAGTCCATTATTTCGTCTTATGACGCTTTCTGAATGAATTGTTCCATACTTATAAATTCCAAATATTGGAGTATATCCTTTTTTTACAACCGACATATAAATTTCCCTTCTTTTTTTTTTAACTAAAATATCTCCATCCTTCTTGAAAAAAATACTATCATTCCCCAAAATTCAGTACAACTTATGGAGAAAAAATGTAGAGCTGAGAATCAACAATATAAATATAATTTAATAAACTTTTGAAATATTATAGTATTATGCAATCATAATTACAACTCAAACGTGCCTCGAGTACTAATCAAAGCACTACTTTTTGCTAATTTTGCTATAGCTAATTTATGCGAACAATTTGCAGATGCAAACGTTAAATTTTAATCCCAAAAAATTAAACATGCCTTAAATATAATATTTATTTAATCAAATTAATAATAATTTGAGTATGATTATTGAAAAGCTAAGCAATCATTTTACACTGTAATGAAGCCTGATTATGAAATGAATATTTACTTTAAAAAATGATCACACATATATCCTTTCATTACAGTAGAGGATTTAAAGATTGATAAGGCACTTATTACATAGTAATAAATAAATTACTCCTAATTAAAAGTGTAATGAGTTGAATTGATTGCATACTTCAAAATATATGCTTGCTTGAGTTGTTTAATAAGCAATCATGTTGTTATCTTCTCCTTCACTTCCCAATGTATGTGTTAAAAATTATTATATTCTATTTTTTTTATATCAATTCTCTTTATTATCCTAAATTTAATACTACATCTTTTTATATCCGATTTGATCAAAATACTCTTTACTCGAATATTCGAGTAATGCATTATTTTCGTGTACCAATTCGTGTGCATGTATATACACATAACTCAACTCATTATTTGACACGAATGCATTATTTGACACAAAAATTTGACACGAATGCATTTTTTTGACAAGAAAATTTTACATTCATTATTTGACACGAAAATTTAACACGAAGGCATTTTTTTGACACGAAAATTTTACATGCATTATTTGACACGAATTTTTACTCTGATGTATTATTTTGACACGAAATTTTACACGAATGCATTATTTGACACGAATTTTTATTCGAATACATTATTTGACACGAAATTTTTACACGAATGTATTATTTAACACGAATTCATTTTCGAGTGAAGGTTAAATCATTCGAGGAAAAAAAAAGAAAGAATTACTCTTATTTGGGGTAATAAAGAAAATGTTTAAACTATGCAGGACACTTTTTACAATTACTTCCCAATGTATGGCACGGTACACCATTCATTTTCATATTAAATCCAAAAAAAAAATTATAGAAGGGGTAAGTTAATGAAATGATGAGGTAATAATTGAAGGGAGCAGTTAAATTAGGTGAGGTAAAATGAGATGACAGCGTGGCGGGGGTTCAAAAATCAAAAAGGGGGGTAGTGATAGGAGTTTGTGTTTTCACGTGAAATCCAGGACCGGATGGATGACCATAAAAATCCAGATAATATCACTACGACACGTGTCCGCCATGCAACTCATTCCAATCAACTCTCTCCTTAAAATGACTATCTTGCCCTTCCCCACCTTACCCTCTCTACTCCATCCTCCATGCTACTGCTACCGTTCTGCCCATCGTTTGTTTCATGGAAAAAACAGTCTATACTCTCAACCTCAACTTTATACATTCTACTCCTAGTTTGTTTCGTTTTAATTTTAACTTCACACCATCTATAAAAGAAAAAAATCAACTAATAATATGCATGTAACACACTTTAATATCAAATTTATCACCACATTTTTTAACATTACTCCATCCGTTTCATAATAAAAGAATTATTTTACTTTTTGCACGTGATTAAAGAATATTATTATTTAATATGTAGTGGGTAGTTGTATTAGTGGGAGTGTGTGCCCATATTTTAATTGTATTAGGGTGTGTGTGGGTTTCATGTGTAAAAAAAAGGAAATGTGACTCTTTGGGTGGGACGCCAAAAAAAAAATATCCTCTTTGAAGGGGACGGAGTGAATATTCATATTATAAAAAATATCAAATTATATCTAAAAATAAGTCAAAAAGGTAACTCTTATTAATATGTGTGCAAACCATAAACGTAAAGATAAATTTGAGACAGAGGGAGTAATATAAGCATTAAAATGAAAATTTTTTGTGAGACGGATAAAAAATAAAAGTATTACTCCCTTCGTCCGCCGACAAGGTATACATTTTACCATTTTGGGGTTTTCATCAAATGTATACATTTTCCTTCTTAAATACATAGGATCCACACACATCATTAATACAATTAATATATGAGACTCAGATATATCCATCCTCTACAATTCTTAATTCACAATAAAAAAACAAATGTATACCTATAGGGGCAAAAGAAGTACTCCCTCCGTCCCCAAAAGTATTTCACATTTTTATTTTTCATCCGTCCCTCAAAAGTATGAATACTTTACTTTTACTAAATTTGATAAAAAAATAGTACATTATAACAATACTCACTTTTTACACACATTCCAATATAATACTTACTTTTTTACATCTTCCAACAACTTTACATATCTTTTTCATTAAATCAACTAAAATATATACTCTTTCTTACTTTATACATAAAAATACAAAATTTTCTTAAACTCCGCGCACACACATACGTGAAATACTTGTTGGGACGGAGGGAGTAAGTAGTAGTATTTTAATAAAATGTAGTAATACTTTAAGAGAATTATTTTATAAACAAAATAAAAAAATTATTATTATTTCATAAAAATATAAAAGTAGTCTTGTGCGTAATTGCCCCTATTTCCATAAGCAATTCTTATAAAATTTTGAGAAAACTGGTTTCTTTCTACTAACTTTTAGAAATAGCCTAATGAATTTTTTCAAAAATAGAATTTTATGTATGTTATCTAAATTGAGATGATGTGATAATTTTGACATTTTTAAATGTAATATAGTGTAGATTTAACAAATTGAGCATATTTTCGATAAAAAGTGTAAAAACAATTTTAGAATAAATAAATAAGAAAAATGTGAATTTGTTAAAAGATAAATAAATAAATAAATAAATAAATATATATATATATATATATATATATATATATATATATATAATTTTTTTTTTCTCTTTTTAATTTTCATTCTATTCGGCTATGATCAGATCTAGTGTTGAAATTGTATTTCTATATTTTTTTTAAATAAAATCTCTCATACTTATGCACATATTTTTGTTCATATATACTTATAGGCGGCGGCTATTTGCACCCCCAAAATTTATTAATGTACCCCCAACTACTTAATATACCCCGATATATTTTACTATTATATATAAATATTACTAAACACAGCCCAGTTAAGACAAATATACCCTTCTTCTCCTTCTCCATCTTTTACTTTTATTTTTAAAAAAAAAAAGAAAAAAAAAGACATTCTCCCGTGAGACATCCATTTAGGGAAGATGGGTCTAAGACGGGTATCAAATCAATTTAACCCATTTTCATTAATTAATATAATCCCTGTATAATCCCTAAAAATTTGCCTAGTTAGTTTAGATTTAGGAGTGAGAAGATGGTCTTCCCAAATTCAATCCTGCATCAATCGAGGAGAGAAAAAATAGTCCCAAAATATCTCCCAATCCATCGGAAGAGGAGAAAAATTATGAAGGTATTCTGCTCAAATTCAGAATGTCCATTCTTCAAATGAACGAAGAAACGAATTAATCCACGTTGAATGAGAGAAATTCCTAAAAGAGTCCATTGAAGAATAAACGAAGAACAGAAATATTGAACAAGGTATTTTTTAAGTCCTCGTTGATGATGAGTAGTCCAAAGTGTTCTTCACTATCTCCATTCTCGTGTTGAGTAGTTTGGGGTGTTTGTGATAAATTATTAGAGTGGGTACTTATGGGGGATTTATGTGATAAATTACTATAGTGGGTGTTTATTGGAGTTTAGAGTTTGGGTTGGGGTAGAGTAACTGTGCCGGCAGTTGTGTCTAGAATGTTTGTGATAATATTATAGAAATTAGCATTCCCTGCATCGATTCGTCCCTTGTATGAGTTCCATACAGCAGATCTGAAGCCTGGTCGTGCATAAGGTGTCTCCCACCACTGATTGGAAGCTTCACCGCGAATATGTCATTTGATCGATGTAGTATGTCATAGTTTGTTAGAGAAACATAAATGTGATTTTACTGATATAGTATGTTATTTCTGTGTTAAGGTATGTCATTTGTTCGCTCTAGTATGTTAGAGTTCATTAGACATAAATAAATATGATTTTACCATATGAATGTTATAGTATGTTATTTTAATGTTATAGTATGTCATTTTAATGATATAGTATGTCATTTCACATGAAAACGACATATTATGAGACATATGTAATAAGCTATAAAATTATAACACACTATAACACGAAAATGACATACCATGACACATATGAAATACACTTTTAGATAAGATATTACGGTAAAAATATAAAATATTGTTAGGTAACATACAATTACACAGAAATTACATACTCTAATGCGTATTTGACATACTATAAAAAATATAATATCCTTTTAGCGACATACTATAGCACTTACATTCACAAATAATATGGAAACAACATACTATAACACTAATGCAATATTCTTCCAGGTAAGACAAAAATAATACAAAAATTACATACTATAACACTAATGAAATATTCTTCCAAGTAAGACAAAAATAATACTCCCTCCGTCCCACGTATTTTTACCCACTTTCCATTTTGGGGTGTCCCACGTATTTTTACCCATTCCATTTTTGGCAAAAATACATAATATTTTATTACCTACTTTTTACAATCCCAACAACTTTAATTATTTTTTTACACTTTATTCATCATTCCCAATAACTTTATTCACTTTTTCTTTTTAAATTACTAATTTATCCCTACTTTCTCTTACATTATATATTAAAAAAATAAAACGTCTTAATCTCCGTGCCCGTACAAACGGGTAAAAATACCCGGGACGGAGGGAGTACAAAAATTGCATACTATAACGTATTCACGACATACTTAATACACGTAATGTACACGAGCGTTCACGCAAAAAAAAAATAATGATTTTAATTTATCTCATCTAAAAAAATTAATGATTTGAATTTATCCCATAAATTTAGGAACTACTAAAAATAAATAAGCATTAATTAGTCATTATTATCCCATAAATTTAGGAATTATTAAAGATAAGGGGTTGACTAACCATAATTATATTATATTATATTTAATTAATTGTGGATAATATACTGAACTAACCCGTCTCACACCCGTGTTTCTTATGACCCGTCTCACAAGAGACAAGCTCAACAAAAAAAATTTATCTTTGTGGAGATAGTGCAGCCCACGCGCCGGCCCAATGCAGATATCCAGCCTCTGCTTCCATCTAAGCACGATCTTGTTACCCTTGTACAGATGCTCCCTCAGTGTTCCCTGCCCCATGTAGTCATACACCAGGATCATCTCCCCATTGTCCTCGCAGAACCCGATCAGCGACACCAGATGTCTGTGTCTCAGCCTCGACAGCATCTCGATTTCGATTTGGAATTCGTGTTTGCCCTGCTCCTACGACGGGTTCGATCTCTTCACCACTACCTTTAAATTCCCGTCCACCACACCCTTGTACACTTTCCCCAACCCACCCGCCTACTCCGATGACGTTCGACTTGTCGAAGTTCTTGGTTGCGTTCCTGATCTCCGACAAGATGAAGTAACTGCAGTTGCAGGCAGCATCCGTGGAGATGGCGGTGCCCTGGCTCTTTCCTGACATGGAAGATTTCATGGTGGTGCAAGAATGTCAGGAGATTTCCAAAATCAACGAGTTCATCCGCTTCATGAAGTGAGTGCCGATTTGATTGTATGTGGATTGTTAGAAATTGGTGAGTGAATTTTGATTGTTTATGAAAGAAATGGGAAACTAGCTTGCCGGAATTGATGTGTGAAGAACGGGAGGAAACGAAATTTTGTTTTTTTTTTTAATTTATTTATGTTTTGTTGTAATTATAATTACTTAATCTTGGATATTTATGTCTTTTTATTTATGGTTATTTTAGTCTTTAACTTATTTGGGGTAGGTTAAGATAGTCACACCATACTTATATTTATAATTAAAAATAAAGAATTGTTACTTAACATGACAATTTGAAACACGCGCTTTAATTTTAGGTCACATAACTTATTTTGCAATATGTTTAATAATTAAATATCAATTTATTCTTACAAAAATCAATAAAATAAGTTAAAATGTTAATTGTCTTAATATTCCTTTTAAGGAAAAAAAAACATATGCGCACCATGCATGGGGTATATAATAGTATTATAATTTACTTCCCAAAAAATTAAACGATGACATTTTAATTATTAATAACTTTTAAAATTTGTATGAACCATTGAGATGTCGCTTATAAAGGAATCAATAATTTATATTTAAAAATAATAATAACAAATTGAATCTTGACAATTGATTTTACGGATTATATCTTTAACATTTTAGATAAAAGTGAAAAATTATATTGCTATAATAGATATATAATAATTATAATAAAAAGATAAAATAAATAAAATAGAAATGAATTCAACAAATTATAAGATTGAAATTAAATTATTTAATTTATTTTCATGTATACATGTTGATTAGAGCTATTTTCACCTAGATTTTAGTGTCTTTTTGTATGTCTTTTCGTACATTTGTATCCGTATTTGCGTACTATTTGGTGGTGTTTTGTATTTTTATTGAAATGTGTGTGAATGAGCTTAAACTTAAGATTTTCACTTTTTATTTGATGCTAAACTTGATAAGGAAGATGTAGGAAAAAGCGGATCTCAATTCGGAGTTGAAACGAGGGAGAACGAGCCAAAACGGTGAAAGAGGAAACAAGGCAGCACCGCACGGGCCGTGTACAGCGCACGGCCCTATCATAATGGCCGTGCGGTAACACCCGAAACGCCAACTCGGCCACGCCTGTGGCCGAGTGCAGAACACGCCCCGTGCCGAATGCAGAACACGCCCCGTGCCGAGTTCAGAAACACGGCCCGTGCACCGCGCACGAGCCTGTCGAGAAAGCCGTGCGCGAATGTCAGAAAACACAACACGGCCATCCCTGTGGCCGTGTGCTGCGCACGAGTCGTGCGCTGTGTTAGAACACGGGTCGTGCGGCGGAGCTCGAGCCGTGTTGGTGCAAAAATGCAGGAAAGTGCTGGAATCTTCTAGAAGGCCCACATGAGGTATAAATAGACCCCATTTCAATATTTTAAAAAGGAGATCCGAAATATCCATCATCTACACACACATCACACACCATTTCTTCCATTTTCCACCATCATCTTCATCCACCTTCATCCATTTTGATCCATCTTCATCATCTCCATTAATTCTCCATCAAAACTTCATCCTTTCCATTGGGTGTGAGAGATCTCAAGGAATCAAGAGCTAGAGGTGGAGATCAAGAAGAATAGAAGATTCTCTTCAAGAAATTGATAGGGAAGAATCCATTCATTTTGTATTTCTTTAGATCTAAGACTATGGGTATTTGTAATGAATCATTAATTTGTTTTATTACTTTTATCATGTTAGGCTAATCCCTCTAGTGGAATTAGGAATATGAAGAGCATATTAGATTTATATTATCATGTGGATTAAATTGGTTTTTGATTTAATTGATGTTGATTTCTATTCATGGAGTTTAATTGTCTTGATGTTGTGATGGTATGGTTTGTTATTCATGAATGTTTATTGGTTTAATGGATTGTTGATCAATGGATTATTTGTGGTAATTAAATGCTATCATGATGTTCATGTATGTATTGCTTGGAGTGAGACGGAAACGACCCTCTATAGTATTAGGAAGGCATGAATAGACATTGAGTTTGGGTTTGACCGAAAGGATATTTGAATTCAATGAGGGGAACCAATCCATTCGTTGGCCTTAGTACACAAAAAGGGAGAGTTTAATCTAACTAGTACCTAGATGGAAGGGGTTAATGTTGGGCTTTGATCTTAAGTGCTTTTGGGAGTCTAAAATGGATCAACAACCTTTGTAACCCGAAAGGGAGCTTAGGATACAATCGTGATCACCCTTAGTTTACATCAATTAAGTTGGATTCCTTTTGCATGATAATATGGATTGAGTATGCTTGGATGTTTCTAATCCCATGTTTTTCACACTTGAACTTTAGCACCCATTTTCTTTACTTGTCATTTATCTTATTTGCTATCTTATTTACTTGCTCCTTGTTTTAGTTGTTACTCATATCAAAACCCCCGATCATCTTTACAAAAACAACAATGAACATGAGCTCACGTATTTTGCTAGTCCGAACATAACTCCTTTATGGATTGATAATTTTTCTTGGGATATACTACTACAACGATCGAGTATTCTTGCTCGTGAGTGCTAAAAAAAGGCAAACAAGAAAATGGCGCCGTTGCCAAAGGAGAGTTTGACGGACTAGTCGAGTACTGTGTTATTGTTTTAGTTGTTCTTTATAAGGATTTATTTTATTTTATTTTATTTACTATTGTTGTTTGTGGTCTCACTCTTGGCCTTTTCGTAGGTGTTTTATGATCACAAGATCAAAGGGAAATCAATCGATCATTCCTTTGAATTTGGAGATTGAAAGGACCGCACGACAAAGGAAGCGAGAGAGCCGTAAAGCTAGAAAAGAAAAAAATATGGAGAATCAACGGGGAGACAATGTTAATTATGACCCACCCCAAGATCCTTTACAAGATCAAAGGGGGGTACAAGAAGGAGTGCAAGAGAATCAAGCGGAGATAATGAGGAATTTCTTTGCTCAAAATCAAGAGTATATGCAATTGCTTGCCAATCAAGAAGCTCAAAGGATATTTCAACAACAAGAGTTGCCAAGGCCTAGAGCAATTCGGGATTACTTCCAACCGAGAGTCGTGCACAATATGGTTCCTCCGGTTCAAGCCAATGATTATGAAATCAAGACCGGATTGATCAAAATGGTCAAAGCAAATCAGTTTGGGGGAGGTCCTCTTGAAGACCCGAACACTCATCTATCTACTTTCTTGGAGGTTGCAAACACCGTCAAAATGAAGGGAGTGTCGGAGTATGCTATTCGAATGAGGTTGTTCTCTTTCTCTTTAAGAGACAAGGCTAAAGCATGGTACAATACAATTCCTTTGGGAAGTTGTAATACATGGGAAGTTCTTGAGCAAAGGTTCCTAAACAAGTACTTTCCTCCTTCAAAGACGCTCCAATTGAAAAGCCTTATCACTCAATTTAGGCAACTTCCGGATGAAAATTTTTATGAAGCATGGGAACGCTACAAAGAGATGCTCCGAAAGTGTCCTCAACACGATTTTCATGAGAATCAACAAGTGGGTTTCTTTTACCAAGGGTTAAATCAACAAAATCGGATGCATGTAGATGCCTCATCCGGAGGGTCTATATTTGGAATGGATGCTATGAAAGCCATGGATATTTTTGAAGACATTGCGATGAATGCTTATCAATGGCCTTCCGAGCGAGTAATGGGAGGTTATGCCTTTGGAAAAGTAGCTCAAGTGGAGAGTGTGAACAAAGTGAAGAGTGATATGTTCCAAAGTGAGGGAATGAAAGAATTCAATGAGAGCATTCAAGCTTTAACAAAACAATTGAATTTGATCACTCAAGGAGTAACTCAAGGGGGAAGCACAAGTGCTATTGTGAATGATGAGAGCCATGTTATGCAAAGTATAGAGGATGTTGCCTACTTAGATAGGAGAAATTACCAAGGAAATTTTCAACGTCAAGGGAATTTTCAAGGTAATTATCCTTCTAATCAAGGTAATTATCAAGGAGGATATCAAGGACAAGCTCGGGGAAGCAATTTCAATCAATCAAGTGGAAATTATCAAGCTCCAAGGAAGCATGAAAATCTTTCTTACTCTAATCCTCAAGCCGCCGTGTCATTCCCTCCGGAATTCGATCCAAGTGTTAAGCCGCCAAATGGAGAGGGTAAAGCATCGGTGGAAGAGACATTGCTAACATTCATGAAAAAGATGGAGGCTAGAATGGAGGAAAATGAGAAGAAATCCGATAATAGGATGAGAGCTTTTGAGTATCAAATGGGTCAAATTGCTTCTTCCGTGGGATCTCAACACCAACAAGGAAAGTTTCCATCTACCACGGTAACTAATCCTAAAGAAGATTGCAAAGCTATCACTCTTAGAAGTGGAAAAGAGTATGAGAAACCTCCTATGCCTAAAGAAGATAATATTGTCATTGAAAGGGAAGTGGAAAGCAAGGTGGAAGAAGGGTTGGTGCAAGAAGAGATTGAAATGGAGGAAGTAAGCAAAAAAAAGAAATTGTTGAGCAAAAGAAAGATGAAGAGAAAATAAAGAGAATTCCAAAGTGGAAAAAGGCAAAGGAGTTAAGGGAAAAGGAAGTTGAAGTTGAAAGAGATAGTTGGGGAATACCCAAGACTCAAGTACCGGTTCCTTTTCCTCAAAGGTTCTTGAAGAAGGGTTTGGATGAAAGGTTCAAAAAGTTTCTTGAAATCTTCAAGAAGATTCAAATCAATATCCCTTTCGTCGATGCTTTGGATCAAATGCCTCATTATGCTCGTTTCTTGAAGGACATCATGGGAAAGAAAAGAAGTCTTGTGGATAATGAAACGGTTAATCTAACCAAAGAGTGTAGTGCCATTCTACAACGGAAACTTCCACAAAAATTGAAGGATCCGGGTAGTTTCATTATACCATGTGAAATTGGAAAGAACAAGAAGAACAAGGCTCTTTGTGACCTCGGTGCAAACATTAATCTAATGCCTCTCTCCATATTCAAGAAACTTGGATTAGGTGAAGTAAAGCCAACTTCCATCACACTTCAATTGGCGGATCGATCTATGACACATCCAAAAGGAGTAGTTGAAGATGTGTTGGTGAAAGTTGATAAGTTCGTCTTTCTGGTGGATTTTGTTGTTCTAGATATGGAGGAGGATGAAAATGTGCCATTGATTTTTGGGAGACCGTTTCTTGCTACCGGGAGAGCTCTTATTGATGTCTACAAGGGAGAATTGAAGTTGAGGGTTAATGATGAGGAAGTGGTATTCTCTCTACACAAGGCTATGCAATATCCAATGAATGATGAAGAATGTAAAAGTGTGGATGTTGTAAAGGGAAGTGTCGAGGAGAGTTGGCCTTCCATTGTAACCAAGGATCCACTTGAACTTTGCTTGAGCAATTCTCTATCTCTTTCTAATATTTCTACTACTTCTCTTTATTTGAATGAAGAATTGATTAATTGTTTGCTTGATCTAGGTGATTGTAGTGAAGCTCAAGAGGTTGCAGCCGCCATATCAAGGGAAAATAAAAAGTTCTTACCACTTAGAGATCCATTCGAGCAAGAAGAGAAAAAGGAAAAGAAGGTGGAGTTGAAGCCTCTACCCGATCATCTTGCTTATGCTTACCTTGGTGAAAGTGAGACATATCCGGTAATTGTATCATCATCTCTAACTTCTAGTCAACTTGATAAATTGCTTAATGTCCTTAAAGAGCATAAGTCGGCTATTGGTTGGTGTATTGATGATTTGAAGGGAATTAGTCCAACAATTTGCATGCATAAGATAAGACTTGAGGATGAAGGGAAAGCTTGTGTTCAAAACCAAAGAAGACTTAATCCTATCATGCAAGAAGTGGTAAAAAAAGAGGTTCTTAAGTGGTTAGACTCCGATATGATTTTTCCTATTAGTGATAGCCCTTATGTGAGCCCGTTGCATGTAGTATCTAAAAAAGGGGGTATGACTATAGTGAAGACCGAGAAAGATGAGACCATAGCCACTAGGACGGTGACGGGGTGGCGTGTGTGTGTTGATTATAGGAAGCTTAATGAAAACACACGTAAAGATCACTTCCCCTTACCTTTCTTGGATCAAATGTTGGATAGGTTGGCCGGATATGAGTTTTATTGCTTTCTTGATGGGTATTCCGGGTATAACCAAATTCTCATAGCACCCGAAGACCAAGAAAAGACCGCTTTCACTTGTCCTTATGGAATATTTGCTTTTCGAAGATTGCCATTTGGACTTTGCAATGCACCGGCCACCTTTCAAAGGTGTATGATGGCAATCTTTGAAGGATTAATTGAGAATATAATGGAAGTGTTCATGGATGACTTTTCGGTGTTTGGTTCTTCTTTTGATAATTGTTTGTCTAACCTTGCTATTGTTTTGAAGCGATGTCAAGACACTAATTTAGTGTTGAATTGGGAGAAGTGCCATTTCATGGTAAATGATGGCATTGTACTTGGACATCACATCTCTTCAAAGGGATTGCAAGTTGACCGAGCCAAAGTTGTTGCTATAGAGAAGCTTCCACCGCCAACAAATGAGAAGGGAGTACGATCGTTTCTTGGTCATGTCGGGTTCTATCGTAGATTCATCAAGGATTTTTCTTCATTTTCTAAACCTCTATCTCATCTCCTTGAAAAAGATGTACCATTTAAGTTTGATGATAATTGTTTAAATGCTTTTCAGGTGCTAAATGAAGCTTTGATTTCATCACCCATCTTGATCACCCCCGATTGGAAGGAGCCATTTATATTGATGTGTGATGCAAGTGACGTAGCTCTTGGAGTGGTTTTGGGGCAACTAAGAGAAAAAAAATTCTGAGCCATTTACTATGCAAGCAAGACATTTGATGCGGCTCAAAGGAACTACACTACTACCGAAAAAGAGTTCTTGGCGGTAGTATACGCATTTAATAAGTTTCGTGAAAAAGAGTTCTTGGCGGTAGTATACGCATTTAATAAGTTTCGTCCTTATTTGGTAGGAACGAAAACTATTGTATACACCGACCATGCCGCTATCAAGTATCTCATGGCAAAGAAGGATGCAAAGCCAAGGGTGATAAGATGGGTACTACTTCTTCAAGAATTTGATATTGAAGTGAGAGATAAGAAGGGCACGGAGAATGTGATAGCCGACCATCTTTCAAGGTTAGAGTCGAGGGAGCATTGTGAAAGTACTTATGAGTTAATCAATGAGGTTTTTCCCGATGAAGAAATCTTGGAGTATGATTGCTATCAAATTGAGGCTTTAGTGGAGGAAGAAGGAAGCCCGTGGTATGCGGACTATGTGAATTACTTGGCTAGTGGAAGGAGGCCTTATGAGCTTAATAAGTATCAATTCAAAAAGTTCTTTCATGATGTTAAAAGTTACTTGTGGGATGATCCATTCTTATACAAGATGTGTAATGATTCTCTTGTGCGAATATGTGTGCCCGAGGAAGAATGGAATAGTGTGTTGGAGTTTTGCCACTCTTCACCTAGTGGAGGTCATTTTGGAGCTCAAAAGACAGCTGCAAAAGTCTTACAATCGGGGTTGTATTGGCCATTTTTGTTCAAGAGTTGTAAGAAATTTGTAGAGGGTTGTGATCGTTGTCAAAGGATGGGAGGAATCTCCAAGTGGGATGAAATGTCACTTAAGAGCTTTCAAGAAGTGGATATATTTGATGTGTGGGGCATCGATTTCATGGGACCATTTCCTCAATCCAATGGATTCCTATACATCCTATTGGCGGTTGACTATGTATCGAAATGGGTTGAGGCCATACCTTCAAGAACAAGTGATGCTAGAGTAGTCATGGGGTTTCTAAAGAAGCATATCTTCACAAGATTTGGAGTACCTAGAGTGTTGGTAAATGATGGGGGTAGTCACTTCATAAATAAGCTCATGGAGAACATTCTCAAGACTTATGGAGTGAAGCATCGAGTGTCTACTCCGTATCACCCTCAAACGAATGGTCAAACTGAAATTTCTAATCGACAAATCAAACAAGTCTTGGAGAAAACGGTGAGTGTGAGTAGAAAGGATTGGTTAAATAAACTTGATGATGCATTGTGGGCCTTTCGAACCGCATTCAAGACCACTCTTGGTATGTCTCCTTTTCAAATTGTCTATGGCAAGTCTTGCCATCTTCCCGTGGAGTTAGAGCATAAAGCTTATTTGGCCATTAAGAAGTTAAATTTTGACATGAAAGCTTCGAAGAAGGTAAGATTCTTACATTTGAATGAGCTTGAGGAATTTAGAGAAAATGCTTATGAAAATTCAAGAATTTTTAAGGAGAAAACCAAGAGGTGGCATGATGCTCGTTTGAGGAAGAAGAGCTTTGAAAAGGGTGAGAAGGTGTTGGTATTCAATTCTCGACTAAGACTTTTCCCGGGCAAGTTGAAGTCCAAATGGAGAGGACCTTATGTGATAAAGGAAGTACTTGATGGGGGAGCTCTAAAGGTTATAGATGAGAACGGGGGAGAGTTCTTGGTCAATGGTCATCGTGTAAAGCACTATGTGGATCCATCACAAAGGGAGACCCTCTTTGTGGATACTTTATGTGAAAGATGAGCTACACACTCGTCTAGCTTGAAGACGTTAAACTTAGCGCTCGATGGGAGGCACCCCATCACTATCTTTATTGCTTTATTTTTGTTGCTTGTTTGTTTTGGCCTTGTAGGTTGATTGTGCTCATGGAGAAAAATGCACATTGAAGAAAAGAGAAGTGCTTCATGGATTCAAGTTGACATGTTCCACCATTTGTTGCAAACTTAATTCGTGACTCTTGTCTCGAGTTAAGTTTGGGGGGTGCTAGTGCGTGGTGGATTTAGCTTGAGTCGTATGGATGCGGTTACTTCTCAACAAGAAGATCATCAATGAGAACTACAAGGGTAAGTCTCACCACTTTTTGCAAACTTAAGTCTCAACTCTTGTTTCGATTTAAGTTTGGGGGGAGAGTGTGTGGTGTGACTCACCACTTAAGTATGATTTTTGTAAAATTGGACAAATTTTAAAATTTTTCTCATGAGTTTGGGTTGATTTTGGCATGATTGGTGGTGTTGAAGTGCATGATAGTCCATATTCATAATGAAATTGTTGAATTAATGGTGTTGTTGAGTGTTTGAGCATGAATGAGAGGTATTGGAAGCATGATGGAGCTTGGAGCTAACGCTTTCCTTACCAAAAGCCTATCGAGGGAGTACTCTACACCTTATCATTTTATTACTTGAAATGAATTGAGTTTGATTTGGAATGTTGTGACTAGCATGCTACTTCATTTGTTATGTTTATGGGAGGTTTACTTTCGTATATTAGGATTTCCTTTTCAATAAAGGTTGGGATGAATGTGTGCTTAATTTTCTTATGGATGATGGTATTTTGTATTTTTGCATGTTATTTATTTTTGTTGTGTCTTATTTGTTGAGTCCTTATTTTTATGTTGTGTGTATTTTCATTCTTGTCTTGGGATGTTTGGTGGTTTGTTTAGGGATGTCGTGAGTCATTTTTGAATGTGAGTGATGATAGATTGTGGTGATAAGTGATGACAAATTATGATTAAGAATCTCTACACTTTCAAATTGTGACATGTTTTACTTAACTTGTTCAATTGTGAGATGAATGTGGTGTAATAAGTTCCTTAAGGTCCGAGCACAAGCTTGTGAGCATTTGAGCCTCAACCATACACACATGGTATTTCTTCATGAGTGGATCGGTTGTGTTTGATAAGTTAGAACTTGCTCAAAGACTATAGGAACGAGCCCGATTAGTGGAGATTGGTGAAATGATCTAAGGTCATCCTTGTTATTATAGTCATTGCCATATATGTTCCCTACCATGAACATCATCCTTAGTTAACCATTTTGAGCCTATAAACCTATTTATTATGAATTTAGCACATTACAAGCCTTAATTACCCATTCAAGTTTATATATACCTTTGTGTGGGTGATTGAGGAGATGGTAGCTAGGAATGATTGATTGATTAGCAAAAGAAGAAAAGGGAATGGTAAACAAGCAAGAAAAATGATGAAAAGAGCAAAAGTAAGAAATGGACATGCAACCTCAAAGCAAGAGAAAGAGTAAAGCAACATCAAAATGCTAAAGTAAACAAAATTCAAAGATAGGAAGCATGCATCAAAAGAAGCTCAACCAAAGGAAAGTTAATGAATAGTGCTTGAGATTTATAAAGTTAAGCAAGGAAGAAAGAAAGTGAAGAAGTTGAGGAAATTGGACATCTCTTTGATTACTTACACTTGTTGAGTCACTCTTATCCATATACTTCCTACCCTACCAAAGAGCCTATCATTACATCCTAATTAAAGACCTTTTTGATCATTAATTGAAACTTTGGTGGTTTGTGAATATAGTCCACGAGCAAGCTTATAGCGAGTCGAGCCAATCGATTAATGAGTGTGATTTACCCTATTTCAAAAGAGTGTTGAGAAACATTAATATCCATTGTGAGGCTTGGACTTAAAAGGAACTATATTACACTTTATTCTCTTTTGATTGAACTTGTTAATTTCTCATGTCATGATTTTAATGTTGTAGGATGACTTAGCATAGTTTGTTGTTATTATTGCTAACGATGTGTTATTGCTTATATTCGTTTAGTCTTTTCTAGGTGAAAATTTCTCCTTTTGATTTGTCATTTTCGTTGCTCGGGGACGAGCAACACCTTAAGTTTGGGGGGTTGATTAGAGCTATTTTCACCTAGATTTTAGTGTCTTTTTGTATGTCTTTTCGTACATTTGTATCCGTATTTGCGTACTATTTGGTGGTGTTTTGTATTTTTATTGAAATGTATGTGAATGAGCTTAAACTTAAGATTTTCACTTTTTATTTGATGCTAAACTTGATAAGGAAGATGTAGGAAAAAGCGGATCTCAATTCGGAGTTGAAACGAGGGAGAACGAGCCAAAACGGTGAAAGAGGAAACAAGGCAGCACCGCACGGGCCGTGTACAGCGCACGGCCCTATCATAATGGCCGTGCGGTAACACCCGAAACGCCAACTCGGCCACGCCTGTGGCCGAGTGCAGAACACGCCCCGTGCCGAATGCAGAACACGCCCCGTGCCGAGTTCAGAAACACGGCCCGTGCACCGCGCACGAGCCTGTCGAGAAAGCCGTGCGCGAATGTCAGAAAACACAACACGGCCATCCCTGTGGCCGTGTGCTGCGCACGAGTCGTGCGCTATGTTAGAACACGGGTCGTGCGGCGGAGCTCGAGCCGTGTTGGTGCAAAAATGCAGGAAAGTGCTGGAATCTTCTAGAAGGCCCACATGAGGTATAAATAGACCCCATTTCAATATTTTAAAAAGGAGATCCGAAATATCCATCATCTACACACACATCACACACCATTTCTTCCATTTTCCACCATCATCTTCATCCACCTTCATCCATTTTGATCCATCTTCATCATCTCCATTAATTCTCCATCAAAACTTCATCCTTTCCATTGGGTGTGAGAGATCTCAAGGAATCAAGAGCTAGAGGTGGAGATCAAGAAGAATAGAAGATTCTCTTCAAGAAATTGATAGGGAAGAATCCATTCATTTTGTATTTCTTTAGATCTAAGACTATGGGTATTTGTAATGAATCATTAATTTGTTTTATTACTTTTATCATGTTAGGCTAATCCCTCTAGTGGAATTAGGAATATGAAGAGCATATTAGATTTATATTATCATGTGGATTAAATTGGTTTTTGATTTAATTGATGTTGATTTCTATTCATGGAGTTTAATTGTCTTGATGTTGTGATGGTATAGTTTGTTATTCATGAATGTTTATTGGTTTAATGGATTGTTGATCAATGGATTATTTGTGGTAATTAAATGCTATCATGATGTTCATGTATGTATTGCTTGGAGTGAGACGGAAACGACCCTCTATAGTATTAGGAAGGCATGAATAGACATTGAGTTTGGGTTTGACCGAAAGGATATTTGAATTCAATGAGGGGAACCAATCCATTCGTTGGCCTTAGTACACAAAAAGGGAGAGTTTAATCTAACTAGTACCTAGATGGAAGGGGTTAATGTTGGGCTTTGATCTTAAGTGCTTTTGGGAGTCTAAAATGGATCAACAACCTTTGTAACCCGAAATGGAGCTTAGGATACAATCGTGATCACCCTTAGTTTACATCAATTAAGTTGGATTCCTTTTGCATGATAATATGGATTGAGTATGCTTGGATGTTTCTAATCCCATGTTTTTCACACTTGAACTTTAGCACCCATTTTCTTTACTTGTCATTTATCTTATTTGCTATCTTATTTACTTGCTCCTTGTTTTAGTTGTTACTCATATCAAAACCCCCGATCATCTTTACAAAAACAACAATGAACATGAGCTCACGTATTTTGCTAGTCCGAAAATAACTCCTTTATGGATTGATAATTTTTCTTGGGATATACTACTACAACGATCGAGTATTCTTGCTCGTGAGTGCTAAAAAAAGGCAAACACATGTGTTCTTAAATATACTGTAAAAGTTAATTATATTAACTTTATTACTAGGTGAAATTTTTAGTGACAATATCGAAAAGGTGAAAACTTAGAGAACAACATTAATGGTGTACCCCACCATTAGGGGCCCCCACCGCCCCTGCCCTGGGATTGGTGGAGGAGGTAAATCGCAGGATGTGCCTCAAGTGGCTTATAAGGAGGGCGTCCTGGGATTGGTGGAGGAGGTAAATCGCAGGATGTGCCTCAAGTGGCTTATAAGGAGGGCTCACTGTTAAACTTGTGCTTGCAAGGGGCCAAATCCATGCCAAAGGCAGGATTCGAACCCCCACCATGCAGCAACCAAGATCAGCTGGAAGGTCTTTCCACCCTCCCATCTACCAGTTGAGCTATGCCCTGGGAGCGGTGTTTTATAATATAAAAAAAATATACCCTATAATTGATCATTAAATCTTTAGGGATGTGTTGAATTTTGAGCATTGATTATAATAATGAAAAAAATCTAATTAATGAAGTAGAAGATGGAATAGATAATCCCAATCAAGTGGGCTAGCTTACATGGCTACTAGGCTCCTCACTGCCCAGGTTCGATTCTCTTCGAGAATGAATAGGAGTGGAGTTATAAGGTGCATTGGAGAAATGAGTGTATGGATGCTTGGTAAACTAACTACTACCTATACTAACAATTAACATTGTTCCATACAAAAAATCCCATTTGAAAATTAAAGAGAATTGATTTTCAATCATCACATTTTTAAGAGATAATAGGAATTTGGAAAGCTAAATTACTTTTAATTGATTCAATCACTATCCTAATTCTTCAATCAATTTTATTTCATTACTATTAATGTCAATTTTATTTCATTACTATTAATGTCCTTATAAATAATTTTTATTACCGTTATTATTCCGAATTTTGAAGTCTCCTTAAATATTTTATTTATTATGTTATCATCCTCATTCTGATTTTTGCAAAATACTAGCATTTATTAAGTCACATTGCACGACATCCATAAAATAGAAAATTTAATTCTTTTTTTTTCAATGTACGTATCAATAAAAATCCGTAAATCAATTAATATGGGCACATTCGAATTTGTTCAGATGGGACACATATCAAACCAAAGTTTTGCTTGATGTATGGGTTAAATTTTAATATGAATCAAAATTTTGTGTTACGTATAAAATAACTCATTATGTGTGAATCGAGCTTTATAACACTGTTTCAATTTTAAGGTATACTTTCTAGTATTTCATATTTTTATTTTTCTAAAAAATAGTAAAAATACATTTGAAAATACTGATTTTTTATCCACATCCCAACATAATGTTTATTTTTTACACGCATTTAAATAATTTTATACACATTTTTTATTAAATAATCTAAAATATTCATACTTTTTTTTTCTTTATACATAAAAAAATAAAATATTCTAATCTCTGCCCACAATACTACGCGAAATACAGTAACGGAGGGAGTACCATATTGTATGAAGTGGCTCCCAATTATTGATTACAAGAATAATCAATAATTTATGAATCTGAGACCGAAGAATTTCATCATAAATTACAAAAATAATCTTCATTGGTATTTATTGAAGTTAATAAATTAAATTAATTGTAATGGTCCAAAATCAAACTCACCTACGTTTTGCTGCGTTGTAGGTCCACTACCACTTGTATTACAAACAAAATTTTAATTTAATTATTAAAGACAAATAGTATTTTCATGTGTAATTATTTCCAATTGGGCCTACGTTGTCTCATGTTATTGGGCCACCAAATTCTTTTGATTACTACAAGGCCTAGTAAATGTTCCCATCCTTTAATTATTAGCATTTATTTTTCTTTTAAATAAAATTATATTTTATCAAAATTATGTGTTTATGTCTTACTTGCACGAGGAGTTCTTGAAATTGAGGCACATCCTGCGATTTACCTCCTCCACCAATCCACAGGGCAGGGGCGGTGGGGGCCCCTAATGGTGGGGTACACCATTTCTTTTCTTGAAATTGTTCAATATAAATTACTTTTTCCTTAAATATATCCTAAATTATTTTAAAGATGGTTTTTATTTTTGGAAGTTATTTGAGAATGATTAATTTTCTTTTTGTGAAATATTTTAATCATTTGTTCAATGTACTTTTTGTTTTTTCCTTATATACTTTGTTTCATTTATCTTTTGCTTCTTACATGTCATATATAATAATATTCCCTCTAAACTTTTCCTTCTATTTTGTTTTTATTTTAATCTTTTTCTGTTTGCACTTTTGCTTTATAATTGTTAGGCCTCATGGACCTTTAAATTTTAATCTTTTTTTCCCACTTTTGTGTTGATCCTTCTATTCTTTTAAAGAAATAAAATGTGAGTAAAGTAAAAAATACAGGGAACAAACCAGACAATTCATCTAAATTTAAGAAACATTTTAGAAAGTAAGTGAGGTAATATACTGGCTAAAATTTTTATATATTTTTTTAATATTTTTTAAAGACAAAATCTAAGTAAAATGGTTGGTCCATTATTAAAGTACTACTATCTCCGTCCGTTTGAAAGATTGTATTTTTTCCATTTTGGTCGTCCGTCCCAAAGAGGGTTATTTCATTTTTTACACACATGGGACCCACACATACCCACTAACACAATTAAAATATGGAGCTTACACTCTGTTGAGAGTAGAATTTCACGCATTTTATGTGTGCACATTACATCGTTTTGCTTAGAAAATTTATCGTTTTTGCATGGAATTGTGTATGTTTAAGTATTTACACGATTTTAAGGCTATTAAGGTGTTTTTGTGAGTTTTAAAGGCAGGAAACAGGGTAAAACAGGGCAGGATCGGAAGAGGAGCAAAACAGACCCGGAACGGCCCAGCTCGGGAGCAGCTCGGCGAGCCGCTCGAGCCGAGCTGGGTGCCGAGCCGTGGTAGAAGCTGCCGAGTGGGGTCCCACCTGGACCCCAGTGACGTGGCAGGCCGCTCGGCTGGGTCCAGACCCAGCTCGAGCCGAGCTGGGTGCCGAGCGGCCCAGTTCAGAGCCCAGACGGGGCCTGTTCGATGCAACACTGTATAAATACCTTCCAGACGCGATTCTGAAGCAGATTCGTCGCGAAAACAGCCCTGCATCCATCTTAGAAACAATTAGGGAGATCGAGACGTCAATCGGAGAGAGCCCAGCCATAAACCATCATCAATCCACACTCCTTTCACACCTATATCAGATTACAACCTGATTCACCATCCATCCAATTCCACAAGGGTTTCAAGTGCTAATTGAGGGAAAATCAAGCAATTGAAGAGACGGAGAAGGAACGTGAGATTGCTCCTACACTAGGGTTTTACCATTCCTATCTATTCCTTTCTATTACTTTGATTATTGTTATGAATTGCTTAGCCATGAGGATTGCTTGTAATCTCATGGGCTAATTTCCTATACAGTTCTAGGGTTTGATGGATTGATTTAATTGATTTGGGGATTTAGACCAAAGATTGGGATTTTATGCAGTTGAGCTTTTGATTCTACTTATTTTACTAAGACATGTTAATCTGCTTCGTAACGTCTTCATAATATATTCATGACATCCGCTATAATGCTTGGATTATTGTGTTAGCTTGTGTGCGTTCATGATTGGTATTGTCTATCTGTTAGGGATTAGAGTAGCTCCGCTATAAGCACTTTAATTTCATGAACTGGTGAATCGAATACTTGATTAGTTTAGTGGAACAATGCAATTGACAATCAAGTAGGAAGTGAATAGAACCTTGTAGTAATTCCAGAAAATATCTTGTTAGTCGAACTTACCATCCGGAGGTATTGTTGTTCGCTGGATTAGTATCTAGGAATAAGGCTTGGTAATATTTGCGCACCTTAGGATTTAAACCAGATTAAACTGTTAGCTTTGAATCGAATCATATTCGGTGGGATAACAGGGATATGTGGTGTATTTTCAGTGAAACTGCATGAATGAACAATCGTAAGTTTAATAACCCAAATTAATTGGTCAATACCTGATACCTTAGAACTGTTTGTTATCTCTTGATTAGACACTTGCTTTTATTTTACTTTGCTTTTAATTAATTCAGTTATTTAATATTTCGTTAATTAGATTAATTCACAACAAAACATTGGAAATTGGTTACTCAATTCTGATTAATTAGTAATTTATAGAATAAATAAATAATTAGCTGTCTTAGCGGGATCGATAATTTAACTTGGGTACTTGCTACTACAATTGACATCCTTATACTTGAGGATTTAATTATAGTGCGCAGAAAAAGCCTATCAAGTTTATGGCGCCGTTGCCGGGGACGGCTTAATTATTTATTTTTCTTTTATTGCTAGTTTAATTAGGACTTTTTATTGCTTTTTTTATTTTTCTTATTTGAATATATTCTGACTATAAATTATCTTTGATGTACTGAGATGGACGAAATATTGAAAAGATATGGAAATCAGAATGTTATGGATCATTCTCCATGCATAGATAAAATATTGAAACGCTATGAAAATCATAATGCTATGGTTCTTTCTCCATATTACATGGATGAGAGGAATTATGGTTATGATTCTTTAGTAAATCAAAGTCATTCTCAGTACTACAGTCAAGTCAGATATGAAGATGAATGGTCTTGTGCTTATAATGAAAGTTTATATCAATCTTATCAAGAGAACACTTATTCTGGATCGATCGGAGTTTCCCAAGAATTACAAGACGCGTTTGATACTTTCATCAAGAAGCATGAAGAAAACATGGGAATATTGGAAGCTCTAGAAAGAAAGATGAAAGTTCAATCGCAGGAGAGGGAAGTTGCATCGCAGGAGTTTGATCAAAGAACGAGAGACATAAACAATATTCTTGCGAACATCACTTCAAGTTTAAATTCTCAAGGTCAACAAGAGGAAAGAATGGATGAAGAGGAGTTTGAGGAAGATATTGTTGTTCCATTGTGCCCTGGAATGCAATTTGAAGGTCCTATGCTGTCGCTTGAGGAAGTAGAACTCGAAGAGGAGTCCACTCGATTAAGTCAAGTGGTTCCACTTGAATTGAGCTATCAACTGGAGTCAATTGTTGAGGAAGAAAAGAAAGAAGAAGAGCAAAGTCATGAAGCAACCGAAGAGGACTTGAAGAATGAAATGAGCATTTCTAAACCTTTAAACTCTTTAAGTTGCATTGAATTTAATGATATTGTTTCTGTTAACTTTGTTTCACCTTATGATTCCTCTCATATTCTTAGGGATAGAAAGGAACTAGAAGAGAAGTTGGAAATTTTCGTCGGAAGAAGGAATAAGTGGTGGAGTAGAATGAAGAGGTTGATGAAATTTGATCTTAACATGGTTGGCAAGGTCAAGATAAATTTTAAGAATGCCAATGAGGCCATCCCTCGCCATAAGTATTGGATTGATGAAGAAGCACAGCGATTAGAATACGATGGCAAGGATGAAAGATATCCATGGCCATTCCGATGAGCTTGAGGTATTACGTCGTGACTCTCCGACGTTAAACATGAGCGCCTGTTGGGGACTGTCCCTCCCGGTTTAATTGCTTTTCTATGTCTGTGTTGGTGTAATAATTTTATTAGGTATTGCTCGACTACGGTATATACTTCTTTGCAAACTTAGTTTCTCACTTTGTTTGATCTAAGTTTGGGGGGAGGTTACGTACATACCTTGTCTTGTAGTACCAAAGTAAAATTTTTGCATTGTGTTGTTGCTTGGAGGGTCGATTTTTTGCGGATTTTTAATATTTTTAATTTATTTGATGATGTTGAGGGTTCGATTTTTTGCGATTTTCCAGGTTTCGTGTTGTTTTTGTTTGTGTTTATTTGTTTTGTGTTAATCCTAGTGTTGGTATAGTTGATTTTTGGTTCTCTATGATGATTTTCTGATTTTTCTTAGCACTTGATTATATGTGTGATTGTTGAGAAGCAATTTGAGATTGTGCTTTGATATTGAGATGCTTGAAATTTGATTATGTGTAAGGATGATTAGCTTTGTAGCTTGATTAGGTTTGCTCGTTCATTCCTATAGCCATGTGAGATTTTGAGCCTTTTGAAATCATGACTAGTTGCATGATTTAGTTTATTCTTGTGAGTGTCGTTCATACACACGTATTCTAGAACTTGGCTTTGTATCTTGCTTGAAGCTACGTGTTTGACTAGACAATAGGAAATGATCTTAGGCCATCTTTGTTTTTTATTAGTCACTAGCCATATTATTTTTCTACCTAATGAAATATCCGTAGTCAACCCTTTTGAGCCTAAAAGTCTTATTTGTTGGAAGCCTACGTGATTAGCCAATTGATCCCTTTTGCTAGCCTTTAAAAAATTCCTACCTAGTAGAGAGTTGAAGGAGTCAATTTGGTGTCTTGTGAAGAAACATAAAAGGAGAATAAGTTGGAAGTGATAAAATTTGTTGAAGAGAGTGGTTAAATTGTTGCATAAAGGGGTAGTGCCCGAAACTGGTACCCCATGAAAAGGGTAGTGCCTGAAACTGGTACCCTTATTTGAAAAAGAAAAAAAAGAAAAGAAAAGAGGGAAGAAGAAAAAAAATTTCAAGTAAGGATGTGGTGTTTAAAAGTGAAGGAGGAATCAAATTGCAAGAAGCATTGAAGAACGATGAAGAAGAAAGAAGAAAGTAAAACTGTTTGTTGAAAAGCTGTAAGTCTTCTTTGATTCTCTACTAGTGATTGAGTCACCTTATCCATATACTCCCTACCTTTACCAAAGAGCCAACATTACAACCTAATGCAAGACCTTTGTGATCCTATTGTTGAAATTATCCCTTTAGTCGAGAGTTGAGATGATTGCCAAGCTTATGGGTACGCGTGTGTTTGAATTGACTTTGAGTGTAAACACCTTACCTTGAAGTGTATATCTCACACTTGAGCGATGAGCGTAAATACTACCAGAGAGAATGGGTGGATGAGCATTCCGAATGAGTAAAATAGTTGATTTGATTTGTATGTTTTTAAATGGATGGTTATCTTGTATCCCAAGTATGATATTTAAATTGTTATATTGTGATGAATGTTTTTCTGCTGTGAAATTTCCTCTCAATTAATCTATTGGTTTTTGATGTTGTTGCCTCGGGACGAGCAACAGGTAAGTTTGGGGGTTTGTTGAGAGTGGAATTTCACGCATTTTATGTGTGCACATTACACCGTTTTGCTTAGGAAATTTATCGTTTTTGCATGGAATTGTGTATGTTTAAGTATTTACACGATTTTAAGGCTATTAAGGTGTTTTTGTGAGTTTTAAAGGCAGGAAACAGGGTAAAACAGGGCAGGATCGGAAGAGGAGCAAAACAGACCCGAAACGGCCCAGCTCGGGAGCAGCTCGGCGAGCCGCTCGAGCCGAGCTAGGTGCCGAGCCGTGGTAGAAGCTGCCAAGTGGGGTCCCACCTGGACCCCAGTGACGTGGCAGGCCGCTCGGCTGGGTCCAGACCCAGCTCGAGCCGCGCTGGGTGCTGAGCGGCCCAGTTCAGAGCCCAGACGGGGCCTGTTCGATGCAACACTGTATAAATACCTTCCAGACGCGATTCTGAAGCAGATTCGTCGCGAAAACAGCCCTGCATCCATCTTAGAAACAATTAGGGAGATCGAGACGTCAATCGGAGAGAGCCCAGCCATAAACCATCATCAATCCACACTCCTTTCACACCTATATCAGATTACAACCTGATTCACCATCCATCCAATTCCACAAGGGTTTCAAGTGCTAATTGAGGGAAAATCAAGCAATTGAAGAGACGGAGAAGGAACGTGAGATTGCTCCTACACTAGGGTTTTACCATTCCTATCTATTCCTTTCTATTACTTTGATTATTGTTATGAATTGCTTAGCCATGAGGATTGCTTGTAATCTCATGGGCTAATTTCCTATACAGTTCTAGGGTTTGATGGATTGATTTAATTGATTTGGGGATTTAGACCAAAGATTGGGATTTTATGCAGTTGAGCTTTTGATTCTACTTATTTTACTAAGACATGTTAATCTGCTTCGTAACGTCTTCATAATATATTCATGACATCCGCTATAATGCTTGGATTATTGTGTTAGCTTGTGTGCGTTCATGATTGGTATTGTCTATCTGTTAGGGATTAGAGTAGCTCCGCTATAAGCACTTTAATTTCATGAACTGGTGAATCGAATACTTGATTAGTTTAGTGGAACAATGCAATTAGACAATCAAGTAGGAAGTGAATAGAACCTTGTAGTAATTCCAGAAAATATCTTGTTAGTCGAACTTACCATCCGGAGGTATTGTTGTTCGCTGGATTAGTATCTAGGAATAAGGCTTGGTAATATTTGCGCACCTTAGGATTTAAACCAGATTAAACTATTAGCTTTGAATCGAATCATATTCGGTGGGATAACAGGGATATGTGGTGTATTTTCAGTGAAACTGCATGAATGAACAATCGTAAGTTTAATAACCCAAATTAATTGGTCAATACCTGATACCTTAGAACTGTTTGTTATCTCTTGATTAGCCACGTCACTGGCCACGTCACTGGGGTCCAGGTGGGACCCCACTCGGCAGCTTCTACCACGGCTCGGCACCCAGCTCGGCTTGAGCGGCTCGCCGAGCTGCTCCCGAGCTGGGCCGTTCCGGGTCTGTTTTGCTCCTCTTCCGATCCTGCCCTGTTTTACCCTGTTTTCTGCCTTTAAAACTCACAAAAACACCTTAATAGCCTTAAAATCGTGTAAATACTTAAACATACACAATTCCATGCAAAAACGATAAATTTCCTAAGCAAAACGGTGTAATGTGCACACATAAAATGCGTGAAATTCCACTCTCAACACACTCCTACTAATACAACTATTCACTATACATTAAATAATAATACTTCTTAATCAACGTATACAAAAGTAAAAAAATCCTCTTCCGGACTGATGGAAGGGGTATATTTTATATTAGTAAAATATGTCATCGGATAGTTAAAGTAGTTTGTTTTATTAAAATGCGATGAATTATGATTTTTGCTTATTTTAATATGATTTACTACCCAAAAATTATATTTTGGTAAATAATTTTATAATACTTTAAAATGACATTTATCATACTTAGTAAATCATATTTTAATTGCCCAATAATATACTTTGATTGTATAATAATCATACTTTAATGTGGAACGATATGTCTCACAACTCATCTCATATATAACCGGGTCACAAGAAAGTGTATTTTTTAAATTAGAAACTTGATCTTGCATGACGATCACAAATATGAATAAATTATTTTTTCTCAAATTTTGAAGAAAAGAAATGACCCCTAGATGGAGTATATGATAAGTAGAACATTAATGAAATTAGGATATATCGTGGGAAGTAGGTAACCTTAATAGTGAAATAGATATTAGGTCAAGTTGTGGAAAATTGAATTGAATTGAATTGGGAAATAATAATAAGAATAAGAAATAAGAAAGTGTAGTGTCGGATTTGGGGATGTAATGTAAGTTAGGTGCGGTGAACAGAAAGGAGTCACGAGGAACTTGGGATTTCTGTTCAACCAATTTATTCCAACCTTATTTTCTCTCTATTTTTGCATCTCACTCCTCTCACTCTTACTTATTTTCTATTTCTCCCCCCTCTTTTTCTTTCTACACCACTCAACCCCCTTTTCATTTATTTCACCATTTGAATTCAAAAACTTCCTTCTAATTTCTGTTTCACCTAATATTCTGATTTTTTATTTCATCATCATATTCTATTTTGTGGAAAATAAAATAATTTCTTAAAATATTGTTTCTTGATAAATGATCATTAAGCCCTTACACTTAACATTATTTTATATAATGACTGTAATACATGATATATATTTAATAAATATAATAGAAAGATGGAATAGGGATTCAATTTATTTTACATCTGATTCTCCCATTTTATTTTTGGCATAAACTTTATGGTGCTCATATTTATACTATTTCTTAGTAGATATCTTTACATTCATGTGTTGGTGTTTTTTTTTGAGATAATGTATATATGTACTTTTTATTAAATGTAGTTTTTTTTTAAGTTTGATTGGACCATTAATTTTTATTAAAAAACTTACTGGATTATGAAAAAATTTGATGACAAACATTATAAGTTTTAATTCATTAATATATATTATATTTTTATTAATAAGTTTATATAAAATGAATGTGATTGCACGTGATAATTTCTCATTAATTTACATAACAAAGGTTATTCTTCAAAATAAAAATTAATATAACTCATATGTTTGAAAAATTATAATTCTTTCGATAGTAGTACTTAATATTTTAACACGCGACAATTTAAAGAATGACAATTTCTGTAACGAGAATCTTTCTTTATTTTATTATTGCCCGTTATGTTTAAATAAAATATTAGAATTTCTTTTTGCCATTCATTCTATAATAATAATAATATAATGAAGATATATTTTTTCACTTAATACATAGACTGAAATAATATTATTTATGATATTTTTTTCAAAACAAATATACTCCACTTTGAATAAATTGTTACATTGTCAATAAAAATAAGTGTATATATATCGTTCTAATTCATGCGAGAGAATGAAAAAAAGAAAGAAAGAAAGTCTTGTATAAAACGAAGAGAGCTAGTGTTATGCTTTACTCATGCATGCATAAAGTATTTTTCATTTCAATTATAATTTAAAAATCTTTCACTAGAATGTTATTCATAATTTGTTATCATTGTACAATCAATAATTGAAAAAATTTTACTACAACTTTTGTAACCACGAATTCACTTTAAGGGAACAGTAATCTTGCTCCTCACGTTCAATACTTCGAGAGAAGAATTGCTTCCTAAAGTTTGTTTTAAATATTAAGTAATAAAGTTTGGACAAATGTAATTTTTCTGTAATTACTTTATACTCCCTCCCTCCGCTTCTAAGGTGTCCATTTTACTATTTTTGACGTATGGTTCAAAGGTATCTATTTCCCATATTTAGTGAAAAAGTACACAATATAGCCACAACTTTCCTCTAATACAACTACCCACCTTACATATAATAATAATATTTCTTAATTCACGTGCAAAAAACAAACAGATACCTTAGAACCGAATCAGATGGAATGGAATATATAAATGGCAAAGTGGTGCTATACATTTCCAAAGTTATATATGTGCGACCGGAAGTTGTACTCTTGTATATGGATTTTTTTTTTTCTCTAAAATATCAAGAGTATAAGTTTCTATAATAAAAGTATAACATTCAATAATAAGGAGTATTCCATACAATTGAATTTAAGATCACAAAACTAGCTTTGTGTGTCACACGTAAAACCTTGTCATATACAATGTTATGTAGTACTATTAGACAAATAAAAATCGAAGTAATGAAGCATAGTGCCCACCTCACTTAAGCAAACTTTTTAAGAACATGTTTAAAAATGTCAAAATGACAAAAAAGACCTTGACTCTCTTTTAAAAAGTTGATTTGATAATGATTTTTTTTAAAAATTATAATCATATCATTATCGAGTCAAAGTCTTTTTCGTCATTTTGAGCATTTTTAAACATGTTTTTAAAAAATGAGCATTAAAGAAAATTTGTAAACATACGTGCCCATTGTATCGAGTCACCCATAAAAATCATTAACATCATTTACATATTTACTGATTCTATTTGAATTTCATTTCATTGAATAATCATAATCATCTGACTATACATTCAGAAAAAGATCTCATTTAATTATGAAAATAGAAGAAACAATATTGTTATAGTAACATTGGTACCATGTGATTGTCTATCAAACATGTAATCCATTCTTCTGCAAAAGATTGTGACACCTTGGGTGATGACCAACAAAAATAGTCACCCAAATTTAGCACGTCCATGTGCCTGCATAATTGTAGTAATTTAATAACAAGAAAGCCATAATTATTTTATACTTTTATAATTAGTTAATATACTTTTTATTAAGAATATCATTATATTTCTATAAACATTTTCACCTTTAGTTTCGGTTATAAATTTATTATAAAATAATTCACTTCACAATTATTATTTTTTATCAATTTAATATAATTTTAAATATATTATTTATTATGCATCTAACCGAAGCAATTTCATGACACAATTATACTCAACATATAACACTCATGTAAAAAATTATTTCTCAAATTCTTGTACATTCTAATTTATCAATACTCTTTAATTATGAAAAATTAATCTTTAGAAACATGAATTATTACTTTTCGAAAAGTAATTTTTTTATACTCATATATTAAAGAGTTAAGGTTTATATGTAAACCCAAATTACATAAGATTAATTCTATACTCAAATTTTGCCTAATAAATTTTCATCAAATCTTTAAAAAAAAATTGTTTAAGGCTAGGGCCATGAAAGTATTTTGTGTACTAACGTATTAGTATAATTTTAACATGAGAAACATTTGTTAGTCATTTTAAATATATGCTTATTTTCATTTAAATAAAACTAATTTTCATCACTTAAACTGATTTAATTCCAATGCATAAGATTGTTTTACGATACTTTACATGCAGTCGGATCGGCGTGCGGGATGACTGAAGTGTGCGAACCACTTTTTTTTTTATAATATTCTTATTTTTTAAAAAGTATTTTCACTTTATATTTATTCTCTAAATTATTCATATAATTAATCTTTAAAATATTATTGCATACTAATTTGTTTCACGATTCTGTACGTTGCCCTAAACCTAATTAATCATTCAAGATTATTTATCTGTCTATGTTTCAGTATCCACGGCAAAATTTGTATTCATGCAGTATATTAATTGCAGGAATATAGTCGGTTTAATTTTCTAAAAATAGCGTAACAATAGTCTTTATTTAGATTCTTTATCGCGCACAATTATAATTTATTTAATTAATAGAAATTCTTTATGAGATCAGCATCTTTGCATATTAATGGAGTACAGTATAAAATTAGATCAAAATATTTGTATCATAACCTATCATATAAATCTGCAAATTTTTAGTTACTGTTCACCATTTATTCTTTAATTATTTTATTTTTTACATACATGACCCCACACATACTATTACAATTAAATGGCAAGGCCACGCTCTGATTACCAACTACACATTAAATATTAATACTTCTTAATCCTTATGCAATAAGCAAAAGGCCTATTTGGGTGGACAGAAGGAGTAATATTTTTGGATTTTGAAAAAAAAAATGCATAAAGGCTGTAAATTGTAATTTTACGATCTCATAATATTCAAAGATTAATGTGTAATGAGTCGAGAGATATAATATTTTAATATTTAACAAGTGAGTATATTAATATTATTTGTGGGCTACTGGACTCTATGAAAATATATACTTATTTTGTGGAAGTTTTATTTACTAAATGAGACATGTAATTCTTTTAATAATATAAGATGTAATAATTAGAAAAATATACTGCCCATCTAATATTAAATTACACACATTTCATTTTTGTAAGTCTAGCATTAAATTGAATTATTCCAAAAAAAATATATCGCATCAATTACTAACTTTAATCTTCCATATTAATAATAAATTTATCATGCTCACCTAACATATACTAACATACTTTATTATTTATTTACTCCGTCCGCCTTTAAGGGTACTATTTACTTTTGCACGTGGATTAAGGAGTACTCCCTCCGTCTCATCCTTATAGTTACGCTTTCTTTGTAAAATTTACAAAGGAAGCATAACTATAAGGATGTGACGGAGGAAGTATTATTATTTAATGTGTAGTGGGTAGTTGTGTTAGTGGAGGTGTGAGCCCATTTTTTTGTTGTATTAGTGGGTGTGTGTAGGTTCCATATGTATAAAAAATGAAATGAGATCCTTGGGGGTGAACATCCAAAATGGAAAATGATATCATTGAAAGCGAGGAGGGAGTATTTAGTACTAAAATGCTACATGACCTTCCAAAAGTTTATAAAATTGACAAAATATTTATTTATTTTCTTTTTATATTTTTGAGGTAAAGACTTGTATGTAACCGTCTCGCGTAAGGGCTTACGTGAAATGGATGAAAAGTGATAACTTTCATAACGAAAAGTGATACTAAATTAATAGAAAGTGATAATGCAATTTCATGGACAATTTATAATATGGAGTAAATGAAAAGTGATAATATTTTATAACGGAAGTGATAATATTTTATTGTGCAATAAGACGATGTCACCCAAACCTATTCTATTTTTAATTATTATTTGGTTCTCCATGCTGTATGTAGTATAGACTAAAATGGAGAAATTAAGTAATTCCTTCACACAGATCAACTCAACTGTGGATGGAAATGATTAGCATTCAAACTAGAAATCACCCTCTTTCTCTCTCTCTAACTCTCTCTCTCTTAAATTAGTGAAAAGCAACAGGCCTTTTTGGCTTACGTCTCTGCATTCTGCAACCCTTTTTGCTGCCCTTTTGCAGATAATAGGGCGTCTACAATGCTTCCCAGGTCCAACGCCGTCGTTTGGATGGACGGAGAAGACGATGAAGCTATTTCATGGCCGCAGCAACCCCACAACGACCTCGAAGTTTCCAGAGACGACGACATGAACGCTTCTCTCTCCTCCTTCAAATCCATGCTCGAGACCGATTGCTTCATCAACAATGCCATTAACGCACCCAATCCCTTGTATCACTCTGAATTCAGCACTCTGTTGTTCAATCCCTTGGATTCTTCTTCTTCCTGTTCGCCTTCGCAGGCTTTCCCTCTCGACGCCTCGCACCAGATTCCCCCCTTTTTGCCGCCTAAATCTGTGCTTCCTTCGCTCTTCAACAACAATTTCGACAATGGCTTCGATTTGGGTAATTGCGACCCTGCTTTCTTCCCTGCTCATGACGGCAGCTCCGGTCCTGTTCTCATGGGTTTTAATGGATTTAATTCCCAATTCCAAGCCGCTTCTGAGTATCCAGCTGCTAGTTCCCGGTTGCTCCCCTTTTCCGACGATAACAACAACTCCGCCGCCGCCGCCGCCGCCATTGGAGGCGTCTCGAACGCGTTCAGTTTCGAGGGTTTCGACGGCGGTGCGCTATTTACGAACAGGTCTAAGCTGTTGAGACCGCTTGAAGTGTTGCCGCCGGTTGGAGCTCAGCCGACGCTCTTCCAGAAGAGGGCGGCGCTGCGGCAGAGCTCCGGGTTGCAGAATTTGGGCGCTGTGAGTTCGAAAAGCGATGAGGTGTTGACGAGTTTGGATGATACAGGGGGAGTGGAGTTGGGGAAGAAGAGGAAGAGGAGTTATGAGGATGAGTTTGAAGATATGGGAGCTGATATCTCCGCCATGAATTACGACTCCGATGAACCCACTGAGAAATTCGGCGATGGAAATGGCGACAACGGCGGCGACAATTCCAATGCGAATAGCAGCGTGACGGTGGGAGACCAGAAGGGGAAGAAGAAGGGGATGCCGGCAAAAAATTTAATGGCGGAGCGGCGTCGCCGGAAAAAGCTCAACGATAGGCTTTACATGCTTAGATCTGTAGTTCCCAAAATCAGCAAGGTATATGCTCTTCAAATCTCAGTCATAAATTATGGTACTTTCACTCAATTTTCAATTTGTGTGGTTTAATTTCATGGTTTCTTTGTCTTTTCTGCGATTCTATCTTTGCTTTAATTGAAGTTCGTTGTTCATCAAGTTCACCTTTACATATATTGGGGTTGCACTAAGATTGATAAAAATGGCATGTAAAGAACATTGAGAACTGTTGTTCTTCTTGTTGAAATGATGAAATTAGATCCACAGTATTTTCTCTTTTTTAAGATAAACTCCACACAGAACAATCCAACATACTTCGCATGAGGTGTAATTTCACATGTTGTAAAATTTCTGTCTGAATATTCCAAATTGTTGATTGCTAAGTATTCCAAATTTGGGCCTATATATTCTTGATACTTCAACATGGTTGTATGAGATGTGTTTACTCAATGAAGTTCTCATTTTTTTGCTATTTCATTTCAGATGGATAGAGCTTCAATACTTGGAGATGCTATTGATTATTTGAAAGAGTTATTGCAACGCATTAACGATCTCCACAATGAACTCGAAACGACACCATCTGGATCTATGATGCATCCAACTACAAGCTTCCATCCATTGACACCCACCCCTCCTGCTCTTCCTTATCGGGTGAAGGAAGAACTCTGTGCGAGCTCAACACCAAGCCCGAAAAACCAACCTGCAAGGGTAAACTCCCGTCCACTATTCTTGTTGAAGATATTGGCTAATCTATTTTGTTGACTCTGGTTTTTCTCAGCTTGCTTTTAATGTTATATATGTTGCTTTCTTCGATACTGCTGGAGTTGATCTCAATACCAATCGTCTATTTGACACCTAATGGTGTCGACTCGTTGTTGTGCCTGACTAGCTACATAGCCTACATCATGGATTTGCGTGGTTCTAGTTGTGAATTTGTTGGGGTTCCCCTTTTCTTATCTTTCTAAATCTTTCTTTGGTTGTGTTATTTTGCAGGTGGAGGTGAAGTTGAGAGAAGGGAGGGCTGTGAATATACACATGTTCTGCGCCCGAAGACCTGGTCTCCTGCTGTCCACTATGAGGGCCCTGGACAACCTTGGACTAGACATTCAGCAAGCTGTGATCAGCTGTTTCAATGGCTTTGCTTTGGACGTGTTCCGCGCTGAGGTAGATTTCGAATTTGTTTGTGTTTGTTCTTCAATGCAGATATATTGATACCTAGTCTAGCTTTGGTGATGCGAGTTTCATGATACATAAGAGAAACAAAGCATCAACATTTGACGAGTCTTGAATAGTGCAATTGGCTTGAATCCTAGTTAATCATTTCGTTGACAGGAAACCTTTTGATCCTTTTCCTTAAGAAGGATAAAAACTAGAATCCTAAACCTAAAGAACAAAAAAATCGAATAGTTTCTTCTCAGATTTCACCCGAGCTTTGCATCAGAAATTCATAACATTGTAGGGATTATATTTTCTTAGAATCCTACAAGTAGTCCTATTTTGATTTTGGTTCAAGTTGTTTTCACTTTTTGATATTGGTAAGTTTATCGACTCGACTTTTTAGTCCAGTGACGGGCTGTAGAGGTTACCCAGTTTAACTTTGAAGTTCAATGATCGGTTGAGTACCCCTGTAGTCAGTCACAACTAAAATGTTGAATCGATAAAACTTACATGTCCTATCTAAAGAAAAGTGTAAACAGACTGGACCAAAACGAAAATAGGAACAAATACATACTTTAAAAAAATATAATTCCAACATCTTATATTGTTCTTACTAGTTCTATTTCTCAGTACACCATATATCTGATCTGCCAAACAGTACAATTGTTTCTCCACAATAGGAGAAAACATGCATTGAATGTCATCATAGTCCCACTCTCTCTTTCTCTCTATCCTCTCTCTCATCCATAATTTCTGTTTTTCTTGATGATGTTTCCTGTGGGGTGATCAGCAATGCAGGGAGGGTCAAGAGGTGTTGCCAGAGCAGATCAAGGCAGTGCTTCTGGATTCTGCTGGATTTCATGGTGTTATGTAGTAATTTTGATCTTGTTTTTTCTTACCATCATCCCATCTAAACTTTCTCTACTCACATTCATAAACGCCATAATCATGTCTTTAATCGAACCTTTCTGCACCAATATAGTATTGTTACTTAGAGCTTCATTTATATCCTTTTGGGCAATGGACCTAAATAATTTAATTGTTTGATTAAAGATTGCTGTCTGTGTTCCTCTATGCATTCAACCGTATAGGATATCTTACATTAGATCATTTTATATTTTTTAAATTAATTATTATTTTCGGTATAAAAACACTTTCTTTTATTGTCTGTTTAAAAAATACCCCTAAAATGGAAATAACACATAATATCAACACCCTCCTGGTACTACGGTATTATAAAAATGTTATATTCTTTAACACAAAATTTAGTCAATATCATACACTTAATTTAATTAAATTACCCAAAATCCCCTAATTTTTTTTCATTATTATACCAAAAGTTATTTTCTTAAATTACATGCAAGTCATTCCGGATTATGGGAATATTATTTTTCATTTATATTTTAAATTATTCATAAAATAATATTATCATTTTTCATTTTATCACTTGTTTTCGTTTCACGTAAACCCTCACGTGAAATGATTTCACATAAGTCTTTACCGTTTATATAAGTGTATATAGAAAATCTAAACTTGAAAAAATAAATTTGAAAGATAAAACTTATCGGGTACTGCATTATTACTTTTTTATTAATTTAATATTACTTTTCATTAAAAGTGAAGAGCTTAGTGGGACAGATAGAGTATTACTTTTCATCGATCTTACACAAGTCTTTGTCAAGCTTATGTGCCCCGAACGCATCTGTCAAACTTATGTGCTCCGAGCGCACCGTGCACCAAGATCTAATGATTTTAAAAAATTGTACTTCCTCCGTCCTTAAATTTTTTGCACACTTACTTTTTAATATTAAGTGTTTTTTTTCGTTTAATACTAATTTATACATCAATTTTTCGGTATTTTTTTTCTTATTCAAACATTATTACAATTTATATTTCAACATATTATTTCATTAAACATATTTTATCTAAATAATAGACATACTCTAACACGTCTCACAAACTATCTCACGTAAATACCGTCTCACAAGAGACTTTGTCTAAAAAAATTATTCACTTATGAATTAGAGTGTAGTATATGCCCATAGAATAAAAACGTTTTGTGCGACTGATCACATGAGATGAGATACTAACTCGGATCTAAAACAAACGCAACCCTCCATAACGGAACATTACTTTAGCTTGCTTTTCAAACCTCCACGTCTGATTTCCGGATTCAATTAATCGGGTCAAATCCGCTCCGTTTCTAACGGCTCCATTCCCCATCTTCAGTTCTTATTTCCGCCCATACCCTCATGTCATAACCAATACTCCAATCTAAATCGTCCGTTTCTGATTGCGGCCACCACACGAAAAGCGGCGCCGCCACCACTTTTGAGCTCCTTCACCTTCCCGCGGCCGTTAATCGCTGAATTTTCGCAACAGGTTCGGCATTCATCCTTTTTCCCCCTAATCTCAGTAATAGAATGTATTTTTGTGTGTGCTGTAATTCGACAGTCGACACCTGAGATCCATTGTAGGTTTATGAAACATGTGGATATGCGTGTGCAAACTGCAAATAGTCGATAATGTCTCTTGTTGTGTGGTTGATCTGTAGCGTGGATGAAACGCGCCTGTCAATTTATTTCTATTATGCGTCATTGTGCTAGCAACTTTTTTTTTTTTTTTTTTTTTTAGAAATCATTGCATGTTCATGGGGAGATTGGATACGATAATAGTTTTTGTAAGCTTTATATCGTTTTGGCGACCTCGTTTGTCGAATTTTCAGGTTGTTTTGCTTGTTTTCTGGTTGTAACTTTAGTTTTCTGGTTGTAACTTTAGTGAGCTATAGCGGGAGAAGTGTTGAACTATTAATTTTGGATAAAATTAACCATCATTATTCGTTGAAATTATCGATTCTCTCTTTCTTTTTGCTTAGAATGAGAAACGTTGCTATACTTACTTTCATCTGCTATGATCAGTTCTTAGGCAGTGTTTGAGGTGGCATTGTGTTAGGTTTGAGACAAGCGGTCACTTGTCCTGTTTCAAATGTTTATGATGTTGAAGTGCTTATGTTCATCAAAGAATTGCATTTGAGGTAACTCCACGCTTTATTTCCTTCGATGTTACTATCATTCTCTTTCTCATGGGAGTGCTTGTTCAGGACAGTTCGACGAGCTTGGAGTAGAAAGATCAACTAGTTCAAGTGAGTTAGCAGTTGAATTAATATGATGAATCTCATCTCTTCTTTTCTTGCAGTATTTGTCATTTTAAATGGTGGCTAGTAAATTATTTCCTCACTGAATTAGTTTTTTCCTTCGATTAGATGATCACTTAAATATTTACCTTGTTCTTCTAGAGAATTCTGCTGCACATAACAGAATTTATCCTCTGTGATATCATTATAGACTTACTGTGTTCCTCTCTGTTTGTTCAAGCCCAGCCACATAGTCATTCTGGAGTAGTTCTGATCCTTAGCAGTTTGCTAAAGTTCTTTGTTGTTCCGATTACTGTTATCATCAGCATGCTTTGCTTCCGCGATTTCCTTTTTTATGTCAACTTTTTGTAGAACAACTCTATGAGTTGGAATAACAATGAGCCAAAGACGTAAGAGATTACTCAAAGCGCAGAGGGCTACCTATTGTCCTTTTGTAGGACTCTTCACTCTTCTTTCTGTATATGTGATCTCACGAAGCTGGCAATGGGAGGTTAATATGGAGTGGCTGAGTATGAAGGTATTCTATGATCATTATATGTTTTCCATATTTTATTAATTAGATTTGCATTAACAGGGTAGAATAGCCTTGATCTTTTCTGCATAACTATTAATAGCTCATTTGAATCCCATTTGTTCTTAAGTGAATGTCATCACTTGATGATGTGAATGGGGTAGAAATATATTACAGTATGTCATTACATTCGAGTAAAAACTCTGCATCACTAGTGATTATACACATCAAAATCAAACAAACATCATCAAGAACTGACTCCATTCTGGAATTGAGGCTCGCAGAATTCCCCTCCCAAAACATCGCATGCCTCCCCCAGCAACACCCTGCATCAATCTCTCTCTTTAATGTAAGCAATTTTTTAAAAAAATTATGCTATTTCTCATCTTTTTATTTATTTATTTTAAAATTCAGATTATTATTACATTCTAAGTTTATGAAACTAGTCAGCCACCACTGTGTATTAAATGACATTAGACTTACGTTCTGGAGTCTGTGTATTCCAGATACTCCCGATCAACCGGCTCCGACACAACCTTTCGTTCGTTGGCCTCCGGTTTTAGCTTAACTTCTGGACGCATTTCTGCCATACATGCGTCTCCACCGACGGTGTCACATGCTTCTGCTGGAAATACACTACAAATGGAAGTATGTGTTTAGATAAAAAAATGGGGTGATTGATGATTTCATAAAGAATTGTTTTTTTATTTTGTTGAATCACTTACGAGACTGTAGAGTTGTAGTTGACTGCTTGAGAATATGATCTGATTGAAGCAAATCTAGTAGATGCATTGAAAGCAGGTAGATATTTAGGTGGGGAGGTAATGAAGAGGGGTGGTGAAGTGGTAGGAAGAGGAGATGATAAGGTTAGAGATGACTGCATTTTGTTTGTTTGTCTTTTGGAGATGAATTATGGGAGTGAGTGTTCTTGTATTTATACTAGTGTGAGTTGGGTGGAAAAGATATTTAGGAAATGGATGAGTGTGACAATTAATTTAATTTGGGTTATATATGATGGATAATGTGTAGCTAGTTTCCATCGTGTTGGGAGATTTTTCTTTTCTTTTTATCTTGTGAGAGGGAGAGGGCCCCATCATCTTTCTTGTATCATTTTCGTTCTAAGAAAAATATCTTTGTTTTGGCCCCAATTGCATAATGCAGTGGCAAGACATATATGAACAATAGGTATAGTGCTTTTTTTTTTAATTTAAGAATTGAATTTGTGAAATAATCACTTTTTAATTGAAATAATTTACTTGTGAGGATTGAAAATTGATGTAAATCAAGCTTTTTAAAATATATAAAAAAGAAATTTCTTTTAAGCAATTTTTTTGTGGTTAAGAAATGAAGTTTTTGTGGTATTGTTTAGAAGATAAGGTTGTGGAGAAAGAAGCCTAATAGAAGATTGCAGCTGGATCTAAAAAAAAAATGGTATCAATAATTATCATCCATCTTTTATGATCTATTAGTTTAAAAATGGTGAAATTAGTTTTTTTTTTCTCAATAAATACAATATTTCAAAAGTATTTGCTCAGTTTATTCAAAGACTAATTGAATATTACCTTCCTTTTCCTATAATTAGAGCCTATGGGTTTTTTCTCCACTTGGAACCCCACAAAAACTATAGAATACTTTACATTTAATAGTTGGCCCAAATCTTTATATAAGTTATGATGTGAAGGAAATTATTAAATTGCGTGTATGAATTTTTTTGGTGCCATGAACATCAAACCAATCTTGCTTCCTTTCAGCTATGATTTGATTCTAATAACCTCATGTTTCAAAGTAATTAAAGTACATAGTTTTTCCACACTTAATTAAATAGTGACACTGAAGAAGGGTGACTTTTAAAGGTGCCCAAACACATTAATTTTTTTTTTTTCACATTTGACCAAAAATATCCGAAATGATTATATTGACACGATATTAGTAAAAGTTATAGAGTCAAGTGCATTAGAATCATTTTTTAAAAATTTAAAAAATATATATCTTGATATATAAATTATATTATCGAAGAGTTAAAAATATGCATCAAATCAAGTAAAATAGATGAGAATAAAGTTGAAAGAGGAAAATGTTAGAAAAGTTTATAAATGAGAATATATTTTTTTTGAAGTCCAGAGAATGATGCAGGTGGTCCAAGATGAAAATATATTAAAAAAATGGGTATGGACTCGGACCAAAATAAACTGCGGGCCCAAAATAAACTGAGGTATCTTAATATTTGGTCGACTCGGCAGAAAAGTAGAGATGCAAGTTCAAGATTGAGAATTTCACTATTAATATTAATTATTTGTCTCACATCTCCTTCTCCAATCCAGAGAGATGGCGTGTTGGAGAATGCTTCACTTCCAAAGCCAAGATATTCAGATTGTTCAACCACAGAAGAAAAATCTTCAGATCTGTTGGCACGGGAGGCATAGGAAATACTACAAATCCCTCAAAGTATGTCATATGCATTCGAAAAAAATGATAGACTTAGTTGTGAGGGCCTTCGGCAGCTAGACATTAGCAATGCCTTCCTACTCCAGTTTATATGAAGCAGCCTCCTGGTTTTACGGATCCCAAACACTCCTCTCATATATGTCTTCTCAAAAAGTCCCTCTAACTTGCTTGGTACCAAGCTTTGAGCTCAGTTCTCATTTCTTTTGGGTTTGCTCATTCCCGTGCGGACCACTCTTTATTCACATATTCTCATGACAGTACTCGACTCATTGTGTTGGTATATGTTGATGATATTATCATCACTAAGATTCAATCTCTAACTGCACATCTGAAATCGTCTTTTGCTGTGAAGGATCTTGGTGAATTATCCTACTTTCTTGGTGTAATAACAAATTTTGTATTTATAATGAAATAAACACAAAAGAATTACAATGATAATCCAGATGGATTAAACTTGAAAATTAAGGAAACAATCTCTATCTATCCTCTGATTCTTCTCTCGAACCAATTTGGCTTTGACTTTGACTTGTTGACTTTGACTTTGACTGCGTTGACCGCGTTGACTGTGTGTTTTGAGTCGGATCTTCAGTTGAAGCTTGTCCGAACTCGGGTTTGGATCTTATAACGTTAATCCAGAGGCGTCGAGCCTTTGTTTGGATTGAACGTACTTGATCCTAAGAACACTCGATCTGGGGGGCTTAGCACCTTAATCCCGGGTCGTATGTTGTTCTTGGCGCGAAGAACACCGAAGAACTCAGTATATGAAGAACGCTTGATTTGGGGGGCTCCGCACCTTAATCCCGAATCGTTTGCCGTTCTTGACTTGAAGATGCTTGAAGATCTCAAGGGAGCGCTGCTCGTGTTCTTGATCTCTTCAGAGCGTTTATGTCTTCAAGTATTTTAGTGTGTGTAGTGAATGAAGGAGGGCTCCTTATATAGGTGAAGGAATGAGCATGCCCCATAAATAACTTGCAATCTGATTGGTCTATGACAGATTTGGCCTGGTTCTGCGGGCTTGGGCCGTTCCAAATATATCACAGCCTGATCGGTCATTGCTTAATTTGACCTGATTCTGGAACCTTCCATGCTTTACTTAACTTATGGGTCAAGCTTTACTTAATTTAAACCCTACTTAATTTGTTGGGTATTAAATTAATTATCAATTATTTATTAATCTATTTTAGGAATTAATTTATTAAATCCCCAAAATAAAATATAATAAATTAAAATTGATATTTAATCAATAAAATCCATGTGTCGCCATTTGATTGGACCGTGAATTTTAATTGCTTACAAATGCCCCCTTGCGATTTGTTCACGGACAGAATGTCTTGTTGTGAAGGAATCGCAAAAGATTTGTTTCTTGTTCACCAAGATTTCATGAACCTTACCCAAAATTATCAAAGTTATTTGTAGTAAAGAATCTCCTACAATTTTGTAGAGCTTGAGCACCTCACAATAATCTCCATAATTATCCATGAGTCCACTAGTAATTTCCATAATTATCCACAAATAATTTCCATAATTATCCATGAGTCCATAATTATCCATGAATCCACTACTATATAATGGTACCTCATGAACTCAATTTTTTTATCAAAGCTATCAAACAAACAAGATATTCACTTCAATTCGTGGTTCTTCCTTCTCTTATTTGAATTTTTTTTTCTTTTCAAAGTGTAGCATAAAGTGTCTCTAAAAAAATTTTTTTTCTTCAGCATCGGTCCAAGAAGCTGTCAAGACAAAATACTCAATCAAAACACATCATCCAAAGAATTCAATCTATAAGTGTAAGCTCTCAATTCCTTAATTTGCTCTCTTTTTTTTTGAACTGTTTATTCGTCTTGTTTGCTTGTTGTTCCTGTCTTCGACCAAGAACTTAATAACATGCTTGTCCTTGCCCCTCTTTCTCTTCCGAGAAATCGACGGTGAGCCTTGTCCTCGCCCCTCTTTCTCTTCCGAGAAATCGACGGTGAGCCTCGTCCTCGCCCCTCTTTCTCTTCCGAGAAATCGACGGTGAGCCTTGTCCTCGCCCCTCTTTCTCTTCTGAGAAATCGACGGTGAGCCTTGTCCTCGCCCCTCTTTCTTTTCTGAGAAATCGACGGTGAGCCTTGTCCTCGCCCCTCTTTCTCTTCCGAGAAATCGACGGTGAGCCTTGTCCTCGCCCCTCTTTCTCTTCCGAGAAATCGACGGTGAGCCTCGTCCTCGCCCCTCTTTCTCTTCCGAGAAATCGACGGTGAGCCTTGTCCTCGCCCCTCTTTCTCTTCTGAGAAATCGACGGTGAGCCTTGTCCTCGCCCCTCTTTCTCTTCTGAGAAATCGACGGTGAGTCTTGTCCTCGCCCCTCGGTTGTTCCTTATGGAATTAAGAACTGCTCCTCGGTTGCCTCTCGATACGATTGTCCCGACATGGTGATTGAACTGTGAGCTCGTGGTTTCGAAAGGGTTCGAGGTCGCTTGTTGTTGGTGCTTATGCTTACGAGAGGGGCGGTGAATGATGCTCGGCCATCGGTGTTGACAATCCGACCGGGGAGCGCCGCGATAGGGTCGATCCGTGGGTACTTAGCGCGGTTGAGGATGTACGCCCGATCTGGGTAAGAACCTCGGAACAACAGTGACGGCTGATGCACTTGGCGATGACAGCCGGTTCGCGTGCCTCGGCACCGTGAGATGAGACGGTGGTGGCTTCGCGTGATTATGACTGGGCAGTACGCGGCTGCTGCGTTTTTTTGAAGAGGCCGACAGCGCGTCGACGATCAATAGTCACGACGGGCGACGGCTGCATGCGATGGCGCGGTGACACGGGGGACCCGCGGTGGCGTGTTGATGTTGTGGCGATTGGATTTGGCTTCGACTGCCGACGATCCGTGGTGAGCGGCGAGGAGTAACGACGGCTGGAGTGGGTTTCGATTCCCGCAAGTCCACAACCGGCGTGAAGATCTACGGCAAAAGAACTGACCTCGGCGTGGTAACGTTCGTGGTGATGGCGGGTCTTCTTCGACGAGCAAGCAACTTCCGGCGGCAATGGCGATCGGTGGGCGCTCTCAGAATACGATGATGTCAACGATCCGGTGAGGATTTGCAGTAGAGAAAGCCAGCCTTGGCGTGGTCGTACTCCACCTATTCCGACTGGATTCAGAGCGGCATCTCCGGCGACGGGGCGATCTTCAGCAACGAGGCGATGATGAGGTGGATCCAGCTGTGGTTGATGGGCATCACCCTTTTGACTTCGAGGGGAGCAGCGGCCAGAGTAGCCTCGTGCAGATCGGCGGCGGCGGCAGCGCGCACGGTGGTCAACGGCGGAGGGGAACGAGCACCGGTGGCGCGGCAAGCAAATCTGGCTTCAGCTATGGAACGAGCAGCGGTTGATGGCGTTCAGCGATGGATGGGCGCACACGGAGGCGGCGATTTGCAGCGGCAACGATGATCCTTGGTGGCGTGGTTAACGGGAGGTAGCAGCGAAGTCGAGAGCAATTGGTTGATGGCCGAAGGCGACGCGGCAGAGGGGAACACGACTGATGGCTTCGCGTGGCCAAGTGGCGGATGCTTTGATGGGAGGCGACGGTAGCTACGCATCCGGCGGGAGGCGGCGGCAGCTATGCGTCCAGCTGAGGTGTTCGCCGTTGGATGGTGTGGGCGATCTACAGCAGTGAAGGCTAATATCTTGGCGTGAAGAAATCTGCGGCATAAATTCTAGAGGAATTATCAATAACCATCAATTTTGACTTCTCCAACCAATTTTGACTTCTTTTGGGCCCAATTGATTTAATCATTTTGGGCCTCATCAAATAGGGCTTTCTTCAATTACTTGGACTTTATTATAGATTCATTCGGCCCATATTTATTTATATTTCTGCAGCAGCTCTGGGCTTCTGAATTAATTGCTACTGGGCTTGTTGTGAATGGGCCATCAATCCTTATAAATTAATTCGGGCTTGGCTCTACTTTGGGTCAATTATTTGCGCCAACAAATATTCGAATGGCTATGATCTTGATTAAATCCATTCCATATGGCCAAGCTGCTCCCTTCTTCCTTTCATCATTAACATTTGCCCATGTATTTTGTAGTTGGCCCAACTTCAAGATGATCCAATTTGTGAGCGAGAAGACGTCCTCCACAACACGTGAATGGGTGATTTTTTTAACACCGGACGTCAGCAAGACAAGACTCGTCTCTTGACGCCTATAGAGAAATCTTCTCAACATCGCCACTCTTCCATCTTTTGAGATGGAATCGACCGAGCAGCATCAACGTCGTCACTCTTTCATCTTTTGAGACGGAATCGACAGAGCAGCATCAACGTCGTCACTCTTCCATCTTTTGAGATGGAATCGACAGAGACAGAACAGCATCAACATTGTCACTCTTCCATCTTTGAGATGGAATCGACAGAGACAGAACAACATCAACATTGTCACTCTTCCATCTTTGAGATGGAATCGACAGAGACAGAGCAGCATCAACATTGTCACTCTTCCATCTTTGAGATGGAATCGACAAAGACAGAGCAGCATCAACATCGCCACTCTTCCATGAGATGACACTTTTGCCTCATTTCTTGTATTTTATTTATGGCATGCATGCTTCAACTCTTTATTTCTCTCACAAGTTTGACAATAATAACTAGAACCATGACTGAACTTAGTGAGCTACTAAGCTGCCTACGTATCTCTTTAAGAGAATCAAGTCATAACGTAGTTCAAAGGGACATGGTGTTGTTTTGGGGGGGTGCCGTGCACAGTTTATACTCATGCGGGCCAGGAGTGACTATTCTTTAACCACTTTAGACAAAGTAGGATATTTAATGCTTTAACCACTTAAAATATCTGAGTGGGATGAATTAATAGTTTAAACACATATAATTACCTTTGGTGGGCGTCATGCACAGTTTATACTCATGCGGACCAGGAGTTCATCGTACACAGTTTATACTCATGCGGACCAGGAGTTCGTCGTACACAGTTTATACTCATGCGGACCAGGAGTTCGTCGTACACAATTTATACTCATGCGGACCAGGAGTAACATGCAGTTTAGGCTCGTGCGTCAAGGAGCGTTGTATATGTATTTGTTTTACGCGTAGTAGCGTTTCAAGAACTTCCCATTTATAGGGCCAATATTCACGCCATCTTCTGAGATCAACTTGTATGCGCCATTTGTGTAGGCTTCCTTCACAACATGAGGGCCATCCCACTTGGGTAGAAACTTATTTCCAACGCGATGGGTGACTACTATAGGTCTTCTCACAGCAAGCACCAAATCACCAACTTGAAAAGAACGTACCTTCACTTTCTTGTTGTATGTTCTAGAAAGACGAGATTGGTAACACTCGAGTCTTTGTTGTGCTTCCAACCTCTTTTCATCTAACGCTTCTAACTCTTGAAGACGTAACTTTGCATTTTCTTCCTCGGTGAGGCCTTCTTGTATGGCCATCCTCAAAGAAGGGATTTGCTTTTCGAGAGGCACAACAGCCTCAACACCATACACCAAGGAATACGGAGTGGCTTGAGTAGGTGTTCTATAGGTGGTGCGGTATGCCCATAAAGCTTCATTTATTCTTTCATGCCAATCTCTTTTCGACTTGGACACCACCTTCTTTAACAAACTGCACAATGTCTTATTGAAAGCTTCGGCAAGACCATTAGCAGCTGCGTTATACATTGAAGATTTCTTTTGTTTGAAATCAAACTTCTCACATAGCTTATCAATCCAACTGTTGCTGAACTGCTTTCCATTATCAGTGATGATGTAGCGCGGGACACCATATCTATAAATGATGTTGATTCGGATGAAATCAGCAACATTTTCTTTCTTCACTTCCCTTAGAGGCACAGCTTCAGCCCACTTTGAAAAGTAATCGGTTGCCGCAAGAATGTAGAGATGACCACCAGATGACTTTGTAAGCGGCCCCACCACATCTAAACCCCAAGCATCGAAAGGCCATGAAGCGACTGTCGGATGTAAAGGCTCCGGAGGTTGATGAATCAAATTTCCATGGAACTGACAAGCTTGACATCTTTGTGCGTAATCCATGCAATCCTTCACCATGGTTGGCCAATAGTAGCCCATTCTTTTAATTCTGAAATGTAGCTTTGGTCCGGATTGATGAGCACCGCAAATTCTGGAGTGAGCCTCCTCCATTGCTTGAATAATTTCTTCCTTACCCAAGCATCTCAAGAAAATTCCATCGAATGATCTTCTATAAAGTGTACCTTTAAAGTAGATGAACCGAGGTGCCCGACGCCGAATATCAACCCTTTGTCGTGGATCGTTAGGCAACTTATCATATTTCAAATAATCCACAAGTGGTTGGCGCCAATCTTCTTCTTCAATTTCGAAAACCTCCACCACATGATTTTCAACTTCTTCATAATCATCATCTTCAAAGATTGGTGGTACAACCCAACTTCTACACACCGGTATTTGAATTTGCATTTCTGGCATAGCTATAGTTGATGCTAACTTAGCGAGGGCGTCAGCTTGCTTATTCTCTCTTCTAGACAGATGCTTAATATCAACATCACCGAGATAACCCATAAGCTTTTGAGCATACTTGTAATAGGGGAACAACTCAGGCTTCTTCACTTCATACACTCCAAGGAGTTGATTTATTACCAATAGCGAATCACCATACACTCTAAGGTGTAGTTGTTTTATATCGACGGCCATTTCCAAACCAAGTATAAGTGCTTGATACTCAGCCACATTGTTGGAGCAATTTTCCATTAAGGAAAATGAGAAGGGTAAAACTTCACCACTGGATGTTACAAACACGACTCCCGCACCAGCTCCCTCTCTATGAGATGCTCCATCGAAATACATCTTCCAAGGAGAAACTATGTCCACAGTGAAAGCATCTTCATCGGGGAGTTCATCAGATAGTTCCCATTCAGCAGGCATTGGATGATCAGCTAGAAAATCTGCCAACACTTGTCCTTTTACGGCCTTTTGAGGAACGTACACGATCTCAAACTGTTGAAGTTGGAGATACCATCTTGCAAGCCGATCAGAGAGTACTGGTTTTGACATGACAAATTTTAGTGGGTTGGCTTTCGAAACTAGCCGAACTGTGTGAGCTTGAAAATAATGTTTCAACTTCTGAATTACGAAGATAAGGGATAAGCAGATCTTCTCAATGGGTGAATACTTCAACTCGTTTGGAGTCATGGTTCTACTTAGATAATATAGAGCTCTTTCTTTACCATTATCATTTTCTTGTGCAAGTAAAGCTCCCACAGAACGCTCTTGAGCAGCTAGATAAAGGACTAATGGACGTCCCGGTATTGGAGCACTCAACACTGGTGCCTTCATCAAGTATTCTTTAATGCTGTTGAAAGCGTTATTGCAAGCTTCATCCCATTCGAATATGTTGTCCTTCTTCATGAGATGACTAAATGGTTGGCATCGGCCAGCTAAGTTTGATATGAATCTCCTTAAGTATGCCAACTTTCCCTGCAGACTTTTGAGTTCATGTATGTTCCGAGGCACATGCATTTTCATGATTGCGTCAATCTTTGCTTTCTCAATCTCAATCCCTCGACGGCGAACAACAAACCCAAGAAATTTCCCGGATGAAACTCCAAATGCACACTTGAGCGGATTCATCTTGAGTTGATGCTCTCTTAATCGTTCAAACACTCGCCTTAGATCATGAAAATGATCTTTCTTTTCCTTTGATTTCACCACAATATCATCAACATAACATTCGACAATCTTATGAAGCATGTCATCAAATATCTTTTGCATGGCTCGCTGATAAGTGGCACCAGCATTCTTTAAGCCAAATGGCATAACATTATAGCAATATATCCCTTTCGGAGTACGAAAGGCTGTCTTCTCTTGATCCTCAGGAGCCAAACCAATTTGATTGTAGCCAGATGACCCATCCATAAATGAAAGGACCTCATGCCCCGTTGTTGCATCAATCATGAGTTCAGTAATTGGTAATGGAAAGTCATCTTTCGGACATGCCATATTCAAATCTCGAAAATCAACACATACTCTGAGTTGTCCATTTTTCTTTCTTACCGGCACGATATTGGAAATCCATGTAGGATATTTGACTTCTCGGATCTTGCCTGTTTCAAGAAGCTTATTAATCTCGTCCTCAATCAAAGGAATCAACTCTGGTCGAAATCGACGCTGCATTTGTTTAACCGGCCGAGTTCCCTTTTTAATGGACAAGTGGTGCACTGCAATTTTCGGATCTAAGCCTGGCATTTCCTTATGCGACCATGCAAAGACATCTCTGAATTCTCGCAAAAGGCTGACATACTTTGTTTCTTCCTCAATATTTAGCAGAGCACTTATGTAGGTAGGACGTGGGTCATTTTCATCACCTAAGTTAATTTCTTTCAACTCATCAACAGTGGCTTTCACTCCTTCTTCAAATTGTGGAGGGGCATCTTCAGCATCTACTTCCTCCATTTGAGAATCTTCCACAGCAGTAATATAATTGGTAGAAGCTACACTTTCTTTATCATCACTATCATCTTTAGTAAAGATGATTCTTTGCAGCTTATCCTTCAACACTCTTCCACTTGAGTTCCCTTTGATATTTCGTCGCTTGATGCGAGAAGGATTTTGACCCCGGAGTTTTCGGAGGTTAAGGGACTTGACATGATTTTGCCTCCTACACTTTCCTTTACAGGGTCCAAGCCTTTCGAAAACACTCCCAAGCCTTTCAAAAACAGATATTCTCTTGTCTTTCCTACTACTTGCGTCAAACATATCCTCCGTGGATAAAGCTTCTTTCTCGGTGATATAATTTGTACTTGCTCTTCTAATTGCAATGCGGACTGGCTTTTGAGGGACATATCCCAAACCTGGCTTAGCCTTCTTAATAGTATGACCATCATTTTTCAACATTTTCTGAGTAACATTGAGCCCATGTCCTGGTGGGTTGATAGTTTCTTGACACACCTTGCTCGCCATCGCTTTTTCCCTTGGTTCATAACCAGCCTTCATAAGGAGTTTATAAGCTTGTGGACTATACGACTTGGTTATTTCGGCTTCAAACACTTCACCATGTTCGGTCTTTGGTCCTTCAATAGGACGTGTGAACCCTTTGAGTGGTGGAGAAGAAAGTTTACTAGCATCAATTTTTGTTAAAGGCAATGTCAACTCTTCCGAGGTCTCAAGCCCTTTGCCTTTGTTCTCCTTGAGAGTGACAGATGATGTACTACCTTCCTCATTCTTTATTTGTTTACTGCCCCCATTATCTTGTACTGAGGCTTCTTCACGCTTTACTTCCTTTGTACTCTTGAAGAAATATTTAGCATCGGCAAAGTAAGCTTCAGCTTCAGTAAATGGCTTGTCATCACCGAATACTCTTTTCACGTTGTCACCTTCACTATATTTGAAGCACTGGTGTAATGTAGAAGGAATCACGCCATTCTCATGTAGCCATGGACGCCCCAAAAGCATGTTGTAGGAAGTTTTTGCATCAATAACATGGAAAAGGACTGTGGATTTCATCTCATCAATTAGCAAATCAAGAACTATTGTGCCGAGAGTCCTTTGCCCCTCATGGTTGAACCCTTGGATCATCAATCGGCTATGAATTAGTTCATCCATTGGTATTTCTATCTTCTTCAACATTCTCAAGGACAAAATGTTCACTGCCGAACCTCCATCAATAAGTATGCGATTCACTCGCATCCCTTTAGTATAACCAGTCACAAATAGAGGTCGATTATGAGATTGCATACCCAACAACATATCATCATCCGTGAAGGTCACCTTCATGGAGTAAGCTTTACCCTTAGTTTCAAGTTGTTCGCTTTCATTGTCCTCATTCACGACATGACATGAGCCTTCATCATGACTTTCTTTTACAGAAGTGAAGTTTGTACCCGCCTCATCTTCTAACACGATTTTTCCTTCCTTAACCAGTTGCATGATCTTTTCCTCAAGAACGAAACAATCATGAATTGGATGACTCACCAACCTATGATACTTGCAGTATTTTGGGTCATTAGTTCGGCCGGCTTCTTCTGGACGTTTCATCTCAGGAAGGTCAAGGAGCTTATTTTTCATCAGATCATCAAATATGCCAGAAAGGTCTGAGTTCAGAAATGGATACTCTTTTTCTTGCATCTCCTTCAGAGTTAACCTTCTTTGCCCCCACTCTTGGGCAACTTGCTTCCCTTTGTCTTTCTTATCATTTTCATTTTTTCGAACCTTGACCGTCATAATATTTGTGGCCATTGACTCTTTGTTGGAACTTTTAACATAGGACTTGCCCCCCCTTTTGAAATCTTGTTTATCTTTAGACTTGTAGGAGTCCGACATCGGTGAATGTTTGATTCCACTAGCAGCCATACTTAATTCCATGTCATGGGCCCTAGTAGCCAACTCTTCGAAAGTCTTAGGTTGAATTCCTTTGAGTATATAAAGGAGATTCCATTCCATTCCTTGGATACACATCTCAATGGCAGACTCTCCGGATAATCGGTCCTTGCAATTTAAACTCAAATTTCTCCATCGATTGATATAATCAATCACAGGTTCTTCCTTCAATTGACGAGTATTAGTTAACTCAGTCATGCTAACAGTTCTCCTCGTGCTGTAGAAACGATTAAGGAACTCATGTTCCATTTGTGCCCAACTATCAATGGATTCAGCTTGCAAATCGATATACCAATCAAATGCATTTCCTTTGAGAGAGCGAACAAACTGTCTTATCATATGGTCTCCATAAGTACCAGCGTCATGGCAAGTCTCAATAAAGTGTGCTATATGCTGCCTCGGATTTCCTTTGCCATCAAACTGTTGGAACTTGGGAGGCTGGTAGCCAGCTGGCAACTTCAAGTTATCCACTCTTTTCGTGTATGGCTTGACATAAGTAACAGTAGGCTTGGAATTCTCCTCAAACCTTTCTTTTATTGTTCCAAGTATAATATCCTTGAGTTGATCTACTTGGAGCATTCCATCAGCTGAAAGTGGCAACGTTCCTTGAGTTTGCTCCTTTTCAATAGCCTGGCGCCTTGTGACCTCTTCCACTTCACTATCATCCATGACTCCTTTTCCGTTTGCACGGCTAGTCTCCGCGATGTCTCTTTTCATCAATTGGGAGATCTTTGTGTCTTGAGCCTCTATGTGTTTCGTGAGCCCCTCGATAGCTTTCATCATGTTTGCTAATTGTTCCTCAACAGTCGTGGTGCCTGCCATCATTACTGGAGCTGCAACGGAGTCAGATGAAGAGTTTGAAGATGCAGAATCTTCATCACTATCATCTTTCATAAGTAGTTGTTTTCTCGAAGCCTCCTCAACCGAAGGGTTGGATCCAGATGAGGCTTCCGAACGAGCTTTTTCTGACATGCTCCTTGTAACAACAGCAACATATTCAGTTAATGCCTCTGAGAGCTTAGAAGCAGCAGTCCTACCTGCAGTAATCCTGACAGGAGTCATATCGTACTTCGAGCTTGTAGAGAGAAGAGATGAGAGGTAGAGACTGTCCCACTGGGCGTGCCAAAATTTGTAATAACAAATTTTGTATTTATAATGAAATAAACACAAAAGAATTACAATGATAATCCAGATGGATTAAACTTGAAAATTAAGGAAACAATCTCTATCTATCCTCTGATTCTTCTCTCGAACCAATTTGGCTTTGACTTTGACTTGTTGACTTTGACTTTGACTGCGTTGACCGCGTTGACTGTGTGTTTTGAGTCGGATCTTCAGTTGAAGCTTGTCCGAACTCGGGTTTGGATCTTATAACGTTAATCCAGAGGCGTCGAGCCTTTGTTTGGATTGAACGTACTTGATCCTAAGAACACTCGATCTGGGGGGCTTAGCACCTTAATCCCGGGTCGTATGTTGTTCTTGGCGCGAAGAACACCGAAGAACTCAGTATATGAAGAACGCTTGATTTGGGGGGCTCCGCACCTTAATCCCGAATCGTTTGCCGTTCTTGACTTGAAGATGCTTGAAGATCTCAAGGGAGCGCTGCTCGTGTTCTTGATCTCTTCAGAGCGTTTATGTCTTCAAGTATTTTAGTGTGTGTAGTGAATGAAGGAGGGCTCCTTATATAGGTGAAGGAATGAGCATGCCCCATAAATAACTTGCAATCTGATTGGTCTATGACAGATTTGGCCTGGTTCTGCGGGCTTGGGCCGTTCCAAATATATCACAGCCTGATCGGTCATTGCTTAATTTGACCTGATTCTGGAACCTTCCATGCTTTACTTAACTTATGGGTCAAGCTTTACTTAATTTAAACCCTACTTAATTTGTTGGGTATTAAATTAATTATCAATTATTTATTAATCTATTTTAGGAATTAATTTATTAAATCCCCAAAATAAAATATAATAAATTAAAATTGATATTTAATCAATAAAATCCATGTGTCGCCATTTGATTGGACCGTGAATTTTAATTGCTTACACTTGGTATAGAGGTTTCCCATTGCAAAGAAGGTCTCTTTCTATCTCAACACAAGTATGTGGTGGACTTGTTGTGTCGTCTCAAAATGGATGGTGCCAAACCAATTATGACTCCATCTTCAGCCAAGTCTATCTCATCTTCTAGTCCAGTAGATCACACTGCCTATCGAAGTGCAATTGGTAGTCTCCAGTACTTGTCATTCACACGCCCAGACATAGCCTTCACTGTTAATCGCCTAGCACAGGCGATGTCTTCTCCGTCATCTGATGACTGGGCTGCTGTAAAGTGTCTTCTTCGGTATCTGAAGGGTACTCTTCACTTTGGACTTTTAGAGGTGATTTAAGGGATGGAAAATCCACCTCAGCTTATGTAGTTTTCCTTGGTCCAAATCCTATTTCTTGGCGCTCTCGAAAGTAAACTGGGGTTGCTCGCTCATCTACAGAAGCTGAATATCGTGCCCTTGCATCAGCAGCTTCTGAAGTTTGTTGGGTAATGCAGCTTTTTAAAGATCTTCATCTTCCAATCTCTGTGAAGCCTCGTCTTCTTTGTGACAATATGAGTGTCACTCGTCTACACTTCATCCAATCCAACACTCGCCAATGAAACATATTGCCATTGATATTCATTTCGGTCGAGACTTGTCTTCCAAAGGCCTACTATCAGTCTCTTATGTCAACACACTTGATCAGCTCGCAGATCTTCTAACAAAGTCCCGACAACGATTTGAGTTGTTGAGATCCAAAATTTCCATCGCCGATGGGACGTCAATTTTGCGGGGCTTATAAGAGATAATCAAGAAATAAATTGAAGAATAATCTCCAATAATGTCGCTCGTGATATCATGCTCTTTGTATTATAACATTTTCTTATTTAGTTTTGTCTTTACTGTATATAAGAACATATACTGCTCAACATGTAAATTGTTGGGTTTATCCGCCCAGCGGAGCCGGGCCCACTCAATCCACTAGCATGATATTGTCCGCTTTGGGCCGCCCATAGCCCGCACGGTTTTACCACTCTGAGCATCACGCTCAAAAGGCCTCATGCTAGGGAGAGTCCATCCCTCAATTATAAACCCCTCGTCATCCCTACTTCTAACCGATGTGGGACTTTGGTTGACACCCAACCAACATAAATATAGTTTTGTCAATCAATATTAATTCTTCAATATTCTATATAAGCAACTATTTGATACTTAGATTAAGTATTACAGCAGATCTCATGAGGAGAATTAGTGAGTAGTTAATATCACAAGCAGAAAGAAATCAACGCGGGAAACTGACCACGCATTGTTGAACACTGGACTGGAAATCGGACAAAATCCGAACATCAAGTCTGTTGATTTTAGGGATTTGCTATAGAGTCGGCCCAAATTATATTGGGCTACAGAGTCGGCCCAAAATACACTGGGAATTTGTGGACTGAAATAAAACTACAATACAAGGGTTGCTGTTGCAGTATAACTACTGTGAGTGTGAGAGCATTAGGGCAAACTCTCATGTGTGAAATCTTTTTAGACAATCTCAATTCACTCCTCTTCCATCCTCTTCAGTTTAAAATTTGGTCGACTCTGATCCAATCTCTTAGTCAGAGTTCGAAAAATGGTATTGATCGGCCGTTCATTATACTGAGGAAACAAGAGCAGAAAACTAGAGTCCACATTCCCAAAATTTGTTCTTCGCAATGGGTTTTATTGTAGCATTTTCTCATTTTGTGCACGTGTCTAGAATATTGTTGAAGGAATTCGAGAGAGATTGGGCTAGTTTTTGGTGCAGATGAAGCTCTCTTGGCATGGGAGGTATAGGAAATACTAAAAAATGCACGCCGTCAATTCTCGTGATAGTACAAATTTAAAAAAAAATGCTACAGGCATATGTTTTAAAGAGAATTCACACGGCGTAAATGTCCAAAAGAGAATTCACACGGCACTGTGGCTACTTTAAGGTGAGACCTTATGTCTGCTTAAGTTGCTTCATAGACAGGTGACATATGTTTTAAAAAGACCTTATGTCTGCTTAAGTTGCTTCATAGACAGGTGACATATGTTTTAAAGAGAATTCACACGGCTACTTTAAGGTGAGACCTTATGTCTGCTTAAGTTGCTTCATAGACAGGTGACATATGTTTTAAAGAGAATTCACACGGCGCAAATGCCCAACACCGTTGAGACATACATTCTTCTGTATGCTTAAGTTCTGTATGCTTAAGTTGCTTCACAGTAGAGGGGTGAGAATTCATGTCCACCGTGGCTACTTTAGGGTGAGACCTTCTGTATCACAGTAGAGGGCGCCCAGGGCTGTCTGGTAAATCCGACTGCATTTGTGACTTGTCATTGGGTACGAATTAGATTGAAACAACTTATTTCCTAGACCGATGTTACGGATTCAGATTGTAAGAAATTTGCTAGACAGTGTTTTGCTCTATTATTCTATAACTCCAGTTATTGTACCAATCTGCAGATGTATTATCTGATTAAGAGTTAAGAGATGTATCTGGCTATATATAGATTAGTCTATTCCTCTATACTCCATATACTAGAAACATCTATTTTGTTTTTGGAGGATGAGATTGAAGTCTTGTTGGCATTCTGTCCCAATATTTTTTCAATGAAAGGTATAGCAGCAACAAAAATTCTGCTTGAAGATGGTAACTCTTATTTGTAATATTCTAGTATTTCAAAACTTCAAATTTGTATTCTAATTTTTTTTTTCCAAAATCAAGATCAGGGTGGCGGATATGGTTGTTAGTTTCTTTGTATTTGTTCTCCATTTCTGAAAGGGTATATTTTGATCTTGAATTGTATACCTCAAATGGGAGATGAGTTGATACTATTGCATTGCCTTGGGATCTGAAATTTGTGAAGAATAACAATAAGATCTTGGTTGGTGTGAGTTTAATGTTGTTAATTTTCTTGCATGGTAGATAGTTGTTGGAGTTGAAATCATCCTCACAACCCACCCAACAATTAATACAGCTTGTTCCCCTCTCTTCAACTTCATAATAGTCACTCACTCTTTCATAATGAAGCAAGGAGATGAAGTTTTATGACTGAAGAAAGGTAGGGCGTTGGAGTGGATTTTGAGGATTTAAAGATTGGAGTGGGATCTGGAAGATCAGCTCGAAGTGCCTCTTGAGACGAGGATTTCGAGCCAAAGACACGACCACAAGACCCTTTTTTTTTTTTTTTTTTAATTTGAGCATGAAAAAAAATGATATATATGTAGAGGCATACTAGTTTTTATATAAAGATTCATTATATTTTTAAACTTCATAATCTTTTATACGAATATAATTTAAAAATAATAATTACTAGATCAAAGTTTATCATTCTATAACTTAAATTAATGTTCACTTTTGAACTTTCAATTCTACAAATGGTTTTTAAATGTAATATATTTGCTTCTTATAAATTTTCATTCTTAAATAAATAGGCTTTGAATGATATTTACCATGCTAACTGTTTTTTCTCTAAATGAACTTTGAATCTTACTATGTGGGTTTTGAATATCAATGTTAAATGTGTCAATCCTTAATGGACTTTTGCCTAAATGTACTTTGGGTTAAAGATGTCTATTTAAACGGGTAATTATTAATTGAACCAGGTTCTAATGAGCATCGGGTTAAAAAGGTCGGTTCTACAAATTTTACAATAAAATATATAAAAATTATAAATGCAAATTTATAATCCAAAATAACAAAAAATATTATCATACACTTAAAATTAAGAGAACAATAATTCATTACATCTAATAACATCTTAAAATATTTATACAAGACTTAAACTCTTGAATGAGTGAGGGAGAGTAACGCATGTGGAAATGTGTTCTTTGATTTCTTTGAAATGCAGTAATTCTTATTTTTGTGTCATATACATCTCCATTAGACTATGTTTTTTTCAAACATAAATAAGTCAGTGAACACTTATTTAAAATCACACTATCAACCATGGTGGTTGATGGGCAGTTACCATTCCAAACCATTGAGAAATATAAGGAAAGACAGATACTCCTGTATAATTTTTTATTTTTTATTTTTTAAACCTTGGAAATTTTCATAGACAAGTTATTATAAAGTAATGTTTAATAAAGAAATTTATCAATTCCTTTAAATTAATCTAATCATTAGTTTTATTTATCAGTTAAGATATTTAGAATGAGTAAATAGATTTTGTATGTAAGAGGGATAAGGAATATATGAAATTCTCTCGAATCAAAAACTTGTTTAATTGTTGATTGATTACTTTTTCTTCTTGTTCCAGAAAATTCAATTTTTTGCTCAAATGTCAAATTGTGTAGCTATTTTGTACAAGGTAGTTATTATGTTAATAGTAATAGCATACTAAGAAATTATCATATTCTAACTGTTGTAGAAAGTATGAACCTTCAAGATGCTAGTAACATGATAAATAATCTTGTATGAAGTTGTATTGACACTTGATAAATCATAACATGGGATTTTGAAAATCATGTTAGGATCACTTTTCTTACTGGAATTGCAATTAAACAACCAGATGCCAGATTTTTTTCTTCTACTCAATAAATACAATATTTAAACAGCAAAACTGATTAATCGAAAAGAAGATACACATATTATCCCCAGATGCAGAGCTCCTTCTTTTAACAAGTCCATGAAAGCACAAGGGAGGCACAAAGCAGAGTCTGGCAAATGCCGAAGGCTATCGACTACGCCCACGTCTGTTAACTTCATGCGTTCAAGATCATCAATCTGAACAGCACTGGAGATTCCAATCAGAAGGATAGGTTAAAGAACGAACGACACGTAAACTGGATGTGTTCCCAATCAGCGAGAGAAAAACACGAGCGATCACACTTGAGATTTTGAGGAATGCCTCACACAAACTAGATCATCTAATCTATTACCATCCATTTTGTATAGAGACACCCCCTCCATTTGAGCCCAATGATCACGTGCTCCTTTGCTTAGTTTATCGAAAGGTGTTACCTCCCATTTCCTGTAATTAGAATTCTTCCTGAGATCACTCATATCTGGCGATCCAGACACGGGCCCGCTGCCATAAGGGCCGGCATTTCCCCACACTTTACAGTTACGGAACTGTCCCAAATCACTGTTTTGGTCATCTTGGTTCTTTTTTAGGCGTACAGCAGCAGAGTGAGCTCTGCTTATGGTTTCGCGACTTGGAACATCAGACCAATCTTGCTTTCTTTCAGCTCTCATTGGAGAATGGATTCTAATAACCTGGTACATTCATGTTTCGATGTAAGTACATAGGTTTTCCACAGGTTTATGTGATTAAACAGCAAAAAGAAAAAAGAAGAAAAAAAAAGTGTATACTTACACCCAGACATTCAAGAAGCTGGTAATATGCTCTTCCTTGAAGTGGATTGTGTCCTTTCCTTGGTGTTGAGAAGTAACGTGTCCTGAATCATCGAATACATTTTATGCGAGATGGATAAAAAGTAAGAGAGCATATTCGCAGAACTTCTGACTAACCACTCAGTATATCCAGGATCAACGGTAAAGCCATAAATGTCAACAATGTCACACATGGAAAGAGCCAGTTCTATTGATTTCATTCCAGTTCCTTTGGCACCTCTTCGGAGCACAATACCTTGGAATAGATAAACTGGATTTGGGATCGTCTGCATTTTTTGGATGAGAACTTATGAGAAATGCAGTCAAAGGGAATTATAAGGATTGAAAAGAACTCGTGGCTGAAAAGTATTCGGAAAAAAATGCTATAATGACGCACTCATGCTATTTACACTTTAATAACCATCCATAGTACCTACCTTTATCATAGCATTAAAATCTCTATGAGTGAGACTTTTGATAATTAGCACTTCATCATCTGCAACAGAACCAAAGGAACAGATCATTTTTTAATACGTATTTTGAACTGGATTATTGGTGTTTCCTATCTAAACTAAGATACAATCAACAATGCGTTAATCATGTTTTCTATCATATCAAACATCATATGCTAACAACCCTTTTAGGAAATCAGCAGAGTAAGGCTCAACCTAGGTAAGTTCATAGGTCATTCGGTATCTCATATATATAGCCCTAATATCATTTTTGCTTGCAAAACATTATTACGGAAAATATCCAAAACATACTAACATTAGAGAACAGAGGAAGATAAAAAGAAGACTATATCTACGTACACTGAGATGCAATAATTCTTCACTTAAAACAAAGTAATATATTATAATTACCTGACCCTTTGAGAATTGGAATCATATTTCGTGCAGCACCCCTAACTACGAGGCGGAAATCTCTCTTTAGACCAACATACTTGGCATATTTCTGGCATATTTAAATCAAATACTCGAATCAGAGAACATGATGGAGAGTGGAGGCAGCGAAAATAAAAATAATATATCTGTATGATAGAAAAAAGAAATAAATATAACGAAGCACGTTAACTACATTTACACATCTAGTAAAAGCCAAAGTGAATCATTCATGCAGCTTGAATTGATTGATCCTGGGATAGGTTTCAAGGCAATTCAAGATGACACGTCAATTAATCAACTCTGCTTGTTATAATGAATTCGGCATATTAACTTATTACATTTCAGTATCACACAGCTCTCCCACACAGTCCAGGACACATACAAGCAGATCAGCCAACTTTAGAGGAAAAGAAAAATGTAAAAGAAATTTAAGACACGTAAATAGCTGCAATAAACTCATTTACCTCATTAACAGGAGCCTCATTGTCTCTTATGACTGCATCATGGCTGTCAATTTCCTTTCCGAATTCTGTCTTTAAGAGATCTCCTGAATTTCCAACTACAGCACAAGTTGGAAACTGGCGAGGATGGAAGGGTGGCTGTGCTGGTAAAAGCACATTCAAATGTTCTTCACAAAGGGTTTTATTGTAGCATTTGTCAGCTCCTCTAAGATAATAAACAAAAGTTGAAGAAATAAATCACGCAACGACTTTCCAAATCAACCAGTTCAATAAAAGTATATGGAAACTAGTTGCAGCAAAGGCTACATACAGCTGAGCAATCCTCTTTGGAGCATACTCCAGCCACCCATCAGGACGTGCATCTAGATACTCTCTCGTCAAAACTGTAGTCATATTACGATACTGCATTTCAGATAAGATCTGCTTAATTAATGAACAAGTAGCAATCAACTTCAAAAAGTAATCCAAGAACAATAACTAAACCTGTTCCCACAATAGTAATGCTTCACAAATATCATACTTGTATTCCAACGGCTCAAAGATCTTAAACTGGGTATTGTACTGCCAATAGATAAACAAAGCTGTGAAAGGTGACTCTTCACAAATATGATTAGATAAAACTTTGAGCAAGAAAATAAAAAACCAACCCAGGTGCTATTGGTCCCTTCTGGAAACTTGAGAATCAGATTACAGTGATCTATTATATGAGCTGTGAGTCCAAAACCTCTGTTTGCCTACATGCAACATAAATGCTAATGACAAATCGATCTATAAAACCTTGTGGAGACAAAATGCTGATAGCAGTACGGAAAGATAAATATCACCACAGTACTTATACCACCACCAAAAAAGCACAATAACCCAGCTAATAAGATACAAACTACAACTTAACAAAAATCAAACAGTGAAGCAAACCTGCCCAAAGATAATAATAATAATCAATTCCACATAGTAAGCAACCATTTGATACTTAGATTAAGTATTACAGCAGATCTCAGGAAGAGAATTAGTGAGTAGTTAATATCAGGTGAAAAGAAATCAACGCGGGAAACTGACCACGCATTGTTGAACACTGGACTGGAAATCGGACAAAATCCGAACATCAAGTCTGTTGATTCTAGGGATTTGTTGGTTGCCTGAAGAGATGAGGAAAGTTTTCGGAGATTATAAGCGAGAAAATCGTCAGCTAAAAGATGTAATTGAATGATAATGGAGGATAAGATGGTACCGGATGGGAAGGAAGATTGAATGGCGAAAATAACGAGAGATAAAATGGCGGCAGCGCAGAGTAGATGGAGGAGCGCGGGTGTCCTCAAGGACGGCTTTCTGATAGCTCTCATTGCCGGAATTCAATTCTCCGATCGATCGGAATTATGCTTCGATCTCAAAGCTGTACGCAGATTCTTTTGACTGTTATTTTGCATCTCAAGTTTTCGAGCATCTGTGTTCTTTTTAGTGGGATTAGTGTTTTTATGAAAAAATTATTTTGCGCAATAATTAGGGTTTAAATATGAAAAGATAGTATTAGTACTTAAACAAATCAAATCTAATACACGGATTTAACTTTAGGCAAACAATTGAGTTAACGGCATTTATAGGATTATCCTGATTTTACGATTACTAGTATTTATTTAGTAATAGGATAAATTATTATTCTTGTAAATAAATAATTGGGGGAGATTATTCACGGGGCGGGACTATTGCCACCCAAATATTTTCTAAAGGCACCCAAATTCTAAAATAAATGAGTAGTAAAATTCCTATTATGTCCTTATCCTAAATTTATCATGTACCCACTCTAACCAATTCATTTCTGCTAATCCACTCAAATATATTCCTTTTACACATCTAATAATTAAAAAAAAAACAGAAGATAGCTCCCCACTGTTCATCCACCTTCCACGGCGGCGCAGGCCTCACCATCATCTCGACGACCCCTCCATAAACTTACCACCACCTCCTGAATTTTCCAAAAGCTCAAGGGGACCAAGGCCCTTGACTTCCACGCCGCCGCCATTGAGGTCTTCTGGGATCTCTCCGCTGCCTGCTACGACTCCGGGCCCGAGCCCCGTCAACGGTTACTACGTCCTCATCACCGTCGATTCCGATCTCAAGATGATCGTCGGTGACATGGGTCTAGAGAATCCTAATATTTTAGTACAATTTGAAAGCATGAAATGGGTGGATAGTGGTGAAGGGGGTTGATGCCCATTCATGAGGTGTGGTATATATACGGCTGGTGGAGCTGCCTCGTGGAATCCACCACTTGCCCCATCTTCAATCTCTTTAATTGGCAAATATGGGGAATGAATTTGTGGAGAGATTTACTGAAGAGAGAAGAGACAGAGACCATAATTGGATGTTATCTCATGGAACAGGTGGCGGAGAGATGAACAGGGCAGGGCGGAGGACTATTTGGGTGGGTTTAGTAATATAGTATTGAGCAAAAATTAGTTAGTTAAAGTAAGCGTGGATATGAGTTTTAGGAGCAGGGATATATTAGGAATTTCATTATAAATTTTTTGAGATTTGAGTGCCTTCAGCGGAGTTTTGGGTGGCAATAATGTCACCCATTATTCACACCCAATTTTGTTATACCCGGATGTGAATGGTCACCCTAGGCAATTACTTTATTCTGGCGTTTATCAATACTCAATAATATATGAATTTTTTTTTAAATAAATTGTTACTTTTTTTAATTAAAAATATTACTTTTTAAATAGTAATTTTTATATACTAAAAAATAATGATTCTATAAAAATAGAATTCACAAGCTAACCTAATTCACATGAAACCTCGCTTTAACTTTATATATATATATATAATTTTATTAGTTTTAATTCAATTTTGTACATATACTATGTGGTAAAGATTGACTGAGATCATCTTATGAAATAATGAGAAATTTTTTAATAAAAAGTATTAATACTCAACTAATGAAAAATTATATTGGGGTCCAAGTGAATTTAATATTTCAAAAAACAATTTGTATATATAGTAAATAAAAGGTAAATTATTTCGAGTATTTTAAACCATGATTTGAAAGCATTGAGTTACACTAATTTAATGCATAATCAATCCAATTGCGCCTAACAACCACACAAATGAACGCACAATTATTTTGGACTAATTCCATAATAAAAGTAATTTTCTCAACAAGGTACATAAGGATCGAATTTTAGTTTTTGTGTTTTTCTAACAAAATAATCAAGTGGATTGTCGGGCTCCATAAATAAATAACATAGAGAACCCAATGAGGGTTTTATATCATTTCTGATTAAACTAATACTACTTTATAGTCAATGACAAGAAGTCCCACATAATTTTAGATCAAATACATAGTAACAGAATGAGAAATCCCAACAGAATAGTGTTCCCCCATGTTGAAAATCTACTAGTACAAATATTTTAAAATCACTTCCCTCGCATGGTTCATGAAGCATTGCATCAGAATCCAAGTGCTCTTCAAATATCGAAAACTTTTCTGGTAGTAGATAAGTCGTCGAAATAAACAAGGAATGTTCGAATTTCCATGGGAGAAAGTTCCACCACCAGTTCCTCAGGATCAACAGGTCCTCCTCTTGTCAATGTGGGTTCTCCATTGGGTCCTTCGGCCTTCCAAACCAGTCGTTTTCTTTCCATCTCTGACCTTTCTTGGTTGGCTGATAAACTTGTTTCAACGACTTCATCAATCTAACAACATAAACAAATTGCAAAACTTAGTTGGACAAATTAGCTTTCTTAGTTGTTCGTGTGATCTAGGGGTATCTCTGTTTACCTCCTTGCCATGGAAAAGCTTTTTCAGCTCGACCTTTGTCATCATAGAGAGATCCTTGTCCTCTCCAGCCTACACACAGCTCAGACGAGATGTTATAATTTGTAATTCACAACATGACTTAAAGATTAAATTCTTCTAATGACAAAAGTAAAGCAGTAAGAATGATAACCTCGTATAAATGAGCTAAACGAAGAAGAACCTCTTTATTAGCTAGCTCCTGCACGATACAAGACGTAGAACAGTATCACTTACATGAGATGGCATTATGATATACCTAGTTTTAGCATATAAAATTTTCTTGCTTGTGGCGATCTTCTTGTCCAAAGATTTAATAAATAAATTTATATTCGTGTTACAAGGATACGCCTAGTCACCTGTAAAGTTATAATAGCGACGTTATCAGGTAATTTATAGGAGGGATCTATTGCTGAGAAACTAGGTACATGAGAACTCGTCCAGATATCTTTCTCCTGCAGCAAGAAGTTCCGTTTCACTGCTCAATTCAATAATCAGATAATGAAATTTAAGCTGCTTATACCTGTTCAGTGAAGGCTAAGAGAAATGGAGAATATATCTCCTGCCCAGCTGAACGACGCCACTTAGCACCCTCTCCAAGTTTGTCTATCCTATAATAGTACTTCCCTTGGATCTACAAAGAAAGTGGAACGGTTACTCTGATGATCTTATATAGTATGAGTAATGCTTGAAGAGGGAAGAGGATGAATGTGGGAAAGGGAAGGGATGGAATTGCCATAATTGTTCATCGGGTCAAATGAACTCACTATTAATCCCTTGCACTGGTCGTCAATACAAACTTGTTCATTTAAAGCTTCTCCAACTCCTTTACCATCATCATTAAGTAATCTCCTATAAATTCAGAAGTTATAGTGACTGATGGAATAAATTGAAGATGAAAGAATGATTAGACTTGTGATAAACCTGTGAAGCATAAGCTCAATCTGGCCATCTGCTAAACTCGATCCTCCTATAGCTCGGTCCACCAAAATTGAAAATTCTTTTTCATTATCTTTGACGTATATTCCAAGATTTATCTGCATTAATTAATCGTTACTTTAAAAGTATCTATCAGATGAAGAATCAAACTTAATACTTATATAATGTACATATAAGCACATGTCCTAGAAATATGATTAACACTGTTATAGGACCATAAAAGAAACGAAATACGAAAATAAGGATAGGAAGAATGCCTACAGTTAGACTGATTATACATTATAATAATTGGGAAATTGTTAGTTTGAAAATATTTTATTTCAATATTTTTATTTTTAGAAAAACTAGATTCGATAGAACGGTCTTCTTCTATGTTAAATGCAAGTTGCACATAATGAATTTTACACATTCAAACTTTAATGAATTATGAAAACAATGGAACATAAAGCTAATAAGGGTATATTGTACAATAATGACATGTTTAGACTCTGACACCATATACTGTGTTATACATTCGTAAAATTTAAAACATCAATCACAAATATTAGGAAGAGCATACCGGGTAATAATTTCCAGCAGCAGGTTCATTCACTTCCAGGTCCCAATCTGACCTATAGTTATAAATCTGGATGGCAGCAAACAAAAAAATAAAAATATCATAAATGAGGGAATCGACCGACACGAATTTCAGGGGAAAAAATCTTCATGGGCAATAGTATAAACTTGACCATTATGGAACACCCAAGCTAATGGAGGCCAGATTCATTTAAGAGAGTTACATACCCTTTCAATAAAATCACGACCATTAGAGTCTGTATAGAAGGTCTTATTGGTCTCCAACATAGTTGTGATTTGTGTAGTAACTTCTTTTCCAACCCAATCATCGACTGGAATAGGGCCAACCTGAGACAATGGAACTCAGCTAAACATGTTCTAAAACCTATTATTGAAGAATGTCATTTAAATACTGACTCTATCAAAATGATCTATCATATGTATGTAGTTCAACAACAAAGATGCAAGCTTACAATGAACTCAACTTCAACGTGCTCCTTCCCCTTGTAAAGACGATTAATCTGAATGGACATCAAAGATTTATATCACTAACTGGAGTAAGGTGATGTAAATGGAAGCTTTCCTGATTTACTAAATCACTCCAATATCGGAAATGCGTTGGTGATGGTGAATTTGAGACACAAACTGGTGTTCAGGGGATACTTTGTAGTTTGATAAAGTTAATTTAGGGTTGAATGTAAGATTTGTCATCTTTGACTTTGTTGATCCTGAACTTGGATCACATTTGATGCCAACAAGTAGGCCTAGTTTAGTGGTTCATGACATCTTGGATATAATTATATATTTCTATATCCTTGCATATAGAACCCATTACTTTCCTTGTCATTCACATAATAATAATTTATGCATTCCACATATCATTATGCTGTTCGTAACGGAACTTAAGTGTTCCACACTATTGTCCTGTGCTTTCGAAACAAAGTTAAACTATCAAATTTCTCTATAACAGAAAATAAAAGGCATCAATGATCAATCTGCCAAGAAATGAACCTGATAGATCCATGGATTAACCATCTGGTGAACTTCTTGGATAATTGGTCCACGTATTACTTTCAGGACACCCTGCCAATTTTAAAATGAACTTCAGTTTCTCATATCAAATGTATTAAATTTAGTGATAGTGAGGCTCAAATCTTATAGTACCGTACCTGCATTTGCGGTTTAATAGGAAATGTACCACTGGGTCTGAAGACATATGCTCCAGATGACTAGAAGCAAATATATAAGAACAACCACAATGAAAGAAAAAGTAATTGTTAAGCAATGTGAAGATATAAAAGTCCACAGAAAGAGGAGTTATAGAGCTATAGCTAAGCATGGATAATTTTGAGGAACCTGGGTGTCTTCATAGCTTCCAACAAATCCAGAATAGTAGCTAAACGACTGCTGAATACTTTCATTGACCTGTAATAAGCTGCAAGTATTAGCCATGGAGAAATAATAAAGAATCAATTCTGTCTTAATGTACATCCATGTATACAGGCAAAATATATCAAATTATCAATAACTTCTCTGAAAATCATAATTAACAGCGAAATTCACTTGAGTAAGAAAGAGGCAAATGTCAACATATCATAATTGGAACATCAAAACAGTAGCTTACTGCACTTCTTTGGTTAACATAATGAATCAAGTTCCCTTCTCCAGACGAAAATGTAAGCTTCAAGTGGTCATGACCCACTTCAATATTAGACCTATCACTCTTCAGAAAGGACTGTATAGATGATCTAGTTGATCGAGCACCTAATTTCACATAGTTATGAGAAAGTGATATTGAATGTTAAGAAAATGACATTTTCTTAGTATTGAAATTAAAGAACACAAAAATCGCACCTTCGCTTTTGACACTGGAAATAGTATATGTGCTAAATCCAAGAGGAGGAACAGATGCACTAAATGCAAGCCAGTATTTTGGTGTGTTACGAGGAGTTTCCCCTAGATAAGCCTTAACATGGTAGTTTCTCAAATTGACATGAGCATCAGATAAAGGAAGCAGCTGTGATTCTAGTACTCTCCCCGCTGAATCAAGAACAGTTACGCTTTCAGATGTAACCTGTAAAGAATCTGATTTCAGCATTCAATTTTTTTCTCTTCTCTTGTGAATCAGATATTGAAAATTAGTATAGATACAGGTTGTATGAAACCTCAAAGTTATGCTATCAAAGCAAGACGTAACAGTCTAGTCAGTAAAAGACTTCTTGCCTACTTTGTGCCGGTAGTACTGTATGGACCTTCAACAATTTTATCGCGAGTATCAAGAAAAATCAACTTAAATTTGTTTAGACCAACTCATCGCTTATCTGATGATTGGGAAATTGCTCAATGGATTACCAAAATAATTCAAGATATCAACCCATAACTAGCACTATAATTCATAATTTCTAATAATATGGTGGATGCTACATTTCAGAGAAATATGGCTTATTCCCCAGAAGTTTAGCCCTTATTGATCATGAGAACATCAGCTCTCTATTTAAAATGAGCTTGTTAAATATACATCATATTCTACAACAATTTAGCTACATCATATTCTACAACAATTTATTCATGCTAAACATAGTAAGATATTTAAACTTTAACATTGGCATGCTCATACTAATGTAAAGTGTTTTGTAAAAATAAAAAACTAAAACTAAGATCAGAGCATGGATACCAACAGGTATTCGGACTATATCTTCTCTCTCCCATCCAAGAGCATTGTAGACAACAACAATCTAAAACGAGGTCAATGTCAACATATTAGTCTTCAAACAACAATTTGTGAGTATATAACATGAAATAGAGGCACAAAAGAGAGTTTAAGCTCCTACCAGGTTCTTCCCATCTGAGAGATCAATTTCTGACGGAGGGCAGTAACTTATATTCAGAAGTGGGCACTGTAAGAGAAGTTGCAAGTCTTAAAATAATGGCAAAAAACACTAATATACCCTAAAGTTCACTGATAATGTCACTTCACCCCTAAAGTTAAAATTGAGGCCTTATCATCTAATTCAGATCAATTTCTAAGAATTCGATATAAAAACAGACACGTAGGTGGCGGGTGCTGCACCACTTTTAAGGGATGGTAATAGAATGGTTTTTAGTTCTTAAATCTGTATCATATCCAATTTATCTAGAAAACTAAAATGAGAATAGTTAGATGTGCCAACATCTAGGTCAAGGAAGGGTGCCCAAACCTGCAGATGCCAAACACACTGTCTAAAGATCATATATAGCTTTTTACCTGTTGAAATTTTGTGGTATTCTCACATCCAGAAGATGACTTTGGCTCAACCAAACATGACAGAGATTCTGAAGCCAACTCCTCGGCCTGGAGATATAATGAGCACATTGTATATCATTTAAAAAGGGGGACATTGGATATACTGCAGTAAAAATAAAAGATCAAAGGCGTTATTATAATACAAACCTCCACATAGCCCATGGACAATCTTTTTGCATAATCATTAGCCACATGCTGTTGTTCAGTTCCAGTAACTGCATCATGATGTTGCGCAGTTGCCAAAGCATCACCTAATAAGTCTGTGCTAGGACCAGATCTATTTCTTCCTTTAAAGAATTCAAGTTGTCTTACAGCCTAATCACAAAGAAGGATCCTCAGCATTACAACCAAACTACAGCTCTTAATTTAGAGAAAACATTAATCATTTAATACCAAATAATAACCACTCATCATTCTGACGTAACGCTTGATGGCTGGTCTACTTGTAAAGTACCCAGTCCAGTAACCATGTGCATTATCTGCATATCTGAGCAAAAGAATATCTGAATTTGAAATTTAAGAGGAGCCCTACCATCATGTAAACAACTAGAAATGCATCTACTAAAACAATGACTCACGGAAAGAAGTCGTCAGTCTTTAGAGGCCAAATACTTTCAGTTTTATGTTTTGCATCAGTATATGTAGAAGGGGTAGAATACAGTGCATTCACTCGTCCATCCTGGTGACAATCAGATGTGATCAGTTATTCTCAAAGCATTCAACTGATAACCCAATCTGAGAAATGAATCAAAGTATGTGAATCATTACATAAGCTATTTATGTTCAATAGAGATACATGTAGAGCACTTGGCACCAGTTTAAGGAACACAATTATTAATGTTTGCACTGGAAAAGCCCTAAAGCTGACATCTGCTAGTAACGCTGTAGGCAAGAATAAATAGCAACATACGCATATCATTACCTGTAGGCGTGCATAAACAACAATGTACATGCAGGCAAGAAACCTTTTATGATCCACTACCAACACTAAAAGAAATCTGAAATATAAGGAGAATTATTGGAAAATAAATGAGAAAGATTTATACTTCCCATAAAGTAACTTTTCTTCTCGGGAACTCCAAACGGAGATGCAAAATCATGGAAATGGAGTCCCATAGAGGCTTATTTTATATTGGAATTGGCATGACATATCCAAATTGATATTTATTTTAAAAATAATGAATTAGAAACAATATTTATTGATGAGAGAGACAGCCTTGTCTAAGGACCCATTTAAAAGAGAGTAAGTATAGTAAGAGGCAGAGTGAGATGAACAAGAAGAAGAACCAAAAGACGGGTGGGGGTTTGGATTCTGGTGCTCACAATGTTTACATAGTGAATAAGCTTGTCCATATTCCGGAACCAAGTATGTGCATATTGGTATTTGAAGTCAGCTCCCATGGTCCACATGATGTGATTTGTCCGGGTTATGTTCGCCTGGAATATGGTCATAAGATCTTTCATTCCTCTACCGAAAGAGAGTTTTCAAAGTGCTTCACAGTTTGAAAAGGGCAAGGGAAATAGAATAACAGATAATATATATATATATATATATATATATATATATATATATATATATATATATATATATATATCACGGGAAAAGGTGAGGCAAATTTACACGTCGCTGTATGGGAAAATTACCAAAATACCTGATATAGTGCAGCAGTTACAAAAGCTTCAACTCGCTCTTGAACATTGTAATCAAACAAATTGATATTATCCTACATTTAGAAATGCAAAAAACCATAGAGAAGTTACATACATAAATAATCATATAAAAGACTTGGAATCAAGTACAATTAAGGCTCTTGATATGTTTACTTGCACAATTGGTGAGTTGTCGTTAACTTCATAATAGAAACCTGTAGGTGGTTCATAGTTCACAGGAAAAGAACCAGAAAAAATCTGAAAATTAAAAGAAAGCATGTGAAAACAAGTAGCAACCTATTGCTGCATCAGCAACTTAAACAACTGCAGCTTATGTAAGCAAACCTGAGCAGAAGAACCAAGGCTCTTAGACCCCCGCCAAATGACTTCAAGACTCTTCTCAGCTTTACGTTTTTCCTTATCTTGATAGTCAATTCGCCAGAAGAATAGTGAGTCAAATCCAGTCTGCAGATAGAAACACGGCAAAAGATTTGATGATCACTGGCTGTATAAAGTTCTATGTTGATACCAAAAATTGAAACCATGCAGGCTTTGCCTTCTGAAGAAATAAAACAGCTTCAATATTTAGAGGAGACTCACTTCTGCTCCTAACAAATAAGCCTGTACAGCAGAATGCCCAAAAGGGTCAATTTGCCACGCAATTCTGGGTGTCACGCCAAACTCCTCCTTTATAAAGCGGTGTCCTAGAGTTGTTTGATCGATCATGTCAATGTAATGTGTTGTTGCCTCATCGTGCATGCACATTCCCCCATTTCTTTAAGAAACAAAAAGAAATAAATTAAATCACAGATGAAAATTGTTTTTATCCCAGTAACTTCAACCACGATAATTTCAAACAAATGTTCTAAAACCCCGCAATTCATTATCCTGGGAGAAATATACTAGTATACAGCACAGATAAAAGAAGCCCAAATTAAACTGTGAAAGCACAAACAAGACCCCAACCAATTAGCAAAAGCATTGCATAAAATCGGCAAAAGAATAACAGTAAACATTTTACGCGAATTCCAGTTGACCCGAGCTAACAAGCCGCCGCACAATTTCCTGGACTTCCTCACTCTGTTCACTCCACCAACGCTGGAAAAATGCCTGCATCACAGCGCTGTACATGAGGCAATACAATCTAGCTTGATAAATTAAGCAAAATTAACAACATAATGCACACAGATACACACACTGTCACCAAAATTAAGGAATCAACAATCCGAATTCTCCAAACAAAAGTATATTATAAGGCAGACACATGAACAAACTATTGATTGCGAAACCTGTTCAACATAGATAAACTTGCGATTCTTATCAGCCAACAGAGCAGGGATGAGAGAATCCAAAACATTTTGGACACATGCCCCTTGGATTGAATTGTTGGAACCGACGTAGTACTGATCGACGGTTTTCAACCATCCGACGTCGTCGTGGGTATGAGGTACCAAATGCACGTTGAGCTTATCGGGGAGAATGCGGTGAGAAGTGTTGTAGGCCATGTATTTACAGTCCGCGAATTCAATCGAACTTCCGAGCAGAAACATCACGATTAGCACCGATACCATCTCCGCTTCTCCTCTACTCTTCTTCTTCATAGTTCAACAGAAAAACAGAAAGATACCTAGAGACTTGAACTCTGCAGAAATGGAGTACACGTGGGAGATGAAAGTTTACACTTTGATGAACTGTGCAATGGATATAAAGGTTGAAGTCAAACTTGCTTTTATTTTTATTTTTTTCTTGAATAAATATATTTGGAACGATAAACTCATTCTCTCTCCTCGTCACACTGATAATAAAATAAAAAAACCAAAAAACAAAGATAACATGTGTTTAATGATTATTTTGCAAGCTCATTCACTCTCCTCGTCGCACTCGAACAATATGGATAATAATAAAAAGAGTTAAGTCTTATATCCATTTTATTTTATTTTAACATTTTAATTAATAAAATTATAATATTTTATTTTAAAGGATATATATTTTTCATTAATATTTTTTACTATTTTTTTAGAAATTATAGAGTACGCATCTTTATATTAAAGAATGTACTACAATTTAATACTAAATGGTATGAGCGCGTGTATCGGGACACACAAATTTTTACCTAATAAAAAAGCAAAAAACAAAGATTGTGTTTAATAATTATTTGTAGTGTATATTTTTTTTTATATTATGAATCTTTATATGTATAAAAGCAATAGGGTTCATTAATGGCACCCCTATTTAATATCCCCTATTTTTTTAGTAAATTTTGATAAGTTTTAAAATTCATCAAAACCTGTAATTTATATATAATCAATCTTGGTCATTAAATAAAATAAATAATGCAACAACGCAATTAGTCTTATTATCTATAAATACACTTTTATAACATTGATTTTCATTCATTAATCATTCACCATTCATATATACTTTGCATATTCATTCATATTATAGAGGTTTTTTTTATCTATTTTATTTATTATGTGAGGTTTTTGATTTATTATTTTCTAATCATAATCATATCTTGATTTGTATAAATATATTTCACCTTATAATATTCATAATAGTGAAAGTATTTTAAATATTCGATAGAAATATATAAATAAGTTAGATTAATATACTCCCTCCGCCTCGAGTATTTTTACTCATTTGTACAATAGGAGTATTTTTATCCATTTTTAACCGTTAATATATAATGTGAGAAAAAGTAGGGATAAATTAGTAGTTAAAAAAGTAAATAAAGTTATTGGGAATGATGAATAAAGCGTAAAAAGTAAGTAAATTTATTGGGATTGATGAATAAAGTGTAAAAAGTATATAATAAAATATTATGTATTTTTTCTATTAATGAAATGGGTAAAAATACGTGGGACAACCCAAAATGAAAAGTGGGTAAAAATACGTGGGATGGAGGGAGTACTATTTATTTATGTGTATATTGTATAAAAATGTAATTAATATATAATATCTATCAAATTAATAGTATCTTATTATAATATGCTATTAATATTTTTTTTTTGAAGATGGTAACATTTAGTTAGTCTTTAGGTATAGGTTTGAGGATTTAGGGTTAAAGGGTTTAGTGTTAGGCTTTAGGGCTTATTTTATTTTATTATTATATTAAATTTATCATCTATATATATATATTTTTTGGGTTTGGGGGTTTAGTATACCACTTGGTACACATTTTTTTAGCATATTTATCTATATTTATCTAAATTTTTTTGAATATAAGGTTTAGGGTTTGATTTATTATTTTCTAATCATAATCGTATCTTGATTTGTATAAATATATTTCACCTTATAATCTTCATAATAGTAAAAGTATTTTAAATATTCGATAGAAATATATAAATAAGTAAGATTAATATACTCCCTCCGTCTCGGGTATTTTTATCCATTTGTACGGTCTTGGGTATTTTTACCTATTTTTACCCGTTAATATATAATGTAAGAAAAAATATGAATAAATTAGTAATTAAAAAAAGTAAATAAAATTTTTGGGAATGATGAATAAAGCATAAAAAGTAAGTAAATTTATTGGGATTGATGAATAAAGTAAGTATATAATAAAATATTATGTATTTTTACCATTAATGAAATGGATAAAAATACGTGGAACATCCCGAATGAAAAGTGGGTAAAAATACATGAACGGAGGGAGTACTATTTATTTATGTGTATATTATATAAAAATGTAATCAATATATAATATCTATCAAATTAATAATATCTTATTATAATATACTATTAATAGTTTTTTTTTTAACATGGTAACATTTAGTTAGTCTTTAGGTTTAGGTTTGAGGGTTTAGGGTTTAAGAATTTAGTTTCTAGGGTTTTAGGATTTAGGGCTTTTATTTTATTTTATTATATATATTTTTATTATATTAAATTTATTATTTATATTTTTATTTGGGGTTTGGGGTATAGTATACCACTTGGTACACATTTTTTAGCATATTTATCTAAATTTTTTTGGATATAAGGTTTAGGGTATAGGCTTTAAAGTTTTAGGATTTATTCATGAACGGTTATGTTAAAAATAATAAGGAGAAATATAATACCCATATAAATTCGAAATAGTATAAATTCAAGAACAAAATTGTGTTTTATTAATTCAAGTTCTAAATGATTATTAAAAAAATATTATTCCCTCTGTCCGGTTCTAAGGGATTCATTTGTTTTTTGCACGTGGATTAAGGAGTATTATTATATGTAAAGTGGGGAGTTGTATTGGATGGAAGTGGTGGGCCATATTTTAAATATGAAAAATTGATATCTTTGAAGCAGACACCAAAAATAGTAAAATGGATAGCTTAGAAGTGGACGGGGGAGTATAAAATATTTATAATTTATATTAAATATAAGTAGTATTGTAAAAATTAATTCCCGTGCAACGCACGTGTAAGTTTCTAGTTACTAATGAAACACCAAACATGGAATAGGGAATTCAATCCGGCATTAATTAGAGGAAGTGCAAGTATTAATAAAGAGCGGATTGCGTGTTAATTAATTAGGGTGACTAAAGTTAAGTGGAGCTCCCTTTTTTTTTTTTTTTTTTGATACCGAGGTTCCGGGCTTACGCCCGACTAGTCCTCGAGGAAACAGTCCCGGCCCCTCAGAACTGCCTCCAAGTAAATCGCGGTAACCACACAATGGATCACAGGTTCCTAATATCTTTAACTACTGCGCACAAGGAGTCGATCCCCAAGTGATTGTTCCATGCTGGTGATTGCTCCATGCTGACCCTCCCCCTAGCTCAGCCGCATGTTCCCACTGAGTTTCAGCCTCCCACACTGCCGCTTGTAGCCCTCAATATTAATTGTTCCAACATTGCGCTCCGGGGGGCTTGAACCCCTGACCTTTCAATCAGGGGCCCCTCAATGTTGACCCCTTTATTATAGTCACGTTCTCTGTCTAATTTTAGTTTACTAGGTTTTACTCCGTTCAATTTTACTAAAAATAATACTTCATTTTTCTATATATACTCCTTCCTATTGATGTTTTTTTAGTATAATAATTTAATAAATAGTGGATTAATAGTGAATTTAAAATATAATATTTTAATATAATTAATGGTTGTATTAGTGGTGTATGTGCTCTGATAAATAAATTAATTGTTTTTAGTAAGTAAAAGAAAATATATCAATTTTTATAAGACTACTCAAAAAGAAAAGTATGTCACTATTTTTTTTATCAATAAATGTTAGTTATAGTATAATTAGTAGTTAGTCACCAACGCTTATCATTATCCTTGATATTACAAAGTATTGAAGTATCCCATTAATTACATTTTTATTTAACTTCTTTATTTTTAGACTAAATATTAATCTTATATAAAGTTGTTTCACATGTCATTTTTATAAAAAAAAATCATTTATTCCAAATTTTATAATTTGCATATTATTTTATTCTAATGTAAATTTTTATGGTATAATTATGCTTTTACTTTTTTTTTTCGTATTATTTTATCATTTTCTTTATGGAGTGTATAATTTACCCATTCTCAAAAGAGATTCATACTCTTTTTACTTATATGTCTCACAATATCCTTTTACACAAAATAAAAATAAAAATAAAAAACAATACATTTATTTAATAATTTTTAAAGTTTTTTAAATTTCAAATTTATCACTAGCATATTGTTTTACATTTTAACTCGCAAAAGTCAATATTATTAATAAAAATAAAATAAAAAATAACTTTTTTTAAACGAAAAATAAAACATGTGAACCTTTTGCAAGACGGATTTACTCTTATACCCTACACAAAATACCCTGTTATAGTTTAGATCAAACCGACTTTCTTTGCATTCGTGAAATTTTGCCTTGCTCAATTCTCACAAGCCACAATGGGAATAGGTTTAATTACAACAACACATGCACAATATGGTCATGCAAGGGACATAATGGTTGCATCTTTCAAGATCCAAAAACTTTGAGGTAATCTAAGTTAATAATGAAGGTCCTAATCTCCATCGGAGCAAGTTCGACAACGAGGCTCACCGGATCAACGGGTCCTCCTCTAACCACTCCGGCTTCATCTTGAGGGCCTTCTACCTTCCAGTTTAACCTAGTCTTTTCCATCTCCTTCCTCTCTTGGTTGGCGGACAAGCTCATTTCTGTCACCTTAGTGATCTGATAAGCCGTTCCAGAAAAGACATTAAAAGGCTCCATAAGAAACTTAACATGTTGACAATGTTCAGAGAATGAAATATTTGAAATCCACATTGGAAACCAGACGAATTGACATCACGATTATCAATTCAAAACACGTTAAAATTATTAATTTGGATTTGAATTACTACCTTCCTTCCGGGGAAGAGTTTCTTCAGTTCAATAGAAGTCATGACCGAGTAATCTTTATCTTCATCAGTCTATACGTATGTCAAAAGAAAGTGAGATAATGAGATCACATGGGAAGATGTAAAATTTCTATTTGTAACGGTGATCAGTGATCTTCTGTGGTAACCATGTTGAAGAGGTGATCATTGACAGTAATTATTCCAAATTATGATCACAAAAACTACCCGTGGACAATGCTTAACTTCAATTATCAGTTTGTAGGTGATAGTTAAAGATTTAGGCTACTGCGAAAAAAGAGTAACACTGTAACATAATATAGGACCTCATATAAGTGAGCCAAGCGAAGAAGAACACCACCATTTTGAAGCTCCTGCAGTGTAAAAGAGACAGTCAAGTCTAGTAATACTTGAGCGTCGTTTGAGAATTATGTAGTCGATTTCAGAAACCATGTTACCTGAAGAGTGATTATTGCAATGTTGTTTGGTAAACTGTAGGATTGATCAATAGCTGAGAATTTAGTTACATGGGAACTCAACCAACTATTACCCTCCTGCATGAATGAACTCAGTTAAAATCTCTGGAGTACAGCATTCGTTTCAAATAACCAAATCATTTTCTCACCTCTTCAGAAAATGCCAAAAGTAGTGGAGAATAGATTTCTTGTCCAAATGTGCGGCGCCATTTTGCACCTTCTCCACGTGGATCAATCCTGAGATAATATTTCCCTTGAACCTGAGTAAAACCCGCTGCATTTTAGAAAAAAAATTGGACGACAGCACTTTCCTGATATAAAACGTTCCGTTGAGATAATTTGAAAGGCAAATGATAGAGTGAAGTCAGGCAAACCACTTCCTTAAACAAAATCGATTGCCTTGAATTGGTCATGCATAGGCAAATGTTGGATTGAAATTGTTACCGTCAAACCCTTGCAACTTTGCAGAATGCAAGTTTCTTCATTTAGTGCCTCACCAACACCTCGAGAGTCGTCATTGATCAGCCTCCTATGTGTGTGTGTGTGTGGTGGGGGTGGGGGTGGGGGTGGGGGTGGAGTTAATTGGTATCCCAAATGCAAAATAGCTAACTGCCGGAATACCTGGAAGCTGAAAGAATGAATGATGCAGAAACCAGCTAACCTACCGATGGAGCATCAACTCTATTTGCCCATCCACCAAGCTTGACCCACCAACTGCGCGGTCCACAAGTACCGAAAGTTCTCTAGTTTCATCCTCCACAAAAATTCCAAGGTTTATCTGCATAACATAAAAGTATAAAATGTTATAACAATTCTAAATCCTGATAGATGGCATCTCTAACATCCTTGAAGATCTATCAATTCCTGAATACTCAAAATTTTATAATTCATGAAGCAGATAAAAGAATAGGTAAAATGCTGAAGTATCATGCAATGTTCAAATGACATACAGGATAATAATTCCCAGCAATTGGCTGGTGTTCTTCCAGGTCCCAATCAGCTCTATAACCTCGAATCTGCAAGTAAAGAATTTTAAGAGAATAATGTAAGTGGAAACTTAAATATAGTTCAAGTTGAGCATATCTCCCAGCTCCCTTACACCTTCAGCTTTACCCAAAAATCTTTAAAACTATATACAAGATTATACCCTTTTAATGAAGTCACGCCCATTGGAATCTGTATAGAAAGTCTTGTTCGTGTTCAAGGTGGTGCTTATTTGTGCTATTATTTCCTTCCCATATCCATCATCAATGGGTATAGGTCCAATCTGAAATTAAAAAGAGTCCAAGCAAAATACCAATTAGTAAGAGTCTTATTAATATATATTACTTCATTCTACAAGGCTACTGGATCACTTACAGTAAACTCAACTTCAGCATGTTCCTTTTCTTTGTAGACCCTTGTGACCTGCATTAATAAGGTATTAGCTACTGGATATAGAAGGTATAAATACCAAGACTAAATAAGTCGATGAATAATTTATTGGTGGTAAGGGAATTACTTGAACAATCAGAACCAACTGTAAAACCTCCAATCTAGAATGTGAAAAGACAAGTAACAGGAAGAATGGTAAAGAACCTGATACAACCATGAATTAAGCTGCTGGTGCACTTCATCCAGTAAAGGACCACGTATCACAGCCACAGGAACCTTGAAATAGGAGACTGAATATTATTAACTGAACCAAGATCCCACACCTTTGGGTGATATCAAAGCTTTGTAAAAAAATTACTATTCCTAGTTAATAGCATTTTCAATCAGCGGAATAAGAATTTTTTTAAAAAGCAGACCTGGCCTTGAGGTTTGATTGGAAATGTACCATTTGGGCGGAATACATAAGCCCCAGATGCCTTCAAACAAGAAGCATTACTTCAGATAATAGAAATCTTCTGAAGTGACATAATCATAATTTTGTCAAATAAATACTAATGGATTCTTCTACGAAATAAAATTTACCTGGAAAACTCTGTCAGTACCATTATAACCAGTGTAATAACTGTATGATAGTTTAGCATCTTCAATGACCTTCAACAGGAAAACAAAAATGCATTTATAAGCGTTATGTGCACAAAAAAATGCAATGACAGTATAGCACCATCTATTTGCCAGTCCACCAGTCATACGTTGCTGTATTAGGTTTACATGTTACACTAAAAGATTTTCTGCAAGTTGCACACAACATCAATGATCAAATCCAAGTGAAGGTATATATATATATTTTTTTTTTTTTATTTCCCCCCCCCCCCACACGTTGTGCATCCAAGAAAGACTAATAGTTTTACATTATTTCTTGTGAAAACTTTCAAGAGACTACTTTGGAACACTTAATGATATCAACTTACTGAGTCCCTTTTGTTATTATAATGTCTGAGCGTTCCTTCACTTGAAGAGTAAAGTAGCTTCAGATTTCCTTGACCTACTTCAAATGTTTCACCAACACCTCCTTCTGGAGAGGACACCATTGAGATGGTTGACCTCGACTCTGATGGGAAATTGTAAAGAAACAGAATTAGAACATCACGTGTCATACAGACAAAATCCTAATATAAGAGAAGTTATCCATTTCTACCCTTTGATTTTGCACTCGAGACAACATAGGTGCTGAAACCAAGTGGTGGCAGAGATGCTGAAAAGGCAAGCCAAAATCTCGCTGAGCTACTAGCTGATACACCTAAATATGCTTTGATGAAATAGTTTGTTGTCAGCAAAGAGATGTTGGATACAGGTAGGAGCTGGGATTCAACCTCTCTTCCATCAGAATCCCGAACAACTAAGTTTTCAGAAGAAACCTGCAAATGATAATATAACAATTACATCAATTAACTCCATATGGAGCTAGAAGGGGTAAAATGCAAGAGATATCACGTGTTTCACCAAAACCATCTCATTTCTAATGTTCTCAGTGCTTGGCCAGAGCATCTGATAACAAAGAAACCTTACAAGTTAGCATCATTTTCATATTATTTTGTCATACGAATAGAAAATTAGGCATTCATATTTGGTCTTTATGGATTGTTGGATATTCTCAAAGGGGCGAAATAACTTTGCTTATTTATTAAAATAATATATCAAGTATATAAGGTAGCTGCTCCGCCAAATCAACCTTTAGTAAAAATATTTGCGTTTTATGCAAGCTTCCAGGTAGTTCTTCAAATAGATTGGCACTTGCACATGATGGATGAATACAGATAGCAGAGAACAACATGATTAAATGGGAATCTTATGTTTTTATCTTAATTCTTTTTATTCAACCAATGAAGAGCAACTCCCTCATTGTTAGGAAGCGGGCCCTTTGACCAAGCCTGCCTAGCCCACCTAGCCTGGCCGGCCCAAGTTACCCGGACCAGGACGCTGCGGGTCGCTGCAGATCGCTGCCCCGGCCCGCCCCTAACAAGGCCTGCAGGCCATGCACCCCAACCTTCAAGCACAGGGGTGATCAGTCCATATGCCTGCAGGATGTTGCCAGGGGGAATCGAGGTATAAGGAGACATAAGTACTCCTTTATACCAAAAGGTCAGGGGTTCGATTCCCCCTGGCAACATCCTGCAGGCATATGGACTGATCACCCCTGTGCTTGAAGGTTGGGGTGCATGGCCTGCAGGCCTTGTTAGGGGCGGGCCGGGGCAGCGATCTGCAGCGACCCGCAGCGTCCTGGTCCGGGTAACTTGGGCCGGCCAGGCTAGGTGGGCTAGGCAGGCTTGGTCAAAGGGCCCGCTTCCTAACAATAAAAGTGCACTTTTATTGTTAGGAAGCGGGCCCTTGACCAAGCCCGCCTAGCCTGGGCGGCCCCCATGGCGGCCCTAGGACGCTGCGGGTCGCTGCCCCGGCCCGCCCCTAACAAGGCCTGCAGGCCATGCACCCCAACCTTCAAGCACAGGGGTGATCAGTCCATATGCCTGCAGGATGTTGCCAGGGGGAATCGAACCCCTGACCTTTAGGTATAAAGGAGTACTTATGTCTCCTTATACCACCAGTTGAACCTTTAGGTATAAAGGAGACAACTGGTGGTATAAGGAGACATAAGTACTCCTTTATACCTAAAGGTCAGGGGTTCGATTCCCCCTGGCAACATCCTGCAGGCATATGGACTGATCACCCCTGTGCTTGAAGGTTGGGGTGCATGGCCTGCAGGCCTTGTTAGGGGCGGGCCGGGGCAGCGACCCGCAGCGTCCTAGGGCCGCCATGGGGGCCGCCCAGGCTAGGCGGGCTAGGTGGGCTTGGTCAAGGGCCCGCTTCCTAACACTCATCCACATGTAAGGAAATATGTCTTAAACTATAATTTTTAGAAAAATTCCGTTATTCTACCAAAATGCCAACAATTTGCAGTTTATTTTAATGTCATCTCAGAATATGGAAATTCTGTACAAGGACAACTGTATAATAACCAGTTACTTACAGGAATACGGATGATGTCCTCCCTCTTCCATCCTAGAGGATTGTATGCTATTATGACCTAGATATAAGAAAAAACTTCAAAATCAATATGAAGAAATATCCATTAAAAGAGCAAAAAACATATTAATGTATTTATTCTGGTATTGGAAATAATTCAAAGATAACAATACCAAGCTTTTCTCATTGGTCAAATTTGCTTCTGATGGAGGACAATAACTTATGTTCAGCAGAGGACACTATCAAAAAAAAAAAATCAAACAAATTAGAATATGCTCCACCAGCTCTAAATCCCAAAAAAAAAAAAAAAGCCCATAAATTGAATTTGGTATGCAAAGGGAGGGAGGGTGGAAGAATGATTTTAACTGCAAAGCTTAATGCACTGAAACTGAATGTATTTGATTCCCAATAATTTAACGATTCAATTAAGATGACATAGAAAATATCATCAAGAATCCAAGATGCCAAAAAGCTACAAGATAATTTTTAGGCACACATGAAATCATGAAAGAGAACATGATTAAAAAAAATAAAAAATCACGATGAGTAGGGAAGTACTTGCCTGCTCTAATACAGGGACTGACGCTGTTGGCATAGAATTCAATCTTGAGCTTGTTAACCTAGCCAATGATGCTGAAACTACTTTCTCAGCCTGAAATTCAAAGCAACCAGACAGATGAGTTTTAGGAATTTATCTTGATCAAAAAAACATGAGCACCAATGGAAGCAAGGTATTCAGCTGATGAGTCTGTTAGGCGCATAAGCTAGAGTGCCTTAATCTTTCCCTTCCACAATTTCTTGCAGAATCTATGTGGGATACCAGAGTCCCAACAGAAAAATAATATCCCGAAGATAAAGAAAGTGAGAGAACAAAGTTTAGCTTTAGTTACAATTTCCAATCCCAGACAATTTTAACCTAGACAGAGAGATATTACCTCTTTATAACCTATTGAAAGTCGCAAAGCATAATCAGCAGCCACGTGCTGTCTTTCTGTCCCACTAACTGCATCATGATGCTGAACTATAGCCAAAGCATCAGCTAATGCATCCGTGCCCGGTCCAGAGTTACTTCTTCCTTTCAAGAACTCCAATTGCCTTGCTGCCTAAAAATTGAAACTCATGACTAGCTCAGGAAAGCTATAATAATTAATCCACTCACACTTGCTCCAGCCACCCCATTATTGATCCAAGTAAAAGGACGAAAAACTTACTAAGTAATAACCACTCAGCATTCTCACATATCCTTTCAAGCCTGGCCTACTGGTGAAGTAGCCAGTCCAGTATGCATTTTCCCTATCTGCATACCTGGCAAATGTAGTAATTATTTGCACCAAATTGTTACATCAGGGAAACTTGCAGTCAGTTGACTTTTCACTCACGGAAAAAAGTCACCAGTTTTCAGCGGCCATTTTTCTTTTGCTGCATATTTTGCATCAGTGTAGATGGATGGTGTAGAGTACAAAGCATTGACACGTCCATCCTGAGAAAAGCAAAAAGGATGGCTTGAGAACAGAGTTTCGAGACAAATTCGTACAGTTGAATTATATGTAAAAGAATACAAGAGGGCATGTACCAGATTGACGTAATGAATGAACTTGTCCATCTGCCTGAACCATGAAACTGCATATTGGTAGCGAAAATCAGTTCCCATAGCCCACATTATGTGATTTGTCCTGGTTACATTCGCCTGAAATGGAACAAATAATTGAGAAGAAATGGCATTATTGCATATGATGTTTAAATTTTCATGTATTCAAGTCATCTCCTGACAGCGTAATTCAACCATGCCTTACCATATCCATACAGACCACCAAATCCAACTCACACACACACAATTCTATTGTTCTTGAAGCACAAAACTAATTAGGGGACAAGAGACGATAGAAGCAATGACAATAAGGCATCTACCTGCGCTACAGCAGCTGCTACAAAGTCATCCACACGCTGTTGCACATTGTAATCGAAAAGGAGATGATCATCCTAAATTTTATGCATATTACAAAGTCAATCCTTGCAAGAACATGTATCCCAAAATAACATTATTTCCCTTTTGCATTATACAACCTGAATGGGATCAGATACATCGTTTATTTCAAAAGTAAAACCTTCTGGAGGGTCGTAATGGACAGGGAATATCCCTGTGAATATCTGAAAATGAACATATGACAAAAAGCCAGAATTCCTGCATCAATATATTATGCAAGTGAAAGAAGCAATCAAAAGAGAAGTAAGACTTTATCTACAAATTTGAGCAAGAACGTCTGATAAACAACCTGAGAAGATGAACTCAGCGATCTTGAGCCTTGCCATATAACCTCAAGAGTTTTATCACTTCTTCGCTTAGCTCTATCTTGGTAATCAATTCGAGCAAAAAAGAGGGAATCAAACCCCAGCTGCAACATGATAATGTTGCAAAATAAACTCAAATATTTTCGGCTGTATGAATGAATAACGTGTTCATTCCAAATACACCTTCAAATAATGGAGCATTGATGACTTCAAACCAAGTCTTTTAAAAAGTACAAATCCTTCTCACTTATGATCTATTTGAAGACGCAAATACCATGGACTCATGAGAGTAGTTTTGTTCAGTGGATACCTCTGCACCTAGCAAATAAGCCTGAACAGCGGAATGCCCAAAGGGATCAATCTGCCACCCAACTCTTGGTTTCTTGCCAAATTCATCAAGGATGTAACGGTGCCCCAGTGTTGTCTGATCAATCAAGTCAATGTAATGCGGGGTTGCCTCATCATGCATACACATTCCTCCATTTCTGATCATCAACAAAACGCATACTATAACTAAGAGCAATAATTCTCTTACCACCTCCAGAATCAAAAGGATTAAGCAGATCAAAATGCATACATGAATTCAAGTTGACCAGAATCGACAAGCTCTTTGACTTTAGCCTTGAGAGCATCGCTCTGCTGTCTCCACCATCTCTGAAAGAATGCCTGATGAAAGAAGCATCAAATTAGCCCGAGTCAAAACAAAAATTTAATGCTAAATACTCTCTATTTAGCATATCAGTAAGAAGTGAAAGGAAACTTGCCATTTCAACATAAATGAAATTCCGATTCTTATCATCCAATAAAGCCGAGATTACAGAATCCAACACGTTCTGCACGCAAGCTCCCTGAGGTGAAGAAAAGAAAAGCGATTAAGTAGGCAAAAGCTCCTGCGTTCCCGGGGACACGGAGGATCCTCCGTATCCATGTGAACACAACCAACTCCCTCCAATTCTATTTAAGCATATATTGCTAGGGCACTCCCTCCAATTCTATTTAAACATATATTGCTAGGGGTTTAAATTGCAAAGGGGCATGAAAATTGCAAAGACGCTCGGAATGTGCTCCGTGCGCCCGGTGCAAAGGAGCCTCACTCACAAATAATTCACCAACTCAAACATCAAAAGGGGTTCGTAACGCAATGTAGTACCCGAATTGAATTGTTTGCGCCGACGTAGTACTGATCGACGGTCTTGAGCCATCCGACGTCGTCGTGAGAGTGAGGAACCAAATGGACGTTGAGTTTGTCCGGCGAGATTCCCGCGGTGGTGTTGTAGGCTATGTAAGCTGAATCAACACGGGCGGCGAAGAATATTCCGACTACGGCGAAGAAGATGAGCTTGTTGAGCTCCATGGAGAATCCAGAGGTGGACTGAGCGACCAAAATCTTCGAGATTTACGGGTTGCAGAACAAATCAGAGAGGGTTTCTTCACTTTAGAGCGAAGCATCAATTGATTGCTAGTTTTTCCATTAACACATTCACGCAACTACTGAAATGTAGTACTCCTACTTCATTGACTATCGTACTAAAATTTTGGAAATTAAAATAAAATTTTGTGAGTTTATGAAAATAATTAAAAGGGAAATTTCTAAAAATGTCCTATTTAATAATCTATTTTGAAAAATGTCATCCACGTTAATATTTTTTTAGAATGCAACTTTTAAATATTTTAGGTCAGAAATACCCCACTAATGGGTTTTATTTAATAATATGAAATTAAAAAGTCATACTATTATTACTTCCTACGATTAAGAATGCCCTATTCTCTCTTCATCGTTCTTCCTGCAATCTAAATTTTAGAGAATCGCATTGAGTGAAACTGCAAGCAATCCGCTGACGGAATCATCTCTCTCTCAACTGCATGAAGAACTCTGCTAGGCGGTGATAATCCCAGTAAGTTCTCGGTTAAACTCCTCTCTCTCTCCCCCTAGGGTTTCCGTCGATTCAATCTCTGTCCAAATTGAAATTGATTTCCGTCGATTCAATCTCTGTCCAAATTGAAATTGAGTTTCTAAAATTGAGATTAGGTTTGGGACTTTATGTTAGCATTTTTATAATAATATCATCCTTCCAAATTCACCCTCCACCTCTTTTCTATTCTTCATTTTTGTAATATAGAATTCCCCTTTCGCCTGCAATTGGATTAGGGTTTCATCTTCTTTCGCTTGTTACATCATTATGCCTTCTCTTCCCCTCCATTTCCAATTAGTGGTATCGTAATCTTATTCAGATTTGGTTTTTTTTCCTCCTTTTATTTGCTTCAATGAATTTCCATCTGCTGCTCTTTATGTTTTTACTTACTTCCATTACTCGTTTACCCTTTTGCTCTCTTGTTTAATTTTCCTTTTATTGATTAGATAGTTTTCTGGTGTTTTGGATACAGATTACCAGCTAGTAGACTCGATTATGTGAGCTTAAAACTTTGTTTATTTATTTGATTGTAGATTGAATTATTGAAGGTTGTGAAAGTATTTTCCTTTTGGAGCTCAGAAAAAACAAAAAAGGAAATATATATGTATGTTTCATGGATGATACTGAAAAAGAAGTTTAAACATATGGCGGTGATGCTTTCATCTATTTGTTCAGAGGCAAAAGTTTGGGGAAAAAGGGTATTAAAGACGCCAAGAATGAATGGGCTTTGGTACTCTATGACCAAACACCTAACCAACGTGGAGGAGATTATTGTGGTCTTTAAGCTATCAAGTTTATTGAGTGTCTTGTCACTGATCACTTGGTTGATAAGATCGATCCTTCAAAATATGTGGAGTGGAGGAAACGATTTTGTGCGGAGCTATTCTCAAATGAACTGTTGCACTGTAATTAGTAGTACTTCAATTATTTAGCTATTAGATGAACTTATAACAATGCAGTTTGCAAAATATGATAGCTTAACATTTCTGTAGAGTTGTGTACTCAAATCATTGTAAGTAGGTATTTTTGTTTGGACCATTAACTCTTATGTATTCGAAGTTCTTTTAATCTTATAATATTTTGTTTGGACCATTGACTTTTTATTATAAGCAATTTAGTCGTTTTTTTTTGTTACATATGAAGCATTAACAATCATACAAACAGTCGCAAAAAAGGTCACACAGTACCACGCGACTAACTGTGCGACCCTATACACGACTTTTTGTGCCACACTGTATGCGACCGATTGTATAACCTTTTGTGCAACCCTGTACACGACCCTTTGTGCGACCCTGTACGCGACCAACTGTGCGACTATGAATGCGACTATTTATGCGACACTATACGTGATTTTTGTGCGACCATTTGTGCGACCCTATACGCGACCATTTGTGCAACCCTGTACGCGTCTGTGCGACCCTGTACGCGACCCTTTGTGCGACCCTGTATGCGACCAACTGTGCCACTATAAATGCGACTATTTGTGCGACACTATACACGACTTTTGTGTGACCCTGTATGCGACCCTTTGTGCAACCATCTATACGACCCTCTACGCGACCATTTATGTGATCTTTTTTGCGACCCTGTACGCGACCTTTGTACGATCTTTTGTGTGACTCTGTACGCGACTCTGCATGCGATCTTTGTGCGACAAACTGTGCGATCTATCTTACAACTAAAGTGCATTTCAAGCGCACATGTGACTCTACATACGAATGGTTGTGCGGCTAATCTAACCACCTAGTAAAATATAAGTAATATTGTAAAGTAAACAAACATAATAAACTTTAAAGTCTCAAATTAAATTGTCAATACAAACTAAACATATAAATTACAAAAAAAAATATAAACATACTAAGTCCATACAAAGTCTATGATGGTGGATGTAAAGGTATGGGTTTTTGCATGTTTTTCGATTATGCCAGTCCGATGGCAACGCGAGCAAGATCTTTTCACCACCTCTTCTCCTTGAGACAATATTCGTTGTTTTCTCGGTCGACTTGCTGAGACACGCATTCTCGGTGGAAAGACAATAATGTCATTAATGTGGTTCGAGATATCCCATTCTTCTTCATTCCTAACGGAAAACACAGGTTCAGCATATGACAATATAAATGCATTTGTGCTATAAAATTTTGATAATAACTCAGATGGAGGAAAATTGCGATTCAAACCAGTAACTAATGCATGTGAACACACTGAAGTTATACTTGTCATAATAATTTCCAAACACAAGGGCAATGATAATGAATTTTTCTTATTCATCATCAGCAACATGTGCACGTCATTTAACTCATTTACCAGACAAGGAGGCACGATTCCATTTGATTTCTATCCAAACCAATATGACATCTTAATGTCATAATTTTCTTTGTTAATTTTGGTCACATCAAATATTTTATCTAACAATTGTTCATAATTTGTGCCTATATCTGCCTACACAATTTTTGACTTGGTTCCTCTCCATCATATTTCCATTGACCGGAATCACGTAACCATTTTCCATCCCAAATGCATAGAATAGGAATCTTATCTGAAATTTGAAATATATATTTAAAATTAAAAAAACGTTAAAAATTGTATATACATTTACGTGCAGCCTCATTTGTTTATATGCTTGACAAATCATGTGCACGCGACTAACTACTTATGCGACTAATCAAGCGACTATTCATGCGACTACATATGCGACTATACACGCGACTAACCAAGCGACCGTGCACATACTATTCACGCGACCATGCACGACTACTCAAGAAAATATGCACGCTACTACACATGCCAGCATAAATGCGACTAACTAAGCGACCATGCACGCATGCGACTATTCACGCGACTAATCAAGTGACAATGCACGCGACTACTCAAGCGACCATACAAGCAACTAACTAAGGGACCATGCACGCGTCTGACTACTCATGTGACTAATTAAGCAACCATTCACGCGACCATGCACGCAAATAACTACGCGACCCACAAGCGACTGTTCACACAACCATTCGTGCGACTTACAAGTGACTACTTACTGAAGGTGCGTGCGACCTTACGCACAACCTGTCACGCAACCTGTCACACGACTCTTTGCAAATTGTAATTTTTATACCTCAAAGTTTAGAATTTTACCAAAATATTCACAATATGTGTGTTAATCAATATTCTAAACACATCAGGTGATGTAAAAATTCTTATTCATCTAATCAAACACCAAAATAACATTATCCCAACATAAGTACTCACATGTTAATTTTCACAAAAATCCTAAATTTAATATATGAAAAACAAATTGTAAGCTTTACTAACCTAGATTCATATTGGGTTGCGTTGTGCCATTATCGCTTTCTCGTGTTGTGCCGATGCGTTGTGTCGTGGCCTTCTCAAATCTTTAAAATTTTTGAAGAAGAACGATGAGTGAGAAGAGAGAATAAGGCAAAATGTTGAAAGAGAAGAAAAAATAGGGTTTAATGAGTGAAAAATGTATTTGGGTCAAAAAAAAAAAGTGACAAATTTGAAAAAAAATCATGGTGGGTGGCATTTTAAAAAAAATGTATTAAAAGTGATTTTTTGTAAATTTCTCTAATTAAAATAGAGTCAAGTCATTAATATTGTTAAATTAAATAACTGAGCGCGGTGACTGGCAAGGAAGATAGTCACTTCCTGATCTTATCATCCAATAAAGCGTGGGCCCACCTCTATTTGCAAATCCCAACTCAAATTAAGTTCTTTCATTTTTTAATACCCGATCTCGCCTAAATAATATCATTTTACTATATTGAGCGTCCTATATAAATTGCACATTTTTTTTTTAGTAAAAAGGCTCAGGCTCATCACTACCCATCATATCTCTCTAATATACATACCCACTTTACATAAAATAATAATACTCTTTAATATACGTGCAAAAAATAAATGCACCTCTTTACCGGGGACGGAGGGAGTATAGTTTTATTTTATTTTATGTCATTTTAGAAGTTGATTTTTTTTCTTCCAATTTTACACTTTATAATTAATATCCTTACTAGTGATAATTTGTTCTCCTGTTAATTATATAGTGATCCATATCTTTTGGAGAATATCTTTTACCAATTTTGAAAAAACTTAACAATAATAAATTCTCAATCCAAGTAAATATACTATTTTTTAGAAGAGTTTGATAAGATAAAAAATCAGATTGATGTTTATAAATAAGAAAAAACTTATAAAAGAATAATATTTCTCTTAAATTATTTGGAGAAATTTTTAAAAAATATTCTGGAACTCTACTTAGAGAAAATGTTATTAATATATGAATTGAGGAAAATAAAAAATGATATATACAAGTCCTCCTCTAATATGAGCTTGTTGTAAATTATTGTACTATTGTATTTTGTCATATTAAGAGATTTTCTCCTATATAAAAACTAATTTTTCATTTTAGAAGGCATAAGGTTTTAGTAAGTTTATATGTTTCTCTCTACACCTTATAAAAATATTATCGTAGTAATAAATAAAAGCTGAAGTTATCATGGCACATCCTTAATCAAGTAATTTATTTACTTCATTATTGTTAATTATTACATGGAGTATGATAATATATTATTTCTGCCTATTATGGCAGACTAATCTCGTTAAACCATAAAGTACTAAGTAAATTTAGATATTTTTATACTGATACATAAAATGTTCTCTTAATTCGCATGAAATAAAAAACGTTCAGATATAGAAATGATATCCATTTTTTCTTACTAAGTAAATTTAGATATTTTTATACTGATACATAAAATGTTCTCTTAATTCGTATGAAATAAAAAACGTTCAGATATAGAAATGATATCCATTTTTTCTTAATTTTTATTTAATAGCGTATATGTAATTTATAATATATGTACAATTTTTTTTTGTTATGAAAAATAATTAAAAATTTCACTAACAAAACATATAATTTCTTATTTAATATATGCTTCATATTTTTATTTATTAATGTTTAAACTTTACATAAAGTAATTGAATTCGTGACCATAATTATATATTCTTAAGATAAGAGGGGGTAATTAATGCTCACATTCTTATTCTCCTCCTACTAATATTCAAAATACTCTTATCTCCTTCAAATGTTTTTTTTAAGATCTCATTTAAAGAGATAATTTTCCTTTTTAAACAAATGAAACCCATACACCAATTAATATAATTAAAATATAAAACCCACACTCTCAATACACATCAATATAAAACCCACACTCTCAATACACATCAAATAATAATACTCTCACGTTCAAAAAACAAAAGACCTTCTTAAATACACATCAATATAAAACCCACACTCTCAATACACATCAAATAATAATACTCTCACGTTCAAAAAACAAAAGACCTTCTTAATGAGGTACTGAAGAGTATATAATCTATTTTTAAATATTTATCAGGACCTTTTTAAAATATTCCCATTAAATAGCAAAAAGTACAAGGCATTATGAGTATGAAATATGAAGATTTCAATTTGTTTATTTATATTTTCACAAGAAATTTTTTAATACGTGTTAAAGAAATTAATCAGCTAATAAACTCGAAAGCCAGGCTTAAACGGTCATCATTTGTTTTAGAATTACATGAAAAAAGTTACCTAAAATGAAGTTTACAGAGGGCCTTCTTAAAACAAGAAAAAATCAGCATTCTCTAGTTTAGCTTTCATTCATATTAAAAATCCCTACACTTTGTGGTGCTACATGTGCATATATGTGTAATTGTACAACATAACACTGGAGATATTTGGCAGGATATTTCTCCAACCAATCACATCAAGCATTTACACATTGTTTTCTTCAAGGGGCATCTCCTCATGATACCCCTGTGCTTCATCCCCAGTTGGAATTCTTGACTCGGAGTAGTTCGGTTCTGGCCGAGGGAACAATAGCTTGAGCCGGAAAGCATCGACGCCATTCAAGTAGTATCTGAAGAGCCTCTTGGATTTAATAAATCCCAGACGTCCGTAAAGAGCAAGTGCTCCTTTATTTGTAACTTCGGCTTCCAAAGTGACCTTCACAAGATGAAGAAAGTACAATCACATTACTTTGTGGCAGATAAATCACATTCTTGGATTCTATTTGGTATAGAACTAGAACATTTAGTTGCTGCTCCAATAATCCCATATGATAAATTATGATAAATTTGAAAAGGAGACGAGGTGGAAATGTACATTGCAGATATGAGTGTATATGAAAAGGTGCTGTTTTACAATTTACACCTTTATTCTTAAGAACAGATACAAGAAAGTGGATACCATAGTAACCATACTATCACATGGAATGCATAAGAATGGAAACTATGTATCTTGCCACTTGTTGTGATACTCTATGCATCATGGAACTGAACACATGGAATGCATTGTGGATATGTATGTAAATATGTGTATATCGCTTAATTGTAAGATAGATAAAACCCACTATATCACAAGAAAATGCCCTTACTAAGTGGGGAGCATACCTCCTCACAACCAGATTCCATCATCACTTTAATTGACCTACTAACAAGTTCAGTTGCTGCAAAACGAACAAAGATACTTAGGGTGAGAGAATGAGCAGAAACTACCTAAGCATATGCATAAATCTTGAGGCATAATCTTGTTGGACATGTAAGATCTTCAAGAAAGCCTCAAAGATAAGATAAATACTTTGTAGTATTGGAGTTGGGGAACGCTATATATACACATACAGACATACCATGAGGCATTTCTTGAACACCAATTCAAAAGTCATACTTCGAATGAGATTTCTAAATTTGTCAATGTTGATTCGGGTTTATATTGCAATGTAACATCTGAAATACCATTCATAGGATAAAAATTAGCTTCGACTAACCAATGCCTTTGCCTCTGTAGGGATTGAGAACTACGAGCATGGCAATGTAGCCCCTAAAAGTATGGCGATGATCTCCCATCTTGCACACCACCGTACCCACACATTTCCCTTTATGAAATGCCTGTCGATTCAAATTACAAACAATCATTCCATCATTCAATTGAACATTTTGTTTGATTATACAAACCCTAATTAAGGCACTCACAAGGAAGGATAGATGGGGCCAGAGATAAACGAAGTATCTGTAGGTGAATATGGAATAGGGTTCACTCAGCTCTTGATCCACCAAATTCATAATCAGCGGAAGGTGGTGTTCGCCGCCGTAGCTCACGTACTCTATCTCCGAAGCCTCAAACTCCGCCTTCCCCTCCGCCATATGGACCTAACGCCGCCGTGTAGTCCGCCAATTTGGCTGCACTCCTATTCCATTGACGAACTCCTCGGACTCTCCAAAATACTGAACCAAAACTGTACCAAATTACCAAAACCGTTTTCGATTCAAGAAGATATTGGGTGAAGAAGTTATTTTTGATTGATTCATATTTCATAGGAACTAGGGTTTTTCTTTATTTATTTTTCTTTTTTCCTCTAATATATTTTGGCTAATTATTTATTAAAAAACTAAATAAAAATCGAGTTAATTTGATTATTAATTGATTGATTACATCAGAGTCGCACGTGCACACGATTTATAATAAAAATAGCGACTTTTGTTTTAGATACGAGACACTGGTCACAACAGAGGCCACGTAAACGGCAAACCCCGCGGCCACGGTCAAAGGGCTATGAACACTCACGATCTGATCTCTCTCAGATGTGCAAATCCCCCTTCGAAACATTTACTTCGATCGCAAAAAATTGTTTAAATTTTTATGATTGATGTGATTTATTTTTTAAAAAAGATTCTATAATTGTACTCTGTGTCAGATTGCAGCTTTGAGTGATCTGCAATCGGAAGAAAATGCTGCGAGTTGCTGCTCGGAGGCTCTCGTCATCCTTGTGGAGGCCTTCCAGCGCCACCGCCTCATCTGCCTCTGTTCCGAGACTCACAATCGGCAGAGACGACTGCGGAACCGATTCTTTCGGCTCCAGTCCTATTGATTCCCACTGGTTGCTTCATTTCACCACTAGAGGTCTGTTTCCTCTCTCTTATTCGCCCTCCATTTCGATAATTTTCTTTTAAAGATTCTGTTTTTGGTTAAACTAAGGTTCTGTTATCGGTAGGCTTATTAGGGTTCTATTGTTGTTTGGTTAATTTTCTGTCAGTTGAGGTTATGTTCAAGCAATGAAGTTAAAGCGGTTTCAATTTTAGCTATTTGTCACTAACTGTATTACTGTTCTCTTCAATTGTCCACCATTTATGTCATTCCATTAGCTTGATCTGCACCTATTATCCAGTTCAATGTTTTGCACTTTCATACTAACGAGCGACTGTTCTCCGTTTTGATTTTTATGCATACAAATTTACACTTTGGAACTGAATGTACATGTTTCTTGGCCTGGCTAGCATTGCCAAATATGATTGTGAGAAAATTTATGATTTGTTTTCGGGTAGTAGAGATGCTAACTACAGCTTATATGTACATTGACCAATTGTTATTGTCATAGCTCATTTTTCAGTAAATATGTTGTCTATATGCTGGTGTCCGTGCCCAATGTGTGTAATTTAAAAGTACAAAAGAAGCAGTAGTTTTTTCATCTTTGAATTAGGAGGGGGTTCAGATATATTCTAACAGAATAAACAGGACAAGTACTCCAACTCTCTCTGGTTCACTGGTTAGAAATGTTACTAGGATAACTTTAATGTCTTAAGCTAATTGTTGCACCCTCTTTGTTTGTTTATTCTATGTTTATGTGTTTCCTAATTTTCCTTCTTTTAGTTCTTTTCCTTTCGTCCTTTATAATGTATCATTTAAGGGAAATTAGAAACCCAAGTCAAGAGGTATTAATCCTTTGACACGAAATCTATTTAGATGAGCTTGGAATTAGTTTGGATAGTGTGCAAGGTATGTCTCTGATGCTGAAGTTGAATACACTGTATTTGACTAATAATGATATTTGATACCAAAGCTGCAGTTCTTTCTCATTGAACTAAAGGATATTGGAATCACTCAAAACTTGTATATCCACATCACTCAAGAACTTGTCGATGTGAGCGTGATTTAACAGTTTCCGATTTTTTGCTGCAGCATTGATGAATGATGTAAAATTGTGCTTGGTTTGAAGGGTTTTAAATGCAACCAATGTGGAGTAAATTTAAAAATCAACCAAATTCTTCAGAACTTCGTCGAAAATGAAAATGATGAATTCAAATATATCAATTGTAAGAACCGCCAATAGGTTTTATACTATAAACTTCAATCAGTCATCACATTTTCAACCCATACGCCACTTTAAATTATCAATTTTTTCTCTATAAAATTAAAACCAACTTAAACTTTTGGATTGTTCAGTTGTATGGTTTAGTGAATTATGAATACTCTAGGGAAGGCATGTGCTTCCAGTACTTTTGTCCGTTGAAAATTGGATATATTGCAATTTACTCTACATTAACTTCTTGCAATTAGTTATTAGAAAATTCAGCTTGTAATGTGAGAATCTGGTTTACTGGTTCCTCAGTTCTAAACATACCTTCCGGGATAAAGCTATCTCCACATATGCAAGTGATGATGGAGTTGCACAGTAGTTGTGTCATCATTTATGCACTATTATTTTTTTTAAAAGATCCAACTTATAGAAACAACTTGTTTCGTGCTCCTTCACTGATAACAATTTTGTTAGTGCAGGCTTTGCTTCTAATTCAATATCCCCAAAGGATGAAAAAAACTCTACTCCACAGGTCCCAGCAACAAAGGCTGCTATGAAAAATCCTACTTCAAATATAGTCTATGATGAGCACAACCATGAGCGGTACCCAATAGGTGATCCTAGTAAGCGGGCATTTGCCTATTTCGTCTTGACGGGTGGCCGATTTGTGTATGCTTCATTGCTCCGCCTTCTAGTTTTGAAGTTGATCCTCAGCATGTCAGCTAGTAAAGATGTTCTCGCCCTTGCTTCACTTGAGGTCGATCTTGCCAGCATTGAGCCTGGTACCACTGTGACGGTGAAATGGCGCGGAAAACCAGTCTTCATCAGGCGCCGAACTAAGGAAGATGTGAAGCTGGCTAACAGTGTCGATGTGGGATCTCTCCGGGACCCACAAGAAGACTCGGTGAGGGTGAAGGATCCCGAGTGGCTTGTAGTTATTGGAGTCTGCACACATTTGGGTTGCATTCCTTTACCGAATGCTGGTGATTTTGGAGGATGGTTTTGCCCCTGCCATGGATCTCATTACGATATATCCGGGAGAATACGGAAGGGTCCAGCTCCATACAATCTAGAAGTCCCCACCTATACTTTTTTGGAGGATAACAAACTATTGATTGGATGAGAGGTTACTATTTAATTTGTTTCTCCAGCACAGTGAGGGATCAAATCCAGCAACTCTTCACTCATCATCTTTTCAAGGAGAGTATCCATTAGGTAAAGCTCTTAATCTATATTGTTTAGTTTATCCTCTTTCTTCACCTTGTTTACTCTGGATGTACCTCAGCTGGCTGCTTATCCTGCCATCACTGAAAGTTGGAAACACAGGATGGACCTTTCTTTTGAGTGTGTATGTTGGTCTATGACTTTTGATGCAATAGCTTATTTGTTTATCTATGAAGAGGGCAAATGCACACGGTTATGTAGTTCTGTTTGAATTTTATTTTATTTTTTTAATTTCATGATTACTCATCTGATTATAACTGGGGAGAGAGAATGGTCAAGAATGTTTGACCAGCCAATGAATCGAGGATCAATTTCATGTAGGGGTGATGTTTTAAAATTTATCTAAAATGGGGAGGTGATTTTTTAATTTTTTTTTAAAAAATTGGGTGATTCTAACATGCACCTGATGAAACTGGGGTTTAATTGGTTTAAACTAGGATGTAGTGAGCGTTATTATTTTTTTTTATAATTTTAATTATTTTATTTTATATTGGAAATTAAATTAAAACATAATCTAATGGTTAAGATTGTTTGAGGATATATTTTTACATAGTTTTGAAAATCCAAAGCAGATTATCAAAGCTGCAACTAAACCTGCCTAAAGATAAACTAATGGAGTACTCCATAACATGAGGTTTCTCACTATTTCACAAGGAAAAATTACCGACTTAAAAAATCAATAAGCTCATTTTGTCAAAGTTTCAGTATATATACATAAAATTATAAAATACACTCCATTTTTTTATTATATTAAAGAACACTACTTTTAGATAATTCACGTCAAATGGTTTTTGTGCACATCCAAAAAGGTCAAATCATATCAATCGTAATAATTTGTTTTTCAACTTTTCTTTGTTTGAGTATTCTAGAAAAAAAGATCAAGTTAATTGCAGCCAATCACAACATAATTCATAGCAAGTAAATCTAATTATATTTAATAATTGTAGACCGGTTGACTCTAAACGTTAAGCAAAAGTAGTACTCAAATCCACCCCCCCCTAACGACGTAGTTTTGCAAATAAACAATGACACATTACTTAACTGTGCACAATAATAGATTCTAATGGTATAATATATATGAATATAAAATACAACTCCATAATTATAGATTGCTATGACATTTTAGATATATACAATTATAAGTATCAATTTTCACTACCACTTTTAGAGTCCCCATTTCCTATACTATACAAACCATTTTTTTTAGAATGGAAGAAAATATAAAGTGTAAAATAAATAATGTTATTGAAAGAGTATTACTAGTTTTGATTAGTGTATTTTGCCTAGTACAATTTATAAAGTACTCAAAATTTCACAAAATTTAATCATCAAACTTAGAAAGAAAGAAAAACGTAAACTATATAATACATTTATACTTATTAAATATTTAGATTGCAAAAAAGGTAAGCTATTTTTTCAATAAAAGAATCGGGCCAATATCCGACTTTCCACATTTCCAAATAGAAACAAAAAGAATATAAAACTTTTTAATGCAATTATAACTTAAACATAGTTGTCTTTCCGTACGTGTGCAACATTAAATAAATAGGACCCAATAAATAAAATTAATTACTAGTAACACTTTAAAAATTAAAACAGTGTCATTCGTATTCGTATTATTACCAAATAAATACGATTGCGGCTTCGGTTTTTCGTATTCGTATACCGTATAAGAATACGTATATCCTCCTACAGTCCTACGCGTATATTGGTCTTTCGCTTGTGGCATGATATAACCTATACGTATATGCCCCCCCACCCCACCCCCCCACGCCCCACTCGGATAACGCCCACACCCCTCTTTTTCCAATGACTTAAATATATTCTGTGTATACATGTGTGTGTTTTTCTATACTTTTACTCCACTAATTTGTTTTGCCAATTGATTGACGCCTCCGTTGAAGGTACTTGTTTCTTCTCCGTTTCTCTCTTCAATTTATTTAGGGCTTTTTGTTTTCACTCTTGATTTTTTTTGGTTTGTGAATTCCTTCTTTTTATTTTTCGTTTATTCTGCAACTTCTCCGAATTTGGTTTTGGATTATTGGGGTTAATTTGGGGGTTTGGGTTGCTTGTTTCTCTATCTATGCTGTTTTCCCTTTGATTATTCTTTCTATTCGCTGTTCCACGGTAAGTAATTGATTTTTTTTTTTGGGTTTTCCTTCATTCTAGAAACTAGTTGCGTTGAATTGTTCGTTTATTTGATAAAATGTTATACTTGCATGCAGGGTTCACCCTTGTTTTTGAAATTTTTGGAAAAGAATTGACTTTTATATGGTTTCAATGTGCTGCCCAATGGATGCTCGCTTGCGTTAATTCCCGGTTTGATTTTAGAAAGATTGTTGTTTTTCTTATCATTTTTTGAAGATAAAGTATGATGTATGATGTCGAACCAATTTTTCTACTTTGGGTTTTTACTCCGTGAATAATAGATGTTAGTTTCATTTAGAAGATTGGCTTAGGTACACTAGTTGATTGCGTCCGCCAATGCCTGAGTTTCTTAACTGTATTCATTGTACCTACACGGAATGTTAAATGTAAGCATGACTGTCATGAGATGGTAGTGTAGCTATTTATTTCAATTCTTGGATACAATTGTTTCTCATTGTCTTTATTTTCATTATTGATTCTGAATCTTCTTAAAATTGAAAGTTAGTTGGAGACTTGGACTTCATCTTAAGGGACGAATTTGGTTCTTTTCAGTTGTTTAAATTTGTCATCCAAGATTACAAATGGTGTTTTTGGGCCTTTCCTAAAGAGATTTTAAGTTGGCACAATGGCAGCTGATCAGCGGAAAAAGAAGCGAGCTAGTGCTTCCAGTTTGGTTGGTTGCACTTCTAGTGAAAAATATAGGGTAAATAAGAGGAAACTGCAAGCTCAGCAGCATGATTTGAACATGAGACCTAATATCTCACTCGAGTGGGATGGCAGGAAAAAGAGTGTAGTTTCTAAGAGGGAGCAGATTGGTATTGCACGAAGGCACTTGATTCCATTTATTGAACCAGGTCCTCGCAGTCAACAAATATTGGCTGATGTCTTCGTTGTACCTCAAGAGATTTTTGCACTCGAAAATCTCTTGGAGGTTCTCTCATATGAGGTAAAGTTTAATTGTTGATTTTCAGAAGGAACTTTTTATTCTTAAGGTAGTTTTCTTTTATTGAGGCTTATCTGTATACTTGGATTTATTGTAGGTCTGGGAGAGCCATCTGAATGACAGTGAAAGAAGTTTTCTTTCACAATTTCTACCTAAAGAACTGGAGCCAGATATGAATGCTCGAGACTTACTTTCTGGCTGTAACTTTAATTTTGGAAATCCTCTTATGAAATGGTAAGGGCTCCTCGCAATCTGTTTTTTTGACCATATATAGACTTGGTTGTGATTTGGTTCAAAACTGATCCATTTGCTAATTTGAAAGGTTTTTTAGTTTAGTTGTGTTTGTATGACCCTTTTTAGTTATGAATGAATTATGCATTAGATAGGTGTGGTAGCTCAAGCAGATGATAAAATTTGATAACTACAATTGAAATTTAAATGCCCATGAGTATTAGATGCCAGTTCAATAGTTAGGAAGTAGAGAATATTTAAATTAAATTTAAATTAAAAGGGAAAGTGGATTACCTAAAATGACTTGGACAGAAAGTGTATAAAAATCCATGTGATATTTAAATATAGTGAGAGCTTTTGATTGTTCATGATAAGATATGGTCACGTAGTGGAATAGATGCTTGGTTGTTGAACGTCTCCCAATTCCAGTTTCTGCCTTTGATTCTCTTAATGCATTTTTTGGCTCTCATTTTTTATATTTTTCTGCATGCAACTCCATTAAATGTTTTATTTTTTGATAGACGTCACTGCATAGATCCTACTTCATGATTGTAAGTGTAATAAAAGTGAGAAACAATGAAAGCCATCAAATATCAGATCAGCATGAACTTTCACCGATTCCACACACCTCAGTTCGACCTGTTTTTTTAGAATACTAGGGTGTGTGTCTAGTATGCTTCTATCACATAGCAGTCTAATGAGTTTACCATTGGTAATGCTTTTTTGAAATTTCTTTGTCATTCGTTATTGCTAATTAATTTTTGATCAACTCTACTGCATTCATTGTTTTCTAAACTTGTTCATTCAATTTCTCTTCTAGAGAGGAGATATTGGTTAATGCATTGCTCTCATAAAATGCTCCACACTGTGTCCTGGTTGGCAACTTGGTTTTGTTTACTTATATAGGAAATGAGAATGTTCACTAAATGCTCTTTATCTTTGAATTTTTTCCAATTCTGATAAGTAGGTTGAAATTCCTCTAAGTTTAAGTGGTCGAATTTTTCACTGTTGATGTAGGAGTGCTTCTCTTTGTTCTGGGGAGCTTCATCCTGATAATGTGGTTAACAAGGAGCAGTCTCTGAAAACAATGAAGAAGGCATACTATTCCAATTTAGAGAAGTATCACAATGAGTATGTAATGTTATGTTTTATCAGTTCTTATTGATGCCGTACATTGCAACTTATTGTTGTGTCTTTGCTTTGAGTTGTTACATCACCAACTTTGTTATCTTCTGCCAGTATGATTGAGAATCTGCAAATGTGGATGGAAAATTGGTCTAGTCGCAAGGATCTTGAAGTGGACATGATGCGGAATACTTGGAGGTATTGCATTCTTTTCTGGACTTATTTTTCACTACTTTAATCCATATTCTTCTCTTCACACGAAAGTGTACATGATGATCTGCGAAGTTCTCAGAAATGATCTTTTTGTATGTTTAAATTATGTATATTATCCGATTTGTGTTTACTGTGACAATCTTAAATGATATTTGGTTTTAAAGCTCTGCATAATTTGCTAGAGTACACACACACTTTGATATTAGGTTATCTTGTGCATATGTTTTGGGCAATAAGCCTCAGCCAAACTTATATGCTCATAATTGAATCTATTTAAACAACAAATTTCTTTTATAGCATATCTGCTTTATGTTTCCTGAACTATAGTTGTCTATAATCTCCGATCTGTCAGTGAATTGTTATTTGTTATTATTATGAGCAATGTTCTATAATTTGATCTTGTTAAGTCGTACCCTCGAATTATGGATGCAGTTTGCATCTTGTTAGTCGTTTATACATACCATATACTGTATTTTCATGTGTTCTATCATGTGTAAACCCTTCTAATTCATACACTCACATGTTATATGTAGTTCCAAGAAGCATGGTGAGGGAAGTATCCCACCATCTGGTGCTGAAGAGAACCTTGTTGGCTCACCAGATTCTGGTTCTTGGGCTAATTCTGATATAGCTTACAGTAGCGAGAACCAAAACATGGGAACCATACGTGGAGAATCTCAAGAAAGGTAATGCTGCTCATTTTAGGATCTTGATAGATGTGGTTATCTCTATATTTCTAATAGCTTGTGTGACAGTGAACTGATGCGCTTCATTAATGATTTACTTTTCATGGAAAAACTTTGAAAATGGTTTTGCATGCTGTAATATGCAGAAGAGATGTCTTGAAAAAGATGTCTGATGGTACCTCCATTGGGTTAAAGGTGGTGGCTGGTGCACCTAAAAAAGTAGAGAAGATACGCAAGTGGAATATCCAGCACAATGATGGAGCCAAGTATATGTCCTATATAAAGGTTCTTTGACACATCACATGATTGACTTGCTATTTTGATCATTTGTATTGTATCTTGGTACAATTGTTAACTTTCACTATATTTTTATAACAATCTTACTGGAGAACCATTATTATATCCCTTAGCTATAAGCTATGTTAGTTGAAATAATTTCTTTTGCAGTTTGCCTTTGATCTGGTTTTTACCTGGCATTTTGTGATTGACCTATGACCCAATGCTTCATTTGGGAGGTCATATTCCATGCAATTGTTTTGTAACTAGGCTTCACTGCATTTGGTTCTGCAGGTTAGCAGGGAACAGCATGAGCGTGTTAAAAGCAGCATGAAGCATGCTGGCAATAGCATTCAGCCAAGGTCTTTGAATAATTTTTTGGGTAGTTTTGATGCTCTAAACGTGCAACCATTTGCAAGGTTTGAGGAAGAAGAAAGTAAAAGGCTGCATGAATACTGGTTAGTCATTGCATTTTGTGTTATTTTTAATTAAACTGAGAAGCTGTGTGAAATCATACCTTATGTTAAGATGTTTATGTCTCATCTCAGGTTGAAAATGGTTACTAATGATATCCCAGAAGGCTTTGCTGATCGGAGAGTGAGGCAAAAGCAGAGACGAGAACTAAAAGAGTCCCTAGGTGAAGAAATAGGACGGAAAGTGCAGCTGCAGGAGGTTTGATGTCTTTTGTTATAATTTTCTAGACCAAGTAAATTTGTTTCAATTTTTGCTCTTTCCTACTTGGGAGTTGTGTATTGCTGCAATTTTTTGAATCATTACTCTTCTGCAGACTGCTCTGGATGGGGAGGAAGAGGGCTCTAGGAATAATCTAATCGAGCTCTCAGATGATGGTGAAGAAGAAAGTCCACCTTCCAGTCCAATTGAGGTTTATTAGCAGTCTGCATTTCATTCATATTTGGACAGTGGATACGGGATAGTATATATATTGTAGTTTCTTCCAGAATATGATTTGTATACTTAATTGCGTTTCAATTGTATTCTTGAAATGACCATTGTAGCATCCTCTCTTACTGTGGACTTCTTAAATTCTCAATTTATGGTCAGGGTGTGGAGAATGAGCAAAGTGATAGCTTGCTTGAGGAGCAGAAGGATAATGAAGTGACAATTCACGAAATGGCGACAGGTTTAGAGGTTGATTTTGCTGTTTGTTCTGTTTTTGGTTGCTGATGTTTGGTTTTTTAACGTGCTTCTTTAAGCTGTGCGATGAAGTAGAAAATTTTGTTCTTTGTTGTGATGAAGTTCTGGAGCTGAATTTACTTTCTTCTGGGCTTCTCCTTTGTTTGTCAGGAAAAGGAGGAAATTAGAAGCGACTCCATGTTTAAAGATCGAGTAGATGATGATACTGTAATTATTGAAGATGAAGATGAACCTGACCATATTTTCATTCAGGATCAAAGTGAACATCAGGTTTCTTCACTTAATAATAGCCCTAGGAGCACTATGATAACGTCATCTAGCCCAGGTTTTCTTCAGGATCAGCATCAGCAGCAAATCAGTTCACTCGATAGTAGTCGCCATACAAATTCCATGGAGATGGAATCTCATAGTGATAGTGGAAGTGCAAAGCTCGAAGATCCTCCTATCGTTTCTGGTTACTCAGGAAATATGAAGCACGTTGATATTCCTCTCAGTCAGGGGAATCCTCTCCCATCTTCAAGTGATGTTTGGCCGGTGGGTGATGTTCATGGTTCTTATTATCAATCTACAACCGCAAATGCTGGATACGCCTCTGCTCAAGAGTTGTCGATCGTTCATCCACAATTTATACCAGAAGTTGGGAAGAATATGCTGCATAGACAAGCAGATGATTTGTCTTTCTTCAGTTCTTACTCAAACCAAGACCGAAGCGAACTGCTTCATTCTCTTTTTAAGGGGCCGAATAATTTACCATTCCATCAGCCTCAAAAGCATTCGGGTTTAGAGTTCCAACCTGTGAATGATCTTGTGATGGAGGCACCTCATTTTGCTGGACATTACAGAGAACATACTCATCCATCACTTCCCCTGGACCCGAGGCAAAAGAGACTCAATGATCTCTATGTGCATCAGAATGTTCACGAGAATATGTATTCTGGTGGTCGTTTCACTATGCCAAGGCATGAAGATGTGCCGGTAAGTATTCATGAATGGGCAACGGTCAACAGTGTAAGAATGCCAGCTCCCTCACACCCTCATTTGAGCAGTGGGGAGCTGAGTCAACACTGGTACACTGGTGAAAATGGAAACCGGGATGGATGGCCTTCAATCGAGCCTGTTGGCGTGAACCATAGCCTTAACAGTGGAAGTAACTCAGATCAAACCTTGTTCAGTGTCCTATCTGAATGTAATGAACTACCTCGAATGAGCTATGACACGATGGGCTCCACTGAACGATTAATCCAGGCTGGAGCTTACGGTGGGATCGTTGGAGGGATTTCCTCAAGCAGCAATTTCTTGCAACAATCACCCAATCCACTCAATTACTTGAGTGGCAGTGAGCCTTCTTCTGGTATCAAGATCAATAACCTATCATGGATGGGAATGCCTCAGCAGAACTCCAGCATACAAGACTCCATCGGCAAACCATTCTTGAGATCGTGGAACCAACGGTAACAACAACGCACGGGCATCCAAGCTGGGTCGAATCAACAAGATGGAAACTCCATGGAGAACTCAAGGCAACCTTCTCCTGTCGGTTGGACGTCAAGCGTTGCAGAAAATACAACAGGGAGCTATAACTCATTGAACGCACCTGGATCGTGTAAGAATAATATTATTTTTGGTGATTCTGGAATTTTGGTCTATATTTTGAAGTGCTAAAGCCAAAATGTGGGACATTGTACATACATAGAGCCAAATCTTATGCCATGTATATTAAGTAGGGGAGATGGCCTAAGTTGTGGGGTAGTAGGGATATATGCATACACAGGAGATGGGTGAAATTTTATTTTGATGCTCTTTTTTACTCAGATATCTATTTTGGTTGGGAAAGGCAACACCACCATTTGTGTTTTTGCAGGCGCGGGCCGGGTCGGGCCGAGTTCATACAAAACATAAATAATTTTTTACAAAACGTGAAACCTAAAAATTGCCTGTGATTTCACTTCTCTCATACCTGACTATTTATTGTTTATTATAAAGAGAAAAAAGAATAAAGTTTTCTATGGTCTTTGGAGATTATGCAATGTTATATTTCGTATAGTTGAATGAATGCAGAATTGTATCACCAACAAGATTTGTATTATTGAGTTATATGCTTTGTTTCATTTTCCTGAATTTTAATCACTCAGAGGTTGAATTTAAAGTTGAATAATGTTCTGTGACAAAATTTCTTGGGAGATGGTATTGTAAGGTGTTAAAGCATATTGTTAGGATACTGTCTCTAAAAGAATGTGTGGTATATTTTTTAACTTGAAAAAAAAAGTGATAATTAATTTACCTTCTTAGCTATTGATAATCCTACTATCTTCATCTTATCTGTACATTTTCGAAACTTATATATTCGCTCTTAAAATTCATAAATTCATTTAAAAATAAATAGAAACGCGATATTATATTATAATGCTTACACGAGTGACGATTATGTCGACTCAATTTTTTAAATTACTTGATACAGTCATTCACGTTACAATCAAGCACCAGCAGTCATACTATATTTTTATAGATTATCAGTTAAAAGGGTGTGACAATCAGGGGCGGATCCAGGATTTAAAAACTGGAGTACGATATATAACTATAAAAATACTCCTTCCGTGGTCATTTGCTTTTTGTGCGTATATTAAAGAGTATTATTATTTTATGTGTTGTGCGTAATTGTATTAGTAGTGAGTAGTGGGTCACATGTGAGGCCTTTTTACTAAAACTAAAAAATGGGGACATTAGGATGGGACGCCCAATATAATAAAATAGGAACCTTTCGGTGAGACAGATGGAGTTTTATAAATTTACAATTAAATTTGGGTAACAAACGATTGAGGAAAATTTAAATGATTTAATCTAACATAGACATTAATATGTTATATATATACATGAATGAAGAAATACCAAGGTTAAAATAAAATAAAAAATATATAAAAAAAGATGTAGTATAACCTTAAAAAAACATGTTTGATATATAAAATAAGATAATTAAAATAAAAATGTAGAAAAATAATACAAATATAAATAGAGAAAAGGATTAAAACATAAAAAAATTATAAAAGTAATATAAAAGTACAATAAATAAATAAATAAATAAAAAGGATAAAAGGATCAAATAAAATAGTTAAAAAAATATAAAGAAAAGGATTAAAAGAAAGTCAGCATCTTGGTTCGAACTCCCAACCTCAGGTGGAAAAAGTGCGCCCCCAGCCACCAAGCTATTGATAATTTAGTTTATCATATGCTATATCTATACTATTTATTTTCAAATTTGGGGGGTACAGCTGTACCCCCATGTACCTTAACTAGATCCGCCTCTGAGTGACAATGTGTAATCAACTTGGTGGCAAAGCAATTGAGATACCATCTTAATCCATTTTTATTTAAAAATAGAAATATATATAAATAAAAAAGAAATACTAATTGGCGAAGTTCTGTGTCCACTCAGGTGAAAGGATCTAGGTTCATAAATAATTTAATAAAAATATACTTCTTAAAAAACAAAAGTATTATTGACATCTTTAATAAAAAATAATCCCTAATGAAATTTTAAATTCTTTTTGCACCAATAGCAAGAGACCAACCCATACTAATTAGTACGTTATTAATAGTGCCTAATTAATTAGGGTTGTTAATCGTAACTCTAATTAAACAGTTTCTATTGATACTCTCTCTTAACTGGAACGTTATAATATAGGGCTCTCTCTCTCTCTCTCTCTCTCTCGATTACAAACAACGGAACTGAAAAAAACAACAGTAATTATTCTGCAGGCGCTTCGAGATGCCGACAACGGAAGAGGAAAAGATGATTACGAAGAAAAACAACAGAGAAGTCATCCGCTTGGAGCGAGAATCTGTGATTCCAATTCTCAAGCCGAGGCTCACCGTGCACTTAGCCAACCTCATAGGTAACAATTCTCTGCAATTTCTCTACAGATTTACTCATTTCTTTTACCTTTTAGGATGATCCTCCAAACCTCCCGTGTTTTCGCCTCTTACTGTAATCATCATTTACCTTTCAACCACATTGTTGCTCTATTCTCATTCTTTGAGGTTGGATTCTGTTAAATTCAATCATGCTTGTTCTATGTATATATATTTTAAATGTAGAGGAAGAATTGGATTCCCTGTGTAAATTTTTTACTTTCAATCGACATTTTGAAATTGGAATAATTTTCAACTGAAACCTGGGTTGTTACAATTTTTACACCAATTTTAGGATTATGGTGAGATAAGAAAGAAAATGATAGGGAACAATATTGGGCGTGCATGTGACTTTGTAAAACTCATTTTCCACCAAAGTGCGGAGAAATTAGAGGAATTCCTGTTTTGTCATAAAAGGAATGGTGTTGAATGTGAAGTTAAGATGATTTGGTGTTATAGTTTTGGTAGGGAAAGAAATGAAAATTCTAGGGGAATCAATGCTGGTTATTTGGTTTCTTGGTGAGTGCAAACTGCAACGAAAATGAAAACATGAGGGACATCTGTAATTATGGAGAATTCTTTTTTGTTTCACTTGTTCTCCAACCATTCACCACCTTCCTCTTCCTCCTCGTTTTTAGGAGAACAATTCACTACCTGCGTCCTCATTTTTTTTCCTTGTTGTTTCTTTGATTTTGACACTTCCATTTCCTTATCAGTTTTCTTTCAGTAAAAAAAAAAAAAAGAAGTGTGAACATGCTATTCAGTTTATTTGACTCGGGAGAAATTGTCTCCAACATTCATTTCACTCCTGAAATTTTCTATTACCTTAATCATGAGGTTTTCTTGACATGTACGTCATGCAGAACACAGTTCTGATCGGGCAGAGTTTTTGAAACTCTGCAAGAGAGTGGAATACACAATTCGAGCTTGGTACATGTTGCAGTTTGAGGACCTCATGGTAAATCCTTTTCTTGTCAAGTATATTTTAGTAAAATCTATACATTCCTTAGTACAGGTTAGATTTATTATAGTGAATTTTTACATCTGGTTGTTTGGAATGAATGTGACTACAGCAACTGTACTCCCTTTTTGATCCTGTCCATGGAAGTCAGAAATTGCAGCAGCAGAACTTATCTTCGGATGAAATTGATGTTCTTGAACAAAATTTCTTAAGATATCTGTTTCAGGTAAATTATTTGACTTCCACTACTGTTACGTTTGGCCTGCAACCAAATTCTGTAATATTTGCGGACTTGTGAACTCACTGAAAGATTAAACTTTTAACTAGACACACAGAGTATGCAGCAGTTGATTTCTGGTTATGAGTTTGTTCCACTATTAGGTTTCCGGTCTTCTCTTCCTTTGGTTAGATAGCTGAGAACACTGGGTTGAAGCATAACAATTGCCTTTTAGGTCTCCCTTTATTTCCTTTTTCTTGTTATCACTTCTTCTTTGTAAAATATTTTATCTTATTCTGCAGATTATGGAGAAAAGTAATTTTAAGATAGCCACAGATGAAGAAATTGAAGTTGCTCAATCAGGACAGTATCTCCTTAATCTTCCCATTACAGTGGATGAATCCAAGGTACAGTGGTTAAATGCATTTATCTTAATACTACCATTCCTTCCACATGTGACATCAATTTTGTTCTTATAAGTATTTCTGCTAAACGTAGCTTGATAATAAGCTTTTGAAGAAGTTTTTTGAATCACATCCTCGTGAGAACCTCCCAGATTTTGCGGATAAGGTAATTTTATCTCTCTGATGAATATTATTCCTTCTTTTTAAAAAAAAAAAAATTCTTTTTCCATGTATTTTATAAATATTTCCAAGATCATCCAACTGGTAATTGACATTTTACATTCTTTATAAAAATTGAGTAATCCACAAGTATCATATGAAGGAGTGAAGTTCTGTGATCTAGATTCTTTTTGCATCATATAAATAGTATGAAGTTTGTTTCAATTATTCTACTTGTTCTTTTATCCCCTTCAGTATGTAATTTTCCGGCGTGGGATTGGCATTGATAAGACAACTGATTACTTTGTCATGGAGAAAGTAGATGCATTAATTGGACGCTTGTGGGCATGGATTATGAGAAAGACCAGGTGAGTACCATTCTGTTGCCTGAAAAAGTTTATCTTGAGTCGAGCGTTAGACACGAGTATGTCTGAATCATGATTATCCGCTTGTATATCAAACTCTTCTAGCTTCTTATTCCTCCTTTTTTGCTCATAAAGTTAGTGCTGTCCTTTCTCTCATGCCCTTTTACTTTATGACTTTAATGAATCAGTCTTTTATTATCAGGTTAGAGAAGGTTTTTTCAAGGAGGTCAATTTCAAGGAAGAGGGATCCTAAAAAAGATGATGAATTTGTCTCTGAAGTAGAAGATGATGGATTATATGTTGAGCGTATTCGTCTTGAGAAGTTGGAGCTCAGGTTTTTGGCATATGTTGTAATTATTCTTGTGATCTTATATACTTTCGTTTTTATTTAGCATTGTGCTCTGCATTAACAATCTGTTTAAATTATTAGTTTCTTTAATTTGCTAAAAGTCATTTTCATGCCTCAAGATGTTATCTGATCTATACCTTAGTGTATCTTTTAGATATTTTCTAGTCCAATTGAACACGACTGTTGGTAATTATTGTCACTCTGATTTAGCTTGATCATGGAAGTGTGCACACATTTAAAGTTTAAATGGACAATCTAAACTATTTGTTGCTTGAATTGCGAATCATAATCATGTGCTTCAATTACAAAATTTCACCCTCACTTGCACCAATCATATGTTAACTTGTGAGCATTATGAATATGGGCAAAGCCACTCTGAAGTTAGGCTTAAATTATGTCACCAAGTAGTTTTACTAAGCATGTTAGTTTTTATATGCTTTACTGATAATATAATGTTGCTGTTGACTAATGCTGTCTTGCCAATGTCTTGTCGTATTGCTTCAGTTTCCGCAATCTGTTGAGCAACACTACAATTCAAGAACCCACCTTTGATAGGATTATTGTTGTCTACAGGTAACACCTATCATTTAATTAAATATGATTGCATGTCTGTAACAACATTACTCTGTTACTCTTGTATTATTACTATTTTTTTTCCAATTATTGTCATTCACATTTTGTTAAAACAATATTTATTGTTTAATAGAAACCACACAAGTACAGTGGGTTGAGGATCCCTATTGTTATGAGTTTACCGAGTTTTACTTGCATTTAGAAAGTGTTTGCTTAAAGGATTTTGGAGATGTAAATGAACTTCTGGCAGATATATCTGTAAGGCACTGCATATTGACTGAGAAAAGTTAAAACTACCAATTGTGATTGGAATGAATTCCCTTGGCTACTTTTCACCCCTGTTCTCTTAGGCATAAAAAAATTCAATGTTTCCTGTTTTCTTCAAACATGATTGAAGGTTAACAGACTATGGTGTCTGTGCAGGCGGTCAAGTTCTCGCAAAAAAGGAGAACGAGAAGAACGAGGCATATATGTGAAGCATTTCAAAAACATCCCCATGGCTGATATGGAAATTGTCCTTGTGGGCTTACTCAACCTCTACCTTTCTCAATTTAATTTTATTTCCGCAATAGAATATCTTTCATTTTGTTTGTGCTTAGCACACCTTAAACTTTCTATTTCCTGTTATAGCCAGAGAAAAAAAATCCGAGTTTAACTCCGATGGATTGGGTTAAATTTCTTGTATCTGCAGTAGTTGGACTGGTTAACTTCTTCTCCTTAATTATCTTTCTTGCACTTGAGTCACTTTTTTATTTTCAAATATATGTTTTATATATATAACATATACTTGTTTGGTGTGGACTCTCAGGTTGCAGTTGTAGGATCTGTTGAAATGCCTAAAGCTGACCTCTGGGTCATGTTTGCTATTCTTTCTACGGTGGTTGGTTATTGCGCTAAGATTTACTTCACGTTAAGTGTTTCTTCCCTTGTGATTAATTTGTTTAAATGCATGCAATTTATTGGAAATTTTTGGACTGCATTACCTATGAGTAAAACCACATTATATTTAAATTTATTCCTCAGTTAACAGATTTCCACATCCAGAACTGTCTTCGGCGAACATTGCATCTCTTGGATTATATAGTTTATAGCCACCACACTTATAGCCAATATTGTCATGCTTTGTCCTTTTCTGTTCTGGAATTTGTCCACAATAAACTGATCCAAATGCATCATGAGTTCCACCATGTTGCATGTATTGTATGCTACTTTTTTTCTCATTCCTGGTGCTATTCTTATGTGCCAGTTTGATTTTTGGTTTATGCATGATTTGCCAGCTAAATCAGACTATCACAATCAATCAGGCTCATAATAATTCTCTTTATCCTTTCTGAACTCTTCAATTTTTCTGATTCTGATTATTGAAATTCTCTTGCTTTTATGATTATCTATTTGGTTGTTTGTAGTACCAATAATGTTTCTATATTTGGCAGGTTTCAGCAAAATATGGCTACATATCAGAACTTAATCACACAATCAATGTATGACAAGCAATTAGATAGTGGAAGGGGCACTCTCCTTCACTTGTGTGACGATGTGATTCAACAAGAGGTATGTAAGATAACTCTTTAATTTTAATTCCTAGTTTAGCAGACATCCTTTACTTAGACAGCTCATTTTCTCGCCGTCCTTTTAGGGTAATATATACGCATGAAACAAATTTGTTGTTCAAATATGTCACACCCCAATTTTATTTTATTAGATAGGTTTATACACAAAATTCTTTAATGAGAGTCCTTTTAGAAGGAGTATGACCAAACACCCAAATAAATAAATAAACAATGATAAAATAATAATTTAAAATAAATTTACTATAAATTTCTAATACTATGAACACGGTATACTCACAGTATACCTGTTTGAGGGATATCTACAAATTAAAAAAATCAAATTGTGGGAAGGCAGGAGACACATTAATTAAATTAGTAACTAATTGAAAGTTTAAGACAAAATGTTTTTTTTTTTAAATAATATTAATGGTAGACTCACAAGTCACAACTCCAACAGTAACCAATAAAATTTGACCTCAATACCATTCCATGCCACTGTACAATGGAATAATAAAATATTGTGCATGCTTTTAAATAGACAACTAATTAACTAAACATCATGATTAATCAAACTGTACACGTGAAGATGCATTAGAAATAGTAGAGTGTAAATTACTAAATATTTCAAAATCTCAATTAGAAACTGAAATATAAATATAAAATTCCAGATTTATTCATTAAATTTTATTCACTCCCTCTTGCCATCACACACATCCGCGCCGATAGCACGCCGATAGCGCAAGGGGATAAAATGGTGATAAAATGGCGAGTAAGCAAACCACATCTCAGTGGAAACCATGTCACTGTCATGAACTAAATAGTCTCATACATGAAAATTTAAGTACTCACATATTGAATCTTAATATACTATCTCATACTGAATATTAACATGATAGTAAGGCACATTTCGGTCCGTACCCATAACACATATATGATTAGACATTTCGATTCGTTTCCCGTAACATTTGGTAGGGCACGGTCCAATACCCATCACATATATATGATAAGACATCATGATTCGTTATCCGTAATATTGGTACATCATGATTCGTTATCCGTAATATTGGTAGGGCATCATTACTGTCCAAACCCGTATTGCGTATAAATCATATCTTATAATCTCATTCATAAATCATATCTCATAATCTTATTCATATCATGACATAAATTAACACATAATGCGAAAATTTAATAAACAACAGTACGTAAATTCCCACCTTAAACCTTGACGTAATGACCTTGACGTAATGAAATTGATTCGTACTCTAGAAGAGTTGATCCAAAATCTCCTTTGAGGCCTCTCTCTCTCTTACAACGGCTGTGTGTGTGAAACTTGGTGAGGGGAGAAATATAATACGGTGTATATTTAAGCCTTTTTTTTTTTTTTTTTTTTTGCAAATCCTAGCTAATTAGGGTTGTAATTGATTAGGAAAACTTTCCTTCTATAAAATGCTTAATTAGGAAGAAAATAATACTCCAGCTTTAAGGGATTTGATAGGCAATAAAATTGATTTTAAGAAGATATATTGAAAAATACTGCAGGGAAGACTTACCCTTTTTTTATGAGATCACCCTCGAAATATGAATTAGGAAATAAATCTCAAATTTAGAAGGCTGTACTGTCTGTTATGATGGGCTTTAAAATGACTTCCAGAAAGAAATTATTTTGGGCTTAGAAGAAATATTGGGCCAATAATAATAACGTGAATAAGCTCTAATTTTTTGGGTGTTACAAAATAACTATTGCATATTACTATTCACGTTCTCTCCTTATCAGCAAGCATGAACACAAATTAGTAGAGATGTTGATATTCGATAATTGAAAGTATACCATTAGATTGCATGCCATTTAATGTGAATACCATTTACGAATCAATTAACTTCCAACTCCTAATGCCGTATTACATATGTGCAGGTGAAGGAGGTTATAATTTCCTTCTTCATATTGATGGAACAAGGGAAAGCTACCCTGGAGGTATGCAGACATGTAGATACTTCATGAATTTAACTCAGCTTTTCACGATGCATTGAACCTCAGTAACGCTTCTTTTGTTCTACAAAATGTGATATGAATTCTGATATTCTAATAATGTAAAAATAGGATCTTGACAAGCAATGTGAAGAATTAATACAAGATGAATTTGGTGAACACTGCAATTTTGATGTTGATGATGCAGTACACAAATTGGAGAAATTGGGCATAGTTGGTCGGGTAAGACACGAATCTTTTGCTTCATCCCAAGGTTTATGTTCTGTTAGATATATCTGCTATCTGACATACAGTCACTTCGGCACGAATTTGAATCTAACCCATCTCTACTTATGGTATTCAGGATTCTATCGGACGATATTTCTGCGTTGGCCTAAAACGCGCTAATGAGATCATCGGCACAACTACTGAGGAACTTGTCCTCAAGGCTAAACAAGGTTCTGGCAATGCTTGATTTATTATTCATTATACATATATAAACAGGTTCTCTCATTTAGTGTAGCAGTTTCATCTTCTTCTTGTTAATTGATATCTGTTTAATTTGTTCATGTACATAAAAAACAGCAGCATGATTGCCTTCATTTTGTCCAGACTCTAAACTGTATTTGATGATACTGCAGTGTGATTCGTTCAAGAAAATGGATTTTCTTTATTCTTACATATTAAAACATGCATGTTGGACTAATTAATAATATTGTATCTAAATTAGAATATCTGGATTAATTCAGCATCTAAACCTGTTTTTTTTTTTCCTTAAAACATTTAATCATCTCATATTCTTCTTGATTTACATCGGGCCCACCGAATCCTAATCCCATAACTTTCAGGGGGTATTTATGCCATTCCAGTGGTAACTTTAATGTCAATAATGAAGAATCTTTTGCTAATTGTAATAAATTCTTGTCTGTTTTCATTTCAATTCAATAGGTTAACATCACTTGTCCTTTCTATGACTAGCATATTGTATTAGTATCTAATACTTTGTCTTGTTTGATGATTCTAGCTTCACACTGTTGGCTGGGCACTTCTTGCTGCCTTTACTATGCAAAAATTCTCATCTCACCAATTACTTAATTTTTTTCTACATATTTTTTACAAAGAAAAAACATATATACTCAGTATAAATATAATATCGACTTTTTAAAATTCCAACTCTAAACGTGTTTAATGGGGTATAAATTTTGGTAAGAAAGGAAAATGGATTCTTTTATCGACTTAGATTTGACAAATGTACAGATAAAATTAACCTAATTATAAACATCCTAAATCGATGGATAAACCCTAATTTCATGATTTCGTATCATTATTTCAAAGTCTTTTCTGTATTCTTAAGATGAGAATTTGCCCAAGAAATGGGAGAATATCCAAGGGTAAAAAATCTCTTTGTAAGATCAAAAGTTGGAGGAGACAATAGATTTAAGTTCAAATAAACTTTGCTATAATATTAACAATATATAGAAACTTGTTATTACAAGGACCAACAAAAATGAAGAAGAAAAAAAATTAAAAAATAACCTAACTGTTCTTTATACAATTATCAAACAGCTGGATAAAATAACTCTTTGCTTTGGTGTTTCAGCTCAGGTATATTTTCCATGACACAAACTTTAAAAGAGATGTGATTCAAACTCTCTCTCTATCTCTCTACACTCTTGTTTATTTCGAAGCAGTAAAAAGCTTGCTTCCTAGCATTACAACTGGGGTCCCTTCTCCCATGATTGTTGTTAAGCTCATTTCTTTCTCGAGAATTCGTTCGAGCTCCATCACCACGTATGTAATCGGTGGGCGCCTCTCGCTTGACGGATTCACACAGTGCACCAACAATCGCATGAACTCGTCCATCCCTTCTGTTGTATAACTATTTCGCAGTCTCTGATCGATGATGGTTGATATGCTGCCAGCTTCCTGGAGATTTTGCACCTGTAGTCACAAATGTAAATCTGCATTTGTTATCCATAGATATGATTTTAAGGGGGTTTTTAAGATGCTACACTCGGTGAAGTACATCCTACATAGCACATCAACTATCCAAAATCACAAAACAAATGCGTAGTGTGTTATGTGAATCGAAGATAACTATTACATTCTACGTGTTTTACAGGTGTAACACATTTGCAGGACTTGTCATGCACAACGATACACAGTTCAACTGATTTTGGCAAAATTATTGGTCAAAATTGCACCAAATTAACGAACTGTGATGTTCAGTTAGAAGAGTGACACGTAGTAGGGAGAAATGCTTTACACGATTGTCCTTAAGTTTATGCTTTTCCTGAGGGTCTACTATGTCTCCTTTATCCTAAGTGTCACTCATCCAACTGTATGACACAAAAAACGTAACACCAAAGTGTAACGAGACATTCAAACTAATTAGCCAATATGGTTAACTTTACAGTCTTGATAGCATAAAAGAGAAAATGTAGCAGATATGTATTAAGAAGGCCATACCCAATCAACCAGATTCTGATTGGCATCCGAAGATAGTAGCTCGTTCGCTTCCCGTCCACTTACTAACTCCAAAAGAAACACCCCAAAACTGTAAACATCACTTTTGTCAGAAAACCTTCTGAATTCTCTGACCCTGCATAAGCAGATGAGAATACGATTAATATCCATCGGATGGATCCTCAAATTATTAGCCAAATAGCACGTGTAGTACTCTGGAGCAAGGAAAATCTCATCAGCTGATACTTGAGAAGATGTCCCTGCATACTCAAATCGCCCAAGAAAATTGCGTACCCCAGCATCCGCTACTTTAGGTATCAAAGTCTCGTCCACGAGAACGTTTGCTGTTTTGAAATCCTTATGTATCAATCTGGGACTGAGGGAGTGTAGGTAAGCCAAACCTTCGCGTACAGAGATAAGAGTATCGATGAGAAGGCACAATTTAGTTCGTAACAGAAGTAACAATTAGCAGAGACCATATTGAGGGATCGCGAAACCTTATACAAGTGTTTGTTTAGCCATCTTTGATATGTTATTTGTTTTTATTTTTTTCCAGTGTAAGACAAGATGAACTAATACCAGGGAAGCCATAAATGCTCACTGGTTTTGCAGATGATCACCTTTAGCTACACCAACAGCTATAGTAAGCCTCTGTTTGAATTCAAGCTTTTCCTGTGAAACCTGACCAGCACCTGAAATCAAGACATGGGGGAAATAAGATGCATTCGCGGAGATCATAGATAGTACCGGGGGGGGGGGGGGGGGGGGGGGGGGGGGAACAAACATATGAACCTATTACAAACATACATAACAGGTCATGTGGTTCAACAAAGGTATAAACTTTGTTAAAAGTGTAGCATCTCAGAGAAATTAAGGCTGCCGTATTTGATCGACTTGGTTAAATAAATCCAGTAACACCCATGCATGCACAGAAGACACAGAGAAGGAATGAAGGAAAATTGATTACCATACAAGTGAACAGAAACACTCCCATTAGGTATGTACTCATAGACAAGAATTTGTTGATCATTTTCCTGGCAATAACCTAAAAGGGTGACCAGATTTCGGTGTTGAATAGACGAAAGATATCGGACCTGATAAGAAACAAACCTCAAACTCAGTCTCCATCCATAATTACTGAAAACTTAAAAACACATTGTAATAATGAATTTGCTGCCAATTTATGTCAGTCCAACATTCCATCTATGAAATAGACATGCAAGGGTATCTCTTACATGGATGTCTTTGGTTTAAAACTTAACCAGAGCAAAATGATAATGCATTACTGAAAAATGACACCTTGCATTTAGATTTCAGTTCCTGATTGTATCTTAAATGTATGGGAAGCAAGACGAGATCTTCTTTCGGTTAACTAATAATAATTTCATGACATAACAGAGATACCTCATCAACGAACTCTTGACTTGGCGGACCAGATCGCTTTTTTATTGCTACAATCATCCCATCATGAAGCAGACCCTTATACACTTCTCCGAATTTTCCTTGCCCTATCAAACTTTTGTCACTAAAACTCTTTGTTGCTGATAACAATTCATCCATTGCAAATATCCTGGCGTCTCGTACAGTGAACTCAATCCCACCAGCTCTCCCAACTGCAAGATTGAACGTTAGCACCGTATGTCGTGATAAATAATACTATATGGGTGCAATGCATGAGCATATCTTACCTTGAGATGGATCAGAAGAACCATCCTCGGATGTTCTGGATGCATTCCTACCTCGAAAAATGCAATACCAAACAGCAATTACCAGTAGCCCCACCAGTGCCACAGCTCCTGCAGCTCCTCCTAGAATTGCTGCAAGAGTCTTTGACATTTGGTCTGGGATCCACTGCAGCTAAAAATCCGATGTTGATATGATTCTGAAAAGAATAGAATATCATGCATGGAACCTGGAATTTCGAATATGCACAAACAGACGGTTACATAAGCGAATTCAACACGTGGATCATCGAAAGCAAACGACAAGCTACATTTATTGTGAATGGCGACAAAGAAAAGCTTTTCCGGATTGCACAGAATCACAACAGAAATCTTGTTAAATTTTAGAAGATTTCCCTATGCATGCAGATGCACATCATTCTCAGCAGAAGTTGTTGAAGAGTATGCAAATATATCAGAATTTGGCAACAAAAAGGAGATAAATAGTCTCTGGTGCTTGAAAACAAAACCAAGTATCAATGCACATATACTTATCTATCTAAATACACACACACACACACACACACACACATATATATATAATGGTACAAAGAAAATGGAAAGAAGCAGCATCAATGGATAACCAGGATAAGAATAACATAAATTTTGGCAACTTATTCAACTAGTATCAATCAGCACAAAAACTCAATACTGATAAGGGAAGGGACCATTAGGAGCTACCTAGTATAAGATGAGTGTAAAATGAACATAGTCATAGGATGCAAGAAAACTCAAGTGATAGCCACAATTAAGACATAAACCAATCAAACAAATACATATAACTTAAAGAAAATGAAGAACAAATGTGGGAAATCCTCCCTCACCTAATTATACAGAGAAACAGAGATCCCCCACAATCCCAGCTCCAATGCAATGAACAGATCGGGAGAATTCAGACACATTCCGGCATTGGTAACTCAGAATGCAAGTAAGAAGCAAAATTGAGAGAGAGATGGATCTACCAGTTGATATAAAATGGCTGTCAGTGTGTTTCTTGAATTAATCAATATTGAGCCACTAAAAACACGCGTAAAGAATCTGATTATTGAGATTAAATTACAAATTTAGCAAAAAAGGCAATTATTATTAACATAGTCATCATCAACAATATCAGCGGACAGAGATAATGCCGACAGAAAGGGGCCTCCCGCCGACAACAAACTCCACTGAAACCCACCACCCTGTACACAAGAATTAACTCCAAAGAATTTACAAACACACCATTAGAATAACAGCAGAAGAAGGGGGGAAAGCAATTGTCCGAGGATTGGGAAAAACCGACATGAGAACAGAGAGAGTGGTGAAGGGAGAGAGAACAAAATGGGGAAGTAGAAAGGGAAAGGGGGGTGGGGTGGGGTGGGGTGGGGGGGTTATAATTGTATAGCTGTGTTGTATGGGTTGTAAAGTAGTAGAATGTGGTTGTCTGATACTGCAACTTGGAACGTTTTTATTTTTGCTGTTGTGTCCCATTTCCATTTCCCAAATCCCAATCTCCATCTCTCTCTCTCTCTCTCTCTCTCTCTCTCTCTCTCTCCTCATCTCCCCAGTTAGTTACCACCATTAAACACACACCATTTTCTTTACACACTGATTCACCCCAAACCCAGCTTTCTCTCTCATCTCTCTCTCTCTACATTTCATACACATGGTATTACCTGATTGTTTTCACTTTTACCAACTTTGAAAACAAATTTTGTAATCTAAATGGTGTACCCACCATTAGGGGCCCACCGCCCCAGCCATGGGTGGAGTAGGTAAATCGCAGGATGTGCCTCAAGTGGTTTATATGGAGGGCTCACTGTTAAACTTGTGCTTGCAAGGGGCCAAATCCATGCCAAAGGCAGGATTCGAACCCCCACCCTACAGCAACCAAGCTCAGCTGGAAGGCCTTTCCACCCTCCCTCTACCACTTGAGCTATGCCCTGGGGCACAAATTTTGTAATCTAGCTCATATGCCAGGGCGATAAACAGCAGCTAATTTCAAATTTCATGAATATTAAATTTATTTTAATTAAAAAATGGATCTTTACCTTCTTCACACTAAATAACGACTCATCACTCATCAGGATTTAGGTTTAACTAAAACATGAATTTTTATGTGGTTTAATTATTTCGGTATCAATGATTTCAATCTTGGACCATTTATCAGATAAATAAATTCAATACATGTAGCTGAAAATATTATAGTATCTAATTTTAATTGAAAATTGTATCAATAGTTCTTTCACCAAGAAAATCACTGTACTTTGTTGACATTCATTCATTAATTTCTTAGTAACGCATTATTATGTTGTTATGAATATTAGCACTTTATGTATTGCATCTTAAATATTAATTAATGATAGTTAAATCTTATTTGAGAGAACTAAAAGGCAGCAGTGCTATAAACTTGTGTGAGGGAATTTACTTTTCTTTTTTTTTTTAACCCTCAATCCAAAAAATGTTTTTTTCCCACGTAAATTATGAAAATTACTCTCTGTCTCATAAAAGGCTTCATGTTTACTGTTCCACATTATTTAAGAAAAGTTGCATTTATTAATCAATTTTATTGACTTATCATATTATAGTATATTTAGGTAATAAAAAAGTACTTATGATGTGAGTGAAAAATGAATGACAAATTTAAAATTAATAAAGTAACTTTTGAATTTGTATGATAAAGTGATGTTTCTTATGAGACAAGCAAATAGAAAAATAAGAGTTTTGTAGAATGAATTAAGTATTTTTTAAGGTATTTTGATTTTTTATAATAAATAAATAATAAAATAGGTAAGGTAAGAATGGTATTTTTTTAAGATAAAATTGTACGAAAAGATTTAGTTGTTTTAAAATTTTTATCTCTTTAGAAATGTGAAAACTTTTATAACGTAGATATAAAAATAAATTATGAAAACTTTTGTGGGAGAATAGAGTATACGGAGTATTTGATTCCAATCAGTTTTAATAAGAAGGCAAAAGTCTAAATGTAATTATTTTTAAAAAATAATGGCCATCCTACATGAGATCGGATTTAATGAGAAAGCAAAAGGTAGATTATAGTAATTATTTAATGTTTTCTTAAATAATTGTTATTTTTATTAAAAATATTATTCCTTTTCCTTTTAAATTTTATCCTATTTTATTTATACTATAAATTATTTTTAAAATATTTACTAAATTATTATAACTTTTTATTAATATGAGTATAATTTTTTTAGTAAAATATCATCTATTCTTATTCTCTCACGAAAATATCCTCAAATGAATTCTCACAACTGCTTTGCCAAATAATTAATATTTGAAGTCATCTAGTATTATATTTTAAATATAGATGTTGTTTATTTTATTTTGACGATCAGACAAATCACCTAACTAATTGTACTCTTCATTACCATTTAGGATTTAAAAGCATTGGATAAAACTTTCAATAATAATAGTGTTTAGCAAAAATGAAGGCATTTCAGTTTCAGTGCACAAGAAAATAATTGCACTTGATGTCACAATTATTATTAATTAAGAAAGGGGAGTGCTAAATGGTTAGAATTTAGCCGGAAAGAATTAGGTATTTTTGTAGTTTTAATGAAGAATGAGGGTTAAGTAATTTTGAGATTATAAAAATACCCTTCCCTCATTTTAAGTTTGGAACATTCTCCAATGCTAAATAATTGATTATGTCTGCAAGTTTAAGAACTAATAATGAGAAATATTAATGGCACATTTCTTTCAATCAATTTTGCTATTTCATAAAATATTTATATTTAATGTAATATAAATTTTTGTAATTTATAATCATTTTGATTACATTAATCATGTGATTATTAATTCTATATTAAAAAAAATAATTAATCTCGTAAAGAATAATATTTGAGATGTCATTTCTTTAAATATTTTTTATTAAATAATTATATTTAATTTTTATATAAATTAAGTTATTATATAACATTTCTCAAAAAAAAAGTTACTATTATATAAAATTAATATTTACATAGCTGGAATGTAAATTATTTATTCATTAAATTCATTTAAATATTTTATATAATATTTTATTCAATTATGCATATAATAATATACAATTATATTAACGCAGAAATACTGTTGTTAGATTGATTTTAATTTGAATGTTATTTAACTTATTTATTTTAAAACATTTAATAAGATATTTCGATAATAATGTATAATTATAGATTTTAACACAATTCCTATCAGATTTTCTCACTTATATAATTTAGATAGTATGCGGTCTTGAAAAAAAAATTAAAAAAAAATAGATATGACATTATTAAACTTCATACAATACCGTCTCAAGTAAACCTCACGTGAGATGAATAAAAAGTAATAACGGCATTAATAAAAAGTGATAATTAATCAATAAACTATTTCATGAACAATTTATAGTATAAATAAAAAATGACAACATTTTATAACGAAAATGATAATAATGTTATTATTTTTATATGCGTGTCACATAAGGACTTACATGAGACGATTTCACACAAGTCACGCAAAATTTTCCCAAAATATAACAAACTCTCATGTGAAACTTCATTTATATGAGACAGATGTGTGACGAATACCCATTTCTAATTTAACTCGTTTTAACTCTTCTTGTTAATTAATATTGAATTCGTATGAAAAAATATTATAATTATAATATGTACATAATTAAGTTTAAACTCATACTATATTTCAGTTTTGTTATAATCGGACTGAAAATCGAATCGGTGTCCCAAATGATTCAAAGTTCAACAAGTCGAATGATAGAAACGGCGGTTCAATCGAAAAAATTAAAATTATTTATTTTAATAATATTATTTATTTTATACATGATTTCATCTTAATATGTACTCCCTCCGTCCCGTTTCAATGTTTAAGTTTATTTTTTGCACATTGATTAAAAAGTATTATATTTTAATAGATAGTGGGTGGAAAAATGTAATATTTAATGTGAAGTGGGTAGATGTATCAGTGTTGGATGATATATTAATTATTTTAGGTGAGTTCCATATTTTTAAAAAGGAAAACGTAAACATTGAAATGAGACGCGCAAAATAGAAACGTAAACATTGAAATGGAACGGAGGGAGTATATACCAGTATTATGCCCAATACATCACACGGAAAAATACATTAATTTTTAATTAAATTAATATAATTTTTTATTTAAATAAGTAAAAAAAATATAAAGTAAAATAAAATATAAATTTATGCATTTTTTCATGAAATATGATAATATATTAAGTTAATTAATAATTTTATAATAATGAAATTATTTTAATAATACAAATTATTTTAGAAACATATAACATGGTGTATTAAATTTTATTCTTTAAAATAATATATTATAGTATTATTATGCTTCGTGCATTATAAATCAGGAACTTATAAAAAGAAAATATAGTGAATTGTTGTGTAATTATATATTATACAATAATTAAATTAATTAATTATAATCAATCCAACAAAAATAATAATATAATATTCATAGAATTCATATTTATGATAATTGCACCATTAACGCAATAAATAATTTATATACATAAATATTTTAATAATAATTAATTCTAACATAAATGTGATATGTTATCTAATTAAAATTTCTTATGACATGTGGATAAATACTCCATGTTTAGAGATATCACATAATTATTTGAACTCTATATACACTTCATACATATGATAAACTATTTTAGAGGGGCACGTGGCATAGAAAAACTCACAATTAGTATATCTAAGATATATGAATAAACACTTAAAAGTAAAAAAAAAAAAAATTGCATTAATTAAGAATTGATTTTGTGCTTCCCAATTAAAAAGGTTCATCATGCATTAATTAGTTTATAATTCTCGGGTGCTTTCCAAAAATATAAATTATTTTTAAATTTGAAAATAGATAAAGTCTCTTGAAAATACGGTCATCACTCATTATTATAAAAAAATAAAAAATCAAAATCGGCGGTGCTCGATTCTGCCAGTTCAACAAGTTTTTTCGATTTTGACCGGTCTGAACTGTTTTTTTCAAATTTATGTCTAAAACGATTTTTAATAATTATTCGGATCGATTCCTGATTAAATCGGTCGATCTGGTTCCAAAATTACTGTTATATACTTAGAAAAAAACTAATGAATTTATAATTGAAATAACATATAATCAATATTTTTATAATTGAACCGGAGTTCGAATTGGTGGATATAATAATTTGAAATTTAATTGACCGGATTGGTATAAAAAAATGTGTAATCAATTTTTGAAGTTAAAAAAATAAATTTAAATAAAAATATTTATAATTCATACTCTCTCTGTCCGCCGGAAAGGTATACATTTTGTTATTTTGGGCGTCCGCACCAAGGATATACATTTTCTTTTTTAAACAAATGAGACCCACACACATCACTAATACATTTAATATATGAGTCTCAATCATATCACTAATACAACTACATACTACACATTAAATAATAATACTCCTTAATCCACATGCAAAAACAAATGTATACCTATTGGGCAGACGGAGGGAGTAATTTTTACGTTATATATAGTATAGCATGTCAATTCGGTGCCATAATTAATAATTTAATACAACCTCAATAAAATTATTGTTCATTTTTCTAACAACGTAATACCATTGAATCAAATTAAAAGAAAAGTACAGGACATGAACAAATAAAAAATGCATGACACAGGGAGATCAGGCCTTAGAATCCTGAAACTCATACAAACGAGTATAAAAAATTGAAGTTAAGAATAAAACATAAAAGCATCATTTGATTTTGAAGTATTCGGAATTCATATCAGTATATAAGTGATGGAGAATAGCAAGGGGGACAACAATAAAATTATTAGATATATATTATTTTTTAATTATTATTAATTATATATTATGACTTTTTAATAATAGATTAATATTTAATTGAACTATATAATTAATTATTAAATCGCCATAAAAATTTTAAGATTTTTATAAAGTATTAGAGGTTAAATTTAATATAAATTATTTAATAAAATGCATGTTGATATAGTATTATTTTAAAATTTTAAAATGCATAATATTTAATTTCTGAATTATTAAATAAACTTAATATTTATTCATTATTTTATTTTATTTACTTAAAAATTATAGTACATATTAAAATATATATCATATACTACTCGATATACATATACATTTGTTATGTGTACTTATTATTTATCATTTTGAATTAATCCTTACCCTTCTATCGTAATATTTCCCCCTGTTAAACACAAAGATTCAATTATATTTTATTGGAAATGATGTTAGTTATTATGGGAATAATTATGGGAAGAGATAAACATAATAAATGTATTGGAGTTAGAGATAATTATTACAGTAAAAAATTAATCATTAATTAAAGAAAATTTGAAAAAGAAAAGGGTGAAATAGTAATTATTCAATAGCATTTAATTTTTTTATCTGGATAGATTCTATCCAAATGGTTTTACCGTTACAGAAATATAAATTGTGTGGTACAACTCTTTAATAATAATGGGTAAAAAGATTACTATATTGTAAATATTAACATTATGAAAACAAGTCAGTCGTACTTTAATACAACTAATTATATTTAAACGTGCACGTCACAAGCACATCAAACTTTGTGATATGATTTTTTTCGATATATTTTTTATAGTTTTTACTATTTTTATTTTTAAAAAAAATCTTAATTTTCAACCTAATTTTTTTTTTTATATACTCCATCAGTCCTGAAATAAACTTTACCGTAATAAAATATGTTATGTATATTAGGGGGAATGGTAAATTTGTAATTAATATATACTTTTAGAAGTAAGAATTAATGTGATATTTCATTTTTTAGATGACGAAGTTTAATATGTAATGAACGAAAATGAAAAATGTAAAGTTTAATTTGAGATGAATGAAGACCTCAAATTTTTTAGGATGCTCCAAAAGTCGAGATAATGAAGCACGATGCTGTGGATCTAGAGTTGTTAATAAGCTCGTAAACCGTGGGTCCGAACCGATTAACCCGAAAAAAGTTAGGGTTAGGGCCAAGAAATTTGAGTCCGTTTAATATCTGGGTTTTTTGACCCGAACCGATTAACCCGTGGGCTAATAGGGTTGGCCCGTGGGCTAACCGGACCGGCCCGTAAGGTTGAAAATTATTATTATTATTATGTTTAATTAATTTTAACACTCATAATTTATACATCGACCACCCAATCTCACCCTACTCCCAACCCATCGTTGGACAAACTCTCACCATCTTTCAATTTTTATCTCTTTCTCATCTTTTTTCTTACTCTAACTCAAAATTTTCTCTAATAAATAAAATAATACTTGAATAAATATATTAAGATTAATTTAATTATCACAGGTTCTTTTAATTTATATCTTTTAACAATATTTTGCATGTATTAATCTTAATTCTCTCAAATTTTAAATAATGTATTAGTTAATTTTGAATTTTTTATATTATTTATAATAAATTATAATTTATAATTTTTTAAATATTTTTTATCGTACAACCCGCGAGCCCGGCCCGTTTAACCCGTAGTCCGTTAAGGTTAGGGTTAGGTTCACCTTTTCATAGCCCGTTTAAATAGACCCGATTTAGCCCGAAGTCCGATTAGCCCGAAACCCGTTAGGGCCCCGTTTAACGTCTCTATGTGGATCTCACATCACGTCACTTGCACATTTCATTATGCAATACTACTTTAATTTTACATGTTTTTACCTCTATAATTTTCATTCCTCCCACAAAACTTTTTCATCCACTCAAATTCCATTGACTTTAGTCTTTATCAATAGTTAAGCAAAAACACATACTCAGCCATACGTGACACAATATTATGTTATAATTAGTAACATTACAAAGAATTCATTTTCTTAAAATAGAAAATGGGTTTTACACTACGGAGTCTCACTGTGTATTACAATCATGAAACATATGATTTCAATGAAACTATAAAGAAGAATACATTGAATCTCTATGATGGCAAATGACATAAGAATAAGAATATTACTTGTAGAACATCGTAACAAATTCAAAGAAGTCTAATTTGTTGTCATGACAATTAGGAAAATGCACTGGAATAGAAATTACGAATTGGTGGAATCCCACATGAAAGTATATACTACTTCATAATTCAAGGACATATATGTAGCATAATAACATTTTGAGTCATTAGATTTACAGTCTCCATTAGCTGGAAAAAGTACCCCTCCCACACCCCCTTTACAGTAAGTCTGTCTTAAATCATATACATTGGGTCTGTAACAGACATGGAAATTATTCCAGCACATTGTTGACACTCAAACATGTAAATCTCAAATGTTCATCATCCATCCTAAAAAATAAATCAAGAAAATTAATCACAATCAAAACATTTACAAATTACAAATGTACTACCAAGTATTTGTGCAATCCGGGGCTCCGTGTAATGTCCGTTATAAACTACCACGCCATCATATACCTCGTCATTGAATTTAACTAAAAATGTTGCATTCTCATCACCAGGTGCTAATGCTGGGGCTTCTAGGAATGCTGATGGCACAAACTGCCAAATCTCCTCTTTAAAGATGTATCATGTGATCTAAACAGAGATGATTATTCTATTCAGACTAAATGTATAAAATAATAACTCAAAAAGTTGTGTTAAAAATTCTAAGGTATTCTGAAACCAACTTCTTCTTTTTCGAGTGACTTGGAGGTGATTGTGAATTCCAATATTTGGAATTCTGAGATCATTCAATAAAGAACCTACAAAGATGAAGTAACTAAAGTAAGAGGAGGTAATTATAAAAATACTTGCTACTCAGGCATGAGATTGCATAAATCATAAAAACCATTTTCTCTACCTGTTCAATCCATTTCCGAAATGCATCTCCATCTCTCAAACAATAAACAAATTAATTATTGCTAGTACGTATTTATTAACTATTACCTCGATCACTTTTCTTTTGGCTTTGTGTCGCATGGGAAGATGATGGATTTCATTATTCAACTTCACATGAAGTCCAAGACAACAATGACGCAAGACTAAAAACAAAAGGTAGAAGATGGAACTCCAAATAAAAATATTGTATTAACGCTCTTTCTTTCTCATTAATTTTAGAAAAAAACTCAGCTACAAATTTTGTAGGCTATAATAACAGTATTAAATCACACAAAAAATTGTTTCATAGGATTGAGATGGTGACCAAATATGAGGAGTATCAAAACTCATAAATGAAAGGGTTAGATATATGAACAATAGGAATTACCCTGAAGAACAGATGTAAACTGATAAGGCACAGATAAATGAAAGCAACATTGTAATTTTTCAACGAAATGTAAAAGTAAAATATAAATGTGCTCTTGTAGAAGTTGAATAGATGCAAGAATTTCAAGAGATCAAAATAAATTTTAAATAATTAGTAAGAAATAAATTGAAGTTGAAGGAAAGAATTTGAACTGATCACAAATACATTTCAGAGAATGAAAAGTCAAATAAAGAAATATGTGTAGGAAGCTCAATGATCCTTGAATTTTAAAAGGTTACAAAAATTTAGGCAATTAATAGGATATATAAATTATTTTAATTTTTAATTATAAATTACTAAGGATAATAATGTATTTATTAAATATAGGTAGGGATAAAGTGGAAAAAAATGTTTTACATCTCTAAGGTACTTTTAATATATTAAGATATGCGAGAATCAATGCTCCTTTAATTATTTATTTTTAATTTAATGTGTAAAATATTACATAAATTACCAATATAAAATTACAAGTATATTTAAAATAAACTGAAAAAAAAAATTCATTAACTAACCAATCACACACTCCATGCCACGTTTTTTCATTAAATTTATTGCCTAATTAAAAAAACACACACACACACACAAATTTAGAGAAGTGTATAAGTATTAGATTTGATTTCTAGTGCATGTTTTGCTAGTTTAAATGAATTGTATAGTTTTCATCTATTAGTGTGCATGTTTTTATTAATGAGTACTCTATACGCATTGAGAGTAAGTCTTATATGAATCCAGTTAACACCTTAATCATATTTTTATAAAATTGTTTTATAGTACAATAAAATTATTCTAAATAAATTATTATGATCTTCTGAAGGAAAAATAAATTAATTAATTAAACCTCAAATTCGTGAGATGCAAGAATTTGAAGAGTAATATTTTTCATTCAAAAGTATAATAATTCATCTTTTTAAAAAATAATCTTTCATATATTTAAGGGTAATTTGTAAATTAAAATTCGTGTGCTGATACACAATATGAACTTGAGCAACCGTTGTACATGAAAATTTGCCATAATATTAATTGGGTTGTGAATTGAATTCAAACTAAATGTATTATAGACACTAATTAAACAATAAAAGAGTAATAATTCAAGATTAAGAGTATTAAACAAAGTGTGAAAATGATGATAGCTGAAAGTGGTATTTTGCCATCCCATTTTCTCCTACCAGCCAGCTATGTTGACATTGCTCCTACTCAACTCACAACCAATCATTGTTTAATGAATTCTTTAATTGTAATTATTAATTAATTTAATTCAATCAGTTACAATTAATTCTTTAAATACTACGCCCCTTTTAGTTTGACAGACAAGCAGGCACTCTGTAACGGCTACTAATACATTATTAATCCAATTTTTTTCTTTTTTCTTTTTCTTTATGGAGATTAACTTTTATTTTATTGAATTTTACACATTAAATTAGTCATTGGATTCTTGTACGGCATCACTTATGACATCACATACCCCTCCTCCCTCGTTGGCAAATAATTTCCCACAAGAAATAAAATCTAAGAAAATCTATTTTCTTTAAAATTAAAATAAAATTTTAATTAAAACTGAAGACATCAATTTTTGCTTAATAATATTGTTTTTTAGTTATTAAACATGAATTACATTACAAATGGAGTATAACAAAATATTCCACCTTCTTAAGTTTTCAAAAGAGGGTGCAAGGATGTGCTCAAAGGAGAGATTTTAACATTCTAAATGTAATTATATATATATATATATATATATATATATATATATATATATATATATATATATATATATATATATATATATATATATATATATATCAAATGAAATACATAAAAATATTAAGCTAAGGAGTTGTCTCTATATTTTTATTTTTATTTTTTTTGAACGACAACAAAAGAACATATCTATATTAATTTATTTTTAATATCTATCCTCCCTCCACCTTTATATAGTATTCATTAGCTTCTTTCACGATCGTTTTATAATGGAGTATTTTATACTCCTTTATGTCCAGCAATTTTTTTACATTTAGTCCAAGAAATTAAGGAATATAATATTTTAATATGTAATGAGTTAAAATATATGGAGTAGTATTTTGTATTGGGTAGGTGTAGTGTTGTGTGTGGGCTCGATTAAAAAAATTAAAATTAAAATATTTTGTGAGAGTCTCACCTTACAAAGTAAAAAATGTAACAGATGTTCAAATTAGTAAAATGTAATAATATTTACGGGATAGGTGAAGTATGTAATAAGTAAAATTTAAAGATTATTTTACCCTTTTATATATTCTTAATTTTTTATTTTAAAAGATAGTAGTAGTGCATTGTTTGATTTTTTAAAAAAGATTTATTATTGAATGTTGAACTTATATTTATGGAAAAAAATAATGAATATTTTTTATTTTATATATTAAAAGGAATCAAAATAACAAAATAAATACAATAAACATTTTATATGTTAATACAAACCAAAATAACAAAACAAACATGTTGTAATGCATGAATAATTATGACAATTCATCATCCAACTGATAATTTAAATAATTATAATGTGCAAAAGATTCTGCCAACCAAGTTATCAACCGAAACCCTTATTTGCTAATTAAAATGACAATCAATTCTACCTGACTTTTTTCCTCAAATAAATAAATAAATTGAAGACCATGAGTTGCAAAATAATATCATTTCAATATGTGACTAAAACATAAACAATGCCCATTTGCCTATCCGTACTGTAGGCCCACCTTCCAGACAATCACACAAAAATATATTTAATTCTATAAATTGTTATACTCCCTCCGTCCCGTTTAGGGATGGCAACGGGTAGGGTACCCGCTTATTTTGAGGTACCCGTACCCGTATCCGATTAAAAAATAACTATCCGTACCCGTATCCGTCCCATTTAAAAAATTTATTATGGTACCCGTACCCGTCCCATTACCGTTTAGCAATACCCACGGGTACCCATACCCGTTTAATATTCATTTATTTTATATATATTTATATTTTTTTATTGTCTAAATAATTATAATAATAAAAATCACATTATTATTAATTAAATATAAAATAAATATAATATAAATTCTATTATTTTAAATAAATATTTAATAAATATGATTAAATAAAACTTATAACTATTAATTAAATATAAAAACCATCTTATAATATATAAATTATATAATATATATTAAATTTTATATAAAAAGAAATATATAATCGGGGTACCCGCGGGTTTTGAGGCATTACCCGTACCCGTCCCAAACCCTAACGGGTATTTCTTACAACTACCCGTATCCGTCCCAAACCCGTTTACAACTACCCGTACCATACCCATTAGGGTTCGGGTAGACCGGGTACCCAAAAATACCCGTCCCATTGCCATCCCTAGTCCCGTTTCAATGTTTATGTTTCTATTTTCCGCGTCTCATTTCAATATTTATGTTTTCCTTTTTAGAAATATGGGACACGCCTAAAATAATTAATATATCATCCAACACTGATACACCTACCCACTTCACATTAAATATTATATTTTTCCACCCACTATCTATTAAAATATAATACTTTTTAATCAACGTGCAAAAAGCAAACGTAAACATTGAAACGAGACGGAGTATTAAGTTTCACTATTACGTAGATACGAAAGTTTAGAAAAAGAGTTCATTAACCGTAAATTTAATATTGAACGAAGGGAGTATTATATTTTAATTTTAAAATTTCATGCCTACTAAAATATACTCCCTCCGTCCCGCCCATATTGCAACGTTTACTGTAGCTTTTGTGAGAGCTTTATGCAGTCAAACGATGTAGTTTGATCGGGACAGAGGGAGTAATAGTTTTAAGAATTATATCTGTGTTTAATGTTTTTATATGGTTTAAAGAGAACATGGACCAACAGTAGATCTTTTATTTTGCAACAAACAAAATGTTGAGATATTAAATTATTATTATTCAATTAAATTTTAAATACTTCCTTCTCTCACAAAAAAATCCACATTATATTATATTGGTTATCGCATTTAAAAGTATTTATTCTTTTTAAATAAAAGAACTCACATGTGGTTCACCACATACTATCAAACTACTTATTAAACATAAAATAATAATATTTTTTAATTATAATAATATTTCTTAATTTATATTAAAAATGTAAATGGGAATTTATGATGTACAAGGGAGTATATGATTTTTAAAATTAAGATAAACTTACCAAAATTTTCTATATATCGATTCACGGATCTAACTTAAAGTGGAACACCGAATTCGACCCAACCCAAAATAATATCCTTATAACTTAAATTAAATATTCTATGATAAGTTAAATACTCATTAAAATAAAAGGTACTCCTTCCGTCCCACAATACACTTCACATTTACTGTTCCACGTTGTTTAAGGAAAATTGCACTTTTTGACCAACTTTATTGACTTTAAAAGGTATTGTAGTATTTTTAGGTAATAAAAAAATATAAAGTGCTGGTATGTGTCATGTGTGTGAAAAATGAGTGGCAAATTTGAAATTAAATTAACTTTTGAGGTTGTTGGATAAAATGTTTTGGGGGTGTGAAGAGTATTGTGAGACAAACAAATGAGGAAAGTGTGAAGGGTTTTGTGGGACGGGGTAATAATTTTTTGAATTGAAAATTTAATTTTCTTAACCAATAGTAAGTTGTTATATTGATATCTTCTTAATTTCGACCGAATACTTTAAGGAAAAAATAAATAAATAAAAAACTCAATAAGTTAATATTACACCATCAAATATCTCTGTGTAATAGACCAACTCCTCAAGAGTTTTATATGATTATCCTTTCGTCATTTCCTTACAATACAATATTAAGACCAACTAATCAATCACGTAGCCTAATTATCATATAATTTTCTCATCAAACATAAACATTTAGAATTTTATTTTATAATTTAGATGCTTAATCAACCACCTCATCTCTCCTCCCACCCCAGTGTTCATACGACTTGTCATTAAAAAAGCAAAAGATTCATCGGAGTGATTCATGGATTATTCTGAAAATTATATTAATTTATTATTCGAAGAATAATAGTTCGAAATGACGTTACTTCCCAATCTAATTCCACGAAACACAAACTCTTAAAAAGAACTTGGAATTGAATTGAATTGAATTTTCGCAATTGTTACAAATTTTGAGTCGCATAATAAACATTTCATCAAATAATTGGAATCCAAACGAGCAAATAAGGGCATAGAAAGAAATTTTCAATTTTAATCCTCTTAATTTTAGTTAAATTAAATTTTAGTCATTTAACTTTTTGGTTTTCAATTATAATCCCATCATTTTTAACATTTTCAATTTTAGTCCGATTTAAAAAAAAATCAAATTTATAGAACTTTCAAATCCTCGAAGTTTTGCAAAGATTTTGTGCAAAAGAACTAAATTGAAAAAATAATGAGTTAAATGATTGAAATTGATACAAAAGATTAAAATTGATAAATTAAAAAATAAAAGGGCCAAAATTGAATTATAACAAAAATTAGAGGACCCAAAATGATATTAACTCCGAATAAGAAGATCCTGAGTACTAAAAATCGAGCAACTAAAGATTACTAGTTTGAAGCTCCCTGTGTTTTTTTTTTTTTTTGGTATAATAATGGTAAATGCCTCACTCTAGAAATACTACAAACAATAAAATACAATAAATTATTTGAGCTGAATTCACGAAGAAATGTCTACAGATATACATTGACATCCCATCTTAAATATCATCCAATCCAACAATGTTATTCATTTCTTTCAAATATTAATTTGCAAAAAAAATAAATTGCAATAGTTGATGCAAACAAGAAATAACTCACTTATCCTCATTGAATGTTGGTTTGACCAAAGTTTGAAAATTTGTCTGACATGCCAGCAATAGCAACACCAATATGAAATTTCATAATCACATTTTAAGATTTTTTTTTATTTTTTTATTTTTTTACTCTATACATAAGCATATTATGTACATTCTCTTGTTTCCCAATAATTTCGAGTCAAACAAATTAATGTGAAGCATTTCGAGCTTGATTTATGCTCAAATGACAAAATGATGAACGTACATAATAGGGCGTAGAAGTGAACTATAGGGATGGCAATGAGACGGGTATTTTCGAATATTTGGTCTATCTGAACTTTAATGGGTAGGGTATGGGTAGTTGTAAACGGGTTTGAGACGAGTACGGATAATTGTAAGAAATATTATTAGGGTTTGGGACGGGTACGGGTAATGCCTCAAAAACCAGCGGATACCCCAATTATATATGGAGTATATATTTTTTAATAAAATTTAATATGGAGTATAATTCATAAGATATTTTATATTTTTAATTAATAGTTTTATTTAATCATATTTATAAATGTTTATTTAAAATAATAGAATTTATATTATATTTATTGTATATTTAATTAATAATAATATAATTTTTATTATTATATTTATTTAGACAATAAAAAAATATTAATATATTTAAAATAAATTAATATTAAATGGGTATGAGTACCGTGGGTATTGATAATCGGAAATGGGACGTGTACGAATACCATAATAATTTTTTTAAACGGGATAAATACGGGTACGAGTAAATTTTTTTAATCAAATATGAGTACATGTACTCCAAAATAAGTGGGTACCCTACCCGTGACCATATCTAACTGCAGGCTCTAATTGCAATAATTATGAAAAAAATAAGGGAACATAAATAAATATATGATGGATATATAAATCTTTCTCCAAGTCAAATTAGGAATATTATGATGATTATCAGCAAATTCTCTTAATAAACGTTTATGATGTCTTCCCCCTTTTCCTTGCATATGCCCATGATTAATTATACCTCCACATTGTCTGCTTTCAAGATAATTTGAAGCTGCAGCAACAAGACCCTTTATCCATTTTGGTACTATCGATGCCATTTCATCCGGTTTTATGTACTCCAGAGACAGACCCTGAAGATAAGTTAACCGTCTAACCTAGCTAGATCTGAGCTACCTGGATCCGTTTGTCAGTAAGTAATGGAGTAAGGGTTGAAGATAAGTTAAGCTTAAAATCAAGAATAACAGAACAAATGCATTGCTCCTATGGCTATACGAACATTATAAAACTCACTAAAACAAAACTCGAGAGGGTGTTGGCGAGAGCAAAAAACTTCAAAAGGAACCATCTCCAGTAGCATATTATTTTGAATTTATGCCAGCAGAGTTAAAAGGCAAAATATACAGACTAAATCGACATAAAATGTGTGTTAGGTTGGTAGCTTCAGCTTGTTCGACCCCGATGATGATAGATAAGTCATTATCAGAGAGATTAAAATGATCATCCACCGATTTACTATAAATTCCTTAATCCCGTTCAAAAAGCAAACGTTTACGGAGGAGTATCCTTTATCGTAGCTCCCCTACTCCTACCGCCCGTCTTCATATCTATGTAATTAAAAAATATAATTGTGATAAATCAACTCAAAAACCTTGCATGTGGTGATCAATAAGAAACAACACAAGCACATTATTAAAGACCAGAGTTCTCTGGATCAGAAAAATGTATATAAATGACGTCAAAAGCTACACATCTACGTCTTAGTTTAGCACAAAGCACGCTTAATTCTAATAAACTGTAATCAATAGAGATAAAGAACAAAACCCAAAACTATGAAATGTTTTCTTTATGCTAATGTTCTAAAATAAAACCAAATCTACATGATAAACATTACTCCTATTTTATAAAAATAGTTAATAAGAAAACAACTACCCAAAAAATAGGAAATTCTATGCAACCAGACAATTAAAATGAAAAGTTCATCTTCATCTCCCCTATTGTTCCAACAACCATTAAAAGTAACTCAACAAAAGAAATTGACCAAAAAAAAAAAAAACTAACACTTAGATTAAGATTAAGAACTAGTAACCACAGACTCCAAAGGGAAGAGTACCAACAAGGCAACCAACATCAGGAACACTATGAATCATGTTCATCCATCGTATTATAATGCTCTATAATAGAAGCTTCAACATAAATGTTTCTAGATAATTTAAACAAATATCAAAGGAGAATTGGGGAAGTTAGCACTACAATTTAATAGAGCATGGAAATTTGGGAAAAATTACAATACAACACCAAAATCAGAAGCAAATCACAAACAATGATTCTTTAATCTTCGATAGAAAATTTCAACGAATTAAAGATAAAAAATGGATAAATTTTATGGAGAGAGAAATCAAACGATTCAGCAGAGAATCCCATAGTAAGAAGTAAAAAAAAAAAAAAAAAAAAACTAGATGTAATGGAGAAATTTTTGAAGGAGAAATTGACAGTCTATTGCTGTGAAATGATAGGCTAAGAAAAATGAGTAACCAGATATTTACCCAGTCATTGAAGTTTGGACAGGACGACCATGTTGATCCCTTCAAGTTTGAAAAGCTTACGATGATATCCGGATCTTGGACGGCTTAATGAATTTCATGAGCGCCAGCCTCACGAATGTCTTGAAGTGAACAACAAAGAAAAGAACCAAATCAGCAAGGGACATTAAAGATTTAATTAAAAAACAAAAGTTTAAAGTAATCACTTGGTATCCTTGCGTTTCAATGCATCGTGAAACCTCAATAACCTCCAAGATGTTGTATAATCGTCTGATCAATAAAAAACAAAATGGTTAATACATACTTAACTTAATGAAAATCAGGAAATTTATAATTTAACAGAAGATTACCCGAGTCCAAGTATATCTTAAGATCAGTCATTTTACTTACTATCTTACTATCTTAAGAGCTGCCATTTCAGTTGCTATGATCTTAAAGGCAACCGAAAATTCCTTTGCAATAAGAGATGGTTAATGAAATTCACAAAAAGGGTTTCCAGATTAGTGTCTCATCTGCTGATGATCTTCGTGTTGTAATATTGTTCCGTACCATTATGTATATGAGTTTTGGTATAATCCAGCCATTGGTTTCTGTTCTTTACCAAACATGGCGGGTAACCTCGTTACAACTCATTATCTTTCCCTGCATACTCGTAGAATCATATCAGGCATGACGATCTTCACTCTGAGTACAGGAAGACTCCACGTACCATTATGTAGTATGCATTTTGGTATAGTCCAGCCATTGGATCTGTTCTTTACCAAACATGGCCAGTAACCTCGTTACAATTCAATTATCTTTCCATGCATACTCGTAGAATCATATCAGGCATGATTTGCTTCCTGACCGATCTTCACTAGATTAGCGTCTCATCTTGAGTACAGGAAGACTCCACGTACCATTATGTAGTATGCATTTTGGTATAGTCCAGCCATTGGATATGTTCTTTACCAAACATGGCCAGTAACCTCGTTACAACTCAATTATCTTTCCATGCATACTCGTAGAATCATATCAGACATGATTTGCTTCCTGACCGATCTTCACTAGATTAGCGTCTCATCTGCTGATGATCTTCTTGTTGCCAGATCTTCTTGTTGTGCGACACGTATGGCTTTACCCCACTCATCTGCTGATGATCTTCTTGTTGTGCGACACGCACACGTGAGGAGGTTTGGAAGGAGGTCAGGAAGGGTTTTTTTTTGTTTTTTAAAGTCATTGCCCCGGCAACGTAAAACCTCCCTATCCTCCGATGCTGTATAATCATCTAATCAATAAAAACAAAATGGGTTAATACATACTAGAAACTGTTGGAAGGACTTCAATGGGTGCGGCCTCCACATTCTCACCCAACTTAAGCTCGTATGTGGAAGCTGAAGTTTTTTTTATAAACGAAGAGAGAGTGAAAACAATCCCAGATAACACATGTAAAGATGAAGAACAAATAGCTATTAAGATGATAATGTTGGATCTTAGTTTTATTCAAAGCAGTACAGCCATAGCCAAGAGCACTTATAAGAAATTCTACTGTATGACCGGACAAATACAGAAACAAATACAGAAATGCACGTATCCCCTTATGCTATACAGTAACAAGCAAAAAAGATGAAATGATCTCAGCAATGTACATACTTAGGGCACTGACGTTTTGGGCATCTGTAGTATTTCCTACACCTCACATACCAATGGTGTTTCTTCAAGTTGAAAACTCCAGATCTGTGCATCCAGAATATCTACGATCTCAAAAGCCATGGCGTTGACCCAGATCCGCTTTCTTTTAACAAGTATAGGAATATTCGAGATATATTCTATCGCGAAGGAACACAAATTCAAGGAAACTTATGTTTCGGAGCAGGTAAATAACGGAGTCTCGTTATCTCTGGTGTTCTGTTTTTGGTCAAAAGAATGTTGGAGGGATAAAATTAGGACAGGGCTGGAAGATGACGTTGCAGAGAGAGGAGGCTAGGAAGGAGGGATAGTGTATAATGTTGTTGAGAGTTGTAAGAAGGATTTAAGGTTTGAGAGTGTGCAGAGAAGGAAGGAGTGAGAGAGAGTGTGCACTGAATCGTAAGAAGTAACGAGCAAGGTTGAGTGACTGAGTGTATGTGAATACAGTGACGGAGGAGCTGTATACTTAATAGGAACGGCGGAGGTCTCTGTAACTTCTTCTGCTCCGTCACGGTGCGGCGGTGGATTTGGCAGACCGCCGGAGAAAATAGAATCCGATGACAACTGGCAAAAGGGTATTTAGGATTTCATTCCCTAATTTTGATTGGTATTAGTCCACTAGAAAAGTACCGTCAGTTTCTTTTCTTTTATTCCCTATAAAAACAATTTCCACAAATAATTAAGGTTAAAATATATACTCCCTCCATCCTGATTGATTTTGCTTTTTCATTACTTTAAATGGAATATCCCAGGGCCATCGCCGCTGCTCTGGAAATTGATGAAGGGGGTAAATCGCAGGATGTGCCTTAAGTGGCTTATAGAAAGGACTCACTATTTAACTTGTGCTTACAAGGGATCAAATTCATGTGGTGTCCAAAGGATTGATTTTGCTTTTTTATTATTTAATTTAACGGGTGGGTAGTTGTATTAGTGTAGGTGTGGACCATATTTTAATTAGGGATGTCAACGGGCCGGGTTTGAGGCGGGTATCCAACTACCCGGACACGGGCCATATTTTAATTAGGGATGTCAACGGGCCGGGTTTGGGGCGGGTATCCAACTACTCGGACACGACCCGTTTTAAGGTGATCGCCCCGAACCCGCACGAGTCTTATTTTTAAGACCCAGACCCAAACAGGACGCCCCGTTCTCCTTTTACTTTTTTTTTTTTTTTTTATAATTTTATGTGCACTCTTAAATTACTATCTCTCTCACTTCATCATTCTCCATAACTTCAAATAATAATTATGTTAAAAAAATAAAATATAAATAATAAAAATAATCATAAAATTAGTAGTAAATTAATAAATTTTAAATGATTATTAAAATAAAAAATATAATAAATATATTTTATACAAGTTGGGCCGGGTACCCGCGGGTCTGGAGTAATACCCAGACACGGGCCATTTTAAAATGGGTTTGGGGGCGGTCTGGACCGGCCCATATCATGTGGGTCGGGGCCAAATTGACACCCCTAATTTTAATTGTATCAGTGTGTGTGTTTGGGTCTCATATGTATAAAAAATGAAAGTGAACTTTTGGGTGGGACGCCCAAAATGGAAAAATAAGAACCTTTGGTGCGATAGATGGAGTATGCAAAAACATGAAATCCCCTCATCCCCGCCAAATATGTATAAATTTGTAAAAAATACTTTCTCTATCACACACTTATCTTCACCACCCAAAAAAGAAAATTTCACATTAACCAACAACCTTAAAAGTTTTCCTAATTTAAAAATATCACTTCCATCTAACACACATAACATGTTTTATAATTTATTTATTACCTAAAAATACCATAATATCCCCCAAAAATAATAAAGTTGGTCAAAATATAACTTTTCTTAAACTTCGTATCCACGGTATCGGTGCATATAAGTCTAGGAGAGAAAAAATATTAATTTTATGTGTAGTTGATAAAGTATTAATTTTATGTATAGTTGATATTTATAGTAGTGGGTGTGAAGAAAGTATTGTATAGGAAGTAAACCACAATGATGATGAAAATATTGAAATATATGAGAAGTAATTATTCAATAATGAAAAGGATTGAAAAAATTTAATTCTAAAGTCAATTAATCTTGACTCCATTACCCCCAGCAGCTCCTAAAGATCCTATTACTCCACCAAAGCAGCTGATTGAAGCTCCGTAAGTACTTTTTTTAGCATATACACTAGAAATACAACAAACAATGAAATACATTTAATTATTCGAGCTGAATTCACCAAGAAATGTCTACAGATATACATTGACATCTCATCTTAAATACTTACCACCCAATCCAACAATGTTTATTCATTTTCTGCAAATATTAATTTGCTAAAAAATGAATTACAACCAATTGATGCAAACCATTGAATGTTGCTTTGACCAATGTTTTTAAATTTGTTTGACATTGCCAGCAATAGCAACACCAATAGGAAATTTCATTATCATATTATAAGAACCTTTTATTTTTTGTCAAATTAATGCGAATTATTTTGAGCTTGATTTATGCTCAAATGACACAAATATGAATATAAACATAATAAAGCGTAGAACTGCAGGCTCTAATTGCAATAATTATTGGGAAAAAAAATTAAGTGAACATAAATAAATAATGATAGATATATATATATAAATCTTTGTCAAGTCAAATTAGGAATATTACGATGATTATCAGCAAAATCTCTTAATAAACGTTTAAGATGTCTTCCCCCTTTCCCTTGCATATGCCCATGATTAATTATTATACCACCACATTGTCTGCTATCAAGATAATCTGAAGCTGCAGCAACAAGACCCTTTATCCAATTCGGTACCAATGATTCCTTTTCACCGGGTTTTAGGTACTCCGGAGGCAGAACCTGCAACTGAAGATAAGTTGAGCTTAAAATCAAGAATAACAGGATGTAAGCATTGCTACTATAGCTATTCGAACATTATAAAGCACACCAAAACTCGAGAGAGAGTTGACGAAAAAAATCTCTTCAAAAGGAACCATCTCCATTGAGATTATTTTGAAATTATGCTAGCAGAGTAAAAGGCAAATCTATATACTAAATAGACAGAAGAAGCCATGATAAGGCAGATAACCTGAGTGTCGGACCTCATTGATGATAGAAAAAGCATTGTCAGAACATTATTTCTAGACATGAAGATATTAAAACGATAATCTTTGGATGGTTACTTGTTAGAGAGAAAAAAAAAAAAAACCAAAATAATCTCTATTGGAAAGAAAGGGTCATTTCAATAATAAAATAAAAACTAATAACAATAAAAACCACTGGTCAACTTTTGCTAATATTCTACAAAGTGCATCTTTAAAACTCCAATGGGAATAAAGACATTTGATACAAGAAAATTAGTCGAGTGTTCAAGACAGCAATTCAACAACCACACAGCAAGACACAAGTCAAAATGCATTTCCATTACTTAACAAAGCATAAACCAATGCACAAAAGAGAGAGGAGACTAACAGCAGAGTAAAGCCAACAGTGTAAAATGTCCCAGCAAAGAATAGCTTTCCAATTTGTTCTTTCACTTATGCTGCACATTGCAGCCAACTGCTGGAGAATCGTTGTTGATTTGTGAACCTGCAAGAGCAAAAACTAAAAGTAATCCAAAACAGAATTCATTGGTCGTAATCAAGCTTAATCTTTCCTGAAAGTAAGCAGCATACATCCTTCAGAGCACACCATGATGATGACAGAGCCAAAATCAAACAGAAGAAACTCAGAGCTATCAATTTAACAATATTCGCAAAAGCAAGATTAAGCTCCTATCAATCAATATAAGAGACAATTTCTTAGGTATTTAGCAAATTGTGTATTCTGCACAAAGATATTAGAATGACATGCCAATAGAGATGCAATTTTAGTAGATACTTTTCACACAAATAAGAAATCATGCAGCAGCCAGCAGCTTTAGGTAATGAGTCCTGATTGCGCAAACCCCAAGAATGTTTTAAAATTATAATATTAAGGATTTGAAGTTTACCCTTGACATTGCAGAGACACCAAGTAGAGCGTAGACCAAATTTGATATCAAACCTTCACCGCTGAGAGATATGACCCTTACCACCATATCCTGAACGGATCTTTCTGATGTAGAAGCCTCAGATTTTACCAAGTAAGCAAGGCCAACCTCCAAGAAGCCTGACCAGGTCATGAATAAGTTAAGAAAGCAGTAATATCATACTATTGATTATAGTCTGATGTCGAAAACTACAAAAAGGAGGTTCCGGATCAATTATGTGAAGATAGATGTTTTGCCAGCAAGTAGATACGACATAAAAGACTAAGTCTCTGCTCAGCATTTGTTATGCTTTTCAAAATGTGTAGGTAACCTCAGTAACATAACCTTTTAAAATGGTTATTATCACAATCCCTAAGTAGCAAATAGAAGCCACATATAAGGCTACAGCTCTTTTTAGAAAAGTTCAGAAGCTTAGGATGACCGTACCCCTAAGTAAGGTACCAGAAGTGAACCGAAACAACATACCATAAATACTTGTGTCGAGAAAAATAATGTCCTAGCTATGAACAAGGCTTACAATTCATATATGACATCGCTGATAAAGCAGCACCACGATGCAAAGCTGTACAACAAATCCCTGCCTTCTGCAATGATAATTCGAAAAGAGAACCGGAGGCAGCTAACACTTCCTGAATGTAAATAAATAACTGCTTCAGTTATGCATATAGAATAATCAGAATATGAAATAAGATTCATCACAGTAGAGGATCTAATGCCACTGAAACATTTTATGAACATGATTATGAGCACCTTAGGACAATTTCGAACATATGCAGATGCAAAATTTGTATAGGCCTCAACCAGATCGGGTTCTTGATCACAGATGTAGGATGAAGTAAAAGCCATCACTGATGCGGATGAAGTAAATCGCTCAAATGTACTAATGAATAGTGATCCATATTCCTCCTTGCTGCCAAATTCTTCGACAATGACAGAAGCTGAAAAAAAGAAACTAACAATAATAAAACCTAAAAGAATAACATCCCAAGACATCTTTTAAGAAAGCACATAGGAATAAATCACAATTATTCAAGGAGTTTATTAGGTGAAGAAAATCTAATTAAGATACATATCTTGTAATACTTCCACCAAACTACAGGCTACAATCCAGTGACGGAGCAAGAATTAGTTTTCAATATGTCCTATTAATAATTCTCTTATAATAAGCAATATTGTATCATTATCGACTCAGTATACTTTTGAATCAAATTGGTTATAAATATAATCTAAAGCCTCGATCATTCTGACTAATTACGTACAAAAATAACGTCATCTATTCTCTAAGTAATAACATCTTTCACATTTCATGTCTTTGATTATTCACATGTTTAGTTATCATAACAATTTTATCGATCAACAACTACACTTACTATTCACTAAAGGTTATTTTAAGATTTAAAATTTAAAATATACATACATACATACATACATACATACATACATACATACATACATATATATTTATATATTTCCATTTTTCCATTAAAGCATCTCATTATTTCAAACTTAGTTATAAAGTAATTCAGGTAGGGGGGCAGTGCCGCAGTGCCCCCTGGCACACCCTTCCTCACTCCAATCTCAATCTGATTTTATTTGGAGTTGGAATAGGCTTAATAGTGGCACTTCATTAAACAGGAAAACCAGAGCTTTTTAGTCTGAAATTGTGTAGATGAACTGCATATATATAATGGGTTATGTATAGCCTAACAGAAATTATTCCAATTTAGGTCAAAATGATAGAATAGATATGCATAGAAGCAAATGCTGGTAGCCGTTATAGGATATTGGAATAGTTTTAACACACAACTAATTATCAAAGTTGTAAAATAAGCATTTTTCTTTTTTTAATTTTATCTATGCAATAGGTGAAATACATTCTTTTGCAAGTGATATTTGGCAAAGGAATTCAAATCAAGCAATTAACTTGATGTGCAGATTACTTTATAACATCATTTTCTTAATCAAAGTCAGTAAGTAACATGTAAACGATACTTATAAACTTGCATATACAAAGACTCTCATCGTAGATGTTTCACCTGTCCTCATGTAGCATTCATGATTTTGGAATGACAAAAAATTGACTGACATAGAGTCAAGCACCTTCGGCAATAATGGCCCAAAGTTCTGACCTGCAGGTAAAACAAGCATGTCATTAAGCAAGCTTCTCTCAACATGAAATCACAGCAGATATTTGGAAACCTCATCTTTCCCAGTGACTCGACATAATGACTTCATGATTACAGCATGTTTTCTATCATGTAGATGCTAATCCTATCTTATAAATATAAATATGAAAGTTGTAATCAGGAACTCAATGGTGTATATATTTTAACAAAGTTTACAGATTATAAATGAGCACTGTTAGTGATGACCATTCAATTCTATCTTTCTATCATCATGGTTTTTTAGAAACATGCTGAGTTTTGGCTAAGTGGGGTGCTTCCTAGGCCAAAAGAAATAATTAAAATAATGAAACCTGATGCCTGAATAGCTAGTGTAAGAGCCCTGCAAGCAGCTGTAGACAAGCTCACACTCTCGATGTGTTTTGACAAAAAGAGCTTCTCGAGCATTGGCCAGAACACCTCAAGTAGGGCAAGAATAGACTCATCCGGACCCGTGCCAGTAGATAGATGTGGTACAATGTAATTGAAAACAGTACCAATCCTGCTACAATACAGCAAGTGATTAAACTTAAAAGATTATAACATTGGCATATGGATCATTATCTACATTAACACAAATAAAGCTTTCAAGCAAAACAGAGTAACAGTAATATAGAAAAAGAAGACGAAATCGTCAATCCTGTTGGTACTGAAACCTAAACAGAGATAACAAAGCCAAACTGAAGCAAATAACAAGTTTAGCAGATCATATAGGAATCATGCAATGCAAGCTAAACAAATCAAATGAACATATAAACCTCAAAGGCCAATACGTATAAAGAACAAACAATCAAAACCTATGCAGACCCCTTCCAGCTGAGTTGATTAATTCAATATAACTGGATGGATTGTTCCTCAAAGCATGACCATGATCTTCATCAATCTGATAATGAGGAAAAATATTTTAGCAACTACTAATTTAAAAGATTTGCAAAAATAAAATAAAATAAAATAATGGTTTCTTGCTCATCTCTTGTCACAAAATAAACTAGTTTTAAAAAAAAAAAAACTATATGAAAGAAATGGGACATTAATTAAATCTCGTTCCACAAAGTACATGTGCATAATTGTGATGCCCGTGGCAAACAAAAGGGAGTGACAGTCAACAAGGAAAGACAATGATAACGAGTAACTCCTGACAGGCTTCTAGCCAAAGAGAAACGTGAATAAACCAAAACCCACACTAGAAAAAGATGGGAAACTGAATTTGGGTATGGGAGAGTATGATCGAGCTCTAGGACATTTTGATATTCTACAGTTAAGGGACTATGCAGGTGAGAGCTTAAATATTTTGATAAGTAGAATCCGTACCCAGAAGGTGCGTCTGCTTTTTTTGGTGCTCATTTCTAAAGAACACTTAGTTTAAGCGTGTCTGGCATGGAGGATGGACGGATACATAAGAAGTTTCTCAAGGAATGTGTGAGAGAGGACAAAGCATGCTAGAAAAGACTAATCGAAAATATGAGGCCAGTCCTCAATCTATAAAGTGTGTGATTCCAATAATTCAACAACTCTACGAAAGAGAATAATGTTATTTTTTTAATCAAACATCTGACTAGAAAATTAGATTTAGTTGGCAACAGGATATTAGGTCAAGAAGAATGACACATCCTTGAATTGTATGGTCCCAAAGCCCAAAATTAAGATCAACAAGTCTCAGGTACTGGGATAATTAGCTAAGATCTCAGATTACGGAAAATGTTCTTTCCTAGACCAGCTGACATATTCCTGATTCAGGGCAGGTCATCATAAACCTATTCTCTTCAAGGACAAACACTCTCAACAAAAACCCCCCAACTTACATCTGGCCTAAGACAGTTAAATAACTAAACAACAGTTTGAGTACATATGTTTCACCATAAAATGGTGAAGAGTGAAGACATTGGCTCATAAAACTAAATGCAAAAGGATTCATATGCAAATAGCGGCAATAATAGATCCAAGAGAGAAGAAACTTACAAGCTCTCTAACAGTTTCAAAAGAAGGAGACAACAATCTAGCCAACATGTTAGTCATCAGCATCTTGTCAGGGACAGAGCAAAATATAAGAGTGATGGCGCCCACTACTTCATCCTCATCATCCAAGGGTAGCTTCCTCTCTTCCAACCCCTAACATCAATTTCTTTTGATTGTTACTACACGGGGAACACATATATGTCTGATGGCGCATATATAACAGCAGTGGAATTAAGACATATAATCAGGTATAAATTACCTCCTCCCTAATGGACCCAATGTTCCTATTATCATACAGTTTTCAGTACAGAAAATGGATTTTGGATGTATTTTACTTCCAATTATTTACTGTTAATTCAGAATATTTCATGAGTGAGAACAATTAATAAATCTGGAACCAGCGAACCACAGATACTCAAAATAGAAATAAGCAACACTAAATTGGATGCAATGGCTTATTTTTCAGGTCTTCACAAAAATCATTGCTACTCCCCAAATTAAGACTACAATAATGGTCATGAGTACTAAAAATAAAAAAATGAAAACTTACCTCTCCAATCCAAATTAAGATTTCCAAATTGGAAGGTTCATGCATCTTAGCAGCAGCTTCTTCACAGAATTTGCGGAACGCCAGAGCACAAGCACTTGAACAAAATGGTTGTTGAATCCCAGCACCAAAAAACAATCTGAAATAAGCAGGTTAAAAAATTTGCTATTTACACAGGCTGTGGGAAGAGGACTACTAAGAGTTGCAAGACATTTCACATTCACAACTTCATGTTAAGGTATGAACTGAGAAGTTCAAAAGCAGATTCATTATTCTGATTCTGACTCTGAATAGTACAGCATATAATCCTTTGTTTTCTTTAAAATAATTATATAAATATAACATGTTAAAGTATCCCTGACCAAAAAGTGTCATGCCCAAGAGCATGGAAATGATGCTTACATTAACGGTCTAGTGTCGGTTTGACACGCCGAGATCCACTTAGCATAGGAACCAATAACATCGGCAAGTGATTTGTACACCTGGTAAGCAAGAAATATAAAATTGACAGAGATTTCAGATTAAGGTTATGCAAGTAATGATTGATGATTCTCAAAAATTGGCTGAAGAAGAGTCATTGTTCTAGTTAGTTTCACACAGTTCACATCACCATTAGAAAGAACATCAAAGACAAAAAGATGCTATTAATCAGAAGAATACATACAAGGCATATAAATCCCCTTAGGTCAGCAGGTGCCTTTCTAGACAAGACCACCACCAATTGCATAACAATGGAGATGTCAAAACAATGTCCCTCCTTCAGAACAACTCCAGCAACCTAAAAAGAATCTCATTAAGGAATCTGTGACGAAATAGATATTGAATTCTAGATCTACACAGAGGGGGATCCAAAAATTATGCCAGTAAAGTTTGAAATATAAGAACAGAAAACTTCTGCAGGCGATTCATACTAAACTCACCGCATCAAGCAAGAATAATTTGGCCTCAACCACTTTCCAAGAGATATTCATGCCAGGAGGTGCCCAATCTTCAAGGAAGATCTAATATGTTTCGGGGGGAAAGTTAAGGATTGAAACAAGATAGAACTTACAAATCATAGGATCAAGATCAAGATGAACATAAGTATAGATAGCATCAACTCAACTGTTCCCTATTATTATAAATTTATAAATAAATATAACTACTCCTTCCGACACAACATTTTATGCACAATTTCCATTTTCATCCGTCCGAATATTTTATGCACATTCGGCATTCCAAATAAGGAAATATCACTCAATATCATAACCTCATAACACTCTTTGATTTCAAAATTGCCATCATTACCTAGCACACATAACATACTTAACATTTACCTAAAAAGACTAAATTACCCTCAAAATGTCATTAAAGAAAGTCAAAAGTAAATTTTCCTAATATATGTATCTACAGTATACGTGCACAAAATACCAAAACAAAGGGAGTACATTGTTTACATCTTTGGAAGAATGCAGTATTTTTTCCTTTTAGTGGCTATTTTAGGTGATCATAAATGATTGTTTTGTCCAAAAATTATTGACAAAAAAGACAGATTTGGCAATCCAGTCCATTTCATTCTGTCGGAAACCTCTAAAATGTTTTTTCTTACTAAATAACTTCTCCTATTCGATTTGAGGAATTGTGCTAAATGTCCCCATTTCTAGTGCTTTAAAATGAGCTCTAGACATGTTAAAATGGAAAGAGGTCGAATAAACCAAAAGACTTGTCATTGGATTATGGATAAAAGAACAGATCATTTAATCATTCAATAATACGCAATCATCACCTTCTTAACAAATAAAGTAGACCCTAAAAGCTGACAAACATCCACCAATAGTTCCACCAAATTCAGCCTAATTTGTTCGAGGCCATTGGGCAGGTCAATGGTTTTTCCATTGTCATTGTAGGTGGTGTCATCAACCTGGAAAGACATGATCCAATCTTAAGAGAGAAAAATGAAATCAAGAAGATAAATGACCAAACATAATGTAACTTAGAAATCACAAAATGGGCCATAGCATGATCCACACTCAACATGATGAAATTTACACCAGTTACAATCATCTTAAAAAATTGAATATAATTGAGCTTTCTATATCTTCTAATCTATTATCATTATGTTATTACAATTGGAAGCTGGAGATAAGGAAATTAATTCATCAAAATTCCACAATTTGTGTCTAGGTAAGAGGTAGTGGTATATTGACTGTGAATTTTCATGAAGATCAAATACCACAAATATGTGAACTGTAAAGCTACAAAGAATGGTTTTGGACATCTCTCTTTGTAGACATGGAAAACATTCCCCATAGGCCAACTAAAAGTATAATAGATATTATCCTTCCGGCCCAAATGTGAAAAATCCCGCCAAACAGAAATAAATTCCTGAATTTGTAGTGGCCATATTGTGCCAGTTCTCAAGAACGAAGAATATAAATAATTCAGTATTAATTTCTCTCTGGATTGGCAAAGGAACCCTTTAATATAGAAAGTAGCTGAAGAACACCAATCAGAATTTGTTTATTAGAATTAAGTAATTATGCCATAAGTAATTTTCCAAAGCTTAAGATATCTTCACACAGCAGAATGGTTCAAAAATAACTAAAGCTATAAATAGGACAAAGAAGTGCACTAATCCAGTGTCTTCAGCGAATCCCAGTTTCTCCCCCATAAAGCTGTATCTAGAAGGAAGCCAGCATTGTCGGTAAACAAAAACCAGGAAACTAACTAAGAATAAAAGGAGTCATAAAAAACAAACAATCAAGAGAAATAGATGGTCCCATAGTAGACCTCACTTACAAATGAGACAAACTAACAACATTAATCTAAGATGGTAAATAACAATGAAATAAAACCTCAGATAATGAAGTGCTTCCAGAAACATATTCATCAAGCATGTCCTTAATAATAACACTGACCTGAACACGCAACAGAAGGGCATCAACCAATGCTGAAAAAATAGGAACAAAGCGTTCTTCCAAATTCTTCCTATATTCAGCACTTTCTAGCCCAAGAATGTACCCAGAAATGCTGCACCTGGTATGTCGAGATCAAACAAGTTCTATTTATATATGTATCAGGCTTGCCGCAAGTCAAGAAAAGCCATATATATATATTCTTTTTTTCTTTTTTTTTTTGGGGTGGGGGGGTAGGAAAAAGTATAATTGCAAATACCAAAATTGCAAAGTTGAGTCTGCAATCTCCCAATCTTCACTTGGAAATGCTACACAACTGTCAATATTCATGATACGTTAAATAAATTGACAACTCCAATGTCCTTAAATCTTAATTTGAGTGTGGCATTTTCCCATTGCACCCCATACAAAAATTGTTGAAAACAAAATAGCTAACCTCAAAACAGCATCAGCCAGTGCAAGAGCTTCAGTGCTTGCGTCCACAATCAGAAAGGGGGCCTACATACAAACAGGAAGGTTAATTGTTATCCAACTGTCAAGTGAAAGAAGAAAAGAAAAACTAAGTCCCTTTTATATGTTTGACAATTAGAATAGTCTATAAATATAAAGAGCATGTTGTACTGAATACAAAGTGTAAGTTTGGATACTCACGGCTTGACCAATCTCTGACATCAAGCATGCTAGTCCTCCAATCACTTTCTCATCTCCACTTTTAAGAGCAGGAAAAAGAAGTGCTTCCTTGAGAAATCCGATTCGGCAGAGTAACACCTGAGGCAACCCCTAGGAGAGCAAATCCAACATGAAATTTTGTGATTTATAGTAATAAGTTGGAATCAACTAAAGCCCCTAACAATACAAAATTATAAGCGATTAAAGCAAAATCTGTTATTCATGTCATAAAAGAGAGCAGTTCTGAAAGATAAAATTTCATTTTAATAAACAATACAAATCAGAAATTTAATTAGGTCCAACATTGAACTTGCATATGATCAAGATAGGGAAAATGAGCATGACCTTAAGGATTGTTAATCAGTTAATATTTCTTTGGAAGGATTGTACTGTTTTATACTATAAGACTAAGTAATTTACTTATTCAAATATACTCTAGAAAAAAAAAAAAGATAAGCACAGGATATTACCTCGTGTCGACTCACAAGCTCAATCAGAACTTCAACAGCCAGATCAAATGAAGATGCAGCCTATTAATACCGGGGGGGGGGGGGGGGGGGGGGGGGGGGGGGGATTAATAAAACATATCATTCTTATGAACATTGGTATAACATCTAAACTGGAGAATCTATTACCTGCAAGGAACTGAAAACGAAATTAAAAAGTGGATGTGCAGGCAAAGAGACAGGAGGAATCTCTGAAAAGCAACCAGCTCGAACCTAAGCACATAGAATTAAACATGCAGTGAAAAGAAATACTTCAGCAGATACCATTAAAGGAATTGAAAGCAAATTGCACGCTCAAAACCCTTTATGAGAACAGTTGCATACAAAGAAACTAGTACAGAGATAGATAATAATTTTCTATAGATATTTTACACAGGTTAAGTTACTTTATTTATGTTCAAAATAGCCTATCTACGAATTTGCAACTACATCTACATCTCGATGAGTCATGATCTTATAAAGGGAAGCACATGATAACCATTCAAGTTGTTTGTTACAATGGAGAGCAAGCGAATTTTTTCTGAATATTTAGCATTAAATTATTAGTAGATAGAATTGAAAGGACACATCTGCTTGAAGGTGTTCCAGTATCAAATCTGTGTACAAAAAAGAGTCTCTTAATCAATCCATTTTCTATGATGCAGGGATTGCCGTCAGAACTTTTGATATCCCTGTCCAATCACAACTATCAAACATACTCTTAAGTGCCGCATTTGTCTTTTCATGAGATAATAGTCAGCAGTATACTTATTACCCCATTACTTGACTGGGACTACTTCCTACCTCTTTTAGAACATCTGGATAAGAGTTGCCAATTATGATGTCATTGTCCAGTTTAGACAGTAAAAGACATAAAACATACTTACTTACCCAACTTAGCAAGCAACGCAATATCTTTCTGCTCCTGTCATTGGGTTGAGCATGGCTGCTTTGCTGCATCAAAAACTCAAGCACCATAGGAGTATGCGCAAGAAGCTGAGCTACCAAAAGTACATTACAGTGTAAGCTGATGATGTAAAAAAAAAAAAAATCCATGATGAAAAATCCAATTGAAATCAGAATGCAAAACCTCTTGCCCATACTCAAAACGTCGAGCAGGAGTTACACGGGAATCACTATGTTGATCTTCAATAATTTCAGGCAAGACAGTCAACATCTCTAAAACAGCAGAGTTTCCGTCATTTTGGCTCTGTAAATTCTGCAGGCTGTAGAAGAGCTTCTCGATAGGCTTCCCATGCTCTACAGCATGAAGTATAAGCGTGGAGATTGCAAGACAGATTTGAGTTAAGAGCTGCTCAAATGAACACGAAAGAATTTCAGCAAACAACTGGCCAATAAATACCAATTTATAGCGTAAGAAACCTGAATACTACTACTTAAAAGGCACCTGAGGAGGTCCTGAAGTAAATCTCTTAGCAGCTAAGAGCAGAGCATTCAGTAACGCATCCTTCGCTCCAACATGCAAATTACACCCTTCATTTTGGATCTAGAGAGAGAGAAATTAAAAAAGTTCATCAAGTTACAAATTAGGCAGCGCAAATCGATAGAGAGAGGAATATGATACCTTCCGCTTGAGAATCTGTGCGGCGAAGAATTCGACTTCGTAATCGGCGAAGAGGTGGTGGTGGCGGTGGTGGTCGGAGGTGAGAATGGAAGTGGCTACCTCCCAAGCAGCAGTAGTTTGTTGGAAGTGAACGAGCCATTGATTGGCAGCGACGCGGTTGCAGGATTGGGAATCGTGATTGAGGACGTGGACAGCTTGCGCGACCTTGATGTGGAGGTCGATGGAATTCATTCGTTCAAAATTTAAGAGCCCATCAGTTACCACGCATCGACGGTTCTACTCTCTCTCTCTCCTCTGCGACTCTCTCTCACCCCTGATTTCGGCACCGCTATCCAAGTGTTGACGCCCTATTCGGTTTAATATTATATATATACACTATGTATAGGAGTACAAGACAAACAATAACAAATTAGTATAATATTATTACAATTAAAAGTAATGGTGTATTAAATTATTTTATTTTATGAACAATTCACTCGTAGCAAAAACTTGTTTTTTCGGGACACTTATAAATTCTTGTATTCTCACTTGTATACTCGGGAATAATTATAAATTTTTGTGTTTTCATGGGGTACGGTGTGTTCTCGGGATGAGACTAGCTCTTCATTCTTCATATATAAATATAAAGTTATATACTTTCATTTTGTATGAAATTTTATAATTATATCTTTTAAAGAAAATAACAACTATTTAAAAAATATAAAAACAGTTTTACATAAAATGTGTAATTATTTAAAATTGTAGGGACTATGGATATATGCGTATTACTTGTGAGTATATTAACTTCTAGAATTCTACCATCTCCTAGCCTAATAACAAAATGTGTATTTTTTTATTTTGTTTATTTTTTTTTTTAACTCTATCTCCTGGTCTTCTAAAATAATAACGCCCATTCTTTCGGACCGAAGCGCGCGATATGGCTTTTGAGCGCGAGTACGCACGTTTTTAAGCTTGACTTGATGAGCGAAGTCGGTACCGAAGTCTTTATCATGGTGCTTTTTATTTTATTACGTAGTTCCTATCTCCTTATAAGCCACTTGAGGCACATCCTGCGATTTACCTCTTCCACCAATCCCCAGGGCAGGGGCCGTGGGGGCCCCTAATGGTGGGGTACACCATTTTAAAATAATAACGCTATCGCTTAATATTGAAATTGAAATACTTTTAAATACAGTAAAATTAAAATTGGAGCGAAATTTTTAAAAATAAAAATAACAAAATAGACCTATTTTTATATATAGATAGATAGATAGATATTTTCTTAGGTGTTAAAGAAATCTTAAAGTTAAAAATAAGTGTTTATGTGCTGCTTTGATTTAATTCATTTATTAATTAATTCATTTATTAATTAATTCATTAATACCCATCTTAGAAAATAAATTAACGCCTTGTATATAATTTATATATACATACTATATGATGCTACAATAACGTAGACCTAGGTGACCAACTTGGGAAAAGAGAAAAAAGAACTAGGTTACCAAATTTTATAATTAAGTGTATCTAATCTAACCTCATTATACCTGTAATGCTATTAAATAAACGACCTAAAATGCTTTGCTTACGCCATATGGTCCTTGAACATAATTTGCAACAAAATCACTAGAAACTAATTGTACAGGAAACACTCTAATGACGGTGATGAAGGTTCTGAGTTTTTTTTATATAGAAAATGTTGAATAAGTCTATCAAGTGCGACGAACAACTAAGTGGTCAGTTCATATAGATATCTCCAACTAATATTTCATTGATCAATTCATACAGAATGCAAAGTTTTGATTTGAAATTAATAGTGAGCGATGAGTCTTATCTATATAAATTTAGTGGATCATTTTTTCTCTTATATTATTCAACATGTGAATCAAATAACAATGCATTAGATAGAGTAAATGTCTCTAATGCAATCAACAACTAATGGTCAGCACGGGAATTGACTCAATAAAATTTTGTTTATGTGCATTTTATTAGTCGAATGAACACTGACGAGACTTATTTTTAAGTTCGTTTTATAAACTAGCAAAACTTGAGCATTAGATAAAGTGTTTGTCAAAAGCTAATGAACTGACTTATTTAGTGTTCGTTTAGCGTGTTTGTGAACAAGCTCGTTAAGAGTTTGATTAATATAATATTTTGCTGATTTATTATTATTCATAATTAAATATTTTATATTAATATACATATGTAATAATTTAGGTGATATTTTAAATATTTTTATATATCATTCTACATTTTATTACTCCCATTTAAAGTTGATTGTTTAATATTTACGAATAATATCATGTGTTCAATATGCCAAAAGCTCGGCTCAACTTGATTATATTCTTAACTAGGAGTATATATCAAACAAAAGCTCTTGTTTGAATAGAAAGTATTCACTTATAATCAATAGATTATCAACTCCAAATTAATTAGTCTACCAATTGAATTAAGCGCACGATAAAAATAAATAAACGATGTTATAGGAAATGTTGAATACTATGTCATTAAAAAAAAAAAAAAAACAAAATCGTTGCTGAACCAAATAGTCTTTGGATTATTTAAGTATTATGAATCACATTTAATACCTAAATCGAAATGGTACGAATATATACTTACTTGAAATAAAAAAAAATGCTTCTATTTAAAAAATGGGTCAACTATTTGCACTCCCAGAATTGCTAAACGTACCAAAAAAATATTTAAATTGACATAACTACTCTTAAAAATATATATAAGTTCGGTTGCAACAATCGAACAATTATCCATCTTATTTGTTCGGTTTCAGCAACGAAACTGAATAAAGAATTCATCTATCTTATATGTTCGGTTGCAGCAACCGAACAGAACAAAAAATTCATTATATCTTATGTGTTCAGTTTTGTTCGGTTGCAGCAACCGAACACATAAGATAGAATGAATTATTTGTTCTGTTCGGTTGCTGCAACCAAACAGATAAGATAGACGTTCTGTTCGATTGCTGCAACCGAACAATTTGTTAGATGACTGTTCGGTTGCAACAACCGAACATATATGAGTTTAATAAGAATAATTATGTCAATTTAAATATTTTTGGGGTACATTCATTAATTATGGGGGTGCAAATAGCTTGCCCCTTAAAAAAACTGTATTTCTCTCATTATCCTGCATATTTTTCATTTATCTCTCACATAAATTAATACTCCCTCCGTCCCATAGTTGTTGTATGCATTATTGTAGAAACGGAATTTAAGAAAATTTGATTTTTTAGGGGTATTGTGGTATTTTTAGGTAATAAATAAATTATAAAATATGTTATGTGTATTAGGTGGGTGTGGTAAAGTTGTAATTAATATGAACTTTTAGGAGTGAAGATTGATGATATATTTCATTTTTTTGAATAAGACAATTAGTTTGGGACGGATAAAAACAGAAAGTAAGATAGCAAGTTTAGGATGGAGAGAGTACTATCTTTTTACATATATCAACACACATGGCATACACATTAATTTGAATAAAGTTTTGTATTTCTCTATCTTCTCATGATTTAACAGAGTATTTTGGCAAGAAAAAATATACTCCCTCCGTCCCATTTCAATGTTTAAGTTTCTATTTTGCGCGTCTCATTTCAATATTTACGTTTTCTTTTTTGGAATATGGGACCCACATAAAACAATTAATATATCATCCAACACTAATGTACCTACCCACTTTGCATTAAATATTATATTTTTCCACCCACTATCTATTAAAATATTATATTTCTTAATCAACGTGCAAAAAACAAACGTAAACATTAAAACGGGACGGAGAAGTACTCCCTAAGTTAAAATTGTGAATCCTTATGTAAGAATAAAATATATATATATTTTTAATAATAAATGGCAAATCATTTTGAAAAACGTAGAATAAAATTCACATTAGACAGTATCACGTATAACTTGCAAATTTATATATAGTCAATAATCTACAGTAGAGTTGACTTTATTATTCATAACAATGATAGCATGGCGAAGGTGTGATTATAATAAAAACCTATGCAATGAATAAGACCACGGTTTACCAACCAGACCAATTAAAATAAGTGAAAACCGCCTCTCCTTTTGCCGTGTAGATTTGACAGTTGAGAAAGTGATGCCATAGCGGAAATTCTGTATTTGATCGCCCAATTCGGCTTCCTCAATCCAATCCTCCTCATCCTTGCCGATTTCTCTCAGGTAAAATCGCCAATCTACCATGTTTCTACGGTATTCTGCACTCGCATCGGACTCTCCAATCTGTTTGATGCATGAGGATGATTCACAAATTTTGATTGCGTTTTTTTTCCCCTTTTTTTGTTTTTGTTTTTGTTTTTCGGTATCCGCTGCTTAATCGTTGATTGATTTTGGCACTTGTCACTATCTCAAATTCTAGGATCAGTCTTTACTGTCATGCGTATCGAATTTGAAACGACAGTGTCTAGAAATTGAAGTTTTCTTCTGTGGGTGGATGTGCTGATGGTGTAATACAGGTTTATGCTTTTCACATGAGAATGCAATTCACTGAATTGCGTCTGGATGGGTTAATGGCTTAGTGGTCATGAGTAAGTCAAGAAACGTTGTTAGTATTTGTCTGTAATATTCTTGGTAGTTTGGGGTTGTTTGATTGTTCCCCTCCCATGACTTTTAAAAGCGATTTAAGCCTAAAAATTGTTCTCTTTCTAGTGAATAAGTATTTATTTATCTTATTGGAGGGAAAGAACGAAGCCTCTTTTAAGAAGCTGTTGATTGTATTTGATGCTTAAGCCATTTAGACTAGACGTTAATCAATGTCATACCGTATATGCGTTCTTGCAGTGTTAGTTAACTTTAGGAAGCAATTTTTCCTAACCAATGAGAAATGGAGCAACTTTTGATGATGGTTCATCGAGTTCGACTTCTATGAGCAGTCAGCAAGATGTAGAGGATGATAAGATGATTGCTCTTGTACTCTCTGAAGAATACGCTAAATTAGATGGTGCAGTTGGTCGACGCCTATCCAATCTTGCTCCTGTTCCTGTAAGAAGCCTTGATCATAAATTTACTTCTAATTGTCAATGCAGTACCAAAATAAAAATCACGGTCTTTGTATATACTCCTTTTGCTGTTGAACTGTATTCTATTGACATTTATGTATAATCAACTGTATTTTATGGATTTCTAGTTAGTAATAATATAATCTTTTGTATCTTCTTTTATATTGCCAGTGCCTTTATTTTAGATTAAATAGATCTCCATGCATTTCCAGCACATTCCAAGGATAAATATGCACTTCCCTTCTACAAGTGATTCAAATTTGGATTATCAACGGCTCCTTCAGAGGTACTTCCTTGTATCCATGATTAATCAAGCACTATTTTTTTTTTGTTTCTAAATATAAGGAATGGAAAGGTTTCTGTTACGATATATGGTTTGGGGTCCATGTAAACAGAATATTTCAACTTCGTGATCTTTGATAGGATGATAACTTTCATAAGCTGACTGAAGTGCATAAACGCATATTATATGTTGGCAATAGTTGTGCTGGTTATGCTAATTGTCGTCACTTTAAGTTCTTTAACTTTAATACCTGTATATGATCAGAATAATGGCTTGGCTGATAATTATTAAATTATTACTCTTTTAGGCTATGTTTACAATAAAACTTTATTCATCATATTTTTTGCTACTGAAAGGAGTTAGGTTCCAAAATATTTCAGTTGCTAAATCTATGAACATTCAAAATTTTAGGTTGTACATAAAAGAAAATACTTGTAGGCTGTAGATGCAGATCATAAGAAATGATAAACCCTGATGAATAGTTTAAGATAATCTGAAAAGATAATTATATGATGTTAACAAACTTGTAACTGGAAATAGGAAGGAATAGTTGGAATTTTGAATGTTAGGCCTTCCTTGAAGCTAAGATTATTAATTTCTTAAATATTAAACTTAACTCATAAAATTATAAAATTTATTTCAAAAAAAAGATCAAATGATCTCTTTTGAAGAGATATTTACATCAGAATTTTTGAAAAAAAGACAGGATATTTGATTATTAGCTCTTAAGTTTCACCAGCATGAATATCTACCCGAAATAATTTTATCTGTTAATATTCACTGAAGAATGCTACTTCTGATCAATGTGTGCAGGGTAAATGTTTATGGTTTATATGAGGTGAAGGTGTCTGGAGATGGAAATTGTCAGGTTTGTGCCACTGTTTAGCAAGATTAGATTTTCATCAATGATCCAATGACTTCTTTTTTCCTGTAGTTTCGTGCACTTTCAGATCAGATTTATAGATCTCCTGAGTACCACAAGCATGTGCGTAAGGAGGTTGTGAAACAGGTTTGTATATTCAGAATTAGGTGCTTTAGTTATTGTATTTCAGGCTACCTCAGCTGTCCTTCTTGTATCTTTTTGTGTTAACTCATGGATTATGGTTATGTCTATATCTATCCTCTTACTACCGAGATATTTCTCAATTTGGTTCTATCTCAATTGAGGAAATAAAATTTAGATCTTTTGCCAAATGGCACTTTATTTGACCTGTGTTTTATGAGGCATCTAGTCAAATCTAAATATCTGATGCTTTGGTATGTATAACCTGATCGATTTTGCTTTATCCACTATTTTATCTGGGCCATTAAAACGACTTCACGTGGGGCTAATGGTGCTACAAGCATCATCCCAGTATACACCTCCAGGTCCCCTACCTTGTAAATTCTGTTACTTCCTAACCCATATCATCTTTGTAGCTGTCTATCCTTAAGATTCTGTAATTTTCACAAAAGTTTGTGGATAATATAGCCAACTTGATTTTAGCAATAAAAAAATCGTAATTTTCTAATTTTTGTTTCACATTTATTTTTCAGCTTAAAGATAATCGTGCTTTTTATGAAGCTTATGTACCCATGAAGTTCAAACACTATTATAAGAAAATGGCTAAGTAAGTATTTTTTTCTGCTTGATTCTAGTGATCCAAACAATATAATGTGCTTCTGAAATTTGCCTCCATTATATTGATTTTAGGTCAGGAGAATGGGGTGACCATGTTACACTACAAGCAGCAGCTGATAAAGTAGAGTACTCTTAATGCCAGTAATTTTTATTTTCAGTCCTAATGTATGTGATTCTCGCTATGTTGCTTTAATTGAAATTATCTACAACTTAATCTGCTTTTGTTTGCTTGAAACTTGAGTTTAAGTGGCAAAATGGGGAATATGAAACATATCTGTGATTCAGAACTTGAGATAATTCTCATGCATGTAACTAAAGAAGAGGATTATTTGGAAATTTTTCAAAAGCAGCTATTTCTCTAACTTATATTTAGATTCAACTACTCTCTTAGAGTTCAGTAATCTTTGGAGGTTTCTATTTGATAACCTTATTTATTCTCTTTGCGGATTTAGAGTTCTTTCATATTGAGATTTTATTTTCTTTCATATTGAGATTTTATTTTCTGCTAAGTTTGCAAAGACTTCAAAGTCTTTGGATGTGGACAGTCTCGATCTTATGATGTCAGAAGGATTAGACATCAGATGACATCAAGAATCAGAATTATGTTGAACGTTCTCTTTCTTACTTGAGGAACTAACGATTTGATTGATCTAAGAGAATTTATACCAGTTTAGTGCTTAATGGAGTGGAGTGAATAGCAAATCCACATGTTACTCAAATAAAGGAAAAATGTGTGAATGCAGGGGGTAGTAATTAATTGCTGCAAAATATATAACATAAACTCTAAAAATATAACTGTAGATGGATCTGCTCTGTTAAAAGAGACTAGAAATATTAGTTAGCGGGGATGGATTTTAGCACGCTTCCTCCTCAATGTCAACCTTCTGATTTTTGAAATCACATTTTGCATGTGGTAACTCACTTATTGAGCTGTTTCTGACCAGGATCTCATTATTTTATTAGCATCATAATATTACAGCACGTGCAAATCTCATTAACTTGCTAAAAATAAGGTAATAAGTTATACTGTCAAAATATTCTACCATAGATGTTGAAGATAGATCATCTATAAAATCTTCAATTAAGATATTTTTACATAAAAAAATACCCTACTGAAAGGTTTCGGCGTTTCATAGTCTCATGTTTTCAGATGGCTTGAACTTGCATGGTTTGATTTCTTTTCTCTGTTCACAATAATGATCTCATAGAATTCTCTCATATTCCTTGAATGAACCATCTCATGTTAAGGCATGTTGAGTAATATCTCATAAATGAAGCATGGAGCATCAATTTACTGATTGATGTAATGCAGTTTGCAGCAAAGATCTGTCTATTAACTTCGTTCAGAGAGACTTGCTTTATTGAAATTGTTCCACAGCATCAAACCCCTGCTCGAGGTATAAAAAGTTGCTCGAGTGAAATACTATTGTGTGAAGCCATAAAACATGGTGATTTAATGCTATAATCATTCGTTCACTAATTTCATGTGCGTTTGTTGCAGAGCTTTGGCTAAGCTTTTGGTCTGAGGTGCACTACAATTCGCTATATGAACTGCAAGGTTAGTACAACCTACTGGATAGAGCTTAATTCCTTCCATTAATGTTTGGATAATAAACATTGAATGAAAGAATGGACAAATCAAGACGAGTAGAAACCAGAAACCCTTTTCTTTTGGGTTGACGAATCTGGTGACGATTTTGAAAACCATATTAGCATAATTTATTGAAGGTGGTTTGTCTGTTATATATTTGAAACCCATGACTCTCAGTATGTGCTAGTCGTTGAGAAATTTGGAATAAATTGATTTGAAATCTACTTTTTGAACCTCTTCACATCTCATATTACTTAATAAAATCGTGTACTGGAGAAGGGTGTGTAATTTCAGGTGCAGTCATGACTTCGGCATTAAGAAACTTATATTTTCGTGTTGCAGATGCTCCGTTGCCACTCAAGCCTAGGCGGAAACATTGGCTGTTCTAAACGGCACGAAGAGTTTCATGCTGATTTTTCTTGAAGATTTGCGGATGAAGTCTCGAAATTCTTGTACATTTATATACCAATATTGCTTGTATATGATTTGATTCATAGAAGTTCTTATTTTAATCCTGCATTGAGGCTCTGCTGTTACTTTCTGTTGAATTTTACGAACCTATATGTTATTAATAGATCATTTATATTTATTTTTATTATTATTATTTTTTTCGTTAATATTCGAATCTGCCTTGCAAAAAAGTGATCCTTATCTCATTAATTACCTTCTTAGCATTATTATATAACTATTTATATTTTCTAGAATTTGTAGTAATTGTTGAAGTTCCGCATTGGCTTTAAACAACCAAAATCCCCAATTCCACTTTAATATTCCACTCCCTATTTCATAACTTATTTCCTATTAAAATATTATAACATAGTTAATGACCATTAAATCCTTGGGGCACAAGGTGGAAATTTGACTATTAATTAGGACACGTTACAAGAATCTAATTCATGTAATATGATAATAGAATAGGTGATCCCATTTATTCTTTAAATTGTTGAAGTTCCGCATTGTCTTTAATTTTCTCCTTGAATATTAATTTTTTTTAGTTGTCTATGATTGAAATTGAACGCAAAATAAATTATTGTTAATTATGGATGATTTTGAAGTGCATGATGTTAGGGGTTGATAATTTTAAAATAGATTGTGGTTGGTAGTTATTTTTTTAATTATTTTATTTAATAATTAAGATTAAATTAAAAATAAATCTAAGTTTGACCGATGTATTGATGCACCCTAATTGGACTCCTCTTTAATTTTTCTATATACAATATTTTTTTTTATTTTTCTATAAATTCTCTTTGAATTTAACTCTCCTTTATAATGCAGCATTTCCTGTTTATTAATATATCAATCTCACATTATATTTTCTTTTGTGTTGAATCTCTTCAACTCACTCTATGTTTTTAATGTTGCATTCACTATTAATTACCAATATCAAAATTCTCTGTATTTATTTTAGTAGGTGGAAATATAAAAATATAAAGTTTTGCAAATTTCCTTCGTAATAATGTAATAAAACTATAAATTAATTTAAACTTTGAGTATACATTTTTCTTTTAATCACAGTTTTTAAATGTGAAACGCATGGTTTGACTTGAAGGATGGATTGGTGCGTGGGGGCAAGGTGGTTGTAGACTTGTAGTAAATAATTTTTGGTTTTTTTTTTTGATTCATATTTGTTTGGCCAATTTTTATTAGCAATGTTAAGTTATTTTCAATATGGGGTTCATTATACACTTCTAAATTTAGTATTTTTTACTCTCCATATTTAGTGATAATTTTTTGAATATATTAAAGATAACGAAAATGTCTTGATTTATGATTCGATTTTAAAACTTTAACAGAGTTATAATTATGACAAAGTCTCTTGTGAGACGGGTTATTTATGAGACGGGTCGACCCATCACAAGTATACTTATAGTATAGATAAAGTATGTTTGGTGATTGTTAAAGTATGTTTTTTTTTAAGTATGCTAAATTATCATTAAAGTATGATTTTAGGGTGTTATAATATGATTTATTAGTAATATAATTTAACTATAAATAAGCATATTTTAACTATACAATAAACATACTTTAGTGATGGGTCGACCCATCTCACGAATAATCTATCTCACAAGAGAGTCTCTTATTATGACAAGGTCTCTTGTGAGACGGGTTATTTATGAGATTATAATTATGATATATAGAATTGAATAAAAAAATATGTATAAACGACTCATTTATTTTATCCAAGTTAGCAATTGAGTTAAAATTATTTAGTTAAATTGGACATTTTTATACTTAAAAATAGAGGAAAAGAATTACTTTACCCTAAATCTTTAGCAATTTTTTTTAATGCCACATTTTTTGATAAATGTTTTAATGTCCAAGATAAAAATAGTCTTGAGTTGATTTAAAATTGTCATAACTGCTCCATATGATATCGAGTTATACATATATAACCGAGTTATAAAATATGTGCAATCTAATTATAAATATATACAATTGAGTAATTTATTTTAACTGAGGCAAAGAATGATTTATAATTAAACATTTTAAGATTTATCACTAAAAAATGGGGTATAAAAGAAATTTGATAAGAAATGGAGTAGGTCAGTTACTGCAATTTTCTCTTAAAGGTTGGGTTAAAAAAAAATAAAAAGTCATTATACATATGGTCACTGTGGACGCATTCCCTCTTCAATATATGTATGCATATTTATTTATTTATTTAAATGCTAATTTATGTTGGTCCAAATAAGGAAAATAATAAAAATGGAGTAATTCCTTTTGACTTTTTATTGTTAGCTGATGGATGTTGGCCATGATGTTAATGGTTACTTGATATACAGTACTCTGTTCAAATATCACGTGTCCTAAATTTATGTGCCCTATTTATGTAAGGATATCAAATAAAATTTTTATATACCGTGTTTAACAATTTTTTTTAAGTACTCTACATGTAGTATAAAAATATCTTATATAATGAAATTATCTTTTAAGTTGTAATTCGATTTTAAAGTTTTAATTGAGTCATGAATTAAATTATAAAAAAATGAACAAACGAGTCACAAATATATATAATCGAGTTATAAATATGTACAATCGAATTATTTATTTAAATCGAGTCAACAATTGAGTCAAATACATTTTTGTCTTTTGATGAATATCATAAGAAGTACTCCCTCCGTTCCGTTCTTATGATTTCGTTTGAAGTGAGTAGGTGTATTAGATTGATGTGTTAGCCATGAAGAGATAAATAATTAATTTACGTGGATCCTATATGCTAAAATGAGATATATAACTATTAGGATAAGATGCAGAAAAAAAAAAATATATATACATATAACCATTATATTGGGTCGGAGGGAGTAATGTTATTTTAAATTATTTATTTTTTGCAATAGAATATGGACTCCATCGCCCATTACTCCTGGTTTGAATTTGATTATCTTGCCTCTTAATTTTATTGAAATTACTTTTTTCATATATGAAAAAGGAGTACTTCATTCATCCCCTTGATAAGTATCTGTTTGTCTTTTACACATGAATTAAAAATTATAATATTTTAAAGTGTAATAAGGTAAGAGAAATAATATTTTAATGTATAGCGAGTAATTGTATTAGTATTGAGGGTGACCCCATGTATAGTGGATTGAGTATAATAATATTATTTTGTGTGTGTCACATCAAACAAAAAAGAAAAATGAACACTTTGTATTGTAATAAACCAAAATGACAAAATAGACACTTACAAGAAGACGGAGGGAGTATTTTAATTTATCTAAGAAGTAATTTTTCACGTATTAACAAGTAATTTGTAAAATTTATAGTGAACCGAGATTACAGACTCTCTCAACTACTCAACCTGTCCGCAGTATGAGTCTCACTTTGCCGCTCCAAGGGGTTTTATTTTTTTTTAGACTAATGAGACTTACATACATAACTAATATAATTAAAATATATGATATACACATCTCAATAATACAATTAGCCACTACACAAGAAAATGACACCTTTGTGGGTGGAGGGAGCATTTTCGGAATAGGTTTCACATTTCTATTTCCATGTTGTTTAAGATTTTTTCATTAAATTTATTAATTTTTGGGAATATTTTGGTATTTTTAAGAAATAAAAAGTGTAAAGTAATATTGTGAGTATAAATAATAATAATAATAAATTTGAAATTAAAATTACTTATAATATCTGTTAAAAGTTTTTTTTATTTTTAAAAGAGTGTAAAACTTATCAGGTACAAATGGATAAGAGGTATGTTTGACTGCGATGCAGATCCTCTGTAGTTACTGTACTCAATTTCTTCTCATTGTAGCTATAGTACTCTGGGGAAATTGAGTGCAGTTACAGGAGATGATCCAAGTCCGTTTGACTGGATAGAGGGGTGTCATCCTATCTCATCTCTTTTTCTAGATCAATTAATAAATGTCAAGTATAAACCTCATTTTCTAGATCAATTAATGTACGTCAAGTAAAAACTCAATCTAAATACAATTACACTACTAAATTTTTGGAATAAAAATTGAACCTAACCTCTTATATTCTAAGAATTGAGGGGGTAAATTAAACCATAATATAAAACACAAAATATAGGTAAAATAGTTCATAATAAAGTGTTCAACATGACTATTGCACACAAATCATAGGGGAATGAGTGAAAGTACATATTATTTACTACTACAGATAGCCTCACCATATACTCTTATCATAGATGCCTCGCATTAATGGATAAGATTTCTTTTACGCAATGAATGAAATTTCTAAGTAGCAATTGTAGAGCCTACGCAGATGAATATTCTACTCTAATCTCGTGGTTTCATTGAATGCAGGTGTGACCAACTGACACTGCTGTTGTTAGCTCAGCAAAATCAGTTCAAAGGAATCAAAGAATCATGGAATTTGGGTGCCGGATGACGGCGTAAAGACTGAATCTTTAGGTTAGTTTCACTTTCACAAACGACAGATTGCCGCCATGGATGCATTCATCAAATTCATCGCACTGATACCGTTTTTTGTTTTTTCAGCGGAGGCAAGAGGATTACCGCCGTCGATCGGAGATGGGCGTCGCCGTACAGTTTCCGGCGGCCTCATCTCCTTCTCCATTATACCTCCGCGATCAGAACCGTATCGCGATTAATCGCGTGAATTGTTACAGTTTGAGCCAGAAACGTGGGATTGGGAGCAGTAGACAGGGTGGCTGTGGTAGGGCTAACAATGAGTATTTAATTACTAGTGGAATTAAGTCTATGTACTTGAGCTGTATAAAAAATGTGGAAAATCTGAATGCTGCATGTTCGGTTTCCTTATATAAAGCCAAGTCCAAGAAAGGAGGGAGCAGCACGATTTCGGCTCCCATTCAAATCTCTAGGGATTGGGTCAACATTCAACCGATCCGATTTCAGTACAGCTCAGATCGATTCTCCGGTTTTGTAGCTATGGCGGATCCCGTGACTAATGGATCTTCCTCTCTCCTCCCGAAGCCCTCTCCTTTGACCACTTCTAATCATCTTCGACATGTCGAGTCTATGGCTACTCTGCCTTCCGGTGCCGGAAAAATTCACCGATTGAATGCGGTTATTCTCGGGGAGGCGCTTGCATCCGAGGAGAATGATCTTGTTGTTCCGAGTGATGATTTCTCTGCTCAGGCACTTGTTCCTTCTCCTGAAAAGGTTCGTTGAACATCCTTCGGCTATTTTTTTTTTGAATAGTTGGATTTTGAAGTTGTGATTTGTTGTCGATGCAGTATCTTGAGATGTATAAGAGGTCCATTTTGGATCCTGCCGGATTTTGGTCTGACATTGCGTCGGAATTCCATTGGGAGCAGAAGTGGGGAAGTTCCGTTTATTCTGAGAATTTCGATGTTCGAAAGGGGAGGATCAATATCGAGGTTGTCTTCTTATCTGCTCTGTTCATTGCTTTCCTTTTTTTACATGCTCTGTAACGTGATGATGTTGATTCTATCATTCTGTTTGGGATCAGTGGTTCAAGGGAGGCATCACAAACATAAGCTATAACTGTTTGGATCGTCACATTGCTGCGGGGAACGGCGAAAAGGTTGCCATCTTTTGGGAAGGGAATGAGCTTGGTGTTGATGCCACCTTGACTTATAACCAACTCCTTCAGAAAGTTTGCCAGGTAAGTTTGTCATTTGCTTTCTTGCAACTTGAGAATCAGTTACTAAAGTTGCCTTTTGGTTTTGACTAACAGCTTGCAAATTACTTGAAAGATGTTGGTGTTCGAAAGGGAGATGCCGTTTTGATTTATTTACCAATGCTCATGGAGCTGCCCATAGCTATGCTTGCATGTGCTCGCATTGGTGCTGTTCACTCGGTATTGAATGTTTACATCCTCTGATATAGTGTTAGTAATTCATCGGAAGTAGAGACATTGATCTACGGTGTGTTCAGGTTGTTTTTGCTGGATTCTCGGCTGAGTCTCTGAGCCAAAGGATCATGGATTGCAAACCAAAGGTTGTGTTAACCTGCAATGCTGTAAAAAGAGGCCCTAAGGTCATCTATTTAAAAGAGATAGTTGACACAGCATTAGCAGATTGTGCCCAGAATGGCACAACTGTAGGTAATATATATGTGGAAGTCATAGCTTTCTAGTTTGGTCCCAAATTTATTGACTCTTGTTTTTGCAACTTTCTCCTTAATTATGTAAGAAAATTACTTTTGGCTGTGGGGAAGGGAAACGGAGTTAGGGGTGGTGAGATTTTCTGTAATAGTACTATGGTCTTAATTAGTTATGTAAAGTCAGAAGTCCTGTAATACAAACATAATTTTTTGCAGACATAAGGTATTTAAATTTGTTGTTTATCTTTTGTTTTTTACTTTTTTTCCTGCAGATGTTTGTTTGACTTATGAAAATGAATCTGCCATGAAGAGGGAAAGCACAAAGTGGGTGAAGGGAAGAGATATCTGGTGGCAGGTTTGTTGAAATAAGCATAAAATTCATGTAGTTTTATTATTTATAACTTAAAATAATCTGCTATACTAGAAAATTTAGTATATTTCTCAGGCTGCTGCATATACAACAGTATTCATCCTACATCTGCTGAAACTGTTGACCAATATCCTGATAACTATCCAAGTATCCATGTTAAGAAAACACTCTGTATTTGCAATATTTCTTTTTCACTCTGCAAGTCTCTCAATACGGAGAAATCACTGCTTGCTTGTTTACTGTTTAGCCATAAGGATATATGATAATGCTATCTACTGTCATCGCTTAAATGTGATTATTTCTTACTGAATTGCTGTGAATATCCCCACTTGTGACTTGTGAGGCCTTTGGACAACCACATATCTCCTGAAGGTGTCTGTACGGATTGAGTTTAAAGTGACATTTGCTTAAGAAATTTGGATATTTATGCTAGTGGCATCAAAGCAGGTGTTAGACATGACTTCGATATTACTTGTGTGTGATTTTTGATTGTTGCATGCAAAACATCGTAAAAGTCATAATTTTCAATCTAGGAAGACCAAAAGAATCCCCTGATTTCTTGCAAAAAATTTCTTAATCTGTTCATGCTATATTAGTTGTTAGGTGATTAATCTGTAGATCCATATGATTCTCAGCATGATGTCATTAACGTTCCCATGTTTACAGGATGTTGTCACTAAATATCCGACTACTTGTGATGTGGAATGGGTTGATGCAGAGGATCCACTTTTCTTGCTTTATACCAGTGGGAGCACTGGAAAACCCAAGGTATCATGGTTCTCCAATTATGAGATATTATAATTGAACTTTTGTTTGCCCATCAGCTTGCTAAGTTAATCATTGAATGATTTTGAAGGGAGTTCTACATACAACTGGAGGATATATGGTGTATGCAGCCACAACATTTAAATATGCATTTGACTATAAACCATCAGACATATACTGGTACAGAAAAATTAATTTTCCCTAACCTCTTAATAGTGTGATTCTTGGAGTCATAACCCATAGTTTCCAATCCTTCACTATTCAGGTGTACAGCTGACTGTGGTTGGATTACTGGCCATAGCTATATCACTTATGGGCCCTTTCTGAATGGAGCAACTGCTGTCGTTTTTGAAGGGGTATATCATATTTCCTTGAGTACATATTGACAGATCCTCTCAAAAAAAACACTTAGCATGTCATGTGAAATTATATGGTCAACTGTGTTATCCTTACATTGGATTCTGCATGGATTTGCGATAATATTGTATCAGGGATAGATTTTTGAAAATCACAACAAGTACTTATGGTTTGATGATCATGTAGGACTCCTAAGTTTTCAAGATATTCATGTCACAAAAAGGCCATGATCTAGCATCTTATATCTAGCCTTATCTGATTCTGTATTCTCGATGCATGGACTGCAATTTTTAATCCATGCTCTTAACACTGGAGTACTCAGAATTAGTTATAGCCTGTATATCTGGTGAATAATAGAAATCCTACAGGCTCCTACTTATCCTGATGCTGGACGTTGCTGGGACATAGTTGACAAATACAAGGTTTCTATATTCTACACTGCCCCCACGTTGGTGCGATCTTTGATGCGCGAAGGAGACGAGGTATGAATAGGAGACTCAGAGACTGCCTGATAATGCATATATGTATATAATGTATTCACATTGGATGAAATCTTAACTGCACAAGGTTCTCTTTTATGCATCATGAAGCATGTGAACTTTGAAAATTTACAAGTAGACTATGAGTCTGTCTGAGGCATATCACGCCTTGTCGTCTATTTTATAAATTTGATTAGAAATTTGAATATTCATTGTTATTAAAAACTGTTTTGTTAAGCTCCATATATATTTTATTCTGATTTGCTGGTAGGAAAGGGCATTTGCACAATACCACTTGCATTGTTTGTCTCTTCAATATTAAGAGAGTTGACCTGCCAACAGTAACCTAGTTATATAAATATTATGAATGGATTTTTTTTTTTCAATGATTGTGAAAATGAGCATCACATTTTTGTTATGTTCTTGATACTTGAGGAGTATTATTAAATAATTTTGTGAAAATATAACAAAAGCAAACTAAAGAAATAGTAGGTACTCTGATATTGCTGAAAAATCATCTTTGTTTTATTAATTTTTTGGCTCCATGGTAAAATTTATACATTTGAAGCATTCGTTACATCTTTTTGTTTCAGTTTAATTTTAAGGTAATCATTAGAGAGTGAGTGAGAGAAGTTAAAAAGAAGAAAAGAGAAACAAGAGCAAAGAAATTCTGATTTTATCACGTTAATCTTGCAGCATGTCACTCGATATTCTCGGAAATCCTTGCGAGTGCTTGGCAGTGTGGGTGAACCCATCAATCCAAGTGCATGGAGGTTTTAAATTTAATCTCAGACCTTTGTCTGTCTTTATTTATCCTATGTATTTGTAATGGACTTGCTTACTATGGTGAATATGTATGTTTACTTTCTTTATATATAGTCTGATTAGATCTATTTTTACTACTAGATGGTTTTTCAATCGGGTTGGAGATTCAAGATGCCCCATTTCTGATACTTGGTGGCAAACAGAAACTGGGGGCATCCTGGTATATATTTTTCTTTATTTGGTTTTATATTATTGGCAGAAATAACTATACAACTGGCAACTAGTCTGACCTTTATTTTCTTGTAGATCACTCCTTTACCCGGTGCTTGGCCTCAGAAACCTGGTTCTGCTACATTCCCTTTCTTTGGGGTCCAGGTACCAGACTGCAGATTCATTTCATATTACAGATTAATCAATTATTATGTAGAGATAAATAAATATGTGCTAATGTCTAAATTTATGTGTTGCTTCGTATAGAGGTATCCATGTTATCTTAATATGCATGAGCACATAAATATTAACGTTTAAATATATTTTCATAATTGCATTAGCGAATTTGAATCAACCAAAAATTACCCACTTTATTCCATGCAGCTGAGATTGTGCTCTATATACTCAAGATTAATTACATGACTAATTTCTTGTTACATTTTCTATATTTTCTGTTTCCTGATATATGATGATGTATTAAGTAGTAATGAGAAATCTCATTGGTTTAAACAGTAATGTAATTGAGAGTTGCTGTTATCTGTTAGAGGAAATATATGCATTTTGCACCTGATGCTCTTCTGTAAAATTCATGTCCATATCAAACTTTATTCCTCATATTTCTCCTTGGTAAAACCTGTAATTCACCCCACTGCAAATTCTTCTAGTTGCTTTATGTCCTGAACCATCTTCTTACTTCGTCAAGGATCTCAATCTAGAGTCTTTAGTTGAACTCAGCGAAATAGTTGATGAGGTCTGTTATTGATAAATTTACGTGTCACCTAGTTTTACCTAGTTTGTTATTAGAAAATCTGTTGCTGTTAAACAATATAGATTCTCATTTCCACTGCAACTAGTAACTTTTTTTTCCTTACTAGTAACTTTTTTTTCCTTGAAAGTAAGGCTGCAGATATCTGGGGAATTTTGTTTCGTCAGAATGTAACTGTTTCTTTCTGAGCTATTCATTGGTGATAAGCTATGCTTTCTGTGATAATGCATTCGATCATATTACAAGTTTAAGCCTTAAAAAACTTGGCAATGTAGCCTGTCATAGTGGATGAGAAGGGAGTTGAAATCGAAGGTGAATGCAGTGGGTATCTGTGTATCAAAAGCTCTTGGCCTGGTGCCTTCCGAACACTCTATGGAGATCATGAAAGATATGAAACAACATACTTCAGTGCCTTCCCTGGCTACTATTTTACCGGAGATGGTTGCAGCAGGTAGTGTTTTATGCTCGAAAATCAGAGCTCTCAAAATCGATATTTATTGTTCTCTCTCCTAGTTTATTTATTCATTTTCTTTTGTAAATTAGGGACAAGGATGGTTACCACTGGCTCACAGGAAGAGTTGATGATGTTATTAATGTCAGGTACTGCTTTTTACCATGTTTCAGACTTGCTGATCAAGTGTTAGTAGATGTTTCTTTTCACAAAGTTGAGATTGAAACCAATTTTAACTTGGAGTTGCCCCATTGAAATTCACTATGACTACCAAATGAGCTCTCTTATCTGTTTTTGATTTTTACTGTGCTTGCTATGTATCTAACGTCATAGTAAAAGTAACGAATGTGGAATAAGATAGAAATACGAAAATTTTTGGATCTTCATTATCATCCCCATTTAAAAGAAAATGATGCCTTAATGCTTAAACGCTACTATGTAAGCAGCCTCAGCTGTTTTATCTTCTTTCTTGTACAACATACAGTGGGCATCGTATTGGAACGGCTGAAGTGGAATCTGCCTTAGTTGCACACCCTCAGTGTGCCGAAGCTGCTGTTGTTGGTGTCGAGCACGAGGTAATTCAACATATCATTCAAATGTCAATTCCTCCACCCTCAGGACCTCTGCTTTAAGTCTTAGCCTCAATCATCTTTTTAAAAATTGTGATGTTAGGTCAAAGGACAGGGCATATATGCATTCGTTACTCTAATCGAAGGCGTTCCTTACAGTGATGAACTCCGGAAAAGTCTAGTTCTGACTGTGAGAAAGCAGGTGCGTCGATCATTCCTCATTTTATCTGAAAGTCATTTTTCCTGTTCATCGTCTGGTTTACAATTATCTATTGATGATCAAAAGAATGAAAAGTCCAATAAACACTAAGGTAAAGCTTCTTTTTGTAAGTTCTATGTGATGAAACACTTGTGTCGGCTCTCAGATTGGAGCATTTGCTGCACCGGATAAAATCCACTGGGCTCCCGGCCTACCAAAGACAAGAAGCGGAAAGATCATGCGAAGAATTTTGAGGAAAATAGCTTCGAAGCAGTTAGACGAGCTGGGGGACATAAGCACACTAGCAGATCCTGGTGTAGTTGAACAGCTTATCGCACTTGCTGATAAGTGATTTTGCCAGAAACTACAAAATACCTTTTGCCCATTGCCATTGTATCATCAACTTATAAGACTTCTTTCTCAATTTTCATATTTATGAGGTTATAGAACTTTGCGATTACCACTTCATTGCTGTAATTTTAATAACATTTATGAATAATTGCAAGTGTATCCTGAATTTTTGTGCTCAAATGTAAACTACTTCCAAGATTAAATTTTCCTTATTGCTAATTGAAATTCCAATAAGCTGAAACTGAGCAAATGGAGCAAATGGAGACAACGAAAGATGTAAACTGAAAGTTGGTACTGTATCAAGCGTACAAGCATCTTCCTTATGAAGGTAACAACTTGCAATACAGCCTTGAATTCGTTTCGCTGTATCGAGTAACCAATGCAAAGAAGAGTTAGGAACACGTTGCTTTCTCCAGCACTTCCTGCAACTCCCCACTCTGGAACGATTCTGTTTCAACATTCATGAAATTTGTAAGGACTTCCATTACATGTAAACTAACAACACAGAACATTTCTTGACATTTGATTCTACTACTTTCTTCTAGATGTTAACACTGAGCAATTAACCATATTGTCCACTTATTATAACTGCTGTCCAGTAATGATCTTCAACCACTCAAATGGAGGAAAAGTATTTTCAGAGAAGCTTGTTCTACCAAAAGTGTGTTCAAATCTTGAGCTGAAATCATGGACTCTTTCTCCTTCACCATTCTTAAAGAATTTGCTTCCTCCATTTAGTGAAATATCAAGAATAATTGTAAACCTGTCCTCTCATACACCCAATAAAGGAATCTATTTGCCAATTAAGTCAAAAATGTAAATGTGATTGAATTAAACTGCTAACTGTCAGTTGTGAATAAAAAGAAGTAAAATTGAGGTATCAGAAACAATTGAAATAGACATCAATGCAAGCAATAAAATCAACACAACACAGTGACAAAAGGATGAAGAAACTATATTACCAATGGTAATATCACAGCCACCGAAGAACTCGCCATCAATGTACACTTGTGGAAAGGTTGGCCAGCTAGAATACTCCTTCAATCCCTGCCGTAACATCTCATTTTCCAGAATATTTATGGTTTCGAAAGGCACGTTCAAGGATTTGAGAATCTGCACAACAGTGTTCGAGAATCCGCACTGTGGGAAGTCCTTAGTTCCTTTCATGAAGACAACTACCTTGTTTGAAGTTACAACTTTATCCAAGGTAGTTTTCAACTCAGGAGTTAGAGCTGTTGGAGCATTAACATGAAACAACCAAACTAATCAGAAACATATTCTTCACAATCAACTTATAAACTCTATGATTGATCTTAATTATATTTCTATGAAATCAAACTTAACATTTAAGTCTTGCATCAACTTTGGCTTTCTTATCCAAGGCTGGAAAAATGAAGCCAACAAACTTGATAGGAGTAATAGAATTGAGATTATTCATTGAAGTTTATATGAATATGAACTTGGATCAAAGAACATCAATCTACTTGAACTTGACTAGTGTAGATTTCTAAGAGCAAGAAAAGCAGTGCGTTCGATTCAATCAATTTCTACAGCCAAAAAAATTAATCGAAACATAGAACACAATAAATTCATTGAAAAGAAAGGGCTTTTCGAGTAGGCCATGGAATTCGCTGAGCAGAGGAATTACAGCAAACATCAATCGATTCATTTGATTAATTAACAAAGCATCAGAAAAATCATAACTAATCGAACTTTCGGAGGGAAGATAACAACACAGATACCTGCAAAACATCGAAAAGAGCCCAAATTTCTGCCAGTAGAAATAATTCTCGGCGTAATTGAGCACCAGGCGTTTAGCTTTGTCGAATTACAAATAGGACGGCGGCGCCAAGTCAACATGGGCGGCGTCGCCGGCGACGGCAGAGAGCAATTAATGATGGTGGATGGAAATGCCGGAAATTGCAAAGGGGATGCCATCTCAGCCAACAGAAAGAATTCAAGATACTGGCAGTTGCTGTTTACTTATCAATCTCTCAAAAAATTTTTACTGTGAAATTAATCTAACACAATTTAATTACTGGAGTATATATATATATATATATATATATATATATATATATATATATATATATATATATATATATATATATATATATATATATATATATATATATATTATTTATTTAATAAAATTTAATTTTTTTGGAGTACTTTTTTGGGACATAAATTCAATTAAAAATATTAAAGGTAGAAAAAAAAAACTTCTACATACCAATATTTCAGATTTTTTCAAATGAGGTGATATTTACGGATTTTTTTTAAAAATAATTTTTTATTTTTATTTATTAAATACTACTATTTTATTACTTATCATTTAAAATGCAAAATAATTCAATACATTATTATTTTTTTAATTTAAATATCATCACTAATTTGTCTCACAAAAATCTTAGTGTGAAATAGTCGCATGTGTCTTGTGTAAAACAAACGGTCCTCAAGCAATTGTTTGTCAATATTTAATGGAGTATCTAACACAATGTACATTTTATGGAGTATCTAATTTCTAAACCAATGTATTGGAATATACGGTAAAATATGAATATTTGTAGTTAAAGTATATCAATAATAAATTAATACTTTAAATTATATTTTAATTTATCATCTATTATGCTCCCTCCGTCCCACGGTAAGAGTAATTTTTGCTTTTTGGCACGTGGATTAAGGAGTATTATTGTTTAATGTGTAGTGGATAGTTGCATTAGTGGGAGTATGTGTCCCATGTTTTAATTGTATTAGAGGGGATGAGTGGGTCCCGTGTGTGTAAAAAAGGAAAGAGGACCCTTTGGGTGGGACGACCAAAATGAAAAAAAGAGACTCTTACCATGAGACAGAAGGAGTATTTTAAAAGACATACTTTAACATAATTTTAAATAATACAATAAACACACTCTAATATGTTTTCCAAAGTGTTTTACATAAGCAACGAGAAAGAGGAAAATGAATAAATGATTAAGGTTTATAGGAGTATATATCCATATTTGCAACTCCCTCAATTAACATTTTATCCCATTCAAGAATGAGGAAAATGAAAGTACTCCACCATCCCCTACCCCTAAAATTTGTCACTTTCTTAATTTTCGTGTAGGAAAGGAAATGCAGACTTCCGGAGGAAGTAAATGATTAAGGTTTACAGGGTTTTTTCGAAATTTTGCGGCTATATCAATAATTCTGTATAATCGTGTCGCCGTGGCCGTGCAGAAGCTTTCCATTAAAAATAAATAAAATAATAATAACAAGTTAAATTTCATTATTTTTATTGGGGTTTCAGCTGAAATTCATAAATAATATGCAGAAAAATAAGACTTTGTCATCAAAGTGAATATATAAAAAATATTACTCATAAAGTTGTTTTAAAGGTTTTTTATTTTTATTTTTATTTCTATTTTTATTTTCATTTTCAGACAATAATTTAAAAAGATAAGAATTAATAATAGTAGTAGTAGTTTTATGTGCTAGGGTTTCGAGTGGTCTTTTCTCGGCCTCAAAAGTCTACCTCAGTCAAAACTCAAAAGCTGCTCCACCACCGGCCACGCTCTCCTTCGAGGTAATCGTCTCTCCTCCGATTGAATTGTACTGTTTTTATTCTGTATTTGATAATCAAATCGTATATGTGAAGCAATTGGAACGAATTGTGCCAGTTTTGTTTCACTGTAAATGAAACGGCGATTGCAAATCCTTGTTTCAGGATTTGATGAAATTTGATGAATATATCAATTAATTTGAAGGATTGTGCCACCTTTTACGTGCTAGGATTTACTTGTTTGATTTGAAATGAGTCCTAGATGACCACGCGAATAGATGTTCCACTGAAGCTAGTTAGGTTATTTTTATAATTTTTTTTGCTAGATCGAGATGAGAGTTTTGCAATCCTGAATTTTAGATTTTCTGTGTATTGCACCTAATAATGGATTTTATCCAATGTCCTCTTTGTCTCGGTGTTTCCATCTGATAATAACCCTTCATTGCAATTGTCTTGAATAGATTGCCTTCCCTTTATTGGAAGCTATCATGATCTATGATTGAGAAACGGGAGTTGAAGATGTCTTAAAACTTTTCGACTTCTTGATGATTTTTTAAGTCTGAAGATCCGGTTCACTTCCGTTTGCTCTATTGATTCTCATTTAGTCTTTCACATAGAGTATTAACAGAGATGGGCAGGGACTAGGTCGTTTCATGTTCAGTCACTGAACTGTCTCTTTCTTACTTTTTGGGTCAAATTTGAAATTTCGGGGGTTAATGGTTATAATGAGAAGGAACAAGTTATGTGTGTGGGGGTAGGCCATGGTTTCAGTTCAGCCATACGCTGGTCCCTTTTTGATGGGTGGAATATAAGAATTTTTCTGAGGGAATATTTAAAGAATTGTGGGATGGTTTGGAAATTAGGAATGCTTGGTGGGTCTCGACCTTCTAGTTTTCAGAGGGGATATTTATCATTAAAGCAATTCAAGTTCAAGTATGTGGTTGTACTTGTATGATAATGTTATGATTTGTTTCAAGTTTTAGATTCAATGGAAAATTCAGCTTTCATGCCTAAACATTCTTCATAATCTTCAGGCTGAATATCTTCTGTTCTTGCTTTGTCAGTTGCAAATGGGGGATAATCAAGAAGCTGATAAGAATATTGAAATATGGAAAATCAAGAAATTGATCAAGGCATTGGAATCTGCTAGAGGCAATGGAACAAGTATGATATCACTCATAATGCCTCCCCGTGATCAGATATCACGGGTGGCAAAGATGCTTGGTGATGAATATGGGACTGCCTCAAATATTAAAAGTAGGGTGAATCGTCAATCGGTGCTTGGTGCGATTACTTCAGCCCAGCAGAGGCTAAAACTGTACAATAAGGTTCCTCCAAATGGACTGGTTCTTTACACTGGAACTATTGTTACTGAAGATGGCAAGGAGAAGAAGGTGACTATTGATTTCGAGCCATTTAAACCTATAAATGCATCCTTGTACCTGTGTGACAACAAATTTCATACTGAGGCCTTAAATGAACTGTTAGAATCGGATGACAAATTTGGTTTCATAGTCATGGATGGAAATGGAACCCTTTTTGGCACGTTAAGTGGAAATACACGAGAGGTACTTCACAAGTTCACTGTTGATCTACCGAAAAAGCATGGTAGGGGAGGACAATCAGCTCTTCGTTTTGCACGTCTGAGGATGGAGAAACGGCACAACTATGTGAGAAAAACAGCAGAACTTGCCACACAGTTCTTCATTAACCCAAATACCAGTCAACCTAATGTTTCTGGCCTTATACTTGCTGGTTCTGCTGACTTCAAGACTGAACTTAGCCAATCAGATATGTTTGATCCACGATTACAAGCAAAGATACTCAATGTGGTTGATGTTTCCTATGGTGGGGAAAATGGATTTAATCAGGCCATTGAGTTATCTGCAGAAATTCTCTCAAATGTTAAGTTCATTCAAGAGAAACGTCTGATTGGTAAGTATTTTGAGGAGATCAGTCAGGATACTGGGAAATATGTATTTGGTGTGGAAGATACATTGAAGATTCTTGAAATGGGTGCTATTGAAACTTTGATTGTGTGGGAGAATTTGGATATCACTAGATATGTCTTGAAAAACAGTGTCACAGGTGAGATAGTCGTTAAGAACCTGAAAAAGGAGGAAGAGTCTGATCAGAGTAATTTCAGGGATCCAGCTAGCTCTTCAGAATTGGAGGTTCAGGAGAAAATGCCATTGCTTGAGTGGTTTGCCAATGAATACAAGAGGTTTGGTTGTACCCTTGAATTTGTCACAAACAAATCACAAGAGGGGTCGCAGTTTTGTAGAGGGTTTGGGGGTATTGGTGGAATTCTTCGCTATCAACTAGACGTAAGATCTTTGGACGAGTTGTTAGACGATGGTGGAGTGTATGAGGATTCTGATTAGAGTTTGCAGGTACTGAAGCTATATTGAGAAGAAAATTCGAAGCCGTGTAGATTTTAAGTTATCCTTCTCATCAATAAGAAACCTGTGCTTGTTGATCTCCGGCGCCTGCATATATTTGATTTATGGTGTATGCATTATTGGTCCGAGAGTCCTTTACCGGTCCGTTCTTCCCTTGATAATACTTACTCTGTCTGTTTGCTTGTGGTTTTGTACTATTGTAGGTTCCTTTTGTTGTTTGTCATTTGGACATTTATCCTCAGTTCCATCTGGTTTTTAATTTCAATGTGGATTGTGAAAGCTGGTGGCTCTTCTTTTCACAATTGACCATTTTATGATACAGTGTCAAAGAAGCTGAGATGAAAAGAGTTAAAACTAGTACAGTCTTCATTTGAATTCATGACTTTTATCTTCTTTTCTTGAGAATAACTTCTTTATTCTATTCTTTCACCTTTTCACTTTCACTTTGCTGTTATTAAAGGGAAAAAAAGAAGACAACAAAGTGTTTATTTCTGTCTTTTACTTAACCACTACTCCATTTATATTTGAAATCCTGTCTTGAAATTGTTTGCATTTATACAAGTATCTATAGACTGATACTTGAATAAGCACACACACTAGAATAGTTCAGAGTAGATGGGAATGCTGAGGAAGGTAATAGCATTGCTAGCATCTAAGTGTTTGGCCATCAAGGTTAGGATGAGAGCCATCGAAACTCATCTCGCGATACAATCTCTGCTGTTGCGAGACAAAAAGATGGTACGACACCTCTTTCGACAGAGGAAATGCTTCAACCTTTCGAATAAGGTTAAGGACGAGGATGAGTATCAACCAGAAGGAATTGTTGTCCTCGAGGAGGATAACCTACCAGAAAGTATTGATGCCCAGATAAATGGCTCTGGCTCTGTTGATACTACACATCTTATAAACAACTCGATTGCTACTACCCCTGCGAGCGTAGTGCAGGTTGCAAAGGAGGCGGAGAATAAGATGGAGAGAGACGAGGCAGAAGAGGAGGATGAGTGTCCAGAGCTTAGGCGGCGTGTTTTTGAGGACGAACGAGGGGAGGTTGAATGTGTATCGGTTATAGAGATGGCGAAGAATGCGAAAGAGGGACGGGGTAAGAAGTTCGTGCTGGAGGACGACATAGACAGGGTGGCTGATTTGTTCATCCAAAGGTTTCATCAACAGATTCACAAAGAACGGTATTTTGATTAGGTTGCTGAATCTCTTTTGCTCTCTCTCATTTGTTGCTCAGGTGCAGTAGACAGCTTCGGGTTATGGATAAGATTAATTGCACCAACAGCATTTAAATTGTGCTGCTTCTACTAAATTCAATACTAATAAATATTAATTTGCTACGCTTTTATTTTTGCAAAAAAATTGATATTGAACATTGATGTTCCTTATAATTTATCACGTAGATACGGATTTTTTTTTGGCATCTATTTGAGAATTAAATACTTCTCAAAACGGAAAATTAAACTCTCAGTTTTGCATCATACCTTGCAGTTCCATCTAAATTATACTCCTCTGTTTGATTCATTAAATTTGTTAGGTGGATTAATAAAGTTTAAAAATGTCATAAATAAGAAATAAGCATGAGAGTTACCTCTTTATTAGTTTTATAGGATATGATAACCCACCTCTTCATTAGGTTGTAATACATTGGACCCTTCAGTTATAACTAACAGGTTTAGAAGAAATGAATTCTGTTCAATTACAATTAGTGTCTAAAAACTTCAATTTTTAGTAAAATTTTAAGGTTCATATATAGTATTATTAACTCAAAATGAAGAAAACACTCACTAAGTATTTAGGGTGAGGCTCATGTGCACCCAGGCGCACGGAGCACATTCCGTGTGCCTTTGCAATTTTCATGCCCCTTTATAATTTAAACCCCTACTAATACATAGATTTAAATAGAATTGGAGGAGGAGGATTGTGTTCACATGAGGACACGGAGTATCCCTCCTTGTCCCCGGAACGCAAGAGCTTTTGCCTTCAAAGTATAAGTTGAAATGAGAAATTATTTTGATGTTGCAAGAATTCAAAATAAGTGCCTCATTGGAGGATGAAAAACTATATTGCAGAAAAAAAACTCAAAATTATGTGATGTAGAGGCTTCTAGAAATGCAAGAAAACTATGCTGCAGGAAATTAGTAGAATTTTGCACTTAGTGGAATAAAGATTTTTGAGAGCTCCATTGGGGGCAACACGTACGGTGTTATCTTTACCAGAATAAATGAATGTGTCAACCAAGAACTTGTACAACAAAGCCTTTATAAATAGAGAATAGAACGTAGAATAGACAAATGTAGAAGCCATTCTGGGATGAATGCTACGTGTGTAAAAGTCCTACTTCATAGTCTGAGGAAGTAGTGTTGATGTCTGCAATAAATCCTCACCATCCTCATCGATCCTACTCCAACCCGGGCTTCTAAAAGAGAATTTCCTGTCAAGAGCGTTCCCTCTGAAACCGGTTATTTTAGACGAAACCATAGGCATTACAAAAACAGATGATGTGTGAATCGATTCTTCTCCCAAACCTAATGATAATGCACAAGTAGCCTGCACCACAATCATATTTCTCATATTTAGTACCGAATCATCACGTACAGAATAAAAGGAAGTTGAGAGAAGTAATATTAGAACCTTGGTCTTGATTATCAAGTTTGCAGCTTTTATCCGGATCATTTGCATGAGGGACTTCATGTCTTTAATTTGAGAATCCTCGGAAAGCATAACAAATCTATCGCAGATAGTGAGTCCAAATGAGGGACAACACCAGATTACAGTAACGCAATTATCAATCTAGCCAATGCATATTGAGGACCAAGTAGTTCACTATCCTGGCAAATTAACGAAGGCTAATCGTGCCTTACCTTTCTGTATCGTTTGGATGACTTGCAGTTACGGAAACCAGAGGTGCATCTTTGACTTCCCCACCTGAAAAAATTTGTACATTCTTACAAAATACTCTCAGAGGCCAGAGAAAAGAATTTCAATGTAGCCACTGACTTGACATACCTTTCACTTCATCAGGTGCCAGCAAAGAAATGCCTATGAACACAGAAATCATTCCTAGTATGAACATAGTAGTTCGTAATGCGTCAAATACCTGCTTAAAAGGAATTTAATGGTAAACTACATCATTGAAAAAAAAGAATACAGAAATTGAAAAAGGATACCAAATATCATGACAGAAGTAGTTTAGACAAGACATTTTTCAGAAGCACCAAGAAAGTTGCCTAATTTATTGATAACAAGAGCCCATAACTATCCCCAAGTAATTAGGGAAGTACCACTTTTAGCACCAGAAAAATCTACCTCCAGGCTCTAACATAATTTCAGCGAAATATATATATTTTCCATGTGCTGCAAAGCTCAATATTGCTACATTGCTTTGGACTAAAATAACAATATGTAGATTTGTGCAATTGAACAATATTATTAAACAATGATAAATTTTCTTGTAATGAAAATCCCCAAAGAACTTGTCTACCAGGCTACCAGCAATCCTGATCGCCCAAGCAGATAACATTAAAAAGAATAAACAAGTGTCAAATGCAGAATGCCATAATTGAAATATATAAGTGTGGAGGAAGTGCACCTGAAATTCCTGAAAATATACAAATCCTGTACAAATGGAGAAAAATGTCCAAACAATCTGAAACATGGGAACAATGAGTATTGCATCAAACAGAGACAACCCTTCATTCAGCCTTGCCATCTGCACAAATGTTTCGAAACAATATCGACAATGAAATATAATTCTCCAAAAATTCAACCAAACATATACTAAAACCAAATACAAGAATTATAAATGAAATCAAAATTTACCCAAAATCCAGCTGTACTAAAAAATAATAAAAGCATGGAGTAGGTGAACCAAGTATGCAACTGATACCCATTTGACATGGACAATCTTAGCAGATTTGATCTACAAAAGCAGGAACCAGAGATTAATATTCACCAAGCGGTTTCTGTAGTAGAAGAGATGATGTGACACAACTTACAGAGACTTTGCAAACAACACTGAACAAGACCCCACTGCACCTGAAACGATAGCATAACAAAATGGAAGAAGCATTTGCCAGTAGGGTTTAACATCATTCCCTGGAATAGCAAACAGCAGTTCTCCTCTTCTGCAAATTTCACAGACATAATTACAAAAGATGGGGTATTACAAAGGGGTTGGGTTGGGGGGGGGGGGGGTGGCAGTGGCGGTGATGAATTAAAAACAGATAGCACAAGGTTCTGTTTTGCTTTCATCATGGAGAGTTTTACCATATTCTCACCTGTACATTGAGTGATGAAAGCAGACAACAAGAACCAGGATCACACAATATATTAGGAAAGTAGTGTTGCTATACTTCTCCGCCAACTGCTCAGGTGTGTAAACTGTGGGGATAAAAAGCAATAAAAAAAGGGGAAGTCACTATGTGCTTAACTGAAACTGCAATACAATACACATCTTAAACTACGTTGAGGGAAAAGTAATTATAGGACAAGAAAAGATTTCAACTTTGAAATGGTTTGGAATCTCATTGTTGCGAGTACTCACGAACCAAGATTAATAAAACCCTGATTTTAAAGATTAAATAAAAAGGATGACCTAAGGCAGGAAAAATTCTACCAGTCCAAATTAATACCACCTAAACAATGGAAGTTAGTCCTTCGGAAATTTTAGAGAAAAGATCTGAGATTAATCGGAAGTGGAACAGTAACACTCTTAAGATGAGATACCTAGAGTTGTTAATAAGCCCGTAAACCGGGGGCCCGAACCGATTAACCCGAAAAAAATTAGGGTTAGGGCCAAGAAATTTGAGCCCGTTTAACATCCGGGCTTTTGGCCCGAACCGATTAACCCGTGGGCTAATAGGGTTGGCCCGTGGGCTAACCGGGCCGGCCCGTAGGGTTGAAAATTATTATTATTATTATGTTTAATTAATTTTAACACCCATAATCTATACATCGACCACCCAATCTCACCCTACTCCCAACCCATCATTGGACAAACTCTAACCATCTTTTAATTTTCATCTCTTTCTCATCTTTTTTCTTACTCTAACCCAAAATTTTCTCTAATAAATAAAATAATACTTGAATAAATATATTAAGATTAATTTAAATATCACAAATTCTTTTAATTTATATCTTTTAACAATATTTTGCATGTATTAATCTTAATTCTCTCAAATTTTAAATAATGTATTAGTTAATTTTGAATTTTTTATATTATTTATAATAAATTATAATTTATAATTTTTAAATATTTTTTATCGTACAACCCGCGAGTCCGGCCCGTTTAACCCGTAGCCCGTTAGGGTTAGGGTTAGGTTCACCTTTTCATAGCCCGTTTAAACAGACCCGATTTAGCCCGAAGCCCGATTAGCCCGAAACCCGTTAGGGCCAGCCCTAATGGGTTAGGGCTGGCCCGTTTAACATCTCTAGAGATACCTGGTGACTGATGGTTTCCAAAAGCCACAAGGAATATGTTTCCAAGAACAATGAAAGCTGTTGCTACAAGTACTCTGCACAACAAGAATTATGCTTGATTAATAAAGGAGATGTTAGAAAACAATTGGTTTTACAATAGTTCACTTGACAATTAAGAAACAAACATACTTGACAGAAACAGTTTTATTTAGCACAAAGTAGGCGAATGCAATGTTTGACACAAATTGGACAGATCCCAAAGCTGCAAGAAGGGACTGCACAAATGATATAAACAGAAATGAGAAGTTAATAAAAAGCAAAAGATTCCAGCATGCATCTACTGGCAATCAAGTAGAGAAAATTTAAAAATATATGATGCCACCAAATGGCTGACTTGAAGAGTTGGATTTCTCAACCATACTCACCTGAGCAGCATAGCCGAAAGAAATGAAATTTAGACAGTTCCCAAGTATGAAGAAAACAATTCCTGAAATATAAACAACATAAAATATAATATAACCGAAAACTTAGCTAAAGGAATTGGACACTATTACAAAAATAAGATACCAATTCTCCAGGTCTGGAAGTGTACTATAGGCTTCATTAAACCTTTTCCGTTGGTCCCTTCATTGCCAACTATAGAATATCTTTCTCTCTGCAAATTAAAGGCAGGCAAAATCCTGTTACATTAATATCCTAATAGTATCACAACAGTGTGGTTGTCTTTTATTTTTACACCTTTTATATATTAGTGCAAATGGGCTAGGAGAAAATCCATGCAGAAAATGCCAGCAAGAAATAAGATATCATGCATGGTGTGAAACATGATAAGTTCAAAGTTAATATAATTAAAAAAAACGCTTAAATTATACAGAAGTTAGTAACAAACCGTTTGATATTAACATAATCCAACATGTAAATATTTTTGGCAACACGACTATTTTGTGGAATATGCTAAGAATCAAAATTGAGTGATTGCTATCCCAAACAAGTTAATCTAATCACGACACTATCATAGGCTAATGCAACCATGTGAATGATTGTGGCATGCAATAGAAACATAACTATAACTTTGACGAATGCAGTCACTCAATTATATTTTCCTAACAGTGCGAAAAACAAAAAAACAACAATGAATTTTCCTTTCTATGCTACATGATCAGTTGAATTAATAAAATATAACATGTTCATTGAAATTTTTTCAGAGAATTGCATAAGCAAAGAAAACTGGAAGACCCAATGTACCTCGTCGTGACCCAATTTAAGAAGGTTAGTCCCAAAGTTGATGGCAATGCTGCCGAATAGATTGATGAATGCTCCAATAACCCACTCTCCCATAGATGAATATAATTTTGGATACAGATAGATTAAAATATAGGAGTTAGCGTTGCTATTCAACTACATCCATCCTGCCATCGGCACACCAAGGTCAAACTATAACTGAGACCCACTATGAGAGATATTGTTTCTTGAAGCTTCGCGTTTAGAACTAGTTCTTCAGAACCCCAACACCACAAGTAGCTTGGAAGACTAGAATGAGAGTGAAGTAAAGTGAAATGCAGGTGGTTGGTGATGGATGTACCTGCATTAAGGAATCAAACAAGAACAATTCAAAGATGATATAAACACAGCTTCATTTTAATCTCAAAGCAATTTCACAGTTCAAATTGGGGAAAACATTAAGTGCTAATTATGAAAGCTCAAAGCTTCCCCAAGAAAATTCCTAAAATCAAGAGTTATAACTTGGAATCAAATGAGGCTAGAAGAACTTTTTTCTAAAAATGAAGCAGCAGCAGCAGCAGCTGGATTTAAAGCAGGCTGCCAGGTTCTTCAGATCCAACGCAATGACGGTTGAATTGCCACGCCATATCATACAGATTAACATCGCACAATCATCGAATCCAAATTAACAGAGTGAGAATACCTAATCGAAACAGAACGAATTACCAAAGCTCAAAAGGGGCGACGTAATCCGTACCGCGACGCCGCTGGAGGAGAATAAATTCAACAATTCTTCAATTGAAGCTTCAAATTATTCGTAATTGAGAGAGAGAGAGGGGGAGAGAGAAGCAAAGACAAATTGTTGTCGTGCTACGAAAATTCAGAGCGAGTATTGCGAATTCAGACTCAATTGAGCCGTCTCAGTTGAATCATAGGAAGAAAGCTCGATGTTTTTTCGTTTAATTTTCAACCGAAAATAAAAAGAAAGAAAGGGAAAAAAAAAAAACGGTCAATTTATTTTTCATACCAAAGCGAAAACGTGACACTTTATCGAACACCTGTCCTCTGTTTTAGACAACTGTCGGTAGGAGGGACTTAATTGTTTAACACCAATTTAAATTTATTTTAAAATATTTGATGTGACTTGAAAGAATATATATATTGTTTTTTAAGTTTTGTATTTTCATGCATACACCCCAAGAAAACTAAGAATTACAAAATTTCACAAAAATAATTATGAAATTGTATGCATTTTTATTAAAAATTGCATTAATTGAGGTAATTCAACGGTTTACCAAAATTTTACTTTTTATTTATTTTAAATAAAATATCAATTTTTTATTTTTTTTGGTATAGGGATTATTTGTTTGCATGCTTTTTGTATCCAAATAGGAGTATTTGCCTAACACGTATTATTAAACAAAATTTGAGAGTACGATTGTGCACAGTGCACCTGAACGATCTTAACCGTTAAATTAATTTTAAATTTGATTTACGCCATTAAATAATATAATATTATTAAAATTTTTTAATAAAAACTACCCAATAACCCCACTCTACCTTATAAATATTCTCTACCTTATAAATATTGGGGTGCGCACATGTGCACCCATAATGACCCCAAATTTGATAAGCCTATTAAACCCATTCAAATGATTAAATAGAAGATGATTTTCAATTAAGCATATTCATTTATTTAAATACTCCTATTTGGATTTAAATATGTAGCGTGGTTTATGAAAAGGAATCAAAATAAGAATTAAAGGGATAGTATTGAGGAATGGTAACGTGTTTACCATTGTATAATTAAATTCTTTAAGAATTGATTCATATTTTTTTTGGAAAAATTACTATTAGATACACACTTTATATCCCTAATTAATATGAGATACATTAATTTAAAATAATTACTATCACATACTTCTTCCGTCCGCCCGAAAGGTTTACATTTTGCCATTTTGGGCGTACGCACCAAAGGTCCACATTTCACTTTTTAAACACATGAGACCCACACACATCACTAATACAATAAATTTATGGGACTCATACACCCCACTAATACAACTACCAACTACACCTTAAATAATAATACTCCTTAATCCACGTGCAAAAAGCAAATGTCCACCTTTGTGGCGGACGGATTAGTCAACTTTTGGAAAATTGTTTCGCCGGAGCTCCGCCGGCCGGTCGCCGGAGCATTGCTGGACCGCCGCCGTCGCCGCCGGAGCTCGACCGGACCACCACACTTTTTTGCTGCACACGAACTTTTACTGCACACAACATTTATGTGCAGCACATTGTAGGGGTAATATTGAAATATCACTATATATTTTTGTAGTTAGTAGTAATATTTTTGTATGTTCGTATTTCATAGTAATTAAGGGTTTTTTTTGTGTACCTAGTAGTAATCCTCATTTTTTTATTATTAATTTTTTACTTTATTATAATTTATTATTATTATAAGAAAATTATTAATTTTTAATTTTAATACAACTTTATATCATTAAAATATATAATAAATTGAGTTTTGAGCTTTCCAGGTCTGGAATGAAAGTGATAGTGGTGAAATTTGGGAGGAATGGGGGATTCCTCATTTTTAGGAATTGAAAACACTATACTACTATAGTACCTTCAAACCAAACACGTTTTTCTAACCCATTTCACATTCCTTTGCTCAAAAACCTCCAAACAAACAGCCCCTAAAAATTGAAAAAGAAAAATTTTAATTCAACTATCAACCCATAATTTTTTTTTCTTAAGTATCTCCCTAATAATAATTACCAAAGTGACATTGAAAAGGCAAACAACTTATTAGACTCATAAACTAAATTGTACTACCGGTCCCAAAGAAATTGACTCGATCTCGTAAACTAAATATTACTCATAAGGTAAAAATTTCAATGTAATGGAGGGAGTAGTTTTTAGTTAGGAATGAGGTTAGAGTTGGATGCATAATCAGCCTTCATTCTTGAGTTTGAGGTGTAATCTTAGACATACTACTTCAGTTTAGATTTTCTATACAAGTTGATACTAAATTTTGACTAGTGAAGACTTTTTATGTATGATACGATAGTCTCGTGCCTCAATATTTATATTCGTACATATCTCACAAGTTACAATTCTTTTGATAAAAAGATATTCATTGAGCTCATAAACATGACTCATAATCATTTAACTATTTCGCAGAGAAGGATTTTTGAATTGAAAAAGATTAAACTTGCAATCAAACTAGCTAACCAAAATATAATCGAGCGATTCCAAACTTTAGAAACTTATAGTAGCTATTACATGCCATGAATTAATCAAACACTACCATGAATAAAACATTGAAAATGCAAACCAAGAAAAGCAAATTTGCATGGCATGAAGAAGCTGATATTGGCAGATAGATACATCCATATAACAGACCAACCTAGAACTGCCCTACCCCAAAAAAAGACTGGGAATTGCGAAGAACGAAGGCCACAAACTCAGAATCATCATTTCCATAGGGATACATATATGCATATACAGTGTGGAAGAATGATGGAAAAGTCTAATAACTCACAACATGAACCATCCTTGGTAAGTAAGTCGAAGATGCGCACTCATTTGGAAGCTACAGAAGTATAACAATAAGTAGAATCACCAGCACAATGACAACAATTGCGAGCACCCACCAACACTGTTGAGAATGTAACAATGAGAACAAAAAAAAAAAAAGAACACGATAAGATATTTCAGCTATTTAATTCTTAATTTTGCATCTTATGGCCTGTAGACTAGGATAACTCATCACTTCAGTCAAATTAAAGCTATAAAAATTTTTCATGCATGCAATAATACTTAAAATGAGATGGATGGAGGGGAGAATAGAACTTTGCTCTTCACAAGGGTATTTAATATAAAGGTCATTTTAGAGGAATTTTTTTTTTTAATTTAATAGCCAAGAAGAAAAAGATTTCACTTCAATATACAGGATATAATAGAGATTTGCACATGGAGTAATTTCGCAGAGCAAAACATTTGAGTAAGAAAATGAATTATTTTAAGAATATAATGCCATGTGAACAATTAGGTAGGAGGTCCATTCAGGATTTCTTTTCAAGTAATTGAGTTTTAGATCCAACAGGGATGGGATGACAGTTTTGGTATGTAAAAGCAACTTATCTTGGCATATGCCCAATATTCACACATTCTCCGATTTCAAATGAGCGTACAATAATCAACTTGACTGGATTTGATGAAGGAATATTATTCCTAGGGACAAGGTCTCAAGGAGGCTGTGGTATGATGACAGAATGAGCTTCGCCTAATTAATGTTAAAGTTGTGCAAAGGTGATTCTCTAAACATTCTCATGGTATCTAATTCTTCACATGTTGATTGTAATAGCATGGGTATACGCATAAAGATAGCAGAGAAATGTAGTTCAAATATAGTTCATGCTCTCAAATCGAGGTTGCCAGGATATTTACTCACCCATGAAGCTTTTGTTTTGCTACTTTTGGATCCCTTAGAAAGCAGTATCTTAGATTGGGTTGTTGCAGCAGCGGATGCCTCGATATTATAGTGAATGTCATCTGTTCAAAGTAATAGACAAATCTTTTATAAAATGAGATGATATTTGAAGAACAAAAGCTTGTCAGATATAAGACTCTTTACCAATATTTACTCTCTGATCATCAATTAAGACTGCAAGGTCCTTAAATATTTCATTGGCTTCTTTAATTTGACTCTGAATCTCTTCAATCCCTTGCTCTCTTTCCTCTATTACAGCTTCATTGAACGCAACATCATTGTCCAACAGGAGGACCTCTTGTCTGTAGATTTAATTTTGTCAAGTAAATGTATATTTTCCAAAGAGGTACGGTGGTTTCAATAATTTTCTGAAATTGCACTAAGATGGCAGAAATTATATTTTTATGTGGAAGTATTCACCTCCTTCGTTCCAGAAGAAAGGACTCATTTCCCCGATCAGAGCTGGGCTCAGTTGATATTTGACTAGAACTAGAGCTGCATCAAGTAGAAGATTCAATGTAAGGTTTTGCTATCACAACACTGTAGAAGTTGTTAAAGCAAATTTAGGTAAATAGAAAAGCTATACTTTAAAGATGATGATGGAGGAACAATAGGAGGATATGTAGATTCACGTTTGGATGCAAGCTGTTGAACTTTCTGAAACTCTTGTAATGTAGTTTGAAAATCTCTAGCCAGTTTGGAATTTTGTATTCGCCCAGTTGGCTGAATAAATTTCCAAGGAATAAATTCAGTCATTAACAACTCCGAACAGATATAACTAATTGTGATGCAGAGTAATTGGGATTATCCATTTAACAGAGTGAAAGATCTTCAAAGTGCACATTAACAACAGCTAACATCTTTGGCAAGTGACAATAAGCCTCTGATTCCTATGTACTACATTTTTATTACAACTTCACCAAATCAAATTTGCTTTACCTCATGAACTTATGAGTGCTTGATAAACCACATAATTTTGGAGTTCAAAGCTAGAATTAATTAAATCAATGCATTTCCAAATAATCTCTCAGACTCCTGAATAAGCCATTCATCATGCTTCCAGGTACAACATCTACTACGTTATGTTTCCTTCTCATTCCATATTTGACATGCATCGATTATCAAGTGCAAAATCCAGCATTTTAGTATGGTATCACACAGACGCACTAAATAATCATGTTTGATTAATCAAACCATAAAAATGCTGAAATCTGATAATGATGCAGCTAGGGAAGAAACAATAGAAACGGCAGGAGCAATAAGAAAATTTGACTAAAAAAGACAGTAGATTGTGATGGTGATGGAAATTGGGGCGAAGAAGAGAAAAATTTAGATAGAAGAAAAGCAACATACATCAACGCCAGCGCCATGTTCAGATTCAGTGAGGGATTTGAGCTTAGCAGAAGTCTCCTTTACCAACTCCAGTATTCGCTGTCTAGTATTTTGCCTGTTACCAAAAAGAGCGAGTCAAAGTCGAAAAAGAATGAGACGATTAAAAACGACAACCATAACGAAAATTAGGTCAAATCATGATTGTAACTTGTTGAAGTGATTACGAACTAACAGTTTCAGACGGTGATCAGGAGTGTCTTTGGAGGTTCCGATGACATCGACGAGTCGACGGAAAGTGGCGACAGCGGTGTTGATTTGAAATAACGCGGCGGCGACGGCCTGAGACGGCGGTGGCGTCGATCGATTACCGCTAGACTTACGGAGATCTTGGAAGCTCATTTCGGAACCAGTTATAGCATAACCGCCGGAAAAATGCGAGCACGGAGGAGCGGCGAATCGAAATTCGCCGGAGTAAAAAACAGTCGTCGCAGGGTCCACAGTCGATTACAGTCCCTGCAATAACAATAATGCCATGAATGATTGGGCTAACCAGCGCAGCAGCACGTCGATCGGATTTTAAATCTAATAAATAGTTCCACCAAAACGGGAGTACATAACTGAATATGGAAAATGAGTTGAGCGAGTCCACCATATGCCGACAAACTCGGTCGAGTCAGCTCAGTAAACTTGAACTACTCATTATCCCAACAAATTGACAAATTTTACTCGTTGATTTGTCTACAAAAAGTTGACAAATTTCCAAAAGTGGAAACAAAATCATTATTTTTATTTCTATCAAAAATCATCTTCAATTTTTCATGTGTCTTTTAGTATTAAAGAAATTATTATGTATTTCTTAAAAATTATTACTATAGTAAAACTTTTTAGGATTAGTGATTGAGAGATACACATTAATAACCTTAATCACTTTTAGATACATACAACATAAAATATTATTATTAGGTAAAAAAATATAATAATATACCTAATATACCCTCAATTACTCCATTTATGATTTATAATGAGAAATGTAATCCTACTTAATATATCTAATAATTTTTCAAAATATCTTATTATCACTTGACATACTGATATACAAATGAATTCATTCTAATTTACTTATTTTTGCTGCACACTATCAAATCATTCTAAATTAATGCTGCACACAAGTTATTTTTGATGCACGTGAAAGTTTATTAATACACATAACTATTATGCTGCACACAACATCTTTGTACTTTGCACATAACATTAAACGACACACATGTTACGCAGCACACGAAAATTATGCAGCACGAAACAATACTTTATGATGCACATAACATCATTTTACACGCAAATAAATTCAAATGATACAATATTAATGCTGCACATGAAAAAATAAAATATTAAATTAAATTTAAAATTTATATATTAATTATTAAAAGGTGTATTAAATATTAAATATTAATAAAAAAGTACATAAATTAATAAATTTGGTAACTAGAACCTACAAAATTTTTCTGAATTTTAAATTCGTGACCCAACCCTTATAGTTATTAATTATAAATAATGAAAAAAATATGGAAAGTTTGGATATTAAATCAAATTTAGGAAATAATATATTATGTACGAAAAATTATGGAGAAGAATTTGAGTGTGTTGTGGTATTTATTATTCTGATTGCACAATTAGTTAAGAGCTAGATGTATTAAAGGCATTATATGCTATAATTGTATAGTTGACACCAATATTTTCAAACCAATGTATTGTATAATAATATAGAGATATTCAATGTACCTGTAACTAATCCAATTTATTATTATTATTATTATAAAATTTTCATATAAATAATTCATTACTCATTTATTAAATTTTATCAGTTGAGCACTATTTTATATTAAAATATTTTTATTTTCTGAAATAATTACTAATAGGTACACAATTTTTACCTATTATTCCACCGTTAATATACTCTTGAAAATTTGGTAGGGATATTGGCCCATATTAAAATATATTTGGAGGATTACAAAATCATCGAAGAAAGTTCAATAATATATTATACGTGGAAGGAAAGATGTGTGATATAATAATATAATAAAATTTAATTCGAGATTGTAGTCTTTTCCATCAAATTCGTTATATTGCCTAAAATAAATACTCATTCCGTCCTATAGAAGTTAACATACTTTCCTTTTTAGTTTATCTCACTAAAGTTGACACATTTCCTTTTTAATACATGGACCACACAAAAAACAATTAATTTATTCTCATGGGCCCCACATATCACCTCTAATACAACTACCCACTACACATTAAATATTATTTCTCTCACTTCACTTTACTCCACTTATATTAAATTATTATACTCCTTAATCTCCGTGCCAAAAAAAATTATACCAACTTTTATCGGACGGAGGGGTATATAATAAGTCCTTATTGATTGGTAATTGACAAAATAATAATAGTGATGTTGTCTATCTCTTTGAGAGGAACTCCTTGTTAACAAGTTGAGTCATTATAATTTATTACTCTTACCATTTTGTCATGTTTAGATATAATAATATAAAGCTTCTGGGATGGGAGTATCCACCTTTCCAAAAACAGCGGATGTTTTACACAAACTTTCCATCTCTCAATGTTTAATCTTAAAGAAAATCTAATGATTTCACTAAAATAAATCATTAGGTTATTAAGAGGCAATCATTATTCAAGTTTCAAGAATGATAACCACTGCTTGCCAACTCAATAATTTCACTTATGATTACAAAAGAATCAAAAACATGGTTTTAATACTGGATTAATTAAGCACATCAATTGTTATAACGTCTAAATACTTTCTTAGCAACATTTTGATGAAAATACTAAAAGTGGTCCTGCTGGGTTAACCCTACTCTGTAACTACTGGCATGCATGGCAAATATTTGCAGGTTATATATAATTTTGTGTTCGGTAAGGATCTCTCTCTCTCTCAGCATCATATTCATGCCAGCAGGCAACAGATCATATCCTCAGTAGAAATTCCATAAACCCTGAAAATAAGAAAGAAAATAATCAGAATACTTGACCAAGAATGATGCAACAGATCTTAAATAAGAGGTTCACTACTCACTAGTCATCGTAATGAACTCTTGGCTTCTAGAATTCCATGATTTCCCTCCTTTAGTGTATTGTATTGACATCTAGAACACGTTTTTGTTCGTCTATCTGTACAAGTCCAGACGAGGACCGAGACAGCACCGATGAGCTTTCATTTTCTGGACCACCAGAAAAGAAGAGCTGCTCCCGAGATGGGAAACTATCATATTCACGCAGCAGACTAATACTTTATCAAGGCCGGTAGTGACGAGTAGAGTTCAGCTAAGCACTGGAAGATCCAATCGAGCAATTGTTCTCTTGGAAGTTCCAAAAGAAGTTCAGCCTAAATTACAAGAAAGTAAAAAAAATGTGAAACATCCAAGAAGAAATTCAAGTACTCGTACTAATTTAGATTGTTATAGAGAAAGAGTTGAAGCACCTTGATTGTTCCTTCCTCGAAAACAAGGGAACTTCGATGTACCTCAGATGTCATTGAATCTATCATCAGCTTGAAAACCTTTTTACTCATGTTTGTCTTCATGTGAACCACCTTACCCGATGCATACATGGTAGTGATTCCCAAGTCTGCGGCCATTCTCCTCACGTATAGCTTCTTCAGCAATATTTCCATGGAGTAAGGCTCTTTTCCATATTGGCGTCGTAGATTCTCAGAAAACTGAATTAAATTCCAGATGTCTTTTTCAGCGGCTTTCTCAGCTTCATTAATGATTTCCAAGGGATTCTCGAGATAATTGATGTACGCAGAAGGAAGATGAGGGTTCAGATTCATATCAAACTGCAAAAGAACAAAGAGGTGGGTTATGAATCTTAAAGCATGTATATAATGTATTTTTACATAAAGTCATTTGGAAAAAGAAGATGCAAAACGCCGTGCTCCAAAAGAATGCAAATACCCTAGGTTCAATGTGCCATCGAGTATCATAAGCTTTAGTTATCCATCAAACATAACACAGAATGAAGATTACGAGCAGTGGTTGCATCAACTGAAACAAAAGCAGTCCTAATCCATGGTTAGCTTATATAGTTTTATTAGCATATTTCCATTCCCCCTTCTTTAGACAAATCAAAAATCACTCTCCCAATTGGTGGAATGGAACTCTCTTTTCTTAATTCAGCAAATGGCTGTCTTTAGCTGTGAGACTTGTCTTTTTACTCTTTAGCTGTGAGCCTATCTTATTAAGTATTGCAGTAACTGTGTAGCTTAGCAGTGGATGATATATAAAACGAAGTTAAGTGTTTCAAGACACTCCTAAATCTTTTGCAGTTTGCACTACGTTTCTAAAACATGTCTATAATCTGATTTTAAATTTTGTGCTGAACTAAGCATCATTACAACAAAAATCATCAGTTTTTGTTGCACTTCTCGATATAGACTTTGTTCAAACTAGAGAAATAACATCAAGATCTCTAAGATTTTAAATAACAGCATATCGTCATAGTCCTACAACTGTGCATAATGTCGAAAGGCAATTCTTTAATTCTAAATGAAAAACAACTTTATCGAGTGAAAACTGAAAACATATCACAAGAAAGCAATACCTGCACTGAACCATAGGGAACAGAGATCACACGATGTTCATCCACCTGAAAATACAAGAAACAAACTTTGCTCCGTGATTGGAAGAAAAATGTTCATTCTACTGGCATAAGATGTAAAAAGCTGACAAAGTTTTCATCAAAAGAGTTTAAAAGGCAAGTTCTGGTTTATTCCCAAATTTTCCCGTCTACATTCCTCCAAAACTAATCGAACAATTAATACATTCTCCCTCGAAATACATTTTTTACCCACAAAATTACAGAATAACCCAATCATTACAACTTACAACACATATCAATCAGTCATTTCAAAAAATAAATTAAACAACCACATGTTTTTCAATCATCTTCAAAATAATGATGAAAACATGCTGACACAAAACCAAATAATCCAGTGGTTCTTAGCATTAGTAAGGAAAACAGAGTACTACCTTGGACAGGCTTTCAAAAAGCATTTCAAAGAAAAGATCAATTCCCACATTTCCAACATCCCCGGTTTGTTGCTCACCAAAGATGTTACCAAATCCTCTGATGGCCATGTCTCTTTCTGCAAGGTGAAAACCTTGCCCAAGATCCGTACATTCTTCTAAGGCAGACAGCCTCTCCTGAAGAGTCAAGTGTGCAAATGCTGTTTAGAATACATACTATAAAAAAAAACGACTTCAGAATAAAGTGGCATAAATGAAATAGAGTCTAATAATATGAAGTTTAGCTTTCAGCAAATGACCTACGTTGTTTTAATTTCAGTAAATTGTAATAACTGGTAACAGAAAAAAATTAAGATGAACATACAAGCGCCTGATCAGAAAGCATTGACTTGTCTGGGTAAAATAAATATGCATGAGCCTCCTTATCTGCTCGGCCAACTCTTCCACGCAACTGGAAAATAAAGCATGCAAATGCTTAGACATCCAGCAAACAAAGACCACAATCATCATGCAAAAAAATGACAAAATATCAGAAAAACCAGACAAATAATTATTTTCGTTATTGTAGCTCTTAATACTTCATGTCAAGGTAGAATCTTTGCCTTCTTTAATAGGTTTAGCAAGGAACTCGTACGCGTTATATACTAGTTGTCCAACCCAGGCTAGAATATGACAGCTAATTTTAATTACAAACAATATGATTCCAAATACTATCTAGAGGAAAAGTTTTAAAAAGGATAAGGAAAATATGGAGACAGCAAAACCTGATACAATTGAGCAAGGCCAAATAGCTGAACATCTTGAATTACAATGGTGTTTGCGTTTTGGATATCCAGCCCACTTTCAACAATATTAGTGCAGATTAAAATCTTAGTATGTCCCTGTGCAAAATTTTCCATGGTTTCCTCAAGCTGTCTTGAGTATTGCTGCAGAAAGGAAGAGTTAAAACATGTTGTAACATACAAGGAATCCAAAAACAAACATATTCTTCACTTGCAGCAGCACACAATGTTAAAGCTGAAAGCAAACTAGCTGCACCCAGATACTAATAGAAACATCTAAAGTGCATCATGGAAGATGGAGTATGTGGTAATGGGAAGCAAACTAGCTGTTCAAATTCAACGACTAGAGAGAAAAGCTGTCTGCAGAAATTGTTGGATTGTTTACTTTGGCATTGACAGAGCAAACAAATTTAGGAAATCAAGGTGGAAATTCAGTTAGTCGACATATATATGATTTTCGTTGTGAAATGGATGATGGATTAACATGTGCACAAGAGCTTTAACCAATCTCTGTAGGAAGCAAGATGCAACTTAAATATCACCGTCATTCAGCAAGATGGACATGCTTTGTTTAATCATGCGTACTTTGATGCATCAAATTGCATACAAAAAACACAATAATTTGGTTACATGACTAGTGTTGCTGTCATCCATAGCTAAATATAATATGATCTGCATCAATTAGTCATATACTTGGAGATAAAAATTGTGTTGCATTTACATCATTTACAATGTGAAAAAGATCACCTTTCCATGAGCAATTGCAATATCAACATCTGGAAAGGCGTGTTCCAAAAATTCCATGACCTCTTCAAGACCTGCAGACAGTGAATCTTGTAAATCTGCCTATGATGATAAACATAAACATTCGGACACATTAAAGATACTACTATAATGAGATTACCCTTAATACGAGGCAAGATATAAAACACTTGGCCACCGCGGTCCAACTCGTGCTTGATCGCATGTATCACTCTTTCTTTCGTATAAGCAGAAAGATGGGTTCTTATAGGAACCCTCTCAGGTGGTGGTGTTGATATTAAACTGCAGTTGGTGAAAGAGAAATATATCAAGTATATAAAGACATCTGTAACATAGAACCTCATGAAAATTTTAAAAAGTCTCCAAATTGAAAACCTGAAATGTAGATAATATATTTTTGTCATCCAAGAGGATTTGGAATGTCAAACAAAATTAATATTTTAGCTTTATCAGCATTTACAGCTTCATAATTACCCATCCTTTGCATGATTAATTGACAAAGCAGCCAGCTCGCTTAAAAATTTTTCAATATTTGATGAGTTACTGAATTCATTACAACTAGCAGACCTCTATCTATTTTTTCTATAATTACAAAGCAGGCTTGCTAACTTTATCTTAAGCACTTGCACATAACAGAGCCATCCTATAAAAAAATCAAGTAAAAGAAAATATAGAACTTTGCCACTTAGGATGAGATTACCTGGCATCACGGAACCCAGTCAATGCTAAATAAAGTGTTCGTGGAATAGGTGTTGCTGAAAGTGTGAGGACATCAACAGAAGTTTTAAATGAAGCAATCTTCTCTTTCTGTTTTACTCCAAATCTCTGGACAGCAAATAGGGATACAAACACTTATAAGTCTTTGAAAAGTTTCAATGTTTACTACTTAGTACTTGTAGATACTAAATACAGTTAGGGGATATATGGAGAAAGACAATAAGCTTGTTTAATTAGAGGAATTGCATGTTTTAGAGCTTTAAAAGAAAGGAGTAAGCAGGAAAACTGTGGAAACTCAGATCAGTGACTTCAACTCTCGAGCATTAATGAAAGCAGGTATCAAGACAATGGGGAGTTAAACAAACATGTATAGACTAAATAGCTATTTGGTTTGAATTGAGTACGATAGGAATCTTGCAATCAGGTTTCTTTACTATCATTAAAGCAGAGGCTCTACATAACACAAAAAGTTTACCATCAATAATTTCTGCTATTTGACTGCTATCAGACAAATATCATAATTTATGATCAACAAGTTAATAACGGTGAAAATATAAATATGCAAATAGTTTAATATATACACAAGAGGTGAAAGAGGGAAACCTGTTCCTCATCAACAACAAGTAGGCCAAGGTTACTATATACAACACGATCACCTAGTAACGAGTGCGTCCCGGCTATAATGTCCAGATCACCATTTTTAATCATTTGTAGATAAGTCTCTTTCTCCGACCTAGTCTTCATGATTCAACACATGATGGATAGCACAATAAAGTAGAAGTTAGTATAGTACTATGATCCAAAAGCAGAGCATTATAAGTTACAATATTGCACATTTAGGTAAAGAACCCTTGAAGTAAATTGTGAAAAGACTTACAAAACGATGTTATGATATCATGCACCCTTAGACGACAGAAGATAATTTAAATATGTCGGATTTCACATACCTGAAACCTACTCAGAAGTCCAACCTTGATGTCATGATATCTGGAGAACCTCTCTGAGATAACATCGAAGTGTTGTTTAGCCAGTACTATTGTAGGGGCCAAAATCATAGCCTGCTTGCCAGTTGAGACCACACAAAATATGGCACGCAGTGCAACTTCAGTTTTACCAAAACCAACATCCCCGCAAATCAGTCTATCCATTGGGTTGTCTCTTTCCGTCAAATCCCTTTCCACATCCGTGAATGCCTATGTGAGAATCTAAATTGTGAGAGAAAAGAGCATCAACCATGCCAGCTACACGTGGTAATGTGCACACTATTTTAAATTAAGTTGCAAATGAAATGTTGCAATGATGGAAAGAATGTGATGCATAATGCATCTACATGGAAGCATAGTAACTAATAAGAGTTGTTGACTAGAACAGCTATTTGGCATAAACTCGTCTTTCGACAATTAAATAATTATGGAAGCAAGTGAAAATATGCATGCTATTTACCTGTTTCTGATCAGGAGTTGGCTTGTATGGAAACTGAGACACAAATTCAGCCAAGGCAGAAGGTTTTGGGTAGGGAGGCCGCTTTTGTCTGAGTCTATGCAGGTACAACTCCATTAGATCAACAACCATTTTTTGAACTGCAATTTTACCCTTAATCCTTCTCCTCTCCCACGCATTAGCATCACTTAATTTGCTTAAAGTCCGTGGCCTTTTGGTTTCATTTGGACTGGAAGAAGAAAACAGAAATAAAGTATCTTACTTTCTTGTTCTTTAATCGCTAAACATCATAAACTAATTTTGCACACAGTACAAGTGTGTAGTGTTTCGCATAAAGAACACATAACAGCACCAAAGTAGTTTAGAAAGACCAGTTCAAGAGAATCCATGATTCCACAACCATACAGTGATACATGGACATCATCAAATATTTCATCAATGACTCAAAAGTTATGGAAGACTTGAACAACCTCCTATCACACCATTATATAAGGGGTATTATACATCCAAATGCACTGGAGATGAGGGTGTACACATCAAGATGGACACAAACGAACAATGGACAAGCTACAGAATGCCGGAATTACCAGAACAAGCAGAGAATGAACACGTACACTACAGTGCTTAAAGAAACAGAAATTTGTCTACAATGTTAGAAGTAAATTATTACTATTCAAATTAGAGTGAACGAAATTCAATAATCAAATCAAATAAGGAGCAGATGAGAATGTAAAAAAAGAGCATACAGATTGTAGCGGTAAAGCATCCGAGCCGCTTTCTCAACGGGTAACTTCGCCATTCCATCAGCGTATTCAATAAAAACATACTCAATTGGCTCCGGTGAATCTTTAGAAACATCAAATTTGACGCCAACAAAACGTCCAATTCCAACTTTTCTATGAACAACGTAGTCTCCAGGGCGAAGCGTGTAAGGATCCACCTTATAACCGAAGGAACCAGAAGCATCTATTCTCTCCCCCTTGAGTTTCTGCAAACCCCTCTGTTGCTGCTCCTTCACGAGCTGAATGTACTGGTCGGCCTCCTTCGAGTCCATCGCAGGCCTCGACGACGCCGTTTCTCTCTTGGCATGCTCACGCCGAATCCTCTCATTGAGCAGCGATATAGCGTCGCGCTGTTCCGCCTCCGCCGGAGTTCGACATCTGGACGGAATTGAAACTCCGTTGCCGTTGATGTCGCGCAGAGTGACAGGAGGCGACCACGGCGACGACGACAATACTCCTCTAACTCTGAATTTTGAACTAAATCTAGTGGATAGTACAGAAAACCAGTGTCTGGCATTAGCTCCGGCGTAGTTATCGCCGGTACTGTGCTTTAAACCAGCCAATGACGGAGCACGAGGTACTAAATCCATGGCGTTGGAAACACCAGAGATTTGTGCAACTGCCATTCGAACTGAAACCTACAAATTTGCAAGCATGGATGCTGGAAACGAAGAATTGAGGTTGAGAAAAATGGATATAATCAGGAGAAGACTGTTTGAACTCGAATTTTATCCCTTCCTTTAAATGTCCTTACAGATATTTTTCCCTGTAAAACCATCTTTTTTACCCGTTTTTTCATTCAATTTCCTAAATTATTCCCACCCATTTATTAAAAAAATGGGCTGAGTGATTTTTTTTATTTTTATCATGGATGGCTGTTTATTTCTTTTAATTTTTTTCTCTCAGACACCTTTGAATCTTTGAATTAAATAATACAGAGTGTGAATAAATATTATTAATTAAATGCACTTAATTTTAGAAATATTATCCTAAAAATTTCTTAATTTATATATATTAATTAATTTTATAAGATTGATAGAGATCTGCGGACATGTCCGCTGAGAGTTAATTAATTGCACTTAATTTTAAAATATGATCCTAAAAATTTCTTAATTTATATTAATTAATTTAATAAGATTGATAGAAATAGGCGGACATATCCGCTGGGTGTTAATTAAATGCCCTTAAATTTGAAAATATGATCATAAAAATTTCTTAATTTACATTAATTATTTGAAAATATGATCCTAATAATTTCTTAATTTGCATTAATTATTTTATAAGATTAGTACAATAATATTGTAATTGATACATATAGGCGACACATGTCCGCTGAGGTCCGCTGAGTGTTAAATGCACTTAATTTTTATTGTACAAAAAGGTGGTTCGCCCACCCTAGGCGCCCTCGCACACTGGCCCGGCAGCATGTGAAGGAGGTTAATCATGGTAACTCAACCGACCAACAAGGGTTAGACCTTTTAACCCACCACACAAGGAGCCCCTTAATTAAGAGGTTGCTCACACGCTGCGGGTGTGATTCATCCTTGATCATTGTACAAGTTGTCCTCTTGCTTGACCAGTTGAGCTGCCCCATGCGGGCTAGAACAATAATATTATAATTGATACATATAGGCGGACACATGTCCGCGCATGTAATTTTGGAAACATGAACAAATAAATTTATTGATTTACATTAATTATCTTTATAAGATTAGATCAATAATAATATTATAATTGATAGTGATAGGCAAACACATCCGTTGAGTGTTAATTAAATGCACTTAATTTTGAAAACATGATCCAAAAAATTTCTTAATTTTTATTAATTAATTTTATAAGATTGATAGAGATCGGCGGACATGTCTGCTGAGTGTTAATTAAATGCACTTAAATTTGAAAATATGATTCTAAAGATTTCTTAATTTACATTAATTATTTTATAAGATTATTACAATAATATTGTAATTGATAGCGGATACATGTCCACTTAGTGTTAAATGCACTTAATTTTGGAAACATGATCCTAAAAATTTATTAATTTACATTAATTAATTTTATAAGATTAGATCAATAATATTGTAATTGATAGTGATAGGCGGACACATGTCCGCTGAGTGTTAATTAAATGCACTTAATTTTTTAAACATGATCCAAAAAATTTCTTAATTTATATTAATTAATTTTATAAGATTGATAGAGATTAGCGTCCACTGAGTATTAATTAAATGCACTTAAATTTGGAAATATGATCTTAAAGATTTTTTAATTTACATTAATTATTTTATAAGATTAGTATAATGATATTGTAATTGATACATATAGGCGAACACACGTAATTGATACATATAGGAGGAATATATAGGCGGACACACGTAATTGATACATATAGGAGGACACATGTGAGTGAGTGTTAAATGCACTTAATTTTGGAAATATGATCCTGAAAATTAATTAATTTTATAAGATTAGATTAATAAATTGTAATTGATAGTGATAGGCAGACACTTCAGTGTTAATTAAATGCACTTAATTTTGGAAATATGATCATAAAAATTTCTTAATTGCGTGTTAATTAAATGCACTTAATTTTGGAAACATGATCATAAAAATTTCTTAATTGCATGTCTGCGATAATTTCAAAGATTTTTTTTTGTGCTGACATGGCTTTTTTTTTATATGGGCAGATATGGGTGATGTGTTGTATAATTTATTTATTTATTTTCTTTATTGGCAGACATGAGTGATTTGTTGTATAATTTTTTTATTCTTTCCTTCATGACGGACATGGGATTGTTGTTTAATTTTATATATTTATTATATATATACTCCCCCCGTCCCGTCCAAAGAGATGCATTTGCTTTTTGCACGTAAATTAATGAGTATTGGGTAAGTGTATTAGAGAGATGTGGTGGGTAGTGGTGGGCCATTGATGGTCCCTTTTTACTAAAAGAGGAAAATGTTGCAATTTGGATGAGACGCCCAATATAGTAAAATGATGTTATTTGATGGGATAGGGGAGTATATATATATAAATTTTTTCTTTTGCGTTTATTGCATGTCCACCAATAATTTCAAGAATTTTTTTTGGGCGGACGTAGATTTTTTTTTTTGAATTATGAGCAGACATTGGCGGACAAGCCATTCAAAGATGAATTTATCGGCGGACATAGAATTTTAGGGCAATTAAATAGGTGGATTCCCTTTATTTATGGTGGGCATACAATAAAATATCAATTTGTTAGGCGGATAAGAAATTCATAAATGAATTTATAACGGACATGTAAATTAATTATCAATTTTCTTTGGCAGACTCGCATTTTAATGATTAACCTATTGGCGGGCATGCAAATAAGTCACATGTATATATTTTTAGCAACAATCATTCTATTCCATTGTTCAGTATATTTATTAGCCATAATTAAATATACCCACGAAATTGTAGGAGAAGAAATTTAATGATTAACTTATTAGGGACATGAATATTTATTAGTTACAATTAAATATACATGAAAAAATAAATTATTTAATTCAAGGGTGCATGTCCGTTCATGTTTGGATGTAATATTGGGATATCAATATTAGATGTAATGTGAATTATTATTCAAAAAATTATGGGCGGACATGCCCTATATTAAAAAAAAAAAAATAAAAAAAATAAATAAATAAATATATATATATATATATATATATATATATATATATATATATATATATATATATATATATTTTCACATTACATTCTTCATTCTTGTATGTTTCCCCACAATTTTGTTTTTAAATTTTTACATTTAATTCTTCATTCTTCATTAATGATTTGCTTTTAAAATTTTATAATATAATATATATAAAGAAAATCATGCATGTCCACAAAATATTTCTCCAGTCCGCTGTAAAAAAACATTCACAATGTATTATGAAAAGAATATTATATATATATATATATATGAAAAGAAAATCATAAATGTCCGCAAAAAAATCTTGTGTGTCCGCCGTAAAAAAAATTGTTAATCAAATTTGCATGTCTAACAATTCAATTTTTTAATTATCTCACGTCTATATATATGAAAAGAAAATCATGCCTGTCCGCAAAAACATCTTGTGTGTCCACCGTAAAAAAAAAAATTGTTAATCAAATTTGCATGTCTAGCAATTCAATTTTTTTAATTATCTCACGTCCGCCAATTAACAAGTTGGTATTTTGCATATCCACCTAATCAATTCAATTTTTAAATTATTATACATTCGCCAATTAACAAATTGGTATTCTCTAATTAATACGTGTCCGCGCCTATCACTATCGGTATATCAAGGAAAAATAGAAAAATATATTTATATATATTTTAATTTGTATGTGTCATAATTTTTGATGTATCATAAAAGAAGAGATACATCCAGTCTACACAATACTTGTGTCCTCCAACTATACATCTTATCTCATTTTTAATGCCAACAATACTTGTATCCTCCAACTATACATCTTAGAGAAAATATCAATTTTAATCCTATATTTTTTACAAAATTCAATTTTAGTCCTGTAATTTTTAGTATTTTCAATTTTAGTTCTTTTAGTTTCAATTTTGGTCCTATAACTTTTAAATTTTCAATTTTAGTCCTGTAAGTTTCAAATTTAGTCATGTATCTTTTTAAATTATCAAAATTAGTCCTGTATCTTTTGAAATATGATATAATTTATAATAGGACTAATTTTGAAAATTCAAAAAGATATAAGACTAAATTTGAAACTTATAGGACTAAAATTGAAATTTTAAAAATTACAGGACCAAAATTGAAGCTAAAAGGACTAAAATTGAAAATACTAAAAGTTACAGGACTAAAATTGGATTTGACAAAAGATACGAGACCAAAATTGATATTTTCTCATACATCTTATCTCATTCCCTGCCAACAGGTGGGCCATCCTTAGAGGGTATTCACGGTGTTACACCTATTTAGTGGGCAAAATAGATGTAATGCAATTGTTAGGGCAAATTAGATGGAACACATCCCATTTAGGGCATTCTTTGATATTTTCCATATTTTTTTCTCTTTCGCTATTGGATATTTTCGTGTAAATATAATTAAAAATAAAAATTTATTACGAGTGGAAATTAATGAAAATGAGCATGAATTGTGTGTAACGAGTCACGACTAACGAAGAAGAAAATATAACCACTACACCAAGAAAATTTTTACTCCATTTTCTTTTGGTAAAATTTTATATTACATTGGATCTTCGGTCCCATTTTCGTCTATTATCTATAGATGACACATGACTTATGCCATCCTTTACGTATGGCACATGAAATAGATGTTACGTCAAAATTACATAGACCGATCAGAAAAAAGCAACGCAGAGACACATCGTGCAAAGATGCTTTGATACTATTATTCTCCACCAAGAAAAAGAGTGGAACCGAAGCAAAGCGGATACACATCGTGCAAAGATGCTTTGATACTATTATTCTCCACCACGAAAAAGAGTGGAACTATTCTTACACTGCTATATTAATCAGCCCACACACATTTCAGCAATCTTCAAGACAGAAAGAGTTCTACAATGGCTGCTTACACAGCTCTGCTTTCTCTAACACACACCCTTAATAACATACAAAACCATCCCTGCCCTCCAATTTCTCTCCACCAGCAACACCTTCATTCTCTTACCGAAAGCCTTACTTTCTTGCAAGATTTTCTGGAACGCTACTCCGGCGAAGACGATGACGACTTGGAGCGTCGTATCACCGTTGCAGCGCGTGCAGCAGAACACGTAATTGAGAACCACATAGTACATCGAACTGAAGCAGGATCCACAAGCCATGATGATAAAAGCATCAATTCAGTTGGCTTGTATGGAGATCTAGAGAGAGCTATACAAGACTTGAATTTGATCAAGAAAGATGCCATGGTGGCCTCTCAAGTGATGAACATGAGATCAGCTCAACATGATCACCTCCATAAACATTCTTCACCAAGAACTGCTTCAACGTGGCAGAGCAGCAGTACCATGGTGGATTTTGATGAGTCCTTGGTTAATGAAGTTTTGGACAAGCTGGTCGGGCAACACTCCAGTCTACAAATCATTCCGATCGTTGGAATGGGTGGAATCGGTAAGACTACGTTTGCTAGAAATATTTACTCGAATCCAGTTACAGTCCAACACTTTGATATTCTTGCATGGATAACAATTTCTCAAGTGTGTAGTAGCAAAGAAATTTTTTCACAAGTACTTCTTCAGATATCTAAACAGAGCAAGGATGAACTCAAGCAAATGGATGAACATACAATTGGAAAAATGCTACACGAACACTTATGGGGTAGGAGGTACATTGGAGTCTTGAGCAATGGGATGAAGTTAAGTCTTACTTCCCCAATCGCAACAATGGAAGTAGAATCATGACAACCACTAGGCAATCGCATTTGGCTGTCGACTTAAGTGGCTCTCATTACTTTGGAATGGAGTTCCTAGACGACGACAAGAGTTGGGATCTTCTTCGAGAAGTTTTGTTCGGAAAAGAAACAAACTGCCCCGTAGAATTGGAGGACATAGGAAAGGAGATTGCAAGAAAATGTAGAGGACTTCCTTTGTCAATAGTTGTAATGGGTGGAATTTTAAAGAAGTCCAAAATGACCCACGAATATTGGCAATACGCTTTGAGGAATCTAAATCCACTCATAAATTTGGAGGGAGATGAATATTGCTTACAAATACTGCACACGAGTTATAGGGAGTTGCCATTGTATCTTAAACCATGTTTTCTGTACATGGGAGTTTTTCAAGAAGACGAAGCAATCCGTGTGTCGGACCTAATCAGAATGTGGGTTGCCGAAGGAATTCTGAAACCAATTGATCATGGGAAAAGCTTGGAAGAAGCTGCAGAAGTGTACTTTAAGGAACTCATTGACAGAAATCTGATTATGGTGGATAAGATAGGGTGGAATGGGAGAGTAAAAACATGCAGAGTTCATGATATTTTGAGGGATTTGTGCTTAAGAGAGGGTGAAAATCAAAGATTTTATTGCCAAGAAGTTGGGCAGAGTATTCACATGGAAAAACAATACTTTCGTATAAATAAAGACAAACAAGTGTATCGCAGCATCGGAGACATACCAACGCTCCAGTCTAGAGCACATTGATCTTTATGGTTTAGAAGAGCTGGAGGAGATTCCTTGCAGCATCGGAGACATACCAACGCTCCAGTCTATTCGACTGGAGGGTTGTGCAGAATCTGCTGCAGATTCTGCACAGAGAATAAAACAGGAGCAGCTGGATTTTGGGAATGAAGATCTTCAGATTGTAATAACAGAAACCTTGAAGCCAGGGAAGTCGCTAGGACCATTTTTTTACAAGAAACCATGGAGGTGTGTTTGTATGTGACAAAAATAGTCTCATCTCATTTTATCTTGAAATTTAGAACATTATAAGATTGGTGTAGTTTGATTAATTGTTGACTAAATTTCTTCTTTCTTATTTCCAATCTCTTTTCTATAGTTGTGAAAATTTGTTCTTTAATTTCTCTCTTCATTCCCAATTTTGTTAATCATCATAAACTAATTTTGCACACTCCCAAAAATAAACATATATATAAATCCAGTTCACACATTGCAACGTTTCCTTTTCAAAAGTACTTGGAACAAGATAGGACTTGAGTGTGGAGTTTGATTGATCATAAATTTAAAATAGAGCCTCTAGAATCTGATTTCAAAGTTGTAAAGACAACTAATGTACTCTTAAATATTTTAAACACTAAAACTAAATATTAAATCTTATGAGTATAATAGAATATAAACAACTAAAATTCACATAATTGTTGATGAATGTAACAGAATGTTAATATGAACACATTTTAAGATTTTTTAAAAAAAAATATAAATAATTAAATAGATTTCCAAATATGCTCATTCAATAAGGTTATGTTCGTTTTCAATAAGGTATTTTAAATGATTTTCCAAAATCCACATTCAAATTTTAAAAACTTTCCCTATATATACCTACTACATTCTCTCTCTTCAATTAATACACTTTCTCTCTTTATCTCTCCTCTCTCATTTAACTTTTTAAAATAAATTAATACATTGATTTGACATAAAGTTAAAACATACCCTACTCAAAACCCAAAACAAACATAGTATAACATAATTTTTATAGTTTTCAAATCTCACATATCCCAAACCAAAGACCACCTAAATGATATAATACCAATTTTGATGAATGTTGACAAACGAAAAAGAAAATAGAATTAATTTATTAAATTAGAAAACAAATTATGGAATGGAATACCATTTCAAATAGGGGATTTGAACGGCTATCTCTACTAGAAAATTATACTCCCTCCGTCCCGGGTATTTTTACCCATTTGTACGGGCACGGAGATTAAGACATTTTATTTTTTTAATATATAATGTAAGAGAAAGTAGGGATAAATTAAAAAAAAAAAAGTAAACAAAGTTATTGGGAATGATGAATAATGTGTAAAAAAGTAATTAAAGTTGTTGTGATTGTAAAAAGTAGGTAATAAAATATTATGTATTTTTGCCAAAAATAAAATGAATAAAAATACGTGGGACATCCCAAAATGGAAAGTGGGTAAAAATACGTGGGACGGAGGGTGTAATGAAAATGGTACCGAGAATCTAGTATGCATGCTTCATAATGTATAATACAGTATTTTAAAAAATTGAGGATTAAATTAGCAAATATATATGTAATGCTAATCCTTTCGTTTTCATTTGGGCAGAGGGTGGTTACAAAATGCAAGTGGATGTATTTATTTATTTATTATTATTATTTTTCTTTTTTTTGGTATGCACACGTACGTATTTTGGAATGTTTCCAAATACTTACTCGTCGATGTCACGAAAATGAATATAAAATGTCAAAAAATAATATTATTTCCACCGCATTTACTATTAAAAATTAAATATCAAATTAAGAGGAAAAAATATTTCAAATGAGTTTGTAATCATTGTAATGGGAAGTAATGATAAAGTTAGATTCTCCATGCATTTGCAAGTGTGAAGTGTGGCTATATGATCTAGATTATTTAAAAAAGTAAATAAATAATAATAAGAAAACAAAATTATATAGATAATATTGTAAATGTAAAGCATGCACAATGACATCGTAGTTTCCTTTAAATAGCAAATACTCTATAATTGATAGTTATCTTAATATACTAAATGAAATATCAATTTTTTTTTCATCAAATTTGGTATATAAATTAGTTCCACGAAATTATACTCTTTATATCCAATACAGTTCTACATTCTTTTCATTAATTTTGTTCTCTAAAAAAAACTCTCCGTCTTAAAACTATTGACACATCATTTTCTTTAGTATGGAAATCAAATAATATAATATTTTAATATATAGTGAGTAATTATATTAATGATGTGTGTTGGGGCTCACATGAATATATTAATTGTTTTTGTGTGTCCCATGTACTAAAAAAATGTATCAATTTTTATGTAACAATACAGAAAGAAAAGTAAGTCAATTTCTATGTGAATTAACATAAATAATCTTGCGCTACTCTTTACTTTAAAAAATATCATTACACCTAGCACCTAACTTTATTTTATCGTTTATTTATTATATATTTTTATTATCCAATGACTATATTCTATCTCCTCATAAGATCAATAAAATTGATTATTGGGAAAGTTTTGTAATAATAAGTATGAAAACTCTCATAAATATGAAGGGGTAAATTTTACTAGACTAATAAAAAGCAAGACAACGAATCTCTTAAAAGGGAAAACGATGCGTTACTAACGATGTGCTATTAACTCAATTTGATTGACTTTTATATGGTATTATAATAATTTTTTTATATTATAAATAAATTATAAAATGTGAATGGTAAATTTGAAATTAAAAAGTATTTTGAGGTTACATATATAGAAATGATGCTTACATTTTTTTGGATATGATATTATTTTGAGACTATAAAAATAAAAAGTTAAAGTTAGAAATTTTATTATGACTTGCAAGGAGTATTATATTGAAACTTGACTATCACATTATATAAATATTTATTTTATACATGTGGCGGCACAATCTTATGTCACAATCTTACCTAAAGTAGCAAATTGAAAATCTTGCCAAAATAGACCATGTATGCATTCTCTTGAAAATGTATATATTAACTAGTAGAGATATTGAGGGGATAAAAAAGAAAAAAAAAAGAAAGAACTCCCTCCGTCCCACGTTGATGTTGACGTTTTCTTTTTGTACGGAGATTAAAAAATATAATATTTTAATTTGTAGTAAAGTGAGAGAAATAATATTTAATGTAAAGTTGGTAGTTGTATTAGTGTTGTGTCTAAGCTCTACATAGAATAATAATTGTTTTGTATGGCCCAACATGAGAAAAAATGAAATGTAAACCTTTATTTGGGACAACCCAAAAAGAAAAATATAAACCTTAACGTGGAAGGAGGGAGTAATTGATAAAATATGAATTGCTCAATTGAATTATTTCATAAATAATGCTAATACATATATAAAAAGTAATACTCACATTTTTAGTGAAAAATAATACTTCAGTACTTAGTTAAGAAAATGTAAGACGATGTTATTTGAAAATGATTCACATAAGACTTTAAAAGAATGAGCATTAAGATGAGAAAATGATCAGCCATGGTCACTTATTTATTCATTATTATTAATATTGAGTTGTTGGAAAAATACATATGATAACGTGCTAAATTCTTTTCCCTACAATACATGCTACCACAATCCACCAAAAATTATAGACATATTAGTCATATAGGACACTTTGCCCTATTACAACTCATATATTTCCATGAGAAAGAGATTGGACCTACAATTTGTTACTTGTCCTTAACAGTGATGATGAATGATTGTTTAGGACTGGATCCCAATGGTACTATATTTTACTTTGTATTTTACAATTTTTTTTTTAAAAAATTAAAATATTTTAATCTAGTTATTAATTATAATTATATCATTATAGGAGATGAAATATGTAAATATAATAAATGATTTTATTTGATGATTGTTGGACACTGATTTGAAAATGAGATTTTAATTCAATTTTTTTAGTAAAATTAAAAGTGGGTAATGTTTAGCGATAAAAATATTTATAGGCTTTAACAAAAAGAATGAACATGCATGTTTGAAGAAAAATCATTAATTTTTTTTGACAAAGTCTGCTCAAAAGGATTGTGTAAACTTCTTCCCATATACAAGTACAACCGGATTAAAAAAGAAGAAAAGAAAATCATATAATAGAAAGACAATTATACTCTGATTCATATTAAGCCTTAATTAATGATCATAAAGAGTAGAATAATATATGAATCAGAAAATTAAACAGTACTTATAAGATAAAGATTGAATCTTAAGATAAAAAAATATATGAAATGGGTCTACCCATCACTTAATATATATATATATATATATATATAAATAAATAAATAAAGTATTCTTAATTATTAATACTTAAAAATATGCGTGTAATGAATAATAATATTAAACACTCTAAAATCATACTTTAATGTATCATTCGTTATACTTTAGACTAAATAGAGTATCTTAATTAATAAATATGATCTACCTATAATAATCATACTTTAACATATCTCAAATCCCGTCTCACATATGTTATAAGAGACTAGGTTTAGATGAATTATTATATGATAGATGGTTTCATACCATCATTTGAGTACTTACAAGATTAAGTAATAAGTAAATAATAAAACAAGCTCATGAAGAAATCAAAATTTATTAATATGATGAATGGATAAATTCTACTCTAGTATAAAACTAGCTAGAATATTACAAGGGTATATTAATTAATATGATGAATGGATAAATTCTACTCTAGTATAAAAACTAGCTAGATTAGGGTATATTAATCACAAGTTGAAATTAGGAAGATCAAAGAAGTCATGATGAGTACTGACTTAGAGAACGGCAGCAGTGGCGGCCGACGCGGTGGCTCCGGCGAGCAGATTGACGGAGGAGGAGTGGAAAGAAGCATGAGCTTCACCACAACTTATCAGCCTCCTCAACAAAGAGAGAAGGTACGTACAATATCATAGTACATACACACACTTTCTATTTTCCTAAAATACCCTCAACAATTAGTAGAAGTACATGTGACTCCCTCAGGTGTATCCAGCCATGGAAACCCTCCTCCTGGCGTACCAGTCTCTAGGCGTAGTGTACGGCGACCTAGGGACTTCTCCGGTGAACGTCTTCTCCTCGACTCGTTCGACGAACCTGTCGGAGGAGGATCTTCTCGGAACCCTAAGCCTCATTATTTGGACTCTAACATTTCTTGTTTTGATCAAGTATGTGTTCATTGTGCTCCACGCCAATGATCATGGAGAAGGGGGCACTTTTGCCCTCTATTCCTACATATGCCGCCACGTCAGCTTTACGAGCACCTTCAGCATCCAGAATACGAGGTTGGAGTCGGAGTCGGAGGCGGAGTATTATAGCCGAGGTAGCTCTTTGTCCAGGAGGACTAAGAAGTTTCTAGAAGGAAGCTGCTTTGCTCAGAATGTTGTCACTGTAATTGTTTTGTTAGGAACTTGTATGGTTATTGGAGATGGTGCACTTACTCCTGCTACTTGTGGTAATCACTTTTAAATTTCCCTTTTTCTTTTAATAAAAAATACTATGTTTAGGAAAAGAAAAAATTAAATAGTCGACATTAATTGAATTGATAACATTTTATAAATATCAAAGAGTACTTCTATCCACGTCTTCTATTTTATTCTCATGATATAATTAAATATACTTAGAATTTAATATTAATTTTGATAGTGTAATTGATTTCATTTTGTAATTCATGTAATATTTTATTTTTTTAATTCATATTCAATTTTATTTCTAAATTATTTTACTCCATATGTATCCTTGAGTTTATTAGAGTACAAATGTTCTAAACACGACTATTTTTTTTTTTTAAAAAAACCATCATTATCTTTTCTCGATTTGAATTTTCTGTTACATTTTGGTGTTATATTTATTGTTGCGTACCGTTGGATGATTGACATGTATAATATAATAAAACATATACCCTAAAACGAAAATATCAACCCTGAGGGAAATGTTGAAATTTTTCTCTCCGCATACATTTCACTAATCTAACTTGTAAAAAAATATGTAGCACCAAAATGTAACAGAACATCCGGATCATCTTATGTATCACATAATACTATTTAATTTAAGATTTTAGAAAAGCCGCATTAATTAATGAACATAAGTTGAAGTTCTAATTATCGTTAAATTAATTATGTGCAGTTCTCTCAGCGCTTCAAGGAATTCAATCCCTATCCGACAAAATAACTCAAGGTATATAATTAAGTGTGAAGAGTTTATTTTATTTACACATTGAATAATCAAGAAACTTGCTAATTAATAGTTAAAAATAATCTTAGACTTAGTCTTTTACCAATGCTTAAATATGAGAAAATATCACTCGGTAAGAATGACCTTCTCTAACTTTAATAATTTTTTTATTTTATAAAATTTTATTCGATTTTGACCATTTTTATTCAAATTTGGTGCTTTAATCTAATTCAGTGTTTTTTTTTTTCAAATATGTCCACTCTTGGTCTAAAAAGGATAAAATTTGGAAATAAAAGATTAAAATTGGTCAAAAATAATCAAAATCAGATAAAAATGATTAAATTGAGAATTGCAAATAAGCAAAGACGACTGATGGAATCAAACATACTACTTACTTACAGGACGAATTATGATTTTTCCCGATTAAATATACATAACTAAAGATAAAGAAATGTGGGTTGTGATGGATGCAGACGAGGTCGTTTGGATATCGGTGGCTCTTCTGGTAGCGTTGTTCGCATTCCAACGGTGTGGCACAAGCAAAGTGAGCTTCTTATTTTCTCCCATAATGTTGGTTTGGTTTGGCACCAATGTCTCAATAGGAGTTTACAACATCATCAAATACTACCCCTCTATTCTCAAAGCTGCATCGCCATACTATACTCTCAAATTCTTTATCACCAATAGGAACACTGCATGGAATCTTCTTGGAGCCGTTTTCTTGAGCATTACTGGTATCTCCCTCTAACATTCTTCTTTTTACTTTTTTTTTTCCTTACAAAACCATCATGATTTTCATAACCCAACTTGTTAAAAAGACCAATATTATATATAAATGGTGTACCCATATATAAATGATCCATATAGAGGGATTTAAAAATTAGGGTTTGATTGGTAGATTTAGGATTTTTAATGATGATCCAGCCGACAGGGGTTGGAGTGGAGTTGTTGGGATTTTCCCTTTAAAGTCTTGTTAGGGTTTAGCAATAGATAAAAGAGCTTGATACACAAAAAAAAAAAAAAAGACAGAAAGAGGGGGGGGGGGGGGGGGGGTGTCATAGTCTTTTTCTAAGGAAATAAATCAATACTCCGTCCCTATGTAAGAGTCTAATTTTACTATTTTGATTGTCCCACCCAAAGGATCCCATTTTCTTTTTTGGACACATGATCAGACCCACCCACACCCACTAATACAATTAAAATATGAGGCTCACACACCCACTAATACAACTACCCACTAAACATTAAATAATAATACTCCTTAATCATGTGCCCAAAAGCAAATGAGACTCTTATTAAGGGACGGATGTAGTATGTATTAATTAGGGTGCTATAAAAATTATTATTATGTTTAAAAATTATTTTCCTATTTCAGAAGTATTACTCCCTCCATCTCGGAGAAATTGGTATTTTTTTTTGGGCACGGAGTATAATAATTTAATGTAAAGTGAAGTAAAGTGAAGTAAGAGTAATATTTAATGTGCAGTTGGTAGTTGTATTAGAGGTGATATGTGGGGTCCATGAGAATAGATTAATTATTTTGTGTGGGTCCCATGTATTAAAAATGAAATGTATAAACTTTAGTTGGACAAACCAAAAAGGAAAGTGTGTCAACTTCTATGGGACGGATGAGGGAATACAATATATTATTATTATGTTTAATTAAAATGTATATCTATTCTGTAATGTATTGTTATAAAGAGATACAATTGTAACTTTTGATCAAATTTATATTCGTTATTTTTCAAATAGGAGCTGAGGCCATGTTCGCAGATTTGGGTCACTTCAGTAAAAGAGCAATACAGGTTAGAGACACATACATGTATATACATGTATGTAAGTGATTAATTTTATCATTTTTTGGAATTAAGGATTAATTATAAATAAATTTTGCAGTTGGGATTCTCTTTTGTGGTTTATCCATCATTAATTGTGACATATGCTGGAGAGACAGCTTATCTGATCAGTAATCCAGAAAAGATCACAGATGCTTATTACAGCTCCCTCCCACGTGGCGTTTACTGGCCAATGTTTGTAGTGTCCACGCTGGCAGCAATCGTTGCCAGCCAATCCATGATCTCCGCTACCTTCTCCATCGTCAAACAGTCCCTCGCCCTTGGATGCTTTCCACGTGTCACCATTATCCACACGTCATCCAAGCACCAAGGCCAGGTGTACTCTCCCGAGATCAACTACATCCTCATGATTCTTACACTCATCCTCGTCATCGGATTCAAAGGCGGCGTCCAGCTGGCCAATGCCTACGGTAAGAAATTTTACCGGAAGTTACTATTTAAGGACATTAATTTAGTGGGTTTTGCAAGTCTAAAACACCGTATTGTCTGTCTTATAACTAGAAAACATGTCCCAGGGCATAGCTCAAGTGGTAGAGGGGAGGGTGGAAAGACCTTCCAGCTGAGCTTGGTTGCTGCAGAGTGGGGGGTTCGAATCCTGCTTTTGGCATGAATTTGGCCCCTTGCAAGCACAAGTTTAACAGTGAGCCCTCCCTATAAGCCCACTTGAGGCACATCCTGCGATTTACCTCCTCCACCAATCCCAGGGCAGGGGCGGTGGGGGCCCCTATTGGTGTACACCATTTTTTTTATAATTAGAAAACATTATTTCTTGATTTTAGCAATTAATAGACCAATTGGGCCAAAATTTAAATTTTCAAATTCAGTGGCATGTTTTTTTTTTCTTTTCATGTGAGACTAATAAATGAGTTTCTTATTAATGCATGCTACTGCCACATCCTTCAAATATCACTTCACTAAGCCTGTGAAATTCGATTTATGAAGAAATAAAAATGGAGTGATATGATAATTTTGGAGGATGTGACAGTGATAATATGACATAAGAAAATTATTTATTGGGCTTAATGTGAAAAAAAAATGCTATTTAGCTTAAAAAAAATTCAATAAGAGTCTAATTTGTTCTTTAATTACGAAAATTTAAACATAGTATCTCTAATTGCTAGCTCAACAACATAATAATGTTATAAAAATGCAAACTCCTGAATTACTGTACAAAAATTAGGATTTTCCCCAAAATTATTATACCAACATATCTGAATCAAGAAATTTTAATTGAAAAAGGTTATATGATCAATTTAATTATGTATTCAATAATTAGGTGTGGTGGTGATATGGGTGATGATGATAACCACATTTTTGACAAGCCTAGTAATGCTAATCATATGGAAAACCAACATCCTCGTAGTCCTCGCATTCTTCATACCGTACATGGCCATAGAAGCCTTTTTCATGACGTCACTCATGAACAAGATCCCACAGGGCGGGTGGGTCCCTTTCGCCATATCAGCCTTCTTCATGACAGTCATGCTGTCCTGGACGTACGGCAGATCCAAAAAGACGAGTTACGAGTCGCAAAGAAAGATCAGCACGAGTCAGCTCGACAGCATGCTGTCGAGCTGCCACGTGCACCGCACGCCGGGGACGTGCTTTTTCTTCACGGACCTCGTCCACGGCATCCCGCCCATAATCGGACACTACATCCGACACACGAGCTCGGCTCGAGAGGTTATCGTCATCGTCACCATCCGGACATTGCCGATCAAGACCATCGCGCCGGAGGACCGGCTCGTTGTCGGGAAGTTGGGGAACGAAGGGGTGTACAGATGCTTGGTGCAGTTCGGGTACAAGGACTCGATGAAAGTGAATGGAGATGAGTTCGCGGCGGCGGTGGTCGGGAAAATGGCCGGAGAGATGGGCGGCGACGCGGCGGAGATGGTGGAGAGGGGGGATTTCGTGTTTGTTGTGGGGAGGACGATTCTGAAAGCAGAGAGTGAGGAGAATGGAGTGGTGGGAAGATTCACCATAGATTGTGTGTACAGATTTCTGCAGAAGAACAGCAGGGGGGCAGTTTCGTCATTCGACATTCCATTGGATAAAACTTTGCAGATTGGAATGGTGTATCAGATCTAAAAATTGGAATGGTTGTTTAATTCTGTAAATTTGTGAATAGCTAGAACTCGCGGATTCCGTTGACAAATTGAACCAGAGTTGTCTACCGAACTCGAACCGCCGGTTCGCAAAATTAACAGTAGTTATCTAAACTCAAGCTCGGTTTCATATTAACGTGATTATTTATATGAGTGGTCTCTCATGTCTCCAGGGCACAAAGTGTGTAAGATATAATATTTTATTTTAAAGGGTATACACTTTAATTAATAAGAGTACAATAGTTTGTTCTAAAAAGTCAACACTTTCATTAATTTTTTTTAAAGAAATAAAGGGTACACATTCTTATATTAAAAGAAGTATATAATTTAACACTAAAGGGTATCTAGGCGCATGGTATCTCGAAGGGCACACAAGTTTTAACATATTTATAATTTTATTTTAATTAGGGGTGATTCTAAAAGTGCATCCTTAAATTTATAGATTAAAATGGATGGTAGGTAGTGTTTATAGATTAAGAGTGAGGCTCCTGTGCACGCGCACGGAGCACATTTCGTGCGCCTTTGCAATTTCCATGCCCCTTTGCAATTTAAACCCCTAGCAATATATAGGTTTAAATAGAATTGGAAGGGGATAATTGTATTCACATGGGGACATGGAGTATTCCTCCGTGTCCACGGGCGCAGAAACTTTTGCCATAGATTAAATAAGGTCATCCCTGTTATCTAAAAGCCTAAATTGTCATTTAATCTTATTATTATCATCATTCTTGGACTATACTAATTAAACCACTCGTGAATTTAAGAGTCAAACTTAAATTGACTCTAAATTGATTGAGTACAACATACTATATATACTAGGTTATATTAGAATTGCCTCAAGGCATAGTTCAAATGGTAGAGGAGAGTGTGGAAAGACCTTTCAACTGAGCTTGATTGCTGCAGGGTGGGGGTTCGAATCCTGCATTTGGCATGAATTTGGTCCCTTAAAAGCACAAGTTAAACAGTGAGCCCTCTCTATAAGCCACTTGTCCTGCGATTTACCGCTCGACTCGTGTTGGCAGCACGAGCCGTGTCATCAACACGGCCCTGTAAGAAAAGGCCGTGCGGGAGCATCCGTTTACGCAACACGGGCACCTTATGGCCGTGTTGCGTCACACGACTCATGTCGTGTCAGGGATCAGAAAAAGTCAGAATCCTTCTAGAAGCCTCCCAAGGGGTATAAAACCCAATACTTCAATATGTGAAGAAAAAATCCGAATTCCAACCCTTCTACACACACCTCACACACCATTTCCTCCATTCTTCACCTTCACCTTCATCCATTCTTCACCCTTTGGATCTACCTTCATCCAACCATCAAATCCTTCATCCAAGTAGCTAGAGAAGCAAGGAAGAGAGGTGAATTGCAAGGGGTAGAAGAAGATCACCATTGGAGACATCCAAGGGAGTTTTCATCCAAACTTTGTATTGAAACCTATTGTTTATCATGTTTTGTAAGGAATTTAATGTCTATGTTAATTTTCTTATGGATATGAGAGGCTAATCTCCCTTGTGAGATTAGCAATATGAATTGTGTTGGATAATTTTTGGTATTTTGCAATTGAATGATTATGTTGATTGAGTTAATTGATTTTCTATCATTGATGCTTTAGATCTTGAGGTTTATGATGATTTGTGTGTTTAATTGTTTTAAGCATGTGATTAGATTGAGAAGTCAATTGCATATTTAGGATAATTAAGTGAATCATTTCATCAAACACTTCATGTGCATTATAGATTGTGAAGAGATTGAGAAGTCCTTCATAGTTTAGAACCCTTTGATAGAACATATCATTTATTAGATTGAGAAGTCAATAGATTATGTGAAGGGACTCTCATTTCAAGCTTAGTACCTAGTTGGAATTGTTTGAGTGAGAACCAATCCAATGAATGTCATTCCATATCCTATTCATTCCGAGAGGGAGTTTAGGTGATCTTAGTGTTGGCCCTTAGCCTTTTTCCCATGACATATATAAATTCATTGCATGATACCTAGATTTTCCATGCTTTAAGTATTGTTAATCTCATCTCTATCTACTTGGCTCATTCATCCATCTCCCATTCATCTATCTATTTATTTTATTGTTATTTCTTGATTATCTCCCCTTCTTGATCATCTCTATAATACTATGGTGAACACGAGATCGCTTAGACTCTAGCACGTTCCTCCCTGTGGTTCGATAATTTCTTTAATTGGTCATGCCCACTATATTATAGCTAATCAAATGGCGCCGTTGCCGGGAATCGAACCCGGGTCACCCGCGTGACAGGCGGGAATACTCACAGCACAAGTTAAACAGTGAGCCCTCTCTATAAGCCACTTGTCCTGCGATTTACCTCCTCCACCAGGGGCAGTGGGGCCCCTAATAGTGGATACACCATTTAGGTTATATTAGAATTCGAGTAGTTATGATCTCAGCCAAATTCGAACTCAAATGATTAAGAATTTGAGTGAACTCAAATTTTAATGGATTTCCAGCTCATTATTATAATACATCTACACATGATTAATATGTACAATAAACACCATAATTCATTATTTGACAATCATATAAAAAAAATGAAATCATTTGAGATTAGAAAGTTAAAATGGACTACAGAATACAATAAGAACAAATCTTTGCAGTGGATTCTCGTATCATTTATTTATTTACAGAAGAAATAAAACAACTAAAAGCAGAGAATTATTAAACAAATAATTGGGGTTTCCGACAAAAAAATAGAAAAGTTGATTCTCAATCTCAGCCACACGATTTTGTTGAAAAGATGGACGTCGTGGATGGGCTACAATCGGGCCATATATTCTCAAGGCCCAATCATATTGCATCTGCTTTTTTAAGAGAAATTATCCAAATGTACCACTACTTATTACTAAATCTAGATTTGTTAATAAGCCTGCAAACCATGGGCCCGAACCGATTAACCCGAAAAAATTAAGATTAGGGCCAAGAAATTTGAGCCCGTTTAACATCCGGGTTTTTTGGCCCGAACCGATTAACCCGTGGGCTAATAGGGTTGGCCCGTGGGCTAACCGGGCCGGCCCGTAGGGTTGGAAATTATTATTATTATTATGTTTAATTAATTTTAACACTCATAATCTATACATCGACCACTCAATCTCACCCTACTCCCAACCCATCGTTGGACAAACTCTCACCATATTTTAATTTTCATCTCTTTCTCATCTTTTTTCTTACTCTAACCCAAAATTTTCTCTAATAAATAAAATAATACTTGAATAAATATATTAAGATTAATTTAATTATCACAAATTCTTTTAATTTATATCTTTTAACAATATTTTGTATGTATTAATCTTAATTCTCTCAAATTTTAAATAATGTATTAGTTAATTTTGAATTTTTTATATTATTTTGATAGACCGTTTAAACTGACCCGATTTAGCCCGAAGCCCGATTAGCCCGAAACCCGTTAGGGCCAGCCCTAATGGATTAGGGCTGGCCCGTTTAACATCTCTAACTAAATCTACAAATAGTTTTATATTTTTGAAATTTTTAATTTTAGTAATTTTTTATCCAATTTTGATAATTTCTATCCAATTTGGTCCGAGGGACTAAAATTTGGCAAAGAAGGTCTAAAATTGAAAAGTGCAATAGTTAAAGGACCAAATGCTGATTTTGTGATAATTTGACAAAAAACTTATAGGACCAAATGCGATAATTTGACCGAAAAATTATAATTTCTCGCATTATATTAAAATTCTCATAATATCATAAAAAAGGTATTTAAATATATTATATTTAAAACAATATTTTAAAGTCAGATCGGACCAATCGATCGACTGGAAATCGGAGTTGGAACCAGTCCGGAACACCCAAAAAAAAGTTTTGAAGGTTGAATCAAATTGGACATGAAAAATCGGTTGAACCGGTCCAACTGATTTTGTTTAATTTTTTTTTAAATTTTAATTTTTAATTTTATGATGTTTCACCTGTTGGATCGGTTCAACCGATTTTTCTAGTCCAACCGGTTCAACCTAAATTTTTTTTCTTGGGCTGGTTCCGACTCCGATTTATGGTCTAACCAACCAGTTCGACCGGATTTCAAAAATATTACTTTAAATGTAATATCTTTAAACATATATTTTTTATAATATTGTGATAATTTTAATATAATATGAGAAATTTTAATTTTTTCCAGTTAATGGTCTTTTGAAACAGATCGCAATTTCCCTATTTAGAAATATACTCCCTCCGTCCGCTTTAAGGATGTCATTTGGTTTTTCTTGTGAATTAAGGAGTATTATTATTTAATGTGTAGTGGGTAGTTGTATTAGTGGATGTGTGGGTTCCATTTTTTAGTTATATTAGTGGATGTGTGTGGGTCCCATATGTATAAAAAGGAAAGAGATAATTTCAGATTTAGTCCCGTAAGAATTGCTCAATGTCGAAAAGGTCCTAAAACTGGTAGATTTAGTCCCATAGGAATTTTTCATCAAAATTTGTTAATAGTTGACGAAATATTCTGAACCATTAACAAGATCAAAATGTACTATGTCTATTTTGAAAGACAGAAAATAATATAAATCTGATAGTTTATAATAATATAAGTTAATTTGAGATGAAAATTTTTGAAAATTATGATTATAATATTCTTATAGGACCAAAACCGTTAGTTATGGGACCAGTGTATTCCTACGGGACTATAATTGAATTGAAGGAATTCTTATGGGATAAAATGTGATATTTCTCCAAAAAAGAAATGAGACCCTTGAAAGCGAATGATCAAAATGGAAAAATGATACCTTTGAAAGTGGACGAATGAAGTACATTTTACTATTCATATTTATTTCAGGAAATTTATATATATTCCCTCCGTACCCATCAAACAAGTTTTTTTTTTTATTTTGAGCGTCTCACACTAAGAGTTTTTTACATACATGGGACCACACACACCCACTAATACGATTAAAATATAAAGCTTAAACTCTCATTAATATTATTAATCAATACATTAAATAATAATACTTTTAATTTATGTTAAAAGGCAAAAAACCCTCTTTTAATGGGCGGAGGGAGTATATGTTAATCTGTTATTAAGTCACGTGATTTGTAAGTATGAATTTGAGACCTTCTTTTGTGAAGCTTGTCTATTTAAGACGAGATTAAGAAGAATGAGATTATTATTAAAATATGATTTTTAATAGGTAAATTATGATTATGAGATAATTAAAGTATGATAAATACATTAAAGGCTAAATATAGTGTGCATCCGGGTGCACACGAAGCTTCGTGTGCACCCACGTATAAATATAAGCAAAAACATATACAATTATGAGTAAAAATGTATACAATTTAATTGTTAATTTTTTTAATAAAAAATTGAGTGTAAAAAAATGTACAATTATTAAAATACATGTATACACTATTGAATAAAAAGTTATACACATATGAATGCTTGTTTTTTTAATGAAAAACTTAGTGTGAAAAAAGTATACAATTATTACAAAACACGTATACAAAAGAGAATAACATGTATACAAAATAAAATAAAAAATTATACAAATATGGGTGCAAGGGTGCATCCGGGTGCACGTAATATACATTCTACATTAAATATGATTATAAAGTGGTTATACTATGATTCATCTATGATGTGCAATCTATTAAAATATGATTTTAAATTATTTAATTTAATCATCTATCATACTCTGATAAATCAAATTAACTTTAAAAACCTTAATTATATTCATATATACTTAAAAAATTACTCTGCATATTACTTTAATAAATTATATCATAATTATATTAAAATCATATGTTATTGAATAATTCCTTTATATTTTAGTGAATTACTACTATACTTTAACGAATTTGTACATCTTTGATGCCTATTTGTTTATTACATGTGCACGGATATCTAAGTTCGTGTCCCGAATCCAATTTATATAAAAGAAAAATAAAATCATATCTTAGATGAAAATTATAAAACTAAAAATTATAAGTTTTATATAGAGAATATAAATAATTTCTTTTTTCATTTCATATACTGTAATTCATCTGATGGATATAATAGATATAAAATTTTTACTATAAAAGTAACTTTTTATGTGTTAAAAGGTAATTTTGATAAGATTAGGGTGTAAAGATTTATAAGAAAATAGGAATATAAAAAGTGGTCCGGCCCGCCCTGACCCGTCCTGGCGGATTCGGGTAATAGTGATGGCTCGATTTGGTCCGTTTGGAACCGTTTGAACCCGTTTGCTCTATTAAATATTTACGTTATATTATATTATGTGTATAATATATATATTTTATTTATATTTTTGTATTATATACATTATTTATAAGATGTATTTACTTAATTAATCAACTAAAGTAGAAAATACATGATATTACTATTTATATAATTACTATTTATATTGAGTGTAAAAAAATGTACAATTATTAAAATACATGTATACACTATTGAATAAAAAGTTATACACATATGAATGCTTGTTTTTTTAATGAAAAACTTAGTGTGAAAAAGTATACAATTATTACAAAACACGTATACAAAAGAAAATAACATGTATACAAAATAAAATAAAAAATTATACAAATATGGGTGCAAGGGTGCATCCGGGTGCACGTAATATACATTCTACATTAAATATGATTATAAAGTGGTTATACTATGATTCATCTATGATGTGCAATCTATTAAAATATGATTTTAAATTATTTAATTTAATCATCTATCATACTCTGATAAATCAAATTAACTTTAAAAACCTTAATTATATTCATATATACTTAAAAAATTACTCTGCATATTACTTTAATAAATTATATCATAATTATATTAAAATCATATGTTATTGAATAATTTTTGAAAAAAAATGTATTTTACTTTTTTCTTTAACCTATTTGGACTTTTCATTTTACATAAATTTTGGAGTGATCATAGAGTCCACTTGGTGTATCGTTGCACCTTAAAGTTGATAGATTTAAATAAAAAGGTAATAAATAGTTATTTAATTTAATTTTCAATATTTTTATTTAATTTAATGATATGAATGAATTTAATACTAATTAATATAAGGATTGAAATCGTCCAGAGCACCGATGCCACATATGCATCTTATTTGCCAATCATCGCATAATAAAACTTCCCTAAATCATATCATGTTCTCTATTGCGACTGGTCTTTGCACATAAATTAAAAGATGTACATTTTAATGTGTCAGTGGATTAATGAATATATAACACATTAATTTGAATTGAATAATTATGCTAGTGTTGTATACATACTCCATTAAGATATGCTATGGGTTTTTATACGTGATTTACATGCGTTGGGAAGATTACAAGAAATAATATCGATGCTAAATGGGCATAAGAAGAAGACAGAAGTCGACACCGAGTACAAGGTCTGCCCTCGGCCATTGATTATCGGCCATCAGCCCATTAAGAATTGTCATCGCTCCATTAAACAAATACGCTCAACCGACCATAGAGCAACACACATTCTACATGAAAATAATATATCATGATCTCAAGGAAAGGAGGCCGACTACTACATTCTGATTCTCACTTCAATCCAATTTCATCTTCTACCTCAAGAAACCCAAAATAAATATGGAAATGGCTCCAAATTAATGGAGCGACGGAGAAAATTAATGTGTTTGATGAGCCCGTTTTAGTGTTCGTTTAATTGCTACTTCAAGTTTAATTAATCTTAATCTAACCCACTAAAAACAACCATCAATAAGATATATTTATTATTTTGTATGTATCTTACTTAATATATCTTACTTTGAGACAAAACAAAATGACAAAATATAAACATTTGATTGAGAGAAAGGAAGTACTCCATCCGTCCCATCCTAATAGTTACGATTCCTTTTGAGAGAGGGAGCATTATTTTATTTTAAGAAAAAAATGCTATTTGATTAATGAAAAGTAATAACTTTTTAATAAATTATTTAATAAATAATTCGTAATATATATAAAATAATATATTTTAATAAAATTAGTAATACGTCATTTGTTTAAAAAAGTGACAATTAATTAAGAATACATAAAACAATATGAAAATGTTGAACAATACTCCACGTGAGTAGCTCAACTGATCATAGTGTATAATAATTAAGGATCGAATTTGTCGAAATGAGGGCTCTTTGTATGAGTAGATAGTGGTTGAATCCCACCAAATATTGAGAGCTTCCTATTCACAATACATAGCGATTGAATCCCACCCGCAGCGGTGTAAAAGCAACCATATATCGACCACTCTATTGGCCGAAGGCACCAGAGGACGTGGCAATACATTATACAGTAAATGTAACAGTTATACACATTTCAGCATCTGTAACTGTTGTCTGAATTATGACCAACCAAGGCGGCCCTGGAGCACCTTTGGCGGCACCGCCACTCTGTCTCCCAACTTCCCTGTCTGCCTTCTTAACTATTTTTTATTTATTTATTTTTAGTTATAAATGTATACACGTGTGTGAAATAATGTACTCCCTCCGTCCCAAATTCAAGTTCACGTTTACTGTAGATACGGAGTTTAAGAAAAGTCACTTTTTGACTTACTTTTGAGGGTAGTATGGTATTTTTGGGTAATAAATAAATAATAAAGTATGTTATGTGTGTTAAAAAGGTAATGACAAATTTGAAATTAAATTATGTCAGAGGGATATTAGTTTGTTGGTTTTTCCTTTTATGAAAGTGTGAAGTTGAATTTGGGACGAATCAAAACGGAAAGTGTGAAGTTGAAATTGGGACGGAGGGAGTAGTAGCTAGTGTATAAAATATAAATTACTCCAATTAACGGCTAATCTGTGTTTTATAATTCACGAAAATAAGAAATTTCTTCTAATTATTTAAATTTCATCTATCTCTTACTCACATCTATTAATACACTTTTACATATATCATTTACATATTGATATAACGTAAAATTAAAATATACCATACAAAAAATTCATAATAAAATATAGTCCTTCCATTTCAAAAAATTCTTTACACTTTCTACATTTGTCTGTTTCATATCACACTTCACATCCCAAAATGAAAAAAGAAATAACTTCTTTATGCATAACCTCAAATGTTAATTACTCTTAAATTTCAAAATTTCTACTCAACATAAGTACCTTTGCTTTATGTCTTTTATTACCTAAAATTAATAAGTTGGTAAAAAAAATGGGTTAGTTACTTGTAGATGCAAAATATAATCTATATCTGCTATAAGATACATGGTAGTAATTATATTATCATAAGATACAAAATTGTAAATGAGATTCTCATATTTACCCTTATAATGTCTGTTCATTTATTATTCCCTAAAATCCTCATTCTATATTCCATTTTTAATGCAAATTATTTCCCCAAAATAATTTATTCCATATTTTTTATTCTTTTTTTTTTTTTTTTTTTTTTTTTTTTTTTTTTGATACCGAGGTTCCGGGCTTACGCCCGACTAGTCCTCGAGGAAACAGTCCCGGCCCCTCAGAACTGCCTCCAAGTACATATTTTTTATTCTTAAGTGTATTTTTCTCCATTTGTTGTCATCACTTTGCAACACAAAAAAATTATGTGCAGTAAATGTTATGTGAGTCGTAAATGTTATGTGCAATAAAATTGTACTTCTGAACGTAAATATTTATGTGAATCGTAAGTGTCATGTGCAGCAAAAAAAAATTATTTCATATTTCATATAGTGTATTGCAATATAAAAGTTTGTGTGCAGTGTTATTTGAAACCATTAAAAATGGATAATTATATTATATTATATGTTTTATATATTTTATGTGCAGAAGAAAATTTTATGTTCAGCGTTACGTCAAATCATAGTGTTATTTAAAATCATTAAAAATGGATAATTATTTTATATTTTATGTGCAGAAGAAAATGTTATGTGCAGCGTCATATCAAACTATAAAAAATGGATAATTATTTTATATTTGATATTTAATGTGCACAACAAAATATTATATGCAGCAAAAATATTTGAAATTTTTACACATTATATATGATAGGTAGAAAGTAGAATATATTGAAAATGAATAAGGAACATTGAATAATTAAATAATAAATAATTTTTAATAATTTAATTTGTATATAATCATTAGATGTTGTTACTTATGGATAAATTTATTTTTTAACAAAGAAAATTGAATAATTAAGGAATGGTGATGAATTTAATTACGATGATATCAACGTTTTTTAAATAAAAAAATTAGATATATATCTTCTAAAATATTATTGTGCTTTTAATATAAATTGAGGTTATATTAGGGATATCATTATCACTTTTTATATCTTGTTGTAATAATTTATCGTGTACGTATTTGAGAGTAATATTGTTTATAATTGTATACTATACAACAATTAATCCAAAAAGGGGTATATTTTCTTAAATAATATGGAACGGTAAACTTGAAAGAGTTTTTCGGGACAAAAAAAGTATTATTATTCACTGATTTTCAAAATCCAAATAAATGAAAAAACGAACGTATATAGCTAGCATTAAATATTTTCTAATTTGTTTATCTAACATCTTTTACACCCTTAAAAAGTAAAGTCAATTCAATTTAATTATAACCTCAAATAAACTTTTTTTAATTTTAAATTTGTCACCTTCACTTAATTCAATTAAATTATTTTTAAAAGTCAATAAATAAAATTGATAAAAATAAAAATTTCTGAACAACACGAAATGGTAAATATGACATATACCGGGTCGGTTATGTAATTCGGGTTGTCTTGTATAAGGATGATATGATCATGCAGAATTTATTTTATTTCCATCACGAATCCTCTCTGCCATTAATAATTTGCTTAGTCCTTTTCAATTAATTAAAGTTTTAAATTTATACATGATAATCACAACACACGATGAATATACATAATTAATGTTGCCCATCTTTTTATTAATAAGTTTGCTTAGTCATTTTCAGTTAATTAATTAAAAAATGAAGGTATTTGTAAAATAATAAATAAATAAAAGATTGAAATTAACACATCATAAATATCATATATAAAACTCATTCTTTATTGACCCTATACGGATTTAATTACCATTTTTAGGATACATGTACAACATTTTAGTAAAAAAATATATATTAACTTAAAAGTGAAACACAACTACGCAATAGAAAATTTAGTGTTTCTAATAAAAACTCGAAACGACACATAAGTTCATTTATTATTAAAGTAGGATTACTCCAATGAATTTATATAAGATTATTTATGACACCTGTTGATTCATTATTAAATTATGTTATATATATATATATATATATATATATATATATATTTTTTTTTTTTTTTTTTTTTGATAATTAAAATATATTAATAATTAGTGAATCATTCATAACATCCTAAAATCATGCATGATCATACAGTGATCATAATTTATAAAAATAATACTTTAATTATTTATAAAGGTATTTTTACTACTCCAGTCATATATATTCTAACACGTGCCCGTTCCATATGAACAATATTTCACAACAGATTTTAGAGTTCGACTAGGGTGCATACCTGGACAATTGAAGTTCGTTTGATTACTTTATCATTAAATCTCCACCATTAATTAAAATAAAATAATTAATTTTATTTTTATAAAAAAACTATCCACTCTCACATTTGCACATATTTAAATTTGGTGTGCACCAGGTGCACTCCAGAATAACCCAGATTTTATATACGTTTATAATTGAAATTGACTTATGATTGGTTTATTAATTGTTTGTTTTTGCATTTTCAATAAATCAAACATCGTAATCATAAAACTTGGTGTGTTTATAAAACTCGAAACAATATGCATGTTTTAATGCTTGTACTTAATATCATTTCCCAACAACATCACACGAACATGATAAAATCAACCAACTACACGGCGAACACCGACATCGAAAATCACGACGACGGCGGCGTCTTTTCACCGGCATCGGACGAAAGCCTTAGGGTTTATCAGCCCCATCAACCTGCAAAGAAGGTATATCATAATTAATAAATCTTTAACTTAATTCCCTAATTCCAAAAACATACAAAATCATACTGCATTTTTCTCTCTCCTCTCTTTCATGGTTAGAGTGATTTAATTAAGTATTAAATGACTCTCCTCTCTATCAGCTTAAGCGATTAAATGAGGTAATACTTTAATATGGTATAAGAGTCATGACCTACCAAAAGTCTAGGATTCGAACCTAAGCGCCACCCACATGCAAGCCTTCAGGCAAAAGTTAATCCCGTCTGCATGTGAGGCTGCGTTTAGATGAGGTGGTCATTTAACACTCCACAATTGCAGGTGTATTCATCCATGGAAACCCTATTGCTGGCTTACCAATATATGGGGGTGGTCTATGGTGACCTAGCAACCTCACCGGTGAACACATTTTCGTCGACTCGAATGAAACATCTCTCAGAAGAGGACCTTTTGGGAACCCTAAGCATGATCATATGGACCCTAACATCTGTGGTGTTGATAAAGTACGTGTTCGTCGTGCTCAGCGCAGACGACGATGGCGAAGGAGGAACATTCGCGCTCTATTCGAAGATTTATCGACACTTGAACATCGAGAGCAAGTTCACCATGGCGAAAACGAGGTCGGAGTTGAGCTCGTATGACGAAGGAGGAGAACGAGGAGGAGGAGGGTTGTCGATGAGAGGTAGGAAGTTTCTAGAAAGGAGCTCAGCTGCTCAGAATTTGCTTACTATGATTGTGATGATGGGTACTTGCATGGTCATTGGGGATGGAGCACTTACTCCTGCAACTTGTGGTAACTCTCATAATTTTTTTTAATTATTATTTATTAGTTACTCCATCTGTCCAGTGAACATTTTCCGTTTAGTCTTCCACGTTTAAGAAAAATTACTCTTTTTATTAATTTTTTTTGACTATAGAGAGATAAAAGTAGTGATATGTGTGTAGAAAAATGAGTGACAAGTTGGAGTGATATGACAAAAATGAGAAGGGTTACTTGCAATGGAGAAAGTATTATCACCTAATTATTTTATTTAGGAGTTTGTTCATGAAATAAATTGGTTTCATGGTTATCACTTGTCATTTATTATTTCTCACTGTTTCTATGAGTATTGTGTGATGGTTAATCATACCCACATGTTTTCCCTTGATATTATTGCAAACATCTTTAATTTTACTATTTTAATTTAAATTTCTCCTAGTCTGCAAATTATTTATGACCAATATTTTAATTGAATTTGATCACGTTTTGAATTATCTAGTCGAATCAAACATTATTTAACTTTCTGCAGAATGGGGTCGTAATTTTTGTTATTAATTATGAAAAAAATTTTAAATCACAAAATATACGGCATTTTATATTTTTAATTGTTTTAAGTTTTTGTAGATCATGTAAAATAGTAAACTTATCTTAAATAAAATATTTAATTTATTTAATATCTTAAAAGTAAAATTAGTTAATGTATTGAAATTTTCAGTTGTCACTTTTGCATGCATGTTCATAAATGCGAAATTAATTAGTACTACATATACGCATGCAGTTGTTTCGGCTGTTCAAGGAATTGCTCCTCCAAAATAACGCAAGGTAATATTAATTAATAATTAACATTATTATTATTTATTTATTTTGTTCCAGTACTCTATTTTCAAATTTTGAAATAGTCAGTTTTTAAATTCGATGACTGGCTATGACAAGTCACCCGGCCAATTAATGCGAAAAGATTATAAAATCTCCAAATATTAATACTACATTATCCCCAATTGTTTTCACGGACACTGTAACACGTTAGTAAAAAAACTTGGTTTCTTGATTTATGGGTTAATGTCTTTCTAAGTATTATAATTTTGACAGGAAAAATAATCCTAGCTAGAGTATATAAATTAACCATGCAAGTTCTCTAATTATATATAACATGTTTTGTAGAACATGTGGTTTGGATGTCGATTGTAATTCTGGTAGCAGTGTTCGCCCTCCAACGGTGTGGCACCAGCAAAGTGAGTTTCTCGTTCTCTCCGATTATGCTGGCATGGTTTGTGACGAACGTATCGATTGGATTTTATGCTGGCATGGTTTGTAACGAACGTATCGATTGGATTTTACAACATGATGAAATACTATCCATCTATTCACAAAGCTGGATCACCACACTATTCTTCACTAGGGATTTCAATATTGCTTGGGATCTTCTTAGAGTTGTTTTCTTGGCTATAACAGGTACCTTTCTTTCACTCGAGTATTAAACTTTTACTCTCTCCACATGTAAGGTTGTTATTTGTTTTTTTCTTGTGAATTAAATAATATTATTATTTAATACTTCATATAGTAGAAAGTTGTATTGATGGAATATGTAGATCCCATATTTTAATTGTATTAGTGATGTGTGCGGTCGCTTAAAACGACAAAATGAGACTCGCTATCAGACGAAAGGCCGCCTATACAAGAGTTTAATTTTTTCCCCCAGGATATTGTTTTCAGTTTTATGTTTTCAAATTAAATTGACCAAAATATTCTTTACACAAGATTTATTTAGAAATAAAGTTTTCATGATTTATGGAAATAGGGGCTGAGGCCATGTTTGCTGATTTGGGCCACTTCAATAAAAGGGCAATCCAGGTTAGAAATACACGACCAAGTAAATTCTCAGATAATAAACAATTACTGTTTTATTAAAATATTTAAATTATTTTGGTGCAGTTGGGCTTCTCTTTTGTGGTTTATCCATCACTAATAATCACATATGCTGGTGAGACAGCTTATCTGACAAAGAACCCAGAAAAAATCACAGATGCTTATTACAGTTCTATCCCAGATCCTGTCTACTGGCCAATGCTGGTTGTTTCTACACTGGCTGCTGTAGTTTCCAGCCAGTCCATGATATCTGCCAGCTTCTCCATCATCAAACAGTCCCTCGCCCTCGGCTGCTTCCCCCGCGTCCGCATAATTCACACATCTTCGACGCACCAGGGCCAGGTCTACTCCCCGGAGATCAACTGCTTTCTCGCGGTTCTAACAGTCGGCCAAGTTGTTGGATTCAAAGGTGGGGTTGAACTGGCAAACGCCTACGGCGTGGTGGTCATATGGGTGATGATCATAACCACATTCTTGACAAGCCTAGTGATGCTAATGATATGGAAGACAAATGTTGTCTTAATCCTCTGTTTTTTTCTAGCCTTACATGATGATTGAGACCATATTTATGGTGTCATTATTGGACAAGATCCCACAGGGAGGGTGGGTGCCCTTTGCCATATCAGTTGTCTTCATGGTCATCATGCTATCATGGACGTATGGAAGATGGAAGAAGACTAGGTACGAGGCGGAGAGGAAGGTGAGCGAAAGGGTGCTAGATGACATGCTGTCGAGTAGCAATGTCTTCCGTGCACCAGGGATTTGCCTGTTTTACAGACTTAGTCTACGGCATTCCTCCCTCCTATTGTTCGCCATTACATCAAGAACTCTAACTCAGTGAATGAAGTGATGGTGATCGTCGCAATCAGGACTTCACCAGTCAAAAGCATCGCGCCTAAGGACAGGCTCGACATGGGAAGACTTGGACATGAGGGGGTTTATAGGTGTTTGGTTCATTTTGGTTACAAGGACAGACAGGATATGAATGGCTATGAATATGTTGCTTCAATTGTCACAAAACTGCAAGAACTTGCTCGTAATAACGGGAGTGAAATGCAAAGGATAGAAACAGCAGCACAAAAGGAGACTGTATTTGTAATAGGCAGGACAATCCTAAAAGCAAACAAGGACAACGGAACAATAGCACGATTCACCATAGATCATCTGTACAGGTTTCTTCAGAAGAATAGCAGGCAGGCAATTTCAACACTCCAAATGCCATCAGAAAGAACATTGCAGATTGGAATGATATATGAAATCTGAAGCCAGATTTCGGATGTTTCTATGTGGGAGGAACGAAAAGCTCATTCTTCACCCATATAGAGCATCATGCATGCACAAGCAAGTTGCAACTATTGTATTAATTCCCTTTATCAACTATCAAATAACCTAGTAGTTATATTCATCATCTCATGTTTGAGCTATACCTTCAACATCTTATATCCATAGGCCACATATACCCTTAAGTTGGAGTTAATAAGTAATACGAAGGCAATCGATTTAACAAGCACATAATACTAATTATAGGAAACATTATGAAAATAACTACAGATACAAACAGTTTGAAAGAAATGCGCATGTCTTGCCTTTTCTTCATAGCACATCATGGACCACTATTCAGTCCAAATTTAGGACTTCCAAAACACAGATTAGACTATTTGACACATAAAATGTAAAGACCAAAGCAGGTAAGGGCCATCCCCTCGTCCATACCATTCTAATGTTAGCCCATGGCATATTTTTGAGTCCAGCTCCTTGCGGTAGTCTCATACTTTGTCCTGTCAGTTTTGTACATATGGGCAATCTCAGGCACCAAAGGATCATCAGGGTTTGGGTCCGTCAACAAAGAGCATATGGAAAGCAACACCTGAAATTGAAAATTTTGAAAAAATAATCTCATAGCAATTATAATCTGAAAATATTACTGACTGAATAAGAGAATACATCACTTTGAGATTATTCTGGGAAATAGTTGACCGCAGAGATCAAGAAGATTTAAAATAAAACAAACATACCTTAGAAATAGTTAGGGCAGGGCTCCACTGCTCCTTCAAAATGTCGAGGCAGATGCTTCCGTTGCTGTTTATATTTGGGTGGAAAACTTTTGTCCTGAAAGCAACCTGCAATATTCATGATGAATATGTAAGATGTGAAAATTGCAATTTAAAAAGAGGAATCACAGGCTCATCAAGCACAAATACATGACAGCAAATATATAATGCCACATCTGAAGGGGGGCAAATAGACCAAAGAATGATTAACATAGACTAGTGTAAAAGATAGAAGGGTTTTTTATTAAAAGGGCGAATGGCCATATTGAGAGTAGAGGGAAAAATAGGGATCAAAGAATACCTTAGGAGGCTTGAACGGGTAATCCGGAGGAAAGTGAATGGTCACTAGGAATACTCCACCAGCATATGGGCTATCTGGAGGACCCATGATTGTAGCTTGCCAATGAAACATGTCCTCAGCAACAGGACCTAGATACACCAATAAAAAAACTATATGATTAGCATAAGAATGAGAATTTGGAGTTTGAATCATTAATTCAAGGCTAAATATTACATCCCCCAGGAAGTTCTTAAAAGAAAACTACATACAAATTAAAATCACAAAAATAAATAAGCAAAATAGACAAATGGAAATCAAACTGAATGAAAAAGAATATAGCTGGCAAACTTGAATGTCAGAAGAATAAAGGGGAGTATACCAGAATCCTTGTCCAAGTCCATTTCCGAAAACTATTGAGACAATATTATTCATTTGCATAGATAATACTCCATCAATAAGTATTTGAACTATGAGACAAGGCTATACAATTATATATTTAAGAATCTTCCAGATATATCTTCTGAATTGATTTCCAAGATATGGTCAAGTTATCTTTTCAAATTAGCTGCTAATGACGATAATAAAGTTAACAATTGGTGATTGACACACAACTGGAAACTGGTCATTTCGGGGAAAGTAAGACAACGATATCAAAATTTTATGTACAATCCTTCATAATACATGCACATGAAACACTTGCGTTTCAAATAGATGAAACTAAAACTAGTCAAAAACTGAAAATCTTAGGTTAAAGCCACACCTCCTTGAAACCCAAATCACACTTGAGTTTCCTACTCACGAGGTTTTTTTTCGTGAATTGGACCCATCACTCATCAGATTTCCAAATTTCTGACTCAATCACAGAGATAACAGGACCCTTTGTACATTTAAATGTTCATGACTTTATTAAAACTTAACAATGATTTCTAATTTGAAATCCATTCCGTCAAGGAAAATACTTCCTAACATTTTGCAAATTTGCTACATACAAAATCTAAACCAAATAAGTATAAATAAATTAAGCATTGAAAGATAAGGCAATGAACACAAGATCCTAAAGGACATGAAATTTTAAGATTTCACTTTTACACAACAGATTTTACCAATAGAGATTAATGAGAAGTATGAAAAAATAAGAAAACAATACAAGCCTAAAACCTAACAATACATAAAAGGCAATGCTAAGATTAAATACCCAAAATTGTGTACAAAAGATCCAACCAAAAAGAAACAGCCCAGACTATGAACATTTAAACATTTAACAAAACCAGAAAAAGTTAAGTTTTGATTAACCAAAAAAAAAAAATCACACAGGAGGGGAGTTACCAAAACAAGTCAAAATTTTTTTTTTTTTTTAATTATCATTTCTCCTAGTTCTAACATAAATTGTGAGCAAATGTCAGTAATATACCAGCACTGCAAGAGGTAGGAGGATCCTTCTGAAGATCCTTGAGCTCCTTCAAGATCCGCTTTGAAGCCATAAGCGATTCCTGTAATCCAAGTATCCAACCAAAACTACTCAGATCTAATTTATTTACAGAAAAAACTCTAAACTAAACAAAAATTCCCCAAAAATTCAAACAGATTAGGGTTGAAAGTAAACCTGAGAGAATGATTGGATCCTCCTGCCTGCGTAGTCCGAGGGGGAAGCTTTATTACTTTTCACACAAAATGAAGATCGCAGAGGAAATTTTAGGAAGGTGAGGAATCGAGTTTTATATGGAACTTGATCAACCAAAAATTAGACAGCTATATTTTCTTTTTTCTTTTTCTTTTTCCTTTTTAAGAGAAATAAATATAATTATTGATTAATCATTTATTTATTTATTTTTATTATTATTTTAACCTTTCACTTTATGAGTAGGGCTGGGCAAAAAAATTTGAAAACTACAAAATCGCCCGCATCGAATTGTACCGCACCGTTATATATAATTATTTAGATAAATCGCAATTTATAATTTAAGGGAAACCGCACCGCACTTTATGGTGCGGTTTCATTTTTATGGTTGAAACTGCACCGACCGCACCGCTAGTTTTTATTAAGATTATATTATATATTTATACATGTTAATATTTATGTAGTTTAGTCATTACTCATTAGTTATTCTCTCACTCTTCCAATAAAAAATAAATTATATTAATGTTGTTGTCTTTATCTTCACTCTATAGATGTGTCATAGTTTTTTTTCTTTTTACTTTAATGAAGTACTTCTTATCTTTATTATTTCTCTCATACATCTATGTAGAATCCCAACTATAAGGTAACCAACTAGTCTAACCTCCTATGTATTATTAGATCAAGGGTTGCAAATATTTTCACATGACTATAGGTTTATGTTTATATATTAATGTAAATGGGATCACCTATTATATTTATAAGTTTCATCACTTATTCTACATATTAAATGTTTGACATGTGTTATTATCATGGCTAAATAAATTATCGCCAAATGTACAAGGATGCAATGATCATTACTTATGGAATAAGTTTTTATTAGAAAATAAGTTGTAAAATACGAAGTGTAGTACAATTGTAAAATAAGATATCCGGATCGATATTTATGTAGACTAATCTATTAATAAAATCGCCAAATCGCACCAAAACCGATCGAAAACGTTTAAAACCGCATAATCAATATTATTTGAAAAACTGCGGTTTAAATTTGATTACTAAACCGAACCGTATATGACAATGCAATTTAAATTATATATAAAAATCGTATAACTGCACCGTGTACACTCCTATTTATGAGTGAATTTCATTACATTGTCGTTTTTCAATGAATATTCCAATTTTATCAGGTGGGTCCCGTTTAGTATCCTCTTGAAAAAAAGTGGATAGGCTCGTCTTACGTCGCTACTCTTCGACCCCGATCAATAGTATTCTGTCAAATAAGTAAATTATGATAACTCAATTCATTAATAGTGAATTAGATCAAATAGTATGCTGCCGAATAAGTAAATTATGATAATTTAATTGATTAATTGTGAGTTAGTATTCACTACACGCAAGAAACTTTGTTTTGAAAAGTTACTCCTAAATGAAGGCAGTAAAATTCGACCATTAATCTCTAAAAAAATATTATCATCATATTAACCAGTTGACTATCTATGCAAGCTAGTATCCTTTCTCGGTTCTCCATTTGTTTCCATTAAAAAATTTATAAATAATTTTCCCTTTTGTACAAATTTTAAATTCACGCTTTTTATTTTGATTCGTCTCAAATTCATTTGTTAGGTCTTGGCTCTAATATTATGTATCGTTTAATACTTAATCAAGTCACTCTAACATTATGCTCATATTTAATGTATAGCAAGTCGAAAAATAGAATATTTTAAAATATATACTAATGGATAGTTGTATTAGTATTGGTTGTGGGCCCATAATAATATACTCCCTCCATCCTACCCAAATAGCATCATTTTACTACATTATTTAGGATCTGTTTCCACCAAATAATTTTGGAACCGGTCCTACTCTATTCACTCTCTATTATTTTATTATAAAGTACATAGTTGTATTAGTGGTGAATGATGAGAGTACATATTCACTATTCTACCACGTATTACATCTCCTATTCCAAATGCATAAATAAATGACACATCACCCATTTGTTACATCATTCATTTAAAAAAAAAAAAAGGATGATGTGTCATTTTCACGTTTTGGTTTTTAAAACAAACATTTAGATTTTAAAAATCGCCTCAATATATACTTATTACATTCTCTCTTCTTAATTAATGCACTATCTCTCTCTTTCTCTTTATCTCTCATTTCTCATTTAACTTTTCAAATAAATTAATGTATTGATTTTACATAAAATTAAAATCTATCATACCCAAAACAAAAATAGAATGACTATTTATTTTTTTTAAACCCCACGTAACCCCAAACCAACCATCATCAAGTAGGGGGAGTATTACAGAACAAGTAAAAAACTAACCTTGCTATTTCAGCACTGTTTTGATAAACAACTTTAAACTCGAGACTGCTGGTGGAACCACTGTCTTTTATTACCAAGCCATGCAACGTTGTTTGAGCTCTTCTCCATTCAGCTTCTCTCTCATCCGCTTTCTTGGAAGAGAAACCACTCTAACTCAAACAACACAAAATTCAATTGCAATTTATCATTAATACATAACTTCGTTGAGACGGTCGCACACAAGAATTTGTCCAAGACAAAACGGGCTTTCGTCATGAGAACTTACAAAAACCAACAGGCGCTTCCAGACAACATTCTTGGTTTTAGCAACCACCTTATTTCTTCCAGTTTGTTTTCCATCAAGTCTGAATTTCTCTACATCAGTGTGCAGAGGAGATGGGCTGAAAGATAAGCTGTCCAGCCAGGAATTTGAACTGAAACTATAATCTGAGTCGAGGGATCGGATACTGGGACTCCTCGACTCGGCTAAATTGAGGGCTCGGAGCTGCTCTCTACGCATCACTGCTTCGACTAGCCTTCCCCAGTTGTCATAACACCTCCCCATTTTCAACCTCTATCAACTTTCAGACAGACTAGCGTCTGGCAAGAAATGAGATGACTTTGGAAGAAAGTGTTTTACTACAATATTTTCATTGTTAAATAGGTTGCTGTAATGAGAAGATAAGATTGGAAGTGACCAAGGCTCAATTATTTGAGGCACATCATATATTTGTTTACAATCAAGACCCTTTATTGAATATTGATGAATAAGAGTATGACCTGATCAACATATTAATAGTTTGAAAAAGACTATTAGGGTAAGATTTCAGAGTTTATTAATTTGAAAAGACTAACGAACTATCTTGAATCCTCCAAAGAAAATGAAAATTACAAAAGAATGATAGTCAATGAATGTAAGGATTCATTACCAAACAGCTGGCTATGCATGACCTAGTCTTTTTTGTGTGCTATAAGTGTTGGAAAGCCAACGAGTCCAAACCCATCGATCCAAACGCTTTCTTGATTTACTTCCCCTCATCGATTTCACCCCGTGTTCCTTCTGGGGGTTCAAGTTCGATACTGGCATATCTAAACTCCTCTCAGGAGGAATCGGGACCTGACTGGACTCAAGTCCAGCCAGGCGACTCAAAGGCGAAGCCCCAACCGTTGATCTCATGGGAGAAGTTGAGTCGGGACTTGTACCTGAAGTGGTGGAACCGCCACTCGGAGTTCTCGAGTGCTCATGGAAGAGTTGCCATAGCTCTTCTCGTCGCATGGTCGCTCGGACCAGCCTCTCCCAATCATCGTACACTTTGGGCATCTTATGGTTCCAATTGTTTACAAAGTAAGATGATAAAAATGAGGCCAATGGCACTATATAGAGGTGTAAGTTGATGAGTGTACTTTCCAGTCTTGGTTTCCATGAAATTTCCTATCAGCTACTAAGCAACCACATTTAATGCAGTCTAATAAAGCATCCAAGAAAAAGAACTCGTTTAGTCTCCTTGAGAACCGTCGACTTTTTGTCACTTTATAATTTATTTTATTTATTTGTCTCCCATTAAAGGCATCATCCTAAATAAGTAAGTAATCCTAAAGACAAAACATGTATAGTCAAATTTGGGGCCAGCATACAGAAGTGGAGAATAGACCTTTTTTTTTTTAACAAGCAAAGTAATTACACTCAAAACCACTTGATATTATCCACCAATTTAATAACATCTGAACAAAATATGTAACCTTGTCTAATTTTTTTCCATATTTTAAGACATTAAACCATTTGAACATATTCTTTGAAATTCTATAAAACATGCTTGCAAAGAAGGTACTTCACTGTACTGAGAGCTTAATCACATCAGACAGAAATATCAAGCATTACATATGTTCTTTAAGAATATGAACTTCATGTATCAACCTTAAACAAACAAAGCAAGAAAGGAACAAGCACACCTATGAAGCCCGATCGCAAAAAGAAACAGCAATGAAAAACACAATACGAATACAATTCACAAGAGTCGAATTTGGGATCAGCCAAGGTTCAAAAATAACAAGTAAATTAATCAAACAGTAAATATATCCGCACAAAGAGTACACTCGTATAGTATTCGTAACAAAATCCCACTAGCTAGTATCCACCAATTTAATATAAACTTACAATAGAATATCTTTTTATAGAGTTTAAATAATCAGCATAAAAATTCATACCATATCATTCATCAACCTCAGCTCTGATTTCTTTGACAAGCTCCTCCTTGTATTCTTCGAATGTGCCTGGGTAGGTCTCAGCAGTTCCGTTCTCCACAACCCATATTTCGCTTCTTTCTTCGTCTTCGCACACGCGCGATATAAGCCTAGAATCATGACTCACTAGGACAACTCCGCCAGTGAACTCATCTAGTGCATCCGCTAATGCATCAATACTTTGCATATCCAAGTGGTTGGTTGGCTCGTCTAACAGTAGAATGTGCGGCTTAGACATGGATATGGACGTGAAAACCACCCTCGCTTTCTGCCCACCGGATAGCTTTACAATAGGAGTTAGATGGTTGTGGCTGGGAAGCCCAAACTTGCCAAGCTTCGCCCGAACGGCCTCTTGCTTGCTGAGTCCTTCTTGCTCTGGATGTAACCGAAGCAAGTACTGAACTGGAGTTTCATCCATTGTCAGTAGATCCACAAAGTGCTGTGAGTATCTTCCTATCCTCAACTTCTGACTTCTCCTTACTTCACCTTCAGTTGGAACCAAATCTCCGGCGAGAAGGTTGAGCAGGGTTGATTTCCCAGCTCCATTGGGCCCAACAATTGCAACGCGAGTCCCCATATCAATGCCAACATCCACATTAGAGAGCTTGAAATCATCACGTTTAGGATAGCTAAAGCTAACTTCAATAAGCTGCAAAAGTGGGGGTGTTAACTCAGTGGGCTCAGGAAAATGGAACTCCACAGTGTAATCTCTCCATTTCTGGGGGGCTTCAGGCACCTTCTCGTCCTCGTCGACCTTGCCTTTACCCCTGTTCTTAGAGGCTTCCTTGGAAGCATTAAATTTGGCTCGATCCTTGACCTTTTCCTGCTGAGCCCGACTACCGGATCTCTTCGCAGCTCTTACCTGCTTGTCATAAATCTCAAACTTTTTATTCATCTCTTTGCGACGCTGCTCGTAACCACTTTCAAACTCATCAAAGTTTCCACGATAAAGATGGAGCTTCAAATCATGGAGATGAATGATTTCATTGCAAACAGTATTTAGAAAATCCCGGTCGTGTGAAACAACAACAAGAGTTTTCTTCCACCGGCATAAATATTCTTCTAACCATAAAACAGCCCTGAGATCAAGATGATTTGTGGGCTCATCCAACAGCAAAAGAGTTGGCTGAACAAAGAGTGCCCTAGCTAATGAAATTCGCATCCTCCAACCACCACTAAAGGACCGTGTCGGACGAACTTGCATATCTTTAGTAAACCCTAAACCAGCAAGAATCTTTGAAGCCTGAGCCTCAGCAGCATCTGATCCCATCAGCTGTAACTTCTCATACAATTCAGTAAGCTTCTCTGCCGCATCATCTTCCCCATCCTCACCAGTGAAATTATTTGATTCATCCTGCAAAGATGCAACTTCTCGTCGAACTTTCATAAGTTCTTCATTCGCTGCAACAACTGCTTCAAGCGCTGATCTATCATCACCAACAACCTCCTGTTCGACCAAAAGTACATCAATATTTTTAGGCACAGGTACCTTTCTCCAGGCAAGAAGCTTTAACAGGGTAGACTTACCCATTCCATTGGGTCCTATCAGCCCATATCTCTTCCCATGAGAGATCTTTACCGAAGCATTCTTCAAGAGTTCCTTCCCACGTGCAGAAACCGAGAAATTATCAATGGTTATATCTTTTACATTCGCGTCAGCATCATCCTCACCATCAAGTACTGATGCCCGGCTAGCAATCACAACAGTAAAGGCATCCTGATCATCTCTAAGAGCCTCCTTTTTTGCTAGCTCCGCAGCATGTGATGCAATCATATCCTTCTTTTCTCTTTTCTTCAGCTCTTTCTCACTTAGTGTTGTATCAAGAGGCCTTGAAATATTTCTACTCTGACGACCCAACGGCAAGGGAACCTCATCCTGGTTTAGCTCTCCCTCAGAGCCCACCAACTCATCTTCCTCATCATCAGAGGGAGGAAGATCTATCCCATCAGTATAACCTGATATTTTAGAAGCAGCCTTTGGCTTGGGCTTATTAGAAGTACCAGCTCCTTTCTTTGGTTTTTCAGGCTTTGTATCCATACTAGCTAGTAAGGCTGACACTGAGAGCTTCTCCTTACCGCTCTCCTTACCACTCTGTTTTGCCTTTTTATCCACCGCGTTTTTTCCCATTATGATGATGGCTAATCAAAACAATCAATAAGGAGAAAAGAAAAGGATGAATTCAGTTCATACATATCCAATCATATAGTTTAAAAAACGTGTATAAACAGATACTGTTCAACCAAACACCACTAATATATAACAAACTAAACGGTGATTCTTGAAAATGTTTCTAAATTAAAGTAGAACAAGATTGAAGAACCCATCAATTAGGCAAATTTCAACGAAAGATGAATTATAGAAACACTAACCAGCCTTTAGACAGAATTGTAGAGGACTACGAAATCCAAATCGTATTGGGTCAAATCTGCATCAAAACCAAAACGAAATAAGAAAATAAAGCAAAATAAACAGACTCTCGCACCAATCATAATTATATATTGAGAAATCCTTTACAGTTGACAATCAAATAGTTGGACCCTAGATCGCCGGAGTTTTCGATTCTCAGATCCCGAGGTGTCAGGTGGTTTCGAGCAGAGAAACGGCGGCAGATTCAGAGTTATGAAGATTTGATTTCGCAATTAACTGCAACAGGACTGGTTTTGTAGAGATAAGATGTTAGAGGCGGCGGCGAATACTGATTAGTGATTACAGAAAGAAGGTTTTGTTCTGGTTCTAATATATGTCTCCGGTGAACGTATAATTTGGATTCGGTGACAGTGTTTTTCTTATTGGGCTTTAGGCCCAATATAACAGCCCAAAATTCTAATGTGTTGGCAAACGCGTTTCTTTGATTTCACAATCATAACAATTGGATTTGGGCCCATTGTAATTTCTTTTTAACAAGAAGTGTTCTCATCATCTTAGGCCTAACTGCAATTTCATTATTTTTGGCCCAACCAAAGCAGTTAACTGAAGAATCTTCTCTCTACCATTGCCAAATTTGCCATATATCACAGAAACAAAGATCAAATTAGGTCAGATTTGGGTGCCCCCAATTCATGGAAATTCTTAATGGGGTTTAATTTTCTTGATATTCAAGGGAATTGATTTTATTTCCTTAACGGATTCCACTCCAATAACTGTGCCTAATTTTGGACAAAATTTTTACACAAGGATAAACTATATATATCAATCTCTCTATATTTATCAAATGATAAACTTTGTATTATGCCATGTCGCTAGGTAGTATCAATTAATTAAGAAGTAATACAGAGAAATGTAACACCAATGTAGCAATTTTTTTAAAAAAATATAGAGTGGGAAACGTGAGAGCGCTGATTCGATCCTGATTCCCCTATTTTAAGAAATGGTGATACCAAACCTCTTTAAAAACCAAAACATCTGATATCATGTAGAAATTTCTTCTACAAACATTTTATTTCTTCTTAATTGAAATATGACGAATTAATTACATCGGTTAGAAGTGGGGATGGCGATGAGTTCTTCTTAATTGAAATATATCTGCCCAGGGAGCCGGGCCCACTCAATCCAATAACATGATATTGTCGCCCACTGGCCGCACGATCTTACTACTTTGGGCCCACACCCAAAACGCCTCATGCTAGGGAGAGTTCATCACTCATTTATAAACGCACCACCATCCTCACCTCTAACCGATGTGGAACTTTGGTTGACACCTAACCAACAAGTGCACCTGTTGGTAGTCGCTGTCTAAACTTTCTATACTTGCTATATTCTCTAGCATCGACACCACTTGAAACATCTTAGGTCTGTCTGGAGGTAACTTAGCCAAGCAGTTGTTTGCAATTTGAAACACCTCTGCCATCTCAACCTTGATTAACTCCAAATGGGGTGTTAGTCTTGCATGGTACTCGTACATATTAGCTGAATAGTGACCTCGGAAGGACATTCTTTCTAAGAAGAACTGCATAGCTAATTCGTCGCACAATATCCCTGGCTTATACTACGATTCTATTCTTTTATCAAACAACTAGAACTCCAATATTGGGGTGTTCCTGGATTTACTACCAGTGACAAGTTCCAGCAACACGACTCCGAAGCTGTACACATCACTTTCTTGGGATGCATTCCTGAATTCGTATGGAACCTCAGAGAAATCCGTTGTTTAGGCATACTCGTTATGCCAGCCAAACGAAAATCAGGCACACATCCATACAGGCGGGAGTTGATAAAAATGTTGGACGATGTTAAGTTTCCATGGACCATGTTCCTGCTGTGGATATGAGCCACCCCTCGAGCAGCTCCTATTGCAATCTTCAGACGGATACCCAATATGCAACTTTTCTGCGAGTTTTTCAGTACTCCGTTTGTTGAAATAGTCATCCATACTTGGAAAGGTGATGCGGAATTGTTGCTGCAAAGTTTCATGCCCACATATATATAAATAATTTTATTGCAAATTAGTAGTATTGATGATGTTCAGAAATAAAACATACCCTGTAACATATCATGAAGGATTCCATGGATATGATAATGAGTGAAGATAAAGTAGTTTCCATCATCCTTGGAAAAGTAGTAGGCCCTTGGTGTTGCAATGTTTTGGTGCCTGCATTTTCCAAAGTGTGTGAGGAATTCTTCTTCTGTCACAATCAGTTGGCCTGCCAACTTCTTCATTACAAGTCGAGTGCCCTTGGCTAAGGATTGTTGGTCTGAAAATACAATATTCTGCTGTAACTGGATGAGAGATGAAGTTCCAAATCTTCCTTGCCCATCACTTGGGAGCTTGAGAATTGGTTTCTGATTGGTTAGGTGGAAACTTGAACTGAGATCTGATTCGAAATTAGGCAGGCGGAAACTTGAACTGAGATCCGATGTCGAAGAATATTCAGAGCAGATGCTGGGGGGTTGATGACACAGTTCCCAGATCTGCTGCTTCTTGATCACCGCCGCCACCAGCCTCTCCCAGTTGTCGTAACACTAAACCAGCTTCTATGTTAGATAAATCCAGGTATCAGAATTCAGATTGCTGGCCTTGAATTTCTCATCTTACGCTATTAGAATGATGTGCACGTTCAGAATAATACTACCATCATTAGGAATGCTATTTTGCTGTACAGCTCAAGGGACATTTGACTTTTGCAAAACATTTGAATATCACAGGATAACAACTATTAATTCATTTATTTAACTATTGTGTTGCTACTAGACTAGATCCTTTATATATACAGGACACAGTCACTGCAACAAAATACAGATTTTAGGACACTTGCAATATACTCCCTCCGTCCGAATTCTAGGGTGTCATTTGCTTTTGGGCACGGATATTAAATAGTATTGTTATTTAATGTGTAGTGGGTAGTTGTATTAGTGGAGATGTGGGTCCCATTTTTAGTTGTATTAGTGAGTGTGTGTGTATAAAAAAGGAAATGAGACCCTTAGGGACAGACGTCTAAAATAGAAAAATGATACTCTTGAAAGCGGACGGAAGAAGTAAGTGTCCTATTATACATATTGTGACTCAGAGCAAAAAGGACGCTTAACCTAAAATGTCTTATTTATTAAATACTTTGAAAATGTCTAATTATACCCACATAAAAGGACACAAGTGTCCTACTAAGTTTTTTTTGGTGGATCAACACATCTCTGTCTAGTTGGTTACAGAATGAGATGGAGTTCCTATTGATCAAATCAAATAACTAGAAGCTGCAGAGATGGACTCAGGGGTACATTTACATGATCTTCTTGTAACAAAGAAAAAAATAAATAATAATTCAAGATAATATATCTTTTTCTTCTAGCTAGCTATTCCGAAACTACTCTACTGCTTGGAATCATATTGCCAAAAATTCTACACTTGATCCAGCGGGAGTTGTCACATTCATTGATTAACATTAAACTTTTACTTGGTCAATCTTATTACGCCAATTATTTAACACCATTACACCAAAACTGTTGGGTTCGTTATAGCGATCCGGGTGAACACAGCGGAATTTAAAAATTTTCAAAATTAATAAATCATATTTATTAAATACATGAAAAGGTTTCACCCCGAATGCTCGCAAACGATTATTGGATCCGGTGTTAAAATATATTGAAAGAAATCTACGTAAAGATTATTCTTACCCTCGTAGACTTTCTTTCAATTGATGCAAGGAGTGGGGGAATCAATTGATTGTGGCTAAAACTCCGTTCTTCTCAATAAGGGATCCACGTGTATCCCCTCTAAAATAATTCATCAATTGAATAAACAACACAGATGTTACACTTCACTAGTAGTGTAAAACTGTTGATATCAATAAATGTTTTCGGTATCAACTTGTGATAAAAGAAAACAAATTGAAGAATAATTATCAATTTAATTATTCTCTAAAATTTTTTACAAAATAAATAAGCAAAGATTTCTAACTTAGAAGGAAACTATTTCCTCTCTTCCTTACTCACATAAAGTATCGACTTCTTCATCTCTTTGCCAAAAATGAAATTTTGCCGATACATTGATGATTAGAAAGGAAATGAGATATATCATATATATATCCCATCATCTTTAAAATATACATAATGCATTCACCATTATGGAAATATATCATATATATTTCCCATGGCAAAAGCTCCTGTGCGCACGGGGACACGGAAAGATGCTCCGTGTCCTCATGTGAACACAATCCTCCCCTCCAATCCTATTTAAACATATGTATTGCTAGGGGTTTAAATTGTAAAGGGGCATGAAAATTGTAAAGGCGCACGGAATGTGTTCCCTGCGCCCGGGTGCACAAGAGCCTCACTCATTTCCCATTATCTTTAAATATTTATTTTTTTAATTCTAATTAAATAATCAAATTATTTAATTATGATAAATAGTTAACAATTTAACTATTGTTCCCATTGATAAAAATTCAAATTAAGGTGTGATCCTTTAGGTTCACTACTAACTCTAGTAGTAGGCTTACAACATTTGTAACTTATAAATAACAATTATTATATTAATTAATCCAATTAATTAATTCACTTGAAATTAACTAATTAATTTCAAGTACCTACTAATCACGGTAACACCTAGTAAGTAGCGTGATCTTCTAGTGTTAGGTGAAATAGCGAGTAAACCTGCGAATTAACGAGTGACATATACGTACGGTCTTTCTAACAGTTAATCTCCCAATTGAGTCTAGAGTAGGAATATTAGTCGAAACTCTACTAACTCAATAACTGTGTTTCTATTTCATGTTACAATGATTCATTGTGAATCTTTATTCTCATTGCCTTGGCCAAGGTCTTTGAATCATTAACAATGAAATACACAGGAGATTCTCTTGTCTTAAACAAGTGTCAGATTCTATCTTAGTCACACACAAGTCTCCATATACATCAATATAATACCCAACATATCCCCTTTATGATTACTAAACAATCAGAAGATAAATCTAAGTATTAGAAGAAGTACACAAGACTATCATGGTGCTTCAAGTCTAAAGACTAATCGTGTACTATCGTAATTATAAATTTAATTTCGACGTATCCAATAAGAATTTTCTACGGATCATGTTCGATAAACTTATTCTCTAATAAATATCTACATATATGAATTTGTGTCACAACACTAATATTGATGGAATACAATATTCTTGTCCGACGAGCATTCATCATATGTACGAGTCTTTACTGAATTATTCTTTATCCCATTTAGAAAAATTCTTGACTCGAAACCATGTTTAAGACCAAAGCTTTATGTATAAATTCCATGATCACCATCATATGCGTAACCATACATTTTAGTTTAAATTGGTCTAGGGACTTTATCTAATAAGCATATGTTATAATGCATAAAATAGATAAATTAAAACAGCCTTAAATAATATAATTTCCAATGAGATTGCTTATATTCAAAATATAAATAGTACAATTATCTAATCTAATTGGTGCGCTGGGCATACTACTCTAACAAAAACTTCTACCTTCCCATGGACAATGACTTGCAATAACTTATAACTCACAACCCAGATTTCAAGTTTCATCCAAATGTCATTCATTCAAAGAGAGACGAAACAGAAAGTGAAACAAGAGGTCCGATGTACATTATACTCTACTTCATTGTACATATAGAGCATGGTAGAGATGCTTGAATTGAATGATCCATGAAAAACAATCACATAGCCCACCAAGTAATTAAGTATTTGTATGATTAAAGAAACAGAGCAGCACCATAATTAAGAGGGCAAACAAAAATTAAACATCTTGATGAATTAAACAGCAAAACATGAACTATTTAAAATCACCAATCACCTAAACTTTGTATACACATTCGCTAGCATCAATACTACCACACTCGTGGGAGATCTGTCTTTGGGCGACAAGCACCTATTTGCAACTTGCAATATCTCCATCACCTTTGTTATGCCACATGACTTTGATACCATTTTAAATGATCACCTCATCTATAAGTTTAAGCTTGTAGAGAGGACGACTATTACAATTTGCTGCATGTCATTTACCTGGACTTCATTAGCTTCTTGAAAACAATTAACATTCGTGCATATACACTCAGAAATGGTAACTCATCATGAAAGCTTCTCTGGATCGGATAATCGTAGAAGATAAAGTTTTCCTTTTTGGAGAAGTAGTATCCCCTTGTTGCTGCAAAGTTTTCTTGCCTGCAATCTCCGAAAAGGGCCTTGAATTCCTCCTCTGTCACCACCACTTCACCAAATAACTTCTCCATTACAAGTGGAGTTCCCTTGGGTAAGAATTGCTGGTCTGAAAATGGTGCGTCCTGTCGTAGCTTGGTGAGAGTAGAAGTTCCATATCTTCCCTTGCCCAGGTTCTGAATGCTTTTTAATGACCGTTTAATAGAGTGTTTCTAAATCAAATTATTAAGTACTTTTCCCTCTGTCCACTGGATTTCCTGTAAATTACAGAGGAAAGTATTATGGAAAGGACAGAGTATGTATATATATATACTTCATAGGTAATCTTCACTTTAGTAAATTTAACTGGCATCACTTGAACTTTCTACGTCAATAGTAAAACGGTGATACTAATATTCTAGAACAAATTAAAAAAATCAAGGATTTACCTAGTTTTAGTGAGCCCAAGTAGCATGGATTCAAGGTGAGACATGGAATGTCTGTTAAATTAAATGTCATATAAATTCATAATAACTTACTGGCATATAAAGAGTTAAATATTTGTTTGGTCCCGTAACTTTTTTTTCTTTTTAATTTTATTCCCAAAAAAGATATTTGTTTATAATTAGTCCCATAACTTTAATTTTTCTTTAATTTTGGTCCAATTTTTATCGGATTTGCCACTTGTTGCCGGAAACCGACGAGCGATGCTGACGTGGCTAGTCCAATTATTTCTCAACCAACCAAAGATTGATGAAACTTAAGAAGAAGAATGAAGACAACACCAAAGATTGCAAAAACTTTTATAGTCACCCCATACATAAGCATTTTGCAATTTTTGGTGTTATCCTTCTTCTTCTTCTTAAGCTTCATCAATATTTGGCTGGTTGGACTCGTCATGTCAGCATCACTTGCCAATTTCGGAAACAGGTGGCAAATTCGGCGAAAATTGGACCAAAATTAAAGAAAAATGAAAGTTATGGGACTAATTATAAACAAATATCTTTTTTTGGACTAAAATTAAAAAGAAAAAAAGTTACGGGACCAAACAAATATTTAACTCGCATATAAACAACAACAAACTCCAAGCAATACTAATGCATAAGATAAGAAATGTGCACCATATGATTAAATAGCTTCTTGACGACTGAATTCATGAAACCTGTGAGCTAAGAAGCCATTATTTTGAAGTAGGCACAATATTGTGTAGCATCAACACCACTTGAAACATGTTAGGTCTGTATTGGGGCAAGTAAGCCAAGCATCTCTTTGCAATTCGAAACACCTCTGTCCGCTCAACAATTATTAATACCGACTAAGAAATGGCATGTACTCGGGTAAATAGCCATCTCCATAGGAGTTTCCTTGTAGAGAATGTAACATATCTAATTCATCACAGAATGGGAACGATCGACAACTTGGAACTCCACTCCTGGGGTCCCACAGAAAGCGCCAACTCCGCGAGGCGTTTTCCTAACGCCGGGTGTTAGTTCAACCGATGTTCTGCTTATCACAAGCTCCAGCAGCACCACTCCAAAGCTGTACACGTCGCCTTCTTGGGATGGATTCATGTACTGACGCATGCTAGCTCAGATCAACCCGTTTTTTGGGTATTTTGATCATGCCAGCCAAACCGAAATCAGACACACACCCGTAGTAGTTGGAGTTGACAAAAATGTTGGAAGATTTTAAGTTCCCATGTGCCATGTTCTCACTGTGGATATATGCAATTCCTCATTGCAATTTTCAGGCGGGTAGTCCAATTAGGAAGACGGATACTCCGATTAGGACCTTCCTGCATACTAGTTTTATAAAAAGAAAAGAAAAGAAAACCCGATAACATGGTCTGAAAGACGGAACAGACACTGGTGGCAATTGAGTATTGATGACACAATTCCCAGATCTGCTGCTTCTTGATCACAGCCGCCACCAGCCTCTCCCAATTATCGTAATTCCGTGACATCCCTACCTCCGATTATTGCTCAACTTCAACACTTTTAATTATAATTATAAATAAATGGAGTATTAATTATGAGGATCAAGATTCTCCACATCATCCATGTTCCTTCATATCAATTGCATATGTCCACAGAAAATTAATTTCCTCATCTGTACTGTGGACCATACTTTTTAGTAACACACTTTGTTATTTTTTAACCACGTTTTATAAATGAGCAGAGCTTTAGCATTGAATAGACATTTGTTACAAATTCGAGAACAAATAAATTCCATTGGTAATTTTGTTGTTAAAAATGAAATTTTTTATAGTGAATTTCACAAACTTTAGTCTGTGGTACAGCATAAAATGTGGGCCATTTGTATAATCAGTTCAAATTTTATAGAGGAGAAAAAGTTAGCCAAGCACCTCTTTTGCAACTTCAAACACATCTGCCATCTCAATCTCTAGTAACTCAAAATGTTGTCTTAGATTTGCTCTGTACTCTTTAATATTCTCGTTGCAAGAAATTCCGCCTTGTCTAACTCATCATACAATATCCCTGGATAATAATATGACTTGATCCTTTTATCAAATATATATGATTAACAGTTTTCTTGAAAATTAATAGATATGGTATCATATTCAGACATACCCTATAACATTTCATGAAGGCTTCCATGGATACGATAATGAGTGAAGATAAAGCAGTAAGCCCACCAAGTAATTATATAGTATGTGACATGACAAAATAAAGATATCATAACCAACATGCTTAAAAAATATGCCAACACCTCAGTCCTAACTCTATGAGTGATTATATCTAAACATGTTCAAGGAAAGAAGCAAATGAGGTCTGAAGCTGTGGTGGGAATAAGTTCCAGCATCTCAACCACATCCTTCATGTTTGGTCTTTCTTCTGCTTTCTTTCTCGCACACTGCAATGCCACTCCCAACATAGCCCACATTGCTTGCTTCGTCATGGGATCCTTTACGAGCTCCCTGTCGAACGTCATGGTTGTCCACTCGTCTCGAGCATTGTGAACTGCCCAATCAGCAAAAGTGGCATGCCTGCCCACGTAATGCAGAGGGGACCTTCTGCTCACCAGCTCGATCATCACCACGCCAAAGCCATACACGTCGTCCGCCTGGGAGACCTCCTTTGTTATGTACACCTCCGGGGCATGACACATTCGGTTTCTGAAGGATATTTCGTAATCAGGTTTTATCTCCACACAGCCGTACCCTTCTGAGTTGACAAACGCATTGGAAGCCTTTACGCTCCCGTGTACAAAATTCACACTGCGTCCGTGTATGTGAACGAGACCTCTTGCCACACCTATGGCAATCTTCATCCGGCCTTCCCACTCTAAAACAACACGATTCTTCCCTGGAAGATCGATCAGGATTAATTTTAATTACTACACTTCATGCCATCCATTTTGTCAAGCTATAGGTATCTATCAAACGTTTGAATATTTCTTGTCCTACTCTTATATAGTTGGATGAGTAACACGCGGGAAGGAGATAGAAGAAATTAAATCATAGCTAATAGAAAAGCCAAAACTCCCAACTTAGATTTTCTTCTCTCTCCACGACACTTTTTTCCCTACTTCAACTGAGATCTCAATTTCACATTCTTCCCACATTAAATTTCACATTTTCCATTTTTGTCCGTCCTTCGTTAAATTGCACCACTTAAAAAAGGATACATCACATAATTCATAACCTTAAAAGTACATCTTAATTACAAATTTATCATTCTCACTTAACACGCATAACATACTTTATAATTTATTTATTTCCTACAATACCCTCCAAAAGTCAATAAAATCGTCAAAAAGTAAACTTTTCTTACAATTCATATCAGCAGTAATGGTGCAAGTAAATGTGGGACGGAGGAAGTATATGTTAGAGCGTACCGTGCAAAATAGCATGGAGATTCCCTTGAGGGAAGTAATCATAGAAGCCGAAGCTTCCATCCTGATGATTGATGAAGTATCCCCTCAACCTAACCACATTCTCATGTTCCAAAAACTGAATGGCCTTCAACCTTCGATTCAGCCCCTCGAAAGTAGCATTGCCTCGTCTCCATCTCGTCGCCACCATACTCACACCTTCCTCGAAGCTCACCAGGTATGAGCTCGTGTACGTCTCCATTTCATCCCCAAGAACAGTGCATGGAGCCATTAATAAGTCTTCCACCCCAAAAGCGAGCTCGAATAGTACTAGCCTTTCATGACCCTCTGATCCGAACTAGTTTTCATGCCAGCCACTGTTTGGAAGGGAAGAGGGTGAGCAGATCTCAATCTCTGGTTTGCAAAATCGACTAATGCAGTTGACCTGAAACTAGAACTGAAATCGGAGGAGATTGAAGATCGGATACTTGGAGTTGTTGATTGTTCATGGCAGATTTGCCACAGCAGCTCTCTTCGAAGCACACTCGCAACCAGCCTCTCCCAATTGTCTAGTTTCTAGACATCGTCCCTCCTCAAATAAAACTGCAAGAAAGCATTTTGCTAAATGAGCAGATATTAAAGAAGAATTTACGTACTGTTCATGATGTTAACAGCTTGTTAATTTAATTTGCCTAAGACAAAATTAAGCCCAAACCAGGAAACTTCAAAGAACCGTGTTTTAACGTACACGTCCGCTTCCTACGCGGAGGTTTCGGGTTGAGACAAAATGATGAGATGAACCCATTACTCATTTGTCTTCTTCCCATATCCACTATTAAACCCCTACTATTCCCCCACCCCCATCTCATTCCTTTCCTCCAAGAATCTTACTAATGCCACATCACAAAATCAGATTAGATTTGGGGGGCAACAATTCAATTCATGTTAATGCCTGGGATTTACTTTCCTTTATATTCAAGGAAATTCATCATTTCATTTCCTTTTACCACTCCAGTTTTAGTTAATTTTGAACAAAGGAAATCAATATCTCCTCAATCTAAATTGCAAGAAAGCATCATCCGGGAGAAGCCATTCGCACCCCCCGGAATTGATACACACCTCCCAAAAAATTAAAATTAAAATATTCTTAATTAGTATATTACTTAAATATCCTTATAAAATACTATACCTAAAATAATTAAACCTATATTTCTAAACACACCCCATTATTACTAAACCTAATCCTAAACATAATACTCCATATCAAATCTTGGCGCACGATTGCAAAACCAGAGCTATGAACAAAAGATTGAGAGTGGAGTTTAGTATTCCATCTGCAATCACCTTTTCTAATCTGTTGTACGAAACATCAAGAAAATAAATTAAGTCTTTACAAAAACTATGGAATCGACTCAGAAAGATTATTAAATTGTCTTCAAGCCCTTATAGATATTCCAATGATATAGAGTCGTCAATCAAGCTTTAAACGACATGTCTAACTGATTGATTTCCCATTTCCAATCTGATGTGAAACCTCACCCACTCAAGCTGTTTGAGAATAAATCAAGAATCATAAAGCTAGAGAGATCCCAAAACTTGGAATGTATTGTTGAGTTGAGACTATTAGAAGCAAAAGATAATATCCTTAGAAATCCAAGCCCACCAAAACATTTAATGATGGGACCTGTGAACCCATTAAGATTCAGAGTAAATTCTCCCAAAATGCTCAGTTGCATAGATCACGAGCAATATAGCCTTGCAATTGGTTCTTACCTAGGTTTAATAATTGAAGCTGCTCTTGTTTTGCTAAGGTCGTCTGGATAAATTCAATGTCTTCAAGATCAATGTCAAATAAATTCATTAGTTTAGGAGTGTGTTTTAGCAATGGGGTATGTTTAGAAGTATAGATTTTTTTTTAGTATATTTAGGAATAGTATAATTTATAAGGATACTTAAGTCATATACTAATTAAGAAAATTTTAATTTTAATTTTTGGGGTATGATTAGTAATTTTAGGGGTGTGAATAGCCACCTCCTTTGCTGAATCACAAGACATTAAACAAGACTTTACTTACTGTCCGTGATGTTAACACCTTGTTAATTAACACAAAATTGACCCAAAACTAGGAAACTTCAAAGAGGCGAGCTTTAACCAAAAAGAGTTCATATTATTTCACAGGAAAATATCAAAATTCGTCCGACGATTTCAATTTTAATCTTTTTTTTATTTGTAATTCTCAATTTTTTTTAAGTCTTTTCTTGTCCAAATTTTAGTTTAAAATTGAACAAATTCTAATATAATAAATTAAATTTGAACAAAAATGATCATTAAGTCTAGGAAATAAGGAGATCGTATTTAGAAAAATTTTCAACCAATTTAAATTTCGATCCCCAAAGAGAATTAAAAGTAAAAAATGATTAAAATTAAAATGGGTGATACTTAAAATAAGGAATTTTGATATTTTCTCTTATTTATAAGGGAAGTACCATCAAGAAGTGGCATATAAACAAAAGAGCACAAACTCCAGCGTGCTGCTAAATTCATGAGACCAAACTAGCCATAATATTCTGTAGCATCAACACACTGGCATATAAACGACAGCAAACTCCAAGGAATTTACACTGTATAATTAAATAGCTTCTTGACGACTAAATTGATTAAATCTTAGAGCTAAGAAACCATTACTTTGATTTCGTGAAGTAGCCATGATATTTTGTAGCATCAACGCCACTTGAAACATGTTAGGTCTGTCTTGGGTTGAGTCAGCCAAGCACATCTTTGCAATTCGAAACACCTCTGCCTGCTCAACCTCTATTAACTCCAAATAGCATGCTAATTCCATGTGATGTTAACTTGCAAGGAAATTAACCTATAGCATGGTCTGAAAAGATTAAGACGTACCGTGTGAGTTGTAACATATCATAAGCACTTCCCTGGATGTAATAATCATTGAATTTAATGTTTTCATCGTTGGAGAAGTAGAAGGCCCTTGGTGCTGCGACATTTTCGTGCCTGCAGTTCCCAAATTGTGATAAAGATGTGCTATCATCACTTAATTTATGATGAGTGAAAGACACTATTATATACTGTTGATTACAATCAATTGGTTCCGTAAAATATGGATACCAAATCAAATAAAAGAATATCATCACTAATTTGTGATGAGTGGAAGACTAAAATATGGAAAGCAAAAGCAAATATGTCGGTCACCACATCAAATATGTCTGCTACTTTTTTTATCTTAATACAAATGCTGCCCTGAATTCTTCCTCTGTCACAATCACTTCTCTAAACTTCTTCTTCATTACGAGTTGAGTTCCTTTGGGCAAGAATTGTTGGTCTGAAAGTGGAACATTCCGCCTTAACATTGTAAGAAGAGAGGTTCCGAATCTCCCCTTGCCCACCTCTCGAGTGCTTCTTCTCAGAGCCTCATTAATGGAGAGGAGGTTGGGAATTGGTTTCAGATCCGACTGGAAAACTGAACTCAGGTCCGATGTTAACGAATCCTCGGAGCAGACACTGGTGGTAGTTGAGTGTTGATGACACAATTCCCAGATCTGCTGTTTCTTGATCACCGCCGCCACCAGCCTCTCCCAGTTATCGTAATTCCGTGACATCCCTACCTCCTATTACTGCTAAACTGATATTCCTTATGACGATCCAGATTCATCCCTGTTCCTTCTGCACTTGAAGTTGACTCATCCTAGGTTAAGTCTACACGCGGAAACTTTATTCCTCTCATCTGGACCATTACTTTTTTATGCACACACTTGCTGTTCACACTCACCTATAAACCAAAACTTGTTTCACTTTAGACTTTTCAAATCTTAGCTTGGGGGTTTGTGTTATTTGGAACATTTTCTACAGGGAATTTTACCTTAACTTTCTAAATATGTTCTCTAGCTATTCTATAAACCCTTAACTAAGTACCCATTATACTCTACAATCACCCATTATCCATTCAATGAACTTAAATTAAGGAAGATTAATCATTAACTTTGTCCAAATATTTCATACATCTCTTACGTGTGTTGGTGTTGCCTAAACTTGCTACATTCTCAAGCATCAACACCACTTCAATCATGGAAGGCCTGTCCTGGGGTAACTTAGCCAAGCATCTCTTTGCAACTCGAAACACCTCTGTCATCTCAACCTCAACTATCAACTCAAAATGGAAGGTATGAATTCTGTACTCCTCTCTATCAGCATCATGGTCTAGCTCACCTCGAGTGGATATTTCTTGTAGAATTCTTGCAATATCTGATTGGTCTGAAGACATCCCTGGATATGAGAACAATTTAGATCTTCTGCTGACTCCTACGGACAGCGCCCAATTGACTATTCGCCGAGGCATTTCCCTAACCCCAGGCACTGCAGTTAGCTCCATGGATGTCCTGCCAGTAACAAGTTCCAGCAGCACCACTCCGAAGCTGTAAACATCGCTTTCTTGAGACGCATTCTTGAATTCGAAAGCTGACGCGTGGTAGCTCAGATCAACCTGTTCTTGTTCCGGCATTCTGGTTATGCCTGCCAAACCGAAATCGGACACGCAACCATAGCATTGGGAGTTGACAAAGATGTTGGAGGATTTCAAGTTCCCATGGGCCATGTTCTGAGTGTGGATATAAGTAACTCCTAGAGCAGCTCCTATTGCAATCTTCAGACGGATATCCCACTTTGGATAACCAATTATGTGCCTCTTTGCTGCATACTATGTCTGATTAACATGAGTATTATGTAAGATTATGGGTAATATGAATGAATTAAGTAAACGTACCGTGTAACATATCGTGTACGCTTCCCTGGATGTAATAATCATTGAATATAAAGCTTTCCTTGTCAGAGAAGTAGTAGGCCTTGGGTGTTGCAACGTTTTCGTGCCTGCAATTTCCAAAAAGGGTGCTGAATTCTTCTTCTGCCACCATCACTCTGCCCACCAACTTCTTCATTACAAGCTGAGTTCCCTTGGACAAGAAGTAGTAGTGTTGATCGGAATATACATCCCGCCGTAGATTGGTGAGGATTGAAGTTCCAAACCTTCCATTGCCGATCACTTGATCGGTGTTTCTTACAGCCCCTTTGATGGAGAGGAGCATGGGAATTGGTTTCTGAAAATCGAGACTCGAACTGAAGTCAGATGATGTTTCGGAGCAGATGCTGGGGGTTCTTGAGGGCTGATGACAGAGATCCCAGATCTGCTGTCTCTTGATAACGCCTGCCACCAGCCTCTCCCAGTTGTCGTAATTCTTGGACATCCTTTCTCTTCCAAGATTCTTACACAAGGGAACAGTTCTAATCCATGAGAATTAGTATAAAAGATGAAATTTCTGCATATCTTTCCAGTTGCTTAAGTCAACTTTGGTGTGCTCCAATCACGCGTCCATCTTAACCATACCAAAGCTTTAACAAACTTTAGCAATCACAAAGCATAAAGTTGACTCCCATATCTCCTTTCAAAATTACACACTTTTCATTTTGGATCGTCTCACAAAAGTTTGCACCTCTTTTAAAAAGGCTCAAAGTCAAAACAATCATCCTACCACGTACACTTTTTTTACAGGAAAAAAAAACAACCAACGCTATCTAACATACCATTACCAAAATTTTAACTCCAAATTTCTCCATGACATGTGAGTTGCATGATTTATGAAACAGAGCAGCAGGAGAATTAAAAATTGATTTAAGTAGAGAGCAAAACATGAATACATCACTTAAACATTCTACAGATATTCTACCTCACACATTGTCTGTCTTGGGGTGACAAACACCTGCTTGCAACTTGCAAAACCTGTCATCTCAACTAGTATGAAGTGGGACAAATGTTGTCTGATATACATTGTTCTCAAGTATTGTGCAAATTTCCATTCATTGCAAAGCATATATAACATGGATGGATATGTTTGGATTCAAAAGACTTTGATCCAAACATCTTGAAACTCCAATCTTAGTGTTGTGGGTAAGCCTGTCCAGATCAGGATTTATGTGGGATTTGCCTAAACTTTCTATATACATTCTCTAGCATCAGTACAACCTCAGACATGGCAGGTCTCTCCTGGGGTAACATAACCAAACATTTCTTTGCAACTTGCAACATCTCTCCCATCTCAAGTTGTAACAAGGAGAAAGGTCCTTTCCTCATTTCTGTCAACTTCTTCATACCTAGAATTGAATGCACACTTCCAAACAATTTTTTTCTTTTCGATTTCGAGATATCTAGATCTATTTCATCACATAATATCTCATCCGCAGATTGATATAGACTCAAAAGCCTGTGATAAAAAAACTCTGAACTCCAATCTTTGGGGTCTACGGATAGCGTCCTACCCACAATGCTCAGACCAGGATCCATGAGGGGTTGACCCGTGAGAAGTTGGAGCAACACCAGTCCAAATCCGTACACATCACTCCCAGGGGATGTCTGTTTTCCGAGCATTGTCGACAGGCTGAAGTCAGACACGCATCCGTACTTGTTGGAGTTGACAAAAATATTGGAGGATGTTATGTTTCCATGAACCATGTTCTTGCCGTGGATATGAGCAATGCCTTGAGCTGCGCCTATTGCAATCTTGAGATGACTATGCCAATCAGGACGTTTTTCGCTATCTCCTGTCGTATCACATGCATATCATTAACAATTAAGCACTTCATTCTTGAAAAGAATACTTGTGTATTTATGTAGTGAAATTGTACCGTGTAGCATATCATGAAGGCTCCCTTGGATATAGAAATCATTGAATATGAAGTAGTTTCCATCCTTGGAGAAGTAGTAGGCCCTTGGTGTTGCAACGTTATGGTGCCTGCAATTACCCAAAAGGGACTTGAATTCTTCTTCTGTCACAATCATTTCACCTTCCAACTTCTTCATTACAAGTTTTCCTTTGGGTAAGAATTGTTGGTCTGAAAGCAGCACATCCCGCCGTAACATGGTGAGAGTCGAACTTCCAAATCTCCCCTTGCACATCTTCCGGGTGCTTCTCAGAGCCCCTTCAATGGTGAGGAGCTTGGGAATCGGACTTGAACTGAGATTCAATGGTACTGATTTGGAGCAGATCCAACTACTCCAGATCTTGTAAGGTCTGGAAATGCTATCCAACATTAACATTATCTCACCTATTTTAGGCCTGCACGTCTTGTGGATTTCCAAGCACCTCATTGCAACACAAAGCAGCTCCACCATCTCCAGCCTATCCTCTTCATTGTACTCAAGGCTCGGATCGAATAACTTGCTCGTGAACTCCTCGTACGAACCCACGCCACCAGCTCTTGGACGTCCGACCCGAAACCTCTGCCACCCTGCTTGCATGATCTTCCTGTAAGAAGCTCGAGCAGCAGGATTCCAAACCTGTAGATGTCACATTCTTGTGAGACATTCTTGAATCTGAATCTTCTGCCACCGTAGTCGATACAGATCTTGGCAGCCATCATGTTGGACCCAAAATCAGACACACAACCGTAGAGCTGAGAGTTGTTGGAGGATTTAATGTTTCCATGGGCCATCTTACCACCACATTGCTGGTGGATGTGGGCTATTCCTCGTGCTGCTCCAATCGCCACCTTCAAACGGCTTTCCCAACTACCAAGATCACCTTTCTTTCCTGCATATATATATACACCACCACCACAGCATATATATATATATATTTTTTTTTTTTATCAAGCAAAATCAAATTTCATTCACTTAAAGAGTACAAGAGTACAAAAGGATACTCCAATCCCAAAAATTAGATAAAACGAGTTCAAAAATTTAAAAATACATCAATCTTAGTGAAAAACAAATTATATAAATCAAATCATCACAACGTAAGAGTACAAACCATGTTCATATATACTAGCTCCTTTACAACGTCAACACATACATGAATATTGTTACTCCACACTCAGCATATATAAATATATATATACAAAACAAATTAGGAGTAAATATAATCATATATATACATACCTCGTAACATATATATCGAACACACTTCCAAGTTTGTAGTAACTGTAGACGACGAGTTTTCCATTAGGCTTTTCTGAATAATAATACGCCAGAGGTGCAGCCACGTTGTGATGCCTACAGCTTTGAAAAGCCATCATCTGCTGCCTGAACTCCTCTTCCGACATGGCGCTTACCTCCTTCATCAACTTGGCCGCCATTTCTGTCCCTTTATGGAGAAACTCATGGTCCGAATATCTGACATCGCGCCGTAGCTGAGTGAGGTTTGGCGCCCTTACCCAGCTTCCGTACGCCTTGCAGCGTGTACTTGAGCCGGAACGCGGAGCCGCCGAAGAAAACGAGCCGGCCAGCTGAGTTGTCGTCGGAGTCCGATGAATCAGTGCTGATGCTGGGGCTTCTGGAGTGCTCGTGGCAGAGCCGCCGTATCTCCTCCCTCTTCACCACCGCCGCCACCAGCCTCTCCCAATTGTCGTAATTTCTCGACATCCCCTCAGAATCAACTTCATTATAAGATTAATTAATCATGTATTTATAATTATTTTATTAGTGGCATCTCAGACTTGAGATTACTATATATAATTGACATTGACTCAGGTATTTCATCAGCGATTGATCATCCGCCGGATCAAAGTTGATGTAATCGAGTAAACAATTGGGAATAAGATTGGAAGGTAGAATAAAATCTAGGGTTATTGAGTATGGAGTTTGTTTCGTAAGTTAATTTAATTTAGGGTTATTAATTGGGAATGTCACTGGAAGATTTTCTCTTCTCTCCTATATCATATTTTAGAGTGACATTTTTGTGTCGTTGATTGATAGAATTGAACTCCTTATCGAAAAGAGGAGTTTATAAATTGACTTAGAAGTTATAACATAAATGTTCCCTTTCCCTTTTACATGTTGCTCAATCAAGAGGTTTAAATATGACTATGTGATATATTGGTGTGACATCTCTGTAACATTTTCTTATTGAATGAAACGTGATGGGATGGAGAAATCCAATCACTTGTCCCTATGGTTCACTGGTTAACTTAGGATATATATAGTTGTTCTTCTTTTTCCTACGTGTTACTCATTCAATTGAGTGACATAAAAGATGTCACACCAAAATGACAGAGATTCAGACCCTTTAAATATTGATTTAGTGTGTAAATTTTATCCTTCATTATAACTCATTCAACAAGTACATCTGAGTGTTACAAATAAGTGAATCTCATAATTAAAGCTTTAAAATGATGGATTTCAACTCTTTCTTAATACTCCCTCAGTTTGGTAATATGTGGATATTTGCTTTTTCAGATTAAAGATTACTCCCTCTATTTGGTAAGTAGGTGGATATTTGTTTTTCCATGTGAATTAAAGAGTACTCACTTCATCCCGAATGTGGGCGTTTGTTTTTTGCACGTTGATTAAGGAGTATAATATTTTAACATGAAAGGATGTGAGAGAAATAATATATTAATGCAAAGTGAGTAGATGTATTTGTATGACATGTGGGCCATGGAGAGAGAAATAATTAATACGTGTGGATTCTCTTTACCAAAAAAGGAAATGCACATTTTATATTTGGACGGACCAAATTAGAAAAACGCGTACGTTTCAATTGAATGGAGGGAGTATTATTATGTAACATGTAATGGGTAATTATATTAGAGGGGGTGTCAGTTCCATATATTAATTGTATTAGTGATATGTGTGGGTCTCGTATGTTTAAAAAAGAAAATGTATACCTTAGGTGTGAACGTCCAAAATAACAAAATGTTAGCAAAATGTTCATTTATCCGGCGAATGGAGGGAGTATAAAAATAGACTTCATATAAAAAAAATTAGCTTTTGTTTAACTTCAAATAAAATTACCTACTTATTTCTCTATTTTACATAGGTAAAAACTTGTGTGCCCCGTTGCACGCCATGCGCCCATACCATTTAATATTGAATTGTATACTATTTTAGTATAAAGATGTGTACGTTTTATTTTCTATAAAAAATAAAAAATATTAATGAAAAGTGTATACTCTTTAGAACAAAATGATATACACTTATTAATTAAAATATATAGTACCCTTTAGAACAAAATGATGTACCCTTACACACTTTGTGCACATGGGGATACCAGAGACCAACTCTTTTATATATTAGTTCATTTATTAAATTTGATTAAATTTGTGTTATGTGTTAAAATTATTGTCGAAATTACCATCAAATATACTAAGAGTTTATAAATCATTTGTTAGGTTATAATATTTTAATAAAATTATAAAGTGAAATATCATTGTAAAATATGATATCGAACTGCTTAATTTCCTATCAAAAGTGTGCGTACGTGTATATATGTCGAAACCAGATAAGTGTTTCTGTGTATTTCTTAAGCTTCTTCGCAATTCAATAGGGCCCTGTAATTCCATCATGTAACGCATATTAGGTTTTGACTATACCTTTTCTTTTTTCTTTTTTTTTTAGGAATTGACTATACATTTCTTAATGGATAGTATACATAAAACACAATTAATTGATTGATTAAATTGTATATTATGGTAGGTTCACCTAATTAAGATACATACATACAATTTTATCTATGTATAATAAGAAATTAAAACAAACACATAAATAGTTATTGTGATGGTGGGATTCAATTTGAAGTAATTTACTACCTAATGGGAATTGCACAATAATTTCCAATTCTCCATGTATGTAGAGTTTGAGTTGTTGAAATGATCTTTGAACTTGTATAATAAATAAACCAGGGAACACATGGGCCGAGACCGAGTGAATAGAATTGTTTTGGAATAGTATTGGGCCGTGATCCATTGGAGTAGACTTGTGTTAAGAATGAATTGGGCCGTCCAATAAATCACCCGTGGTTAACCATCTTACAAATTTCAAGATCTGGCCCAAACGTGCTTTCAAGCCCAATAAAAAAATTATAGGAACGACGCTCAGGCCTCAGCACTCTCATAAAGTTTTACTTTTATTTTTGTTATTTTCTTGAATTCTGACAGTTAAGAATCTACGAATCTGATACAGAAAAATTAAATAATGGGGAATGCTCCATATATGTGGGTATTAAGAAAAAAAAATTATCTGGATATTTCTTAAAATGCTCCATTTGAAAAAAATAATCTTGATTTGATTGTTTATTCTATTAAAATAAATGACTTGATTTTATATATTTATAATTTAATTATATATATTCTTTTATTTATGATTTGATTGTACAATAGATGGATTCTATTATATATATATATATATTTATAACTTAATTATAAATATCATAACTCGACTAAAACTTTTAAATTGAATCACAAATTTAGTCAAGAATTTAGTTATTTTGGGTATAAATACTTATCACTAGGCTGAGATTATATTGAACCAAGTTTTTTTTTTTTTTTGCTAAAATGAAGGGTATAATGATTTTACCATTTAAATAATTATTTCCAGTTTCTCTTGATATTTGCCTTCCAAAGATTTTTTTTTTTCCTGCTGAAAAGGGTATGGCAAAAAGCCGAAAACTCATGTAACGGGAGATCAACTCAAAGGGTATAATGATTTTACCCTTAAGTAATTATTTCAAGTTTCTCTTGATATGTGCCTTCCAAAGATTTTTTTTTTTTTTTTTTGGGGGCTTGTACACAAAATTTAATGTATACCATCTCAGTTACAGCATCTCAGTTACAGTATACAGATGGAGTATTATATTTTATTTTTCCATTATCCAATACACTTACTCTCCTAACAATAATTTTAAAAGAAGGTTTCTTCTCTTCTTTTCTTTTATTTATTTAATTAAAAATTAAGTGACCTAACTTTAATTTGACTTTTACAGGATAGTTCAATGATATAGATGCACACCTTAAATAAGTATGGAGAGATATAAATGAAGTCACAACCAATAGATTATAAACAAGTTAAAATAGAAACTTGAGTGTTGACTTTGCATGAACAGAACAGGTAGGTTAGCAAAATCCTAATTGTCAAACATAATCAACAGCACAAACCTAAATCAATCTCAACCCCATGTGCACCATTAGATTTCCTATATAGTATAATCCTATTGACAACTGGAAAAATAATCATTCTTAAAGTAGAAAAAAAAATTAAAAAAGTAAACTTTGAAGATTGAACTTAAATTTGTTACCAAGAATCTAACTCACTGATCTAATCTCACTCTCATGGGGTGTTAGATTTGGACTTGAACCTGGAGATCTAGTTCCACCATATGAGCTGTTTCCTGCATTGGCACCTCTTATCTCTTCCACCATTCTCACCACTTCATCGATTTTCGGCCTCTGGTCGGGCATCCTCGCAACGCAGCTCAACCCGATTTGCAGCATGCACACCATTTCCTCCTCTATATTAGGGTACCTCAACAGCTCCACGTCGAACACTTCACCTGTCCATTCCTCACGCACCACGGACTGAACCCATCTCACGAGGTGGATGACCTCTTCACCACCTGATGCATGGACTGGGGACTTACCTGTGAGTAGCTCAAGTAGGAAAACACCGTAGCTGAACACATCAGATGCTTGGGAGACCTTTCTTGTGTCAGTGACTTCTGGGGCACGGTAACCTGATCTGATAGCGGGTGGTGAGGTAGTGCTCATCAGTGTTGCTAGACCAAGGTCGGATACACAGCCATACATTTGGGAGTTGAGGAAGATGTTTGAAGCTTTTATGTTACCATGGACTTGCCTCCCTCCACTCTGAGAGTGGATGTGAGCAATGCCCCTTGCTACACCAATGGCAATCTTTAGTCGTGTTTCCCAGTCAAGAGAGATCGCGTTCTCACCTCGTCTCGCTGTAAAAAAACAGTGAATGCATCACTATAATACAGAACAAGAGTAGGTGATAAAGATGTAGGAGCAAGTTGATGAGGCAAAAAAACAGAAATTTGATAGAACAGGACAGCATCATGGGAGCTATTGTAATGTTGACTTTCTAGCATCATTTGAGCCTTAAATTTTAAGGAAAAGAGTAACTTCGAAATGGAACTATTAACAAAATGAGATCATTTTTGTTCTATTCAAAGAAGCTAAACAATGGAACAGTACTCATAGACGTCGCTAATATACCTTCAATCTGAACAGGTTACATGTTTTCTTGCCTTATTTATCTAGGCTATCATAAGAACACTATAAGATACATGGAGTGGTACTTTGTTTCTGTAGTAAATGCAGAAAATTTGAAACAGATGCCTGATAATGCCAAAATATTGGGAAATATGATGATTTAAAAATTTAACCATACCATGGAGCAATGTTGATACGTTTCCCTGATTGTAGAAATCATACACCATGAGCTTTTCATCCTTGGAGTAGTAATAAGCCCTCAATGGAACGACATTCTCGTGCCGAATATTGCCAACAATCTCCATCTGCTGCTCAAAGTCCTTTTTCCCAACAATGACTTCCTTCAATCTCTTCACTGCAACTGTGGTGGCATCCTCTAGAGCTGCCTTATACGTAGTCCCATACGTCCCCTTCCCGAGTACTTCGGCAGAAGCCCTCAACAAATCCTCGAGATCAAATACAAGATTACATCCCTCAAAAAATACTATCTTCCCACTCCCATCTTGATTCTCAGAAATCATTCTCATGGTTGACTTCCCTTTCTTCTGGGATGCAGCAGTAGTCGAATCAGTATCTCTTTTCTTTCTATTGTTAACAATCAACAGCAAGGCAATTGCCATAAAAGCTGCTGCACAACTACCAATAACAATTCCAAGAATTGCAGATTCACTAAATTTTGAGGAGTGCTTCTTTGCAACAGCTTTGGGCTGAGAAACAGAAGGTGGTGAATTCAGAAATGCAACTTCATTGCCTGAAAAGGATGAATTAGGAAATCTTTGAAGAGTTTGAGGCACAGCCCCAGTAAGATTATTGTTGGACAAATCCAACAGTTGCAGAGAAGGGATACTGAGATCAGGAACATCACCAGAAAGTGAGTTATTAGCAAGATACAAAGCTGTTAAATGAGTCAAATTTGAGACTGAAGATGGAATAGTCCCATTGAAATTGTTATTTGCCAAGTTCAAAATCGAAAGATTCTCCCAAGCGGAAAAGTCCAATGGCAATGGACCCTGAAAATGATTGAACTGAAGATAAAGACCTGTCAAATTCCTAAGCATCAAAAGATCAGAAGGAAAAGGACCACTAAACTCATTAGATCTAAGGCTCAAGATCTGAAGAGCCGATAACCGGCTAAGAGTGTTGTTAGGAATACTGCCTTTGAATACAAAACCAGGCAATCGAACAGCTATCACTCTTGATTTATCATGATTGCAAATGACTCCAATCCAGCTATTACAAGCAGAAGTTCTCACATCCCAATTCAAATCCCTCGAGTGGTATATGTTACCACTGAAATCGAGCAAAGCCTGTTTATCCTCAACAGGCTCTGAAGATGACAGTAAGAACAGTACACCACACAATAGAACAGATGAAAGGATCAACTTCACACCCATTGCTTCTCTTATTCTTATCAAATCTAGAAAACATGAAATCCCTCAAACAGTGGTCACACTCTCTGCCATCTATATAAACCAAAAAAGACCAACAATTACAGAATGAAAGAAATAGAATAACAAATACACACAGGTGAGTCTGACATAAGCAATGAATGAATAGCAATCAAGAACATAAGCCTTTTAATTGAATAGTCTTAAAATCTTAGGCCAACAACCGAATTGAATTATTGATACAATATAATAAAACAAAAAAGGCAGCCAAATAGAATTTTCTTTTTCTTCCTACCATCACTGACTATCATCACCAGTTCACTCTCAACTTTATTTCATTTTCCCCAATTGTTAGGCTTTAGATAGCGAAATATTATTTAATCATTTATGGGTTTTCCAAATCTTCATCATTTCATCATAGCATATATAAATCAAATTTTTACCAAAAATAAAAACACGCACAAACACACACAAGTGATTCAGCTAAATCAATCACTTTCAACTCTTATCCATAGATCAAATAACTTCCAATCCTCGCGCCTACCAACTAATAATTCAGGGAAAATGAAGAAAACAACTGATACAGAAATTCCAAAAATAGATTAGATTATGAGCATTGCATCAATGCCAAAAAGAATTAACAACAACAGAGAGGGAAGCACACACCAGTGGATGATAGAAAGTGAGATTTGTTGCTTGATGAAGCGGAAAACTGGGTGGAGGGTGAAAAAAGTGGTTATTGTTATTCTATTTGATGTTGCTTTAATGGCGCGGGAAGAGAGGGAACTGCACGTGCTGTAGCGTAGAGAATACAGCTACTGTAGAGAAATTAGTACTACTTTTTTAATTTTGCCAATAATGGTCATTCAGAGTTGACCCCCCACAATCAATTAATTTAATTACCTTATATATTTTAGATTAAATATTATTTTATAAAAATTATCATTTTGTACTTAGAAAATATTCTTAATTTTGTGTTTGATACCAGAATATCTCATTTAAAATAATTCTCATAATGTTTGTGTTCGAGAATAAAATTATTTTGTTCGATAATTATGGAAAATATTTTATTTGGCCATTAAACAATCTTATTAAGGAATTTAGGAAGGGATTAAATTATTTATTTTGGAGTGTACTTACTATTTCATCATATTTCCTGCCTTCAACACTTGATTTATCATGAATTTGGATTATGATTGTGATTAACTTCCCATAAATGCAATAATTTGCAAAAATAATAATAAATAAAAATTAAAAAAATCCTATATTTTTAATAAAATTATAGATGAAGCTTGCGAGGTCAGTTAAGTCACGTAAATGACACTTCTTTGCACGATGATTGTACAGTTGCAAGAAACCGTTATTCCATCCTCTGCAGTTTGCATTAATTTTCAAAATTTTCATTTATTGAACAAATAAATAAATAAAATTGGACATTTTTTATGTGTGCCTGTTATTTTTGTACTTTTACGCTTGCGTTAAGTTTTCTATTTTTTCTCATTTGTTTTTTTATAAATTCTTTGTAAATAAATCTTCACACCCCTTTTTTATTTAATTTTTATTTATCCATTGAATTTTTATGCAGATGAAAAGGAAAAAAAATACATTTTATCGGGAAAAAAATTATTATTTTACAATGAATTTAATCAAAATATTCTCAGCAACTATAGTTATAGCTATTAAAAAAATGAGCTACCCGAGAGCTCAACTCAACTTGCTAAAGCTCGAATTCGCTCGATTCATAATTATTCAAGTTCGTCTTATACTTATTTCGTTAATGAGCCGAGCTGAATTCTGTTCAATAAGGTTTGACGAAAATAAAAACAATAATTAATATTATTTAATTATATTAAATATAATAATAAATATTAAATTAATTAATTAAATTAGGCTCAATAAGACTTAGAAAGCCTCGTTAAAGCTCGAAAAACTCAATTCAGCTTGCTTAATAAAAGTTGAGTCAAGCTCGAACGAATAATTTTTTAACCAAGTTGATCTCATTTATAAGCTTATTTTCTAATTGAGTCAAACTCAAGGTCAACTTAATAACTACTAAAATCGAGTTCTAGTGAGTGACGCTCGAATAGCTGGATTTGCTTAACAGATTAACTCATAGTGATGACTGATGTGCATTGCTACACTGTAACACTATTTGATTTTGTAGTTTTAAAGAGTTTTTATCAATGTTAATTCATTTGTAATAATTAAATAATTCTAGTATTATGAATGTTAGTGTGATATTACAATATTATCATTACAATTTAAAAATTCTGTATTTATTCTCAAAATCTTTTATACAAGGTAATTATTTGCATTTTTAAGTATTTATTCTTAAAATTTTTTATATAAGATAATTATTCACATTTCTTAAAATGGAGGGGTATATTTTTTCTCAAATACTTTTTTTCATCAATCAATCAATACATTAAATTAAATAATAAATAGGTATACAGTAGACATAAATGGTGTACCCCACCATTAGGGACCCCCAGGACATAGCTCAAGTGGTAGAGGGGATGGTGGAAATGCTTTCCAGCTGAGCTTGGTTGCTGCAGGGTGGGGGTTCGAATCCTATAAACTACAACACCTTTTAGGGTTATAGAATGAATGAAGACCATAGTTGAGAGGAATACTTATTAAAATGGAATGACAAAAATAAGATGCACACCATGTGTAAAATTGTTTTACAAATAAATTTCATGGGATAGATATAAAAATATTTTATTAAATTGATATTTAATTAATGAAAATATAATGGTAGGATAAATTATTAAATAAATCACTATAATATAAATAAAAAGTAATAATCACTAAAAATTATTTTTTAGCAACGGAATTCAATCCGTTGGTAATTACCAATGAATTAGCAATCAAAATGACATTTTTCTATTAATAATGAAATACTAACGAATTTATTTTCTATTTTACCAACAGAATTCAATCATTTGCTAATTATCAACGAATTATCAAGTGAATCTTCTTTATATAAATTACCAACGGATTATGAACTGAATTGATTTTTTGTTGTTAAAATTTTATCAACCACCACTTTATCAACAGAAATTTACCAACGAATTTCGTTGCTAATCCGTTGGTAAACCAATTATTTAACAAAACCCGACATCGCTCCACAAATCATTGAAAACGAATACAAGAAATTGCTAGGCAAGACCTGCATGCTCATACCATTCTAATTATTTATTAATTTTATAAAATGTTTATCTTTTAAATTTATGTTGTAGCTTGACAATGAGATTTTCGAAGCTCAATTAAATTATGATAAAATTAACAAAATCAACTATTTGTTTAACTATGCAGCTAGAATATACTACTACTAAATATTCGAAACTCGTTTTTACTGTTTTTTATTATTACTCCATTATTTTACTACTATTAATTTTTAAATTTAAAAAAAAAAACATCCCTAAAATAGGAAAAAATGGATTGGACTGCCAAAATATCGCGAGACGAGTCTGTCCAGATCTGTAAAACCTCCAACCATTTCTCCTGTAAGTTTTCTTCTTCATCTCTTCGATTTATCACTCACCCCTTTTTCAATTTTTCTTTTTTCTCAATCTCGTCTCGGAGGAAAAATGAAATCACCAGACTTTTACCAATTCCATAAAACTGAGCAAATTATGATCACATATGATTTATTGAAGAAATTAATCAATGATTGATATCTGAAACTCGATCAATTCTTATCGGGTGGGTTGGTGGAGGGAGGGGGTGTTGGTGCGGATGGGCTAGGTTGAACAACTATGGAACCGCTTAAGGTAATTACAGCTAGAAAATGCATGAATTTGTGAGTAAGAAGCATGTTTGTTATATGAAGTTAATTACTTTATGGTAATGCTTGAAATTGCAAATGTTTTTACTGTGTTCTTCAATTGGATTTCTCTTTTCACTGGCATTTGCTGACTGTAATTTTTATTTTTATTTTGGGGTGGGGGGGGGGGGTGTTTTTGTTGTTGTAGGCAAGCGTACGGCAGCAGCAAAGCATTTTCTTACCAAGTGAGTTGTAAATTGACATTTTATTATTCACATAGTTGATTGCAGAATGATTTATAGAATAGTTTGTGTTGGGTGTTCTTTTTCAGTTTATGCATCAGCTAAGCATTATGAATTTGCTTTTACTCCCATTGATTCAGTTTTTTTCTAATGTGGTTTATACATGTTTCTTCGAAAGCAAGTGAAATCAAATTTAAAAATAAAAACTGTGTGTTTCTGTTCATGATTGTTTCGAATCAATATGCATGCATTAGATGAATTTGACATGCTTTCTCAATCTTTATGTGTTGTTTTTTCCTTGTCGGATCTTCACATCATGCAATTCTTGGTTTAAAGAACACATGCATTGTGATTATATTAGCATTTAGGGTAAGAAGCTGGTTATCTTCATTCTCTGGCAGTGGTCCGAGAGAAAGATGTTTGCTGGGAATACGCTGATCGGCTAGAAGGGAATAAAGTGAGATGCAAATTCTGTGAGAGAATTCTTAATGGTGGCATTAGCAGGTTAAAACATCATTTATCTAAACTTCCTAGTAAAGGTGTAAATCCATGCACCAAAGTAAGAGATGATGTGACTGAAAAGGTAAGAGAAATCATACTGTCCAAGGAAGATGGCAAGGAAACACCCATTGTTAAAAGGCAAAGATTACCTGAAGTTAAATCTCCTGTGGGTATTGGCAGCAGTTCACCGGTAAAGGCTCCTGTGGCTGTGGAAGCAATGCCTTTAACCGGAAAAGTGTTATCTGTCACAACATCGAGTTCTTCTTCTATAAGTGATGAGGATAATGCAGACCGAAGTATAGCTCTCTTCTTTTTTGAAAATAAATTGGACTTCAGTGTTGCCCGTTCTCCATCATATCAACAAATGATCGATGCTGTAAGAAAGTGTGGTAGTGGATTTATGGGACCATCTGCAGAAACTTTGAAAACAACATGGTTGGAGAAGATCAAATCCGAAGTGAGTGTACATTCAAAAGATATTGAAAAAGAGTGGGCTATGACTGGTTGCACTATCATTGTAGAAACATGGACAGACAACAAATCAAGGGCCCTTATTAATTTCTTAGTTTCCTCCCCTTCTAGGACCTTCTTCCACAAATCAGTCGATGCATCTTCGTGTTATAAAAACATAAAATACCTCCCTGACTTGTTCGACTCCATTATTCAAGAATTCGGTCCTGAGAACGTAGTTCAGATTATCATGGATAACGTGTTGAACTGCACTAGCCTTACAAACCATATCCTCCAGAACTATGGCTCTATTTTCGTCACACCTTGTGCTTCACAATGCATGAGTGGTATCTTAGAGGAGTTTTGTAAGGTGGATTGCATTAATAGGTGTATTCTACAGGCACAAGTTGTTTCAAAGTATATATATAACAACTCGTTGATGCTTGACATGATGAAGAAGTATACTGGAGGACAGGAAATCATTAGGACTGGGGTTACAAAATCTGTTTCCAATTTTCTTTCTTTGCAATCTATGCTGAAGCAGAAATCAAGATTGAAGCATATGTTCAATAGCCCTGAATTTTCAACAAATTCAGCTTTGGCAAACAAGCCTCATGCGACGAATTGTGTTAACATTCTTGATGACAACGAATTTTGGAGAGCAGTAGAGGAATGCGTTGCTGTATCTGAGCCGTTTCTGAAAGTCATGAGGGAAGTGTCAGGAGGTAAGCCTGCGGTGGGGTCTATTTACGAATTGATGACTAGAGCAAAAGAGTCGATAAGGACGTACTACATTATGGATGAGCTGAAATGCAGCACTTTTTTGGATATTGTAGATAAGAAATGGCAGAACAATCTTCATTCTCCTCTGCATTCTGCTGCTGCTTTTCTAAACCCCAGCATCCAGTATAATCCCGAGATCAAATTTCTTGGATTGATCAAGGAAGAATTTTACAGAGTTCTGGAAAAGCTTCTTCCAACAACTGAACTTAGGCGCGATTTGTCCAACCAGATTCTGTTGTTTTCAAGGGGAAGCGGGATGTTCGGCTGTAACCTTGCAAAAGAGGCGATTGATACCATTTCAACTGGTAAGTATCTGTTTATATTTTCATCATGGCAAATATTTAAGATGAGATCTTATGTTAATTTCTTCTGATCCATTGCAACCAGTTGCTCGTTAGTTTTTGGTAATTTGGAATTATAATGTACGGATCACTGTTTTTTTAATCTTCGAAAGATCCTATTTCTGAAAACTAGATTGGTTGCCTTGAGTCTACTTTTTCTTTTAAGAAGAGAGATTACAGATGATAATTCTTATAAAACTGGTCATAAGAACTGGTCAGAAGATGGACGAAAATGAGAGAAAATGTTCGGAATTACTCGTATAGCAACGGATATCCATTACTAAACCAAGCTTCATACTTGCATTTCTGTTTATTATCTTTTTGATGTGTTGCAGGCATTTGGTGGGAACAATTTGGTGACCCTGCTCCAACGTTACAACGGGTGGCGATTCGAATCCTCAGCCAAGTTTGTGGCACTTGCAGTTTGGAGAGGCAATGGTCAACGTTTCAACATATCCATTCTGAGAAACGCAACAAGATCGACAAGGAAACACTCAACGACTTGCTTTACATCAACTGCAACCTCAGATTAGAGAAATCATCGAAATCAAACACCTCAGAGACAGACCCCCTTCAACTGGATGACATCGATATGACTTCAGAGTGGGTGGAGGAGGCTGAAAATCCGAGCCCGGTTCAGTGGCTCGACCGTTTCGGCTCGGCTCTTGAAGGTGGAGATCTGAATACGAGGCAGTTTAATGCCTCTATATTCGGAAGTGACATATACATGTAATAAGTGCGATGGCTGTAGAGTTGATTGATTTTTGGCTCTCACAGATGTATATATGTACACAAGTTTCGTTCATCACCATGTATTTCAACAAATTTTACACGGCACAAGCCACAAATAACAATCAATTATCCTTGCCAAAACCTAGTGTCAACATTGAAAAATTCTAAAATTCATATCATAAAAATATCAAGAAATTGTGCTATAACCATTCCACCTGTGAAAATTTGAAAATATTGGCTAAATTAGCAACAAAATGTCCCAAAAAAAGCCTTCACTAATTTATGCTGCAAATTTATCATGTGAAACTTAATTATTAAACGTATCAGCCAAGCATTCAAATATATATATAAAGTCGAGACATTGGCTATGGAGTGCAACGAGATGAAAACATCCAAGGTTGAAATCAAGCACATAAACCAAAAATTATCCTATTCGGAGCAAGCGCCTATAAACCCTACATATATCTTCGCAAATAATACTGTACAACTAAACCGAATGCATGTTACAGATACTTCACAATTTCTTATCACAAGGCATAACATTCCACCACTGTTATTTCAGGATGCATTATTGAGAAAATGAGCTAATGCCTTGTCCGTATCGTTGTCGTACATGAGCAGAACTTCAGCAACATTGTTTGATGAGAATCCCATTTCTCGCAAAAGGGTAAATCCTTTGGCAAATTCCTTAACCTGAAAATAAGCAGAGTTTTAATGGTTTCTTCTAAATCTTTTTCCATCCTTCTTCTTTTCCTATTCCTTCCTTAATTTCTTCATATTTTTATTTTTCATATAGTAGGTTGATATCACAGTTTGAAAGCCTAAGCAATAATTCAACCGGATAGAGCGGTAGAAGGCTTCATCAATCAAACGGGAAACTAAGACGGGAGCTAAATGCTAGAGTAAGTAAATTCCTTCTAGCACCACTTCATTATAAGTATACATATGCTTGAATATGAAGATATAATATTTGGAAAAGAATAGGAAGCGATATTACCTTGGTTGGATTGTCTCCATAATTTGCAACTGCAAGTGGCACAGCCTCTCTGCTCAGACCTGCTGCTATATATTTGCTTACAACGGGATCTGCAGGAGGACCCTGTATTCAAAGCCAATTAATGTAATTACAAGGATCAGTACAACAACTTCTTCTTTTTTTTTGTGCTAACCCTATTAAAAATTAGGGAGTAGTTGTGGGAGAACAATGTCGACATAATGCCAAACAAAAGGCATGCTTGGGAACTGGGCATAAGCTAAGCGTGAGCACATCCACAAACCAAATAACAAAATGATCACAATTAGCACTGAAAATGAACGATAATTTATCCATGGATCACAGTTAGCACTTCAAATAAATACTAATCAGATATTATGTAAGGTTATAGGAAACGAGTGATAACTTATCCTCTAATTGAATTTGCGCATAGATCAAAATTAGCAAAGAAAATGAATGCTAAATCATCCATGGATCAAAATTAGCACAGAAAATAGGAAACGAGTGAAAAGAACTTATTCTCTAATCATCCATGGATCACAATTAGCACTAAAATGAATGCTACAAGCCAAAATAACAAGAAGGCACATACGTAAGATGGTGGTGGTACAGCAGCTGCCTTTGGAGGGACGTTATCAATTCCAAGCCTGCTCCAGTTAGGGTTTTCTTTAACCGCTTCAGTTATAACATTCCTCTCAAAATCAAAATCAAATTGGAAATTACTCCGCGGAATTTCGCCCAAATGTGGCAGTAACGGAGGCTACAAATTTCAAGGCAATCAACGTTTCACGTCAGGCGAACAATAGAAATCAGGGCAAAAATTATCAAATAAAAAGGCATACTGGTGGAGTAATTCGATACTCTTGCTTGATAGCAACCCTAATTCCAATTCCAGCTGCGAATCAAACAACACATACAGAAAAACCGACAATAACCAAAATCAGATATACACGATAGTGTAGCGATAGGAGAAACGAAAACAAGAGGAATGGAAGAGGCGTACTGTTGGATGGGGGTGACGGCGCGTGGTGAAAAGGGGGATTACGGACGTGTGCGGTGGCAGTGTGAGGAGCGGTGCTGCCGATCTTGGGGTAGAGTGAAGGTTGTTGCTGGCCGTATACTGGAGAGGAGGAGGTTGCGGCGGCGGAGGGAGGCCGACCATACGATGGTACGTTGGATTCATAGGTGGAGCCGGTACGCTTTCTGAAATCGTACTCCATTTTAGGGAATCTGAGATGTCGTCGGTTGATTGATCGAAGATTGACTATTTCTCGGATGCGTCTGTAGATTTTGTGAAGGGAGTGAAAGGAGATGATTAGAAAGCAAATGACTGAAAATTTTGAGTACTTCATTACAATAATTATAATTAAATGAAAATAAAAAATAAAGAAATGTGGAGGCAATTTCGTAAGTAAATATGTTAGGAGCAATTTAATTTAAGAAACTAAAGAATTACCTTTATTATAATTTTTATGGGGGAAGGCAAAAACTTACCTATAGTAATAAACTAGTACAAATCCCGCGTATTACGCGAGTTGCAAAGTTATAATTTTCAAATTAAAATATAATTTAAAATTTTTAATATATTTATGTTTTATATTATTTTTTATGATTTAATATGAATTTATTTAAAGAATAAAATTAAGATTTATATATATCCGCATGTAAGAAATAATTTTTCTTTTTAATTAATAGTATTCTATAATATAATTATAATAAATTAATATGAGGATATATTCAAATTTTTAACTAAATATATACTCTATCATATAGATTTTTGGAAAAAATTTTAAAAAATAAAGGAGAAAGAATTATAATAAAAATAGTTTAAAAATTTGGAAAAATAGATATATAATTAGACCATTGAAAAAAATATATAAAGAAATTAATATATGTATTAATCAAAATAAGTTAATATATATATATATAACTGTATGTATATATTTGCTAATAAAATCTAAAATAAACAATTTTAATATACATGTTAATAAACCTATTTAAATATATTTTTTATATGATCCTAAAAAAATATTTTGATGTATAAATTTAAATTTATTTTGATTTTGTATTTTTAAAATTTATAATTGTTATTAGACAAAATTAATAGATGTAATTAAAATTTAAATAATTATGAATCAAATAATTAAAAAATTATTTTTTTGTGAGATGATTATAATTTATTAAATAAAATAAAATTAATTAAATGTATATAGATATATATAAACAGTAAAAAAGTAAAAAATATATAATGAAATTAATAAAAAGAATATAAATAAAATAAATAATAAAATCGCATACCTTCAATTATTTATAATTTGAAGAAACCCTCTAGCGTGACGATTTTGTGTGCAGTGTCGGGTGATTTTTGTGTGTGGAGTTTGACGGGTGATTTTTGTATGTGTGAATGAATAAATAGAGATCCTATTATAATGAAAATAATATAAATAAATAAAAAGAATCACATACCTTTATTCTTTATAATTTGAAAAAACCAAATTGTACTATTGAAGAATTGCCCCAACTTGATTGTTTCGAGGATGGTAGTGCAACAAAATCAAAAGATGAACTTGAACATATTCCAAATTCAATAGCAATTCTCATCAATTGCATAACACCAAATAATAAGCTACATTAGTTGTTGTAAACAAAACTCCTTTACATACAAAATAACACACATGCACACAAAATTAATAGCACAAATTTATTGCTTCACAAAAATTCAAATTACATAGCAGCCAAAAATACGAAAATTTTTGTATGTGGAATGAAGGAATAGAGAACTTTATTTATAGATGGAGGGTAATTATATTTTTATTTTTATTTGATCATATATATATTCAATTTTTAAAGTAAATATATGTATTTATCTATATAAATTTTAATTAATTGTATTTAATTTTGATTTGATAATGTCAAATTCAAATCTTAAAATAAATATATGTATTTATCTATATTAAATTTTAATTAATAATTAAAATAATTAAGATTAATTCCGATGACACCTCATCAAAATTAAACTCTCCTTTAGTATATTAAAGATTTTATAATAAAAAAGTGATACTAATAAATTGAAATTTGTGATAAGGATCTATAAACTATTTTATTAATTTATAATATAAATAAAAATACAATATTTTCAATAAAACAGTCATAAATAATACTAACACAGTTACTATTATAGAGTATTCTTCAATCTAATTTCAATTATCTTAACTCGATCATTCAAGTGTAATTGAGATTATATTGATAAGAAAGAATGCTAATATAACATATTACCCCGATTATAATTTAGAATTCTCAATTTTTGACGATTATCATCATCATTAATTTATCTTTTAACGTATGATATTTATATGGATTTTACTATAGTGTATCTAGATTAATATTTGGAGTAACAATTTGTGTTACACGAGTATCACTCTTATTGGCTTCTCATTTAAAACATATCACCTTTTTTTTTTTTTTTTTTTAGAAAATTCAAGCAAGACTTTGTTCAAAAAATAGTAGGGCCTAATCCCATTAAACTGGTGTTTAATTAAAAATAAATAAATAAATAAATAAATAAGGCAATACCCTGCAAAGAAGAAGTAATGCTCCCGTAAGACACTGCCACACAAACTTTTAAGGTTAAAAAATGTAGAAATATAAGATAGGTTCACTAATGAACACTACAAAAGATAATCTAGTACATAAGCATGTTGATTACTTGTTATTAAATGATGATTACATGTGTATGATAGATTTGTTGGGATGTAAGGGGGAAGAAAAAGAATGCCTCTAGGGAAAAAAATTGGTGGTATGTGCAATAGATTAGTGAGCGCCGCCGCTGCTGCAAAAAATCTTTGCTTTTTGTACTCTTTTCCGATCATCATACACCGGAACAAAACGCCCCTGAATAACAGAACACCGCCGAGTTAAGATGCTGTGAATTTGAGGGAGAACTAAAAAGAGAAGAGGGAGAGACCTGAGGACCAAGACGAGCAGCAAAACTTCCTCTCGTCGACATGCTTCACATCTGCACCTATAAACCAGGAACCTACACTGATGTCGTCATGGGCGTATGTGCGAAGAATACCTCTGCCAAACCAAAATGTGAAAAACAAGAAATTAAGATCTTTTGCTTCTCAGGGTTTCAGCCTTCAAATATGCTCACTCTGATCCAAATAGAACTTACCTGTTGATTGCTACAAATTTAGCCAAAGCCTGGGATATAACGAACATCTCACCCGAAGCATGCCGGAAGTAACTGTTCTAGAAAAACAAAAATTGAGTTACTCTGGGAATGTATGTATGCTGTTCTTTTTCTAGTTGTTGCCTTTTTGGTGTGTCTGTGTGTGTGTGTGTGCGCGCACGCGTGAGAGAGAGAGAGAGAGAGCAAGCAAAGCATGTTGCTGTTCTCACTGAAGTTTTTAGTTAAATTAACATTAATATAGAGGATTTATAAGAGTACTAAGTAGTACGCTTACGTTTTCCCATCCCCAAATTTCCACCAATCTGGTTCATACCATTTTTTGCCCCTGCCAAGTAACAACCAATAACAGTCTTAATATCAAGTGACAATATTTTACATCAGAAAGAACTCCACGTCTTCTTTCAGACTAATCATTGCATGAAAGTTTCGTCAAACTTACTGCTCAGAGAAAACTTCTCCTGATTTCATGCATCCCATATATAAGCGAGGCTTGTCCAAGTGAGCAGAAAGCGTAGTTGACAGGGAATCTGTAGAAAAGATGACAGAGACATCATTGGACACCCCTTGCTATGCCATCAAAATTGGAAGCATACTCGAGATGCCAAAAAAAACTATGATGTTTTCATACAAGGAAAAAGTTTCCAAACATGTAGAAATATTAGCCCGTAATTATACTTTGGAGTTTGGACGTACCAACATTTACATAAACATCATCATTGACTTTTGCATAGAAGTCCGCATCCCAGTTTTCTGCAGCATGAGCAAAGAATAATTTTGTCTTGTTAGGTAGTTCCTCAGGTGTCTCTACATGGTTATCCTGAGGAAAAAGCGATGGAAATTTTCGTAATATTAGTTATAAGAATGTACTTAGTTAGAACACTAGCAACAATTTGTATAAAATAGGTGCAATGTGCCCCCTCATCTAACGCAATTATATCATCAAATTTATTTGTAAGAACACATGTAGATAGAACAGTAGCCCCATTTTATGTGAATAGAATGGTGTAATCCCACAGAAATTCTTTAAAACACAGGACAACATCAAGACAAAACAATTTGCAGCACAAAGCTCAAACAATTCATAAATGGCTTATATCTTTTTAAACAGCAATTTCACGACTACAAGAAGAGTTAGAAATGAAGAATTTTCTGAACAGACAAATATATCTATAAAATGAACGCATGTATTGTTCATAGAACGTTATGCATTAAATAGATTGAGATAATGGAGCCAGACATCTTACAAGAACAAAAAAATCATTTGCTAGTTTGTTTTCATTATCAATGCTACTGTCCAAGCTGTCCCCTCTATTAGAACTGCAATTCACCATAGTATTAGATGACCCATTAACTTAGCTATCTACTAGATGTAGAAATGGACCAGAAGGGTGGGGTGTGGGGGTAAGCATACCTTCTGCCAATTACAAAACGAATAACAATGCCCTTCTGGTCTTCCATCTTATTCAAAATTAGACCTGTTCATTAGAGAAATATGACATAGACTGATCACTGTCTATCTAAAAAATATGTGGAGAAACAATCTTAGTTTGTGCATCAAAAAGGTTAGAAGATGAAACATATACAAATTCAAAGGAACAAATTTCATTCAAGGTACAGTCATTGATGTGAAAATGGGGACATACCGGTGCCCATCCACGCCTTCCGTATAGCATCCCTGTTGCTCTTACGACCAAATCCAGTAAGTATTCCTATCACTACCAGCGGCCTCCTCTTGGGAGTTCTATTAAATTCAAATGAACGCTTTGAAACAAAACCTTCCTGTCTGGCAGCTGCGAGTTCTGTCTCCAGCGCTGTTAATTTCTTCTGCTGTTCCCTAATTGGTATTGGGTTTTAATAAAAGTTGGATGTATTAACTCTCATATATTATTAAGTAAAGAAAATACAAGTACGAAAAGCAAAGAAAAGCACTAACCTGCACTCTAAGATTTTCCATGAATCATCAACTGATACCACAGCCTTTTCCTGAGTATGAAAAAATGATATCAATTTGTGCCCAGATAAGCCAAAGTATGCAAACCCATCTACATATGCATAGACCTCTGGGGGTATTTCTAACATAAAAGAAAATCGAAATCTGTACCATTCACGTCAAGTGCATGAAATGCAATGCTCAAAAAAGATCAAACAAAATCAGTGGATGGATCCCTTCTTTGAATACTCAAATAAGTTTTCTATGTCACTGATATATAAGTTTATAGTTGCATTTGGATACGAGACGTTAGCTAGTCAACTTTGCACCTTGTCTCAAAACAATCAAAACCAAAATGAGGGGATAATACCAGCGATAAGAACAGATAAATGCACATGGTAAAAGCTTACAGATGCCAACATACTCAGTTCAGCTGAAATATAACTAAACTTTTACTACCTGACCAGTTATTCTATCGAGCTCTTTCGCTAAGTAAACCCTATTTTCCGCATCCTGCCACAATCTGCAATACCAAATTCAACGTCTCAAATCAGATTTCTACATTTCCAAACCGGAGTATGATAGTTTATAGATAGCGATTCCATCTCTTTAAAGCCAATCCATCTCCTAAAAGCCAAGATATAAAATTCAGAGAAAATAAATGCAGAATAATCACCAAACAAATATAATTCCTTTTATTCTGTTAACTTAAATAATTGATGGTTGATCACAAATGCATTAAAATCAATAAATTCCTAAAGGATTCAATCTATTTCACTTCTAGATACAATAGTATCAGTTAATTAAGTCTGAAAAACTAGAATTTAAGAAGAACACTGAATAAACTGAACAGAAAGAACAAAAAAAGATTCCGAAACATATATGAACATGAACTACACTGCGTATATAAACTAAAAAAGTAAAAATAATAATCAGATAGAAGAACTTACCGTCCGGCGACGTACAGAGAAGCAAAAGTTGCAAACATGGACAACATGAGAGTTGAAATTCGGGACCGAATCACCATTCCCGTGAATCGCATGCTCGATCCCTTGTTCTGCATTCTCGTTGTCTTCAATATATATCTTAATTTTTCAGAACTTATTTTTCCAATTCGAATCAATTCCGCAGTAGAATTCAATCGATCCAAACAAACAAACCAATCCAAAAACAAAATCAACTCATCAGCAACAACCACTAGTCCATCGATTTGAAAATCCGATTCAACTGAAAGGAAAACTTCATAGATGACAACGAAACAAACTGGTACTTGGATTTCAGAGCCAAAAAAAAAAGGGAGAAGTGACCAAAAATTTTTGGAACTCCCTGGGGAAGTGTTAATTATTCAGAACAGTTTAACCATAATTTGGAAAAATTAATAAATTTTAATTAAACAATAAAAATCTTTTCTTTTCTTTTCTTTTTTTTGGGTAAAAATAATAAGAAAATTAAAAAATCTACTCCCTACATCCCATAGAAATTGACACACTTTCCTTTTTGGTTTGTCCCACTAAAGTTGACACATTTTCTTTTTTAATACATGGGACCCACATAAAAACAATTAATCTACTCTCATTGGCTCTACATATCACCTCTAATACAACTATCCACTACACATTAAATATTATTTCTCTCACCTCACTTTACTTCACTTTATATTAAATTATTATATTTCTTAATTTCTTTACCTAAAAAAAATTATATCAACTTTAATGGGACGGAGGAAGTAATTTTTTTGAAGATGAAGGAAGGCGTTTAAGAATCATATTAATAATTCATACAGAGGCGTTCCACGCAAGCAGGCCCAATAAGGCCCATTATAAATGGAACATTATAAATAAAGGCCCATTAATCCAATAATTTTTATTTTTTATTCTTCTTTTCTTCCATCTTAATATTTTGTATTTTGTTTCCTATGTTAAATTTATGGTAAGTACTCTGTCAAAAAAAAAAATTATGGTATGTACCTGTGCGTCTGTGTTTATATTGAAAAATTTTGACTCAATTAATTACTATGAACGTCTCAAATATTTTGAGAACTTTGACCCCATTAAAAATTTAGGAGATTAGATAATCTTGATAATTTTTATAATTAATTGATTGATGATTAATTAAGAGAATCTGAAATTTTTGAAAAGTTTGACCTGTTCAATTTGGAATTTTTTATCACCCGAAATTTAAGAAACTTTAATACTTTGGGATTATGCATTCAAACTTTATTTTAATACGTCTGTAAGAAAAAATAAATGCCATAGTTTTTTTTTTTCCATAGGACGTTGTTTATGTTATAATAATGAGAAGTTTTAAAGTATAACATTTATACATATAGAATATACTTATTAAAGGTTTAAGTATGTTTTTTACAGTTTGATAATGCATTATAGTATTCTAGTGTGCAGGCCGGCCCTGACAATTAAGGGGCCCATGACAAAATGAGAAATTGAGGCCCCAAATTTTTTTAAATTTTTATTATACTCTTATAAACTTCATAGTCAAAACGTTTCAGTTTCTTAAGTTACATGCATTCAAATAAATAGTATACAATTAACATTTTTCAAAATATGACTTAGAAAATTAAAAGAGAAAGAAAAAATAAAGGCAAATACTTGTTTAAACGTTTACAAAAGACTAACTCAAAAATAAAAATAAGAATTCATTAAAAATCTTTGAACTTTAACCGTATATCATATAAATAATCAAATGAAATTGAAAGATGGAAAATTGAGGATGAGGATGTAAATTTGATGCTTCAAGTAACTAATTTTACATATGTAGTAATAAAAAAAATGTGGGCTTTAAAATGTTTTTAACGTTGAATTAAATGGTGGGCTTTAAAATCAAATATATTTAACTAATTGAAATTGGGCTTAAGTAAGTTTAATTAGCTGGTGGGTTTTAAAATCAAAATTATTTAACTCATTAGAATTGGGCTGGCTTAAGTCATTAGACCCTATTATATATAATAAAGGTATCATTACAAATGTGGGGCCCCCCAAATTATGGGGCCCATGGCTATAGCTCACTGGGACATTCCTAAGGGCTGGGCGTGCTAGTGTATTATCATATCTTTAATATACTAAAGGAGAGTTTAATTTTGATGAGGTGTCGTCACCAGAATTAATCTCAATTATTTTATTTTTAAATTAAAATTAAAATTATTGATTATTTTAATTATTATTTAAAATTTAATGTAGATGAATACATATATTATTTTAAGATTTGATATGATATTATCAAATCACTATTAATTAAAAATAATATAGATAAATACATATATTTACTACCCTATAAGATTTAGAAAATTTATCCCTTCTCCACCTATAAATAAGACTCTTTATTCATTCGTTCTACACACATAATAATTTGTTCATCACGACTAACAAAAGCTTTCTACAAAGAAAGGTATCTATTTATTTTTTTCTTTAATATTTTTTAAATTATTATTTATTTATTTCTGGTTTTATTTATTTTTTTCCTTAAATTATTAACATGTAATTTTATAATCTTTTGATTTTTTTACGTAATTAACTTATTTTTTCATGATTATTTTTACAATTTTTTAATTAATTTTTTTATGATTTCACTTTTTGTTATATTTTACTTATTGTTTCTTTTATATTTTTTATATTCTCCTTTGATTATTTTTGTTTTTATTTATTCATTTCTTTAATTGTTAGTATGAAATACTGATTATATCTTTTTTATTTAATTATTTTTTTAGTATTAATTCTGTTTTTTTATTATTAGTAGTATGTAATTTTTTGCAATTTTTTACTTTATTAATTTCACTTTTCATGCTTTTGTAAATTTATTTAATTAATTTTGGTATGATTTATTTTTATTACGTTGATAATTATTTTTCTTGGTTAGTTTTATTTTTTTAATTAAATTATTTATGATTTTTTGTTAAATTATTTTTTCTTTTTACTTTTTTTTTTAATTCGAATAATAATAATTATTATTATTATTATTATTAATTTTTAGGGCGTAACCTATGTATTACCCAAACTTTTAACAGTTCCATTTAATTTTATTTATTGCTCTCTTATCACATTATGTCCACATCCCCTAATTTATTATTGTCTTCACCAACGCTAGCTGCTAGCGGTGGAATTTAGAACTCTCTTTATAGAAAAAAAAAGACTTATCATTAAATTATGGAGTATATTATTTTAATTTTATCATTTATCTTAAATTTAAGAACTTAAAATCTTTTATAAAAGATAAAATTTTAATATATTTGATATTTATCTTAAAAAATAATATTACTTTTTTTTAAAATTTATTTGAATAGATTAATATTTATATTTCATACTTATTTAAAAATAAGTAGAGAATCTTTCTGTTTATGTATCGATTCATATTAATATTTAATTTTAATAAAATAATATTTTTATATGTTTTATTTTGATTTCTTTAATTTATTTACATTTCTAAAGAAAATTTTAAATTAAAAAATGTATTATTTCAAAATATGAAAAATATTTTTAAAAAAATAAAGGAGTAAGTGATCAATTCAAATCTTAATTTGAAAAATTAATTTAATTTTTTTTTTATTTTTTAGTAAATCAATTAACGAAATTAAACTTTTACCAATGAAAGCAAATTCATATTTGAGAGTATATAAATTGAATTTTATTTTTAATTTAAATTATATTAGATTATAATTAAATAGATAGTTATATTAAACTTAAATTACATTTTAAAAATTGTTGAATAAATAGTTATATTAACTTGAATTATACTTTTTAAAATTGTAACAGTAAAACCCGTGTAATACACGGGATCCATACTAGTGACTTACTAAAGAGATATTTTGTGTCAATTAGCATATTTTACTTATATAATATATACTTTAATAATGAACCTACCCATCTTAAAATTCATCTCACATATATCACTCCTATGAGATTTTTTTATTTTTTCTATTTATTTTTTTTTAAGGAAAGATGAGTTCAAATAGTCTGTTGGAAGTATACCAGACCATTCCTTAAAAAGAGTCCATTATAGAGAAAAGCCCAATCAATAGGAGCCCAAATTCCTTGAAACTAAACCCAACATTTTTTCTTTATTTGGATTGTCTAATCTTAGTATCTCTAAAGTTTTCATGTCAATTTCAGTTACAACAACATTTTACAATGATTTGTGGCTAATAAAGAAATTTGTCTGCGCAATACTGAACAATTAAAAAACAATATATTTATGTAAAAAAAAAAAGGCAAATGGCTTATATATATAATAATCAATAAAAAGTACATACATATTACTAATTATTATTAAAGTAAAAACACTATATAATACGGTAAATTTAGGTTGATGATAACAGAAAGATTCTTAGAAATAACAAATTTGAGATCTATAAAAGTTTGTCTTAAAAATTTAGAAAATTAAAATAATCTATATAGTTCACTCAATTTCGATTTTTAAAATTTACTCATAAATTCTACGTTGAAATTCGTTTAATATTAATTACTTGCTTGCAAAATATTTACTTTTGATCAAAACAAATTAATATATTTGTGAGAAAATCTCTTTGGAGTGAACAAATCATAGGTCCAGTCCATATACTTATTTAATTTTGAATGGATAAAAATTTTAGAAGTGTATAAAGATCCCAATGTAAATATAAGTCCTACATCAAACTGAAAGTTAGGTTGAATTATTTAATTATTATAAAAAAAATTGACGATAGAAAAATAAATAAATAAATAAATGTAATGAATTTAAAGATAAATAAAAAGTTACAAATTACTAAATTAAAATGATATTATAGCAAATAAATAAATAAATATGCAATTGGATTCGCATAATATGTACTCCAGTATTTATTTTTCTTGTCTTAGTGGAAATTTAAGGTCGACGAATTGAACACCTAAACACAATTGAGACAATCATTACATCATAATCTTCAACAGATAGCCCTTTGTCTTTTATTGGGAAAAATTTAAATAATAAATGGCCCCATAAATATAATAATGTAATTGCCACAAATTAATCATTTTCTGCAATCCAGACTTCAAATTACTAGTCTTTCATTAATATATTGTTGACATTATTTTTAAAAGAAAAACCATACAAGCTAGTGTAGAATCATATGGTGGAGTACGCATTGTGGGCATATTTTAATTTGGCAAAAACATGGGACTATCTCATCGAAGACAAAGATTTGTTTGGAATTATTTTACGTGTGATACGATTATGAATTAGTAGGGATAACATTTTAATAAAAAGTGATATTTTGAATAATAGAAAGTGATAGTGGTGCAGTTGATTTTTTCATAAATAATTTGTAGTATAAATAAAAAGTGATAACATTTTAAATAAAAAATAATTATATATTACTTGATTAAAAAAAGATCTATTTTAAAAGCCTTAAAAACGATTTCAAGTGAGACGATCTCACCCAAAACTTGCTCCTCATAGAATTGGCAAAACCACAAGACCGTCTCACATAATGGTTTTCGTAAAATGGATAAGAAGTGATAACTTTTATAATGAAAAATGATACTCAATTACTCCCTCCGTCCGCCTCAAAGGTGGACATTTATTTTTTATACGTGGATTAAGGAATATTATTATTTAATATGTAGTTGGTAGTTGTATTAGTGGGGTGTATGAGTTCCATAAATTTATTGTATTAGTGATGTGTGTGGGTCCCATATATTTAAAAAGGGAATGTGGATCTTTGGTGCGGACGCCCAAAATGGCAAAATGTCCACCTTTCGGGTGGACGGAGGGAGTAATATAAAGTGATAATAGTGTTTCGAACTATTTCATGAAAATTTTATAGTATAAATAAAAAGTAATAATATTTTTAAAAAAAAAACTATTATATCTTTAATGAAGAAAAATAATAAATATTTATTAAAGCGTAAAATAATTTCACACAAGTGTGCCATAAAAATATTTAAAAGTAATTATCTACCACACCCTATTTTAATCTTATAAACCATAGAGAGCACTTAAAATCACCTTAAATCAGTATCTTATGTATTATATCTCAACCAACGAATTTGATAAATTTTTGAGTGATTCTTAGCTGATTATGGGTCATCGATGACCCTCTCACACAGTGCATACCCCATGTGAGAGGGTCACTGATAACCTATATTCGAAGAAGAAAACCTTTAAATTTTTCTTTTAATTGAGACGAGTCAAATCCGGCTATAGTATAACAATAAGGTAGAGTAATGTAGATGTAAATTTACATTAAAAAAGGGTTCATAGAGTATTTTATTATTTTCAATTGTATCATTACTGTTATTATAAAGTATCTGTAGGCACCTGAATTTTATTGCTTATTAAATAAAAATATATGAGAAATTAATGTAATAATTATCAATTAATTATTTATTTATTAAGGAATTTAAATAAATTAATTCCTAAAATAAATAAGTAAATTATTGATAATTGGGTCAAATCCAGTCAAATAAGCACAAGTCAAATAGGTCTGATTCAAGTCAACAAGCCCAGCAAATTAAATCCAATCCAGCAGACCTAATTAAATTAAATAGGCCCGTATACAGTCCAGCAGGCTTAATTAAAGGAGATAAGCCCAACATATCTTTTAAAGGAGAAAATATCTCTTAAGTGGTTATTTTCTCTACATATAAATAAGGGTATTCGGTCCTCATTCCAGACACATTAAAAAGCATCTGAAGACGCGCTTCTGAAGAAATCAAGAATACGAGTAGTGCTCCCTTGAGATCTTCAAGCATCTTCAAACCTCCCCCTTGAGATCTTCAAGCATCTTCAAGTCAAGACTTGAGATCTTCAAGCATCTTCAAGTTAAAAACGGTTTGTGGTCAAAGATCAAGGTGTCCAGCCCCTCTGATCTGGCGAACTTCATATCAAATTCATCCAGCAGTCTCCGTGAAATTAACGTTCTACCAAATTGAACGTCGTACATCACAATAAGTCTTCAAGTCAACATTCGATCCAAACAAAGACTCAACGCATCCGAATAAACGTTATAAAGCCCCAAATCAGAGCTCGAACAAGCTTCAATTGAAGATCCGGCTCAACACACACGCTGTCAACACATTCAGCACAGTCAACAGACACTCCAGTTAAAGTTAAGTCAAGAATTCAACTCAAGAGAAGAATCAGAGGATAGCTATAGACTATTTACTTAATTCTCAAGTTTAATCCATATCGGATTATCATTGTAATTTCTTTTGTTTTATTATTTAATAAATATAAAATTTTGTTGTTACAACATTAATAAATATTAAATAAAATATTAAAAATTTTATATTAAAAACAAAATGAACTGAGTGTTAAAAGTTTCACCTTCATTGAGATGGGTCTAAAATTTATTGATCAATGACTGACCCCACTCGAAAAATAAAAAATTACATACATTTTTTTTTTCCTGTGGTGCTTTCAGAATGGCACACGAAAAGCACAAATCAATGGGCCAATGCCACTCATTATTCACATAAATATTACCCCTAAATGTTTACCTGGAAAACATGAAAATTATAATACTTGGCCTATATATAGTAAATAAATGAATTTGATTTGATGGGCCTAATATTATATTGGGGACTAAGATACCAACATAAATTAGAGGAGTTTTATAAATTCAAGGTCCAAATTATAAGTAAAATATTAATTCTGGACCTAAATTATTTTTTCTATCAATTAAAAGTTTGAAATATGTAAAACTATCCATTTAAGGTTTGAATTTATCAAATATTATCTCATATTTTATCAATTTAGGGCCTAAATTCAGGCCCCGAATTGATAGTTTTACGCCCCTAATCGATAGAATAAATAATTTAAGCCTAAGATTAATAATTTATCCATTTTTCAGGTTCTAAATTGATAAAATTCTTAAATTTAAATAATACCTGCCCTACAAGCTTGACAGTAACCAATTTATAAACTAATTGTTTCGTATGTAGTACGATTTTTTCCTAGAGATGGTCAAATCGAATTATTACGTAGACAAATACTCTCTCCATCGCAGGATACATATATGTATTTTGTGATATGGAGTATAAGAAAAATAATCTTTTATTGTAACGATGTACTCTCTCCGTTCCAACTTCAACTTCACACTTTTCGTTTTGATCCGTCCCAAATTCAACTTCATACTTTCATGAAAGGAAAAAACAACTAACTAATATCCATGTAACATACTTTAATTTCAAAATTGTCATCACATTTTTAACACACATAACATACTTTATCAATTACTCCCTCCGTCCCACTACAAGCGTGGCGAAACTTTTTTGCACGTATATTAAGGGATATAATATTTAATGAGTAGTTGGGTGTAGTTGAGATGAGAGAAATAATATTTTAATATATAGTGGGTAAGTGTATTAGTATGGTGGGTATGTCCATGAAGATATATTAATGGTTTTGTGTGGATCCATTTATTAAAAAAGAAAATGCACCTCTTGTATTGAGACGGACTAAAATGGTAAAATGCACTTCTTGTTGTGGGACGGAGGGAGTATTTATTACTCAAAAATATCATACTACCCCCAAAAGTAAGTTAAAAAGTGATTTTTCTTAAACTCCATATCTACAGTAAACGTGAAGATGAATTTGGGACGGAGGGAGTAATAAAGAGAATGAGTATTTTGAATAATTGAGTATAATAGTATAATATAGTTGACTTTGACTAGATTATGTGTAAAAAAATGTGACATTTTTGTAATCTTATACATATAATAAATATTGTAAAGTTATTGTGTATTGTTTTCATTTTTAGGGTGTGCAATTATTTTGGGACGGACCAAAATACAAAATGTACAAGTATTATCGGGACGGATGGAGTATGTATTTTATTAAATTATTTTTGACACGGAGATTGAGGAGTATAATAATTTAATGGGTAGTGAGTTAAGAATATAATATATTAATTTAGGGTAGTTATATTAATGGTTCGTGTGTGGCGTGTATATATGGCTCCATGTAAATATATTAATTGTTTTCTGTGAATCACATATATTTAAAAAAAATGTGTTAACTTTTGTATGACAATTTAAAAAGAAAAACGTGTCAACTTATGTGACAAGGAGGAATAAAAATTTGTGTGAGTTCGTCTTAAAATGAAAGTTTCGTGAGACAAACTTCATCCGTGAGATAAATAAAAAAATTATGAATGAAACTATGTACAATTCATAACTTAATTAACAAAAAGTGAAATATTTTCAATAAAAGATTATTACTAATTAAATGAATAAATTAATTTTATTGTGAAAAGATGTTATATTAGAATAACTCATCTAGCATACTCACTCCTGTATAGTGTCCTATACAGTGTATATAATTGTACATAATTGTGTAAGATATTACTGCGAATTGAAATGCAATGCTTGTTCAGTTGTCCGTCAAAGATTCTATTTTCTACTCTCCTGAAATTAAGTTTATTTTTAATTTCATGTTTTAAAAAAAAAAAAATTAAATTACCAAAATCTCCATTGAGGGTATTATCAAATAAACCTCATGATTTAAAAATTATCAATTACCTCTTTTAAAATTTTTTTTTTTTTTTAAAATAGTGAAATTTAATATTACAATGTTAAATATATGGGTCTTGATGTCATTTTCATTCTTCTTTATTCTAAGAAAATGTGTATTTTTATTAATGTTCAAATAAAAAACAAGTTAAAGGGGGTAATTGATAATTTTTCAAACCACGGAGTTTATTTGGTAGTTTGCACAAATCTCGAGGGGGATTTTGGTAATTTACCCTTAAAAAAACACTAATTTTATTGATATTTTATAATAATATAATATTTTGAAGAAATAAATAATGTGTAAAATATGCTGTGTATTTTAAAATTAAAGTGTAATTTTAATTTTAAATTGAGAGATTAATTTTTTTAAGAGGTAGATTTTATTATGAAATGAATAAATGAAAAAAAATCGTGAATTTAATCATGCGACACATATTATTATAAGATGAATACCTTTATAGTACTGTGGTCGAAATTTTTTTATTTTTTGAGAACCGTAAAAGCATGTGGTCGATTATAAGATGAATAGCTTTTTAGTACTATGGTCGAAATTGATAAAAGCATGTGCTCAATTATTTTGTGCTTGGGGCTAGAAATCGCGTTATGAAAGCACGCGTATGTGTTAGGGTTTCCGCTTTTGTGTTAAAAGTGGAATTAAATGGAGGTCAGAATCAATGCCCATTGATTGCATAATACTGTCTGAATTTGGTGGGGCCACGTGCCGCTTTTATAATGGCCTCTCAATTACCATTTTTGTGGAACTCTTTTTCATTTGGTCACACGACTCACACCCAAGTGTCACCAATTGTAACAATTCCACTGTGTAATTAATACTCTCACTCTGATTATATCTTTCCATTACTATATATTAAAATATTAAATATCTTAATTTATATATATATATATATATTATTTTGATCGATAAATATTAGTTGTTAGTATAATTAATTTACCAAACACCTTTACTTCCCCTTTCTCCAATTAGTTGTTAGTACTCCCTCCGTCCATCCTCAATGTATCCATTTGCTTTTTGCACGTGAATTAAAGAGTATTATTATTTTGTGTAGTAGATAGTTGTATTAGTGGATGATGTGGGTCCTATATTTTATTTGTATTAGTGGAGGGTGTGAGTTCCATAATCCAAAAAGATAAATGGATAGATTAAGGATAGACGGCTCAAAATGATAAAATAGATAGATTGACAGTTGACGAAAAGAGTATAATTAATTCACCATGCACCCTTACTTTCCCTTTCTCCAAGACTCCTTATAACTCCCCACTTATTTATTCCTAATTGAATCCCAGTGGTTATGTGAGCTAGCTCACTTAGTTTACATCTCTTAATTTATAATCTATTATAAGGTAAATGTATATGAATATTAATTTTGGTTAGGTAAAATCTAATTTAAATTTTATTATAATTTTTTTAGTTTATTAATGTGTTTTTTTTGAAGATGTTGATGGTTGTTCTTTAGCTAGTTAATTTTAGGATTAAGGAGATGGATTGAGTTGCGTAATTGAGCTAAGAACGAGCGCAATCAAATACAAAAAACAAGTAAATATGTGAGAAATGTGATATCCAACCAAAGTCCTTAGCCGATTTGTATTACTCTCCTCCAGAACAACACTCATAAACTTTCATAATTACAAGTGTAATGTCTAAAGTGAGAATGAATAACATGTTTCTCTCCTGTGAGAGAAGCTATTTATACTACCAACAAACCCTAACGATTGTCCAATCCCATGATACCACCTGGACGAAGACAAGCAGCCATGAATGGGGACTGCTGGTACAACGACGACTTTTGGGAGCCGGTGCAGGGAGCCGCCAGATGTCTTGCAGAGTGTAGCAGGTTTTCCTTCGTCCTTTGCTTGCTTCCCATTTTTTATGTACTAAAGAGTATTCAATAAATTAGAGAGTGTAAGAATTTATAAAGTGTTTTTTTTTTCATTAAGAAGAATAATACTAGTTTATATCTAAAGAGTATTTTTTTTATGTATCGAAGAATAATCCGAAAAAATCTATGATTCATATGTGAACTCGATTCACACAAATATTTGCCCAATATAAGTACATTTATTTATAAATACTTAGATACACATTGAATTAAATTTTTTTTATGGCAAAGTTAGTTGTTAGTATAATTAGTTAGTTCACCAAACACACATACTTCCTCCTTTCTCAAAGCCTTCTTATAACTCTCCTTATATTCGCTCACGAATCAAACCTAGATCACTTACCTTATTGAAGAGTCTAGTAGCCAGATGAGCTAGCCCTAATTCACAATAATAAATTAATTAAACACAAGTGGAAGTAAACAAATATATGGACACCGAGTCTGAGTTAACTCGCGAGTCGCGACGACCAGCGTTTATGGTACCATCAACCCACTTTGGGAATGCCCTTAAATTGAATGAATCATTATAATTTTATCCAAATTTGATAATACGACAGAATTATTACTAAAAAATACTAAAATAATTAAATGTTTAGCACTTTGAACTTTGAAGTTTGAGTTATGGTCAATTCTTATGTCGCCCGGTTATTTTTTTAATTTGAGATCCAATTACTTTTATTTATTTCTTCTAATCATCAAAATAAATTTTTAATGATATATATTTTAAGTGACAATAGGAAAGTGAGTGTGCCATTCACAATTCACATTCACCAAATTAATTCCCACTATTAAATTATAAATCTATATAAATGTCGAATCTTCCACTTTAATTATTTGATTTTGGTGAATCCCAAATGAAAAGGCAATTATTTGCTCTAAGCTTTAGCAAAAGGAGTCCAATCTATTTTTATATTTTTATAATAGGGTAGTTATTTTGTGGATACCATGGTATAGTATATCAAATTAATATTTGAGGTTCATGCTTAGCAATTAAAAAAAAAATCTTAAATCATATGTTGTAAAATTTAAACTTAATTTTGATAAAGTGACTACCAGTATTATATTTTTACCTTAATGCTTAATTTTTATTTTTAGGTTTTATAGCTCATTTAGTAATTTTACCAATGTATTTTGTAGAAATGTTAAAAGAGCTCAGGGTTTCATAAAACCGTCAATTTTAACCCTTTAAAATTTAGGATTAGGTTCACATATATGACAATCCGCATAAATCAAGGTAGCTAATGAGCTAAATGACTAGCTCATAGTCTAAATGGAGATTCGAGACTGTTTATCTACTTAGATTAGAGAAATAAAAAGATTCGAAGATATGAAGGGAAGAACAGAGATCGAAGATCAACATATCCATTTATTGAAAATTAATTTATTGATTGACAATTAATTAAATATTTTAAAAATATCTCTCATATTTATCAAATTTTTATTGTTAATTAAAAAAATTAAAAAATCTATTATTGACATGAATAGATTATTGATTGAGATAAAAATTAAATAGACATTCATAAAATTTCAGTCTTGTTTATATATATATATATATATATATATATATATATATATATATATATATATATATATATTTAGTTTAGTTTTTATTTTTATTTTTTAATATGTCGGGTGTTTAATTTTAAATTTATTATTATTATTATTATTATTATTATTATTATTATTATTATTATTATTATGGGTAGGTCGTGCGTGAGACCATTTTATACTTTTGAAAATAATTATCACTTTCGCTATAAAACGTCATCACTTTTTATTTATACTATAAGTTGTTCATGAAATAACATCACTTTTTATTAATTTAGTATCACTTCTCAGTATAAAAATTATCACTTTCTGACTGTCTCACGTAAGCCTTATGTGAGACGGTCTCAAAGAAGTCTTTGTCTATTATTATTATTATTTTAGGGTTAGTTTATGAGTTTTTTATTTTTATTTTTAAACTGATTCAAAATTATTTTGGTTTATTATTAATTATTTTTGAAATGTTCGGCTAATCCTAAATTTTATTTATTTATTTATTTTTGGTGTTGTTGGTAATGTCCAGCTGAGTTAAACTTTCCAACATTTTTTAGTGGGTTTGAGTCGTGTGACAGCCACTTTAATATTTTTTTTCCTTTTTATTTGGGAAATGTCCGCAGCAAAATTTCTCTTTTCTCTTTTTTTTAATGCCCGACAGCCACCTATATTTTTTTTCTTATGAGTTGACCTCATGGTAGTGCAGTCATTTAACTCAAAAAATAGGTAATGTGTCATATGAAAAATTGTATTTTTTGGCATTTAATTTGTGTTTTATTCGTAATAATTTTCAAAGTATAATCAACTCTTGCAACAAGAGTACAAATAGAAATAAAATAGCATCTAGGGTTTGTCGTTTTCAAATACTAAATGATCCCAGTACAAAATTAAACAGTGTTGAAATTTGCTGGCTAGATACGTGAGCCATGACGAAATTCAAAATGCTTACAATCACTCTTTTTTATTTTATTTATTTATATTGAAATTTATTGAGGATAAATTAATTGGTGATAATAAATTCCAAGTATTAACCCCCACACAAACCATGTCTGTTCCACTTGTCACTATCCTAATATTACACTACACTCACTTGTGGCTATAGATTTTCGACCATCTTTACCAAACATGCACATTTCCCCCATATTTTACAAAGATTTTTTCCCCCCCTCAATCACAAAATTATACTTCCTCCATTACATTCAAATGATAGCTTTTGTTTTTTATACGTAAATTAAGAAATATTATTATTTAATATGTAGTGAATAATTATATTAGTGGGAGTGTGAGACCATTATATTAATGGATGTATGTGGATCCATATGTGTAAAAAAAATAGACTTTTTGAATGGGACGTCCAAAATGAAAAAGAAATACACTTTTTGAAAGGAACGGTGAGAGTATTTGCATTTTTAAAAAGGACAAAGATTTTGCGAGATGATTCCTACATGAGACGAGTTATGAATTATGAGATGAGTCACTTATTATAAATGTATGATAATTTGGTAGTTAAAGCGTAAGTATATGATTTTAAGGTTTAACTAAAGTATAATATTGAGTAATGAATTATACTACAACATCATACGTTTATATTTTAATATATCATTTATTATATTTTAATTATTTAATATTTATACCTTACTACATAATTTTCATACTTTAATAATTGACTGACCATTTTGACAATTCATCACAATTCATCTCACAATGTACAATTTCACAAAAAACCTTCTCTCTTAAAAAAATTAACCATCATCAATACAATAATCTCACAATATATTTTAATTTACATAACACAAATAATTTAGGGTCACTTACTAGGAGGTACATAAAATAATATATAATTACTATAAACTACATGACTCAAAGCACTATTACTCATAACTACACAATTATGATTGTGATACCATAAATACCTCTATGTATTTGCACAATTATTCTGCACAATTTGATTTTGCACAATTTGGTTCTGCACAATTGTGTTTTTGCACATTTTGTTTGCACATTTTAAATTCCGGCAGCAGGCGGCGACGGTCAGCGGCGGTCAATGACTGTCCGGCCGGCCAATGCCTGTCAACGTCGGTCAACGTCGGTGAGGGATATGGTTGTTGGTTTAAAAGTGTATGGAGTATAAGGTTATATTTGGTATTTTACTTTAATATTTTGTATGTGAGAGTAATTATTTAAATTCCATGTATCTAATAGTAAATATGTTTAAAAGTGTGTATCTGAGAGTAATAAACCCAATAATTTATTTTATATTTTATTTATTTATTAAATAAAATAATTAAACTATCCAAAAATAATACTCCCTCCGTCCGCTTCTAAGGTGTCCATTTTACTATTTTTGGCGTCCGCTTCAAAAATATCTATTTCCTCTATTTAGTGAAAAAGTACATAACATGGCCCACCATTTCCCTCTAATATAACTAGTCACTTTACATATATAATAATAGTACTCCTTAATCCACGTGTAAAAAGTAAACGAACACCTTAGTACCGCACGGAGGGAGTAATAAAGTAAATTTTCTTAACCTCCTTTTAGTAAATTTTCTTAACCTCCTTTCTTTTATGTACCGGTATGCGAAATACGATCTTGGATTTCCTGTTACATTTTGGTGTTGCATTTTCTTTTACATGCCTTAGATGAGTGACACGTATGCGGAGAGGAAAATCTCAACTTTTCCCCTTATGGTTGATTGTTAAGGTATATATTAGTTTATCCTACGTATCAATCATCCAACGGTTTGTAACAGGAGATCATCTTGTAACACCAAAATGTAACAGGAAATCCGAACCACCGAAATACATGGCTATACTATCTCAACTTTCTAAAGTATGTAAAAAAAATCTTGTATTTAAAACCTAAAAAAAAGTACTCCCTCCGTCCCGGGTATTTTTACCCGTTTGTACAGGCACGGAGATTAAGACGTTTTATTTTTTTAATATATAATGTAAGAGAAAGTAGGGATAAATTAGTAATTTAAAAAGAAAAGGTGAATAAAGTTATTGGGAATGATGAATAAAGTGTAAAAAAGTAATTAAAGTTATTGGGATTGTAAAAAGTAGGTAATAAAATATTATGTATTTTCGCCAAAAATGGAATGGGTAAAAATACGTGGGACACCCCAAAATGGAAAGTGGGTAAAAATACGTGGGACGGAGGGAGTATTTTAATTTTTATCACTTCTCCAAATTATTTATTTAATTTTAAATAGTGTTATATAAAAAATATACTCTCTCCGTCCCATCATAATAGTTACATACTTATTTCCTTTTTGGGTGTCTCATCCTAATGGTTACATTTTTTTTAGCATATGGGATCCACACAAATTAATTACTTCTCTCTCCATGGACCCACACATCACACTAATACACCTATCCACTTTACATTAAAATATTATTTCTCTCACTTTAATACACATTAACATACTATAGTATTGATTAATCTACATGCAAAAAGCAAATGTAACTATAAAGACGGGAACGGGGAGTATATAACAACAACACATAATAAGGGAGGTAGAATAAAAGAAAGGTCCACATGTGCAAATTAATAAAACTTATGATTTTGTGGGCTTATAAATGTATTTAAACATACGTCTTTATAGTCTTCTTATTGAATTTTGCTTCCACCAAATCTATTACAAATAACCATTATTATGTGCAAACATTTGTCCGATAAGTACGTTCGTGAAAGGATTCTTAAAACGAATAAAAAATAATGTATAACATCTTAATAAAAAGTAATATTCAAATCAATGTTAAATAATATTGGTATAATAAATTATTTTATAAATAATTTATATTATAAATAAAAAGTAATAATAATTTTAATAAAAAATAATAATAATTTTGTAAAATGTAAAAATGATCTCACGAGCGCGATCCATTATCGTGAAGAGAAATACTAGTACGAGTATTGTGTTGTCATTTTTTAAGAACGAGTATATTTAAAGAGGTACGACACACTGTTGTACGTGAGCAATGACGCCATTCTTTAATCGCATGAGCATCCTTATATTATTTCAATAAATTTATTATCTTAATTATTATATACTATATACGCTTCTTATAAAAATATGGGTTTTCTTTTTTCTACATAAAATAAGGAATACGTGTTGCGATTAGATTTTTATTGTATACTTTCGTCGTTTGCATATGTATTGAGTGTGGAATGGCGGAGCCTCATTTATTACTGTTGAAAAGTAAAAATTAACACTAAACATTAATTAAAGATAAACTCCATGACCTAAGACATAATTAACATTGCATAAATTATGAATAAAATTATAATTAAATTCTTATAATTTAGAGTAAGTAAGGTGTGAATTTGATTCACACTAAAACTTAGTTTTTACATAATTATTTTTAGTATATAAAAATTACTCTTTGAAGAATATATTTTTATTAAAAGAGTAATAGTTCTTCTCTTAAAGGAGTAATTTTTCGTATACAATGAGTAATCGATAAATTAAAATTTACAATATAATTTGAAAAATAATTTTTTTATTTAGAAAAATAATAATTTATATATTTAAAGAATAAATTTTCATGTAACAAATAGTAATAATTGAAAATTTATTTACGTATGAACTCGATTTATACAAGTGTTTACAAATAATACTTCCTCCGTCTCACTAATTACTGGACACTTTCGTTTTTTATTCATCCCAACACTTATACACGTTTTTTTAAATGAAAAAATACATTAAAATACTCTCACTTTTTAAGCACATCCCAACAAATTCACACAACTTTTTCATTAATTAAATAATCTAAAACACTAATTTTTTAAACATATTTCAATAATTTTACACATTTATACATAAAAAAATTATTTTTTCTTAATCTTTGCGCACAATACGTGCACAGGAGGAGGGAGTAATATTTTTTTAATAAAAAGTAATAAATAAAAGAATATGCTTAAATAAATAATAGCCATAAATAATTTTAATTGATAGTAATAAATGGAATTATAGCCACGGTGGAAGTGCACTGTTGGCACCCAAAAGAATCCAACTTTTAATGCTATCATCATTTATGATATATTGTAGTATTACACAACAAACACATGTGACCAAAGAGTTCACAAATAAATAAGGAAAATTTTTTTTTTTAATAAAAATATATATTCGAATGTGTAGTGCAAATAACCATGTTAATATATATATGCGTGAGTGTGTATATATACATGATATGATATATACACACACGGCTTCGACTTCCATTTTCAATCTCACTCAATTCAAACAAAACCCTCCCACAAAATTTCCACCTATATTCTTGGATTCTTGAATTTCACTTTTTATGTGTGTATGCATTACCTCTCGTTTGGCGAGAGTAACGAGGGTGGTCGGATTTTCTCTGGTAATTACACCCCCACTTATCTTCTCTCTCTTCTTTTCTTGATTATTTTATCACTTTTTCTAATCTAATTTCTTGGGCTTTCTTGATTGCATTTTGCAAGAAAATATTGGTTTTTATTAAGATAATAAATTTCTGCAGTTTCGTGTTTAAATTGTGAGCTGTTCTGCCACCTGGAAATGATAATAAATAAATACACCGTCTCTGCAACGGACATGGTGTACTGTTGACTAGGTGAAATAAACACATTTTTTTTTCACCTTTTCGAATATTTCATATATTTATTTATATCATGATTAACAATATTTTTGCAGTTTCTGTCTTGAAGGGCTTCCTTACGTTATCTTTAGTTGTTTAATCTGACTTTTTTTTCAGCAAAATAAAAAATGGTGATGCCATCTTTTTGGAGCGGTGTAATGTTTAAGATATTAAAATAAAAGGTGCTGAGATTGGTGTCATTATTATTAATTATTACTGCTTTTGGAGCTATATCTAAGTGAATTTTAGGTGCATGATCCTTGTCAAGTCAAGATTGTATGAAAGATTCATCTGTCCATCATGGATTCTTCATTGTTGAATTCCAGACAAGTATATCAGGCTGTCAGATCCTTAGTTATGTTTCTTGATTAGTTTTCTTTTAGTATTCCCCAAAGGGCAAGAATCATATGTCAAATCAGTAATTTGATTGACTTCTAATGGTATGTTTATTGTTGTTAATTTCCAATTATACTTGCTGATATGAGCTGATTCTTCTGTATGAACTTCAGGGGTCTTTAACTCTAAAGGCATAGAATCTTAAGAGAAGAGAGATGGGGAGTCCATGGACAGTGTTCTGTGGTGAGTCGAATTGTTCGATCGACCATGAAACCTCCTGTGGTCCTGATTTAGCCTTCTTGACACGGCCTTCTTCTTGCACCAATCATTTCTTGGTACTTTGTTTCGATGTCTTGCTCCTGATCATGTTCTTCATCACTATTGTTTCCAAGAAACCATTGAAATCATCCCATACTACCGCCTCTCCCTGCAGTGTTTCAAGATTGAGGCTGGTTTCAGCAATTTACAATGGTTTTCTTGGATTGGTTTATTTGTGTTTTGGGGGGTGGATTTTGGAAGAGAAGTTGAGAAAAATGCAGTCGATTTTACCTCTGCATTGGTGGATGCTACTCATGTTCCATGGATTAGTATGGTTGTTTCTGGGGTTAACTGTCAGCCTCAGTGGACAGCATTTTTCAAGAGCTCCATTGAGGCTGTTGTCCATTCTTGTGATCCTTTTTGCTGGGATTACTTTCGGGTTATCCGTTTTTAGTGCCGTTTTCAGAAAGGAGATGTCTGTTAAGGTTGTCTTGGATGTGTTCTCCTTTGTGGGTTCTGGTTTATTGATCTCATGTACTTATAAAGGTTATAGAAATCAAGATGAGGAAAAAAGTGGTGTTCTTGATCCATTGCTCAGCAATGCTAATGGCAGTAGTAAAACTGACTCTATTGGAACTGTGACTTCATTTGCTAAAGCAGGATTTTTGAGTAGATTTACATTTTGGTGGTTGAATCCATTGATGAAGAAGGGGAGAGAGAGAACTCTCGAGGACGAAGATATGCCCAAGTTGCGCGATGATGATCGAGCAGAGTTGTGCTACTTGACGTTCATGGATATTTATAACAAACAGAAACGAGCTGATCCTTCCTCAAAGCCATCAATCTTGAAGACCATTCTACTGTGCCATTGGAAAGAGATCTTCGTCTCGGGTTTTTTCGCGTTCTTGAAAGTAGTCACGATCTCTGCTGGTCCTATGCTGCTTCAAGGCTTCATTAAGGTTGCAGAAGGCAAAGAAAGTTTCGAATATGAGAAGTATGTGCTGGTTGCAGCACTTTTCCTTACAAAGATCATGGAATCAGTGTCTCAAAGACAGTGGTACTTTAGATCCAGATTAATTGGTCTAAAGTTAAGGTCACTACTCACTGCAGCCATTTACCAGAAGCAGCTGAGATTATCTAATGCTGCTAAACTGATGCATTCCAGTGGTGAGATCATGAACTATGTTACTGTGGATGCTTACAGAATTGGAGAATTCCCATTCTGGTTTCATCAAATATGGACTACAACTTTCCAGCTGTGTCTTGCGATCATCATTCTCTTCGAATCTGTAGGACTCGCAACGATTGCATCGATGGCCATTATAGTTATCACCGTTCTCTGCAACATGCCTATTGCAAAGCTACAACATAGGTTCCAATCCAAACTCATGGTGGCACAGGATGAAAGGTTGAAGGCAATGACTGAAGCTCTTGTCAACATGAAAGTGTTGAAATTATACGCGTGGGAAACTCATTTCAAGCACGTGATCGAAAACTTGAGGGTCGTCGAAGATAAGTGGTTAAAGGCTGTTCAGCTGCGTAGGGCCTACAATTCCTTCCTTTTCTGGTCTTCTCCTGTGTTGGTCTCTGCAGCTACCTTCGGTGCTTGCTATATTCTCAGAGTCCCGTTGTCTGCTAGCAACGTTTTTACCTTCGTAGCAACGTTGCGCCTCGTTCAGGATCCTGTTAGAACTATTCCTGATGTTGTTGGTGTATTCATTCAAGCTAAAGTTGCATTCACTAGGATAGTGAAGTTTCTTGAGGAACCTGAGCTGAAAACTTCAAATGTTAGGGTGAAGTCTGATGATGCAGAGCATGTAGTCTCCTTTAAATCGGCTGACCTGTCATGGGATGACAATCCAGAGAAGCCGGCTCTTCGGAACATCAACTTGGAAGTCAAGAAAGGCGACAAGATTGCGATATGTGGAGAAGTTGGCTCGGGCAAGTCGACTTTCCTTTCAGCAATTCTTGGAGAGGTTCCAATAACTAAGGGATCAGTGAGTTGCTCATCTTCTCTTCAATGATTCAAAGTTTGTAACCAGCTGTTATCTTTTGCATTAACCATTACTTTTCTCTACTTTTCAGGTTCAAGTACATGGGACCATCGCCTACGTCTCCCAATCGGCATGGATTCAGACAGGTAGCATTCGAGACAACATTCTCTTTGGATCTTCCATGGACAATGAGAGGTATCAAGATACACTTGAGAGGTGTGCACTTGTAAAGGATCTTGAGTTGCTACCTTATGGTGATCTGACTGAAATAGGAGAGAGGGGAGTTAATCTTAGTGGTGGTCAAAAGCAACGGATTCAACTCGCGCGTGCTCTGTATAAGAATGCTGATATATATCTCTTGGATGATCCCTTCAGTGCTGTTGATGCTCATACTGCCACGAGCCTGTGTAATGTTAGTTCGTCACTCCCGTTTGAGCTTTTTCTTTCGTTCTATATGTTAAGTTGATTGCTCATTTGAAACTGGACAGGAATATGTCATGGGAGCCCTTTCAAGTAAAACAGTCTTACTGGTGACTCATCAAGTTGATTTTCTTCCAGCATTTGATTCAGTACTTGTAAGTTTTTATATCATGAAGTTCATATGTTTGTGATTAGAACTGTTTATCATTAACCATAATGTGTTAGCAAAGCGTATTAAGACATTGAGATTGTATGAAATGCTGACAACAATCTATGGTGCATATTCATCAGTTTAATTATATTAAAAATATTGATACTTATAGTTAATGAGGAGCCACTATTTGAACAGTTGATGTTAGATGGAGAGATTTTGCATGCTGCTCCTTATTCGGAGTTGCTGGCCTCGAGCCAAGAGTTCCGGGATCTGATTAAAGCACACAAAGAGACTGCTGGCACGGAGAGGCTTTCAGAGGTGACTGCAACTCGAAAGGTTGAACCCTCATCGATAGAGATTCGAAAGACACACACAGAGAAGAAAAGTAAAGCATCTGTGGGTGATCAGTTGATAAAAAAAGAAGAGAGGGAAGTGGGAGATACAGGATTTAAGCCTTATATGCTGTATCTAAAGCAGAACAAAGGCTTTCTGACGTTCGGTGCTGCTGCTCTATGCCACTTAACTTTCGTCATTGGTCAGATATTACAGAACTCATGGATGGCAGCAAAGGTAGACGATCCAAATACCGACACGTTGAGATTGATCCTCGTATACTTGGTGATTGGAGTTGTATCTGCGATGTTTTTGCTTACTAGAACGCTAGCCACTGTCGTTATGGGAATGCAGGCATCACGAGCATTGTTCTCACAACTACTGATCTCTTTATTCCGCGCACCGATGGCTTTTTATGACTCTACTCCATTAGGAAGGATATTGAGCAGGGTAAGTTTATAGTTTGGAAATATTTTTCTGCATTTCGTCACGAGCTGTCTTCGAGACTAATGGTCTGCGTTTATGATTGCTATTGTCACAGGTGTCTTCTGATTTGAGTATTACTGATCTTGATGTGCCTTTCAACTTGGTATTCACCGTCGGATCAACAACGAATTGTTACACTAACCTTCTAGTGTTGGCTGTTATAACATGGCAAGTTTTATTTGTTTCCATACCAATGATCATTCTGGCTATTCAATTACAGGTAATTCTCATTACTGCTATAAAATGAACTTAGTTTTTGAAGGATATAGATCCTATCCTAATGTAACTAATTATATAAATGTTCTTGATAAATTTCCACTTCTATAGAGGTACTACTTCTCATCTGCCAAAGAGTTGATGCGCATAAACGGAACGACAAAATCCTTTGTGGCGAATCATCTAGCTGAATCTGTTGCAGGAGTCACTACCATCAGAGCATTCAAAGAGGAAGACCGTTTTTTCGTAAAGAATCTTGACCTAATCGACACAAATGGGAGCCCTTTCTTCCATTATTTTTCAGCAAATGAGTGGTTGATCCAAAGGCTGGAAACACTTAGTGCTGTAGTTCTTGCCTTTGCTGGTCTCTGTATGGTTTTACTTCCACCTGGAACTTTTAGCTCTGGTGAGTTATAATTCTTGTTAATCTGAAATATCTTCGTGTAGTTCGCCTGATATGTTTGTTATCCATCGTCGTCGTTTTATTGCTTTCTTGCACAAGAATTCCCACATACACTTGTCATTGCAGGGTTTATTGGAATGGCCTTGTCCTATGGTTTGTCACTAAATATGTCCCTAGTGTTCTCCATTAACAACCAGTGCATGTTAGCAAATTATATCATCTCTGTAGAAAGACTTGATCAGTATATGCATATCTCGAGCGAGGCGCCTGAAGTGATAGAAGATAGTCGTCCCCCAGCTTCCTGGCCGAGCGAGGGCAAAGTAGAGATTCAAGATTTGCAGGTAACTTTCTCTGCATTAGTTCGAAGAAACACACACACAAACACAATATGCTAACTTTGTTGTGATTTAAACAGATTAGATATAGACCAGATGCACCACTAGTTCTACGTGGGATCACTTGCACGTTCGAAGGAGGACATAAAATTGGCATTGTTGGTCGAACAGGAAGTGGAAAAACTACTCTGATCAGCGCCTTGTTTCGTCTAGTAGAGCCAGCAGGCGGAAGGATTGTGGTGGATGGAATCGATATCTCAAGAATCGGGCTTCATGATCTGAGGTCTCGTTTCGGGATCATACCTCAAGACCCTACTCTTTTCACTGGAACTGTGAGATACAATTTGGATCCATTGAGTCAACATTCAGACAATGAAATATGGGAGGTAAGTTAAAAAAAATCTTGAATATGCTTTCATAAAGAGTTGTTTAGTCATATGATGATGTGCATATAACACTTTTTTGTTGAAATCTGTAGGTTCTTGGAAAGTGTCAGCTCAAAGAGGCTGTTCAAGAGAAGGAAGAGGGATTAGACTCACCTGGTAAGCTTCAAAAGATGATCAAATGTCTGAATATGCATTCAGATCAGTGAAACTAAAATATGTGTTTACAGTTGTGGAAGATGGATCAAACTGGAGCATGGGGCAGCGGCAGTTATTCTGTTTGGGACGAGCGTTGCTGAGACGAAGTAAAGTTCTGGTACTAGACGAAGCGACCGCATCAATTGACAATGCAACGGACATGATCTTACAGAAGACAATACGAACAGAGTTCGAAGACTGCACTGTCATCACAGTTGCCCATAGGATACCAACAGTGATGGACTCCACAATGGTTCTAGCCATTAGTGATGGTCAGTCTTTCATATTCATCCTTCGTCTCGTAGACAATGCATATGAAACGAAACACGAGATTAACTTGACAAGTTGTGCAGGGAAACTGGTGGAATTCGATGAACCGACGAAGCTGATGAAAAGAGAGGATTCTTTGTTTGGGAAGCTTGTGCAAGAATACTGGTCCCATGATAATCAATCTGCAGAGTTAGATTAACTCAAATCAATCAGCCATCATCTCTTCAAGGATGAGATCATGCAATGTAGATGGCCTAACCTAGTTTATAGAGACAGAAGAGCTGCTTTAGATAGCAGCAAAGTAGCTGTGCTGTGTTAAGTGAAAATGCATAACGGGTCGGGCCGGGTCGGTCCGGACTCGTGCATCTATAACGATCCGATTGCATGTGTGTGGCTCAATCTTTTTTGTGATGAAGAAGTTCTTCATCATATTCATTATGCTATGTAATATTTTTATTGTTAATATTGAATATGGACAGGTTTATCACTTGGTTTGGAACGCAAATAAAAATAATCACCCCACCAAACACACTAAGTGTAATAAAAATACATTTCTAGTTATTATATGCAGAAAAAATAAATATAAATATAAATAAAATGATGGAAAATGACAGCTGTGGGATTTGAACCCACGCCCTTTCGGACCAGAGCCTAAATCTGGCGCCTTAGACCACTCGGCCAAACTGTCTTTTTTAGTTAAAAAAATATTAGTATTTAACATTAGTTTATAAGATAGTACATCTCAAACTATTTTGCAAGTCATACTTACTTAATTGAGGTTGATTATATAAGATACATTGGCTTATTTTAGGATGCATTGTACACTCACTAGTATTAAAGTTAGTAGTTAAGAGCACAGAAATTAAATAGTTAGTAAATTTATTTTTAATTATTTTATTTTATTAAATGATGAAAGTTAAATGAAAATCTAATTTAATTGTTTAAAAAATTCAGATGCACCACACTATTGTATTCTTAATTTATATATATTTCAAATTTGAAATTATAATTAAATCTTCTATATATATAGATATATAAGGTTTTTCAATTAAATAAAATTTATTTAACTTATACAAATTATTAAGTTTTTCTAAATTCTTTTTCTATTCAAGCTCGAATTTTTATAATCCTAGTATTAATATATTTTATATGGGCCTAATTTCGTTAAGACAAAATTTTACCTGGATAGTATCGAATTACAGATTACTTAAGGCGTATAATTATGATTTTCAAGTTTTTTACTTTTATAACAATTGAAGTATCTACTGTTAAACAGAGAAACGGATTGTAGACGGTAAATATATGAGTATAAAATTATGTTTATGGGGGCAATAAATATGTTTGTTATTAGTTAAAATATATTTATAGTGAATTAATTTATAATAGTTAAACTCATAATTTAATGTATCATTTATTATCTTTTAATAAAATATATTTTAATATAAATATATTTTATTTATATAATAATCTTACTTTACTATGTATCATATAAAAATTGTTTCATAAAAGAGTTTGCATTATCAATTTATGTTTTTATATTTACTCGATAATTGTTTAAAAAAGAAGGAAAAAAAAAAAACTATCGTGATCAAAGAAATCGTTATAAGTGAGTTTGTCTCATCAATTTGTGTTTTTATATGTACTCGATAAATGTTGGAAAAAAAAAACTATCGTGATCAAACAATTTATAAGGATGTAATACTATGCCAATTTTACACTCACATAAATCCAATTAAATGAGATAACTTAATAGATTAAAGTGACCATAATTCCGTTAAATTATTTTACAAATAATCAATGAAAATTTATAACGTTTCCAATTAAATGAGATAACTTAATAGATTAAAGTGACAATAATTCCATTAAATTATTTTACGAATAATCAATGAAAATTTATAACGTTTCAAAAACATTTCAAGGAGTCGTATGTACTTTTGAAGATAATTGATTTTTTTTTTAAGAATACACTATGTATAATTTAAGGTTAGTGATATGTATCTAAATCCTTATTTGAATGTTTATTTTAATTAAAAAAAATTATACAATTTATTAAATCCTTATCTAAGTGTCTATTTTAAATATTTTTTTTTACACAATTTATTAACTTTATTAATAAGAATATTAATATAGATTATTTTATATTTACATTATGTATGTATGCATTGTATGAACATATATATTATATTGAGATGAATTAATCAATTTTGATAATAATAGTTTAAAAGAAACAAATTTTGAAATATAATATTAATTTGAGAGAGTGGTACACTAGTATAAAGTAAATAAATTTTGGAATATAATATAAAGTCTTGCAAGGGATGTCAACGGGCGTACCGTTTAGCATTCCCAGATGCAGGGCACTATGTTAAGTTAGGTAGTTTATAGTGGATAGATTTGTGTAAAATTAATTAAAAATAAGGTTAATTTTTTGTTTTGTTTTCTAAGTAACAATCATTTTATTACGAGATAAACCATGAATTTTATTTTTTCATTAAATTTGATATCTTTAATTTAGTTATTACTTCTAATAAAAATACTTATTAATTTTTTCATATTGCATCGACGGATATCATTTATTAAGAGAAATTGGCTTTTATTTAATTCAACTTATTTATCCCTTATTTATAATACTTATTAATTTTTTCATATTGCATCACTTTAACGGAGGCAGATATCATTTATTTCCTTAATCCCTTATTTATAGATGTCAAAAAAAGCTATAAACTTCTTAGAACATTCAACTTTCCTCATTAATTTACTACTCTTTATTTCTTTTCTTAATATAAGTAAGTATTCTAAAGAATTAAATTTTCATTAAATCTTACTTACTAGAAGTAGAATATTCTACCAAAATAAATTAATTTGTTTCTTTATGACTTATTTGAGAATTCTTTTTTCCAATACATTTCAATCTCAATTTATAATTTATGTAATTTAGATGCATCAAAATTCATCCAACATTTCCCCCACGGAATGGAGCATTACTTAATCTATCTATCTATATTAACATGAATTTAAGGGATATTTTTTAAGGATCGGTCAATGGTTAAGATACACTTGTTATATAAGTAAATTAATTAATAATTAAAATATGTTTGTAATGAATTATATTATTATAACACTCCCTCCGTGCCACGTATTTTTACCCACTTTCCATTTTGGGTTGTCACACGTATTTTTACGCATTCTACTAATGGTAATAATATATAATATTTTATTACATACTTTTTACAATCCCAACAACTTTAATTACTTTTTTACACTTTATTCATCATTCCCAACAACTTTATTTACTTTTTTTTTAAAATTATTAATTTATCCCTACTTTTTCTAACATTATATTATATTAAAAAAATAACACGTGTTAATCTATTTGTCCGTATAAATTAGTGAAAATACCCAGGACGGAGGGAGTATTACTTTTAAACATAATTTAATTCATTATCTATGATACTTTAATTCCGAAAAAATATTTTATCCATCCAATAATCATACTTTAACAACAACGTACTCGTCTCACATTATTACAGTTTCACGAGATTTTGTTTAAATTTAATTAATCAACAATAAATAAAATTTTGTCTGAAAATATTAAAAAATAAAAATCATAAAAACAACCCTAAAAACAAGGAAGGGTAAAAATGATTCTACACAATTAATCCTAATGGGCGTATTCATCCGCAATGTCATTACAAGGAACCCTAAATTAAAACCCGCAAATTCATTTAGAGGAACCCTAAATTAAAACCCTACTTCAGTCTACATCGGAACGTCTACGAATTGGTGAGTTCGTCATAGTTTCGTTAAGTCGGCACTACATCTCCGCTCCGTTTCAATTTGCGGTATTTGTTTACAGAGATTTCTCATTTGGAACTTCAATCAGATAAAAATGGTGGGAATGCCGATGATGCAGTCGCTGCTGAAAGAGGGGCACCGCCATCTGTCGGGGCTGGACGAAGCGGTTCTGAAGAATATCGACGCCTGCTCACAACTCTCTTCCATTACTCGCACATCCCTCGGCCCCAATGGTTTTGCTTACTTCCACCATCTCCATCTCTACCTGCTTTCTTCCAACATATCGTTAATTTTTGCTTTTGTTTCACTTCAGCGTGTGAGGTGATACTGCTCTTCAGCATTGATATTTTCCGATGATCCTTTGCACCTTTCAAAACCATTATTAGATTGACTAGAGAAAGAAAATTGCTAGATGTTCATGAGACTTTTTTTTTTCCTGGAACATCGATGTTACTTTGCATGATATTCATTTCTATTTAGTGTAAATTGTAATAGAAGTTCTTCACATTTTATTTTTTGACTTCGATTTCCATATTCTTCTCTTGCTTTTTGTCAAGGTATGAATAAGATGGTTATCAATCATTTGGATAAGGTCTTTGTAACCAATGATGCTGCAACAATAGTAAATGAGCTGGAGGTTCAGCATCCTGCTGCCAAAATTTTGGTTTTGGCTGGGAAATCACAGCAAGAGGAAATAGGAGATGGAACTAATTTAACTGTTTCTTTTGCTGGGGAACTTCTTCAAAATGCTGAAGAACTCATTAGGATGGGATTGCACCCTTCTGAGATCATTGTTGGATACACAAAAGCTATCAATAAGGTTTGATATTACTAATTTATTAGTGCTGATCAAGATCTGTAATTTCAACTTTTTTTTCTTTCTAAACTTAGTAATGTTGTTCCAGACTGTTGAAGTGCTGGAGGAATTGGTTGAAAAAGGTTCTGAAAGTATGGATGTGAGAAGCAAAAATGAAGTAATTTCTCGAATGAGATCTGCGATAGCCAGCAAACAATTTGGGCAAGAGGATAATTTATGCCCTCTCATTGCTGAGGTAAATCTCGCCATTTTCTGTCAATTATACTTCAGCCTAACCTTTGAAGTTTGGTATTGCTTAATGGCATAAGCTTTTCACTGGAGGTATCTTTTGATATTTTTATTTGGTAATCTTTCCTTTGAAGGCTTGCATACAAGTTTGTCCCAAGAATCCAATGAACTTCAATGTGGATAATGTGCGGGTTGCAAAGCTATTGGGTGGAGGATTGCAGGATTCTGTAGTAGTTAGGGGTATGGTTTTGAAGAGTGATGCTGCTGGGACTATAAAGAGAATGGAGAAGGCCAAGGTACGTATTAAAATCAATTGTACTGGGTGCTACATGTATTTCATTGTCACCATTACTAGTTTTGTTGGCTTGGTTATTTAAAAGATTTAGCAGCTAAATACTTAATTATCAGTTAACTTTCTTGTGGAAACCTGAAGCTCCTTATTTATGCATAAATCATGTGGAAAAATCTAAAATAACTATAACAAAATTGAATTAGTGAAAATGATGTCTTCTTTGAATAGCCTGCCATCATATGGGTTTAGTTGTTGTTTCGACATTTTGATTAGCCTGCCTTCAGTGCCTTGTAATGTCATAATTATGTGTTTTATTATTCGTGGGACTCAATCATGAATTGACTTTTACTGAATTTTTAGATGCTTTTATGGCATGTGCTCGTTATGAATGATCCATTACAATTCCATGTCAGGTTGCTGTTTTTGTCGGAGGTGTTGACACAACTGCAACTGAAACAAAAGGAACCGTTCTTATTCATAGTTCTGAGCAGGTATATGTCAAGTATCTCCCTCTATCTTTTTTAAGGGCTTTACTATGTATGGTGTCTTTTGTGGTTTCATAAGTATTTAATAATTGTTCATTATGTGAATCATATGACATTTGGAAACAATTTGAATTATTTGTTCAAGCTTCTTTTTAGTTTACTTTAGATAGGTTTTAGGAGTGGTTAGTTACATCCCCACTTCTTTCTGAAACCCTATCAAATTTCTTCACATGCTTAAACTTGAATAAGTCCTTTTTAATTCTTTATCTCCTGGTTGACCTTTTCTTTCTGCAGTAAAAAAAATCCATATCTTATTGAACACAGATAATGTTACCATGCTCATGTAAATTGATTTATATGTATCACATAACTTTTAATGTTGCAGCTTGAAAATTATGCAAAGACTGAAGAAGCTAAGGTTGAGGAGCTAATCAAAGCAGTTGCAGATTCAGGTGCAAAGGTCATTGTTAGTGGAGCAGCTGTTGGTGAAATGGCATTGCATTTTTGTGACCGCTACAAGTAAAATTTTAATTTGTAGTAATCAATTATTCCAAAATGGTGATTGCATTGGAGAATAGTTGTTTAAGTAATTCACATGTTATTGCTCTTTGGTTTATTGATGTTTCGTCTCTCCTCTGCCTATGCATGGCATACTTGTACAGTTATCCCTTTATCTTGTATTAATGCGTGTCTAGGGTTTATTTAGTAATTTGTATCTTTTGTTTTTAAATGGATAGAAAACTAGGGATTATGATTCTGATCTCTATTGTTGCATCTTCATCTTTTACATAAAAGATGGTTGATATCCTTCATCCCCTCTTTTTTTTTTTTCTTTCTTTCAATTTTCTTGCCTTTTGGCTTGTGTTTTTTTTATTAGTCTTCGATATGTCTGGTCAAATTTTTTTTTTCCATATTAATTTGAAAAGTAGACTGGGTTTAGGACATTATATAAGGTATTGCCATTGATAGATAGCTCAATTTTCCATCATTTACTTATGTAGCTGGTTTTTTGGTTTTGCGTCATGTCCTACACATTATGTGTACGAGAATGCTATCAAGTTGATTGTGTTGGCTCATTTTTTTCAAATATGTTTTTCTATTCAATTTCCTTTCATCAATTCAGTATTTTGTAAAATATTAGTAGTATTTTTTTCTTTGGGGCAGGTAACTGAATATTTAATACATGGTTTTGTAGGCTCATGGTGTTAAAAATCAGCTCCAAATTTGAGCTACGTCGATTTTGTCGCACCACTGGTGCTGTTGGACTTGTAAGTCTCACCGACTGAATTAGAACTATGTGCATGTTTTTTTTTGTCCCCTAACTATCTGCATTTTTGTGAGAGCAGTTAAAGCTTGGTCAGCCTGATCCAGATGATCTTGGATATGTTGATTCTGTTTCAGTAGAGGAAATAGGCGGGTCAAGAGTATGATGACAAGCATGCTTTATACTTTTTTTTTTTTTTCATTCACAATTAAGTTTTACATATGCCTAGTGATGATACTGGACTTTTATTCTAATAGGTCACAATTGTAAAGAATGAACAAGGTGGAAATTCTGTTTCTACCGTTGTGCTTCGCGGAAGCACTGATAGCATATTGGATGATCTTGAAAGAGCAGTTGATGATGGAGTGAATGTATTTAAGGTACTTTTTGTTTCTCATGAAATGAGATGCGAGGTTTCCACATATCAATTGTGTTTCCTATATGTAGTTTTTAAATTCTCACTGCAATTCATGTGCTACTTTACACCAGGCTATGTGCAGGGATAGTCGGATAGTACCTGGAGCAGCAGCTACTGAAATTGAATTAGCTAAAAGACTCAAGGAATTTTCTTTCAAAGAGACCGGGTATTTTCCCCCAAATATTAACTCCTACTTTTTGAAAGATTCAAATTATAGAATATTCAACAGGAAAATTTTAAATTACCACTTAAATGTTATGTTATATGGTTACAAACTTAGTGCATCGTTAGTGTTGTAGATTTTGTCTTAACTAACGAAATTTCTGGCTAAAAAATTCATAGAAACAATATTTGATGTCTTCACCAAGTTTTATTATTTTAATCAGAAGTTAAATGTATTTTATGTTAAGTTAGAAAGGCAATGGTTGATTTTCTCTAAAACTTTTGATAATTGCAACTGAAGATGTGTTGTAATTTTTTTTTTATGATTCAGTAATTTCCATTGCGAGTGTTTAACTGATATATCTCTTTTTAATGCAAATTTGTTGTTTTCCAGATTGGATCAATATGCAATTTCAAAATTCGCCGAAAGTTTTGAAATGATACCAAAGACTTTGGCTGAAAACGCGGGGCTTAATGCAATTGAGATTATATCCTCTTTATATGCTCAACATGCATCTGATAACTTCAAAGTGGGTATTGATTTGGAGGGAGGCATCTGCAAGGATGTCTCAACAATGAATATATGGGATCTGTATATCACCAAGTAAGTTGATTCTGTAAGATACTATGTTCTAAAGCTTTGTGCTTGGTGCAAACTCCTTGTCCAACCTGTAAGAACTGGCCCAGGCGAGCCCATGTTTATTACATAGTTGCTGCTATATGTATTTGGTTTATGATTGATTTACAACATCTGCTTTCCTGTGCAGATTATTTGCCCTAAAATATGCTACAGATGCAGCCTGTACTGTCCTGCGAGTGGATCAGGTAATATAGCTGTAACATGTCACTACAAACACGATGACGGTAATCAGATGTTACGTTGATGGCATGATGTTATACAATTTCGCGTTAACATAGAAGTTGAAGATTGTTTTCATCACACTAGCTGGTTGGTGTGGTTTACTTTATTGCTAAATGAGTTTTATGTGCTTTCTTGCAGATCATAATGGCAAAACCAGCCGGTGGTCCAAGGAGGGGGGATCCACCTGCAGGGATGGACGAGGATTAAATCGGTGGTGGCAACACAGATGTACATACCTGTGAGATGCTTAATTGATTAAGTGCCCTCCTCCGATGGATTATTTTTTTTAAGTTTAATTTCTCGTGCTCCAAATAGCCTGCATCGTTTACTGCATGATGTTGCTGCAGCTATTAGCCCTTCCTGCTTGAATATTGGATTACTCATATTGCAGTATTTTCATCGCAATTGAGACTGTAGGCTGTTTTTCACTTGTATCCAAATTTTATTCGATGGCTCTTTCAAAGAATTTGTTTTGTTTGTTTAACTTTAGCGTATGATGAACACGTTCTCTGTCTTTCAATGTAATCAAACATCCCAGTTAGTCAGTTTTGACATTATTAGGTCTGATTTACTTATTTCTATTGATTCTCTCCTTATTCATTTGAAATAGAAACTGTTGGAACTAGATTAACCAATGAAGAAAGAATACTCATTATTTATCACCTCACTGGAGTAAAAAATGGTTCATTGACTTCTCACAGAAGATCGAATATACAGAAAGACCCAATTTCAAAAAGTTAAGCAATAGAATCATCTATGCAAATATTCTCCTTCAATAATATAATAGTACACTCGTAGATATCTACCAGAAAAATGACAGTCTAAATATATTGTCATTCAAGACAACTGACAAACAGTGTGGAGCTCACCTAGGGCCATTTGATAAACAATTTTCCAAATTAGCGACGAATGGATTATCGGCTTCATGGTCCTCCAAGTATTGCATTTTCGATGTCTTCTCTACTTAATGCATAACTAAATCTCCTTTCAATGTCTTTATCAAGATTGCCAGGTCCATTCTTCAGATACCTGCACTTGTTAGGAAAATTGACTACCGTCAAGAAAGAAACGAGTGGAAATTAATCAGTTAATGGAAACAGTCTGGAGTAACAGTCATTTCTGGCATACAAATTGAATCAACTACTATTTCCTTTTCATGACTCCTGAAGTTCGTTACTTAGGATCTTAGAATTTCCAAATTAGCAAATCAGTCAACTGCTGAGGAAATTTGAGCACTTGAGACCACTAATCCAGAAAATATGAATATGAGAACACTTAGCAAATGAATAGAAAATGTGCACTTGAGACTTGACTTGTAGCAGATGACAAATTATTTGCACTCCATAGTTAAGCACGAGTTGGCTGTCTCAAACATGATATTCATGTCCTATTCACAGATCACCGAAAGGTTATCATCCACTAAATTTTCCATTACAATTGGGTTTTTAGAGGATAATAGCCAATCTAAGAACCAACATATTGACAAAAGCCCAGAAAAAGCCATAGCCAACAAATTATATGCAAAGAATTTGGACTTCTAGAGAGTAAACATCAAATTATATCCCTTCAATTAGATAAAAAACACAAATGCGTAGATGTAGTAAGTAGGCTGTCACCTGGTCAAACAGAATATTTAATAACATGACATTAAAATCATAACTGACAAAGGTTGTGGTATTTCAACAATTTCACAAAGACAAGGAACCATTGGACATTCCAAAATAGTTAAACTCCCTAACAAATGGAGCTGCATATGCAAATGAATAGAAACCTTCTGAAGAGGGCTCAATGTATGCCTCCTCATGCTGATCTACTAAAGATTTTAGAGTCCAAGCAATTTCCAAAAGTACACACTCTTGAAGTGGTGTGGTGGGCAACTTTTATTACCTATTCTGTTGCAGTTGGTAGCATTAATTAAAAGGGATTAGGAAGAATTATTATCCTAATAAATACAGACGGTGCTATACCTTGAATTTCAAAGTAATGGTTAAAAAAGAATAGGAACCCTCCCCTTTTTAATGGTTTTGGAACCCAATTGTGACTTCATTAGAGTTTGAGTTATGCTCAATAATCTACTTCGTTCTCTAACCATGCTATGTATGCACACAATTGCTTCACTTCACTTGAATTTCTCATTTCAATTAGAATACAAGCATATTATCGAACTACTGAAACCAAAGATTATCTTGAACAAGAAAAGCTAAACAAAAATTGGTCATGTTATATCAGCTTCATCGCCCATCATACATATGAATTAAACAACACATGACAATCTGAATCACGCACAAAATCCAGAATAACACGATGTAAAAAACTGAACAAACTAAATCTTTAGAAGCACAAACCTTATGTACAAATCAGTGACATCAAGCGAAAGTTGAGCATGCCAATCAAGTTTCTCCACAAACCAAACAGCTCTATCATCTCTGCTCTGATGAAACCCTAGACTTCGTAGCCATGCTTCGACGCAAGGCAAACTGTGAGAATACAAGGCCTTCTTTTTATCAGGTAATTTCTGCATCCATTCATCCGCTGCTTCTGAAACATCCGCTTCTTCTTCAGATGACTTGGCGCGGAAAAGGGCCTTTCTAGAACTGGAAAATGAGGAGTAAGAATTGGGGCAATGCGGAAATTTTCTGAAAATTGAAGGGCTTGTGGGGTGAAATAGTCTTGGAATAAAAAGTAGAGGCGGTGGAAAAATCGAAATCTTTAAAGTAGAAACAAAGGGCATTGTACTAATTTATTGATTTCCCCTAATTATTCTCCACTTTATTTCTTGAATCTAATTAGGGATGATGAATTTTAGGTGCAGAGAAAACCAGTTTGCTCAGAGTTCAGAATCCATGCAGGGAAAAAATGGAGAAGATGAAGATAGGGTTCAATACGGCGTCGTAATGGTTTACTGCCTCAAGCAGTATTTTTTTCGATAAAAAGAAAAAAAAATCGCTTTTCGCGATATTATTGTGAAATGTCAGATTTACCCCTCAAAAACCATTTGAAAATTTAGCCCGCCCATTTGTTATTTCTCCCGCTCTGGCGCATTTTAGCATTTCTCCTCGATCTGTTTTTTCTCATTCGACAGCCGGCTGCTCACTTTAGTCCGTCAATGCCGGAATAGCACGCATCCTGCGCATATTAGCCTTGCCACCAATGGAGACGCCGGTGAATCTGCAACCGCTGAACTTCTCCAGAACTCAACGATTGGTTCTCCTCGTTGACCTCGACCCACTTCTCTCCCCCCAAAACCCATCCTCCTACCTTGCCGCCGTCATATCAGCTGCAGATCGCCTCCTCCGGTTCCCTCCGCTCTCCGCCACACTCTCCGCCTTCAAACTTTTCTTCTCCTCCTTCTCTCCCCTCCGCACCGCCGCAGCTCTCCCTCACCACCTGTACCGCTCCCTCTCCTTCAGTCTTCCAACACAGACTCTAGATTCCCTCTCCACCACCTTGAAATCCGCCTCTACCCTCATTGATCTGGCAAATTCAGCACGCTGCGCGCGTGCATCGTTCGCTGCCAGCTCGTTGCTTCAGTTGATTCACGACTATGCGTGGGAGACTGAGAAGGACAACCTATTAGGTGAGAATAACCTTAATGATGATGGTGCTTTTGTGGAAATTCCCTCTAATTTGGTTATTTTGCTTTCCCCAATTTATCAATCGGTTAATTGTTCGGTTAATTATTTGGAGTCGTGTGAATTTACTAAGGTATTTCGTCCTGTAAGTGAGGCTTTTGCTGCCAGGGATATTCATTTGTGCTGGGTTGATGTTAAGAATTATGAATTGGAGATTGCAGAGGTTGATGAGAATGAAAAGGAATGTGGGGATAAATTAGTAATTATGAGAGATGGCATTAGGGAAATGGGATGGGGTTTTTGTTCCAGTGATTTGATTATATTGGGCTCAGCTTTGTTGCCTTCAGGATTAATCTATCCTAGAATTGGTGTATCATTTGACTTTGTTGATTTTGGTAGGAAAAGATATATAGGAGAATTAAATCTTGAAGTATTAGGTTTGAATGGAATTCCTTTAGAATGTAAGTGCTGCGATCTTGAGTTTGTGAACCTGAAGAGTTTGTCTAGCAATCTTGAAACTGTGGATATCTTTGATGGAATGGGCTCTAGAGATTCACATGTTTCGTGTAGTCAAGATGCACTTCAGCTTCGTATAGGTGACAGAAAATTGAAGCTACGTGTTAAGAGTGTTCATAGGCATGATGAATGTGGGAAGACTGGTGGCTCGTCTATTGTTTTAGTACGCGAGCTCTTTCAGGACTCGAAGAAAAACAAAAAGAAGATTGGTGATGAATTTTTTGCAGACATGGTTCTTGAAATGCTGCATGAAGAAATGGGTGGACTCAGTTATAGAAATGAAATACCCACTTGGCAAATGTTCTTGAGTTTTCTTCATATGAAAGGTTACTGGGCCTCAGTCTCCCTCTTGAGTAGCAGAGGAGATACAATCATGGGTAGTTTGCAGCCTTTTACAGCTCATCTTGGAATCCTCTGCATCTCTGATGCTGGTCATGTTTCGGTTAAAGATAAAAGTGTATTTAATGGTGATAAGATGAATGGCTCGAACATGTGGTCTGGTTCCCAAACCAATACCTCAACATCTGGTCATTGTGAACAGTGTAGAAATGGGAGAAGGAAAAGGGGGCAAAAGAATCTGTATCAGGAGATGACTATGAGTTCTTTTCGTAAAGAAGCATTTGGAGGATATGATTGTGACTTGTTTGAACTTTATGCCTCTAGATACCTCCAAAAATCTAAGAAGCTGAAGTTCTTGAAATGCTGGATGAAGCAAATTAGCAGAGTTGATCAATGTTTGTTACCACCCAGGCCTGGATCTAAAACCGTGGACAACTCGTCTGATTGTAATGCATTGTCATCCGAACCAACCCCAGTAGAAGAGGGAGTTATGGTGGATTCTCTACCAGAGAATTCAGAAACCTTTTTGAACAATCTCTCAAAGAGCGTCGACCATGGTTTGGAATCGGGGATGGACTTGCAGAAACTGGCGGAGCGAGTTGTCAAATCATCTGTTCATTGGCTGCGTCACAAGTATGAGAAAGGAAATAATTCTGAAGGTCAAGAATCAATCAAAACTTCAGATGATTCTAGTAGTGAAGCTTTTTGTGAAGAATTAGTAGAACTACTACTTAGATCACCTAAGAACATGAAGAAGATTCATCAGGATCCTAGTCCATCTTCATCACCAGAACATATAGTTCGAGAGTATGCTCTCTTTGCGTTTATATTTCCCTCAGTAAAATTTGATTCCTTTTCAATGCACTTGACTAATTGATCCTGTGTTCTCTTAATTTGCACAAGATATGAACTACAGATTTTACTTCGAATGGAGATTCTGCGATCAGATGTTTCAGCAATGATGGAAGAATCCAGAAAGCAGAAGCTGCTGAAGCAGATATATTCCCTGTTAGAGATCATTCAGTACCTTGTGGCAGGAGGAATTCACGGGCATATTAGCCTATATGATTACGTCGAACGAACAATCAGAACCAGGTGAACGAACACTCTAAATTAGAGTTTTTTACTGTCTCAAAATCATAAACTTATAAGCATGATGGTTTCTTGGCCAGATATGGCGACGAACTTGAGGATGTTGTGAAAAAGATTTACAGTGAAATGGATTTACTGCCATTTGGGGAGGAGGATGAAGCTCCATGCCTCATGTTCAACAGTGAGGATAGCAATCAATCATGGAGGGATATTCACGATAGAAACGAGAAGGCTGAAGCCAGCAGCATCAACCTATCCGTCTCCACTGAAGGAGATTCCTCGCAGCCTCCTGCAGCTTGCAACATCCCAGAAGAGAGAGGAGGCTGGGACGACTACACCCAAAGCCTGAATGAAGCTCGGGAGAGAAGAGAGAGAGCTAGGAAATCCGCGTCTTTCATTAGCAAAGCCCTGGATTTGCAGAGAGTGTGGGCACCAAAGCAACCACCCAAGGGTAAGAACAAGTGTAAGTTTGATCATCCTACGAACAAATCAAAAAGAAAGAAAAGGGAAACGCCCTACAGCGTAGTGATGGAGACTCCAATGTCAAGAAATAAACTTGATAGAGGGTATAATGATCATGGGAACTCTGTCTCCAAGGCATTGTTTCAAGACACTGATGATTATTCAAACTAATGATTCTGATTTAGAGTTAAAGTTAGCATTTGTTTTCCAAAACTTTGAATGTAAATTTCTTTTTTACCTTATATGATTACAGTGTTTAATAACATGTATAAAGATATTTTACAGGTATAAATCAGTTCAGTTTTATTAACTTCTACCCTTTTTAGTTTAATGCTTGCATAGTAATGACTTCGGGTTTAGATTTCTTTGAAATCATTATTTAACGAAATGTTGCTTATTCTTTTTAACAGGGTCAAATATTTTACACATGTCACCATGTGAATGAGATCAGTTATATTAAATCTTCCATTCTCAACTTAGTGCAGCTTAGTGATGATTTATGTAATAATTTATATTAAAAATGGATATACATTGCCTCATTATGGTTGTCTCGTTGACTTCAGCAGGCCCATATTATAACCATTTCAACTCAAAATATTGTCAAATCTCAACCATGGGTTAGAGTTTACCTTTTCATTTTGTCTTATAAGCATTATCTCGGGGAGAAGTCAAATTTTTTAATTGGTTAAAAAAAATATATACAAATCATAAACAAAAATGGAGCGATCCATAAATATCATCTCACGAAAAACTTTATCTAACGGAATAATACTCAATAACTACTTTCTAAAAAATATACTCAACCTTCCATAAAATAAAAGATAAATGTGTCAATTTTTATGAGGTTGAATAAATATTTACTTTTGTATTTAGCATTTATTCATACTTAAAAATGAACTTCACGATACATATATAAATATATATACTCCCTTCATCATTTTCCTTCACATTTCTTATTTTCGTTTGTTAAAAAATTTATTTATGCACTTATAATATTATATTATCAATTTTATATAATATTAACACATTCACACTACCACATTATTACAAAATTATCATCTACTTTCATGCTCAACTCAATTTCATACAATTTTCTAATTAAATTAAATAAACTATCCTCTATATATACTTTAAAAAACAACTTTATTAAATGGGAGATGTGATTATTAAATTAGGTGAGTTCCATTTAGTTTGCAAATAGCAAGGCCATAAAAATAAGACCCATTCTAAACTGCATAATGTGGTAGGATGTTGGACTTTCTGTTATAATTGACGTTACATTTCTTGTTATACGTATTAGATGAGTGATACGTGTATGATACGTGTATGAGAAAGAAAATCACAATAATTGTCCATAGAATTTAAGCTTTCTTTTAAATATATATTTTAGTATATCATACCTATCAATTATTTAACAATGCACAATATAAATGTAATATCAAAATATAATAGGAAAATGGTTAAATATTAGATCTGCCATGTTATCATCCTTAATTAAATTAAATAACTTTTTTTCAAAAAATAAAATAAAATAACTTTGACTATTAAGTAAAAGAATTCTTTTTTAAAATAAATAAACACACACTAATAATTCAAATATCTCGTCTGATTATAACTATAAATAACAGAAGTGATTCCATGAATGTCATCACTAACTAAAATGGAAATCGTACCTCCACTACTGCTCCTCCTCTGTACCCTCCTCCACACCTCCGCCGCCGGACGCCGCGGCGGCATCGCCGTCTACTGGGGCCAGAACGGCAACGAGGGAACCCTCGCCGAAACCTGCGCCACCGGCAGATTCTCCTACGTCAACATCGCCTTCCTCAACAAATTCGGCGGCGGCCAAACCCCCGAGCTCAACCTCGCCGGACACTGTAATCCCGCCACCAACTCCTGCCGCGTCGTCTCTGACGGAATCCGCGCCTGCCAGCGCCGCGGCATCAAGGTCATGCTCTCAATCGGCGGCGGCATCGGAAACTACTCTCTCTCCTCCAGAGAGGACGCCATAGGATTCTCCATCTACTTATGGAACAATTTCCTCGGCGGCGGCGGCGGATCTGCAATCCGCCCCCTCGGCGACGCCGTTTTGGACGGAATAGATCTGGATATCGAGCTCGGATCTCCCCTGTTCTACGACGTTCTCGTGACGCATTTGAAATTGCTGAGCAGGAGGCGGAGAAGAGTGTACGTCACCGGAGCGCCGCAGTGCCCGTTCCCCGATCGGTTGTTGGGGGCGGCGCTTAATACGACGGCGTTCGATTACGTGTGGGTGCAGTTCTACAATAATCCGCCATGCCAGTACACTCCGGGGAACATTGAGAATTTGAAGAATTCGTGGGAGGTGTGGACGAATTCTGTTTACGCTGGGAAGATATTTTTAGGGCTTCCCGCGGCGCCGCAGGCTGCCGGAAGCGGTTTTATTCCAGCGGATGTGGTGACGAGGGAGATTCTTCCGGTGATTAGGAGATCGAGGAAGTATGGTGGAGTGATGCTGTGGTCGAAGTTTTGGGATGATCAAAGTGGTTATAGTACCGCCATTATTAGAAGTGTGTGATTTTTTGGAAATTTCTTACGTTGTTACACGAAATAAAAATAAATTTACTAATAAACTTAATTAAATGTTTGGATTCTTTTTTATGTTCTACTCAAATACTACTCTATAGAGTGATACTTGCATGTAGATATGCACCCCTACAATTCCAGGTAACTAGGAACCAGGATTGAACCGATTCTAAGATAATTTTGATCCGATTTTAGAACCATTGGCATGATACGGGAGTAGAATATGTGATCCCCAGGATTGAACCGGTTCTAAGATAATTTTGATCCGATTTTAGAACCACTGGCATGATACGGGAGTGGAATATGTGATCCCAATTCGATACCGTTTCACCACGCAAGACTCTTTTAACATTGTCTTAATTAATTATAATTTTTTTTATTATAAATGAATTGATATCATGTACATACTAGAGATTTTGCCATTACAATTTATTTATAAAATAATTTATTATAGAACTATTATTTTTTAATCAAGTACTATTATTTTTGTTTCAATTATTATTACTTCATTCTCACCCAGGTAGAGTATAATATACTCCGGCGTCCATTTGATATATGCCTTTTCTGGATTAAAAGATATTATTATTACATATATAGTGCGTATATAGTTATAAATACTCCCTCCATCCCTCACTAAGAGGAATATTTGTTTTTTGATATGTAGATTAAAGAGTATTATTATTTAATGTGTAGTGGGTAGTTGTATTAGTAGGAATATGGGTCCCAACATTTAATTGTATTAGAGGGGGTGTGTGGGTCCCATGTGTATAAAAAATGAAATGCGACTCTTTTGATGAGACGACCAAAATGGAAAAATAACCCTCTTAGGCTGGGACGGAGGAAGTATATATTTTTACATTTATCTTTTTATTTGTAATTTAATTTTACCTGAAACACATAATATTTATTTTTAAGGGTTTCTCGATCAGACCATCTTATTCTCCCGGCCCCAACAAATATATCTACTTCTTTTTATTATTTTTTTATTTTCTTTTTTCTTTTTTCATTCAAGAGTATCCGTTTCTATTTTTTAAAAAATAAAATCTCACCCTTGCACACTAATATTCCAAAAATAATAATAAAAAAATACAAATTATGTTATCATTTTATTTTAAAACAACTTAACAAGGATAATATGAATTAAAAAAAATTATTATAACAAGTAACAACCACAACATTTAATCTAATGTGTAATGCTTTCTTCATTTCGAATGAATTCGAGTAATTAAGCTAATTCAAACTCTTCAAGATTAATTGAAAAGAAAGGTATATACTCCTTCCCACCATCCCTTCCCTTTAGTAGATAACATCCATACAAAATATTTAAGAATAACATGGAGTATTTATTTAAACTCACACATTAAAATATATATTATATTTTATTAAAATATTATATTCTTAAATTAACTATAATTAAAATATTAGTATATCATTTAATCTACTTAGGAAAAAAAATTGTGTTTGAAGTGAGATGGATTTAGCAGTGATATATAAATTGAGTCTACAATGGTATCTTCTTTTAAGAGAAGAAAACTATTCCTTGCATTATGGGTTTAATTAACTAATTGTTCCATAATTAGATCAGTCAAATTTGACATTCACCAATGTGGATAGAAATTAGAGATGCTTGACTTTAACTTAGAAGAGTAATATACTAAATTCCTTATCTTTTGGAACATTTGACAAAGTAGAGAGTTTTGAAACACATTAAACCAATCTTTCATATTCAAATTTACTCACTAAATATAACTCAACAACCCAACTTCATTTTATGAAAAATACATTATTCCATAACTATTGTTTTTCATCTACTCACGTCACAAAATATTTTAGACTTTCTTCATTGGTTTGTTTTATAGAATCTTTCCCACCTTAAAAGAAAATAATATATTTATTCAATAACTCCAAAATTATTTAAAACGTTAAAATACACTAAAAGTCAATAAAATAATTTTTATTAAACGTAGAGTAATAAACATGAACTTGAACGGTTTTGTGAACAAAGTTCGTAAAAAATATCAAAATTTTTAATTTTCACAATGTTTTATACTTCGAATACATTTGTTTATTATTTATGAAAAGAAATCGTTGACCAAAAAAGTTAGAATAATGGAGAAAAGAGTAGTGGGTAGGGCATTATTAATAATGGAGAAAAAGTGTTGCAACGATAATGGAAGTCAATGATATACGGTCAACTATTAATTTGTTATAGTTGGGCTATTTAATGGGCTATCAGAAAGTTTATTTTTCTGAAAAATTTCCCAACGGCCCAAAACTGAGGAAGTAGTCCAGTTTCAAGTTTCCTGTTTTTTAAGGTATTTTAACTTTTTCATTATTTATTTATTTATTTTTGAACTGATTTCAATTTAGATGATGAACCTGAAAGTAATCAAACCACTTATTAATAATTCAATTTCTCTCTCTTTCTTTTATTAGTATTAATATTTTTTACTACATATTTCCTAGTCATATTACAAAGAATTATAAAGTATGAGTATAACATACTCCCTCAGTCCGTCCGGTTCTAAGGTGTCTGTTTACTTTTTGTACGTGAATAAAGGAGTATTATTATTATATATAAAGTGGGTAGTTGTATTAGAATAAAGTGGTAAGTCATATTGTGTACTTTTTTTACTAAATATGTGAAATTAATAACTTTGAACCGAACACCAAAAATAATAAAATTGACACCTTAGAAGCGGATGGAGAGAGTAATAAATTTTACTCGCTGCCCCCTCCCACAAAATGGTGTACACTTCATTTGTCCATCTCATAATAACCTTCGCCTTAAAAACGAAACACACATCTTATCCATTAACTTCAAACGCTATTTTAATTTCAAATTTATCACTCTTACCTAACATATATTTACATAACATTACTTTACATTTTATTTATTATCAAAAGATACTAGAATACCCCAAAAGTTAATAAAGTTAGAATTTTTTTTTTTAAGTAACGTGAGACCATAAATGTGAAATTTATTCCAGAATAAAGGGATGGGAGTATATTATTAAGATAAAATCTTTTATGACACAATGCTTATACAAAACAGATTGTTTGATGTATTAAAGTATATCGTTATATTGGTAAATTATACTTATAATTAATTATATAAACTAAATGAAGGAAAACACAAGTTAGCAAAATAAGATATATTTATTGAGCAATCTTGAGTGGGTTCGTTTCACAATTACATCATTTATTTTTTTCATATTATTTTTCAAATAAAACGTTTTATATGTTGTATGCATTATTAATGAATCAATTGGAATATATCATTTTTCATTCATCAATTCTATCATGAAATTCATTTTCTTGGACACTTTCAAACAAACTTTTCCTTATTATTTAGATGGGGTCTCATGTAAACCGAACTATTTTTTAAATTATTTTTTATCATAAAAAAATTACTTTTTGAATGGCAATAATTTTTATATAAAAGAGTCATAATTTATGTATTTAAAGAGTAATTTTATTTTATTCATGTAAAGCCTATTTATTTTATTTTATCGTCCTTAACAACAGTGTTTACACTTGGACAGAGCAGGGGAGAGTAAGAAGCAACTCAGAATATGCGTTTTTTGGCTATCAAAATCATTAACATATCAAACCCTAAGAAGCAACTATTTTTTGCCACGTAAAAGACAAAAAAGAAAGTGCAAAAAATAATCATAAAGAATGAAATACTAATTATATTTATTACAATTGAAATATTAAAAAGATAGGTGGGAATTTGGTGGAGAAGGATATTACATGTAATATTCTCTCTCACTCACGTGATGCAATTACTGCTTCTTGCTCTCAAGTTTTTAGGTACTTCTGAATTAAAGTATATATGGAAAAATATTTAATTTTGAATTCAAAAATAAAAGGCTGAATTTAAAGAAAAGATGCAGATGAATTATACAGTTGGATTTGTTGGGAGTGAAAAGTTGATTTTTAAAAATTCGTTTTAACAGTTAAAAATATTAGCACGGAATGAATAAACTCAATAATCCGTCCAGATACGTTCTTAACTCTTCACAACAAAAACAAAGTAAATCACATAACACAGTCCTTTGAGATCCTTTGGAATAAGATCAAGCTGGTAAATGCTCATTTTTCAATCTTAAATTATTTTTAGGGATTTTTCTTTTTATTCATAAATTTTATCTCGTCATATTTTCAATTACCTTAAATTTTTGACACGTGAGATGGCAAAAAAGTGATAAATTTTATAAAAGAAAGTAATAATAAATTAATGAAAAGTGATAATGTTATTTCATGAACAATTTATATTACAAATAAAAAGTGATAATATTTTATAGCGAAAGTGATAACGTTTTATAGCGAATGTGATAATTATTTTAAAAAGTGAAAAAGGCCTCACGTGAGATGGTCCCACGCAAAACCTACCCTAAGTTTTTTTTTTTTGGATTTTAATTCATTAAATTTGATTTTTTTAGTCCATGAAAAAATTTAATTTTTTTTATGAAATTTTATACACGATACAGTACACGTGTGCACCCAAGTGCACACGATATACTCACTTATTCTATCACAGGAACTGCATTTTACTAATTAGGGCATCTCGCAAAAAGAGTTATATACAGTATATATATATATATATATATTTATTTATTTATTTATTTTGTTAAATGTGATCACACAAAATAATTAATAGTATATCTTAATGGACCAACACATAATACTAATATATCTACTATATGTTATACATTAAAATATTGTACTACATCCAACCAATTCAAAGGTATTAATTATACTATTTTGGATGATTACTTAAAAAAATATTCATATTCCATTTTTTTATAAAAAGTCTTATCTTATAACCCACTATTTTTCTCTAACATAATACTGCTGTCCACTAAATATATAATAATATTATTTTTTAATTCACACTTAAAAAACAAATAAACACCTTTGGAGTAACAAAAGAGTATAAAATTTTGTATCTCTTCGCTTATTATACATTAAAATTAAAATACAAACAATAAACGTAATTTTGTAGGGGAATGGAAGGTTAACTCTTTTACTAATGACAAGCTTTTTAAATTAAGTGTGAGTGAATGGAGCCCACTAAGATCCATTGTTAAAGTTCGATAATTACAATGTAGACAATTAACGACGCGGAGCCGCGAATGCTTATGTCACCAGTGACGTCTTTTAATTGGGATTACATGTCTTCACCCGTTGCTTCTTACTGTAAACCCGCACGCCTATTAAAATTAGCAAGAATTAAATACAATCTAGAAATTATGATTCATTTTATGCCTTCTTAATTATTTTAACATATTTTTAAAATATTATCATTTTTCTTAATGTTTTATTATTTTATTATTTTTTATTAAAAATTAATCACGTCTTATTTATCTCACTACCTTATACAAAATCCTATTATATTATTATGACGATGGAATTGAGTTTAGCAAATAGAAACATTTAGTTGACTAATGATAGTTGACCGCGACCACCGAGGACCCATGGTGAGTAACGTACGCCCGCACGCGGAGGATCGACAATGTACCTCCTAACGTGCGCCTGTATCTTAACATGCGCATCCCGTTCCACTATTAATCACAACTCTCTCTCACAAATTGAGCTCTTTCCTATCATTTTCTCCACCAAGTCTATTTGTCTCACTCTCTCAACCGCTCTTGGATTTTCCAGCACCTTATTTAAACCCTAGTTCTCTCAACGGCGGCGCATTGCACACCTATTCGCGCTTCAATTTTATTGATTTCTTCAGGTGATTTCTGCTCTGATTATAGATATACATGATTACCTGCCTTTTGTTTTGCAAGGATATTAATCGATTTCTTTCTTCCTTTGCTGGTTCGTGATTGAATTATGTAGTCTTCAATTATTGAGGGTGTGAAAACCAAAGAATTTTAATTCCTGTTTGAAATAAATCTTCTGTTTTTTTTTTCTTCTTTTTTTTACAAATCAAGTATAAGGATCAAAGTACTCTTTTTTAGAGGTGCTGGATTTGATTGAATTATGCATGCGCATATGTGTAAATCTACTGATTTAATAATGAGATTTTGTTTGTATAAAAAGCCAATTTTTTATGAATGAGCAGAAGTTGATGTTTTTGTAGAATTTTATGACAATTTAGAAGGAAAAAAAATCAGTGTGTGCCTGTTATGTATGCAGAATCATGGATTGTTATTTTCCTTGATTGTGGCACAATCTCAATGTTTATATCTATCCATGTCAGTGAATGGAACACATGCTATTTAAAGGCTCTGTTGTCTGCATGTAAGTATACTTCTTGTTTGTATAAGTTTTATTTACATTTATTAGTTGTGCTGTGGCTGTTTCACTTTTCTTTTTTTTTTTTTTATACTTGCGAGTTCATTGTCATTATGGTTCCTCCCCCTTCAATTTGGATTTTAATTCCTTGCAACCAATGATTGTTAAAGAAGCCTTTTTTGTACTGTGAAAAAGTCACTTCTTTTTTCCTTTTTGTTATAAGAATCTAAGATCCCGGCTGTATAATACTCGCATATATTTAATTTTGTTTTATAAATATATTTTAATTGTCTTCTCTGTGAGGAAGGACGTTTTAGGCGGTGAATGGAGGGGTGTAGTTACAGAACTGGATATGCATACATTTGAATGTGTTAGTATATATTAAGTTGTTTACTTATCTACAGCCGTGTTTAATGATATACTATGAATTGTATATTCCAGTTTGTTTCTGAAATTATGCGACCATATTTTTACCTTGAAATTTAGGAGGTTGCAGTTATCAGTGATCACATTAAACCACAAAACCAAAGTCTTCAAACAATACAAAAACAAAAAAGATATTGCCACTTTTCTGCGAGATGGTAGCCTAACTGAGTTTACCTACACTGGATGTGGAAAATTTGAAAATTCAAGATCAGGGTAACTTATGGTTGGTGGTTGATTATCTGATGTGTCGACTGGTACTCACTACTTACTATTCGTTTATTTTGAGTGTGTTTATACAAATCACCGATGCAACATTGATTGCAAAGTGCAAACCATTAGCCTTTTATTCAATAGTTGGTTTCACTCTATCACCTTGTTTATCTCTATCCAATCTGTTAGCATTTCGCATGTGTTGTTGTGGGAAGTGATTTTCCCTCTAGTTTATGGCTGGTGAAATTTTATCTAAGAAGTGTTCATGAAATTAGGTTTTCAGACCTAATTTGTTTACTACTTTGCATGAAAATTTAACTGTATTTTAGATTTTACCATACAATAAATGGATTTTTATATTTTCTCATTACTAATGAGTTTGCATGCTAGGGACACGTGCACTCTCTAAGTGTTCAGTGCTTTTGGAGTTTTCTTAAATTGGCTTTTAGGAACTCACGAACTGACACGAGGTTGTCGTTTAGTTAATTTGAATGTCTATTAAGTGCATTTATGATCTCATTTAATGTTAAATTTATGGTTTTAGTTTTTCATTTCTCGGCTGATTATGATTTTTTATTGGTTTGACATTTAATAATATTGCATATATCTGGAAATTTTTTTGTTGATAATGAATTTTGATTGTTTGAAACAGGATGTTAGCGGCTAGTTTCCTTCTCAGCTGATGTTAATGCTTCCATAATCTTCGTGCAACCCTAAGTCCTCAACATATATTCTTAACTCGTAAAATGGATCGCAAGGACACATCAGGTTTTGTTAGTGGTGGTTGCTTCATGAGAAGGCTTTAGTGGATTTTTAGTCATTAAAATTTTGCTGCCCTTCTCCTTGTATAGCTCAGAAGTATTGCAATCTATTCTTTCTATTCTTTTCTTGTTCATATAATTTTACTTCTACTTTGGCTCAAGTTGCAAATCCTTTGCATGGATGCCAACCTCGGGTATACTACTACTTTTGCCTCCTCACCACCCGACCAGAGCAAGGTTGTAGATTATGCTGGTTTTTTTGGTCTAAATTTGCTTTCACCTGTCGGCTCTTTTGTTTCCAAGGGAAACAAAAGAAAATGTTGTGGTGTTCATTCGCCAATTAATTTGGAAGATGGGACTTCTTTGGCTCTTGGGTTGGGGCATTTATCAAGTTCCTGCACAACCGTATGCTCAGGGAAGGAACCAGAAAATGAGTCTTCTCTGGATCTTGGTTTAAGTATCAATCTCAAAGGGGGAGATAACAAATTATCCAATCTTAAACAGTCTTCTGAGACATCAAATGCAGTTAAGGTGAGAAAACCTGTTGTGGACCTTCAATTAAGTCTGTCCACTGAAACTTCTGAATCTGATGTAACGACTGCCACCCAAGGGCTCATTTCTCATCAGACTTACTCTGAGTCAACAGTTTTAACCCCTGGAGTTCAGTTAGTAGATGAAGGATCAACATCTTCCCGATGGAAAAATGGTTCTCTTGTACCTCCATTGGAATGTCAACCAATTTTAATCCCTTATAACCAAAACCATGTGAGTGCCACCTCAGTTTCCCCAAATATCTCACCAAATGCGGTCCCGATGCCAAGTTTAGCTGTAAGTTCTGATCCATTAAACAAGCGACCGCGCAAAAGTAGCGTGAAAACTTGCAGGTTTGAAGGATGCACCAGGGGTGCAAGAGGTGCTTCGGGCCTCTGTATTGCTCATGGAGGTGGCCGGAGGTGCCAGAAAGCTGGCTGTCAAAAGGGAGCTGAAGGTAAGACCGTGTTCTGCAAGGCACATGGTGGTGGTCGGCGTTGCCAGCATCTTGGTTGTACCAAAAGTGCAGAAGGCCGTACTGAGTATTGCATAGGACATGGCGGTGGTAGGAGATGCAGTCATGTGGATTGCACTCGGGCAGCAAGAGGGAAATCTGGTCTTTGCATTCGTCATGGTGGTGGCAAAAGGTGCAAAATTGACAACTGCTCTAAGAGTGCGGAGGGCATCACATGTCTCTGTATATCTCATGGGGGTGGCCGTCGATGTCAATACCCTCAGTGTACAAAAGGAGCTCAAGGAAGTACGTTGTTTTGTAAAGCTCATGGTGGTGGCCGAAGGTGCACGTACTTGGGTTGCATAAAAGGTGCAGAAGGAAGCACTCCGTTTTGTAAAGCCCATGGTGGTGGGAAACGATGTACATCAGAAGGATGCACCAAAAGCGTGCATGGGGGAACTTTGTTTTGCGTTAGTCACGGTGGGGGCAAGAGATGTGCTATGCCAGAATGTACCAAAAGCGCGAGGGGTCGCACGAATTATTGTGTCCGTCATGGTGGTGGAAAGAGGTGCATGTTTGAAGGATGCCTGAAGAGTGCACAAGGAAGCACAGATTATTGCAAGGCTCATGGTGGAGGAAAAAGATGCTCTTGGGGACAGTTGGGCTCGGGTTATGGCAGTCAAGACACTATTCCGTGTGATAAGTTTGCTCGGGGAAAATTGGGCCTGTGTGCTGCCCATAGTGCACAAGTGCAGGAAAAAGAGATTGGCAATGGCTTTGCATTGGTTTCTGCGACAGAATGCCCTGAATTTAGCACAGCAACTAATATGAACAGCACCTTTGGATCTGGAAACACTTCTTATCATGGTAATTATGGAGCTACATCTTTTTGTTCGTTTAGTTACGGAAACCCTGTGGTCTCTCTGCCATATGTGGGACATAATCCAACCATGGTTGGAAATGCTTGCTTGGATCATCTCTCCCTTCCAGAAGGCAGGGTGCATGGAGGCAGCCTGATGGCAATGCTTGGAGGAGGCACAATCTTCGTCCCAAGCAACACTGCTCCTGAAGCCAGTGGGCCATCGGAGCCTTGAAATAGCACTCAAACAAACTGTCGATGATGGAAGCCATGCCCCATACGTAGGTATGCCCAAGAATTCCTTGCTCCATTAAATTACGCTTTCTTGGTTAAGGTTTATGTATTAGTTCATCTTTGTCATAACCGTGTTTCTTGATGATGGGTATGCTCGTAGTGTCAAATAAGCGTCGCCTGATCGGTAGTACAGTGGTAGCCTTGAATATTTTAAATTTGAAGAAGTGTGTAAGATACAATGATAGGTTGTCTCCTGGACTAAAGTTGTCTATATATTATGAATATAATTATTGTAAGTACACCATTTTCACCTTGTTAATGTTATGGTTGCTGGGTATGTAGTCCATATATTTTTCTCTGCAGTTTAATTTTCCGTTTCATATTTTTTATTCTGGAATCATGTGAGATTTAATTCGTAGTAAATACAGTAGCCCTTTTTTCACAATAACCCACAGTTTTCATAATTGGGCTACTGTATTTTCTATTCATATCATAGTAAGATGTGATAACATTTTATTAAAAAGTGAAGAAGTGATAAGTAACGGTCTCTCTCACTTGTGTGATGCTCTAAAAAGTATTTGGGAATGAATAGGAGTGGGAGTTATAAGGAGGCTTGGGAGAATAAGGGTGTATGGAGATTTGGTGAACTAACAACTAATTTTGCCCGATCAAAAAAACGTATTTGCTTAATAAAAGAAATAGATATCCATCAGCATGCGAGAAGATTTCATTCTATAAGTGTTAAGTTCATGCTTGATTATATCTATTGTTGTGGATTTTGAATTTAATACCACACATTTTTTATGCCCTTTATTATACAGAATTGATGCCAATTTTAACTTTTTTGAAAAAATTCTATATGCTTTATAGATGAAGCCTACCCTCTCAATCACATGGTATTTAATTTCACATAACATATCCAATCTTATATGCGATTATTTATGCTCCCTCATACAATTGCTCTAATATGCAACTCAAAAAAAAAGTACATAATTGTTAACTGTGGGTTATAAATACAGTAGCCCTTTTTCTTTTGTGGGTTATCTTTCCAATGAAGATGGATTTGCATAATTTCTTACCCAAATTAGGAAAATATTTTTAATGTATTGAAATATTTTACTTTTATTTCAACATTTAATTTATAATTAATTTTGTTTAAACTGTAATGTTAGTCCATGAAAATATAATTAGCGACTTAAATAAGAAAAGTAAGACTATAATTTTGAAATTTTGAAACAGAAATGAAGAAATTTTTAATCATGAATTTTCCCTTTAAGATCATTTTAACTCGTACAATTCTACTCCCCCTCCCATATTAATCTTCACTTCACTGCAACGGTAAACACGAAGAGTAAAAAAAATATTGTCTTTTCACTTATTTTATTGAGTTTTAAGGAATAATATAGTTTTTTTTTCAGGTAGTAAATAAAGTATTAATTATATTATTTGGAGATGATAATTTTGAAATAAAATAAGCTCTAAAGCATCGTAGAAACATTAAAGCATAAAACAAGTTTCTCTTATCACCTTCTACAATCTAGATGAGAACACCTTTCCACGATTCAAAATTACATTTTTCTCAACTATAAATAATAAATCCATTAAAGGTCAACATGAAAGGCAAAGACAGTTTGAAGGTTAAAAGATGAAAAGGAAGTATTGAACAAATATGAACTCACAAAATAACTAAGGCTACAACAAGAAGCTAAGTAGGACATCTATGTTTTCAATAAACCATCATTTGATCTCCAATCCC